>BSWB01000004.1:27897500-29125000 GCA_033239125.1 Fagopyrum homotropicum
GTTTGCACTCAATTCACGTATTTTATCGAGATAGACGTCTACACGGACTTGTGCATTGCTTTGTAGGTATTTTGGGAGATTTAGGAGCTAAAACGATACGTTTGAGGATCCTTCATCAAGATGACACATCCTCGGACCCACTAGGATGCAAGCTAAGGGCTAAGGAGGACTCATGGAACCTTGCCAACACAAGCCATGCACCAAATCGAAGCTTAATGATCAAAGGCAAAGTTGAAGCACAAAATCACGGTTCACTGGTAAACCACGGCCGTGGTTTCAACCGTGGATTTTGCCAGGTTTTCGTGACAGCTGGGCCACGATCTCTTGGCCAGCTCTTGCAAGGTTGTAGTATAAAAGTGGTCCTGCATTGGCTGAGAGAATCATCTTGGAGCAGCTCTCCATTATCCACTATCCTCTAACAAAAAAATCATCTTAGTTCACTTGTTCATCTCTTTCTCTTCATTATCTTGCAAATGGATGCCATGATTTTATGTTTGACTGTTTCGATTTCTATTATGAATGTTTTAGGCTAAATAGATGTGGTTCTAGGGTAAGGAAAGGATGGTTATGGCTAGGGCTATGATAGGATGGACTTAGATTTACCTTTGGATGACTTGTGTGCATGAACGTAGTTTCTGTTAGGAATCACGGCCAGTTCTTACCAAACCACGGCCGTGGAAAGATAGAACAAACCGTGATCTTACCTGGTTCGATGGATCTAGTCTTAGATTGTTAGAATGTTGAAATCCTAAGTGTTTGTTGAATCAATATATCCTAGGGTGACCTAGTGTTAGCAACTAAGTGTTAGGAGAGACTTACTCGGTAATCCTTGTTCTTAGATTCCAAAGATCACAAACCCTAGGTAGTGGTGATCCTCATAAGCCGCCATTGGACTAAGTGTGCTAGATAGTTGCTTAGAACTAACCCTTTCGAGACTTACCCGGTAAGGATAGGTTAGATCTCTAGGCGACAGTCCGGTTTGTGTAGAATTCCGTCCCTTAGGTTCTTAGAGACTTACCCGGTGATGAGACCTTAGGAATGGACTAGTGGACCATGAGACCTACCCAGTAATTGATCCCAATCTAGAAATGCTTACTCCCAACATATCATAGTTAATCCAAGGAATGTTTAGATAGCTTGAGTCTATGCCATAACCGGACTTTCCAACCCCTAGAATCCGCTTTCCTCTATTTGATGCATATCTTGTGTTTATCTTGTTTGCTTGCGTTGATTTGTTAGCATAGTTGATTGTTTATTCCGCATGATTTGTGATCCTTGATTGATCACCTAAAAACCTTCTAAAAACATTGAGATTTTCATTTCTTTATTTCTTTCTCTTTTCTTAACCTAGATCTTCACTAGATTTAATCATAAGTTGAATCAATCTCACCTTAGTCTTTGTGTTCGACCTCGGAATACTATCCCTACTACAAACATCCCGTACACTGCGGGTTCGCTAGGAGTTAGGATAAATATAACGAGAATATAAATTTAAAACCCATTGCGTGTCACATCCTGAGCGTAACAAGTTTTTGGCGCCGTTGTCGGGGACTAGGTCTAGATTGAGTCTATTTTGTGATTGTTTATAGTGTAGGTCTTTCTTGTTGCTTTTGATCTCTTTTTGGTTTGTGTCTTTGCTTTTCAGGACATCTCACTCTTTAGGTGTATGCGAAGATCTCTTGGCAAGGATTTAGCTCCATTCGATCCCGAACCGGAGAAAACCCTTAGATCTAGATCCAAGAGCATTAAAAGGGAAAAGAGATGGCCGGAAGAGATCTCCAAGCTGAGTTGGATGAGGCTTTAGAGCAAATTAGGATAAGGGATGAAGCTTTGGAGAATGAAAGGAGACTTGCCAATGAGAGGCAAGAGGCAACTAGGAGGGAGATTGAGGAGATTAGGCAAGCTCTTGTGCAAAGGGAGCTTAACCGTCAACAACCTCCTCCACCTCCACCACAACCGCAGCCGGCAGCGGTGAATATTAGGGTTGTGCCCATAGCTATGGAAGAGCCACAAACGTTGGGGCAACGTATGGATCCGGCACAAAGAGCACACCGTCCGGGTGTGAACTTAGGAGATCCCGCAGCCCATGATTACGAACTCCGCCCTCAAGTCCTACAAATGATCCGGCATAATCAATTTGGAGGGATGGAAGGAGAGTCTCCTCATCAACACTTGATGAACTATGAGATCTTGATGGAGACTCTTAGACCGCCAAGATTGGAGAGCAACAACCATAAGCTTAGGGATTTTTCCTTCTCTCTTAAGGATAAAGCCTTGGCTTGGTATCAATCTATTCCACAAGGGCGAGTTGGTACTTGGGAGGAGATGACAACCGAGTTTTTGACTAAGTTCTTGCCACCTTCCAAGACTACCGAGTTAAGAGGGAAGATCAATGCCTTCGTGATGAAGGATAGAGAGAGTTTATTCAAGTCTTGGGAGAGATTCAAAGACCTTCTCCTAGATTGTCCACACCATGGCATACCGAAAATTGAGCTATTGGAGATCTACTTCAAAGGACTTGATAAAGATAGCCAATTTAAGCTTCAATCTCTTTCCGGTGGGACTTTCATGGAGAAGCATGTAGATGAAGCTTGGGAGTTTGTGGAGAAGCAAGCTCTAGTGATTGAGAAGTACTCCCATAGGAAGAGTGAAGGGAGAAAGGCGGGAGCATATGAGGTGAGTGAAGTCACCATGAGCAACTTCAAGCTTGACGCCATCAACAATGAATTGAAGTCTTTGAGGGAGTTGTGTGCTACAACTTTGAAGAATCAAGCAACTCCTCAAGTGCAAGTGCAAGCAAGTCTATCTTCCAAGGAGGAAGATGTGAATTACATGGGAAGGGGAAATTACAACAATTATCAAGGCCCAAGGAACTTCAACAACAACCGGCAATTCAACAATTACCGGCCTAACCACAACCATCCCGGGTTTTCCTATTCTAACCCGGATGGAGCCTTGAACCCTCCCGCTTCCACGAGCACAACTCCACCACCAAAAGCTTCACAAGAACCTCCACCCGGATTTACTCAACCTCCCAAGGATAGGACCGAAATGATGTTTGAGCAATTGCTAGGAAGGTTGAGTGGTCTTGAGAGCATCGTGACTTCCATTTCTAAAGCTCAAAAGGTGTTGGAAGCACAAGTGTTCCAAAAGGCGGGTGAAGCCCATAGAGATCCGGGAAAGCTTCCCGGAAGAACCGAAGACAACCCAAGAGGCCAAGTGTTGGCCATCACTACAAGGAGCGGGTTGAGTATGAAAGATCCTTTGCCCAAGGAGAATGCTAAAGGGAAGCAAGTGGTGATAGAGGAAGAGACTTTGCAAAGAGATGGAGGCAAGAGCAAGGATGTAGAGCCAACTTATGTGGCACCGCCTCCATACAAATCACCACTACCGTTCCCTCAATCACGAGCAAGAGCTCGCTTGGACAATCACTTTGGTAAGTTCCTTGAACTAATGTCTAAATTGGTTATTAACATTCCGTTCATGGATGCTATTTTAGGAATGTCGGCATATGGCAAGTTCTTGAAAGAGATACTCTCCAACAAAAGGAAGTTGGAGGAGTATGGGGAGATAAGAATGACCAAGAGGTCTTCGGAATTGATCCAAACGATGAAGGAGGAAATGCCTCCCAAGCTAAGAGATCCGGGTTCTTTTTGTGTCCCAATTGGAGTGGGAGATGTGAAGTACGAGGCCCTTTGTGATCTTGGGGCAAGTGTAAGCATCATACCGCTTGCACTTTGCAACAAGGTTGGGCTAGGAGAGCCAAAACCGGTCAAGATGACCCTCTATATGGCGGACCGTTCTATCACTCATCCGGTTGGGATCTTAGAAGACATCCCGGTGCAACTAGGAGGATTCTATGTGCCGATTGATTTTGTTGTCTTGGATATTCCGGCGGACTATCCGGTTCCCATCATCTTAGGAAGACCTTTCCTAGCCACCTCCGGATGCCTAGTGGATTGCAAGAATGGGACTCTCTTCTTCAACATTGGGGAAGAGAACATCAAGTTCAAGTTGTCCACAATGATGAAAGGGCCAACCCTTGATGAGGATGTCTTCAACATAGTCGAGCAAGAAGAATCTAGAGAAGTTGTGAGCTCGATCTTGATCAAGGACCCCTTGGAGAAGGTTCTTACCTTAAGTATGATGGAAGAAGGTATTGAGGAGGCTTGCAATGAAGAGATCAAGGCCTTAGAAGCACTAGAAAAGGAGACAAGAGTTGAAGATGAAGACCACGAAGAGGTGCTGAACAGCTGCTTGTTCCACGGTCGAGATTTATGTTCCACGGCCGTAGAACTCTCTGGACAACTCCGAGAAGCAGGCTTGGCAGCTTCCACGGCCGTGGACTTGGATCAAACCGTGGATGTGGCCGTGGTTTCCCCTGAATCAGCCCTTGATGATGATCAAGCTTCTAGGAGCCATGGAGAGCCTTCATTTGCTTTGGATTCATCTCATCCAACCTTATTTGGATCGTCTCCGCTTGATAAAGGTCCTCCTAAACTCGAACTCAAACCCCTCCCCTCTCATTTAAAGTATGCTTTCCTTGGTGATAATTCTACATATCCGGTGATTGTGAATGTATGCTTGAGTAATGATGAACTTGCTAAGTTGTTGCATGAACTAAGATTGCATAGGAAAGCCATTGGATATACTATTGATGACTTGGTTGGCATAAAACCTTCTTTGTGCATGCATAAGATATTGATGGAAGATAATCATAAACCCTCTATTGAACATCAAAGGAGATTAAATCCCATAATGAAAGAGGTAGTCAAAAAGGAAATCATTAAGTTGCTAGATGCGGGAATTATCTACCCTATCTTGGATAGTAAGTGGGTTAGTCCCGTTCATGTAGTTTCTAAGAAGGGTGGGATGACCGTAGTGACTAATGAGAACAACGAACTAATCTCGACTAGGACGGTTACGGGGTGGAGGATGTGTATTAATTATAGGAAGTTGAACATGGCCTCTAGGAAAGATCACTTCCCTCTCCCCTTCATTGACCAAATGCTAGAAAGGTTGGCTCAACATTCTCATTTTTGCTACTTAGATGGCTATAGTGGATTCTTCCAAATCCCTATCCACCCCGATGACCAAGAGAAAACAACATTTACATGTCCAT
Source organism: Fagopyrum homotropicum (assembly GCA_033239125.1). Classification (NCBI taxonomy): domain Eukaryota; kingdom Viridiplantae; phylum Streptophyta; class Magnoliopsida; order Caryophyllales; family Polygonaceae; genus Fagopyrum; species Fagopyrum homotropicum. The sequence goes on from BSWB01000004.1 coordinate 27,902,623, forward strand.
GGGGTACTTTTGCATATAGGAGAATGCCATTTGGGTTGTGTAATGCACCCGCCACCTTCCAAAGGTGTATGATGGCTATCTTTTCGGAATACATTGAAAATATCATGGAAGTGTTCATGGATGATTTCTCTGTTTATGGTTCTTCCTTTGATAATTGCTTGGCTAACTTGTCATTAGTATTGCAAAGATGTGAGGAGACAAATCTTGTCTTGAATTGGGAAAAATGTCACTTCATGGTAAGTGAAGGTATTGTGTTGGGACACTTGGTGTCCAATCGTGGCATTGAGGTTGATAGGGCCAAAATTGAAACGATAGAGAAGTTGCCACCACCTACCTCGGTAAAAGGGGTAAGGAGTTTCTTAGGGCATGCCGGTTTTTACCGGAGGTTCATTCAAGACTTCTCTAAAATTTCTAAGCCTCTTACTAACCTACTAATGAAGGATGTTGATTTTGTCTTTTCCAAAGATTGTCTTGAGGCTTTTTGTAGGTTGAAGAACGCCTTGATCTCCGCACCTATCATGCAACCTCCGGATTGGAGTTTACCGTTTGAGATCATGTGTGATGCAAGCGATGTAGCCGTTGGGGCTGTTTTGGGGCAAAGGAAAGATGGGCGCACTCATGCTATTTATTATGCTAGCAAGACGCTAGATGATGCCCAACTCAATTATGCTACCACCGAGAAGGAGTTGTTAGCGGTTGTGTACGCATTTGAGAAGTTCCGCTCATATCTTGTTGGAGCGAAGGTCATAGTGTATACGGATCATGCTGCGATCCGTTATCTACTTACGAAGAAGGATGCCAAGCCAAGGTTGATTCGGTGGATCCTTCTTCTTCAAGAGTTTGATTTGGAAATCCGGGACAAGAAAGGATCCGAGAACTCAGTGGCGGATCACCTTAGTAGACTCCCACCATTGGAGCTTGAAAGAGATGACATTCCGATTGATGACTCGTTCCGGGATGAGCAATTGCAAATGGTGGAGGAATGCTTGTTCCAAGTGTCTAGAGGAAGTGAGCCATGGTTTGCCGACATTGTGAACTACTTAGTGTGTGAGGAAGTGCCTCCCGGTTTGACATATGCCCAAAGGAAGAAGTTCTTCAAGGATGTGAGGCATTACTATTGGAGCGAGCCACTTTTGTTCAAGAGAGGTCCGGATGGAATGTTTAGAAGATGCATACCGGAAGATGAGGTGGAGAGTGTGATCCGCCATTGTCATTCCTTGCCATGTGGAGGGCATGCTAGCTCACACAAGACATGTGCTAAAGTGTTGCAATCGGGCTTCTTTTGGCCAAGTTTGTTCAAGGATGTGCAAAGCTTTGTGGTAGCTTGTGATGCTTGCCAAAGGACGGGCAACGTCTCAAGGAGGAATGAGATGCCCTTGAACAACATACAAGAAGTGGAAGTTTTTGATGTGTGGGGTGTGGACTTCATGGGATCATTCCCTTCTTCATGTGGCAACCTTTACATCCTATTGGCGGTGGATTATGTATCAAGATGGGTAGAGGCAATCGCTTCTCCTACAAATGACGCCAAGGTTGTGGTGCGCTTCTTCAACCGAGTGATCTTTCCTAGGTTTGGAACACCAAGGGTGATCATAAGTGATGGAGGGAAGCACTTCACCAATAGGAATTTTGGGGCACTTTTGGCTAAGTATGGGGTGACTCATAAGGTGGCAACACCTTACCATCCCCAAACTAGTGGCCAAGTGGAGATCTCCAACCGGGAGATAAAGGCCATTCTCAAGAAAACGGTATTTAGAACTAGAAAGGATTGGGCTATGAAGCTCAATGATGCCTTGTGGGCATATAGGACCGCTTTCAAGACACCAATTGGCACCACTCCTTACAAATTTGTCTATGGTAAATCTTGCCACCTTCCGGTAGAAATAGAGCATAGAGCACATTGGGCCATCAAGTGGCTAAATTTTGATCTCAAAGAGGCCGGAGAGAAGAGGTTGCTTGATATGAACGCACTTGAGGAGATCCGGTTGGATGCTTATGAGAACGCCCGGATCTACAAGGAAAGAACCAAACGGTGGCATGACAAGAGGATCATCCCAAAGGAGTTGAGTGAAGGAGACCTTGTCCTTCTCTTCAACTCAAGGCTGCGGCTCTTTCCCGGAAAGCTCAAATCAAGATGGACCGGCCCATATGTGGTGAAAAAGATTTTTCCCCATGGAGCTATTGAGATTGGAGGGGAGCATTGTGAAAACTTCAAGGTGAATGGGCACCGGTTGAAGAGGTATATCCCGGGAGCTCCGGTGGATATGATTGCCCCACTTTACCTTGAGTAGACGCCCCCGAGTTTGGTCAAGCTAATGACCTTAAAGAAGCGCTTGGTGGGAGGCAACCCATTGGTAACATTTTTCCCTTTCTTGTTTTGCTTTTGTTTTAGATTTTTCTATCTTTGTGTGTGTTTTGTGTGCTTTGTGTGTGCTAGAACCTTAGTAGCATTGGAAGCCTTGCTTGGCAAGTGAGTGATAATGATGAAACCCTCATCGATTATGGGTGGAGCGGACGCGGAACTTGGACGGCTAGCGGTGCCTAGCGCGGGTCCCGATGCTTTGATGAATACTTAGAGCTCTCTACCATGGTTGATAGGATCATCCAACATCAATTCACTTGAGCATCCCAAATACCATAGCAAACCACTTTTACATTGTGAGAACCTTCTTTCACTCTTCTTTACTTCATTTACACATTGGGGACAATGTGTTTCTAAGTATGGGGTGGGGTTTGCATAATCCTTTGCATGATGAGCATCTAGGATAGTTTAACATTTTCACATGTCTTGCATTGTATATATTCATCTCGAAAATCCCATAAAAATTCAGAAAATTTAAAAATTTTTTGTGCTTTCTAGGCTTGGATATGACCCTAATGATAAATCTTGTCTTGTGGATTGGCTATGGATGGCCTTATGTGTTAAATCGATGAATGCATATGTGGACTTGAAATACTTCTCTTGAATCCCATGAATGATTTGTGATCATGATGTTTCCTAGAATGGATTGAGTATTGAAGGTCGAAATTACATGATAGTTCTTACACACCATCTAGGAATGAATGAGGCAATTCATCTTCCTCTACTCCTCATCTTGATCATGTTGCTTGAGCACCTCAATTGAGATAAATTTGACCTCTTTTGACCCATCCGGGAATAGGAGCATGATAGTGTGTTGATGTGTGTGAAAAGCAAGTATGGGGTGAAAATGTTGATGAAAGAATATCATGCATAAAATGCTGAATTTGTTGTGAAAGTGTAGCCAAAAATATAGGCTTGGGGACGTTGGCTTAAATGACAAGTAACTCGGTACACTTCACATAATCGGGTGTTGGTGCCTTGCCAAAGTCAAATAAACCAATAGTCCTAACGAGCTTTGGTATGTGTGCCCGGTGTGGATGCACCTCGAAAAATAAGAAAAAGCCCGAGGATGGCTAATCACCAAGGTTTCGGCTTTTGTACACCAATGCCATTGTCTCAAAAATAAGTGAAAGAAAAAGAAAAGAAAGAAAAGATAGAGAAAAGTATACACTTGAGGGAAGTTGATCGAGGACAAGATTGTGGAGTTAGTTCCATTCTCGGATTAGCACCACATAGCCTAGAAAAATCCCCACCTAATCACAACGTTTCTTGGCCTTTTAATTCATAAGACCTTTTGACCTATTTGCATGTTTGTAAGACTTAGTAATCTAGATTGGATATGCTCTTGATCTTCTTAGTTTCTTCATTTTTACATTTCATGCATGCTTTTGAGTTAAGTACAATTGTCTTTCCATGACTTCATTTATTCGATGCATAATTGCTTGTCCGTTGCCATGAAACATGACTATGAAGGTGATCCAATAGGAGAAGCACAAACCCAAAAAGATTTTATCATTTTTTCTGCATACATAAATCATGTTATCTTGTAGTCTATAGTCGAGAATTTGTTCGGGGACGAGCAAACCTTAAGTATGGGGTATTTTTGATAACACGATTTATGACTTAGGTTTAGGTAATCATTTAGATAGATTTCTCGCTCATTCATGCATAGTTTAGCACTAGTTCACGACGTTTGCACTCAATTCACGTATTTTGTCGAGATAGACGTCTACACGGACTTGTGCATTGCTTTGTAGGTATTTTGGGAGATTTAGGAGCTAAAACGATACGTTTGAGGATCGTTCATCAAGATGACACATCCTCGGACCCACTAGGATGCAAGCTAAGGGCTAAGGAGGACTCATGGAACCTTGCCAACACAAGCCATGCACCAAATCGAAGCTTAATGATCAAAGGCAAAGCTGAAGCATAAAATCACGGTTCACTGGTAAACCACGGCCGTGGTTTCAACCGTGGATTTTGCCAGGTTTTTGTGACAGTTGTGCCACAATCTCTTGGCCAGCTCTTGCAAGGTTGTAGTATAAAAGTGGTCCTACATTGGCTGAGAGAATCATCTTGGAGCAGCTCTCCATTATCCACTATCCTCTAACAAAAATATTCTCTCAACAAGAAGATTCTTTGGAAGAATGAGATAGAAGGAAACTGCCATTGGAGAGGAGCTTGATTGGAGAAGAAGAAGACACACCATTGATAGACCTAGAGAGTTTTTGTAGTGAAGAATTTCGGATTCATTTTCTAGAGTTGTATGAACCATTTGAACCTTCTTTAAGAAGGATTGTGAGTTATTCTAATTCCATTTTCAGCTTGGTTTTGTCTTAGTTCACTTGTTCATCTCTTTCTCTTCATTATCTTGCAAATGGATGCCATGATTTTATGTTTGACTGTTTCGATTTCTATTATGAATGTTTTAGGCTAAATAGATGTGGTTCTAGGGTAAGGAAAGGATGGTTATGGCTAGGGCTATGATAGGATGGACTTAGATTTACCTTTGGATGACTTGTGTGCATGAACGTAGTTTCTGTTAGGAATCACGGCCAGTTCTTACCAAACCACGGCCGTGGAAAGATAGAACAAACCGTGATCTTACCTGGTTCGATGGATCTAGTCTTAGATTGTTAGAATGTTGAAATCCTAAGTGTTTGTTGAATCAATCTATCCTAGGGTGACCTAGTGTTAGCAACTAAGTGTTAGGAGAGACTTACTCGGTAATCCTTGTTCTTAGATTCCAAAGATCACAAACCCTAGGTAGTGGTGAGCCTCATAAGCCTCCATTGGACTAAGTGTGCTAGATAGTTGCTTAGAACTAACCCTTTCGAGACTTACCCGGTAAGGATAGGTTAGATCTCTAGGCGACAGTCCGGTTTGTGTAGAATTCCGTCCCTTAGGTTCTTAGAGACTTACCCGGTGATGAGACCTTAGGAATGGACTAGTGGACCATGAGACCTACCCGGTAATTGATCCCAATCTAGAAATGCTTACTCCCAACATATCATAGTTAATCCAAGGAATGTTTAAATAGCTTGAGTCTATGCCATAACCGGACTTTCCAACCCCTAGAATCCGCTTTCCTCTATTTGATCCATATCTTGTGTTTATCTTGTTTGCTTGCGTTGATTTGTTATCATAGTTGATTGTTTATTCCGCATGATTTGTGATCCTTGATTGATCACCTAAAAACCTTCCAAAAACATTGAGATTTTCATTTCTTTATTTCTTTCTCTTTTCTTAACCTAGATCTTCACTAGATTTAATCATAAGTTGAATCAATCTCACCTTAGTCTTTGTGTTCGACCTCGGAATACTATCCCTACTACAAACGTCCCGTACACTGCGGGTTCGCTAGGAGTTAGGATAAATATAACGAGAATATAAATTTAAAACCCATTGCGTGTCACATCCTGAGCGTAACAGCCTGCGCCTCGCCCTACGATGATGGGAAGGTGAAGAGCGAGTGTCACCGCCCCCGCGTTGACATTAGGGCGCCCCTACGTCTCGGCATCAGAAATGGCAGGAAGTTGAAGAGTCAAATGTTTGAAGAGCATTAAAGGTCCGCCCCTGCGGCCATGAAGAACTTCAAACGATTCTGCCCAAACCGCCCCTACGGTTCTGAAGGCCGCCCCTGCGGTTCAACGACAGAAGCTTTACTCTGGCTGTTTACACCACCTTTGTGGCATTAAAGGTGGATGTTTTAGGCCGGCCATTTACTCCTATTTAGTGTCATTTGTAGTATATATAGTCCTTGGTTGATTGCTAGAATCATCCATCATTATCCACTTATAATCCATTTTAGAATCCAATTTTCTCATCATTTCTATTGTAATGAGTTGATAAATCTCTTGCTACATTGGGTTGCTTTGAAGCTGCATTGTTACTTTGGTTGTAAGTTATCTTTAATAAAAGTTTTCATTCAGTAATGCTTTTCCTTGATCTTTATTGTCTAATTGCATGTTTGATTAACACTTAAGATTGATCACCTTAGGTTCTAAAGTGCATGCAAAGAACTAGGATTAATAGATCCGGGTTCGGTTCTTTAGTCAAGTAGTAAACTTTAAGTAATAACGGGTTGTAATTGCTTAAAGAGAAGGAACACAAATATAAAGATAAGGTTAACGGTTTTAATCTATTCTTTATATCCCTTAGTCTTTATTTGAAAGCTAACTTGTTAATTGTTCTTGTAGGTTTACGGAACACTAACCTGTTAAGTTGTGTTGATGCCGATTGGCTCAATACATATATATGATCGAGACGGAAGATTACTTAAAACTTGTAAAAGGAACTCACCAAAGTAGCATTTGCGTGCTAAGAATCAACCTAGTATAGATTCATCCATTATTGTCTTACTTGTTGCGTTACTTATTTTCATAAGTTTTGTGTGCGTCAATTCAACCAAACCCCCCCCCTGTTACTTGTTCTTATAATCAATAATTAAATAAAATAAAAATACCTTAACTCTCTTGGGTTCGACCCTTACTTAACCACTATACTTGTTTTAGTGCTAAGTCGGGATATATTTTGATAGGGTATAGACGACCATAGAAATACCCCTAGTCAAATTTTGGGGCCGTTGCCGGGGAGATTAGAGTTTTTAAGTACTTTGTTATTTTAATTGTCAATTATTGGTTTGAACCATTTGTATGGTTCAAACTCATGCTACTAATCTCTCTTTTGCATAAGAAGAGAGTGAGAAAACAAGTGGTTGGATCATGGATGGCATCAACGGGATAAGACCTCAACATCAACAAATTGATCCCGAAGGAGTCATACAAGCATGATCAAGGACTTACGTCGAGCCAACGACGTAATACAAAGGCGCTGCTCGGGAGGCAACCCGAGGAAGTAGAAATAAAAGTCTTCCTGTCGTCTATCCGCCCTCGCGGCTATGAAGGGTCGCGACCGCGACCAACCTAGAAGTGCCCGCACCTGCGGCAAAGAATAGCCGCGACCGCGGCGGCCATGACGACAGGTATGTAAAAAAAATAAAAAGAAAAAAGAAAAAAGAAAAAAAAATATAGAAAATAAAAGAAAGATAAACTTCACCTCCACTCAAATCTCCGAACACCATCCCCTCTTTCCCTCATCACTTACATTCACCATTCTTCTCAAAACCTATCATCCACACTCACATCCACTTATGCACCACGCCACCACCTGATCTCCACTTGTGGCAGGAGCTCTTCTTCTCATACTTCCCGTACCCACCGGAGTACCCCGATTGTCCACCATCTCATTAGTAAGCTTGTTCTTCATCCTTCTCCCTTTTTAGTTTTTTTTTCCTTTATTTTCACACTTTGAGGGCAAAGTGATCTTCAAGCATGGGGGAGGGATCTATCTTGTTTGTACTATTTGATTATTGAATTGTAATGTTTTATATTCAGTAAAAAAAACCAAAAAAAATTGAAAAAAGGCATGAAAAATCCTTGGATAAATCGAAAACCCGAAAGGGCGGTTTAGGCAAAAAGAAGGTAGTCCGACCAACCTTAGGTTGGTGCAAAATTGGACTTGAGGGATGTGAGTTTAAGTGAGAACATCAAAGAAAAGAAGAAGAGTGGCAAGGTGAAAACCCGAAAGGGCACCTTGGCAAAATGAGCGGCACCGAGTGTAGGTTTCCCTTCCGGCAATTGGCGACATAAGAAGGGGAGTCATAAGGAGGTTGTCCGGGTAGGTCACTCTTGGAGCGATAAGGATGGTAGTATGTCTCTCACATTTTTCTCACATTTCCCCTCTTTTTCCTTCTTTCTTCCTTGGTTTTTCTTTTGTTTTCATTATCTTTTCTACTTACCCATGCTTCATGAGGCCTTTGAGTCTAGTTTGTTGTCATTTGTTTTACTCGGGAGGAGTAAAAGGTCTAAGTAGGATGGAGTTTGATAGGTGATGGAATCACTATCATTTAGGCTATTTTTTAGAGTCTTTTTATTACATTTGTGTCGGTTTATGCTACTAACTCCTTGGTCCAGAAGAAGAAGACTAAAAGAAGCTAAAGAAGGAGTTATAAGCACTTAGGAGTGAAGACGTTCACGAAGCAAAGCCTCTGTTGCCTCACCGCCCACGCGGAGCAGTGTCACCGCCCCTGCGGGTGACAGCACACTCCGGAGCGCTCCTTGCGCCTTCGCCAGCGCCAGATACGAAGAGTGTCACCGCCCCTGCGCCACTCCTTGGCGCCCCTGCGGTGACTTTCCCTGAAGAAGCGAAGCCAGTGGCCTTGGCACCTCTGCCTCCGCCTTGCCCTACGACGCTGGGAAGGTGAAGAGCCAGTGTCACCGCCCCCGCGTTGACACTAGGGCGCCCCTGCGTCTCGGCATCAGAAACGGCAGGAAGTTGAAGAGTCAGACGTTTGAAGAGCATTAAAGATCCGCCCCTGCGGAATGGCCTGGCCACCCCTGCGGCCATGAAGAAGTTCAAGCGATTCTGCCCAAACCGCCCCTGCGGTTCTGAAGGCCACCCCTACGGTTCAACGACAGAAGCTTTACTCCGGCTGTTTACACCACCTTTATGGCATTAAAGGTGGTTGTTTTGGGTCGGCCATTTACTTCTATTTAGTGTCATTTGTAGTATAAATAGTCCTTGGATGATTGCTAGAATCATCCATCATTATCCATCATTATCCACTTATAATCCATTTTAGAATCTAATTTTCTCATATTTCCATTGTAATGAGTTGCTAACTCCCTTGCTACATTGGGTTGGTTTGAAGCTGCATTGTTACTTTGGTTGTAAGTTATCTTTAATAAAAGTTTTCATTCAATAATGCTTTGTGTTTTCTTGATCTTTATTGTCTAATTGCATGTTTGATTAACACTTAAGATTGATCACCTTAGGTTCTAAAGTGCATGCAAAGAACTAAGATTAATATATTCCGGGTTCGGGTCTTTAGTCTAGTAGTAAACTTTAAGTAATAACGGGTTGTAATTACTTAAAGAGAAGGAACACAAATATGAAGATAAGGTTAACGGTTTTAATCTATTCTTTATATCCCTTAGTTTTTATTTGAAAGCTAACTTGTTAATTGTTCTTGTATGTTTACGGAACACTAACTTGTTAAGTTGTGTTGATGCCGGTTGGCTCAACACATATATATGATCGAGACGAGAGATTACTTAAAACTTGTAAAAGGAACTCACCAAAGTAGCATTTGCATACTAAGAATCAACCTAGTGTAGATTCATCCATTATTGTCTTACTTGTTGCGTTACTTGTTTTCATAAGTCTTGTGTGCGTCAATTCAACCAACCCCCCCGTTACTTGTTCTTATAATCAATAATTAAATAAAATAAAAATACCTTAACTCTCTTGGGTTCGACCCTTACTTAACCACTATACTTGTTTTAGTGCTAAGTCGGGATATATTTTGATAGGATATAGACAACCATAGAAATACCCTAGTCGCCATGCTTCTTCTCTTCGACACCACGCAATCAGGCCGAGGCCTTCCTTTTGAACACGTAGGAGACAACAACCTTGGCTAGGTCTTCCTCGATGTCATTTATTGCACATAGAAATGGGAACAAGTGAAGGTATGTTTCTCCTCTATTGCTTTTAGAACCGCAAACAATAACCAACAGGCCAATGCTCTCCCTTGGCATACAACAATTGATGTAGCAACCTAGTCTTAGTTCCCGCGGTCGCGCTTCCTTGAGACAGTGGCCACACTACAAAAAATAATTCAATTAGTCACGCCTGTTAGCGACGGCAACACTATATCGTCGTCATTGGTCTTTATTTGGCGATGACAATATCAACGTGGCAAAATACCAATTATTGGCGTCGGTGGAATAGAACAGTCGCTAATAATCATGTAATTGACGTCAGCTAATCTTGACAGTGGCTAATAGAATGGACCATTGACGACCGCATATGTTGCCGACGCCACAAACAAATTATTTGGCACCATTTTAAAATATTACGGTAAAATATTTTTAAAAATTAACTTAAATAAAAAATTTCTTCAAAATATTTAAAATTCAAAGTTCCCACTTGATAAAATATGATAAAACCGTTATAACCTTTAAATATAATTTGGTCTGGTCCGTTTTCATCCTATTAAAGTTCAAAACCGTTTTAAAATTAAAAAATTGTTCAATCTTGTTGGTTATAAGGTATGTATTTCCTTGTGTATTTTAGCATTGATGTTATTTTAGTTGTAATATTAATCTCTTATGTACATTATTGATTTTTGTTCTTGATTTACATTTACATTGCCATTTGTAGTTGGGTTTATGTAACAATCATGTCAGTCCCATTTCTTATGATGGCATGATTCGACTTGAACTTGTAGCAATGACTTTACTATTAGAAATATTGGATTATGGTTGAAGACCCGGTAAGTGAAATAAAAGGTTAAAAGATACTCTAAAAGGGGGGTTGAATAGAGTATGAGAACTTTTCGCAAAAACCTATCTCAAGGCTTTGAAACTGATTTCAAAGGCCTGGATGTCGATCTATGCTCTTTGTGACATAACTTGATTTCAAGGGCTTTGAAACTGATTTCAAGGGCCTTGACTTCGTAGACCTGCAAAACAAAGTTAGTCACAATAAAGCAGATATGGTGTGGAATTGAAAAGATCGACACGAGGATATGTTTACGAAGTTCGGCTCTAAATAGCATACTCTCCGTCCCAGGGTATAGCCGTAGGATCTAACTATCTATTATCAGCTTCAAAGAGTCCTAGATACAACCTAGAAGAAATCCCTTTCTTCTCTCACTGTAGCCAACGCTACGATCTAGCTCTAACTCTTAACCTAGCTATAATAGCCTAGTTACTTCGCAGAGTAACAAAACCTTCGAGTATAACGCTCTTTAGATATGTCAATGGAACTCTCGAGTTTATCACTCTCTAAGGAATAAAGCTTTTGTATAAAGAGAGAAAGAAAAACTTCTTGGATCGAATGAAGACGCTTTTAGATCTCTTGAAAACTTTGGATATTTCCGTGTAAGCTTCTGTGCTTTTCTTCTTCAATCTTCATCTTCATTTATAGTTTTCTAGGAGGAACTTGTAGCCGTTGTAACGTTCATATTATCTCCATAGAACACGCTACTTGGTTGAGGTGAAGTAGCCGTTGTAAGATCTTCTATCTTCTCTCTTCTTCTTCTTCTTCTTCTTCTTCTTCTTCTTCTTCTTCTTCTTCTTCTTCTTCTTCTTCTTGACGCTCGTTGAATATCTTCATCACCGTAATCTTCTCTTTGGAACTCAGCCGTTTGAAGATCTTTGTTTGTTGAAGATCCTAGATCTTCTTGTTATCTTCGGTTGTTAAGATCTTTATGAGATCTTGTTGTTGGGGCCAAGATCTTCTAATCAAATCTGTTGAAAATCTTCTAGTTGGCTGGCCAAGATCTTCTCTTAAAATCTTGTTGGAAGATCTTCTTTTTATCCTTTGAATATCTTTTTATTGGCTGACCAAAATCTTCTCTTAAAATTTTGTTGGAAGATTTTCTTTTTATCCTTTGAATATCTTTTTATTGGCTGGCCAAAATCTTTTCTTAAAAACTTGTTGGAAGATCTTCTTGTTATCCTTGGTAGAGATCCTTGATTTGGTTGTTGAGATTTGAATCTTGTTTAAAAGAGCCTTCAGCCGAATCTTCTTTTGCATCATTTTTTAAGGCTTTAGTGTTTATCCCTTGAAACGTGGTTCAAGGCTTCCTGTTTGTCCTTTGAATTCTGTTTCAAATCTGCTTGTCCTTTGTAATATGTTTCAAGGCATGCGTTCTTCGTTTGAAATACTTTTCAAGGCCTGCACAGATTTAACAAACACAAACCAAAACAAGCAATCTAGAAATATGATCGATATTTGTTAGTTTATAAAACCGCTCATAAATGTTAAGTCTTCCATCATCCACATAGACAATTCATAATCAAGGTGGAGTTATCAATGGTTATCATATTCCTATCTGAAAATTTATTGATTCAATCAATATATTTCTTCTAATAGAAAGTTATGACATATCTACTATCAAGAATCAAAATCAGCAAAGGCTGTGAAGAATCACAAACAACATTCAACACAAGTGAAAAAGGGCAAGGGTAAGTGTTGGTGAACTCACACTACGAGTGTGTTGAGATGAGAAGTGAGTTGATGAACTGATAAGAGATTGAATGAGAAGGTCTTGCTATAAGTTGAGGAAGTTGTTAATGGGGAGGAGAGTGTTTTTTTCCTTATGTGGTTGTTTGATGCTCAGTAGGTGCTCGACGAATTGACCGTATCATCCCTCTACTTCTCTAACTTGTGATCTTTATAAGGGCCCGTTTGGTTTTAACTCCGGAATCGGAAACGAAATGGAAACGAATCTATTCCATACGTATATCCTTGTTCATGAAAGTTTTTGGAATCATTCCTTGTGGTTTGAAGTAATTGGAGTAGAGTTTGATTACTTTTGATACCCTGGGTAACAAAATGTGGAAAATCAAGTGCATTTTGCCTTAAACACAAGGAATAATTCCATACAATTTCATGAATAAGGATATAGATATGGACTAAATTCGTTTCCATTCCATTTCCGTTTCCGGGGTTGAAAATAAACGGGCCCTAAATGTTCATTGGGATTATCTACATGAAACCTATAGATTTATTTTCGTTATTTTTCTTCAGTGCTTTGTAAATACAGGGAGTAAATCTATCTTTTATGTGTACACTAAATTGTTTGACAGCGGCATAAGACTATAGAAACTCACTGTTTCATGTAAATTATTGATGAGATGTTGAATTGGGTTGGATATATTAACATTTCAATGTTTAATAATTCAAGTTAAGTGGGTTTGATCTTCATATTTTGTTGTGATGAGAAGTAAGTTGATGAAATGATAAGAGATTGAATGAGGTATTGCTATAAGTTGAGGAAGTTGTTACTAGGGAGGAGAGTGTTTTTTTCCTTCTGTGGTTGTTTGATGCTCAGCAGGTGCTCGACGAATTGACGGTATCATCCCTCTACTTCTCTAACTTGTGATCTTTATAAATGTCCATTGGGATTATCTATATGAAACCTATATTTTTGTTTTCATTATTTTTCTTTAGTGCTCTGTAAATACAGGGAGGAGTAAATCTATCTTTTATGTGTACACTGAATTGTTTGACAGTAGCATAAGACTATTAAAACTCACTGTTTCATGTAAATTATTGATGAGATGTTGAATTGGGTTGTATATATAAACATTTCAATGTTTAGTAAATCAAGTTAACTGGGTTTGATCTTCATGTTTTGTTGTCTAGCCATGATTGGTCAATTATATTTGCTTTTAAGACATTGCAGAGGATTTGGAGCTTATACTTAACTTCCTTGGATGTAGAACAAATATATGTTGATACCCAAATGTAGTCTTCAAACAATGTCAATAATCATGCTAGCTGCATGGTTTTAACCTTTGGGAATTTGCTTCGATGTTTATCCCCATATAGTTGATGGTGAATATAGGATATTAATGTGGTGAACTGATGTTGTACTTTCTGTTTCAGTGATTGTAAAAGCCAGTAGTGGACCAAGACATGTAGTAGGTTGTCGTAGTAAAGTGGACAAGGAGAAACTAACATCAGGCACCCGTTTAGATCTTAACGTGACAACTTTGTCCATCATGCGAGCTCTACCTAGTGAAGTTAGTTCTCTCTCCCTCCTCTCCCTCTTTCTTTCTTTCATGGACATTCACATGTTCTAAGATTGAGAAGGCTTCTATTTGTATGTTTTACTATGATTCTTTTAGGTTAACTCGTAATATCAATCTTCTGCAATTCAAAAGGGAAAAGATAGTTACATGTATATAAGGCCTTGTTGAGTTGTTGCTATTATTAAGAACCTAAATGTCTTTTATTCTTCAAAGGTTGAATTCTGGTTCATTGTTATGGCACAATTATATTGAGGGATTGGCAGTTATATGAATCATATGTTTATTTTGTAAACTTTGTTTTTAAATATATTTGTATGTTATTCTTAGGTTTATCCAGTTGTATGCAACATGCTACATGAAGATCCTGGTAATGTGAGCTACTCAGCTGTTGGTGGTCTTTTTGACCAAATTCGAGAGCTGAGGGAGTTTATAGAACTTCCTTTAATAAATCCTGAGCTCTTCTTCAGGGTTGGCATCAAACCTCCTAAGGTAATAAGTGTAAATTGCTTATAAGATATCACTTTGGTAAATGCTTTTGCTAATTGTCAACTTGTCCTTGGATAATGTTAATAAGTTATATGCATCAGGGTGTTCTTCTCTACGCACCTCCTGGAACAGGAAAGACATTGTTAGCTCATGCAACAGCTAGCTACATAGATGCTAATTTCTTAAAGGTTTGTGTATTTGTAATTAATTATGAAATTGCTGTCATTAAATGAGAATCATGAGAATGATGTCATTGGTGAAGGAATTGTGTCCTTTATCCAAGGTGCAATTACTGATGATGAGATAGGACATTAAATATAGGGATATATATAATCCGATAATATTAGGGGTCATGGCGTTTTGCTAGAAGCTAACCATGATCGGTACATTTATATGATAAAATGTATTGCTAGTGTTATCGGGTCCTACGAGGTCACACCATAACGAGTAGGAGAACTGAATCAATTAATGAGAGAATTACCATATAGGAGTATATGGTGGAAAAGGATATATTTTGTAGGAGTACAAAATATATTTTGGAGTTGGTAATTAATAATAGATAAGAGATTATTTATTTATTAATTACTGAACATATATCTTATATTTTAAGGTCGGGCTTTTTAATAGTTAAAAAGCCCAACCCTAATTATATATATTCGATCGATTAGAGGATTTGACGTAAGAAAACATTCAGCCGTGTATTCACGTAAGAAGCGACGTTCTTCCTCTTCGTTCCCTCTCTCTCAAAAGCTTCATCCTTTGTTCTAGCAATCGAAGGTTAAGGCGATTCTTGTTCAATCTCGGGTGGACCAACTAGAGGAGTAACACTTGAGACTCTACATATCCTTGAAGGAGTTATCGAACACGCATCAAAAGGTATTCCTTTTCCCCTTATCTAATCTATTATGCATGCGATCCATGTTTAGATGTTTAGGAAATCGTTTCCTGAAATTCCGCTTTTACACATCTAAAATCCCAACAGTGGTATCAGAGCCTCTTGCATAAATTGATTAGATCAAATTAAAAAGGCCATGTATTGATGCATGTATTGATTGTTTTGTTTCAATTACGAAAGAGATTGTTTGTATGGATTAATTTGCATGATTAAGGTGTAAAATTGGATGCTTAATAATGATTAAGCATGATTAGTTTATTAAGGAAATTGTTTCCATGAATGTTGCGGCAGTTTACGTAGGTTAATAGGTTTCTATAAGATAATGATGAAACAAAAATCCTTAATGATGATTAAGGAATTGCTTAATATGATTAAGCAAGTTAAACTTACGCATACATGTAGCTAATATTGTCATATAAAATTATTATTTTTTTTTTGTTTTCAATTTCATTTTTTTTTAGGGTTTTAGATTATTTTTATTAATTATCTAATTTGATTAGTTATTTATTTAAATAATAATTATTTCTAAAAGATATTATATATGATATTATATCTAGATAAATATGATTTATCAAGTTGGAAATAAATAAATTTAATTTGTTAAGATATGAGATATTTTAACTTAGTTAAATTATACCCTAAAATAAAAGATAAGATTTGCTTCTTAAAAGATATTATATATGATATGATATCTAGATAAATATGATTTATCAAGTTGAAAGTAAATAAATTTAATTTGTTAAGATATGAGATATTTTACCCTAAAATAAAAAGATAAGATTTGCTTCCTAAAAGATATTATATGAGATATTATATCTAGATAAATATGATTTATCAGGATGGAAACAAATAAATTTAAATTTGTTAAGATATGAGATATTTTAACTTAGTTAAATTATATCTTAAAATTAAAAGATATTATATGAGATATTCTATCTAGATAAATATGATTTATTTTCTTTTTAAAATAATTTTTTTTTTAGGATAAATATGATTTATCTTATTTGGAGATTATAATTTAATTATATTAGGATATATGATATCTTACTTAATTAAATTTTATCTTAAAATAAAAGATACCCACTTTTTATGGAAAATTGCTTATTTATGTATGAGGTCTTAATTTAGAAATGTTCTAAATTTTGACAAGTTACTAAAATAATAAATATGTCTAATCTTAGCAATGATCTAACATTAGAAACGTTCTAATATTAGCTAGTTACTAATTTTAGAAAGTTACCATAAATAGAAAGATACTAATTTTGGAAAGGTTCCGAATTTAGAAATTTTACACCTTTAGCATTTTAATGATTAATATATGATATTAATACCATACACAATATGATTGATTAAAACAATACCGGAAAGGAGTTTCCAATTCTATATTTTTTTTTTATGTGATAAAGTGGTTATGTGTATTTTTTTTTAAATATCATATATGCCATGCTTGCATGTATGTGTATAGTGATATGCTCGTGCAGGCGGTTACTAGTATGGCCCCAATCTTAGGATAGTTAAATACGATCTGCGCATCGTTATGGTTTTATTGTACACGATCTGCGTATCGTTATGTATTTTTGTAATTTTCAATTTCTGCAAGAGTTATTTTTTAAATTCATTATACAAGAAGACTAGAGTCCTAAGGAGCCCGAAGGATGGAGATCCATGGAGGTCCAAGAATGAAGATTCTTTTTGAGGGGCCATACTAGGAACCATTAATTTAATGCGTTTTTTGAATGCCTTAAATTCCCACTTGTATGCTTGTTTGTTATTTTTGCTATGAGTTCACTTTTAAATAACAACCTCGCATGCTTAAAAACGTCCCTTAAAAGAATATTGAGAATTGTCTTCCCATATCATAACCGATCCCTATCTAGGAATTTGTAGGATAGGTTCCGTCAAAGCGGGGTGTCCTTACTTTGACCTAGATATATTGCGGGTATGCTCATACTAAGGGCATGTTGCTTTGATATGGTTAACTCAACAAAAGACCAAAAGATAAAGTTTTGGATTTTGAGACATAAGGGTGAGTTCACATGAGATGTGTTCCCATCAACCAAGAATTATAAGGAGTTATAATTAGTAAAGGAGTTTACTTACCTTGATTATATGAGACTTAGGGCAGTGCCAAAGTACGCTAAGGTTCATATATGATAGGATCTTGGAATCATTTTTGCTCACTAAGGGAATTGATAATATGAGTAGAAATGTGCAAAAACTTCAATTGTTTATAATTGTTATAACAGTTTATAGCTTTTGCAAAATCAATCATAACTTATCTGCATTTTATTATTCTGTGTTTTTGTAGTCCACCATGTCAAACAAAAACCTCATATCTTCTTTACGCTCCATACTCGATAAAAAGAAAATGAACGAACACAACTTCCTTAATTGGGAGAGAAATCAGAGAATTGTTCTCAGGTCGGAGAACCAAGAGGATGTCTTGGAACATCCAATCCCTAAACTCACATTGAACTCATATGATGAGAACCATGTGACGTACATGGAGGATAAGAAGCAGGGGAATGTCTCCACTTTGGGTATTCATGTTGTTGAAATTTTGTCAACTAATTCTATTTCATGGGTATTGGATACCGGATGTGTTTCTCACATTACTTCGAATGTACAAGCACTAAGAAATAGAAGGACGTTGCGGAAGGGAGAGGCAGATCTACGAGTTGGTAATGGAGCAAGAGTTGCTGCTGTTTCCATTGGAGATTATTGCTTGATTTTACCTTCTGGCTTAGAGATAGAACTTAATAATTGTTATTTTGTTCCATGCATTACTAAGAACTTAATTTCAATTTCAGTTTTAAACCGTGAAGGTTATACATTTACCATTACTGGTCACATGATGATGGAGATTTATAGGAATGGTATTTATTATGGTCGTGCGAATATGAGTAGTAATGGACTATACATATTAGACCTCAAAACTGATATATATAACATTAATACAAAAAGGCAAAAGTCGAATGAAACAAACGAAGCAAACATATGGCATTGTCGATTGGGTCACGTAGGCATAAAGCGCATTAAGGAACTCCAAACAGTTGGATTACTTAAACCATTTGATTTGGAATCATTTGAAACATGCGAGTCGTGCCTAATGGGAAAGATGACAAGGTCACCCTTCACTGGTAAGAGTGAACGGACTTCTGAACTTCTAGCCCTCATACATACGGATGTATGTGGACCTATGAGTAAAGAGGCTAGGTCTGGCTATCGCTACTTTATTACATTTACTGATGATTTTAGTAGATACGGGTATATCTACTTAATGAAACAGAAATCAGAATCCTTTGAAAAGTTCAAGGAATTCCAGAATGAAGTGGAAAGACAAACAGGCAAGAAGATAAAAGTGCTTCGATCAGATCGAGGAGGCGAATATCTGAGCCATGAATTCGATCATCATTTGAGAAATTGTGGAATTGTGACACAACTCACTCCCCCGGGCACTCCACAACTAAATGGTGTGTCTGAGAGGAGGAACAGGACTTTGTTAGACAGTGTCCGTTCAATGATGAGTTTTGCAGATCTTCCATTATCCTTTTGGGGATATGCTCTCCAAACAGCTGCGTTCGTTCTAAACAGGATTCCGTCACGTTCAGTTGACAAGACACCATATGAGATATGGACAGGAAAGGTTCCTCACTTGTCATTTCTGAGGGTCTGGGGGTGCGAAGCTTATGTAAAACGTTTACAATCTGATAAACTAGCACCGAAATCAGACAAATGTTACTTCGTAGGATATCCCAAGCAAACAAAGGAGTATGATTTCTACCATCCCATAGAGAACAAAGTGTTTGTTGCTCGGGATAGTGTCTTTTTGGAAAAGGAATTCTTTTCCAATAAGCCAAGTGGGAGAAAAGTTCAAATTAATGAGATTAATTGTGAGCAAGAAACGCAACAACACGAGGACATACAAGATGTCACTGAGGAACTTGACTATTTTAATGAACCTCTTATGAGGCAAGTTAATCCAGTTCAAGAATCAATTCCTACAGTAGATCAAGCTGAAGAGGAACCACATATTGATGTAGAGAACTCTACAAATGAGGAACTGCATAATGATGTAGGAAATCATACAACTGAAATCTCTCCTATTGTTGGCCCAAATTGGAGATCAAATAGGGTAAGGCAACAACCTAGACATTTGGATGACTATGTGTTGCATGCCGAGATCGAAGTGCTCCTAATGGAGCATAACGAGCCCGCTTCCTACAAGCAAGCTGTGACGGATCAGAACTCCAAAAAATGGCTTGAAGCCATGAGATCCGAAATGGAATCCATGTCTGAAAATCAAGTATGGGACTTGATTGATTTGCCTAATGGGGTAAAACCTATTGGTTGCAAATGGGTCTTTAAAGTAAAGACAGACAAGGATGGAAATATCTCTATTTATAAAGCAAAGTTGGTTGCTAAGGGATTTAAACAAATTCATGGTATTGACTATGAGGAGACATTTGCCCCGGTCGTCATGATCCGGTCCATTAGGATAATCCTAGCGATTGCCGCCTTCTATGATTATGAGATATGGCAAATGGATGTCAAGACCGTATTTCTAAATGGCTATTTAGAAGAGGATGTATATATGATGCAACCTGAGGGTTTTGAGGATCCGAAATATCCTAGGAAGGTTTGCAAGCTTAAGAAGTCCATTTATGGACTGAAGCAAGCATCCAGGAGTTGGAATCTTCGATTTGATGAAGTGATCAAACAGTTTGATTTCATCAGATGTGAAGAAGAACCATGCGTTTACAAAAAGTTGAGTGGGAGCAAGGTGACTTTCCTAGTCTTGTATGTGGATGACATACTACTCATTGGGAATGACATTCCGATGTTGGAAACAGTAAAGGGGTGGCTTAAGAAGCATTTCTCAATGAAAGATCTAGGGGAGGCCGAGTACATACTAGGCATCAAGATCTATAGAGATAGATCTAGAAGGCTTATTGGTCTCAGTCAAGGAACTTATATAGATAAGGTTCTACAGAGATTCAAGATGACAGATTCCAAGAAAGGATATCTGCCTATGCAACATGGGATCCATCTCAGCAAGACCTAGTGTCCTAAGACACCTGGTGAGATTGAGAGGATGAGCAAGGTTCCCTATGCCTCTGCTATAGGATCCATCATGTATACAATGACCTGTACTCGACCATATGTTGCATATGCTTTGAGTATGTGTAGCAGGTACCAGTCGAACCCCGGTGACATTCACTGGCAAGTTGCGAAGAACATCCTAAAGTACTTGCGAAGGACTAAAGATGATCTACTGGTATATGGAGGTGATGATGAGTTAGTCATCAAGGGCTATACCGATGCTAGTTTCCAGACTGACAGAGATGGCTTTGAGTCACAGTCTGGATACGTCTTCATTTTGAATGGAGGAGCGGTAAGTTGGAAAAGCCAAAAGCAGGACACGGTTGCGGACTCAACCACAGAGGCAGAATACATTGCTGCGGGAGAAGCGGCTAAGGAAGCGATCTGGATTAGGCAGTTTATAGTTGAGCTCGGCGTTGTCCCTAGCGTGACGAGGGCAGTTGACGTCTATTGTGACAACAATGGCGCGATTGCTCAAGCGAAGGAACCTAGCTCAAGCTCCAAATCCAGACATGTTCTGCGGAAGTATCACATGATCAGACACTATGTTGATCGGGGTGATGTAAGGGTGTGCAAGGTGCACACAGATGATAACATTGCAGACCCACTGACTAAACCCATGAATAGGCCTAAGCATGATAGTCATACTCGGGCCAAAGGGCTCAAACACGTTAGAGAATTCTTTTGAACTTATGTGTTTGGATTGAGAAAACGTTTGTTTTTGTCATGGAGTTTATGATTGTTTTATATATGAGTTTTTATATTCTTATTTGATTATTACTTGAATATTAAATAAAGTATCCAAACAATTTATTGATTATCAAATGTGCTTACTGGAAAAGTTCCGGTGAATGAAACCACATTAAGTGAACTGAAATTATTAAATTGAAAGGATCCGTGGTCTAAGTCGTTAACTTGGATACAAACGACTCTAAAGTAGACCATCTTGTGAGCAAATGATGAACGTGGGTTTCATAGTTCATAGGACATGGAGATGTCCAATCGCTTACATAGGTGAGTATGGTGATACCCATCGGATAGACCGATCCTATGGCCCTCATGACTTATTGAGGAGTTATAGCGATTATCATTATCAGTGAGTTCCTTAACATGAGCTTGATATAACTTTCATTTGAAGGATGACATATCTTAGATACTGTTAAGCGCTGACCGTAACAGGCAGTTATAAAGGCAGTAATCAGGGTGGTCAAAATTTGAGTGGGAGTTATAGTCGTTGCAAGATTGGATTAATCCTCCTATACCGGCATACTTTGATGTGTTGGAAAGGATTGGTGTCCCCGGCCACTTGAAGAGTGAGAACTGTGTAAACGCATGGCCATGCTCAGATTTGATCTGTACTGACAGTTTGATCTCAGGAGTTCAAGAAACATATCTGATGGCAAAGATGGTTTCCATCACATAGTCAGATAAGGACATTAAGCGATAAGGGAATTTTAACATTGCGCACTTGTATGAAAGTACAAGTGGGAGACTGAAGGAATTGTGTCCTTTATCCAAGGTGCAATTACTGATGATGAGATAGGACATTAAATATAGGGATATATATAATCCGATAATATTAGGGGTCATGGCGTTTTGCTAGAAGCTAACCATGATCGGTACATTTATATGATAAAATGTATTGCTAGTGTTATCGGGTCCTACGAGGTCACACCATAACGAGTAGGAGAACTGAATCAATTAATGAGAGAATTACCATATAGGAGTATATGGTGGAAAAGGATATATTTTGTAGGAGTACAAAATATATTTTGGAGTTGGTAATTAATAATAGATAAGAGATTATTTATTTATTAATTACTGAACATATATCTTATATTTTAAGGTCGGGCTTTTTAATAGTTAAAAAGCCCAACCCTAATTATATATATTCGATCGATTAGAGGATTTGACGTAAGAAAACATTCAGCCGTGTATTCACGTAAGAAGCGACGTTCTTCCTCTTCGATCCCTCTCTCTCAAAAGCTTCATCCTTTGTTCTAGCAATCGAAGGTTAAGGCGATTCTTGTTCAATCTCGGGTGGACCAACTAGAGGAGTAACACTTGAGACTCTACATATCCTTGAAGGAGTTATCGAACACGCATCAAAAGGTATTCCTTTTCCCCTTATCTAATCTATTATGCATGCGATCCATGTTTAGATGTTTAGGAAATCGTTTCCTGAAATTCCGCTTTTACACATCTAAAATCCCAACAATTGGAGGATGTGGTTTTAGGGAGGGACCAAGTGCAGAACGTTCACAGCATATCTCATGGACTGTAATGGACTTCAGTTCATGGGTGGCCAAGCTACAGGGTATGCAGCAGCTGATGCTATTTAGGTTCACTCATTGTAAATACTAAAATTTGAATTGCCTCTTTTGTTTTACCAACTACTTCCAGGATGCGGATGTTGTTGTTGATGCCTATATTAATATATTAGCATGCTTAAAACTCGGTCTATGCTCAACTCCTTTAATTTAATTTCTAACTGCGGTAAATTATTTACACACAAGTAAATCGAATATGTCACGCGTTACTTTAGCTTGTGACGATCAGCAACATTTATAATTCGATAAAAAAGAGGTAAAAAAAGTTAAACCCCACTTCGACATTGCTTACATTATAAACTATCGTACATGAAATATATTAAGCCACACGCGCGCACACGCAGTTTCTCCTAGTATATATAAAGAAGCATCTTATATATATCTGAGTTGTTTTGTTTTGCTTTTTGTTCTGCTGTATGCATAATTGAGAATTAATATTTTAAACACATTTGAACAATTTGCAATGGTTCCATGTCGTCGCCAAAAATAAAAATTTTCCCACCAAATATACAATTTGTGACGACTCCTTGCCGTTGCCAAAAATACAAAATTTCCCACCAAATTTACATTTTTCGACTGCCAACAAAAATTTAAAATAAATTTACAAAGTTCACGACACACTCGACGGCGACGGTTTAGCCGATGCAAAAATTGGCGAAATGAATTAACAACGGTAAAATCCGTCGTGAAAAATTTTGTGTCGCCGGTTCTGGCTACGCCCCATTTCGCCGTGCCAAGCCGTCGCCATTGATTATTCGTGACGGAAAATAGTGTTCTGTCGTCGCCAACCTCCGTCGCTAATTGAATTATTTTTTGTAGTGCCACACTCCTTCCTCCTGGTGCACGCAGTGTCGAGCAACCATGGGTTCCTTCGCCTCTTCCCTTCTGTGCAACAACAAGCTCAACTTATATTAAAGACTCCTTCCTCCTTGGTCACACATGCAAGCATAAGCCCTTGTGCCCTCTTCTTTCTCTCCTTCGAGTCTTGAAATTTGGTAAGATTCATACCCCCTTTCTTCCTTGCACTTCCCTCCACGAATTTCATGCCTGACGGGTTCCGATAATGTCTCCTAAACATACTCAGAACATCCATCGAGGAGCAGTGAAGATCCATTCATTATTTGAGTTTTCAAAGAAGTGACGATCATCCAACTTGGGGACCAATTTAGGTATGTGAGACTTATCCTTTGTGGCTGAGTTTTGGATATGTTGTAGTTAGAATTTCATAATAGAACATATCAAAATTTGAGAGGAATCCAACGAGTAGTTTAGGACTTATGATTTTCCAAAGTTGGAACTTAAGTAGTTTTTCTAGTCTTTGCTGAAATATTCTGAGTGTTGAAAAAACTAATTGTTGATGCAATTTTGGGATCCAGATATGGATGGGTTATATATCTCCGATGAAAATAATATTTTGATATATTGTATATGGGTATGTTTAGTTTAATGTATGAAGTTTTGGGAACAATCCAACGGTAAGATTCGGGCTTATGATGTCACGAAATAGAGTGCAAACTCTGTTTTAGGAAATATGGATTATTTGGCTAAGTATGGAATCTATGTTCTCGGAGAAACTTTGGATTTTTGTGTAAACCTTTTGGTTTGGTATTTTTGGTTTTTGATAATCTTATCTAGGAGTAGACATGGTATAGTTCGTAAGTGTTTATTCTCGAAATTGTTTGGAGTTAGAAGTAGGATGACCTTAGCTAGTTTCGGTTTTGAGTTGAGAATTATTAAGGAGTTGAAGTTTGGGAAAACTTTCCAACTCATTAGATTCCTTGTTTGAGGTTTTACAACTCTTATCCTTAAAGGTTAGTTAGACGTTTATGAACCTTCCTAGAGCCATTAGGGTTTTTCGGTTTTTCAGGGATAAAATCGACTTTTTATAGAAGTGGTCAGTTTTATACTTTTTTTTTATGATCGTTATTAACCTAGAAGTTGGGAACTTCGAGATGAAAAATGTGGTATATTGATTCAATGTCCTTTTATAATCAGGTGGTTGAGATCATATACATACCAAATCAAGTATTTTCGTTACCCGGACTTGGATATACACAGGTAAGTCCTTTGGGCTAAATTAGCTAGCCTTTTGTATATGAGTGTGGAATATGATAGTGGTGTGTGAATTGTATGTCACCTAATTATAACTGGAGTAGGGTGACATTGAAATTTATTGAAGACCCAAGTGTATGTATAACGGGTTGTGGGAGGTTCTTCGCGGTCACTCCAGACATGGTATACAGTGAGATGCATAGGATCCATTCATGTTGGTATACGGGGACGGGGGCGAAAGTCGGGAGACCTTCATGCAACGCAATAAGTTGAATTAGAAGTGAATCACTTAAGTACAAGATGATAACCGGATTTCTGTGAAAGCATGTTGTGTGTTTACTTTTAGCAATGATATTTGTTTGTGCTATTTTAGTACCTTCTGATAATATAAAATTGTTATCTAACGGTCTTACAATTGTTTTGTTTGATTTGTTGTAAGTTAAGGAAGTTGCAGAGAAATCTGGAGCGGATGGTCAGTCGGGTTCACGTACTCATATAGTTTGGGAAAGGGATTGTCTTTCAGATTTTTGCATGCACATAAGATATTAATGTTCACGTCTTGTAAGGTTTTTCACATGTTATGCATTCATATCATCATCTTTTTGAAGTTCTCTAATCGTTTTAATTACATTTGTGTCATGTTGTAAGATCCAGTAAAATTGTTGTCAAACTAGAGTCGGGGCCAAATCAAATAGGCCTTTTTTAGTACTAGGTCTTAGGGACGCTGTCCACATGGCAACCATGCTCGCGCAGAAAACTTTCCAGGAGGTCACCCATCCTCCGCACGAGCACGCTTAACTCCAGAGTTATTTGTCCTCACTATACCACTGGAAAAGAAGAATTCTTGTTGCTCGCGCAGAAAACTTCCCAGGAGGTCACCCATCATCCGCACGAGCACGCTTAGGTCACCCATCCTGAAATTGCTCCCGCACGAGCACGCTTAACTCCAGAGTTATTTGTCCTCACTCTACCACTGGAAAAACAGAATTCTTGTTGACATGGGTAGCAACCCATCCTTATAAGTCAACCACAAATCCCCATTCAAATGATGCGGGATGACAATTTTACGGGATGTTACAATAAGGATACCTCATTATTTTTACCACTTTTATTTAAGGGTAGGTAACAGTAATTAACCCCTCTATTTTAATAAAAAAGATAATAATAGATGTTTGTTAGTTGTTATGTAAGTGAAAGTTTTAATTCCTAATTAATGAATTTGTTTTTTTTTTGTTTTTTTTTATTATTTTCTGGAGTATGAAATTCATACCATAATTTTCTTTTTATTAATTATCTTGTATGAATTTCATACCAATTTTTTTTTTGTCCTTTTTATTTTTGGTATGAGTATTAGTATGAAACTCATACTTGAATTTTTTGGTATAAGTTTTCATACCAGAAAAATTCATACCAAATTTTTTAGTATAAAATTCTTATCATAACTCAAACCAGAGCATACAAATTATATATAAAAGTATCCAATACGGTACACACTTGTAGGTTATTATATTTACTGAAGCCAGCAGCCAAATTTTAATTTGAAACAAATGCAAACCCTAATCTTCACTTATCCTAGCTCCACCATTTTAAAAGTGTAAGTTACACTGTGTAACGACTTAATAGTAAATAAAATAAAATAATCTAGTTACATGTCACATATGTTTAATTTCATATATAATATAAAATAAACAAAAATATAATTGGAGTGGCCTATAAGGGTATAAAAAATAATAGGCAACCAAATTATGATTTATAATTATAACATTAATTAATTTGTACAAATATGTAAGTGTAACGCACATCCAACAAATAGATTCATTATTAAAAAAAACATTATCTCTAATACTATTTTACACGCAACAACAAAAAAAACAATTGACGTCGTGGTGGCAACAAAAACAAATCGAACCCGGTCTACCAAAGTTTTAAAAAAAAATTAAATTCTTTGTGGTAGGCACGTCCTTATGTACATTCACACCATGACTTCAACTAAGAGAAGCTAGCACACACATATATATTAACTCCACACCAAAACTAAGGTGTTGTATTGAAGACGCAAGAATGGCCGAGAACAAAGTTTGTGTCCTAGCCGTTTGTCTCGTCGTCGCAACTTCTTTCTTAGCCGTCTATGCGGATGTCGGCTCCGAGGTTGTTTTAGACGTAAACGTTGGAATCAAAAGGATGACTCTTGCAAACGAGTCTTCTACCGAGTTTATAAGCTACGCTGCGTTATTGGCGAATTCTATTCCATGTAGTGTTGCCGGAGCCTCCTATTACAATTGTATACTCGGAGGCGAGGCTAATCCTTACTCTCGTCCTTGCACCGCTATTACTCGTTGTTTACGCTGATCGAGTAATATATGTGTTTAAGGGTTGTTTTTGAATTCAAATAACAAAATTTTACACGTCATGAATTAATTGATGATGGAGATTGACTTGTTTTTCTAATGATGATTGTAATTGATTGATTTGATTAGATTGTTATATTTGTATGATTTTTATAAATACATTCCATTTAACATATATCACTTATTGCATTACCTAATCTCATAGCATACACATAGTTTTGGTCTTAATTCTACTATCGAGTAGCTTGGGTTACCTCCAAGAGAAGAAGAAATAAAGTCCTCATTGTAAATAAAACGGGCTTTTAGAACATAATTAATGTACAAGGGATTGTGGATTCGATAACAAGTGTCATCCTTGATTAGCTAATAGCACTTGGTTAAACGAACATATCATGCCTCTCAGATTCATAGGTGTTCATCAAAGCATCTGTATTTCAGGTTTTGAGCACCTTTTCATTTTTATTTTATTTCAGTTAACTCATTGTAGTATTAACCTAAATTCACCACACTGGCATGAGGGTTGAAGTGTTAACCTCAAGTCTTGCAAATACTTACAAGACCCATTGTAGTTTAGAGGGTCTGGAACGAACACATGAAAGACAATGTTTTGCTTTGGCGAATTACCTAAGAAATCAATATCAAGAAAATAAGTAATTATTATATATATATATATATATCACTGGAAGAAGACAAAAATCAAGGCTGGAAGAGGCGGTCATCCGATAGTATGGATGTCAACAAGTTAGAACCTTGTCAAAACATCAAATGGCAGTAGGGGAATAACCAAAGAGAGAATTGGAGCAAAGCCTAGACTAAGATAGGGTAGGTCGTCTAACGACCCTTTGGAAAATTACCTCACTGACTCGTAAAACAATGTATAGGCAAGAACAAAGAGGTGAAATAAAGGTTTAATCTTTAGAAAGTTTTGTAAATAGGTTTTGGAGGGAGAATAGCAAAGCAACAAATTATTATAGAGATAAATCATTTTAGAGTTCAAATCACCACAACATGCATATAATAGATATCAAATGGCAGATTATAATATCACAAGTATGCTAGAGTTTTGTAAAGACAACTTCGTTCATTGTCATTTCATGGTTAGGTTGTTCCTTGTGGTACCTCGATGTTGTCACCATGATTGTCACGTCATACCCAAGAAGATTGTCGGTTCATCACATCAAACGGAGCATTGAGGTGTGAAGACTTCATTGTCACATCGAGTCAAGGTCACCCTTTGTGGAACATATAGTATAAACTATACTACCATAACTCATAGACATACAACCAATACATAGAATCAATTCAATATCATAGATTCATACAAGTCGGACTCACCAGACCATAAAATAGAGCGGAATTAATCATGCATACCTCAAAAAACAAAACAGAGTGGTTTATTTATTGAAGGAGAAATCCGTTGTCTAAACGAAAAAGCGTCGTACGACCTCTAGAGGAAAAAAATGGTTGACAACTCTAAGAAAGCGTGGAAAGGGAGTGATGCGGGGTGAAATCCAGTTTCTCGATCTGGACTGAAAATCCTCAAATCGACAACAAAATGGAAATCTCGGATGAATCAAGGAAATCTTGAATGAATCAAGGAGATCTCGGCCAAGATTTAATGAAGATTGGTTCGAGTTTTATGAAAACTCAGAATGCGGAATTACGAATATTATGGAAAGATTCTTGGTGATAATATGGAATGATAATGATAAATATAGGAAGATGGGACTATGTTAAGACTTGCAAAGAACTATGACCTAAATTGGATCAAAACCCTTAACAAAGAATTACCTTTCACCCTTCCTTCTTTAACCTTACACAAGCCTTCTAGATAAGACAAACACAAGGAGGGACCAGTTTGACTTGTGGCACCAACTTTCAAAAAGATTAACAGACACAAGAACAACCTAGCAAAGACTCACAACTGTTCAATAAAAAACTCTCCTTTTGATTGAATAAAAATGATAAAATGCAAACCTTGTGAGCGAAGTCATAAGTATCTCACAATAATGTGGAATTCAATAATCACAACTAAGTTTTCTAACAATCTCCCCCTCTAAGGCTATTTATAAGGGAGATATCCTATGTAAACTAGGAAAGATATCTTTAAAAGATAATCTAGGAAAGATATTTTAAAAGATAATCTAAAATATTCCTAAAAGATAGGATCCAAAAATAACAATCTCCTTAAGATTATTTGAGAGCTTTAAGGAAAAAATATAAAAGATAGTTGCCAAAATTAAAAAAAAATCTTTGGCCGGATCTTCTAGCTTGCGCCAAAAGAAAAATAATAAAATATCGGATGAAATTTCGGCTGAGATTCCTGAGTGTTGGCCGAGATTTTGCATCTTCCATGCAATCTTAAACTCTATCGATTCTTTCCATGTTTTCATCTTGTAAGCGACCTTTCCTTAAGATTCTCTTGCTCTTGGATTAGTGAATGCTCCATACAGTATAGGTGTAGATGCTATTAAGGATGGTCCCTCATCAGGGAGATATATAACCTAATGGATGAAAAACCTTGTGAAAACTCCACCTTGATTATAATGTTTTACATGAGTTGATGATGGAAGATTTAAACACAAATGTATTAGTTTGATATACTAACAATGTATTAATTATATTCTCAAGATGCTTGGTTGATTTGGATTAAGTGCAGATTCTGTCGAAGATTTCAAAGGCCTTGAAATGGACTTCAAGGGCACAAGGAAGTAGGCATATACAAAGGAACGATCTCAAAGGTCTTGAAGATTCAAAAGAACAAGTCCACACGGAACAAGGATTTAAAATACCAAGAAGATCTTCCAGGAAAGATTTGCTCAACAAAAAGATTTCATCCAGCGAAGATCTTTACCAACCATATGTTAGAAGATCTTTTCAGAAGATTTTCTAAACATAAAAGCATCAAGATTTCTTCTCGTTTGGTTTATATTATTCAACAAAAAATGAGGAGATTGAGGAGTTGAGAAATCAACGTGTTCTCAGGAGATGAAGATCTACAACGTTTACCTCATCTCAAACACGAAGCGATCTTCATGGAGAAGAAGAATCATCTTCAAACGGTCATCTCCCCAACGACTAGAAGACATCTCCACAGAAGGCTATAAATGAAGATGGCACTTGAAGAGCAAAAGACAGTAGCTTACACGGAAATATCCTTACATCTTCAAGCAACCTAAAAACATATTCATTCGATTCATTGTTTTTCTTTCTCTCTTTCTCTGAAAAGCTTTATCCCCTAGAGAGAGATAAAACACTAGAGCTCCATTGGAAGATCTAAAAAGTGTTATACTAGAGTGTGCGTTAATCTACGAAGTAACTAGGCTATTATAGCAAGGTGAATTGTTGGAGCTCGATCGTAGCGTTGGCTATAGTGAGAGAAGAAAGGGATTTCTCCTAGTTTGTATCTAGGACTCTTTGAAGCTGATAATAGATAGTTAGATCATAAGGCTATACCCTGGGACGGAGAGTAGGCTATTTAGAGCCGAACTTCGTAAACATATCCTCGTGTCAATCTTTTACATTCCGCACTATATATCTTGCAATTGTGACTAACTTTGTTTTGCAGGAGTACGAAGTCAATGCCCTTGAAAGCTGTTTCAAAGCCCTTAAAATCTAAGTATCACAAAGAGCTCAGATTGACATCACGACCCTTGAAAGGAGTTTCAAGGCCTTGAGATTGGTTTTGCGAAAAGTTCCCATACTCTATTCAACCCCCCTTCTAAAGTATATTTTAACCATTTTATTCATACCGGTTCTTCAATTGGTATCAGAGTAGACTCACATATATTGATTTAACCATCAGTGAGACTAATCATGAATCTTGTAGGTGATGGTGGATTTGCTCAAGGAAGATCCTCATCTCGACCACCACTCTTCTGTGGTAACAACTTCGCTCATTGGAGAGCACTCATGCGTATGTTCATTATTGATCAAGACATGGAGCTATGGAGCATCATTCAAAATGGACCTAAAGTTCCAATGACAACGGTTGAAGATGTCCAAGTCCCAAAGAAGGAAGCTGACTTCACACAAGCAGACCTGGACAGTGTGTCAAAGAACTACAAAGCAATGAACCTACTATACTGCGGATTAGATGTCAACAAATTCAACCGCATCTCATCATGCAAGAGTGCAAAAGAAATATGGGACAAGCTTGTTGTTAGTTACGAAGGAACAAGTCAAGTCAAGGAAACAAAGATTAGCATCTTCCTCAGACAATATCAGCTATCCAAGATGAAACCAAATGAAACAGTCAAAGAAATGTTCACCGGATTCACTGAGATCGTGAACAACTTGGACTCACTAGGAAAGATCTTCACAAATGAAGAGAAAGTTAGGAAAGTTCTAAGGAGCTTACCTAAAGCTAAGTGGGGACCAAAGATGACTGCTATTGAAGAAGCTCAGAATCTCACAACTCTTCCTCTAGATGACCTCGTTGGAAAACTCATCACATATGAAATGGTTCTTGGTGAAGAAGATGGAGAGCTCCCATCCAACTCCAAGAATTTGGCATTAAAATCAAGAAAAGATGAATTACCATTTGACGAAGAAGATAGTGATGACGATGATAAAGAAGATGCAATTGCCATGATCTCTAAGGGTCTTGCAAGAATTCTCAAGTTAAAGAAACAATCTGGTAACAATAGAGAATATCCACGAACATCAAAACCCCGAGGTAAGTTTTCTAACTCTAACAAGATAGCTAGAGTGTTAACTTTTTTTGAATGTGGTGAAACAGATCATCTTGTGAAGGATTGTCCACAAAAGAAGAGGACCAACTTCAAGAAAAATGATCGAAAGAAGAAAGCTATGGTTGCTTCATCGAGTGATTCAGAATCATCAAATGAATCAGAAGAGGAAAAAGAACAAGCAAACTTATGTCTTATGGCCGATCATGAAGAAGACTCAAATCTATATGTTAACAATATGGTAAGTACTATCTTGTCTCAACCTGAATATGACCCGAAACAATTCCTTAAAGACATTATCATATGTGACAAACAACATAGAATAAGGATAAGTTCTTTGAAAGAGAAGTTATTGAACAAGAAAAACAATTAAGTGAAATGTCTTTAGAACCCTTAAGTGGTTTGCTTGGAGATTCGAGTTCGAATCCTCCTGGCGGCATGTATGGAAAAACTGATATTGGGAGGGTATCCCCCAGCAATGGGCAACGAATTAATCCCGTCCCGGATGTAGAGCGGCGAATCCAATCGAACCGGGAGTTACTTACCAACCTTTCAAAAAAAAGAAATGTCTTTAGAAATTGAAAATCTTAACACAGAAAAAGTGGACCTTGATGACAATATCAAGGCCTTGGAATCAGAAAATGTGATTCTCAAGGACAACCTCTCCTCTCTTCATCGAAACTATATCGATCTAGAGAAAGAGAAAATTGATCTTACTTTAACGTGTCAAGACCAGAAGGCTGCACTTGTGAAGTTTACTCATTCAAAAGCTAATCTTGAAAGAATGATGGGTGAACAACAATCCTCTCTTAACAAGAATGGTATTGTATATCATAGGAGCTTTCCTAGAAAACCAACTACCCCTTTTGTCAAAACCAAGGGAAGTATTCGTATACCTACTTTCTTTTACGGTTGTAAAAAGGGTCATGTTAAATCTACATGTCCTTATAGAAGAAATGATCCTTATATTATTAGAAACACTATCCTTTATGCTTAAGGAAACAAGTCAAACAAATCTGGGTTCCTAAAGGTACTAGACCACCAAATATGATCGAACCTGAATATGGACCAAAATATGTCATTTGGTCGACCTGGAATGGTTGATGTTTGCTATTTTGCATGATATCACCAAGGTAAAGGAGAATAAAAGGATATTAGATAGTGGTTGCTCAAGGCATATGAGTGAAAAAAGCTCTTTATTCTCATATTTAAAGAAGCAATCATCTAGAACCATTACGCTTGGTGATAAAGGAAAGTGTGACATTATTAGCATTGGTAAAATATGTTATAATTCATCTAACTTTATTGATGATGTTTATCTTGTAACACCCCAAATCCGCGGGACTTGGGATGCTACATTGGGCTAGGATCTCACAATGGATCCTGACCCTAGTCTGACAACAAGTTCACTGGATCTTACAACAGTGCACAGGTAGATTAAAACCAAATACATAAAAGTTGTATATGATACATTAAAAGAGTTTACAAACTCCAAGCCGAGTACAAAACAACATCATAAATCATAATCACAAAAGATATCCCATCCCACGCATCCTAATGTACAGAAGTCCTCGGCTGGTCACACCATCTGGCTCACCCTGCAGTCTTCCTAACCTGCAGATCATCTACAACACGGTATAAAACCGTTAGCTACAACAATGAAAGACATGAAGGTAATAGCACAACCACACATCAGCATCTCATACATGCAATGCCACATACATTCATTTATTACCTTTCATTACGTTATTCCATTATTAATTCAACTTCTTTTGTAACACGAGGAGCCTCAAGAACCTCGTCCCTTTCCCCCCTTAACACAGGGGTTTGCATGGGTGTGATCATCACTCGTCCCACCTTGTGCTACTGGCTTTCAGGCACCTCCTCCTAACCCGCATGCGGAGACCGGTGGTTACCACCCGTTATAATACACTTGGGCCAAATAAATGTAATAAATGGTTATCCTAGTCCGGTTTAGGTTATAATGCACAATCATATGAACACACACACAACCATCACAATCATACAATCCACAACCGTACGCTAAGTAAGTCCTATGGACTTACCTGATATACTCGTAACCTATACCACGTCAGAGCTTTCCCTTGGGGAAGTAATCAACGCCTGCAATAGCAAGACACACACAATCACATACTGCAAAGGTTAGAAGACTCGCCTCACTAACCACAATCAACCTATATCTCAAATCTAAATCTCAGATCCTCAACACATTCATAAATGCCTAAGGCATATCCTCAACATAACATCTCATCATACTCGTACACATACTAAACCTTAGAGCCATAACCGATATCCATAACATCATCATGATCCTCAACGCATTCTGACACCTAGCACGCATCTAATCAGTATTTCTCAATCTCAAATTTAATCCTAATTTAATTAATTAACCTTTAATTAATTAATTAAATTTCACCAGAATAACGTTTTGCCCGCAGGCCATTTCTAAACCCACGTATCATCAGATTTCATCAAACAAACAACCCATAAACACTAGAATAAAATAATGATCATAATGGAATTTCTAATTATCCATTTAGACAAGCCTAAGGTCAATTTAGGCCAAATCGCAGTACGGAAAACGAATAAATTCATAACTTATTCGTTACTAACCCAATTGACGATCTGAAAGAAAATTCGGAATCACAATGACGCAGGCTACGCACATACAACATCAAATTCACCGGAATCTGAGCGACGGAACTGTCCTGGTGACATATATGCTCGACCAGGTCTTCATCTGCTCGGAAATGCAGAAACTCCGTACCGATATGAAGAGAATGAAGAGAGGAATCCAGAAACTCAAACGGAATTGAAATCGGATTACAAACGGAGAGTAGATCTGAGTTTGAAGTTTGAGAGAAATCAGAGCTTTTACGAGGAAACGTGAAAGGAAATGAGATAATAAACGATTTTCCGCTATTTCTAGTGAAGACGATAATTATCCTTTAGCGAGGTCGATAGTTATCTTTTAACTGATCCAAAGGCGGGTCGAACCCCCGTCTCCAAACTTCTCGAAATTGGAACAATAAATCTTAAATATTATAGGGATAATTATTCTACAATTGCCTCGGAAAACGTGTATTCCTAAGCCGTCTTTCTTAGCCGTTAAGAAACGAAATAACGACTCTTTTGGCCGTTTTTCCTTTCCATGTTATTTCATATCTAGGACATGTCCGATGTCCTAATCATTTCTCTCAACTGCATTTTTATTAATTGGAGCTCCCAAATGCTCCAAATAATACCGGAGGGTAAAAATAATTACCTGGGGAAAAAGTGAAAATTTCACCATAAGCCCAAAATTACGCCATGAACATAACGGTGGGACTTATACTCAACACTTACGCAATCTTCGCGAGTTATATGTCAATTAATATCACTGATTAAGTTAATCAACATTAATTAGAAATCGGAAATCCTAGTTATTGCATCACACACCCCTTAAGAAAAAGTTTTGTCCCGAAACTTGAACAATTCCCAAATCCTCTCAGACCCATACGCCGAGGTATAAACACTCTCTCTATCGGAGGTATCACATCTCCGTTCAAACGTATCAACCTATAACACTCTATAACCTCAAAACACAACATGGAGGAATCACCAACTCCAGCAACAAGATCATAACGCTATTCAAAGGCATAGAGGAAAAATCATCTCTAGCCAACTACTAATCACGTCACAAGGCATGGAGGAAATCCGTCTCCAGCCAATCGAACTCGTAACACAACTATGTGGAGGAAAACCGTCTCTACTCACACTATGTCCATCAATAATAGCATGGAGGAAAGAACCATCTTCAGCTAATCTTAAACATATTACCATAACATGGAGGAAAGAACCATCTCCAGCTATACCTAACTCGCGCTAGCAAACAAGATCTAAAAGATCATATGCACACATCACAACTAGCACGAAAACACAACATATCACATAAACACATAACATACATTTTGCAAGATAGCACTAAGATCTACTCGTCGATCCTATAGATGCATCTATCTCATCATAGAACTCGGGATAGTTCCTTTGGATATTATCCTCAGTTTCCCATGTAGCCTCATCCGGTCCTCCTCTAGACCACTCTATCCTCGGTATGGGAATGTCCTTCGAACGCAGGCGTC
Source organism: Fagopyrum homotropicum (assembly GCA_033239125.1). Classification (NCBI taxonomy): domain Eukaryota; kingdom Viridiplantae; phylum Streptophyta; class Magnoliopsida; order Caryophyllales; family Polygonaceae; genus Fagopyrum; species Fagopyrum homotropicum. Next base: position 27,938,641 of record BSWB01000004.1, read on the forward strand.
TCAAACCTCGTATGTACTCCCTCAGCTGAGACACATGAAACATAGGGCGAACACCCTCTAACTTTGGTGGCAAAGCCAATCTGTATGCTACTCTCTGTTAGCATAAAATATTGTGATATTTTAGGCACGTTTTCTAAGTATATTTGATTCATATTGATGGTCTTTGATTTAGCATTGTTGCATTTGTGAGCTAGTTTGCCTATATTGTCAATATGGATGTCTACACTAGCTTTATGTTGATTATAGGTGATTGAGAGTCATTTCCGAACGAAATCGAGCAAAGAAGAGTTGATTGAGTATGTCTATGGATTAAGGGCATTATTAGGAGCAAAATGGAGTTCAACTTGAGGAATGCACGAGGCTAGGGAAGAATCACGTTCTTGCCCTAAACCACGCTCTAAAATACGGCCGTACTACAAACCACGTTTAGTTCCACGGCCGTGGAACCCTGCAAAGAGAGGCGTGATGCATTCCAGTAACTATTACGGTCGTGGAATCCATGGTTCAAACCGTGATACTTTCCACGCTCTAAATTACGGTCGTGGAACCTTCCACGACCGTGATCTTGGCGATCTTTTTCGCCACATTCTGAAGCCACGATCTTTTGAAGATTGGGCCGGGCCGATATTTTATCTTGCCCTATAAAAAGACGGACGAAGCAAGATTCCGTCATCCCCGCTTAGACGCACTTTTGCGACCTCGCTTTAGACCTTGGCTTACGCCTTTGCTTAGCGGCACAACCCTCGTTTGGAAGCATTTACATCTCATTGGAGATCGAAGTTCGTGTTGGGATTTTGCCCTAATCTCGCACTTTTGGTGGAGATTGCTGTTGAGATTTCCGGATTGGCGGAAGATCGAAGCTTTTTGGAAAATTGTTGCAAGAAGATTTCTCTTCTTGTTTAGGTTTGAATTAGAAGACGGATTGACACCCCATTCTTCCTTCTTTCCTAAGATTGTGTTTGTTTGGTTTATTCATAATCTATTGACAACATTCATTCTTGATTGTGACTTTGAGATTGGTTTGAAGTTTATTGAAAGTTTTCGGAAGTTTTCATCTTTTTATCTTTTAATTCTTGAATTTGATATCAACATGACTGTTATTGGCTAAAAACCCTTAACGATTCTAAGGTGAAGGGTTGATAGTTGTGGCTTAGATGATGATAGATCGATCGTAAACAGATTAGACCCTGAGAGTTAGAGAGAATCGTCGACGAACCCTAAATCACGGTTTGTTCTTGAGTTCCACGGCCGTGGAGTCTCAAGATCTACCCGTAATTTCCCTTAAGTTTACGAACCTGCTTTTACTTTAATCCAAAGTTAAAGAGTTGCTTTAACTTAGTTTAGGCTTGTATTTTCTAGGTGGTAGTGAAGCCTCAACAACCTCTACCTCGATTGTGAGTGTCATAACCGTAATCGGTTAAGTTAGTCTTGATCCTTGGATTACAAGTTTGGGTATTTGACATTAATTCTTGTCTTTAGAACCTTTCTATATTGAAGCCTCAACAACCTGTATAGAGAGTGTCTTGTAGGTAAGTCATATAAGGTTTTTGGAACTTCACCGTACGATTACCTTACATTAGTATACCTTTGCATATCTCAACTCTGTCTTTATATCATTAGTATATCTTGAATCGATAGCCACAGCTGGATACTTGGATCTTTAGGATTGTTGTTTTCCCAATAATTTGCAAAGCTCTCATATTTACTCGCTTGATAATCTGCAATTGAATTTGTTCCCACCCAAATCCCTGTGTTCGATACTCTGGAATTCTTGCTTAACTACGTCGATCCGTACACTGCGGGTTCGCTTGCTTGATTCTAGTTTTATAAATTTAAAGCTTATTTGCACACACCTTTAGGGGCGAACACTCTCCAAACTCTATCCAGTATCTCAAAAGGACCGACATATCGGGGACTCAACTTCCCCTTTATGCCAAAACGTCAAACGCCTCACGTTGGAGATACTCTCAACCAAACATGAGCTCCTACCCTGAACTCTAGAGGTCGTTGCCTCTTGTCTACATATGACTTCCGGCGACTCTGTGTAGCCAACATCCTCTCTCTAATCATCGCTACTCGAGCTATATCATCCTGAATCTGGCGCTATCCCACTGATACTTCTAGGCTCATCCCAGCATAAAGGTGTACGACACCTACGTCCATACGGTGCCTCATAAGGAGCCATCCCAATGGATGCATGCCAGATGTTGTTGTATGAGAACTCAACAAGTGGGAGGTAATCAGACCATCCCTGTCCCCAATCCAACACACAAGCTCGCAGCATGTCCTCTAAGGTTTGGATGGTCCTCTCACACTGACCATTTGTTTGGGGGTTAAACGCAGTCGTGAAGTGTAGACTCGACCCCAAAGCAGTCTGGATTTGCTGCCAAAACCTCAAGATAAACCGTCCATCTCGATCAGAGACGATCGTCCTCGGTACCCCATGGAGTCTCATTATCTGTCTAGTGTACTCCTCAACCAATCTGCTCACCGGCCACGTCTCCCTAATAGGAATGAAACGTGCCGTCTTCGTCAGTCTGTCAACCACAACCCATATAGCATCAAAGCTCCTGCTCGGTCTCAGTCCAGTTACGAAGTCCATGGAGATATCTTCTCACTTCCATTGTGGTACTAACAGTAGATGGAGCTCTCCTTTTGGTCTGCAATGCTCTATCTTGACCTGCTAACAAGTCGCACATTGAGCCATAAATTTAGCCACATCAGGCTTCAGCCCTCCCCACCAGTATGAACATCTCACATCCTGATACATCTTACTCGCACCAAGGCGCACTGAGTAAGGTGTGCAGTGAGTCTCCTGCAGAATCTTCTACCTCAGATCCGCATTAGCGGGTACACGGATGCGGTCGTAGTGTCTCATCACTCCATCTGCTCCTATGGAGAACAGTGGTCCCTCACCACGAGTCATCCTCTCTCTAATCCTCGTCAAAGTCGGGCAAGTCCCTGCTTCTGTTGGATATCATCCAATAGACCAGGTAGAACCTCTTAAGCAAACAACTGGGCATCCTCATAAGGAAACTAGATGTCCATCTCTAGTCAAGCAAGATCTCTTTGAAGTTGAGGCTGCACAGTAAGTCTTGCAATCGTCTTCTCTCGAGGCGTCTTCCTGCTCAAGGCGTCAGCTACCACATTCGCCTTGCCAGGATGATACAAAATATCAAGGTCAAAGTCCTTGATCAACTCAAGCCATCGACGCTGGCGGTTATTCAATTCCCATTGCGTGAAAATGTACTTCAGACTCTTATGGTCTGTGAAGATCTGGCATGCAGCACCATACAAGTAATGTCTCTAGATCTTCAAAGCATGAATTGCCGCTGCCAACTCCAGATCATGAGTCGGGTAGTTCTCCTCATACGTCTTCAGCTGTCGAGACGCATATGCAATCACTCTGCCTCTCTGCATCAATACATATCCCAAGCCTACCTTGGATGCATCACTATAAACTACAAAATCATCAGAACCCTCTGGTTGTGCCAAGACAGGAGCGGAAGTCAAACGCCTCTTCAACTCCTCAAAACTATGAGCACACTGGTCAGTCCATACAAATCTGGTAGTCTTCCTCAGAAGACTCATCAGTGGACGAGCAATCACAGAAAATCCCTCCACAAAACGTTTGTAATAACCGGCTAGGCCAAGAAAGCTACGCACTTCCTTGACGTTCGCCGGTGTCGTCCATGCATTAACAGACTCAATCTTCACCGGGTCAACCATGATCCCGTCGGCGGAGACGATGTGTCCAAGAAAAACAACCTCAGACATCCAGAACTCACACTTAGAGTGCTTAGCATACAACTCTTTATCCCTCAAAATCTGCAACATCGTCCTCAGATGACCAGCATGCTCCTCTCTACTACGAGAGTATACCAGAATGTCATCAATAAAGACCACTACAAACTAATCCAAAAAGTCAATGAAGATATTTTTCATCAACTCCATGAAAACTGTTGGGGCATTCGTCAGCCCGAATGACATCACTACAAACTCGTAGCGTCCATAACAAGTACGAAATGTCGTCATGTGCACAACCTGCTCTCTCACCCTCAAATGGTGATAACTCAAGTGTAAGTCAATCTTCGAGAACACAGTCACTCCCTGAAGTTGATTTAACAAAGTAATGGATATTTGTTCTTGACCATCACCTTAGTCAACTCTCCGTAGTCGATGCACCATCTTAACGATCCGTTCTTTTTCCACGCGAAGAGAACAGGTGTTCCCCACGGGTATACGCTAGGGCAGATAAAGCCCTTCTCAGCCAACTCCTTGAGTGGCTTCTTCAGTTCTAACAACTTGACAAGCTCTATATGATATGAAGCCTTCGAGTTCGGTTTCGTACCTGGCTCTAACTCTATGCCGAAGTTCACATTCCTCTTGGGCGGCAAACTGGATGGCTCAACGAACACATCCACAAACTCGCAGACTACTGGGATGTCCTCTAATGCTGGACTCTCTCCATCCTTCATGGCATAATCCAGAAGGCCTCGCAACTCTATGTGATTAATCTAGCTGCTCGTATTGGACTAATCACCATACCCGTCCTCCCAAGGTCCCAACGTCGGAAGACCTCTATCTAACCCAACTCGGTAGAAACCATCACGGTCCTACTACCAACATCTAACACAGCACAAAGTCTATCCATCCAATCCATACACAGAATGACTTCCTCACGCACCAGCGGCATGAAACGAAGTCCACAAACAAATCACAAGTCCCAAATGTATAAGACAACTATGTACCTCTTACATGACCCTCATCTGGTAACCCTACTAAGAGAGGTCTATCCTCTACTGTATCTAACGTCAGTCTATCAACGCATGCATCAAAAAGCAAAGAGTATGTAGTACCCATACCAAACAGAACTCCAATGGCTCCACTACATATTATTACTCAAAACTCGAACCTATGCTCCTCAAGTATCACTGAGGTCATCGCCATAGTCTCTACCTCTACTCCTTCTACACCGAAAGGCGGAGAGTCTCTCTGAGAAGGAACATTGTCTTGCTGACAAAAGGGGGCCAAATGGCCTAGTTCACCACATGTAAAGCACGTCACTAAAGATCTCTTACACTCCGGTCGCAGGTGTCCAAACTCTCCACAGTTGAAACAAGATCTCATCCCATCAGAAGTTCGTGTGGACAAGGGATCACTCGAACGTCCATGTGTCAGACTCTGTCTAACACTTGAAAGGTTTGCTTCATCACTTACTAGTTCGGTCCATTGTTTCTTCTTTGATCCGGAAACTTCAGTTGGTCCCACAGATGTTGGTAAACCCGGTGTAGGTCTACCCTCTCTTGCAGCCTCTTGTACTTAACGTATATATTCTCGAAACTCAGGTCCACTCATCGAGAGGTAGTTAGACTCCTAAGGTCTTCCCTCTGCTACAGGCGGAACAACAGCGGAAACCGGTCCCTGAACTAACACTATTGGAGGAAGAGAGGGGTATATCCCTACCTCGTCCTACTACAGATGTCGCTCTAGTCTAAGCCATCTGTAGGGTATGCACACTTAATCCTATAAGGCTATATATATATATGCCATATTTGTATATATATATATATATACTATCGAGATCCTCATAAGGATGACGGCTTCTGTACATACTATTCCAAAACATTTGCGCTCACTTTAAAACCAAAACCTTTTCAAAAATCAGACACCTTTCGAGTTGTGTTTATTTATCCACTCTATCTTTATTGCAGATAGCAAGTGCCTTTGTTGTCAACCTAATGCTCTGATACCAACACTGTAACACCCCAAATCCGCGGGACTTGGGATGCTACATTGGGCTAGGATCTCACAATGGATCCTGACCTTACCTTGACAACAAGTTCAATGGATCTTACAACAAGGCACATGTAGATTAAAATCAAATACATAAAAGCTATATATGATACATCAAAAGAGATTACAAACTCCAAGCCGAGTACAAAACAACATCATAAACCATAACCACAAAAGATATCCCATCCTACGCATCCTAATGTACAGAAGTCCTCTGCTGGTCACACCATCTGGCTCACCCTGCAGTCTTCCTAACCTGCAGATCATCTACAACACGGTATAAAACCGTTAGCTACAGCAATGAAAGGCATGAAGGTAATAGCACAACCACACATCAGCATCTCATACATGCAATTCCACACACATTCATCTATTATCTTTCATTACGTTATTTCATTACTAATTCAACTTCTTTTGTAACACGAGGAGCCTCAAGAACCTTGTCCCTTTCCCCCTTAACACAGGGGTTTACATGGGGGTGATCATCACTCGTCCCACCCTGTGCTACTGGCTTCCAGGCACCTCCTCCTAACCCGCAGGCGGAGACCGGTGGTTACCGCCCGTTATAATACACTTGGGCCAAATAAATGTAATAAATGGTCATCCTAGTCCGGCTTAGGTTATAATGCACAATCATATGAACACACACACAACCATCACAATCATACAATCCACAACCGTACGCTAAGTAAGTCCTATGGAATTACCTGATATACTCGTAACATGTACCACGTCACAGCTTCCCCTTGGGGAAGTAATCAACGCCTGTAATAGCAAGGCACACACAATCACATACTGCAAAGGTTAGGAGACTCACCTCACTAACCACAACCAACCTATATCTCAAATCTAAACCTCAAATCCTCAACACATTCATAAATTCCTAAGGCATATCCTCAACATAACAACTCATCATACCCGTACACATACTAAACCTTAAAGCCATAACCGATATCCATAACATCATCATGATCCTCAACTCATTCTGACACCTAGAACGCATCTAATCAGTATTCCTCAAGCTCAAATTTAATCCTAATTTAATTAATTAACCTTTAATTAATTAATTAAATTTCACCAGAATAACATTTTGCCCGCAGGTCATTTCTAAACCCACCTGTCATCAGATTTCATCAAATAAACAACCCATAAACACTAGAATAAAATAATGATCATAATGGAATTTCTAATTATCCATTTAGACAAGCCTAAGGTCAATTTAGGCCAAATCGCAGTACGGAAAACGAATAAATTCATAACTTATTCGTTACTAACCCGAGTGACGATCTAAAAGAAGATACAGAATTTTAACAACGCAAGTTACACACGTACAACATCAAATTCACCGGAACTTGAGCGACGGAACTGTCCTGGTGACATATATGCTCGACCACGTCTTCATCTGCTCGGAAATGCAGAAACTCGGTACCGATATGAAGAGAATGAAGAGAGGAATCCAGAAACTCAAACGGAATTGAAATCGGATTACAAACGGAGAGTAGATGTGAGTTTGAAGTTTGAGAGAAATCAGAGCTTTTACGAGGAAACGTGAAAGGAAATGAATTAATAAACGATTTTCCGCTATTTATAGTGAAGACGATAATTATCCTTGAGCGAAGTCGATAGTTATCCTTTAACCGATCCAAAGGCGGGTTGAACCCCCTTCTCCAAACTTTTCGAAATTGGAACAATAAATCTTAAATATTATAGGGATAATTATTCCACAATTGCCTCGGAAAACGTGTATTCCTAAGCCGTCTTTCTTAGCCGTTAAGAAACGAAATAGCGACTCTTTTGGCCGTTTTGCCTTTCCATGTTATTTCATATCTAGGACATGTCCGATGTCCTGATCATTTCTCTCAACCGCTTTTTTATTAATTGGAGCTCCCCAATGCTCCAAATAATACCGGAGGGTAAAAATAATTATCCGGGGGAAAAATGAAAATTTCACCATAAGCCCAAAATTACGCCAGGAACATAACGGTGGGACTTATACTCAACACTTACGCAATCTTCGCGAGTTATATGTCAATTACTATCACTAATTAAGTTAATCAACATTAATTAGAAATCGGAAATCCTAGCTATTACATATCTGGTTGATGGTTTGAAGTATAATTTGCTCTGTATTTCTCAAATATGTGACAAAGGCAATAAAGTTTTATTTGATTTAAAAAAATGTGAGGTTCAAGACAAAAAGATGGGTGAAGTGGTGCTTACTACTCCTAGATGTAATAATGTTTATTCCATGAGTACTAACCAAGTTTCAAGAACTAAACTAAAAGGTCTAAAGGCGTTGACTGATGATCCAAGGCTTTGGCATACAAGACTTGGTCACGTAAGCATGCACACCATGCAGAAGCTACTTACAAAAGATTTGGTACGTGGTTTGCCAAACCTAAATTCCAAGGTTGATGATCTATGTATGGTTTGTACACAAGGTAAACAAACAAGAGGTTCATTCAAATCTAAGAAAGTTGTAAGTTCTTCTCAACCCATTGAACTCTTACATATGGATCTTTCTGGACCTATGCGTGTTAAATCTCCCAGAGGCAAGCATTACATCCTTGTTATAGTGGATGATTTCTCTCGTTTCACATGGATTTCTTTTCTACAAAAAAATTTGAAGCATTATTTGAGTTTTCAAAATTATATAAGGAGTTACAAACCTTGAAAAACCTACCAATCGTTTCTATAAGAAGTGATCATGATAGAGAGTTTGATCAACTAAAGTTTGATTTGTTTTGTGCAAAATATGGTATTTCACATAATTTTTCAGCTCCTAGAACTCCTCAACAGAATGGAGTTGTGGAACGTAAGAACCGCACTCTTGAGGACATGCCTAGGACAATGCTTTTAGAAAATAATTTGCCAAAAAGTTTTTGGGCTAAAGCAGTAAACACTGCAAATTATATTTTGAATAGATATTTAATTCGCCCTATTTTGAAAAAGACTCCTTATGAACTCTTCAAAGGAAGGAAACCAAATATTTCGTATTTCAAACCCTTTGGATGTACTTGCTTTGTTCATAATAATGGCAAAGATAACCTTGGGAAATTTGACGCACGTAGTCATGAAGCAATATTCATTGGATATGCTTCAAGTAGCAAAACTTATCGTGTCTATAACAAACGTACCAAAATTGTAGAGGAAATCATTCATATTATTTTTTATGAAAGCAATGATGGTACTTTGAGTGAAAGTTTTGCAGATCTAAATCTGAATCAACGAGAACATCACAATTTGGATGAAGAGGAAGATCCTAAAGATCAAGAAAAGAATATGTTGGAAAAGATTCAAGATACCGAAGAAAATCCTCAAGACCTTGAAACACACCTTCAAGTCATTGAAACAGAGAACTGTGATGTCAGAACTCCATTTCAAGGGCTTGAAACTCAACTTCAAGGCCTTGAGATTCGATCCAAGGGCAATATATCAACGGTACCTAAATCTATACAAACATATGAGGCTCAACCTTTTGGATCCGTTCCATCAGTTAAACGAAGAAAAGTTCAACATTCTTCATATCATCCACAAGAGAATGTGATCTCTGATCCAAATGTTGGAGTTCAAACTCGATCTAAAGTGAACAATCTATGTGCCTTCTCCTCTTTTGTATCTCTTGTCGAGCCAAAGAACCATGTCCAAGCTCTTCAAGAACCTGATTGGATCATTGTTATGCAAAATGAATTGAACGAATTTAAGAGAAACAAGGTATGGACTCTTACTTCAAGACCAAAACATCAATCTGTCATTGGCACGAAATGGGGTCTTTCGAAACAAGTTGGATGAAAGTGACAAAGTCATACGAAATAAAGCACGACTTGTAGCACAAGGCTATAACCAAGAAGAAGGTATTGATTATGAGGAGACTTTTACTCCGGTTGCTAGGTTAGAAGCCACACGTATGCTACTTGCATTTGCATCTTTTATGAGCATAAAACTTTTTCAAATGGATGTAAAATGTGCTTTTCTAAACGGCTTCTTAGAAGAAGAGGTCTACGTTGTTCAACCTCCTGGTTTTGAAAATGATGAATATCCAAATCATGTTTTTAAATTAGACAAAGCTCTTTACGGTCTTAAGCAAGCTCCTCGAGCTTGGTATGAGAGATTCTCTAAATATCTTCTTGAAAACAAATTCAAAAGAGGTTTGATTGATAAAACATTATTTATCAAAACCAGAGGCAACGACATTCTAGTAGTACAAATCTATGTTGATGATATATTATTCGGTGCTACTAATGATTCACTTTGCAAGGAATTTTCAGATATTATGTGCAGGGAATTTGAAATGAGCTTAATGGGAGAGCTTAATTTCTTTCTTGGACTTCAAGTTTCACAAACAAAGAAAGGAGTTTTTTTCAATCAAAGTAAGTATACTAAAGACTTGCTTAAGAAGTACAAAATGGATCAATCTAAGGTTGCAAAGACTCCTATGAGTTCAACACTTTCACTAGACCATGACAAGGATGGCAAAAGTGCAGTACAAAAGGAGTATCATGGTATGATTGGTTCATTGTTGTATCTAACTGCTAGTCGTCTTGACATTATGTTTAGCGTGTGCATGTGTGCAAGATTTCAAGCTGATCCTAAAGAGTCACACTTGATAGCTCTGAAAAGAATCTTTCGGTATCTCAATGGCACTAAGGATCTAGGGTTATGGTACCCACGTCAAAGTTTGTTTCATCTTGTTGGCTATTCAGATTCAGACTTTGCAGGTTATAAGGTTGACAAAAAAAGTACTTTTGGATGTTGCCAATTCTTAGGGTCATCCCTAATTAGTTGACACTCCAAGAAGCAAAATTTTGTTGTCCTATCCACAGCTGAAGCTGAATATATAACTGCAGGAGCCTGTTATGCACAAATTCTTTGGATTGCTCAACAACTTTGTGACCTTGGCTTTGACTTAAAAGGTATTCCTATAAAATGTGATAATACTAGTGCTATTTCGATAACCAAAAATCATGTGCAGCATTCAAGGACTAAGCATATTGATGTAAGGCATTACTTCATACGTGATCATGTTGAGAAAGGTGACGTTTCGATCTCTTTTATATCTACCAACTTGCAGCTTGCATATATTTTTACCAAGCCTCTTCCTAAGGAACAATTTAATTTTATTAGATTGGATTTTGGTATGTTGAACAAGGAAGCATTAACGTAGGGGGAGTAAAAGATTTTATTTGTTCCTACGTATGCAGCCCAATTTATGTTTTCAAAGGCCTTGAAAGACAATTCAAGGTCCTTGAAACACATTTCAAAGGGTAAAATAAATTACGGATAAATTTAAGGTTTAATATCTTTTAGATATTACAAACCTTAATTATTTTTTCTTTTATGAAAAATATTTTTTAAAACTCTTCAAGATCTTGTTTTTAGTTGTTCTATTTAAAAGGATCAAATATCTCTATCTTTTTCATTCTACTTTTTTTTCACAAACCCTTTTCAAAACTCTGTTCTCTCTCGAACATCACGCATGGCTCCTAGAAGCAAGAAATCCTCTCCTCAAGCAGTCAAGAAGAAGTCTGTACAGAGTTCTTCAATGGTAAAGGGAGAAACTCCAACTGAAGATTTGAACATCTCTCAGACTACCGGTCTTCCTAAAATCTTGGTTCATTAATTTTCAAGCTTTAGGATCTTGGCTTGATGGATTTCACAATCGACCGCTAGGTATGTGTGATCTGGTGGACATTGATTTTCTTAAAACTCTTCAGATTCCGTGCATAAACAAGCTTAAGAGTTCAACTATCTGGAAGGTTCCAAACCCTGGAGATTTTGCTTTTCCATGATTCACGAGATTGTTCTATGTCAATCTCATCTCAAAAAGGGACAAAGGAATTCTCACTCTTGAATCTTCAGTAAGAGGTACACCAATTTCACTCACTTCTTCTGTTTTAAGTGAGATTTTTGGAAGTCCTACAGATATTGTGTTCAATCATCCTTCCCGATCAAAGAGTGTTCGAATGGCTAAGGAAAAGTTTATTATTCAAAATTCAAACTCTCGCCAACTTACCCATACTTCTCTAACCTTCGAGGCCAAAATTGTATTTATCATCTGGTTCAATGTGTTGTTCCTCGTGCAAATTCAAGAGAATTGTTGACTGATCAATCCTTGGAACTAATTCATCTGATTATGTCTGAGCTGGATATTGATGTGCCTAGTCTCATTCTCAACCATATGACAGATTCTGTCAATTCTAAGCAACCCATCCCTCTACCCTATGGAAACTTACTGCCTAAGATCTTGGATTATTTCAAAATTGATATGTATGCTGAAGATCGACAGTCAATCTCTAGCAAGATTGATGAGAACTGCTTACAACGACTTGGGATTGAGAAGACTCTTGCAGGAAAATGGACCTTGAAAGGGAAATGAGCTATTCCCACCTTAGCTCAAGAAATTCCAACATCATCTATTCCAGAGATCGGGTTAGAAGGCTGTGAAAAAGAGATGGTATGTTTGAATCGTGAATTATCTGATTTTCAGTTTGATACTAAGAGGAGATTGGATGCAAATTTTGAGATGCTCTCTATGATAAATGCTAAGGTCAATGAAATGTACTTAATGAATGCTCTTACTCTGACATCTATGGGAAGTATTCTGCCTATACCTGAAGATGTAGCTCAACATACTCAAGAGAAAGTTGAAAATGTGTTGATGAATTGCAAACGACGTCTACAGAATAAGTCAATTCTGTATCCAACTCATGTTGAGCCAATTTTCTTGCCAGTAGTGGAATATGAAGTTATTAAGCAACGAAGAGCTGAAGAAAGAAACGACGCTTAGCAGCCGAAATGGATGATTGGAGCTACAAGAAGTCGTCATCGAAAGGGAAAAGAAAGTTCTATGAAGAACATTGAGCTTGATGTTTGAGCAAAATTGTTTATTTTTGTGAAAATTCTCTTGGGTCTGTAATGCAAAAAAACTCCTTTGTTTTAATTGTTTTTCTTCCCTTGTTGAAAGACAAAGGGGGAGAAATAAATGTGTGATCCGTGATCCGACATTCGATATTCTGCATTCTGTATTTTAGGTTTTGATAATTATATATGCATTGCTAAACTAACAAAATGCAGGTACGATAAAGCATTTGTGTTGTCTTTCATCAAGGGAGAGATTGAAAACTCCACCTTGATTATCATGTTTTACAAGAGTTGATGATGGAAGATTTAAACACAAATGTAGTAGTTTGATATACTAACAATGTATTAATTATATTCTCGAGATGCTTGGTTGATTTGGATTAAGTGCAGGTTCTGTCGAAGATTTCAAAGGCCTTGAAATGGACTTCAAGGGCACAAGGAAGTAGGCATATACAAAGGAACGATCTCAAAGGCCTTGAAGATTCAAAAGAACAAGTCCACACGGAACAAGGATCTAAAATACCAAGAAGATCTTCTAGGAAAGATTTTCTCAACAAAAAGATTTCATCCAGTGAAGATCTTTACCAACCGTATGTTAGAAGATTTTTTGAGAAGATTTTCTAAACCAAAAAGCGTCAAGATTTCTTCTCGTTCGATTTATATTATTCATCAAAAAATGAGGAGAATAAGGAGCTGAAAAATCAACGTGTTTTCAGGAAATGAAGATCTACAACGTTTACCTCATCTCAAACAAAAAGCAATCTTCATGGAGAAGAAGAATCATCTTCAAACGGTCATCTCCCCAACGGCTAGAAGACCTCTCTATAGAAGGCTATAAATGAAGATGGCACTTGAAGAGCAAAAGACAATAGCTTACACAGAAATATCCTTACATCTTCAAGCAACCTAAAAACATATTCATTCGATTCATTGTTTTTCTTTCTCTCTTTCTCGGAAAAGCTTTATCCCCTAGAGAGAGATAAAACACTAGAGCTCCATTGGAAGATCTAAAAAGTGTTATACTAGAGTGTGTTACTCTGCGAAGTAACTAGGCTATTATAGCAAGGTGAATTGTTGGAGCTTGATCGTAGCGTTGGCTACAGTGAGAGAAGAAGGGGATTTCTTCTAGTTTGTATCTAGGACCCTTTGAAGCTGATAATAGATAGTTAGATCCTAAGGCTATACCCTAGGACGGAGTGTAGGCTCTTTAGAGCCTAACTTCGTAAACATATCCTCGTGTCAATCTTTTACATTACGCACTATATCTTGCTATTGTGACTAACTTTGTTTTGCAGGAGTACGAAGTCAATGCCCTTGAAAGCTTTTTCAAAGCCCTTGAAATCTAAGTATCACAAAGAGCTCAGATTGACATCAAGGCCCTTGAAAGGAGTTTCAAGGCCTTGAGATTGGTTTTGTGAAAAGTTCTCATACTCTATTTAACTCCCCCTTCTAGAGTATTTTTTTAACCATATTATTCACCTACCAGTTCTTCACCTTATTTATAGGCTAAGGGGATAGCCTTGAAACCCTAGATCTCTAAGATTTTATCTTTTAATAAGATAAGATCAAGGGCGTGTTTAGTTAGCATAAAAGGTAGATTATTTTAGATTTTGATGGACCCACTATTTTCTATCTGTTTAGTTTGAGATTTTTAAAATAAATTGGTGTTTTGAAACAGAATTTAATAGCTTTTTAAAATGAGGTTTCTTAAATCTTATTTCACATGATTTTAAAGGATTTCATAAGTAGAGTTGAAACTTTTTATGTAGCTACCCTCTTCAAGAATTCATTAATCATAAATCTACAAAATTGAACCTCTTCTTTTTCTACAAAATCGAACTTCTCCTTCTACAAAATTGAACCATTCTTCCTTTTTCTTCTATGTTCTTCCTTCTTTCTTCTTTGTTCTTGTTTGATCTATAAACAAGATGGATTATCTTGTTTGATTTGTCGAACCCTAGACCTGTGCAGAATCAAAAAATTAGTACGCTTGAACATCAAACTCTCTAAAAAAGATTCTCCCAACAATGTTTTCCTCATTCTGTGCAAAATCAAAGGTGTAAAAATAGGGTTCGATGTTCAAAATCGTCTTCTACTCTAAGCTTTCCTCTTTCTTGTTCGATTTTGCGCAGATTTACAAAACCATGTGCTTCTTCCTCTTTCCGTAAAACTAATCTGACTCATTCAACAATTTATGTTCTCTATTCAAACACGTCTAAAACTAATCCAACTAATTCAACAATTTCGGTTCTATATTCTATACATGTCTAAAAGTAGTTAAATAAAGTATAAATTGTACACGTACACTTACTTCAATTGTGCGAGAAGTTCTTCCGGATCACTATATTTATCTACATTAAACGGAATATTTGAGCTTTCACCATCAAATTCTACATCGGCGTCTTCGAAAAACAACGACATTTGTACGAGCTTTTACGGATTTGTTTAATGACTAGTGATTTCGGATGTGAATAGTGATTTCGGTTGTGAATCGTGATATGATTTGACATGTATAGATAAAGCTCGTAAATGAATAACAGCTATATTCTAACGGCCATATTACAACGTCTCTCTAACGGCTATTATTTTGAATGTATAACGGCTACCTTAGGGTGGACGCGCAGTCCGACTACGCCCCAAACCCAGGGCGTATGCGGACTCCGCCTAGGCGAGGCGTTTGTTTGCCCCAATAGTAATCTTGTTATAAAATGAAAATGTACAAGAAGATTATACGTGACGTGAAGTTCATTAGAAAATGACACGTGATGTAACATCCCGTAAAAATTGTTATCCCACATCATTTGAATGGGGATTTGTGATTGGCTTATAAGGATGGATTGCTACCCATGTTAACAAGAATTCTTCTTTTCCAGTGGTAGAGTGAGGACAAATAACTCTGGAGTTAAGCGTGCTCGTGCGGGAGCAGTTTCAAGATGGGTGACAACGTCCCTAAGACCTCGGGTCTTACATATGGTATTTTACACGCACGCATAGTTGGGTTGTTGGGTTAGTAGTACGTCGGACCACCATCGCTCTCCGTGGATCTCTGCAACTTGGATCGATAGGAGTTAGCTTATAGACTTTTTATGATGTTTATTATAATATGTTATATACATGTGTATGCTTAGCTTGTTAGTATCCTAAAGGATATTTTATATCCTTTAGTCGTGAAATCACGAAGCGATTATCGCCTCATGATAAATCAACAACGGACTTGAAGAATCTCCAACACGAGGCAATGGAATCGGACCTTGAATTGAGTATTATACTCGGGTAGGATGCTTGGTGATCCTTACAAATCATCCAAAGAACAAGTGAGCAAGGAAGTAAAGTTGTGAAGATAATTTTTACCACAAGCACAATCAGATGAAGAAGAAATTCCTGAGTCAGTTCAATTAGAAGAAATAGAAGGTCGTAGAAGGAACTCGGACATACGAGGCCGAGAGATTGAATTATAAGAACCATGCAAGAGACTACAAGAGTGCAGAGTAGAGATAACAATATTAGAACGAGACAAGTAGAAGTGAGTACAACCAAGATTGAGGAATCAAGGAGATTACAATCGAGGCGGATGCCCCATAGACCATTATAGGCATGAGAAACAAGAAGAGACAGAGTGTCAATCCGGGTGTGAGAATCTAAGGTGCACGGAATGAAGACCTACAATTGAGTGTAAAAGCGAAAAGGCAGACCCCACAAGTGTGGGGAGGTTTTGACCTCCTCAGAGATATAAGAAGTTTGAAAGAAATCGCGACGCCAATATCTAAAGAATGGAGGCCTGTTGTAGGGTCAACGGAGTTTCATGAAGGCGATATTACCACCAACACCAGTGAAGAAATGTGTATGGGAGAACGTCCTTGCTGGACTCGAGAGTCCAGGGTAACCTCAATTATCATGGGACCTAAGCCATCAACACAGTCGGTCCATGCAAGAGGAACTACAAGTGGATGATCATTATGACCATAAGAATTGCAAAAACGCTTGCAATCTATCGTGGAAAACTTGAAACGACTATTTATGTCAAATGAATGACACAATCGGACTAGAGAAATGGATTTAGCCCAAAGGAAGCGGAAGGGTGGAAGATAGAACAAATTAAAGAAGTATAAAAGGATTAATCGAGTAGGTGATGCTTACCAAGGAATTTTAATGCCAGTAGGGGTGTGAGAGGAGTAAGTTCGGGATACTGAGATGAGTCAACTATAGACTGACCGACGACAGCGGAGGATGTGCAAGTGTTATTTGGTATTGACGAGTTATGTACCGTTAAGAAGAGATAATTGTGACTGTGAATTATGAGGTAGTTTTACCGACGCCTTGGAGGATTTCCTCAACTATGCAACGGCAATCTTCTTAGACAACTAAAGGTATAGAGAATCATGTTAGAGTTTACTTCTTGGTTGGTTAAGAACAAACTCCGGTCGAGTTTAGTAGTTTGGATCCGTGTTAAAAGAATTACAGAAGTAAACGGAAGAGGTTATTTTCCAGTCGTTATTTTATTTCAGGAAGGCAAGTAAGGAAAGTACATGTACTTTATCCGGTTAAGGCTTATGGTGTAATTGGAAGAAAGAGTTTTGGGGTCAATCATTTTAGACTTACAGAAATCTCCTTACGATTAATGAGTGACATCAGAATAATCAAGTAGAGCATTAGAAGTGTGGTGAGTCCTAACCCATAGAGCAGGAAGCTCAATGGTACAGAGAAATAATGTGTCAAGTTTCATAGAATGATAGTTGGTGAAATGCATTCCGTTTGGAAGGAACACGAGCTAGGCTACGTTGAGTGACTAAAAATTTTGTGGAAGAACAGTATCACCACAAGGTAGACGTGGAAGTATGTGCATATAGAGGTAATAGAAAGAGACTGGTACCCTATTATGGATCCGAGTGAAGAGTGATTGCTTTGTTACATGTTACTAGGCAAGTAGTTTTGGAATTCTATACCTAACAGAGTACGTTAGAGTGAGTTTTTTTTATGGATTAAGAAAAGAATTAACGATGTAATTAAAGTATTGTGCATGGTCTGCACTAGAAAGCTCAAAGTGAGTAACTACCATTCTGAGTCAAAGATAGATAAGAAAGAGAAGCGACAGGAGTATACTTACAAACTAGTAACCGTGCTTAAAGAAAGCATAATCACGGAGTAGATTTTATGTGTAATGTTATATCGGAACGGACCCGAGTTGCGTTTTGAGTTAAAGGGATACTATCGGGCTGGTAACAATGGTGTATGAAAGAGCGCACTGCTAATGGTATGTTAACATTTATTGAGTAGTTATTATCGAATAACGGTGATATGAGATCACTTTGTGTCTAATGTCGTCATTTAGGACAAATTCTATTTTACCTAAGATCTTGGAAAAAATGCGTGAGAAGCCTAAATTTGAGCTAACGATATATTAGAGATCTATAAATAATATAATAATGTCAAGTGAACAAAGAGGATGACCACTAGGTTTGATTCTTAGTTGCCCCAAGTGTTAGACCACAAAAGGGTAAAGGTTATGATTCCTTACCGGAGAAATAAGATGACTGAGTAATATTAAAAGACAAGACTAAGTGGGTCGTGATGCGAAGAGCATTGGGTACTCGTGAGTGTTAGATTATGGTTTTGGGCTTCATATGAAGTTTTAGAAATATTCTAAGAATACTTCTAGGGTTTCGGACACTAGGGGCAAAATAGTCATTTTCCATTACGAGGGTATTTTGGTAATTTATCTGATGACAGAGTTAAATATCTTAGAAGTTGGAGACTTCCAATAAAGTGGGATACATTATTGATCCACTTGCCTTTTATAACAGGCGGTTGAGTTCCTACGGTTGCTGACCGAGTCGAGGTAACAGGATTATGATTTGATTCAGGTAAGTCCACGGACTTACTTAGCTGGCTTCTTGTATGAGTGTAATGTGTATGAGTGGTGTTTGTAAGTTATGATAAACAACGAAACCGGATTAGGCCGACTTTATTATTTACGTAATTGACCCAAGCGTATGATAATGGGTCGTGACATCATCTGCCTAACTCTTGCGAGAGTCTAGGAGGTTCCCTGCGACCAACCCAGTCAGGTAGACGATCAGATGACATTAGTACCATTCCTCGTTGGTAAAAGGGGACAGAGGCGAGGTTTGGGAATCCCTTGTGTCACAAAACAAGTGTATGATAACCGGTTAGGGACGTTGTCCCCAACTAAATGAGTATGTGTCCCCATGCCAACCATGCTCGCGCAGAAAACTTCCCAGAAGGTCACCCATCCTGAAATTGCTTCCGCACGAGCACGCTTAACTCCAGAGTTATTTGTCCTTACTCTACCACTTGAAAAGAAGAATTCTTGTTGACATGGGTAGCAATCCATCCTTATAAGTCAATCACAAATCCCCATTCAAAATGATGCGGGATGACAATTTTTACGGATGTTACAATCTTCCCCTTAAACTCCTGACGTCCACGTCAGGCCAAGGACCGTCCACCGAGCCGAGTGACAGCCTACTAGGGCAAGCACATTTGTAACTCAGGGTTACGTTGTAACCATGCCATTCAGAGTTATTTGTCCTCACTCTACCACTGAAAAAGAAGAATTCTTGTTGACATGGGTAACAATCCATCCATATAAGTCAATCACAAATCCCCATTCAAATGATGCGGGATGACAATTTTTACGGGATATTACACGTGACACGAGTTTATATATACAGATAGAGTCGGTCAATAAGACAAAACTATACAAAGAACTAATGATAATAAAAACCGACACTATATGTACAATGTGGTGCCGTTTCTAATGAGAATATAATGTCATTTTAAGGGTTGATTTATTTTTACAAAATTACTTTTTAAAAAGACTTGTTCTTGCACATAATCTTTTCGTATATTTAAAACTAATTTGCATTTAGTTAACCTCAACAAAGCAAGCTGTAGTCCTACATATCAAATCAAAACTACATAAAACTGATTATAATGTTAATAAATGCCCAACCGTTATACTTTGTCCACGTACAACAATAGGTCAATTTTTGATAACAAAAATGGTGGCACGTTGTGCAAGAAGTGCTCTTCCAAACACAAGCTTTAGATCGATAATGTAATGGATAACACGTTCATTTACTTTAGTTTATATAGCTTCTCATATAGCCCTAATTCCTCTAGTCCATCCTTCCTATTACACACATTCCCCAAAATATGTTCATTAACACACCAAAGAGACAAAACATATAAGTCTTAGCTTGATTCAATCTCATTTCATGGCGAACCCTAAATCGATACTTCTCGTAATAGTCTTGTTTTTCATCGCAACGAGGGGTCTAGCGATTGTGAACGGAAGTGGGGCAAGTGACATGTTGCCCGCAACGAGATCGACTTGTGTAGGCTCAATTGGCGAGTGCATGGAGGAAGAAGAGGAGTTTGCGGTTGATTCGGAGGTTAATAGGCGCATATTAGCGACGAAGAAGTACATAAGCTATGGTGCGCTTAATAAGAATAACGTGCCTTGTTCTAGGCGCGGTGCTTCGTACTACAATTGCAAGCCCGGTGCACAAGCTAACCCTTACCAACGTGGATGCAGCAAGATCACTCGTTGCAGAAGTTGAAACCCATTGTTTTATTATCATTTTTTTTTGTTTGTTTCGATTTCAAAATCATGTTTTAACCTTTAATTGGTCTATCTAAAAACATATATATTTTCATTTGTCATGTGTGTATGTCATTATAACTTTCTCATGGAATAGAATTGTTGAGCTAATAAGAATTTGTATGTAGGTGCTAGCTTAATTGTTTGTTTTTGTAACATAAAGGTCTGTTCAACGTGATACTCAGATTATTTCGAAAGATTATTATTTTTAATAATCTCTCAATAATCTACTTGTATTTTGATTTTTTTATCAAAATAATCTAAGTACAATAAACCCAATAATTTCGTAGATTACGCGACCGAACACACCTTATTGTAACCATCTTCAAAAGAAGAATCGTTGAACAAACCCAATTATAAAATCACCATTTAAATAAAATATCATATAATTTAGACGGTGAAGAGTTCAAATCATACAATAACATAGACGGCAGACTTTGAATGGTTCATAAACCTACCAAACCATAACAAAATCATACTATATAGTTTATAAAACTTATAAAATAATAAATTACAACTGGCAGGCAAAAATATGTGAAAAGCGAAAGCGTAGTAGTTACTAATATTTATAGTCAACATCAAATTGGGTAACCAAACACGGCTTATGAGTGAGTGGCATTATCGTTATTATCAGCTTCATCAGGGGCTCTTTTCTACCTACTACCCCCACCTAGTTAAATTAGCTGTTCGGCAAAGCTGAAAGCCAGAGCATTTTCCATCTTCCCACGAAGAAGAGAAGATTCAATGGCGAAAACCCTTCTTTTAATCATAGCCGTCGGTTTGCTGGCTATATTAGCCGTCGATGCGATTGGTGATTTGGGGTCCGAGATGGGATGGTTACCGGTGACCCGATCCGGAGGCTGCGACGGCTCAATGGGCGAGTGCGGGCTTGGAGACGAGTTCGAGATGGACTCAGAAATCAACAGGCGTATTTTAGCTACTTCAAGGTATATCAGCTATGCTGCGCTGCAAAAGAACAGTGTACCTTGTTCTAGACGCGGCGCGTCGTACTACAACTGCCGCCCAGGCGCGTCAGCTAACCCTTACAGCCGTGGATGCAGCGCTATTACTCGATGCAGAAGTTAGTTTCTTTTAATTCCTTTATTTTATTTTATTGATGTGAGTTGATTTTAGGGCTTGAAATTTAAAAAAAAAAAAAAGGAAGATCTGTAATTTTATTTTATTTTGCTTATGGGATGGATTTTGGGTATACAGGGAAAAAAAGAGTTGTTAATGGATCTTTTGTTTGTGTTAATTGTATTTGTGTTGATGAAACATACACTTAGAGATTATTACATATCTTGAATATGAAATTTGCCGGTATGTAAAAAAGATTTGAGATTTGAATGTGTTATGATTTGGCTTCTACATATGGATTTGTTAGATTTTGGTTTGGTTGGGCTGTTAGTTGGAGTTCAAATTTGGTAATTAGGGTATAGTAGAGGTCCCAAAAATTTTGAAATTTGGTTTCTAATATTATTTTTCTGTAAATTATTTTCTTTTGATGGCTTCAAAAGCCTCCATCAATAGCCTTTGATGGGGGCGACTATTAATTATTAAATGCTTTTATTTTTTAATATCGAATGTTGGATATTCTTTGCTTTTGGGACTTTCTTACTTTCTTCCATTGCATTTTTACTGGTAAGGAAAGTGAAATGTTAAATTGTATAAGATAGTGATACTTGAGCTTTTTGAATAGAGTATAATTACTTGTAGATTTTTTCAGAGTAAATTTAGTATTAAATTATAATTTTCTGAAATCTAATGTCTTCCATGATTTGGTAATCATGAAACGCGTAAATGTATTCTATTTAGTAAATGTACCCTTGACTTTGAGAGAAAAGTTTGTAAAGTTTGAGAATAAATATAAAAGGTTGGGGTATATTTATTTAATTGAAACATTAAAAAGCCTAGTTACTACCGTAATTTTTCAAAAAGGTCTAGTTACCAAAAATTGCCCCAAAAAAATTGAGGGTTGAATTGTTTTTTTATTATAGGATGGAAAACAGTTTTTGAGAAGTTAAAAATGGAAGTATTTGAAGAATAAAAGTGTCTGTTATGATTTTTGCTTAAAGTGGAAAGAATATTCATGGAAACTGGGTTCTTTTTTTGTTTTTGTAAATACTAAATAGAAATAATTTATTTATTGATAGGACATTTCTTGTTTTGATATATAAAATGAAATGTGTTAAGTTGGGGTTGTGGGGTTACATAAGTTAGATGCATATGCTAATGTCCTTGTGACCATATGATAAGATTAGGACAGTGAATGAGATCCACCAACCAAATTGAATTAAATGCACTCTCAAAGTTATGTTATACGGACCCTCTCATTTATGGCTGCAAAATATAAAATATCTTTTCATTATATCAATACAGATTTTACCCAATTTTCAAAATATATTTACCCACTTTCTGTAAAATTATTAAAAGATATTATTATGAAATAAGTCGGGTCGGGTCGGGTCATCTTTCAACTGTATACTACTAGCTGGTGTCTCCTTTATGTTGAGCTGTTTAATGGCTGGATGGATTCGTCCATGCCATTTCCCCATTATTGCTGCTTTTTTTTTTTTTTATATTAGAAAAAAGTGGGACTTCAAATAATACAGGTGATGGAGGTAAATAGTAATTGACTTGTATAAATGTCGGTCAGGACAGGTTAAATTTAAAAAAAAAAAAACCGGCCTGACATGTTTTTATTTTGGCCTTCAACGTTGTCCATGTTCACCCACTTCTAAAGTCGAGCAGTTGTCCAGCCGATTACATGTACTTTATTATGTGATTTATCATAAAAATTTTAAAGTAATTTAACGTAAAGTTATAATTCATTTACCTACATTACAAATAAGTTTAACCCGTAAAAAACTAAAAAATAATTGTAATTTAAACACATCAAAAACAAGTAAATTTAAAATCAAATCACCGAAAGTAAAATTGCAGTCAAATTATCCTACGACATGTTGGCATGCGGGCCAAAACACTAAACCAACCGGCCCAAACTCATTGTTCGTAGCCTTGATTTTCTTTGGACGTTTCGGATGGACCATCCCAAATTTATAAGCTAATTAAGTTGTTGTTGTAAGTACTATAATGACAAGTTAATAAGATATTTATTTTTACATCTAACAATAATTTTGAAGTCAAGTCTTGTAAATAAAATTTTTAGATGAAAAAAGAAAGATTTGGTAATAAATAAATAGCTTGAGTTATGACCAAAAAATTTTATATTAAAATAAAACTCATATGAATAAAGGAAAAGAAAGAAGATTCAAAACGAATGGAGTTACTAACGAGAGTTATTTTAGATTAAAATTGGGAGATTAATTTTTTGTATGTGTTTGGTTAAAAATGGAGATTATAGAACAGATTAAAAGGGTTTTAAAATAGGTAAAATATAACCTTCTATCACCAAGGTTTATGGAGATTAATTTTCTCCCATGATTTTCGATTCCACACATACCCTTGAAAAACAAAAGTTCCTAACGGAAGAGAAAAACAAATTGTTAATATTGTTCTTTGTTATTTCTTCACCATTACAAATGATTCCTCCAATGAACTAAATTTGGCTATCACTTGTGTATTGTTGTCGCTATCACATAGTTGGTTCCATATACGAGAATGAAGAAAAAGTAACTCTAGATTATTGAGGGTGATACTGTAAATGTGTATTAAATAAATCCATTACAAAAACCTCCTACCAAATACCCTAACATAGATTATTTGAATCTTATAATCCCTTCGTAACATATACTCCCCAATAAACCCCATCTACATTAATCTTCAAAATAACCTCCATCTCTTACCAAACACACCCTAATTGTCCTACAAGTCAATGGGAATGGATGTGTTTGAAAACTTCCGGAAATTGCATTTTCTATCACAACTGTTAGTAACAAAAAAGAAAAGAAAAGAGAAAAGATTCAATAACAGATTCAATTTAGAGTGGTCGAATCAAGAACCGAATGAAGAGTGAATTACATGGTGGGATTTACTTAGAACAAATGCTGAAATATTGTGTGTTGGATAATCGTATAATATTAACAACTCATGCACAATTTATTCAAGTTCATGCTAAGAAAATACAAAAACAATGGTCTTCAATTTAGACTACTAGCTAGCTAGTGTTTGGAGGATGTTAAATCAAAAAGAAAACTAATTTATTTTATGGTAAAATAAAAAAAGGAAGTAATATATTTTAACTCCCAAAATAACAAACGAACTAGATTAGCTAAAATAATAACTTCTTAAGTTTACAAGCTCTTTGATATTTTCATCAAATCAAAAGTTCTAACTATTGGGTGTTTGCTTAAGTCCATAATGACTTTTTAAGTTTACTTACCTTCTCAACATCATTTGGATCTTCAAAACCTTCAGGTTGTGTCATGTACACATCCTATTTCAAAAAACCATTTAGAAAAGTGGCTTTGACATCCATTTGTCATATCCCATAGTCATAATATGCGAAAACAACTAGGTTTATCCTAATGGATCTAATCATGACAGTTGGTGAAAATGTCTCATCATAGTCTATACCATAAATCTATCTAAAACATTTGGCAACTAGTCTTGCTTTGTAAACAAAAACATTTCCATCTTTGTCATATTTGAGTTTGAAATCCATTTGCTTCTTATAGGTTTTACCCCCATTTAAAAAATCTATCAAGTGCCATACTTGATTTTCAAATATTGAATTCATTTAGGACCTCATGCCCTCCAGCTATTTCTTGGAGTCTGAACCCAACATTGCTTGCTTATATGTAGAAGGCTCATTATGCTCTAAGATACAAACATCAAGGTTTAGATTCAAGATGAAATCATCATAACATCTTGGTTGTACACTTGGCCTTTTCGATCTACGAGTGGGTTCAACTTATTCAACAACTAAACCTAGAACATGATCCACAATTGTTTGTAGATCCTCTTATTCCAGCTTTTGGATGATTGGAGGCCCTATGCCTTCAACAATCATCTCATCAACGACATCATTTATGTCATCTTGCTGTTGAGTTTGTTGCTCTTCATCATTCTAGAACTGCTTCAAGATGAATATTTCTCCCACTTGACTTGATGGAAATGAACTCTCTTTTCAAAAGACACTATCATTGACAAAAAACATATTTTGCTGAGTTGGATTGTACATGTAATATCCAAACCTTCTTTTTGAATACCCTATAAAAAAAAAGCATTTATCTGATTTTGGGACAAGCTTCTCTATTTTTAAAAACTTTACATAAGCTTCACATCCTCATATTTTCAAAAAAGACAACTTTGAAACATTTTCAGTCCATATCACATACGTATTTTTGTCTACAATTCTTGACGTCGCCCCGTTTAATGTAAGTACATCGGTAGTGAGGGCATATCCCTAAAAAGATACATGAAGATCAACAAAACTCATCATTGATCGAACCATGTCTAACAAGGTCTTATTTCTCCTTTCAGACACCATTCATGTGTGGTGTTCTTGGACTAGACAATTGTGTTACTATCCCAAAGTTGAACAAATGATGATCAAATTTGCGGCTTAAATATTCACCACCATGATTAGAACCAATTAATTTAATTTTCTTACCACTTTGAGGCTTAATTCGTTATGAAATTCCTTGAACTATTAAAAGGATTCCGATTTATGTGACATAAAGTAAATATATATTCATGTTTACTCATGTCACCAGTAAACGTAATGAAGTAATTGTAGCCCCCTCTAGCTTATGTGGTCATTGCCCTACATACATCAGTATGTATTATGTCCAACAATTTTAGTAGCCCTTTCATTGTTTTTTTTGTAAGGTGACCATGTTATTTTGCCTATTAGACACGACTCACATGTATCAATAATTCATAATCCATTTCTTTTAGAAGTCCATCTTTATGGAGCTTCTTCATGCAATTCACACTAATATGGCCCAATCGACAATGTCAGAAGTAAGCCTCACTCAAGCTATTTGGTTTTTATCTTTCGTTATTTATATTATATACATCCAATTTGAGATATAACACAAAAAGTTCATTACTCATTGGTGCACTAGCATAAAAAAACATTGCTTTTAAAAATAGACATAAGTCCATCTTCAATGCTAAAACTAAATCCCTCATAATGTAATAATGCAACCGAAATAAGATTTTTGGTATTGCATGAAACAAAATAATAATTATTCAGTTCTAATACTAAACCAGAAGGTAAAGGCAAATTAAAATCTCACACGGTAAGTGCAGCAATACTTGCTCCATTTCCAACGCCCAAGTCTATTTCCCCTTTTCTTCACTTGCCTTCTATTTCTAGTTCATGCACATAAAAAATAATGTGAGCACCACAAGCGGTATCTAATACCTAAGTGGGATCAAGTTCTAATGTGAGAACATTTGTTGTCATTATATCAATAACATAAATACACGAAGTACCGAAACTCATAGTTCCATTCTTCTTATCTTCCAAGTACTCGGGACGGTTCCTCTTCCAACGTCCATTGGCCTTGTAGTAAAAAAATCGTGATCCTTTGGCTTCTCACCACCCTTAAGTTTGACAACTTGCTAGTCTTTTCCTTGGTAATTGCTCGTACTTTTACCCACCTTCTTGAAACCCTTCCTTTTGTTGATATTTGGAACTTCGTTATTAATTGTCATTAGTAATATTGCCCTCAACATTTTTAAGCTTGCCATGAAGCTCAATCAGATCATGTTTCAAACCATTCATATGTATTGCGTTTTAAATAGTGCAAAACCATCATGCAAGGATCTAAGAGCAATATCAATGGTCAGCTCTATGTCATGCGCGGTCATTAGATTTTTCATTCTTTTGAAAAGCCTAGTCAGGATAATCACATGAGGTCTAACTAGTTTCCCCCTCGCATGCTTGCTATCGAGTATAGCCTTGTCATTCTCGTATCGCTCTATCCTAGACTGATACTGAAATAGTGTTCTCAACTCAGTATTGATAGTATAATCATCCATATGCTCAAACCTCCTATGCAAATCAGGCTCCATTGCAACAAGCATGAAGCAAGTTACAAGTAACGCCTCATATCTAACCCGAGTTTATGTTGTCTTCTCCTCAATTAATGAGGTCTTGGTCACAATAGGGATAGGGGTAGCTAGGACGTCCTCACGCCCCTCGGACCTGAAAATGATTCTCATATTTATTTCCCGATCAAGGAAGTCCGTTCTATTGCGCTTGTTTTTCTCAACTATTGAGCACAAAGAGAACTTCAAATTATCGTTCATCATTATCTACAAATTATAAATGATATACATATTAGTATATGTTTCAAATTGCAAATACTTATATTTAAACAATTTAAAATAAGTAAAAACATATTTTATTCAACTATTGATGTTCCTTTGAATAAGATATTCCAAGATCCCATCCCATACAAGACTCAACGTACTTTTGTCTTGCCTTAAGTCTTATGTGTTTATGGTAAGTAACAGTTAATAACTATAACTCCTTATATTTTTTTTGTTGATGATCCCCATCCAATGTAGAAATCATCCCATTCCTCAAGATTCAAAACTTAGTCTTTTGGTCTCTCTTTGGGTGCTACCAAATCTAGGTTTATGAACTCCCATATATATTCACCCTTACTCGACCCAAGATTATGGAAGAACACCCTCACTTTTGTGAAGCTCATCCAACCAAAAATCAAAACTTAATGGGTTATGATATGGAAAGGCATTGCCCCATATTATGGTAATAATTGTATGGTTTGTTGATTTAGAAAAATAGTTATACACTATGCTAATATGGTAAGATATAATATTTCATTAATTATTTGCTAAATATGTATTTAAAGTTCCTAGGAGGCGGCCAGGATGCAACAAACTCAATCTTTGCCGGATCTACCTTGATCCCTTCGGCGGAAACTATGTGACCAATGAAGGTAACCTCATACATCCAAAACTCGCACTTAGAGAGCTTAGCGTAAAGCTCTCTATCTTCCAGGGCTTGGAGTACGATCCTTAAGTCTCTTGCATGCTCCTCTCTGTTGCAAGAGTATACAAGAATGTCATCGACGAACACCACCACGAACTGGTCTCGGAAGTCGATGAAGATGATATTCATCAGCTCCATGAAAATTACGGGCGCATTCGTGAGCCCGAATGGTATCACTACAAACTCGTAGTGGCCATATCTGGTCCGAAATACTGTCTTGGCTATATCTTGCTCCCTCACCCTCAGTTGGTGATATCCGGATCTTAGATCGATCCGCGAAAATACTGAAGCTCCGCGTAGTTGGTCCAAAAGATTGTCGATACGGGGCAATGTGTACTTATTATTGATTGTCACCTTATTAAGCTCTCGGTAGTTATTACATAACCTCATCGACCCGTCTTTCTTCTTGACGAAGAGTACTGGTGCGCCCCAAAGAGATACCCTTGGATGTGATAAAGCCCTTCTCAGCTAACTCCTCGAGTTTCTTCTTAAGCTCAAGCATCTCGATAGGCGTCATGCAATAGGGAGCCTTAGATATCGGTCTCGTCCCGGGCACTAGCTCAATGCCAAAGTCTACACTCCTTTGTGGAGGCAAACCGGATGGCTCTCCGAAAACATCGGTAAACTCGCTCGTTACCTGTAACACCCCGAATTCTCAAAACTCGGGACATTACTGGTTAGGACCTCACAATGAGTCCCAACCTCAGTTTGACAATAATATCACTAGGATCTTGCAACAAGACACAAATAAGAAAAACCGAAATTCATAAAAATATCTTTTCAAGGAATGAATGCAACAACGTCTAACAACCTATAGTACTTAAACAATAGAAAAGTCTATCCGTCTTTAACAAGAAGAAAGAAACAACAAGATAATACCCAACCCCACTCTAAGGAGTACGGAGACCCGGCTGACCACTACTTCCGGATCACTCAGCTGCTGCTCTAACCTGTGGTGAATCTAAAAACACAACAGAACAACCATTAGCTAGATATCAAAATATTAGATAAATAATAATAGCACACACACATCGAAGCAAAAGTAAACACTCATCATGCTTTCAAACAATCCATTTATTATCTTTACTTAGGTTATTCATTCTTACTAATGATACTTATTTTGTGCCACGAGGGATTCCCAAACCTCGCCTCCGTCCCCGTGTAACCATCAGGAATGAATCCGATGCATCTCACCTTGTACCTGTATGGTCTGGGTATAGAGAACCTCCCAGTCTCCTGTCAGAGCTGGGCAGTGATGTCACGACCCGTTATACATACACTTGGGCCTTAAAATATAATAATAACGGTCGTCCTATATATCAAGTTATTATTATAAGCACACATCACACACACCACTATTGTTATTCAACTAACATCCAGAAACTAGTTAAGTAAGTCGCAAGGACTTACCTGAATTAAATCACACTCTATCAAATCTCAACTCGGTCCGTACTCGTGATAGCTCAAACGCCTGTCAAACAAGGCATGTGGATCAAAATCACATCCCTAAACTCTTAGAAGTTATAAACTTCTATGTTGTACACTCTCATGAAGAGCAATTACGAAAAAGTCTCCCTTAAGGTAAAAAGACTATTTTGCCCTTGATCCCGAAAATCAAAGAATTTTCTATAACTTAATTCTAAATCTCCTTTGGAGCCTATTTCCATACTCTAGTTCTTACGGAAAAGTTTAGTACAAAAATATAGGAGTTGTACAAAATTCTAGATTTTCATTAAACGGTCATTAAGGTCCGATTTGAGTTAAGATCCAAGACTTAGATTAGCAGATAAGAATTCCGGAAACACTCTTTAGTTCCTCTAAAATATGTATGCTAAACATAGGGCAAAGGTCTCTCCAAAACGCGATATAAGGCTTGTATAAACTCTAAGGTTGGACTAGAAGCTAAAGTTCTATACTTAGTCAAATATTTTCCTGCTTCAAAAACAGCTCAAGTGCTCTACTTCGGGACCTTATAAAACCTAATCCAACCTTTAACTTTCTCCCAAATTTTAAAACATTAAACTATATGTATTCATCTACGACATATAAAAAATTCAACGGTGGATTCTCGATTTAAGCTATGGAAATTAGGTCCTAAAGTCAGCAGGTCGAAGCTGAATTATTAGGTGTGCAGAAAGTCCTAGGTTCAAGTCTCTCCTCCAGCAGTCCCTCAAAATCACCATGATCAGCAGGTCCCCAGTTCGAATCCCTTATATTGACTCTTTAAACCCTCTAAACCAATCTACTCAACTCTCTTAACTACAAAAGTTCAACCTACCTACATCTGCACTACTTCTCATTCAACATACCAAACTCAAAACAACTCTCTATACATTACAGCAGGTAGAAGGGGAATTGTTTACTCACCACAGCAAGGAAGGCACCGTAGCTGTTGATGAACTACGAGCGGATCCGGCGCTGAACTCGGTGAGGTGGTTGCTACTGATGGCCGGTCCTCTTCTGGAGCAGCCTGGCGGACGATCGACTCCTGTGGATGCAGAGGGTCGAGTGCAGAAGTCCTAGCGGCCTGTGCAGAAGGTCGAGTGCAGGAGTCCCAACGGTCTATGCAGGAGGTCGAGTGTAGGAGTCCCAACGGTCTGTGCAGGAGGTCGAGTGCAGGAGTCAGCGTGATACTCTCTCAGGAAAGAAAAGAGAAGAGGATCGAGACTCACCCAGATGTTGATGACGCAAGGGTTCCGGCGCGGCGGGGTCTTCTGGCTGGATCTAAAGGCAACGCTTCCAACTCCAGTGCTCCTATCGTTCGTGTAGAAGGACCGTCGATGCAGAAGATACGGTAGTAGTTGTGAGGGAGAAAAGAGCAGCGGCGTTTAGGTTAGGGAAAAAAGATTAGTTTAGGGTAAAACATGATTAAGAGCTGATTAGGGTTTAGGGTTAAGGTTGGGCCGGGTCTGTTGGGCCTGCTCATCTAACTAAGATGGGCTGATAATTAGATCGTTACTCGCACGGAACCGCTCTTCGGTTTATAAAAAAAACGGAATTATTTCCGGTTACATAATTTATCATTTTATGTGAATTAAGGTCACATAAAATGATAGAAATTAAGTATCGTTTTATTTTATTTAAAAGAATAAAACTCGGCGGATCGGAATTTGGTTTGATCGGGTATTAAACGAAAATTAAATATTCCGGGTATTACATCAGTGCCCCCTTAAAATAAGTTTCGTCCCGAAACTTAAAATAATGTATCTACTCAAACAACTTTCTTTGTATAACTTGGTTTCATTAAGTCCCGTTTTCTAACATGGAATTACTCAATCATCATACTCAGGCACACATCACATAAAATACAATTACTCACTCCAAGGTAACACATGAAAAGCCAAACAGATAGCATCCGAGTACTAACTCGTCGATACAGAAGTAGCGGCTAAGTCCGTAAGGTACTCAGGGTAACCATTTCTAATGCTCTCATCCGTTTCCTAAGTAGCCTCATCGATTCCTCGTCTAGACCACTGGAACTCTACAAAAGCATGAACCGGCTAAATTTTTTGATCTTCATAGCTGATGACGTGTCTTGGATTCGGTAGGTACTCTCTCAACGGTTTGGTTTTCTAAACTTACTTCCAGCTCTTTTCATGACTCTACCAAACCATAAAAAAACTTTTTCCTTCCACTGGGCCCACTTGCTTTTTCCTTTCGAAAGTTCCCGACTATCGATTTTGAAATAATGATCTTAAACTTTTGTCGGCACCTTACTAAGTGGCTAATGCTCTTGTAATACAAAGATCACCTTACTAAGTGCCTAATGCTCTTTGGAATATCCTCGAATGTTGGACTCGTACTGTCCTTCATGTCATAGCACCAGAAAGCCTCGTAACCCTGACAGATAAGTCTCGTAGCTCGGGTTGCACTAATGATTGTATCGGTCTTTCCGAGATCCCATCCTCGAAAAAACTCTACACGGCCTGACTCCGTTAGTCACCAAAATTGTCCTCTTGCCGATGTCTAGAACTGCCTAATGTCAATCCATCCAAATAACTTCTTCATGTACTAAGTACATGACGAAGAAGTTAGCTAGTCAATCGCGACCTCCCAATCTAATAGAACAATCGCGAACCTCCCGTGTACCTCTAATCTTACCTCAATCGGGTAACCATATGAATAAAGGTCTCCCCTCTACGGTAATTAAGGTCAATCTATCTACACATGCATCAAATATAAAAGAATGCGTAACACCGGTATCGAAAAGAACTCTGACAAGAAAACCATTAATATGAATGATAGTTGTGGTTGCTGGAGCTGCTGGATCTACTGCACTCCTCAGCTCATAAACTTTGGTTGAAGCATCTTTTGGTGTCGGAAGTACCACCACCTCGTCATCTACATCTCCCTTGTCCTTGAGCGGAACCCTGAGGAGCTGTATAACCAAGAACCCTCTACTATTGAGACTGGTACTAAGGCGGCGTTTGCCCACCTCCGACAACGCTAGTAGGTGGCAAACCCTGCTGTGATGGCGCCTTACCTTATCGACAAAATGCAGCTCTATGTCCGGGCTTGCCACAAGAGAAGCAAGTCACTGCGGTCTTCTTACAATCAGCTCTCATATGTCCAACACCTTTGTAGTTATAACACTTTCGTCCTCTATCGGAACTCTACAACGTCTATTGGAAACCAGAGCGTCTCGGCGTCTGACTATGCCCAAATCTAGAAGCTCCAGCTCTAATACTGGCTGGTCCAATCCTCTGTCTCTTCTCAGGATCTCCTGCCTAAGAAACTCTCATGTGACCCGGTCGGTCTCTCTCATAAGCAGATGCTCTATCCTAATAGTCCGTCAAGGAGTCACAATGGAAACCAGCAAGATAAGATTGAGTAGACTCCCTCAACCTCCAAGAGAAAAGATACACATGCTGATCCTCGGGTGGTACAAAAGGACCTAACATTGATAACTCCTCCTGGAACTTGTTGACAATCTCAACAATAGGAATGTCCTCGAAACCAGCCTCAAGGAAATCTTGTAGTCGATCTCTCCTCACTGCTGCAGGACAATAGCGATATCTGATCATAGTCTTTATCTGCTCATAACTCGTGACCTTACTACGGATGGTCCTCCACTAGAAGTGAGCCTGATCTCTGTTAGCATGAAATATGACTATATTTTAGGCACTTGTTTTAGTTGTTTTTCCCTCTTTTATGTGTACATAGATATGAGTTTGAAGCATTTATGAGCTCATTCATCCACTTTGTCGATATAGAGATCTACACTAGTTTTGTTTTGTTTATAGGTGAATAAAGGCTTGGATTGGAGCAAACTGTGGAAGGAAAGGAGTATTTGATCATGCTTGATAGCAAAGAGATGCTTTGGAGAAGCTAAGGAAGGAGCATGAGTGAAGAATGTCACGAAATAAAGGCTTTCACAAGAATTTGGATTTCCACGCCCTAAATTACGGTCGTGGATTTGGCATTGGATCGTGAAAAGTGAGTTTGAAGCACAACAGAAAGTTACACGGTCAAAACCACGGCCATGGAAAGTGATGAGACCGTGATTTCCATGACAAAGATGACGTGTCATATTTGCCACATCAGCGACGGTTATTGGGCTTTCTCGTAACCCTATTTTGCCTTATAAGAAGGCTTGAGAAGGGAGTTTCGAGCATCTTCGCTTAGAGCTTCAAAGACGGCTGCTTAGGGTTCATTTTACCTTGAGGATTGAAGATTTGGAGAAAGACGTGATTTTCGGAGATTGTGTACTTTCGGGATATTCTAGGGTTTACATTGGAGAACGGATTGACATCCCGTTCTTTGTTGTTTCTCTAGATCATTGTGAGGATTTCTATTCCTTATTTTCTGAATTCATAAACATACTACTTTTGTTATTCGGATTCGAGATTGACTTTGATTTGTTATTGAGTTTTTGAGGGTTTTCATCTTTCTTTCTTCTTAAATTGAATTTTGATATCATGATGATGCTTATTGGCTAAAACCCTTTAGCAATTCTAAGGTGAAGGGTTGATAGTTGTGGCTTAGATTATGATAGGTCGATCGTAACTTGATTGGACCCTGAGAGTGTGAGAAAACTCGTCGACACCCTAAATTACGGTATGTTCTTGAGTTCCACGGCCGTGGAATCTCAAGATCTAACCATGATTTCCTATGTTTTACGATTTTTGCTTTTGCTTTAATCCAAAGTTAAAGATTTGCTTTAACCTAGTCTTGACTTGCCTTTTCTAGGTAGTAGTGAGACTCAACAAATCCTCTATTTCGATTTCGAGTGTCACAACCTTAACCGTTTTAGTTTCTTTGATTCCTTGGGTTTGGGTATGGGTATTTGAGAGTAATTCTTGTCCTTAGATCCTTTCTATACTGCAACCTCAACAACCTTTATAGAGAGAGCCTTTGGGTAAGACATATAGGGTTTTGGAACTTCATTGTACATAACCTTACATTAGTTATACCTTTGCAAATTTCAACTCTGTCCTTATACTTATAGAATATCTTGAATCAATTGCCACAATTATTGACCTGGATCTTTAGGGTTGTTATTTTCCCCAATATTTACAAAGTTTTTATACTTTTACTTGCTTGATTATTCGAAACTGAATTTGACTCACCAAATCCTTGAGTTCGATACTCTGGAATTCTTGCTTTATTACACCGATCCGTACACTGCGGGTTCGATTTTTCTTAATTTCAGTTTTGAGGCGAACTCAAGGATTTATAGCTTATTTGCACGCACGCTTTGAGGCGAACAAGTTTTTGGCGCCGTTGCCGGGGATTTGGTCTAGACCAAATTTCGGTTCTCGGTTGTCGAGCTTGGGAGCTTTGCTCTTGTGATTTGATATCTCTTGTTGAGTGATCTTTGCAGATTCTTTAGGTATATGCGAAAGACTAGATCTACCAAAGATCTAGTACCTTTTGATCCAGAACTTGAGAAAACTTTGAGAAGAAAGTTGAAAGAGAAAAAGATGGCTGAAATTAATAAGAGAAACATCCAAACGGAGTTGGATGAAGTTCAACTTCAACTTAAGTTAAGTGAGAAGGCTCGTATGGAAGAATTGGAGCGTCATCAATGGATGAGCTCAAGGCTATGATGATGGACATGAAGTTGGAGATGAATGATGCTAAGAAGAAGAAGGTCAAGAAATCAAAGTCCATTAGAGTTGAATCATCCGACGATGAGGATGAGGATATGCCACTGATAACACGATTTATGATGTAGGTTTAGGCATCCATTTAGATAGTTTTCCCGTTAATCATGCATGGTTTGACATTAGTTCGTGACGATTTGCACTTCAGGTATGTTGTCGAGATAGACGTCTACGCGGACTTTTGCATATTTTGTAGGTATTTTGGGAGCTTTTGGAGCTTAATCGATACATTCGAGGATCGTTCCTCGTGATGACACACTTCCGGACTCATTGGGAAGAAAGTTAGGAGCAAAGGAGAACACATGGGACCTCGTTGGTGCATGCCTTGTACCAACTCGTGACTTAATGATCCAAAGAAGGCTGAGGCACCAAAACCACGGTCACTAGGACTTCCACGAGCGTGGAAATAGGCCATGGTTTCCTCTGCACAGCTGTGACAGCTGTCCCACGATCTCCATAACCGACTCTTGCAAATGGTGGAGAATAAAAGGTGGTCCTGCAGGCTGTAGGGGGGACATTCTGAATTCCATTCTCTCCCACACTCTCACACAACAGACAATTGGATTGGAGCTACTCTTAGAGGAGAAGAAACACTCTCATTTTGGGGAAGAAAAGAAGAACACACCATCTTAGAGTTTCATAGTTTTTAGAGTAATTTTGGAGTGAACTTATTGGAAACGTTTGCAAGGGTTTGTAAGGAACGATTTGCACCTTCTTTTGAAGGGTTGTAAGTCTTTTTCAACATTTATTCACATTGTTTTCTTGTTCTACTTGTTCATCTCTCTTTCATTTCATTTTCTTGGTATGGAAGCCATGAATGTATGCTTATTGAGTTTGATTGTTAAGATGCATGTTGTTGGCTAAATTGATGTGATTCTAGGGTAAGGAAATGATGGTTATGGCTTGCACTATGATAGAATAGACTTAAACGTATCCTTGGATGATCTATTTGCTTGAACCTAGCTACTGTTGAAAACCACAGTTCGTTCTAGCCAGACCACGGCTGTGGAAGATGATGAACTGCCCGTGATTTTGACTGACTTGCTTGTATTGATAAATCTAAATGCTAGGATGCTAGATTGTTGAAATCCTAGTGTTTGTTGAGCTAAATCTATCCTAGGGTGACCTAGTGTTAGCAACTAAGTTAGGAGAGAGACCTACCCGGTGATTTCCGACCTTAAGTACCAATGATGACGAACTCTAGGTAGTAGTGAGCCTCATAAGCCGCTATTGGACTAAGTGTGCTAAAATTAATGTTTAGGACTTGCCTTCCCGAGACTTACACGGTAAGGAGAGGTTAGATCCCTAGATAACAATCCGGTTTGTGTAGAATTCCTAACCTTAGGCTCTTTGAGACTTACCCGGTGATAAGACCTTAGGAACGGACTAGTGGACCATGAGACCTACCCGGTGATTGATCCTAATTTAGAAACACCACTCCCAACATACCATAGTTAATCCAAGGAATGATTAGAAGCTTGGGTCCAATGCCATAACCGGAACTCATAACCCCTAGAATCCGCTTTTCTCTCCTTGATCACATATTTCGTGTTTGTGTTGCTTGTTTGTGTTGCTAGCTATAATTGTTAGTTTGTTTCATAATCTTGCATCATTTGTGATCTTTGTTTGATCGCCACAAAACCAAAACCAAAAACATTGCGATTTTCTTTTCTTTATTCCTTTCTCTTTTCTTAGCCTAGATTTACACTATCCTCGGTCACTATTTGATTCGATTTCACCTTAGTCTTTGTGTTCGACCTTGGAATACTATCCTTACTACAAAATGACCCATACATTGTGGTTTCGCTAGGAGTTAGGAAAAATATATCGAGTTATAAATTTAAGACTTTTGTGCTACACAATCTTAGTGTAACAACCACCACTAGAGGACATTGATCCGGTGATCCATCCCGTTCGAAACAACCCTAGACCACCGGTTGTTCCTCGCATTCCCGCTGAAGATGTGAGAGTTTCTCATGACGGGGATGAACCACGGACTCTTGGGCAAAGAATGGATCCATTTCAGCAACCGTGCCGTCTAGGTGTGAATTTCGGAGCTGAGGATATCTAGGAATTCAGTTTTAGCCCGCAAGTTATCACCATGGTTCGCCAAAGTCAATTTGATGGAACGAGTGCTGAATCTCTACACCAACATTTGCAGAATTTTGAGATTCTCATGGAGACAATGAAGCCGAAAAGGGTTACCAACAACAACTACAAGATTAAACCGTTCTTCTTCTCTTTGAAGGACAAGGCTTTGTCTTGGTATCAAGCTTTTCCAGCTGGAAGGCTTAACACATGGGAGGATCTATCTTCGGAGTTCCTCACCAAGTTCTTTCCGCCATCCAAGATGGCGGAGTTGAGAGGTAAGATTAATGCATTTTCTATGAAAGCTAACGAAAGTTTGTTTCAATCATGGGAAATATT
Source organism: Fagopyrum homotropicum (assembly GCA_033239125.1). Taxonomy (NCBI): domain Eukaryota; kingdom Viridiplantae; phylum Streptophyta; class Magnoliopsida; order Caryophyllales; family Polygonaceae; genus Fagopyrum; species Fagopyrum homotropicum. The sequence continues at coordinate 27,976,388 of BSWB01000004.1, forward strand.
TGAGGATCTCTTATTGGATTGCCCACACCATGGCATTTCAAACATGGAATTATTGGAGATCTACTACAAGGGGTTGGATATGGAAACACAATTCAATCTCCAATCTCTCTCTTGTGGTACATTTATGGACATGAGAGAAGATGACGCTTGAGACTTCATTGAGAAGTAAGCCCAAGTGATTGAGAAGTATTCCCACCGAAAGGTGGATCCTAATATCCGGAATCAAGGAGATTCGGGAGCTAAGCTAACACAAGCTGCACAAACTCAAATATTCTCCCTCAACACCGAAATCAAGGAGTTGAAGGAAATCATTAGAGCTGACCTTCAAAAGCCAAAGGAGCAAGATGTTGGCTACTTAGGAAACAACAACAACAACCACCAAGGGAATAGGAACAATAACCGGAACAACAATTGGAATAACAACAACAACCAAAGGAGCAAGATGTTGGCTACTTAGGAAACAACAACAACAACAACCACCAAGGGAATAGGAACAATAACCGGAACAACAATTGGAATAACAACAACAACGAAATTCCAACAACAATTGGCGGTCCAACCAACAACGAAATTCCGGTAATTCCTACCCAAATTCTGGAAATTCACTAACATCTCCATCTTCTTCTACTCCTTTGAAAAGCCAGGGGCAAACATCAAATGGATCAAACAATAAGGATAAGGAGAAGCCCGATCCTATATTGGAGACGATCTTAGGAAAGCTACAAGGGTTGGAGAGCTACATAACTTCAGTTGATAAAGCACACAAGGCTTTGGAAAACCATATGTTCAGCAAGGCCAGAGAAGTGCCTAGAGATCAAGGGAAGCTTTCCGGGAAGACGGAGGACAACCCGAAAGGAAGGGTGATGACTATCACAACTAGGAGTGGCGTGACAACCACCGACCCGCAACCTAAGTTTGTGGAAGTTCCAGCCAAGAAGGAGAAAGAAAAGGGGAAGGAGAAGTAAGATGTCGATGTTCCTCCTCCAGCTTACAAACCTCCACTACCATTCCCGCAATCTAGAGCAAGAGCGCGTCTAGACAAGCAATTCGGTAAGTTCATTAAACTAATGAGCAAACTGCACATTAATATACCTTTCATTGATGCTATTGTAGGTATGCCCGCTTACGGGATGTTCTTTAAAGAGCTCCTCTCTAACAAAAGGAAGCTAGAAGACTTTGGAGAAGTCAAGATGAGTTCGGAATCTTTGGAACTCATCAAAACGATGACGGAAAACATGCCCCCAAAGCTGAGAGATCCGGGGTCATTTTGCATTCCAATTGGAATAGGAGAAGTCACATACGACGCTCTTTGTGACTTAGGAGCCGGCGTTAGCATCATCCCGCTTACTTTGTGTAGGAAGGTCGGTTTAGGTGAACCTAAACCGGTAAAGATGATGTTGTACATGGCGGATCGATCCATAACTCGTCCCATCGGTATCATTGAAGACGTCCCAATCAAGCTCGGTAAGTTTTATATTCCAATAGACTTTGTTGTGCTTGATATTCTTGTAGATTATCCGGTTCCGATCATACTCGGAAGACCGTTTCTTGCAACATCCGGTTGTATTGTGGATTGCAAGAATGCTAGACTAGCATTCAACATAGGAGAAGAGAAGGTTGAGTTTGTTCTCTCAACTTTGGTAAAAGAGCCAACTCTTGGAGAGGATATGTTCAATATCTATGACGAAGAAGCATCTAGAGAGGAAGTGAGCTCGATTCTATTCAAGGATCCATTGCAAAAAGTCATAACCATGAGCATCATGGAAAAAGGAGAGGAAGAGGAATTCAATGTTGAGGTTGAAGCCTTGGAACAGCTAAAGGAAGTACAAGAGGAAGAGTTTGAAAAATTATACGATGGCTTAGAAAATGCGAGAAATCACGGTCAGTCGTGCTATTCCACGGCCGTGGTTTCACCTAAATTGCCCGTAAACTATTATTTTGAGAGCAACAGAGAGTTACACGGTCAAAACCACGGCCGTGGAACTAACAGTGCTGCCGTAATTGAGTTCCACGCCAAAAATCACGGTCGTGGAAGTAACAGTGGTGCCGTAATTTTGGGAATTTCTGAGAACAATTCCGTTCTTTCTACAAATGCTCTTGAGTCTTCTTCAATCACTCTTACACCCTTAGAGACTTCTAAGGAAGCGTCGGACACACCTCAAGCCTCATCAAATGCATCAATAGCAATGGAATTGAAGTCACTTCCCACTAATCTTCGGTATGCATTTCTTGGAACTAATTCTACTTTTTCCGTAATTGTTAGTTCCGATTTAAGTGAAGATGAACATGAGAAACTAATGGCTATTTTGAGGAAACGTAAAAAGGCCTTAGGTTACACCATAGAGGATCTTGTAGGAATTAAACCATCTCTATGCATGCACAAGATTCTAATGGAGGAAGATTTTAAGCCTTCGCGACAACCTCAAAGACGGTTAAATCCGATCATGAAGGAGGTTGTCAAGAAGGAAATTCTTGAGTTACTTGACGCAGGTATCATCTATTCTATCTCCGATAGCAAGTGGGTGAACCCCGTTCAAGTTGTCCCGAAGAAAGAAGGAATGACGGTTATTGCCAACAAGAACAATGAGCTCATTCCTACAAGTACCGTGACAGAATGAGGGATGTGCATTGACTACCGCAAGCTGAACAATGCAACTAGGAAGGATCACTTCCCGCTACCATTCATAGATCAAATGCTTGAGAGGTTAGCACAACACTCTTATTTCTGTTATCTTGATGGTTATAGTGGTTTCTTCCAGATTCCGATCCATCCGGACGATCAAGAGAAGACCACATTCACGTGCCCGTGGGGTACGTTTGCTTATAGGAGGATGCCATTCGGGCTTTGCAACGCCCCAGCCACCTTTCAAAGGTGTATGATGGCCATCTTTTCGGAGTATGTTGAGGAAATCATGGAGGTTTTTATGGACGACTTTTCTGTTTATGGTTCCTCATTCGATAATTGTCTTTCTAACCTTTCTCTTGTGTTGCAAAGGTGTGAAGACACTAACCTAGTTCTTAATTGGGAGAAGTTTTAATTCATGGTTAAGGAAGGCATTGTACTAGGACGCTTGATCTCTAGTAGAGGGATCGAAGTTGATAAAGCAAAGATAGAGACTATAGAGAAACTTCCTCCTCCATCTTCGGTTAAGGGGATAAGAAGTTTTCTAGGACATGCTGGATTTTATAGGAGATTTATCAAAGACTTTTCTACGATCTCGAAAACGCTAACTAATCTATTAATGAAGGATGCAATTTTTGACTTTTCGCAGGATTGTTTAGATGCCACTAGTACAAACACCCCTTGTAGACCTCACTTGGGTAGGAACGGTTTAGTAGAACCGAGGTCAACAATATTTTTGGACCCCGGTTAATATAAATACCGTGGATAAACTTTTTTTTAAAATTTTATTTAATGGGATCGGACCACGGTTATATGCAATAATCGTGGTGTGAATATATACTTTACTGAAATAACACGGTTATCCGTTTATAACCGAATTGACATTTTTATCGGACCACGGTTGTCCAAAAAAAACGAGGTTAAAATATTTTTCCAAGAAAAGAAGAAAAATAAAGAGCAAGATCACGTACGTGTTACCTCCTCCTACCTTTACTCTTCGAGACAACTAGCGCCGAAATTCCATCAACCCTAGACACTAACTGCCATCACCAACACTTTGTTCCCTCTTCCCTCAAATCTAAACCCTAAATTCTTAGAGACAACAAAGCCACCGATTCTCTCTTCGAACGCTTGAGAAATGAAAGAGCATGATTGCAGGAGGAACTCACCACCATCACACCAAGGTTGAACCTTCGAGCGTTCATTAACTGCAGATACAACGCCCCTCTGAATTCGAGTAAGTCTTGCTCAAATTACTATTTGTATGGATTGAATCTCGATTCACTTTCCTGTTTTTTTAGTTACGTCGGCTTCCATGTATGTCCTTAAACCTAGTTTGATTCAGATCCATGGAGTAGAAGTTAAGGTTTCCTTCATTCAATTCATTGAAGAAGGAAGGTTCATGTGCAAAGTTTTCTTCTGAATTGTGGTTTAGAGTCTTAAAGGTGTCCCTTGATTAGAATTGAATTTTAGATGAGAGTAGCACACCTGTTATGATAATGAGTTTGTTCTAACCCCTGGCTCGATCGAAGTGATATTTGTTATGGTGTTATGATAATGGGTTTATGTGAAATGTGATGTGAAGCTCTAAACATGGATTTGGTAGATGTTTTCTTTGCTAATTCTAGAAATATTGTCAATTTCATGAATTTGTGTTTGTATGCATTGACGTTGGTGCTTACTGAAATCTCTTTACCCCTTGAATTAGGTTAGTAAGACACTAGAGTGGCAAGACGGAGACTATTACTTTGAGAAGGAACCTAGTCTTGTTAAGGGCGAAGGTTTGGAGTTACAACTTCTCCAGTACCTTTATATTTTAATGTTGCAAGTGTTGTTGAATGGATCTATGTGTTGACAGAGATATCCGAATGTTTGTGGGAAGGTGCTACTCAGGAAGAAGAGTTCTCGTACATACTTGATGATACCATCCCCATCAAGGCTTGTGGCGGTATTTCTTTCCATCTCAACAACTCCGGTGAGTCACTCTCGTTCTGCTTTATCTTTGACAGGTTTTAGTTGATATCTTATGCAATATTTGATTTGCTCATTATAGGAAGCATTGTTTCAAGAGAGACAAGTAAGGCGGCTGATGTGTGCATAGTGACTTCTTCTCAAGTAAAGAGACGCCGAATGCTGCAGTTTAACAATGATGACCTAGATGTCACATTCCAAAGTGAAAGTTCTACTTTCTTGAAGTCTAAGGTTAATTGATTTACACAAGTTTCTTTATTAAGTTTGGACATGTGAACTTTATAGTTGCTCAGATATATGTTATTTACCAACAAGAAATTACATCCAAAGTAAACAAAAATTGAACATCATAAAGTTGATGGTTTAGTAATTCTCAGTAACTGAAATTGAGAATTGATTGAATGAACTTAGTTTTACATGATTAATTAGTTATGAAAAAATAAAACTTATAAAGTAATTGAAAATTGATAAATTATCAAAATGGACTTTATTAATTTGGGTAAATTAAATGTATAAGTAGGGATGATCAAATAAATGAAATAAAATCCCAATCAACCACCATAACGTCTTATCTCTAGTAGCTTATTTTTTACTATAAATTGCAGGTTTCATAGTAAGCTACTGTAAGCTTTGTTAAGTTATGGTTCCCAAACACCACATCTTTTAGCATATTTAAGCTATTAAGCTTGTAACCTTGATATCTATAATAAGTTCAAATTAAAAGATTATCAAACGGGACCTTACTTTATTCTTTTCTTATTAATAAGAAAAGAGTGTTAAGTCCCTTACTCCATCTTATTAATGCTTTGTTTAAAAGTCTGATGGTAATGTATATACATACTTGAATTACCATGAGCGATTTTGAGTCTTTGTTGTTTTGAGAAGACTCTTTAGTCCCTTACTCTATCTTGCTAAAAAGACCAAAGCACCACTTGGGTAGCATATAATAGTATAATGTGGAATGGATAATTTCATATGAGTTTGAGTTCTTTGAATTGGTTTATTGTTTGATTCATAGTGATTCAAGTAGTGATTGCAAATTCAGTGCTTTCTATTTAAGATAATTTCATCTGATTTTGAATTTTGGAGTTTGAAGTTAACTGCGATGTGTTATGGTGGATCAATAGGCGGCAGTCTAGAGTAGTGGTGATCTTCTTCCCCCAAAAAAGGGTTGCATTTCCTCACCTACACAAAAACAGTTTTGTGGATATGAAGACCCTGTGTCTCTTGCATCACAAACAACTTGTAAGTTGTCAATTATCTGTATTGATGGATGTTTATTTTTGAACTGATTTTTTCATCTGTCTATTGTGTTTGTTTATCACAGTTAGCGTAAGTGAGGTTGAAGCTTTCTCAGATGTTAAAATTGTGTTTTATATGTAAATCTTTCTTCTGTTCTTGTTTTCAGTGAAATTATATGACTACACTGGTATACTATCAAATCCATCCTTATAGATAATGAAATTTCCCTTTGTGTTAAGAGATATTTTGTTATTTGAAGCATGAATCGTCGGCTCTGAGGGAAATCCCCGTGTTAAGAGATATTGTGTTTTATATGTAAAGCTTTGTCAGATGTTGAGATCTTGAAATTGCCCTTTGTGTTAAGAGATATTGTGTTTTATATGTAAAGCTTTCTCAAATGTAGATATTTTGTTGTTTGAAGCACGAATCACAACACTATTATACTATCAAATCAATCGTCGGCTTTGAGGGAAACACCATGGTTCTTAAAGAACCATGGTGTTTTTTTTTTAAAAAAATTTAGAACTGGGACCACGGTTATTTAAAATAACTGTGGTCCGACACATTTTTTTTAAAAAAAAAATTTAAAATTGGGACCACGGTTATTTAAAATAACCGTGGTCCGACGTGGTTTTTTTAAAAAAAATAGAATTGGGCCCACGGTTATTTAAAATAACAGTGGTCCGAAATTTTGTTACCTCGGCGACAATTAATGAGGTCCGAGTAGATTTACCTCGCTCCCGTTAACCACGCTTTGAAAACCGGGGTCTCATGTACAAAAAAAGGGTTATGCAACCCCTCTTTGTACTAGTGTGCTTTCTATAAGATCCGGGAAGCTCACATCTCAGCCCCGATTATCCAACCTCCGGACTGGAATCTTCCGTTCGAGGTTATGTGTGACGCAAGTGACGTAACTGTTGGAGTGGTGCTGGGGCAAAAGAAGGAAGGCCGGATCCATGCTATCTATTATGCTAGCAAGACGCTAGATGAAGCGCAGCTCAACTACACCACGACATAGAAAGAAATTTTACCCATTGTATATGCATTTGAAAAGTTTCGTTCTTATCTTGTAGGAGCGAAGGTGATTGTATACACGTCAGTGATCCGGTATTTACTTGCCAAGAAGGATGCAAAACCGAGGCTGATTAGATGGATTCTTCTCCTACAAGAATTCGGTCTAGAGATCCGCGATAAGAAAGGCTCGGAAAATTCTGTTCCGGATCATTTGAGTCGTCTACCACACATTGAAGATGATGATCTACCCGTTGATGACTCCTTCCCGGATGAGCACTTACACATCATAGAGGAGTGCATCGACAAGATATCTAGAGGTAACGAACCTTGGTTTGCTGATTTTGTAAATTACTTGGGTTGTCAGGAAATACCTCCCGGATTATCCTATGCACAAAGAAAGAAGTTCTTTAGGGATGCCCGGTAATACTTTTGTAATGAACCTCTACTCTTCAAGAGAGGTCCCGACGGCATCATTAGGAGATGTGTGCCAGAATACGAGATGCAAAGCGTCATTTGTCATTGTCATTCACTACCTTGTGGAGGACATGCTAGTTCCAATAAAACTAGCGCTAAGGTATTGCAATCCAGATTCTTTTGGCCTACTTTATTTAAGGATGTGCAAACCTTTGTTTCTTGTTGCCATGCTTGTCAAAGAACATGAAATATCTCTAGGAGAAACGAGATGCCTCTCAATAACATTCAAGAGGTGGAAATCTTTGACGTTTGGGGAGTCGACTACATGGGACCTTTCCCATCATCTTGTGGAAACCAATACATACTTCTAGCTGTAGATTATGTTTCGAGATGGGTTGAAGCTATTGCCTCTCCAACAAATGATGCCATGGTTGTTGTCAAGTTCTTTAATAGAACTATCTTCCCAAGGTTTGGGACACAATGGACTATCATTAGTGACGGAGGTTCACACTTTATTGCCCGACGATTCGAAGCTCTACTAGCTAAGTATGAGGTTACTCACAAGATCGCCACTCCCTACCATCCACAAACAAGTGGGCAAGTGGAGATTTTGAATAGAGAGATCAAAGGCATCCTTGAGAATAAGGTGTCAAAGATAAGGAAGGATTGGTCTTTGAAACTAGATGATGCGTTATGGGCGTATAAGACTGCATACAAGACTCCCATAGGTACAACACCATACAACCTTGTGTATGGGAAGTCTTGTCATCTCCCGGTTGAGCTAGAACACAAAGCATACTGGGTTGTGAAGTGGTTGAACTTCGGTATGAAGGAAGCGGGCGAGAAGCGCCTCTTGGACCTTAACGAGCTTGAAGAACTCCGCTTGAACGCCTATGAGAACGCCAAGATTTACAAAGAAAGGGCGAAGCGTTGGCATGATAAGCATATCATTCCAAAGGACCTCAAAGAAGGAGATCAAGTTCTCCTCTTCAATTCGAGACTTCGGCTCTTTCCAGGTAAACTTAAATCTCGTTGGACTGGACCTTATCTAATTAAACGTGTTTTTCCCCATGGCGCAGTTGAAGTATGGGGTGAAACGAGCGGAAGTTTCAAGGTGAATGGCCAACACCTTAAGAAGTATTCACCGGTGCTCCCGGTTGAGAAAATCGCTCCGATTGTCCTCAAATAAAATCAAGAATGGTCTAGCTACGGACCCAAAACAAGCGCTTCTTGGGAGGCAACCCAAGGTATTGCACTTACGTTTTTGTTTTTCTTTCTTGGATTAGTTTAGTTTAGTTGTTTTTGTTTTGTTTTCCCCTCGATACCTCCCGGTATGTTATGTTTTTGGATGTAGGAATAAGGACTGGGCAAGTGAAGGAAGAAAAAGTTGGAAGGAATTGACGAAACTTGGATTTTAACACACAACAAAGAGTTCCACGTCCAAAACCACGGTCGTGGAAGTCACAGGTGGCCGTAATTTCCCAAAATTTGACACAAATCTGAGAAAACCACGGGTCCGTACATTTCCACGGCCGTGGAATGCCTCAAGTGACCGTGAATTTCATAATTTTTAAGACCACTGTATAAACCACCTTCCTTCACAAAAACACCACAAAACCCCCTTTCCACGCCCAAATCGCCGCCACCCTTCCTCATCCCGTAATTCTTCGTCCGGAGTCCGATTTGATCGATTCTTCAACTTAAAGTGGAGCATTTTCAACCATCTACATGATCCAAGCAACAAACCGAGTGAAGAATCCACATTGGAGAAGGAATTTGGATTTGAAAAATCCAAAGTTAGGTTTTTACTCTTTTTTCTCTTCTTTGTCAATTTAATTCAATTTCTTCGAAAGATTTTAGGAGAACTGAACGAAATTGGAATTGGAATTAGTCTAGTGCTGTGATTGTTGATTTTGGTGTGGAATTGCTGAGATTTGAGAGAAACATAGCAACAACACGGTCCCGTAAATTTCCACGGCTGTGGAAAATCAAGAACAAACCGTGATTTTTTCTTTTGTCAAGAGAAAATGTTTAAAAGGAAATCTAGTAGGAACAAGAAGTAAAAGGGTGATAGTTCCTCCTCTTCCCATCCCCTCCTAGTGAACCACCATCACCACCACCTCCTAGAATCCCTAGAATTCATGAGGATTACCTAGGAGCCTTGGAGAAGATTGAAAAGAGGCGATTCATAGGACCTAGATACCTTGTCCTAGAGGAGCTTGAGGAGCTCAATGTGGTGAATGACTTAACTTGGCTCTTGGATAGAGCCGGATTGATCATCTTCTCCGATATTAGAGAAGATGCCTATGAGGAGATAACAAGGGAGTTTATGATTTCCTTTGAGCATAGCAACATGAACCGAATAGTCTCCTTTAGGCTAATGGAGCAAAACTACGAGTTCTCTATCATTCAGTTCGGAACCTTCTTTGGGTTCCATGAGAGTTTCAATGGTAGGTTTTCCGGGGGAGTGTATGCTAAGGATTTTTTGGAGGACATTGCTATGATATATGCTAGTGAGGATCGTTGGCAACCGGCCGACACCAAGGCTAAGCTAATCTACCACTTAGTCTTGAAGATAGCCCATAGAGTTCTTTCGGAGTGCCTTTTCCCTAGGACCGAAACACCCCAAAAGATCAAGACCGATGAGATTTTCCTCCTCTATTGTATGCTTACCGGTAGATCCACATGTACTAGGATAGCGGCGAGACCTTTGGGTGTCAATGGGCTTTTGACTAGAGGTATCATCTTCCTCCGACACCGAGCTCCACCTACCGCAACCATGCCTTGGGAGGAGAGAGGTTGTAGAGGTGTCCCATGGCTTCCCGAGTACTCCATCATGCTAGGCCGCCACAATTGGAAGGATACCTTTGTACCTATGCATGCCAATAGACTTGTAGCTCCTCCATATGTGCCGGATGAGGTTCCAGCTGAGGATGATGATGAGGAGATGGGAGGAGGAGATGATCATAATGTAGGAGGCACTGAGCATGATTTTGGTACATTCCCGGACCAGCCGGCCGACTTCCTGGAGCCGCCTAGGCGATCCCCCCGCCCTTCTAGACCTTTCGGTTCCTCTTCTTCACGCAGGGCTAGTGCGAGTGAGAGGCCGACATGGATGGACACTCCACCCGCTTGGTATGGAGAGCAGCCTTCATGGATGAGAGCTCCTCCTCCATGGTATGATCATCCACCGGTGGCACCGACCCCTCCTCAGGATGCTCCTGCATGGTATGGCCAGCCGCCAGATTGGTATTCGTAGTTACCGGAGTGGGCGACCGATCTTTCGAGGAGAGTGGGAGATATAGAGATCCATCAGCAGGCCCATGATGTAGAGCACCAGGAGAATGCCCGTATCTTGAGGGATGTCTACCGCCAGTAGTTTGGGCGGAACTTCAGCTCGGATTTCTATCCATTCCCACCGCTGCCTTCCCAGTTAGAGCCGCTTCACCGCCATTAGTGAGTTTCTTTTGCTTTTCTTTTCTTTCCTTATTTCTTTTGAACATTGAGGACAATGTGTATTTCAAGTATGGTGAACGAGGATATTTCCTTAAGTCGTTTGTATCCTTTCAAAGTAATTTTCGAACTCAACACTAGAACAAGTATAGTGGTTAAGTAAGGGTCGAACCCAAGAAAGTTTGGTAATTTTTAATAAAATTAAATTATTGATTATAGAACCAAGTAACAAAGGGGGGGGGGGGGTTTGGATGAATTGATGCACACAAAACTAGAAAGCAAGTATACTACGAGTAAGATGATGATGAGTGAATTTACACTAAGTTGATTCTTAACATGCGATTACTACTTTGGTGAGTTCCTTTATACACGTTTTCAAGTAATCTCCCGTCTCGATCATATATATGTGTTGAGCCAACCGAGATCAACACAACTTAACAAGTTAGTGTTCCGTAAATCTACAAGAACAATTTACAAGTTAGCTTTCAAATAAAGACTAAGGGATATAAAGAAAAGATTAAAACCGTTAAACTTATCTTTATATTTGTGTTCCTTTTCTTTAAGCAATTACAACCCGTTATTACTTAAAGGTTACTACTAGATTAAAGACCCGAACCCGGAATCTATTAATCCTAGTTCTTTGCATGTACTTTAGAACCTAAAATGATCAATCTTAAGTAATAATAAAACATGCAATTGGACAATGAAGATGAAGGAAACACAAAGTATTACTGAATAAAAACTTATATTAGAAAGGACTTACAACCAAAGTAATAATGCAGCTTCAAACCAACCCAATGTAGCAAGGGAACTAGCAACTCATTACCAAGGTAGCAAGAGAGAATTACAAAGGGAAATGATAGATATAAAGTTGGATGATTCTAGCAATCAACCATGGGTCTATTTATACTACAAATGGCACTAAATAGGAGTAAATAGCCGGCCAAAAAAGCCACCTTTAATGCCATAAAGGTAGTGTAAACAACCGGAGTAAAGTCTCTGTCGCTGAACCTCAGGGGCGGCCTTCAGATCCGCAGGGGCGGTTCAGGCGAAAACGTTTGATCTTCTTCGTGGCCGCAGGGGCGGCCTGGCAGTTTCGCAGGGGCGGATCATTAATAATCTTCAAACGTTTGACTCTTCAACTTTCTGTCGCTTCAGATGCTGAGCCGCAAGGGCGGCCCAGTGTCAACGCAGGGGCGGTGACGCTGGCTCTTCATCTTCACAACTCCCAGGTTGAGACGCAGGCAGAGGCGTAGGGGCGCCGGCTTTTCTTCTTCACGGCAGGTCACCGCAGGGGTGCCAGGGCATGGCGCAGGGCACGGTGCAGTCTTCGTTCTGGCGCTGGCGAAGGCGCAGGCTGCACTCCGGAGTATGGTGTCACCCGCAGAGGTAGTGACACTGCTCCGCGGGGGCGGTGAGGCAACAGAAGCTTTGCTTCGTGAATGGTCTTCAACTCCTAAGTGGTTATAACTCCTTCTTTATTTTCTTTTAGTCTTCTTCTTCTGGATCAAGGAGTTAGTAGCATAAACCGACACTATTGTGATAAAAAGACTCTAAAAACTAACCTAAATGATAGTGATTCCATCACCTATCGAACTCCCCCATACTTAGACCTTTTACTCGTCCCGGAGTAAAACACATGACAACATTTTTTAGACTCAAAGGCCTTAGGAAGCATGGGCAAGAAGCATAGACAATGAAAACAAAGAAAAGCCAAGAAGCAAAGAAGGAAAAAGAGAGAAAATGTGAGACAACTACCATCCTTATTGCTCCAAGAGTGACCTACCTGGACACCTTCCTTATGACTCCCCTTCTTATGCCGCCAAACGTCGAAAGGGAAACCTACACTCGGTGCCGCTCATTTTGCCAAGGTGCCCATTCGGGTTTTCACCTTGCCACTCTTCTTCTTTTGTTTGATGATCTTACTTGAAACTCACATCCCTCAAGTCCAATTTTGCACCAACCTAAGGTTGGTCGGACTACCTTCTTTTTACCTAAACCGCCCTTTCGGGTTTTCGGTTTATCCAATGATTTTCATGCCTTTTTCCATTTTCTTTGGATTTTTTTTATATGAATTTCAAATTGAATTCTAAAACATAAAACTAAAAACAAACACACTCAAAAACAACTTAATCAACTATGCAAGCAATGATAATTCCCTCCCCCATACTCGAAGCACACTTTGCCCTCAAAGTGGAAAATGAAGCAAAGATAAATGTGGGAAAGGGAGAAATGATGATACCACTAGTGGGATGGTCCGGCTGGACCATCCGGACCCTCCTCTGGTGATGTGGCTCCCATCAGCAAATGAAAGCCAAAATAGGTTGTCCCCGTCCCTCTTGAGGAGCTTACACCTCCTCAACATCCCCTCCGTGTAGAGAGGCGCCTCCAACCCATCTTCTAGGCCGGAAAGATCCATAACTTGTGAAGCGATCAAGGAGATCACCCCACCGCCAACAATGTCCCTTGGCTCGTTCTTCCTAATCCGCTTCAAAGCGGTACGGCCAATCCATCACCTTCTCGCTCATCGGAAGGCAAGAATAGAGCAGTGGGAGGTCCTTGAGAGCGACCTTGTTCTCCTCCTTGTGTCCACAGAAGACACTCATGATGATCTTGGAGAGGAGCCTCAAGCAGGGGTGAGTGAGTTTGTTGAAATACTCACCCCCGGCATGAAACTCGGATCTGGTAGTGGCCTGCCAAAACTCGTCATAGGTCCGATGTTGGGACGGTCTCCCACTAGTTCTCGGAGGGGTTGAGCATCACCCGGAAAGCCTCCTGCAGCTGAAAGTAATCAAGTGTGTATTTCTTCTTGTTGAACTTGAAGGTAAGTCTAACACACACATGATCCTCCTTCACCATGGTGAAGGTGGCTATGAACTGACGGCTGAGCTCGGGATATGTTGGAGCACTCTTGTTCAGAAAGTTTCCGAGCCCAGCATTGTTAAGGAATGACTGCATGCTCTCCAACATGCATAGCTTCTTTAAGGTAGGAACGTGCAAAAACCGAGTTGCATACACAACCCGATCTTGCATAATCCTATAGCGAGTCTTCTCAGCCTCCGACATCTTGGACTTCCTTTGTGGTTCCATTCTTGCAGTTGATTAAGTAAAGTAATTAGCAACTTTCATCAAAACAGATTAAGAAGACGAACCCTCTGTTGTGTTTTCCGTAGGAGCGGCTGTAGGATGCTGACTGAGCTGTATTTCTATGGTCATCTATACCCAATCAAAAGTAAATCCCGACTTAGCACTAAAACAAGTATAGTGGTAAAGTAGGGGTCAAACCCAAGAGAGTTAAGGTGTTTTTATATTAAGTTCAATTATTGATTATCGAAACAAGTAACAAAGGGGGGGGGGGGGGTTGGTTGAAATGACACACACAAAGCTTATAAAAACAAGTGACATAAAAGGCAAGACAATGATGGATGAATCTACACTAGGTTGATTCTTAGCATGCAAATGCTACTTTGGTTAGTTCCTTTTACAAGTTTTAAGTAATCTCCCGTCTTGATCATATATATGTGTTGAGCCAACCGGCATCAACACAACTTAATAGGCTAGTGTTCCGTAAACCTACAAGAACAAGTAACAAATTAACTTTCAAATAAAGACTAATGGATACAAATAATGGATTAAAACCGTTAACCCTATCTTTATATTTGTGTTCCTTTTCTTTAAGCAATTACAACCCGTTATTACTTAAAGTTTACTACTAGATTAAAGACCCGAACCCGGAATCTATTAATCCTAGTTCTTTGCATGCACTTTAGAACCTAAGGTGATCAATCTTAAGTGTAAATCAAACATGCAATTAGACAATAAAGATCAAGGAAACACAAAGTATTACTGAATGAAAACTTATATTAAAGATAACTTACAACCAAAGTAACAATGCAGCTTCAAACCAACCCAATGTAGTAAGGGAGTTAGCAACTCATTACAATGAAAATTTGGATTCTAAAATGAATAACAAGTGGATAACCATTGATAAGTAGTGGATGATTCTAGCAATCAACCAAGGCCTATTTATACTACAAAAGACACTAAATAGGAGTAATTGACCGGTCCAAAACAGCCACCTTTAGTGCCATAAAGGTGGTGTAAACAGCCGAAGTAAAGCTTCTGATGTTGAACCGCAGGGGCGGCCTTCAGAACCGCAGGGGCGGTTTGGGGAGAATCGCTTGAACTTCTTCATGGCAACATGGGCGGATCTTTAATGCTCTTCAAACGTCTGTCTCTTCAACTTCCTGCCGTTTTTGATGCCAAGCCGTCGGGGCGTCCCAGTGTCAACATAGGGGCAGTGACACAGACTCTTCATCTTCCAGCTCCCAGGCAGGGGCGCAGGGTAAGGCGCAGGGGCGCTGGTCATCGCTTCTTCAAGGCAAGTCACCGTAGGGGCGCCGGGGGTTGACGCAGGTGCAGGGAGCACTCCGGAGTAAGGTGTTACCCGCTGGGGCGGTGAAAGGGCTCCGCGGGGGCGGTGAAGCAACATAAGCTTTGCTTTGTGAACGAACTTCACTCCTAAGTGCTTATAACTCCTTCCTTAGCTTCTTTTAGTCTTCTTCTTCTGGACCAAGGAGTTAGTAGCATAAACCGACACAAATGCAATAAAAAGACTCTAAAAACTATCCTAATGGATAGTGATTCCATCACCTATCAAACTCCCCCATAGTTAGACCTTTTACTCGTCCCGAGTAAAACAAATGACAGTAACTAGACTCAAATGTCTTAGGAAGCATGAGTAAGTAGAAAAGACAATGAAAACAAAAGAAAAACCAAGAAAGAAAAAAGGAAAAGAGAGTGAATGTGAGAAAAAAAGGTGAGAAGACTACCATCCTTATTGCTCCAAGAGTGACCTACCCGGACAACCTCTTTATGACTCCCCTTCTTATGTCGCCAAATGCCGGAAGGGAAACCTACACTCGGTGTTGCTCATTTTGCCAAGGCGCCCTTTCGGGTTTTCACCTTGCCACTCTTCTTCTTTTCTTTGATGTTCTCACTTAAACTCACATCCCTCAAGTCCAATTTTGCACCAACCTAAGGTTGGTTGGACTATCTTCTTTTTGCCTAAACCGCCCTTTCGGGTTTTCGGTTTATCCAAGGGTTTATATGCCTTTTTTCTTTTTCTTTGGCTTTTTCTTCTTTTTTTTTTAAGAAACTAAATTAATAAACATAAGACTTAATGCAAAACAAACTCAAAAACTCGAATGAAACTGTACATGCAATGATATGTCCCTCCCCCATACTTAAAGATTACTTTGCCCTCAAAGTGAAAATGAGGCAAAGATAAATGTGGGAAAGGGAAGAGAAAAGATACCACTAGTGGGATGGTCCAGCTGGACCATCCGGACCCTCCTCCGGTGGGTATGGAAAGTGGCGGAAGAAATGCTCTTGCCGGCGTTAGATGTCCTCAATGCGGCTCTGCTGGGCATCCATCCGACGGCTGAAAGAGGTCTCAAAGCTGGCTTGCCAAGCCAATTGCTGAGCCTCGAGCTGCTGCTGCTGGACCGCCTGCCAAGCCTCCTGCCTCTGGTCGAAGTGGGAGGTCATGGAGGTGGCAAAGCTCATCTACCAGCTCTCCTACTGCTCCAGCATGGTCCTCTGGTAGTCGGACTGCCATGTCCGGTGTTGGGTGGTCATAGCCGCCATCTGAGCCTGAAGGCTTGACCGAAGGTATTTCTATGGTCGTCTATACCCAATCAAAAGTAAATCCCGACTTAGCACTAAGAACAAGTATAGTGATTAAGTAAGGGTCGAACCCAAGAGAGTTTGAGGTTTTAGATGCAATTATTGATTTCAAGTAACAAGTAACCGAGAGGGGGCGGATTTGGTTGAAATAAGTACACACGAAAACTTTAATAAAAGCAATTAACGCAACAAGTAAGACAATGATGGGTGAATCTACACTATGTTGATTCTAGGCATGCAATTGCTACTTTGGTGCGTTCCTTTTACAAGTTTTCAAGTAAGCTCCCGTCTTGATCATACATATGTGTTGAGCCAACCGGCATCAACACAACTTAACTTAGTAAAGTTCCGTAAACCTACAAGAACAAATAATAAGTTAGCATTCAAACAAAGACTAAGGGATATAAAGAGAAGATTAAAACCATTAAACTTATCTTTATATTTGTGTTCCTTTTCTTTAAGTAATTACAACCCGTTATTACTTAAAGTTGCTACTAGATTAAAGACCCGAACCCGGAACCTATTAATCCTAGTTGTTTACATGCACTTTAGAACCTAAGGTGATCAATCTCAAGCAATAGTTAACATGCAATTAAACAATGAAGATCAAGGAAACACAAAGCATTATTGAATAAAAACTTATATTAAAAAGAACTTACAACCAAAGTAACAAAGCATCTTCAAACCAACACAATGTAGCAAGGGAGTTAGCAACCTATTACAATGGAAAAACTAAAGTCTAAAATGGATTTTGTGAGGAAAAGCATTGATGATTCTAACAATCATCCATGAACTATTTATACTACAAAAGACACTTAATTAGGAGTAAATAGTCGGCCTAAAACAGCCACCTTTAATGCCATAAAGGTGGTGTAAACAGCCGGAGTAAAGCTTCTGGCGTTAAACCGCAGGGCGGCCTTCAAGAACCGTAGGGGAGGTTTAGGCAGAATCGGTTGATCTTCTTCAGAACCGCTGGGGAGGCTACACAACTCCGCTGGGGCGGATCTTTAATGCACTTCAACGTCTGACTCTTCATCTTTTGGCCGTTACTGGTGTCAAAGCGCAGGGGCGTCTTGAGGCCAGCGCAAGGGCGGTGACACAGACTCTTCACCTTCCAGCTCCCAGGGTGAGGCGCAGGCCAGACACAGGGAGAGGCGCAAGGGCGATGATCTCCGTCTTGTCAAGGCAAGTCACCGCAGGGGCGCCGATGGGTGGCAGAGGGGCGGTGACCTGCTTCTTGGCCGGCGTTGGTGAAGGCGCTGGGAGCGCTTCAGTGGGAAGTGTCACCCGCTGGGGCGGCTGCAAGGACCCGCTGGGGCGGTGAAGTAGCAGAAGCTTCACTTCGTGATCTCTCTTTACTCCTAAGTGCTTATAACTCCTTTCTTAGCTTCTTTTAGTCTTCTTCTTCTGGATCAAGGAGTTAGTAGCATAAACAGATACTAATGCAATAAAAAGACTCTAAAAACTACCCTAAATGATAGTGATTCCATCACCTATCAAACTCCCCCATACTTAGACCTTTTACTCGTCCCGAGTAAAAACAAATGTCATCAACTAGACTCAAAGGCCTCAGGAAGCATGAGTGAGCAGAAAAATAATGGAAAACAAGAGAAAAGCCAAGAAAGAAAAAAGGAAAAGAGAGGAAATGTGAGAAAAAGAGAAACTACCATCCTTATCGCTCCAAGAGTGGCCTACCCGGACAACCTCCTTATGACTCCCCTTTTTATGTCGCCAAAACGCCGGAAGGGAAACCTACACTCGGTGTCGCTCATCTTGCCAAGGCGCCCTTTCGGGTTTTCACCTTGCCAGTCTTCTTCTTTTCTCACTTAAACTCACATCCCTCAAGTCCAATTTTGCACCAACCTAAGGTTGGTCGGACTACCTTCTTTTTACCTAAACCGCCCTTTCGGGTTTTCGGTTTATCCAAGGATTTTCATGCCTTTTTTCCATTTCTTTGGCTTTTTCTTTTTTTTTTGTTTTTGAATACTGAATTCAACAATGCAAAAATCAATGCAACGAAACAACTAAATGAAGTGTACAAGCAATGATATATATCCCTCCCCCATACTTGAAGTGCACTTTGTCCTCAAAGTGGAAATGAGTCAAAGATAAATGTGGGAGAAGGGAAAGAAATGTACCCCTGACTGGGGTGGTCCGAATGGACCACCAGGATCCTCCTCCGGCGGGTAGGGGAAGTGGTTGAAGAAGTGCTCCTGCCGGCGGTAGATGTCATCAATGCGGTCCTCCTGAGTAGACATCCGGCGACCGAAAGAGGACTCAAAACTGGCCTGCCAAGCCAGCTGTTGAGCCTCCAGCTGCTGCTGCTGGGCTGCCTGCCAGGCCTCCTGCCTCTGGTCGAAGTGTGAGGTCATGGAGGTGGCAAAAGTGTCCTGCCAACTCTGCTGCTGCGCCAGCATAGTCCGCTGGTAGTCGGACTGCCAAGCCCGGTGCTGGGTCGTCATGGCCATCTGAGCCTGAAGGCTCGCAAGGGCCGGGTCCTCCTTTGGTGCCGCTGTGGGCATCTCCTCGTCATCTGGGACGGGCAGGTGCTCCTCCTGATGGGCTCGGCTGGAGCTGGCAACATGCCTCTCCAAAATGGCCACTAGTAGCCTCCTCGGCACAAAAGGATCTGCCGGTATGTAGATCTCGGAGAGCTCACCTCCTAGTGGTAAAGGTCGGGGGAGGTAGGTGAGGTGGCTCCCATCTGCAAGGGAGATCCAAAACAGGTTCTCCCCGTCCCGCCGGAGGAGCTTGCACCTCCTAAGCATCCCCTCAGTAAAGAGAGGAGTGATAACACGATTTATGACTTAGGTTTAGGCACTCATTTAGATAGTTTTTCCACTCATTCATGCATGGTTTGCACTAGTTCGTAATGATTTGCACTCAATTCATGTATTTTGTCGAGATAGACGTCTACACGGACTTTTGCATGCTTTGTAGGTATTTTGAGAGATTTAGGAACTTAATCGATACATTCGAGGATCGTTTCTCGAGATGACACACCTTCGGACTCATTGGGAAGCAAGTTAGGAGCTAAGGAGGACATATGGGACCTTGTTGGTGCATGCCATGCACCAAATCGTGACTTAATGATCCAAAACAAGCTGAGGCACCAAAACCACGGCCACTGGGACTTCCACGGGCGTGGAAATAGGCCGTGGTTTCCCCCAGACAGCTGTGACAGCGGTCTCACAATCCTCATGGCCGACTCTTGCAAATTTGGAGGATAAAAGGTGGTCTTGCAAGGCTGTTATGGACAAACCCCTCACTCCCATTCTCTCCCACACTCTCAACAAGAAAGATTCTCTCATTGTAAGATTGGATTGGAGCTACTCTTGGAGGAGAAGAAAAGGTTCCATTGGAGAAGAAGAGAAGAAGCACACTAGTTCATAGTTCCATAGTCTTTTTGAGTGATTTTGAGTGAGCTTTGTGAAACGTTTTGCAAGGGTTTGTAAGAAACGATTCGAACCTTCTTTTGAAGGGTTGTAAGTCCTTCTTGAACCTTGATTTAGCTTGTTTACTTGTTTCATTTGCTTAATCCATCTTTCATTTCATCTTCTTGCCATGGAGTCTATGATTTTATGCTTGTTGAGTTTGATTGTTAAGATGCATGTTGTTGGCTAAATAGATGCGATTCTAGGGTAAGGAAAAGATGGTTATGGCTTGGACTATGATAGAATAGACTCAAATGAATACTTGGATGACTTGCTTGATTGAACCTAGTCACTGTATAAAACCACGGTTGGATCTTGCCCTTCTACGGCCGTGGAAAGGGATGATCAACCCGTAATTTTGACTAACTCGCTTGTTTTGATGAATTTAAGTGCTAGGATGTTAGATTATTGAAATCCTAGTGATTGTTGAGCTAATTCTATCCTAGGGTGACTTAGTGTTAGCAACTAAGTGTTAGAAGAGACCTACCCGGTGATTCTTGCTCTTAGATACCGAAGATGACGAACTCTAGGTAGTAGTGAGCCTCACAAGCCGCTATTGGACTGAATGTGCTAGGATAAGTGTTTAGGACTTGCCTTCCCGAGACTTACCCGGTAAGGAGAGGTTAGATCCCTAGATAACCATCCGGTTTGTGTAGATATCCCTACCTTAGGCTTCTAGAGACTTACCCGGTAATAGGATCTTAGGAACGGGATTAGTGGATCATGAGACCTACCCGGTAATTGACCCCACTTGAGAAACATTCTTTCCCAACGTACTATAGTTTATCCAAGGTTGATTAGAAGCTTGATTCCAATGCCATAACCGGAATTTCCAACCCCTAGAATCCACTTTTCTCTCTTTGATCTCATATCTCGTGTTTGTCTTGTTTGTTTGTGTTTATTTGCTAGATTGTTAGTTTGTTTTACATTCTTATATCGTTGTGATTCTTGATTGATCACCACACAAAACCAAACCCAAAAATATTGAGATTTTCATTTATTTGTTTCTTTCATCTTTTCTTAGCTTGGATCGACACTATACTCAGTCACTATTTGACTCGATTTCACCTCAGTCTTTGTGTTCGACCTCGGAATACTATCCCTACTACAAAACGTCCCGTACACTGCGGGTTCGCTAGGAGTTAGGAGAAATATATTGAGTATAAATTTAAAGCTTTTGCGTGTCACAATCCTAGACGTAACAAGTTTCTGGCGCCGTTGCCGGGGATTAGGTTAAGATTGAGTCATTGTTTGTGATTGTTTATAGTGTAGGTCTTTCTTGTTGCTTTTGATCTCGTTTGGTTTTTGTCTTTGATTTTCAGGACATCTCTCACTCTTTAGGTGTATGCGAAGATCTCGTGGCAAGGATTTAGCTCCATTCGATCCTGAACCGGAGAAAAGCCTTAGATCTAGATCCAAGAGCATTAGAAAGGGAAAAGAGATGGCCGGAAGAGATCTCCAAGCTGAGTTAGATGAAGCTTTAGAGCAAATTAGGCTAAGGGATGAAGCCTTGGAGAATGAAAGGAGACTTGCCAATGAGAGGCAAGAGGCAACTAGGAGGGAAATTGAAGAGATTAGGCAAGCTCTTGTACAAAGAGAGCTTAATCGTCAACAACCTCCACCTCCACCACAACCGCAGCCGGCGGTTGATATTCGGGTTGTGCCCATTGCTATTGAAGAGCCACAAACGTTAGGGCAACGTATGGATCCGGCACAAAGAGCACACCGTCCGGGTGTGAACTTCGGAGATCCCGCAGCCCATGATTACGAGCTCCGCCCTCAAGTTCTACAAATGATCCGGCATAATCAATTTGGAGGGATGGAAGGAGAGTCTCCTCATCAACACTTGATGAACTATGAGATCTTGATGGAGACTCTAAGACCGCCTAGATTGGAGAGCAATAGCCATAAGCTTAGGGCTTTCTCCTTCTCACTTAAGGATAAAGCCTTGGCTTGGTATCAATCTATTCCACAAGGGCGAGTAAGTACTTGGGAGGAGATGACAACCGAGTTTTTGACAAAGTTCTTCCCACCTTCCAAGACTACCGAGCTAAGAGGGAAGATCAATGCCTTCGTGATGAAGGATAGAGAAAGCTTATTCAAGTCTTGGGAGAGGTTCAAGGACCTTCTCCTAGATTGTCCGCACCATGGTATACCGAAAATAGAGCTTTTGGAGATCTACTTCAGGGACTTGATGAAGATAGCCAATTCAAGCTTCAATCTCTTTCCGGTGGGACTTTCATGGAAAAGAATGTGGATGAAGCTTGGGAGTTTGTAGAGAAACAAGCTTTGGTGATTGAGAAGTACTCCCATAGGAAGAGTGATGGGAGAAAAACGGGAGCATATGAGGTGAGTGAAGTCACCATGAGCAACTTCAAGCTTGATGCAATCAACAATGAGCTTAAGTCTTTGAGGGAGTTGTGTGCTACAACTTTGAAGAATCAAGCAACCCCTCAAGTGCAAGTGCAAGCAAACTTGTCTTCCAAGGAGGAAGATGTGAACTACATGGGAAGGGGCAATTACAACAACTATCAAGGCCCAAGGAACTTCAACAATAACCGGCAATTCAACAATTACCGGCCTAACCACAACCATCCCGGGTTTTCCTATTCTAACCCGGATGGAGCCTTGAACCCTCCCGCTTCCACAAGCGCAGCTCCACCACCAAAGGCTTCACAAGAACCTCCACCCGGATTTACTCAACCTCCAAAGGATAGAACCGAGATGATGTTTGAGCAATTGCTTGGAAGGTTGAGTGGTCTTGAGAGCACGGTGACTTCCATTTCTAAAGCTCAAAAGGTGTTGGAAGCACAAGTGTTCCAAAAGGCGGGTGAAGCTCATAGAGATCCGGGAAAGCTTCCCGGAAGAACCGAGGACAACCCAAGAGGCCAAGTGTTGGCTATTACAACAAAGAGTGGGTTGAGTATGAAGGATCCCTTACCTAAGGGAAGTGACAAGGGGAAGCTAGTAGTAGTAGAGGAAGAACCATTGCAAGAAGATGGAGGAGAAAGCAAAGATGATGAGCCAACATATGTGGCGCCGCCTCCATACAAGCCACCACTACCGTTCCCACAATCACGAGCAAGGGCTCGCTTGGACAAAGACTTTGGTAAACTCCTTGAACTTATGTCTAAATTGCATATTAACATTCCATTCATGGATGCTATTCTAGGTATGCCGGCATATGGCAAGTTTTTTTTAAGGAAATACTCTCCAACAAGAGGAAGTTAGAGGAGTATGGGGAAGTGAGGATGACAAGGAGGTCTTCGGAATTGATCCAAACCATGAAGGAGGAGATGCCTCCTAAGCTAAGAGATCCGGGATCCTTTTGTGTGCTGATTGGAGTGGGAGAAGTGAAGTATGAAGCCCTATGTGATCTTGGGGCTAGTGTAAGCATCATACCGCTTGCACTTTGCAACAAGGTTGGGCTAGGAGAGCCAAATCCGGTCAAGATGACCCTTTACATGGTGGACCGTTGGATCACTCACCCGGTTGGAATATTGGAAGACATACCGGTGCAACTAGGGAAGTTCTATGTGCCCATAGACTTCGTAGTTTTGGACATCCCGGCGGACTATCCGGTTCCTATCATCTTGGGGAGACCTTTCCTAGCCACTTCCGGATGTTTGGTGGATTGCAAAAATGGAATTCTCTCGTTCAAAATTGGAGAAGAGAATATTAAGTTCAAGCTGTCCACAATGATGAAAGGGCCAGCCCTTGGCGAAGATGTGTTCAACATTGTCGAGCAAGAGGAGTCTAGAGAAGTTGTGAGCTCAATCTTGATCAAAGACCCCTTGGAGAAGGTTCTTAGCTTAAGTTTGATGGAGGAAGGAGTTGAGGAGGCCTGCAATGAAGAAATCAAGGATTTGGAAGCATTGGAAAAGGAGACAAGAGCTGAATTTGAAGCACACGAAGGTGTGCTGAATTTCTACAAGAACCACGGCCAGGGACCAAGAACCACGCCCGTGGTTTCTCCCGTGGAACTCTCTGGAATGCTCAAAAAGGCTAGCTTTGCAAGTTCCACGGCCGTGGTTGTGCCAGAGCCCGTAGTTTTGACCATGGTTTCTCCAGAAACTGCCTTGGTTGTTGATCAAGCTTCAAGGAACCTTGAGGAGTCTTCCATGGCTTTGGATTCATCTCAACCAACATTATATGGATCGTCTCCACTCGATAAAGGTCCTCCTAAACTTGAACTTAAACCCCTCCCCTCTCATTTGAAGTATGCTTTTCTTGGTGAGAATTCTACATATCCGGTTATTGTGAATGCATGCTTGAATGATGATGAACTTGCTAGATTGTTGCATGAATTGAGATTGCATAGGAAAGCCATTGGCTATACCATTGATGACTTAGTTGGCATTAAACCTTCTTTGTGCATGCATAAGATCTTAATGGAAGATAATTATAAACCTTCAATTGAACCTCAAAGAAGACTAAACCCTATCATGAAAGAAGTAGTCAAGAAAGAGATCCTTAAATTGCTAGATGCGGGAATCATTTTCCCAATTTCGGATAGCAAGTGGGTTAGTCCCGTGCATGTTGTTCCTAAGAAGGGTGGGATGACCGTAGTAACCAATGAGAATAATGAACTAATCCCAACTAGAACGGTTACGGGGTATAGAATGTGTATAGACTATAGGAAGCTAAATGTTGCCTCTAGGAAAGATCACTTCCCTCTTCCTTTTATTGACCAAATGCTAGAGAGATTAGCTCAACATTCTCACTTTTGCTATTTAAATGGTTATAGTGGATTCTTCCAAATCCCTATCCACCCCGATGATCAAGAGAAAACCACATTCACGTGTCCTTGGGGTACATTTGCATATAGGAGAATGTCATTTGGGTTGTGTAATGCACCCGCCACATTTCAAAGGTGTATGATGGCTATCTTTTCTGAGTATATTGAGAACATCATGGAAGTGTTTATGGATGATTTTTCTGTTTATGGATCTTCCTTTGATGATTGTTTAGCTAACTTGTCCTTGGTGCTTAAGAGATGTGAGGAGACAAATCTTGTCTTAAATTGGGAAAAATGCCACTTCATGGTAAGTGAAGGTATTGTGTTGGGACACTTGGTGTCCAACCGTGGCATTGAGGTTGATAGGGCTAAGATAGAGACGATAGAGAAGTTGCCACCACCTACCTCGGTGAAGGGGTAAGGAGTTTTCTAGGGCATGCCGGTTTTTACCGGAGATTCATTAAAGATTTCTCTAAGATTTCTAAGCCTCTTACTAACCTACTAATGAAAGATGTTGAGTTTGTTTTCTCCAAAGATTGCCTTGAGGCTTTTTGTAGGTTGAAGAACGCTTTGATCTCCGCACCCACCATGCAAACTCCAGATTGGAGTCTACCGTTTGAGATCATGTGTGACGCGAGTGATGTAACCGTTGGGGCTGTTTTGGGACAAAGGAAAGATGGGCTTACACATGCCATTTATTATGCTAGCAAGACGCTAGATGATGCCCAACTCAATTACGCTACCACCGAGAAGGAGTTGCTAGCGATTGTGTATGCATTTGAGAAGTTCCACTTGTATCTTGTTGGAGCGAAGGTCATTGTGTATACGGATCATGCTGCGATCCGTTATCTCCTTACAAAGAAGGATGCCAAGCCTCGGTTGATTCGGTGGATCCTTCTTCTTCAAGCGTTTTATTTGGAAATCCGGGACAAGAAGGGGTCCGAAAATTCTGTGGCGGATCACCTTAGTAGACTCCCACCATTGGAGCTTGGGAGAGATGACATCCCGATTGATGACTCATTCCGGGATGAGCAATTGCAAATGGTGGAGGAGTGCTTGTTTCAAGTGTCAAGGGGTAATGAGCCATGGTATGCCGACATTGTGAACTATCTTGTGTGCGAGGAGGTGCCTCCCGGTTTGTCATATGCCCAGCGGAAAAATTTCTTCAAGGATATGAGGCATTACTATTGGAGCGAGGCTCTCTTGTTCAAAAGAGGGCCGGATGGAGTTTTTAGAAGATGCATACCGGAGGATGAGGTGGAGAGTGTGATCCACCATTGTCATTCCTTGCCTTGTGGAGGCCATGCTAGCTCACACAAGACATGTGCTAAGGTGTTACAATCGGGTTTCTTTTGGCCAAGTTTGTTCAAGGATGTGCAGAATTTTGTGGTAGCTTGTGATGCTTGCCAAAGGACGGGAAACATCTCAAGGAGGAATGAGATGCCCTTGAACAACATACAAGAGGTAGAGTTATTTGATGTTTGGGGTGTGGACTTCATGGGACCATTCCCCTCTTCATGTGGCAACCTCTATATCCTCTTGGCGGTAGACTATGTTTCGAGATGGGTGGAGGCAATCACCTCTCCTACAAATGATGCTAAGGTTGTGGTGCGGTTCTTCAACCGAGTGATCTTCCCTAGGTTTGGAACACCAAGGGTGATCATAAGTGATGGAGGGAAACACTTCACCAATAGGAACTTCGGGACACTTTTGGCTAAGTATGGGGTGACACATAAGGTGGCAACACCTTACCATCCCCAAACTAGTGGCCAAGTGGAGATCTCCAACCGGGAGATAAAAGGAATTTTTGAGAAGACGGTTTCTAGGACGAGAAAGGATTGGGCTATGAAGCTCGATGATGCTTTGTGGGCTTATAGAACCGCTTTCAAGACACCGATTGGCACCACTTCTTACAAGCTAGTCTATGGCAAGTCTTGCCACCTTCCGGTAGAGATGGAGCATAGAGTGTATTGGGCCATAAGGTGGCTGAATTTTGACCTCAAGGAGGCCGGAGAGAAGAGACTGCTTGATATGAACGCTCTTGAGGAGATCCGGTTGGATGCCTATGAAAACGCCCGGATCTACAAAGAAAGGACCAAACGTTGGCATGACAAGCGACTCATCCCGAAGGAGTTGAGTGAAGGCGACCTTGTCCTTCTCTTCAACTCGAGGTTGCGGCTCTTCCCCGGAAAGATAAAGTCGAGATGGACGGGTCCTTATGTGGTGAAGAAGATCTTTCCCCATGGAGCGGTTGAGATAGGAGGGAGCATTGTGGAGATTTTAAGGTGAATGGGCACCATTTGAAGAAGTATATCCCGGGGGCTCCGGTGGACATGATTGCCCCACTTCAGCTCGAATGAGATGCCCCGGAGTTTGGTCAAGCTAATGACCTTAAAGAAGCGCTTGGTGGGAGGCAACCCATTGGTAGACATCTTTCCCTTTTCGTTTTTGTTTTGTTTTTGTTTTGTTTTTGATTTTTCTGTTTTTGTGTGTTTTTGTATGTTTGGAGTTTGTGTGCTAGAGTTTAAGTAGCATGGAAACCTTGCATGGCATGTGGATAATGATGATGAGTCCCTCATCAATTATGGGTGGAGCGTACGCGGGACTTGGACGGCTAGCGGCGCCTAGCGCGGATCCCGACGCCATAACGAACACTTTGAGCTCTCTACCATCGTTGATAGGATCATCCGACATAACTCCACTTGAGTGATGCCAAATACCAAAGCAAACCATTTTTACATTGTGAGAACCCTCTTTCACTCTTCTTTACTTCATTTACACATTGGGGACAATGTGTTTCTAAGTATGGGGTGGGGTTTGCATGATCCTTTGCCTGATTAGCATCTAGGGTAGTTTCTTTTAGTCACATGCTTCATTATCTCTTGCATTGTACATACATATTTCGAAAAATTCAAAAAAAAATCAGAAAATTTAAAAACTTTTTAGTGCTTCTAAGCTTGGGAATGACCCTTATGATGAAATTGTCTTGTGAATTGGCTATGGATGGCCTTGTGTGTTGAATAGATGAATGCATATGTGGACTTGAAGTACTTATCTTGAATCCCATGAATGATTTGTGATTATGATGCTTGCCTTGATTGGATTGAGGATTGAAAGTCGAAATTGCATGCTAGTTCTTGCACATCATTTAGGAATGAATGAGGCAATTCATCTTTCTCTACTTCTCATCTTGATCATGTTGTTTGAGCACCTCAATTGATATAAATTTGACCTCTTTTGACCCATCCAGGAATAGGAGCATGTTAGTGTGTTGAGTGTGTGAAAAGCAAGTGTGGGGTGAAGTTGTTGATGGATGAATGTTATGAATGAAGTGCTGAATTTGTTGTGAAAAGTGTAGAAAAAAAAAAAAGGTTTGGGGACGTTGGTTTAAATGTCGAGTAACTCGGCACCATTCACATAATCGGGTGTTTGTGCCTTGCCAAAATCAAATAAACCGATAGTCCTAACGAGCTTTGGTATGTGTGCCCGGTGTGGATGCACCTCGAAAAATAAAAAAAACCCGAGGACAGCTAATCACCAAGGTTTCGGCTTTTGTACACCAATGTCATTGTCTCAAAAATAAGTGAAAGAAAAAGAAAAGAAAAGAAAGAAAAGATGGAGAAAATATACACTTGTGGGAATTTGATAAAAAATTTGAAGTTGTGAAGTTAGTTCTATTCCCGGATTAGCATCACATAGCCTACAAAAATTCCCACCTAATCACAACGTTTCTTGGCCTTTTATTTCACAAGCCCTTGTGACCTATTTGCATGTGTGTAAGACTTAGTGATCTAGATTGAATATGCTCATGATCATCTTGACTTCTTCATTTTTACATTTCATGCATGCCTTCGAGTTAAGTACAATTGTCTTTCCGTGCTTTCACTTATTTGACACATGATTGCTTGTCCATTGCCATGAAACATGACTATGAAGGTGATCCAATATTAGAAGCACAACTCCAAAAAGATTTTGTTGTTTTTCTGCATGCATAAATCATGTCATCTCTTAGTCTATAGTTGGGGACTTGCTCGGGGACGAGCAAACCTTAAGTATGGGGTATTTTTGATAACACGATTTATGACTTAGGTTTAGGCACTCATTTATATAGTTTTTCCGCTCATTCATGCATGGTTTGCACTAGTTCGTAACGATTTGCACTCAATTCATGTATTTTGTCGAGATAGACGTCTACACGGACTATTGCATGCTTTGTAGGTATTTTGAGAGATTTAGGAACTTAATTGATACATTCGAGGATCGTTTCTCGAGATGACACACCTTCAGACTCATTGGGAAGCAAGTTAGGAGCTAAGGAGGACACATGGGACCTTGTTGGTGCATGCCATGCACCAAATCGTGACTTAATGATCCAAAACAAGCTGAGGCACCAAAACCACGGCCACTGGGATTTCCACGGGCGTGGAAATAGGCCGTGGTTTTCCCAGGCAGCTGTGACAGCTGTCCCACGATCCTCATGGCTGACTCTTGCAAATTTGGAGGATAAAAGGTGGTCCTGCAAGGCTGTTATGGACAGACCCCTCACTCCCATTCTCTCCCGCACTCTCAACAAGAAAGATTCTCTCATTGGAAGATTGGATTGGAGCTACTCTTGGAGGAGAAGAAAAGGTTCTATTGGAGAAGAAAAGAAGAAGCACACTAGTTCATAGTTCCATAGTCTTTTTGAGTGATTTTGAGTGAGCTTTGTGAAACGTTTTGCAAGGGTTTGTAAGAAACGATTCGAACCTTCTTTTGAAGGGTTGTAAGTCCTTCTTGAACCTTGATTTAGCTTGTTTACTTGTTTCATTTGCTTAATCCATCTTTCATTTCATCTTCTTGCCATGGAGTCTATAATTTTATGCTTGTTGAGTTTGATTGTTAAGATGCATGTTGTTGGCTAAATAGATGCGATTCTAGGGTAAGGAAAAGATGGTTATGGCTTGGATTATAATAGAATAGACTCAAATGAATACTTGGATGACTCGCTTGATTGAACCTAGTCACTGTTTAAAACCACGGTTGGATCTTGCCCTTCCACGGCCGTGGAAAGGGATGATCAACCCGTAATTTTGACTAACTCGCTTGTTTTGATGAATTTAAGTGCTAGGATGTTAGATTGTTGAAATCCTAGTGATTGTTGAGCTAATTCTATCCTAGGATGACTTAGTGTTAGCAACTAAGTGTTAGAAGAGACCTAACCGGTGATTCTTGCTCTTAGATACCGAAGATGAAGAACTCTAGGTAGTAGTGAGCCTCACAAGCCGCTATTGGACTGAATGTGCTAGGATAAGTGTTTAGGACTTGCCTTCCCGAGACTTACCCGGTAAGGAGAGGTTAGATCCCTAGATAACCATCCGGTTTGTGTAGATATCCCTACCTTAGGCTTCTAGAGACTTACCCGGTAATAGGATCTTAGGACCGGGATTAGTGGATCATGAGACCTACCCGGTAATTGACCCCACTTGAGAAACATTCTTTCCCAACGTACTATAGTTTATCCAAGGTTGATTAGAAGCTTTAGTCCAATGCCATAACCGGAATTTCCAACCCCTAGAATCCGCTTTTCTCTCTTTGATCTCATATCTCGTGTTTGTCTTGCTTGTTTGTGTTTATTTGCTAGATTGTTAGTTTGTTTTGCATTCTTATATCGTTGTGATTCTTGATTGATCACCACACAAAACCAAACCCAAAAATATTGAGATTTTCATTTATTTGTTTCTTTCATCTTTTCTTAGCTTGGATCGACACTATACTCAGTCACTATTTGACTCGATTTCACCTCAGTCTTTGTGTTCGACCTCGGAATACTATCCCTACTACAAAACGTCCCGTACACTGCGGGTTCGCTAGGAGTTAGGAGAAATATATCGAGTATAAATTTAAAGCTTTTGCGTGTCACAATCCTAGACGTAACAAGGAGCCGCCATCCCATCCTCTAACTCGGATAGGTCCATCACTTGTGAGGCAATCAAAGAGATCACCCCACCGCCGACAATATCCCTCGGCTCATTCCTCCTGATCCGTTTCAAAGCAGCGAGGAAGAGAGAGGGTCAATCCATCACCTTCTCGCTATGTGGAAGGCAGGTGTAGAGTAGTGGGAGGTCCTTGAGAGCGACCTTGTTTTCCTCTTTGTGTCCACAAAAGACACTCATGAGGATCTTTGAAATCAACCTCAAACTGGGGTGAGTGAGTTTGTTGGAGTACTCACCCCCAGCATGGAACTCCGACCAGGTAGCTGCTTGCCAGAATTCGCACAAGTCTGGGGCCGGGACTGGATCCCACCAGCTCTCAGAAGGGTTTAGAGTCACCCCAAAAGCTTCCTGTAGATCGGCGTAGTCGAGAGTGTACTTCACCTTGTTGAACTTGAAGGTGAGGCCGGTACACACGTGGTCTTCCTTCTCCATTGTGAAAGTGGAGATAAACTGTCTACTGAGCTCCGGATATGTCGGAGCACTCTTCCGGAGGAAGTCTCCGAGCCCAGCATTGGCCAAAAATGATTGCATGCTCTCCAGCATGCCCAGTTTCTCCAAGGTCGGGATATGCAGAAATCGAGTTGCATACACAACTCGATCCTGCACAATCCTATAACGGTCCTTCTCTGTTTGGGTCATCTTGTATTTCCTTGGGGCTTCCATTCTTGCAAAGATTCGAGCAAAGAATTAGTGAACGTTTGGAAAAAAGAAGAGAATCGACCTTTCTGTTGGTTTTTCCGCAGGCGCAGGGGCGGTGAGGCGCAGGGGCAGATGCTTGCAGGCGTAGGTGCGGGAGAACAGCGGATGGCGCTTTTTCCGAATGCTTCGAAGGTGGTGGCGCCTTGGCGTGGCTCCGGTGGTGGTTTTTGGTGCAGGTGACGTTGAAGGTGGCGCAGGAGTGGAGAATCGTTGCAATTGAAGGGAGGTGGCGTTTGGCACTAGGGCAGGTGGCGCAAGGGCGTTGGGGTGTGCGTCATTGATGTTGGTGGCGCAGGGGCGTCGGAGAGGGTGTTTGGGTGGTTTCTCTGAGGGCGCAGGGGCGTTCACAGCTGAGAGAGAGAAGGTGTGAGGGGCTGTGGTTGTGTTTGGTGATGAGGGTTGGTGGGTGGTGCGTGGTAGGTATAGGTGTTTTTTCGAGATCCTATTTTTTTTTTTTTTGGGTAAACCCGCAGGGGCGGGGGTTTGATACCACAGGGGCGGCGACAAGGGAGAGGAGCACGCAGGCGCAGCGCCGGGGGCGGCGCTGGGAATTTGTGTCAAGGATGGCCGCCGCAGGGGCGTGGGGATGTCACCGCGGGGGCAGCGACAGGCGTGTTGCAGGCGCAGGCCCAACGCCCGGGGCGGTGCTGGCCTGAGTGTCACCGCAGGGGCGGGATATTAAACCACAGGTGCGCATTTCTTGACAGAAGCTCCTCTTCTTATTCCATCGGGTTGCCTCCCGAGAAGCGCCTTTGTTTTACGTCGTTGGCTCGACGTAAGATCTCTACTTCTATGACTATGCCTCCTCTAGTACCATCTCGTTAATCGGATCGTCCTTGACTCCTTCAAGGTAAAGCTTTAGCCTTTGTCCGTTCACCTTAAACACCTTGTGCGTTTGCGGGTCATAGAGATCCACAGCCCCGTGAGGGTGTACTTCGGCTACTATGAATGGCCTTGTCCATCTTGAACGCAGCTTACCTGCAAAGAGTTTCAAACGGGATTGAAAGAGAAGTACCTTATTACCTACCTTGAAGTCCTTCCGGAGGATGTTCCGGTCATGCCATGCTTTGGTCTTCTCTTTGTATGTGGTAGCATGGTCATATGCATCTAGCCTTAGTTCCTCCAACTCTTGCAATTGGAGCTTACGGAATTCTCCCACTTCTTCTATGTTCATGTTGCACTTCTTTACCGCCCACCAAGCCTTGTGCTCTAACTCCACCGGTAGGTGGCAAGCTTTCCCAAACACGAGCCTAAAAGGAGACATTCCGATGGGAGTTTTGTAGGCTGTCCAATATACCCATAGGGCGTCATTTAGCCTTGCACTCCAATCCTTCCGGCTGGGAGAAACCGTCTTTTCAAGGATGGTTTTTATTTCCCGATTGGATACCTCCACTTGGCTGTTTGTTTGAGGATGATAGGTTGTTGATACTCGTTGGTGAACATGGTACTTCTTAAGGAGAGCCGTGATCGTCTTGTTGCAGAAATGGGTACCCCTATCACTGATTAAGGCTTTCGGAATTCCAAATCTAGCAAAGATATTTTTCTTAAGAAATGTTGCAACCACTTTTGAATCATCAGTTTTGGTGGCCTTTGCTTCCACCCACTTGGAAACATAGTCCACCGCAAGCAAAATATATGTGTTCCCGAATGACGTAGGAAATGGCCCCATGAAATCAATTCCCTAAACGTCAAATATTTCACAAAATATAAGAGAGGATTGGGGCATTTCATGTCTCCTCGAAAGATTTCCCACCCTTTGGCATCTATCACACACTTTACCAAACGCAAAAGCGTCTCGAAAAATGTGTGGCCAAAAGAAACCGGCATCCAAAATTTTTCTTGCAGTTTTGTTTGCTTCAAAGTGCCCCCCACATGCTTCAGAATGACAAAAAGTTAGGACGGATTGTACCTCATTATCCGGAATGCAATGCCGGATCACTTGGTCACTGCAATGTTTCCAAAGGTAAGGATCGTCCCAAACGTAGTGTCGAGCTTCAGCTTTTACTTTCTCTCGTTGTGCCTTGGTGAAGTCTGGAGGATACTCCTTCCTGACAATGAAATTCACAATGTCAGCAAGCCAAGGCTTAAAAGATTGAAGCTTAAGAAAAACCTATGTCGACAATTCCGCAGGGGCGCCTAGACGGGGCCGCAGGGGCGGCTGGTGTAAGACGCGGGGGCGGTTACACAACAGAGAGTTGTGTAGAATGTATCGTCTGGAAAGCTTCCGGCTATCTCTCTTCCTTTTCTTGGTTCTTCCTCCTCTTGCACTAGCCTGCTCAAATGATCTAGCACCAGGTTCTCAGCTCCCTTTTTGTCCCTTATCACTAGGTTAAATTCGCTTAGATGGAGCACCCAACGAATCAATCGTGGCTTTGCCTCCTTCTTTGCCATGAGGTACCTAAGGGCTGCATGGTCAGTGAAAATAATTACATTTACCCCAAGTAAGTATTGCATGAACTTCTCAAGGGCAAAAACTACCGCCAACATCTCCTTCTCGGTGGTGGAGTAATTCCTTTGTGCTCCATTTAGTGTCATAGACGCATAATGGATCACATGGGAGGCCCTTCCGTCTTTTTGTCCTAAGACAGCTCCGACGGCGTAGTCACTAACGTCACACATGATTTCAAAGGGTTTCTCCCAATCCGGAGAATGGATGATCGGTGCGGTGGTGAGACATGCCTTCAAAGTGTTGAAAGCTTTCTTACAATTCTCATCCACTATGAAGGTGACATCTTTCTTGAGCAATTCACATAGGGGTGCTGAGATCTTTGAGAAGTCTTTGATGAACCTTCGGTAAAAACTTGTGTGGCCAAGAAAAGATCGGATTTCCCGAACATTAGTAGGATAAGGTAAATTTTGAATGACATCAACCTTTGCCTTATCTACCTCTATCCCTTTTGAGGATATTACATGTCCTAGCACAATTCCTTTTTCGACCATGAAATGACATTTTTTCGAATTAAGAACTAAATTGGTTTCAACACATTTTTCAAGAACAAGTTTTAAATGCCCTAAACATGCGTCAAAACTGTCTCCATGGACGGTAAAATCATCCATGAAGACTTCAATGAAATTTTCTATGTATTCGGAGAAAATACTTATGATGCACCGTTGGAAAGTGCCTGGTGCGTTGCAAAGTCCAAATGGCATTCTGCGATATGCGAAAGTGCCAAATGGGCAAGTGAACGTCGTCTTCTCTTGATCTTCTGGTGCGATGGCTATTTGGAAATAGCCCGAATATCCATCCATAAAACAATAGTATTGATGACCTGCAAGACGTTCCAACGTTTGATCAATAAAAGGTAATGGGAAATGGTCTTTTCGTGTTACCTTATTGAGCTTGCGGTAGTCAATGCAAACTCTCCATCCAGTTTGTGTTTTGCTTGGGACCATCTCTCCATGTTGATTTTCCACCAAGGTGATGCCTCCCTTCTTTGGAACTACTTGGGTTGGACTAACCCAAGTGCTATCCGAGATAGGAAAGATCATGTCCGCTTGGAGGAGTTTCAACACTTCCTTTTTGACCACATCCATCATTGGTGGGTTCAACCTCCTTTGAGGTTTCCTAGAGGGATTGGCTTCTTCCTCAAGTAAAATCCTATGCATGCAAGTGGAAGGACTTATCCCCTTGATGCCCGCAATAGTCCATCCGAGGGCTGTCTTGTTCTCCTTTAGTACGTTCACCAACTTATCTTCTTGTCCGGTGGTCAACTTATTGGAGATGATCACCGGCAAGGTATTGTGTGCTTCAAGGAAAACATACTTGAGGTGTGACGGAAGATCCTTCAATTCTATTTCCGGTGCTTGCACTATGGACGGAACAAGCTTTTCGCTTGGGGTTAGTACAGTGGGCCCAATGGCCAAATTGGAGATAGGTAGCCTTTTATGCCCATCTAATTGGGCTAGGACCTCTTTCATGCTAGATGTTAACACATAATCTGATTTGAAATCATCAATGTCATGCTCAATCACATTTCTCAATTCATCCACGTCAGTGTGATCAAAAACATCTTGCACAAAAGGTTCAACAATGTCAATAGCACATAAAGAATGATCATCGCTAGGAAATTTCATTGCATCATAGATGTCAAATTCTACTACTTCTCCATCAAACTCCATGGTCAATTTACCACTAACATAATCAATTTTAGTCCTAGCCGTTTTCAGAAATGGCCTACCTAACAGAATGGGTGCAGCATGCGAGTCATTTTCCATATCCATTACAAAGAAACCAGCAGGAAAATTAGGTTGTCTACCATCACTAATACATCTTCAATTATCCCTTTCGGGTACACATTAGATCTATCAACAAGTTGTACTACATTCCTATTTTCCATTAGTGGCCCAAGGCCAAGTGATTTGTAAATCGAATATGGCAAGACATTGATAGAAGCACCGAGATCAAGCATTGCTTTGTCAACGCGGGTTTCCCCTATAACACAAGGAATGCTTACCATGCCCGGATCGCTGCATTTCTTGGGCATTCTCCGTTGGAAAACTGCCGAAACATGTTCACTCACTTGCACTTTTTGTTTCCCCTTTAGCTTTTGATTTCTCTTGATAGTGCAAAGTTCCTTCAAAAAACGAGCATACTTAGGGATACTTTTATCCAACTTAAGGAGGGGAATGTTTACCTCGCATTTAGAGAAAGTCTCAAAGAGGTCCTTGTCCTCTATGATTCTTCGTTCCTTCAATGCTTCGGGAAAAGGAGCCGGTGGCTTTTCGGAGTACAGTGGCGGAAAGTTAGGCCGGACATAAGTATCCTTTTCAGTAGAACCTTCTGTTGTGTTTTCCGCAGGGGCGTCAGTTTGAAGGCGCAGGGGCGGCTCAGGGGTTGTCACCGCAGGGGCGGGGGCAACCAGCCGCAGGGGCGTCCTTCCTTCTGGGCTGGGCGCATCTGCAGCCGCAGGGGCGGATGTGGGTGCGGAAATAACGACAGAAGGTTCGCTTTGTGACTCTTTTGTCGATTCTTGTCGGATTTGCTTCCCGGTCCTTAATGTTAGCGCACTAACATTCTCCTTGGGGTTTATAATCATCTGGGAGGGCAATCCTCCGGAAAGCCTTGATTCGGTCCTTGAAATAGCTTCCGCCATTTGACCAACCTGCTTCTCAAGGTTCTTGATGCTTGATTCTGTTGTTTGGACATAAGTAGCAAAGTGTTTAGTCAAAACCTGCAACATATCTTCAGTTGAGTGATATTTACCTTGGAGGGGCTGCTGTTGTTGGTTTTGTTGATTCCTCCAACGAAAATTCTGTTTGTCACGCCAAGTTGGCATGAAATTTTGTGCATAGGGATCGTTCCTAGGTCTTTGCTGCTGTTGTTGTCCATAACCCATTGTGTTCACTTTAGTATCGTCATCTTGAACTTGTGGACACATGTCCATTGGATGATACGGGTCAGCACAAACTCCGCAAGCTTTGAGTTGTTGCGGTGTTCCCATAAGTGTTAGCCTCTTCACCATTTCCTTCAATTCCGCCAGCTCGGTAGAAATCTCGCTCTTCCTGGAACTCACGGCATGAACCCCTTTCTTAGTTGGGGTCCTTCCGAAATTCCGAGTTCCTTCCGCTAGTTCCTGTATCTTTTCCAAGGCAAGGTCAGGAGTAGAGTTAAGAATATTACCTCCGCAAGCCGCATCGACGATCCTCCTTTCATTGTCTAGCAAGTCATTGTACAAGTACAAGACTAGATCTTGAGTTGAATATCCGTGGAAAAGACAGTTGGATCGGAGGCGTGCAAACCTTTCGAAGTACTAGTAGAGAGTTTCGGTTGCCTCTTGCTCGATGTTGCTTATAGCTTTCTTCAAGCTATTGGCCTTTTCAGCTGGAAAGTATTTTTCCAGGAATGCTTTGTGAAGGTTCTCCCAAATGTCAATACTCCCGGATGGAAGGTGGTAATGCCAATCATCCGCCGAATCTTTGAGTGTGAAGCCGAATGCCCTCATCTTAATCTGTTCTTCGTTAATATTGGCCGGCTTTATGCTCATACATACGGTGTGGAACTTCCCAAGGTGCTTGATGGGGTCTTCACCACTTAGCCCATGGAAGGATGGAAGCAAGTGAATAAGGCCCGGGTTGAGCTCAAAGTTGACTCCTTCCCCTAGTGCCGGTATAGCAACCTCAAGAGGGTTTTGAGCCAAGGTGGGCTGCGTAAGTTGACAAAGAGTACGGTCATCCATCTCTTGTTGTAGTTGTTGTTGTCTTCGTTGCCGGATGTGCGTCCTCTCAATTTCTGGATCAAAAGAAGCAAAGCCAGAATTAGTAGCACGGGTTTGAACCATAAAAAATGGTTCAAACCAATAATCAATAATAACAATAAAACACAAAAACTCCCCGGCAACGGCGCCAAAATTTGACCGAAGGTATTTCTATGGTCGTCTATACCCAATCAAAAGTAAATCCCGACTTAGCACTAAGAACAAGTATAGTGATTAAGTAAGGGTCGAACCCAAGAGAGTTTGAGGTTTTAGATACAATTATTGATTTCAAGTAACAAGTAAGCGAGAGGGGGGGGGGGGTTGGTTGAAATAAGTACACACGAAAACTTTAATAAAAGCAATTAACGCAACAAGTAAGACAATGATGGATGAATCTACACTAGGTTGATTCTAGGCATGCAATTGCTACTTTGGTGCGTTCCTTTTACAAGTTTTCAGGTAAGCTCCCGTCTTGATCATACATATGTGTTGAGCCAACCGGCATCAACACAACTTAACTTAGTAAAGTTCCGTAAACCTACAAGAACAAATAATAAGTTAGCATTCAAACAAAGACTAAGGGATATAAAGAGAAGATTAAAACCGTTAAACTTATCTTTATATTTGTGTTCCTTTTCTTTAAGTAATTACAACCCGTTATTACTTAAAGTTGCTACTAGATTAAAGACCCGATCCCGGAACCTATTAATCCTAGTTGTTTACATGCACTTTAGAACCTAAGGTGATCAATCTCAAGCAATAGTTAACATGCAATTAAACAATGAAGATCAAGGAAACAAAAAGCATTACTGAATAAAAACTTATATTAAAAAGAACTTACAACCAAAGTAACAAAGCAGCTTCAAACCAACCCAATGTAGCAAGGGAGTTAGCAACTCATTACAATGGAAAAACTCAAGTCTAAAATGGATTTTGTGAGGAAAAGCATTGATGATTCTAACAATCAGCAATGGACTATTTATACTACAAAAGACACTTAATTAGGAGTAAATAGCCGGCCTAAAACAGCCACCTTTAATGCCATAAAGGTGGTGTAAACAGGCGGAGTAAAGCTTCTGGCGTTAAATCGCAAGGGCGGCCTTCAGGAACCGCAGGGGCGGCCTTCAGGAACCGCAGGGGCGGTTTAGGCAGAATCGAATCGGTTGATCTTCTTCAGAGCCGCTGGGGCGGCTACACAACTCCGTTGTAAGAATGTCCACGGGTCACGGGACACCCGTGACCCGGCGGGTCGACAACCCGCCGGGTGGCGGGTACGGGTAAGGGTCGTTAGCCCCTTACCCGTCGACCCGCCGGGTCGACCCGTAACGGCTACTTTTTTTTTAAAAAAAAAGAACAATTTAATTTAATAAATCTAACCTAAAAACAATTCTATAAATACCCCAAACTCAATTCATATCATCCCACACCAATTCTCATCATTCAATCATCTATTCACTCTCTCAATCTCTCCATAATTTCCAACTCTTACTTACATTCAATTACTTATTCTCCTAATCTCAAATTCTCATTCTCTTATTTTTCATTTTACCACTCTTACTACTACATTCTATTATTCAAAAAAAAAATGTCTAGCCGAGGAAGACGTTCCGTTAGCGGTGCCGATCCTTCATCCGGCGAAGGTTTTATTCGAGGACGGCATTCCGTTAGCGGTCCTCCAACCGGTTCGGATTTAAGGCGAGACTTATTAAGTGGAGATCACGAGATCTTCGAGGAGGAGGAGGATATCACGGTATCACATACTTTCCCCAACACCCAAGGATCCGAGACCCAATTCACGGAGGAGCCGGAGCCGGAGGAGCCGCCGTTGAACAACACTCAACTAACGGCGGCGGTCTTCCGATTTTGGTTTACAAAGGGTGCTCCCGATGCCAACGGAGTTTTCTATGCCAAATGCAATTTTTGTGCGACACAATACAAGCACAAAAAGGGAGAAGGCTACGGGAACTACAAGAGGCATATCCGGAACAAGCATCCCGAGAAAATGGGATTAGCACGAGGGCAAAAACAACTTACCGGGTACGCATCTACTTCTAACCAACCTCCTCTATTTACATATGATCATTATTCTTCTATGGATGCATTTTCGGAAATGTTGGCCGTAGATTCTTTAGCATTTAGTTTTGCACAAAATGTTGGTTTTAATAATTTGATACAAAATCATGCTCAACCCGCATATAAACCGATTTCTCGCCAAACCGCTAAAAGAAAAATGATGCATAAATATAACATTCGTAAAGAAGAATTGATTAAATATTTTATGGACAACGGTGATATTCAAGTTTCTATTTGTAGTGATATTTGGACCGACGGTTTTCAAAAAAATTCATATATGGGTATTACTTGTCATTTTGTTGATAAATTTTGGATTTTAAACAAAAGAGTTTTAGCATTACGAGTTTTCAACGAACAACACACCGCCCAAAACATTGCCCGTTTGATTGCAAATGTTTTGGAAGAATATAGATTAGTTTCACGAGTTTTTTCAATCGGTTTTGACAACACCTCCGCTAACACGGCTTCCATTAGAGATTTAACCAACTATTGTAAGCCGACAATTGGAGGTAAATTTTTTCACATTAGGTGTGCCGCTCATATTTTAAACTTGTGTGTTCAAGACGGTTTAGCATATGTTGGAGATTTAGTACAACCTATTCGAAATATTCTTAATGAACTTTGGTCTAAAAAAAGTGTACGTAGTAAATGGTATGCATTTTGTAAACAAAATAACGTTTATCCTAAAAAATTTCCAAAAGATGTTTGTACAAGATGGAACTCTACTTACAAAATGATTTACGAATCATATGAATATCGAGAACTTTTAAGTAGTTTTGCCGCACAACATATTGACGGTGATTTTGTTTTCGGTGAATCTTGGGTTTTAGCAAGAGATGTAATGGAGGTTTTCAAACATTTTTATGATGCTACTAACACTTTTAGTTATGTTTATACACCAACTTCAAACAGATTTTGTTATGTAGCAATTAATATTGTATTTGCAATTCAACAAGGTCTTTTAATTGAAAATATTTCACAAGCTATTTTTTCAATGCGAAGTAAATGGTTAGCTTATTATACAACCATTCCCGATGTTTTTCTTGTTGCATTTGTGTTAGACCCTAGACGTAAAATGGATGGTTTAAAACAATTTTTAGAAAGTTATTATGAATTTTTAAGTTTAGAAAAACATCCCGATTCCCATGTTTCTACCATAATTGTTAATGTTAGAAAATTATTTGATGAATTATTGGTTCAATATCGTGTTTCCGATCGAGGTCAATCTTCTCAACCCCCTCCTCGTCCTTCATCATCAAGTTCCTCTAAATTTAAATCAATTGCTAGAGATTTGTTTGGCCCGAAAAGGGCAAAAACCACGTCGAGTTCCAACTCGGAACTCGACGAATATCTAACCATTTCTTTTGAGTTTGCCAATGATGAAGAAGAGGAGGATTTCAACAGATTAGAATGGTGGAGCCGACCGGAAAGAATGAGGTTCCCTACCCTCTCAAGGACCGCGGCACAAATTCTCGCCGTTCCCGCCTCAACGGTAGCGGTTGAGCAAACCTGATAGCATGAATTATAGTCTATATCTTGGGGTTTGTTTAGACGTTTTATCTTCAATAATCTGCATGTTTGTATGTATATTATGTGATTATATTACCATTTCATCTACCTTTGCGGGAATCGAGGTCTACACCTAGTTTTGTTGTAATCGTAGGTAAAATGGCACGTTTTGCATCAAAAAGGAGCAAAAAGAGCTATGGAGTCATTGGAGCTACATTGAGGAACATAAGGAACCATCCAGGAAGCATAGTTATGGATTTAGGATTCACTTTGGACCAGATTTGAGAGATTTCACATTCAGTTGTGACTCACCTCGGTTGACCACAGATTCATCTCGACCGAGGTGATCCAGAGAAACCGACTCGACCGAGGCGAATACCTAGGACGCGGCAAGAATATTTTATTCTTGGCTGAGATCTTTTATCTTTGGAAAGTGATCTTATATTTTTGGGCTTGGCTCCTGGAAGGAAGAAGATATACTATATCTTATATTTTACCTATTTTTATGGGAAGAAATCTTTTCTAAGATATCTTATCTTTGGAGGGTTATTTTCCTATAAAAAGGGTTGGATTTCCACAAATCCAACAGCTCGCATACCACACTCCGCTTACACCGAAAAATCCACATTCAGTTGGGAGGTTTGAAGAACCTTTCTGAAGGTTGAAGGAAGATTGAAGATTGTAGCTTTTATAGCTTTTGGAAGGTTTTCTTTGTAAGATTACCTTAGATTCTCTTCCTTGTTGTCCTGCTTGTTGGATTTATATCCAAGGAACACTTTTGTCATGATATTTGATTCAGTTATTGAAGTCTTTTCATTAAATTCTTCTTGTTCAAATATTCACCTTCTTCCCATATATTTGATTAATACTTTCATGATAATAATGAGTGGCTAATTT
The DNA here is from genome assembly GCA_033239125.1 of Fagopyrum homotropicum. Taxonomy (NCBI): domain Eukaryota; kingdom Viridiplantae; phylum Streptophyta; class Magnoliopsida; order Caryophyllales; family Polygonaceae; genus Fagopyrum; species Fagopyrum homotropicum. Next base: position 28,018,309 of record BSWB01000004.1, read on the forward strand.
CCTTGTGTGATTCTAGGGTGATTGGCTGAAGGTTGTGGGAAAAACAATGATAGAATAATCTTAGATTCCAGTAGGACCCTGAAAGTTCGAGTCTTTGACCTTAACCCTAAGCATCTCGCTCAGTTGATGAACATCTCGGCCGGGGTGGAATTTTGCTGACCGAGGTGACTTATCTGATCCGAAATTGAGAGTTAAGTGTTAGAGTTTGCCAAATCCTATTCTTATTATACCTTTCCTGGTTCAATGCAAGCTTAGGATGAGACTTACCCGGTAATTCCTTAGTTTGTGTACCTAAGATCATAAGTGTAGGTAATAAAGGTTTATCCTTTATTGGGGTTTGAGTGTGTTTTCATCCCATCTTTGTGAGTTAGCCTGAGACTTACCCGGTAAAGGTTGATTCTATTCCCTTAGATGGTGTGTTAGTTTGAGGATATAGTTCTTTATCTTGATTCCTTGAGACTTACCCGGTAATAGGAGTTACGGTTTAGGATTAGTGAGTAGTGAGACTTACCCGGTGATCTATTCTACTTTAGTAACACGTTCCCTATGCAAAAACCTCAGCTTTGTCCGCTTATCTTTAGATCTTGAGTTGGAACCACAACTAGATGCTTTAATCCCTAGAATTGCATGTTTGCTTTATTGACTTCTTATTCATCTTTGATTGTGTTAATTGCTCTTGTGGTTAGTATTAACGAAGCTTACCGTTATCGACTTTGTTTCACTAAGTCCATGTGATCGACCCCTGGAATTCCTTGCTTTTTACTACGATTGACCCGTACACTGCGAGTTCGCATCCTTGTTTTAAGCTTACGTCTAGGGTTATAAATTTAAAGCTTGCACACACCGTTTGGAGCGAACAAGTTTTTGGCGCCGTTGCCGGGGACTTGGTCTAGACCGAGCCGGTACGGTTTGCTCTTGGGGCACTTGCCCCCGTGTCTACTGACCACTCTACTTGAGTGACTTTTGCAGGTTCTTTCTTAGGTATATGCGAAGAACCCGCACTGGGAAGGAAATCGTTCCTTACGATCCCGAACCACAAAAGACATACAAGCGACGCTTAAGAGAAGCAAAGATGGCCCAACAAGACAACCGCGATCTTGAGGCCGAGTTGAAAGAGGCGCTAGAGCTGCTACGCCTCAGCAGGGAAGAGCTAAGGCGAGAGAAAGAAGAAACTCGCACCAGGACTGAAGCAATCGAAGGAGATACGGCAGCCATACAAGACCAAATTCTACTTCGACCGAGGGAAGATCCAGTTGCTGATCCTCGACCGATGCAGGATCTAGTCGCTGACCCTCGACCGAGGCAGGTTCCAGTACCTGTCGCCCCGGCCGATGTACTTCCACTTCGGATGCCAGTCCGAAACGTTCTTCTTGCAGGAATCCCACAAACCCTAGGTCAAAGGATGGACCCTAATCAACAACTGAGGCGTCCAGGAGTTAACCTAGGAGATCCGGCGGACCATGACTATGAACTTTGACCGCAAGTTCTATCCATGATTCGCCAATGCCAGTTCGGAGGGCTAGAGAAGAAATCACCACATCAACATCTTCAAAACTATGAGATCTTGATGGAGACCTTGAGACCTTCGAGGATTGAAAACAACAACTACAAGCTAAGACCTTTTTACTTTTCTTTAAAAGATAGAGCTCTTACTTGGTATCAATCTCTTCCTCCAGGAAAAATCAGCACATGGGAGGAGATGACTACGGAATTCTTGACGAAATTTTTCCCCCCTCAAAGACCGCTGAAATGAGAGGGAAGATCAACGCTTTCATTATGAAGGACAAGGAGAGCTTGTCTAAGTCATGGGAGCGGTTCAAGGACATTCTTTTGGATTGCCCGCATCATGGGATTCCAAAGTTAGAGTTATTGGAGATATACTTCAAAGGACTGGACGGAAGCACCCAGTTCAATCTACAACTACTCTCCGCCGGTACCTTCATGGACATGGCGATTGACGAGGCTTGGGACTTCATCGAGAAGCAAGCCTTGCACATGGAGAAATACACCCACCAAGGAGCTGAAGGTGGAGTTAAAAGAGTTAATTTCCAAGAAACTCAGCCCAACAACAATCAACTCACGTCTTTGAAGAATGACATGAAGCAATTCAAGGAACTCTTGGTCGCTCAAACCAAGAAGGAAGAGCAAGGGCAAAGGAACAACAACAACGGATACCGTAACAACAACAACGGTTCCCGGAACAACAATTACAACAACAACAATAGAGGATCCAATAGCAACAACTGGAGGGCGAACAACCAAAATAACGGTAACAATCATTCAAACTCCAACTCTAACGATTCCTCTAATCCTTTCCTCTCTTCCCCTTCTTCTTCTTCTTCTACTCCATTAAAAAGCCAAGGGCAAGGATCAAGTTCGTCTCAGCCGGAAAAGAAAGATGCAGTTCTGGAGGCTATCTTGATCAAGCTCAACGCTATGGAGACTTCTATGACTTCATTTTCGAAGGCCCAAAAAGCCTTTGAACAACAACTTGCAAGTAGGGCGAATGAAGCGCCAAGAGATCCAAGGAAGCTTCCAGCAAGGACGGAAAGCAACCCTAAGGGCCAGATCATGGCCATAACTACGAGGAGTGGACTGAAAACTGCAGATCCAGTGCCTCGGTCGGTGCCAGTACCGACGAAGACCACCTCGGTCCAGATGCAGTCGAAGAACACTTCGACCGAAATGCCAACCGAGGTGGAGCCACTGAAAGCGGAGGGGAAAACTGAAGTTTATATTCCACCTCCTGCATACAAACCACCACTTCCATTCCCCCAGTCAAGGGCCAGAGCACATCTAGACAAGCACTTTGGTAAGTTCCTTGACTTGATGAATAAGTTGCATATTAATATTCCTTTCCTTGATGCCATTCTATGAATGTCCGCCTATTGAAAATTCTTGAAGGAGATCCTATCAAGGAAAAGGAAGCTGGAAGACTTTGGTGAAGTTAGGATGACATCTAAATCCTCGGAGCTCATACAAATCATGAAGGAGAAGATGCCACCTAAATTGAGAGATCCCGGCTCATTTTGCATTCCCATTCAAGTTGGGGATGTCACTTGTGAAGCCCTTTGTGATCTAGGAGCTAGCGTGAGCATCATCCCGCTGGAGCTATGTGTGAAGATCGGACTTGGAGAGCCCAAGCCGGTCAAGATTCGACTTTATATGGCGGATCGCTCCATTACCCATCCCGTGGGCATCTTGGAAGACGTTCCGGTCAAGTTAGGTAACTTCTATCTACCTATAGATTTTGTTGTACTTGACATTCCCGCAGATTATCCTGTTCCTATTATTCTTGGGAGGCCATTTCTAGCAACTTCGGGTTGTAACGTGGATTGCAAGAACGCCAAGTTGAAATTCAACGTTGGTGGCGATGAGGTGGAGTTCGCATTGCTTGCGGCCATGAAAGGGGAGCAGCTAACTGATGATATCTTCAACATCTACGATGAAGAAGAATCAAGAGAATTGGTGAGCTCTATCCTTATTAACGATCCACTCGAAAGAGTTATTAGCTTCAGTTTAATGGAGGAAGATATAGATGCTTCTTGTGATGTAGATATACGGAGCTTAAAAGCACTGGAAGAGGATCCAGGAGCCAAAACTGAGAAGCTGACCCAGGGGACGAAGATCTCCAGTTTCGGTTCCAGTTGCAGTACCTCGACCGAGGCACTTCCTGGACTGAGCGAGGCGACTGAAGAACATCTCGGTCAACGCCTCTGCGCCTCGACCGAGGTCGATGGCGAGATGATGTCAACTGAGACTACTGAGAATAATAAACTTCTTACTCCCTTCCCTGACATTCATCCTCAGTTGGTGGAACATTCTATCCACCAACTCTCTGATAATAACGGACCTTGGTATGCTGATATTGTGAACTATCTTGTTTGCTAGGAAATACCGCCCGGATTGACGTACTCTCAAAAGAAGAGATTCTTCAAAGAAGTACGACATTACTACTGGGACGAGCCGCTGCTATTCAAGCGCAGGCCGGATGGGATGCTTCGAAGATGCATTCCGGAAGATGAAGTTAATAGCGTTATACGGCATTGCCATTCACTTCCTTGTGGAGGACATGCCAACACCGATAAAACATGCGCTAAGGTATTGCGTTCCGGTTTCTTTTGGCCTACATTATTTAAGGATGTACAATCTTTTGTTGTCTCTTGTGATGCATGCCAAAGAACAGAAAATTTATCGAGGAGGAACGAGATGCCACTTAACAACATCCAAGAGGTGGAAATCTTTGATGTATGGGGGATTGACTTCATGGGACCTTTACCATCCTCCGGAGGAAACCTCTATATTCTTCTTGCGGTTGATTACGTCTCTAGATGGGTTGAAGCCATTGCTTCTCCCACTAACGACGCCAAGGTGGTTGTGAAGTTCTTAAATAGAACCATCTTCCCACGATTTGGAACTCCACGCATCATCATCAGCGATGGAGGAACGCATTTCATTAACCGGAAGTTCAAGGCACTTCTATCGAAGTATGGGGTAACCCACAAGGTATCAACCCCTTATCACCCTCAAATTAGTGGACAGGTCGAGATCTCGAATAGAGAAATCAAAGAAATTTTGGAGAAGACCGTCTCTAGGACGAGGAAGGATTGGTCCATGAAATTGGACGATGCTCTTTGGGCGTACAGGACCGCATTTAAGACTCCCATAGGTACCACCCCTTATAATTTGGTATATGGGAAGTCTTGCCATTTGCCCGTTGAATTGGAACACAAAGCATATTGGGCAATCAAATGGTTGAACTTCGACATTAAGGAGGTCGGCGAGAAGCGACTATTGGAACTCAACGAGCTGGAGGAGCTGCGTTTGAACGCTTATGAGAATGCCAAAATCTATAAAGAAAGGACGAAGAGATGGCATGACAAGCGTATCGTCCCAAAGGAGCTTAACGAAGGAGACTTAGTTCTACTCTTCAACTCCCGCCTCCGCCTTTTTCCAGGTAAGTTAAAATCTAGATGGACCGGACCTTATGTTGTGAAACATGTTTTTCCTCATGGTGCAGTTGAGATATGGGGCGAAACTAGCGGAAGCTTCAAGGTCAACGGTCATAGACTTAAGAAGTACCAACTGGAAACTCCGGTTGAGGAGGTTGCACCAATATACCTCATTTGAGAGACGCATTATGGTCCAGCTAGCGACCTTAAACCAAGCGCTTCTTGGGAGGCAACCCAAGGTATTGCTTTCTTTTCCCGTTTTCTAGTCTAGCTTAGATAGTTTGTTTGCTTTTGCTTTGCTTTGTTTTGTTTCGGCGTTCTAGACAGATAACAGGAGACATCTAAGAAAGGAGCATAACTGGAAGGACAGAAGTTCGAGAATTTGAGAAGACGGAGTTTGACTGAGGCATCTCGGTTGCTGTCAGAGCACCTCGACCGAGATGATTCTTGAAGCAACCGAGGCGACTAGGGTTTCTGAAGAACCACCTCGGTCCGTACCACCTCGGTCCAGTCGAGACCATCTCGACCGAGGTGACAGCAATCCAGAAAAGGGTATAAAAGGCGGAAGATTTCTCTCTCCTCACTTTACTCTTTCCCCTCGACCGCGGCGGCAGCTCACCTTGCTTCTCCGATTTCTTGCTCGTTTTCGACTATTTCTGTCTCCAAACTGTGATTAAGACTGAGAGGATCCTAGTGCAACATCGATCTTCAAGAGAATCGAATCGATTCGGCCGAACGAGGTAAAAACGAAACCGAAACCTTACCTCGCTTTTTCGCTTCGATTTGGGCTTTGGTTGCCCCTACATTTGTTGAGGAAAGGCTTAAGTACCCCATAGGAAGCAGTTGTAGTGATTTTTGGGGGAAAAGAACTGAATTTTTTGAAGAAATTAGATCCAGTTCGCCGCCTCGGTCCAGTCGAGTTGTGCCTCGGCCGAGGTGATTCTTGAGAGTTGTCAGTTGACCGAGGTGACTTGACAGTGACTGAATTGAAAATGAGTTCTGACCGCCGCCTCACCCTCAGGGATAGATCCTCACCTTCCCCTTCTTCCTCTTCTTCCCGACCTTACCGCCCGGTGATCCATGAGCGACACCGGGTGGATTATGAGCGTATTTCTGGCCGTCCAGTGATTGCACCACGACGTGTCTGCTTTTGATTGCCTCCAGGTCGACGGAGACCTTAGGATGATGATTTCTACAGTTGGGCTGGATCAGTTTACTGAGATCCGAGCCCCAGCCTATTTGGAGCCGACCCTAGAGTTCGTTAGCTCCTTTACCTACCTCCCCACAAAGCGTTTTGTGAAGTACCGGTTGATGAACCGGAACTTCTTAGTGCCACTAGAGTACTAGAGAGAGATTTTCGGCTTTCCTGAGCCCACCGCTGTTGACTTCCCGTCCCGATCAGTAGCTAGGGAATTTTGGGGGCAAATTGCCCATATTGTTGAGCATGCAGATAGATGGCGCCCTGGAGATTCCAGAGAGAAGGTCATCTTCCACCTAGCCTTTAGGTTAGCCCACCGGATATTCAGCGAGACACTTCTGGCGCGTACTGAGACGCCCCAGAAGATCCGACAGGGAGAGCTTTTCAGTTTGTACTGCATGGTTACTGGAGGTTTCCCGGACTTTGGCTTGATGTTGGCAGAGGATCTGCACAAGATCAAGGCCAAGGCGAAGGGAGACATCTGCTGCGGAGGGCTTGTCACCGATATAGCTAGCTATCAGGACATGGACCTCAGTGCTTGCACGATGGTGGCGGCTGCCAAGCCGCTTGGATTGCAGGAGATGATCACTCGGCGGATTCTCGTTCCCCGAGGTCTGACTACTCCGTACGTGGCTATGCCGTGGGAGCTGACTGCGCCACAGGGGATCAGGTGGTCTGCCCAGTTTACAGTTTTTGACCCACATTATTGGCAGACCGCTTGGGCTCCATTGATGGAGGATTATAGAGAGGCAGCAGCTGCCCCAGCTGAGGAGGAGGAGGAGGCTGATGATGAGGAGACAGTTGATGAGAGAGAGGGTGGAGTCCCGATGGATACAGGGACAGATACTACAGGGACGAGCGCACCACCAATTATAGATCTGGATGAGGAGGATACTGAGCCTGCACCTGCTGCATCACCTGCTAGGCGTAGGACACGCCGTCATAGAGATTCAAAGGCTCATCGTCGGATCGATGATCTGACGGATCAGATGATAGACTCTTATGCTGCCCTTACTGTGGACATGCATGAGAGATTTGCTGCCCAGCACCGACAGATTGACAGTTGGACTCACCAGATGCTAGAGGGGCAGCACTATCAGCGCAGGATGATGGAGATACAATTCCAGCAGGCTATGGGTTATCCATTCGACCCGTCTCAGTATCCGTACATACCACCACCACCACCACCGGATCAGGATTCTTGAGAGCTGCAGGGTTTTCTTTATTATTTTATGCAGTTCAGCTATTTGTCCGGTGAGTACTTTTATCCTTTAGACTTATTTTGACCCACTGGGACAGTGTGTCCCAAGTATGGGGTATTTGATGTATTATTTGACTTTGATGTATGACTCTATTTGCCGGATATTTATATTTATGCTTCACTTCTGCATTTATATGCTTATTTGAGATTGCATGCATACTTACACAGATATTTATATTTATGCTTCACTTTTGCATTTATATGCTTATTTGAGATTGCATGCATACTTACAGGTTGTTTGATTGAGAAAAACATCGAAACTAAAAAAAAAACTGGTTTTTAAAAAAATTTTTTTGACCTCGACCGGTGGAGTTCTGGCCAAACGAGGTGTTTCACCTCGGTTGACCTAAGAACACCTCGACCGAGGTGGGTTAACTGAGAGTTTTCGAAAACGATTTTTGTGTTACTTATCTGGATATGATCTCAGTGAAGACTTTGCTTACTGACTGGTTTTAAATTCTTTATGTGTTTGAAAGGTTTTATAATATGTTTAAGTTGCTAAATGCTTTGTTTGAAATTATTGGCATGTTTAATACTTTGTTTTTATCTAAATTATGTTGAATTTGAAGGTTGACACCACATTATGAGTTCTCTCACTTTATTCCTGGAAAGACCAAGGCAATTCATCCTTTTGTCTTCTTCTTCTTAATCATGCTTAGCCCCTCATATACATTTTGCCTCCCTTTACCTATCCGGGAATTTGGAAGCAAGCGAAGTGGTGAAAGCAAGTGAAGTTAAAGTTGAGAAGTTGGCTGGAAGTGAAAGTGTTAGAAAGTAATAATAGGTTTGGGGGAGTCAATCATGAAGATGAGTAACTCGGCACCATTCACATAGCCGGGTGTTTGTGTCTTGCCAAAGTCGGGTTGAGCGATATTCCTAACGGGTCATGGTATGTGCATCAAGGGTTTGATGCATCTCAAAAAATTGATGATTGTTGATTTCCTAGGCTTCGGTTATTGTGCACCCCTGTCCATGCATCCCAAAAAGTAAAGTAAAAAAAAAGGTGTGAAATAAGCAAAGCTTATTGATGGAAGATGTTGCAAGTCAAAGTGGAAGTGAAGTTCATCCTTTTCCCGGATTCTAGCACCACATTACCTTACATACATCCCTACCCTACACGTTTCTTGACCTTTCTTTTGGGAAGCCCTTGAGATCTTGAGTTTATTGATTGACTTAGTGGTTTAAACTGGATTATACATGATTAATTTTGATAATGATGACTTATTATGCATTCTATGATTTTATGCAAAGATGAACAACTTTCCTATATTTATAAAATGTTTTGAACATGTTTTGATTTTAAATTCCATGAAGTATTCTCTTAGAGTGATCTATGATAGTTGCACACCACAAAAATATTTTTGAAAGACTTTTTATTGATTTTCTTGACTACTAATCCATTCTATCTTGTCTCTTATATGCGGAACTTGCTTGGGGACAAGCAAGGGCTAAGTATGGGGTATTTTGATAACATGAATTATAGTCTATATCTTGGGGTTTGTTTAGACGTTTTATCTTCAATAATCTGCATGTTTGTATGTATATTATGTGATTATATTACCATTTCATCTACCTTTGCGGGAATCGAGGTCTACACCTAGTTTTGTTGTAATCGTAGGTAAAATGGCACGTTTTGCATCAAAAAGGAGCAAAAAGAGCTATGGAGTCATTGAAGCTACATTGAGGAACATAAGGAACCATCCAGGAAGCATAACTATGGATTAAGGATTCACTTTGGACCAGATTTGAGAGATTTCACATTCAGTTGTGACTCACCTCGGTTGACCACAAATTCATCTCGACCGAGGTGATCCAGAGAAACCGACTCGACCGAGGCGAATACCTAGGACGCGGCAAGAATATTTTATTCTTGGCTGAGATCTTTTATCTTTGGAAAGTGATCTTATATTTTTGGGCTTGGCTCCTGGAAGGAAGAAGATATACTAGATCTTATATTTTACCTATTTTTATGGAAAGAGATCTTTTCTAAGATATCTTATCTTTGGAGGGTTATTTTCCTATAAAAAGGGTTGGATTTCCACAAATCCAACAGCTCGCATACCACACTCCGCTTACACCGAAAAATCCACATTAAGTTGGGAGATTTGAAGAACCTTTCTGAAGGTTGAAGGAAGATTGAAGATTGTAGATTTTATAGCTTTTGGAAGGTTTTCTTTGTAAGATTACCTTAGATTATCTTCCTTGTTGTCCTGCTTGTTGGATTTATATCCAAGGAACACTTTTGTTGTGATATTTGATTCAGTTATTGAAGTCTTTTCATTAAATTCTTCTTGTTCAAATATTCACCTTCTTCCCATATATTTGATTAATACTTTCATGATGATGATGAGTGGCTAATTTCCTTGTGTGATTCTAGGGTGATTGGCTGAAGGTTGTGGGAAAAACAATGATAGAATAATCTTAGATTCTAGTAGGACCCTGAAAGTTCGAGTCTTTGACCTTAACCCTAAGCATCTCGCTCAGTTGATGAACATCTCAGCCGGGGTGGAATTTGGCTGACCGAGGTGACTTATCTGATCCGAAACTGAGATTTAAGTGTTAGAGTTTGCCAAATCCTATTCTTATTATACCTTTCCTGGTTCAATGCAAGCTTAGGATGAGACTTACCCGGTAATTCCTTAGTTTGTGTATCTAAGATCATAAGTGTAGGTAATAAAGGTTTATCCTTTATTGGGGTTTGAGTGTGCTTTCATCCCATCTTTGTGAGTTAGCCTGAGACTTACCCGGTAAAGGTTGATTCTATTCCCTTAGATGGTGTGTTAGTTTGAGGATATAGTTCTTTATCTTGATTCCTTGAGACTTACCCGGTAATAGGAGTTACGGTTTAGGATTAGTGAGTAGTGAGACTTACCCGGTGATCTATTCTACTTTAGTAACACGTTCCCTATGCAAAAACCTCAGCTTTGTCCGCTTATCTTTAGATCTTGAGTTGGAACCACAACTAGATGCTTTAATCCCTAGAATTGCATGTTTGCTTTATTGACTTCTTATTCATCTTTGATTGTGTTAATTGCTCTTGTGGTTAGTATTAACGAAGCTTACCGTTATCGACTTTGTTTCACTAAGTCCTTGTGATCGACCCCTGGAATTCCTTGCTTTTTACAACGATTGACCCGTACACTGCGAGTTCGCATCCTTGTTTTAAGCTTACGTCTAGGGTTATAAATTTAAAGCTTGCACACACCGTTTGGAGCGAACAAAACCTTTAGCCGGAGTGGAAAGGTACTCGATCCGACGAGATCAAACATGTTGCCCGAGACGTTGGAGGCACAAGTCCTCCTAGCCGATTGGAGGAAAGCGGAAATGCGAACACAAAAGAACAACCTCTCGGCGGAGGAAGGCGACGAAGATGACGACGAGCGACAACAAACGCCATCGGATGTATCGGCGGGAGAGTCCGACTAAGGTAAGGGCCAATCGGGGATATAGACAAAGGTAAGAGAACTACGTGGGCTTTGATTCCTCCTCCCCGAGAGGATACGTAGGCAACCGGGATTCCGGTTCAAGCCCAATTCTTCTCTTTTTTTTTTTAAAGTTTAAGACTTCATTACTTAAACTTAAGTAACTTAAGATTTAAGTTTAAAAAAGAATTTTATAAACTAATAACTAGATGACTTAAACTTAGAAAAATTGGACTTAAACTTAACTTAAGTTTAAGTCCAATTTTTCTAAGTTTAAGTCCTCTATTTATTAGTTTATAAAATTCTTTTTTAAGTTTAAGTCCTATTTTTTATTAGTTTATTTTCTTCTCCTTTTTTAAGTTTAAGTTCAATTTTTATGTTATATTTATTTTCTAATTTTTTTAAAGTTTATTTCCAATTTTTTTTTTTTTAATCTTACGTGGCCGACCCGTCGACCCGCCGGGTCTGACCCGTGACCCGGCGGGTCGGCCAGATACACGGGTTCGAGTCCGGGTTACCCTCCCCGGACCCATGACCCGGCGGGTCGGACCCGTCGACCCGGCGGGTCCGACCCGTGGACATGCCTACTCCGTTGGGGCGAATCTTTAATGCACTTCAACGTCTAACTCTTCATCTGTTGGCCGTTACTGGTGTCAAAGCGCAGGGGCGTCTTGAGGCCAACGCAAGGGCGGTGACACATACTCATCACCTTCCAGCTTTTAGGGCGAGGCGCAGGGAGAGGCGCAGGGGCGTTGATCTCCGTCTTGTCAAGGCAAGTCACCGCAAGGGCGCCGATGGGTGGTGCAGGGGCGGTGACCTGCTTCTTGGCCAGCGCTGGTGAAGGCGCTGGGAGCGCTTCAGTGGGAAGTGTCACCCGTTGGGGCGGTGAAGTAGCAGAAGCTTCACTTCGTGATCTCTCTTCACTCCTAAGTGCTTATAACTCCTTTCTTAGCTTCTTTTAGTCTTCTTCTTCTGGATCAAGGAGTTAGTAGCATAAACTGACACTAATGCAATAAAAAGACTCTAAAAACTACCCTAAATTATAGTGATTCCATCACCTATCAAGGCTCGCGAAGGCCGGATCCTCCTCTGGTGCCGCAGTGGGCATCTCCTCGTCGTTAGGGATGGGCATGTGCTCCTCCTGATGAGCCCGGCTGGAACTCCCAACAGGCCTCTCTACAATTGCCATTAGGAGCCTCCTCGGTACGAAAGGATCTGCCAGAATGTAGAGCTCGGAGAGCTCATCCCCGAATGGTAGAGGCCGAGGGAGGTAAGTGAGGTGGCTTCCATCTACAAGGGAGATCCAAAACAGGTTCTCCCCGTCCCGTCGGAGGAGCTTGCACCGCCTCAACATCCCCTCGGTGTAAAGAGGAGCCTCCAACCCATCCTCTAGGCCGGAAAGATCCATAACCTGTGAGGCGATCAAGGAGATCACCCCACCACCGACAATGTCTCGTGGCTCGTTCTTCCTAATCCGCTTCAAAGCGGCAAGGAAGAGGAATGGCCAATCCATCACCTTCTCGCTCATCGGAAGGTAGGAGTATAGTAGCGGGAGGTCCTTGAGGGCGACCTTGTTCTCCTCTTTGTGTCCACAGAAGACACTCATGAGGATCTTGGAGAGGAGCCTCAAGCAAGGGTGAGTGAATTTGTTGGAGTACTCACCCCTTGCATGGAACTCTGATCCGGTAGCTGCCTGCCAAAACTCACACAAGTCCGTGGTTGGGACTGGCTCCCACCAGTTCTCGGAGGGGTTGAGAGTCACCCCAAAGGACTCCTGTAGCTGCATGAAGTCAAGTGTGTATTTCACCTTGTTGAACTTAAAAGTGAGCCCAACACACACATGATCGTCCTTCTCCATGGTGAAGGTGGCTATGAACTGTCTGTTGAGTTCAGGATATGTCGGAGCACTCTTCGTTAGGAAGTCTCCAAGCCCAGCAGAGGCTAGAAAGGATTGCATGCTCTCCAACATGCCTAGTTTCTCCAAGGTAGGAATGTGCAAAAACCGAGTTGCATACACAACCCGATCTTGCACAATCCTGTAACGCTCCTTATCGGCTTCGGACATCTTTTATTTCCTTGGTGCTTCCATTCTTGGAGATGATGAAGAAAAAGTTTAGCAAAAATCGAAAATAGGGAAAGAAGTCGAACCCTCTACTGTGTTTTCCGCAGGGACGGCTGAAGCAGGCGTAGGGGCGGTAAGGCGCAGGTGCGGGTGCTTGCAGGCGCGGGGGCGGGATAAGTGCAGAGGGCGATTTCTGGGGAGCGATGAAGATGGTGATGTTGAGGCTATTCCGGTGACTTCCCTGGTGGTTGAGTCGTCGACAAAGGTGGAGCAGGGGTGGGGTTGATGATGAACGATGCAGTAAGGTAAGAGAGGGTTTGGAGGGAGTTGGAGACGGTGGCGTAGGAGCTTCGCAAGGGGTGGCTGGTCGTCGGAGGCGGCGCAGGGGCGTCGGAGAGGTGGTTTGTGGGTAAAGGGAGCGCATTGGCGTGAGTGTGGTATGAGGGAGTAAGGTTTGGAGGAGATGTGTGTTTGGTGAAGAAGGAATGTAGGTGGGCGTGGTAGGTGTAGGCTTTTTCTTCAGATCCTTATTTTTTCTTTTCTAGGTAAACCCGCAGGGGCGGGTGCTTGTTGCCGCGGGGGCGGTGACAAGGAAGAGGGGTCACGCAGGCTCAGCATCGGGGGCGGCGTTGAGGATGTGTGTCAAGGGTGGATGCCGCAGGGGCATAAGGGAGTCACTGCGGGGGCGGTGACTACTATGTTGTGGGCGCTGGCCCAGCGCCGCCCCACGGCGCTAGGCATGGGTGTCACCGCGGGTGCGGTGCCACTGAGCCGCAGGGGCGGATTTCTTGACAGATGCTCCTCTTCTTATTCCTTCGGGTTGCCTCCCGAGCAGCGCCTTTGTTTTACGTCGTTGGCTCGACGTAAGGGCTCTACTTCTCTGATTGTGCTTCCTCCATCACCATCTCTTCAATTGGATCGTTCTTTACTCCCTCAAGGTAAGGCTTTAGCCTTTGTCCGTTGACCTTGAACACCTTGTGTGTTTGGGGATCATAAAGATCCACAGCTCCATAAGGGTATACTCCGGCTACTACGAACGGCCCTGTCCATCTTGGACGTAGCTTAGCTGCGAAGAGTTTCAAACACGATTGAAAAAGAAGTACCTTATTACCTACCTTGAAGTCCTTCCGCGGAATGTTTCGGTCATGCCATGCCTTAGTCTTTTCTTTGTATGCAATGGCATGGTCATATGCATCTAATCTCAACTCCTCCAACTCTTGCAACTGGAGTTTCTGGAGCTTAAGACAAACCTCTGTCGACAATTCCGCAAGGGTGCCTAGATTGAGCTGTAGGGGCGGCTGGCCGCAAGGGCGGTGATAGCATGAATTATAGTGTATATTTTGGGACTTGTTTAGACGTTTTATCTTCAATAATCTGCACGTTTGGATGTATATTATGTGTTTATACTGTCGTTTCATCTACCTTTGCGGGAATCGAGGTCTATACCTAGTTTCGTTGTAAATGTAGGTAAAATGGCGTGTTTTGGACTAAAATAGAGCTAAGGAGGAAAGGAGTCATTGGAGCTACATTCAGGAGCTTAAAGAGGAACACAGGAAGCATGAAATTAATGAAGAAGATTTACTTTGGACCAGATTTAGAGATTTCACATTCAGTTGAGATTCACCTCGGTCAGCTACAGTGTCACCTCGACCGAGGTGATCTTGAGGAGCGCCCCGACCGAGGCGAATACCCTGACGCGGCGAGATATATTTTATTTGGCTGAGATCTTTTATTTTTGGAAGGAGGGGTCTTATATTTTTGGGCTGGATTTCTGGAAGGAAGATCATATATTTTGGAGATCTATTTTAGAGATATGGATATATTTTATTAGGATATTATCTTTTTAAGATATTTTATCTTTGGAAGATAATTCTCCTATAAAAAGGGTTTGATTTTCCACAATTCAGCATCGGTGCATCACCGAAAACCCGCTACCATCGCAGTATTTGGAAGTTGGAAGGAAGTTCATAGCGTGTTATAGCTTTTGAAGGAGTTTGTAAGATTTTCTTAGATTCCCTTTGGTTGATTGTCTTGATTGGATTTGTGATCCAAGGAACGCTTATTTGTGTGATATTTGACTCAGTTATTGAAACCTTATTCTTAAGGTTTTTGTGTTCAAATATTCATTCTCTTCCCATATATTTGATTATTGCTTTCATGATGATGAGTGGCTAATTTCCTTGTGCGATTCTAGGGTGATTAGCTGAAGGTTGTGGGAAAGACGATGATAGAATGATCTTAATCCCAGTAGGACCCTGAAAGCTCGAGTCTTTATCCTTAACCCTAGAACATCTCGTTCAGTCGATGAACATCTTGGCCGGGGTGGAACTTGACTGACCGAGGTGACCCTTTTGATCCGAAACTGAGAGTTAAGTGTTAGAGTTTGCCAAATCCTATTCTTATTATACCTTTCCTGGTTCAATGCAAGCCTAGGATGAGACTTTCCCGGTGATTCCTTTGTTTGTTTACCGATGATCATAAGTTTAGGTAATGAAGGTTTATCCTTTATTGGGGTTTGAGTGTGCCTTCATCCCTTCTTTGTGAGTTAGCCTGAGACTTACCCGGTAAAGGTTGATTCTATTCCCTTAGTTGGTGTGTTGGTTTGAGATTATAATTCCTTTCCTTAGTACCTTGAGACTTACCCGGTAATAGGTTCTTTGGTTTGGGATTGTGAGTAGTGAGACTTACCCGGTGATCTATTCCACTTTAGAAACACCTTCTCTTTGCAAAATCTCAGCTTTGTCTACTTTATTTTTAGATCTTGAGTTGGAACCACAACTAGATGCTTTAATCCCTAGAATTGCATATTTCCTTTAATTGACTTTATTATCATCTTTGATTTCTTTAATCGCTTTCGTGGTTAGTAATTACATTGACTACTTACACTTGCTTAGGTTTCACCAAAGTCCCTGTGATCGACCCCTGGAATTCTTGCTTTTTATTATAATTGACCCGTACTCTGCGGGTTCGCATCCTTGTTTTAAGTATATTTCCTCAGTTATAAATTTAAAGCTTGCACACACCGTTTGGAGCGAACAGGCGGCTGGTGTGAGGCGCGGGGGCGGTTACACAACAGAGAGTTGTGTAAAATGTATCGTCTGGAAAGCTTCCAGCTATCTCTCTTCCTTTTCCGGGATCCTCCTATTCTTTCACTAGCCTGCTCAAATGATCGGCCACTAGGTTCTCAGCCCCCTTCTTATCCCGTATCTCTAGGTTAAACTCACTTAGAAGGAGCACCCATCGAATCAATTGTGGCTTTGCTTCCTTCTTTGCCATGAGGTACCTAAGAGCTGCATGGTCAGTAAAGATAATTACTTTGACCCCAATTAGGTACTGCCTGAATTTCTCGAGGGCAAAAACCACCGCTAACATTTCCTTCTCGGTGGTAGAGTAATTTTTTTGCGCTCCATTGAGTGTCATAGACGCATAATGGATCACATGTGAAGCCCGTCCGTCTTTTTGTCCTAATACTGCTCCAACGGCATAATCACTGGCGTCACACATGATTTCGAGAGGTTTATCCCAATCCGGAGAGCGGATGATCGGTGCGGTGGTAAGACATCCCTTCAAAGTGTCGAAAGCTTTCTTGCAACTCTCATCTACTATGTAGGTGACGTCTTTCTTGAGCAATTCACATAGGGGTGCCGAGATCTTCGAAAATTCTTTGATGAAACGTCGGTAAAAACCTGCATGACCAAGAAAAGATCGGATTTCCCGAACATTAGTAGGATAAGGTAAATTTTGAATTACATCAACCTTTGCCCTATCTACTTCTATCCCTTTTGAGGATATTACATGTCCTAGCACAATTCCTTGTTCGACCATGATATGACATTTTTCCGAATTATGAACTAAATTGGTTTCAACACATTTTTCAAGAACAAGTTAAATGTCTTAAGCATGCATCAAAACTGTCTCCATGGACGGTAAAGTCATCCATGAAGACTTCAATAAAATTTTCTATGTATTCGGAGAAAATACTTATCATGCACCGTTGGAAGGTTTTGGGTGCGTTGCAAAGTCCAAATGGCATTCTGCGGTACGTAAAAGTGCCAAATTGGCAAGTGAACGTCGTCTTTTCTTGGTCTTCTGGTACGATGGCTATTGTTCGCTCCAAACGGTGTGTGCAAGCTTTAAATTTATAACCCTAGATGTAAGCTGAAAACAAGGATGCGAACCCGCAGTGTACAGGTCAATCGTAGTAAAAAGCAAGAAATTACAGGGGTCGATTACAGGGACTTAGTGAAACAAAGCAAGTGTAGGTTGTCTATGTAATTACTAACCACAAAAGCAATTAAAGCAATCAAAGGTGATAAAAAGTCAATTAAGGAAATATGCAATTCTAGGGATTAAAGCATCTAGTTGTGGTTCCAACTCAAGATCTAAAGATAAGTAGACAAAGCTGAGATTTTGCAAAGGGAAGGTGTTTCTAAAGCGGAGTAGATCACCGGGTAAGTCTCACTACTCACTAATCTCAAACCGTAACTCCTATTACCGGGTAAGTCTCAAGGAATTAAGGAAAAGAACTATAACCTCAAACCAACACACCACCTAAGGGAATAGAATCAACCTTTACCGGGTAAGTCTCAGGCTAACTCACAAAGATGGGATGGAAGCACACTCAAACCCCAATAAAGGATAAACCTTTATTACCTACACTTATGATCTTAGGTAAACAAACAAAGGAATTACCGGGTAAGTCTCATCCTAGGCTTGCATTGAACCAGGAAAGGTGTAATAAGAATAGGATTTGGCAACTCTAACACTTAACTCTCAGTTTCGGATCAGAAAGGGTCACCTCGGTCAGACGAATTCCACCCCGGCCGAGATGTTCATCGACTGAACGAGATGTTCTAGGGTTAAGGATAAAGACTCGAGCTTTCAGGGTCCTACTGTGATTAAGATTATTCTATCATTGTTTTTTCCACAACATTCAGCCAATCACCCTAGAATCACACAAGGAAATTAGCCACTCATCATCATGAATGCAATAATCAAATATAAGGGAAGGAAGTGAATAATTGAACACAAAAACCTTAAGAAAAAGGCTTCAATAACTGAATCAATTATCAAACAAACAAGCGTTCCTTGGATCACAATCCAATGAGATAATCAACAAGAAGGGAATCTAAGAGAATCTTACAAAACCCTTCACAAAAGTTATAAAAGCTATGAGCTTCCTTCCTTCAATCTTCCTTCAACCTTCCAAAAAGGTTCTTCAAATCTCTCCGCTGTAGTGGATGTTTTCCAGCTGTAAGCAGGTGTCTAAGCACCGTTAGCGGATGTTAAATTTGTGGAAAATCCAACCCTTTTATAGGAAAATTACCTCCCAAAGATAAAAGATCGTAGAAAGATATTTTCCCATAAAATAGGTAAAATATATGAGCTGAATTATCTTCTTCCTTCCAGGAATCCAACCTAAAAATATAAGATCCTCTTTCCAAAAATAAAAATTTCAGCCAAGAATAAAATATATCTCGCCGTGTCCAAGGTGTTCGCCTCGGTCGAGCAGCTCCTCTGGATCACCTCGGTCGAGATGGTACTGTAGCTGACCGAGGTGACTCTAAGCTGAATGTGAAATCTCTCAAATCTAGTCCAAAGTGAATCTTCAATCCATTTCCATGCTTCCTGGATTTTTCATTAAGCTCCTGAATGTAGCTCCAATGACTCCTTAGCTCCTTTAGCTCCATTTCGATGCAAAACGTGCCATTTTACCTACGATTACAACGAAACTTGGTGTAGACCTCGATTCCCGCAAAGGTAGATGTAATGACAATATAATCACATAATATACATCCAAACATGCAGATTATTGAAGATAAAATGTCTAAACAGGTCCCAAAATATAGACTATAATTCATGCTATCAAAATACCCCATACTTGTCCCTTGCTTGTCCCCAAGCAAGTTCCAAATTTTAAGTACAAGATAGAATGGATTATAAGTCATAAAGATCAATGAAAAGTATTTCAAAACATTTTAATGGTGTGCTCCGCTCATAGATCGCTCTAAGAGAATGCTTCATCGAATTTAAAATCAAAACATGCTCAAAACATTTTATAAATATGAGAAAGTTGTTCATCTTTGCATAAAATCATAGAATGCATAATAAATCATAATTGTCGAAATGAATCATGTATAATCCAGTTTAAACCACTAAGTCAATCAACAAGCTCGAGGTCTCAAGGGCTTTCCAAAGAAAAGGTCAAGAAACGTGTGAGGGTGGGATGTATATAGGGAATGTGGTGCTAGAATCCGGGAAAAGGATCTTTACTTCACTTTCTTTTGAATTTCAACATCTTCCACCAATAAACTTTGCTTATTTTACTTTTTTACTTTTTGGGATGCATGGACAGAGGTGCACAATAACCGAAGCCTAGGAGATCAACAATCATCAATTTCTCGAGATGCCTCAAACCCTTGATGCACATACCATGACCCGTTAGGAATATCGCTCAATCCGACTTTGGCAAGACACAAACACCCGGCTATGTGAATGGTGCCGAGTTACTCATCATCATGATTGACTTCCCCAAACCTATTTGTTTCTTTCTAAACTTTCAGCCAACATCTCAACTTTTCTTTCACTTGCTTTTCACTTTTGCTTGCTTCCAAATTCCCGGATAGGTAAAAGGGAGGCAAATATGTATATGAAGGGCTAAAGTATGATGAAGAAGAAGAAGAGAAGAGAATGAATTGCCTTGGTCTTTCCAGGAAGAAAGTGAGAGAACTCATCATGTGGTGTCAACCTTCAAATTCAACATAATTTTGATAAAAACAAAGTATTAAACATGCCACAAATTTCAAACAAAGCATTTAGCAACTTAAACATATCATAAAACCTTTCAAACATATAAAGATTTCAAAACCAGTCAGCAAACAAAATCATCACTGAGGTCATATCCAAATAAGAAGCACAAAAATCGTTTCGAAAACTGTTCCAGTTAAACCACCTCGGTCGAGATGTTCTAAGTCAACCGAGGTACTGTACCTCGATTGGTCAGAGTCACATCGGTCGAGTTCAAAATATTTTTTTTTCAAACCAGTTTTTGACGTTTTTCTCAATCAAATAACTTGTATGCATGCATGTAGTCTCAGATAAGCATATAGAGCAAAATAAAACATAAATAACCATCGAGTCAAGTCATACATCCACATAAGTAAAATAATACATACAAATACCCCATACTTGGGACACATTGTCTGAATGGGTCAAAATAAGTCTAAAGAAACAAAGTACTCACCGGATAAAGCTGAGCTGCATAGTAAATAAATAAAGAAAATCTTGCAAGCTCTCAATAATCCCGATCCGGTGGTGGTGGTGGTGGCACGTACGGGTACTGAGATGGGTCGAATGGATAGCCCATGATATGCTGAAACTGAATCTCAGCCATCACGTGCTGGTAATGATGTCTCTCTTGCATCTCTCTGATGTCCAAGGACAGGACAACGTAGGAATCTATTATCTGATCCGTCAGATCATCGATCCGACGGTGAGCAACTAGATCCCTTTGTCTGCGTACCCTACACCTAGCGGGACATGCTGGTGCTGCAGCTGGCTCTTCCTCAGTCTCGTCGTCATCTAAATCAATGACCGGCGCACTAGTCCCAGTTGTATCTGTGCCTGTATCCATGGCAGCACCGCCATCCTCATCATCATCCTCCTACTCCTCAGCCTCATCCTGTCTCTGAGCTGCTGCATCTCTGGCATCCTCCATAAGCGGAATCCATGCGGTTTGCTAGTAGTGCGGGTCATAAACAGAGAACTGAGCTGACCACCTAATACCCTGGGGTGCAGTCTGCTCCCAAGGCATCGCCACATATGGCGTAGTAAGACCGCGAGGAACCGGTATCCTCGAGTGATCATCTCCTGAAGCCCGAGCGGCTTGGCAGCCGCCACCATAGTGCATGCACTCAAGTCAAGATCCATGTAACTCGCTATGTGAGTCACAATCCCTCCGCAGAAGATATCCCCCTTGGCCTTCGCCTTTATCCTGTGCAAATCCTCCGCTAGCATAACTCCAAAGTCCGGAACTCCTCCAGTCACCATGCAGTACAGACTCAGCAGCTCACCTTGTCTGATCTTTTGGGGCGTCTCAGTACGCGCCAGAAGAGTCTCGCTAAAGATCTTGTGAGCAAGTCTGAAAGCCAGGTGAAATATAATCTGCTCCCTGGAATCTTCAGGTCGCCACCTGTCAGCGTGCTCAACCACATGAGCAATCTGTCCCCAAAACTCTCGAGCTACAGCTCGAGAAGGAAAGTCAGCAACAGTAGGGACTGGGAAGCCAAAGATATCTCGCTAGTGGTCCATAGGAACTAGATAATTCCGGTTCATCAACCGGTACTTGATGGCGCGCTCGGTGGGCAAGTAGGTGGCGGAGCTAACAAACTCCAGTGTCGGCTCAAGATAGGCTGGAGCTCTAATCTTAGTGAACTGCTCCAGCCCCACCGCAGAAATCATCCGCCTCAAATCATCATCCACATGAAGGCAATCAAAAGCAGAAATGTCCAAGAATCGTGGTGCAACCACTGGACGTGCCGCTATGCGGTCATAGTCAACCTGGTGAAGCTCGTGAATCACCGGTATAGAGCAACGCAAAGAAGAAGAAGGAGAAGGAGAAGATCTGTCTTTCAGAACCAGCTGCCTGTCAGAACTCATCTCTTTTGTACTCTGTCAGACAACCTCGGTCTCTTTGACAAATATCAAGAACACCTCGTCCGAGGCACAGGCCGACTGGACCGAGGCGAAGCGTTGTGCGATCGATTCTCTCAAAAATCCAGTTCTTTTCCTCCAATATCACTACCAAAGGTTCCTATGGGGTACTTAATCCTTTTTCAGCAAAATGCAGGGGCAACGAAAGCCCAAATCGAAAGAAATCAGTGGAGAAGAGGAGGTTATGGTTTTCTCGAACTTTACCCATATTTGGCCGATTTCGTGCGTTTTATCTGCAGATTGGCGCTTGCAATTTGATCCTCTACCCTTTCCTTGCAGTTTGGAAACGAGAATCGTCGAAAACGAGCGAAGAATGAAGAAGCGAGGCGAGGAGTGCGCCGTGGTCGAGAAGGAGGTAGAGGGAGGAGAGAGAAATCTTAGCCCCCTTTTTATACCCTTTTCTGGAACTGATGTCACCTCGGTCGAGATGGTCTCGACTGGAACGAGGTGTATGGACCGAGGTGGATCTTCATTAACCCTAGTCGCCTCGGTTTCTCAAGAATCATCTTGGTCGAGGTGCTGTGACAGCAACCGAGATGTGTCTCAGTCAAACTCCGTCTTCTCAAATTCTCGAATTTCTGTCCTTCCAGTGTTTGCTCCTGGGTTGTATTTCTTCCTTAGATGTCACCTGTTGTCTGTCTAGGACGCCAAAAACAAAACAAAGCAAAGCAATAGCAAACTATCTAAAGCTAGAAAAAGGGAAAAGAAAGCAATACCTTGGGTTGCCTCCCAAGAAGCGCTTGTTTTAAGGTCACTAGCTGGACCGTACGGTGTCCTCAAACAAGGTATAGTGGTGCAACCTTCTCAACCGGAACTTCCGGATTGTATTTCTTAAGTCTATGACCATTAAACTTGAAGCTTCCACTCGTTTCTCCCCAAATCTCAATTGCAGCATAAGGGAAAACATGTTTCATAACATAAGGTCCGGTCCATCTAGATTTCAACTTACGTGGAAAGAGGCGGAGGCGGAAGTTGAAGAGTAGAACTAAGTCTCCTTCTTTAAGCTCCTTAGGAATGATACGCTTGTCATGCCATTTCTTCGTCCTTTCTTTATAGATCTTGGCATTCTCATAAGCGTTCAAACGCAGCTCCTCCAGCTCATTGATATCCAATAGCTGCTTCTCACCGGCTTCCTTGATGTCGAAGTTCAACCATTTGATCGCCCAATATGCCTTGTGTTCTAACTCAACGGGCAAATGACAAGACTTCCCATATACCAAATTATAAGGGGTGGTACCAATGGGAGTCTTGAGTGCGGTCCTGTAAGCCCAAAGAGCGTCGTCCAACTTCATGGACCAATCTTTCCTAGTCCTAGAGACGGTCTTCTCCAAGATTGCTTTAATTTCTATATTTGAGATCTCGACCTGTCCACTAGTTTGAGGGTGATAAGGGGTTGCTACCTTGTGGGTTACCCCATACTTTGATAAAAGTGCGTTAAACTTCCGGTTGATGAAATGCGTCCCTCCATCGCTGATGATGATATGTGGAGTCTCAAAATGTGGAAAGATAGTCCTGTTAAAGAACTTCACAACCACCATGGCGTCATTAGTGGGAGAGGCAATGGCTTCAACCCATCTAGAGACGTAGTCGATAGCTAGGAGAATGTAGAGGTTTTCTCCGGATGATGTGAAAGGTCCCATGAAATCTACTCCCCATACATCAAAGATCTCAACCTCCTGTATGTTATTGAGTGGCATCTCATTCCTTCTAGATAAGTTCCCTGTTCTTTGGCATGCATCACAAGAGACAACAAACGTTTGCACATCCTTAAATAATGTAGGCCAAAAGAAACCGGAACGTAATACCTTAGCGCATGCCTTGTTGGCGCTAGCATGCCCTCCACAAGGGAGTGAGTGACAATGCCGTATGACGCTATTAACTTCATCTTCCAGAATGCATCTTCGAAGCATCCCATCTGGCCCTCTCTTGAATAGCAGCGGTTCATCCCAATAGTTATGGCGTACATCCTTGAAGAATTTCTTCCTTTGAGCGTACGTCAATCCGGGTGGTATTTCCTGGCAAACAAGATAATTAACAATATCAGCATACCAAGGTCCTTTATTATCAGAAATTTGGTGGAGAGAATGTTCCTCCAACTGAGGATGAATGTCAGAAAAGGGAGTAAGAAGTTTGTTATTTTCAGTAGTCTCAGTTGACATCATCTCGCTTTCGACCTCGGTCGAGGTCCAGAGAGGGTGACCGAGATGTTCTTCAGTCACCTCGCTTGGTCCAAAAAGTGCCTCGGTCGAGGTACTGCAACTGGAACCGAAACTAGAGATCTTCTTCTCCTGGATTAGTCTTTCGGTTTTAGCTCCTGGATCTTCTTTCAGCGCCTTTAAGCTCCGTATATCTGCATCACAAGAAGCATCTATACCTTCCTCCATTAAGCTAAAGCTAATAACTTTTTCAAGTGGATCTTTAATAAGGATAGAGCTCACCAATTCTCTTGATTCTTCATCATCATAGATGTTGAAGATATCATCTCCTAGCTACTCTCCCTTCATTGCCGCAAGTAATGAAAACTCCACTTCATCTCCGCCAATGTTGAACTTTAGCTTGGCGTTCTTACAATCCACATTGCAACCCGAAGTTGCTAGAAATGGTCTCCCGAGAATGATAGGAATGGGATAATCTGCTGGAATGTCAAGCACAACAAAGTCTATAGGTAAATAGAAGTTACCTAACTTAACCGGAACGTCCTCCAAAATGCCCACGGGATGGGTAATGGAGCGGTCCGCCATGTATAACCGTATCTTCACCGGCTTGGGCTCTCCAAAACCAATCTTAACACATAGCTCCAGCGGGATGATGCTCACGCTGGCTCCTAGATCACATAAGGCTTCACAAGTGACATCCCCAGCTTGAATGGGAATGCAAAATAAGCCGGGATCTCTCAACTTGGGTGGCATCTTCTCCTTCATGATTTGAATGAGCTCCGAGGATTTAGATGTCATCCTCACTTTACCAAAGTCTTCCAACTTCCTCTTCCTTGATAGAATCTCTTTCAAGAACTTCCCATAGGCGGGCATCCCTAGAATAGCATCAAGGAAAGGGATATTAATGTGTAGTTTATTCATCAAGTCAAGGAACTTACCAAAATGCTTGTCTAGATGTGCTCTGGCCCTTGACTGGGGGAATGGAAGTGGTGGTTTATATGCAGGAGGTGGAATATAAACTTCAGTTTTCTCCTCCGCTTTCTGTGGCTCCACCTCGGTTGGCCTCTCGGCCGAAGTGTTCTTCGACTACACCTGGACCGAGGTGGTTTTTGTTTGTACTGGCATCGATCGAGGCACTGGATCTGCAGTCTTCATTCCACTCCTCGTCGTTATTGCCATAATTTGTCCCTCAGGGCTGCTTTCCGTCCTTGTTGGAAGCTTCCCTGGATCTCTTGGCGCTTCATTCGCCTTGTTAAAGAATTGTTGTTCTAAGGCTTTTTGTACCTTCGAAAATGAAGTCATGGATGTCTTCATAGAGTTGAGCTTGATCAAGATAGGATCATCCTCCATCCAACAATGGCCATCCCTCTTTTCTTCGGAACTACATGCACCGGGCTAACCCATTTGCTGTCCGAGATAGGATATATGATACCTGCATCCAACAACTTAAGAATTTCCTTCTTCACAACCTCTTTCATTATCGGATTTAACCGTCTTTGAGGTTCCTGTGAAGTCTTATGATCATCCTCTATTAGAATTCTATGCATGCAGAAAGAAGGCTTAATGCCAATAAGATCATCTATAGTATAACCCAAAGCCTTTTGATGCTTTCTCAGGACATGCATTAGTTTAGACAATTCAGATTCGGAGAGGGAAGTGATAACACGATTTATGACTTAGGATTAGGCACTCATTTAGATATATTTTCCACTCATTCATGCATGGTCTAGCATTAGTTCACGACGTTTTCACTCAAATCATGTATTTTGTCGAGATAGACGTCTACGCGGACTTTTGCTTGCTTCATAGGTATTTAAATTTTGGGAGATTTAGGAGCTTAATCGATGCATTCGAGAGTCACTCCTCGAGTTGATACACTTTCGGACTCATTGGAATGCAAGCTAAGGGCTAAGGAGGACTCATGGAACCTAGTCAACACAAGCCATGCACCAAATGGATGACTTAATGATCCAAGGCAAAGCTGAAGCACCAAACCACGGTTCACTGAAGGTCCACGGCCGTGGAACCAACCGTGGTTTTTGCCAGACGGTTGTGACAGCTGTGCCACGATCTCATGGCTCACTCTAGCAAGGTTTTAGTATAAAAGTGGTCCTGCAAGGCTGAGAGAAGGCATCTTGGAGCAGCCATCCATTATCCCCTACCATCCAATCAAAAACATTCTAAAACAAGAAGATTCTCTTGGGAGAAGCTACCATTGAAGGAAGAAGAAGAGCTCCATTGGAGAGGAAGGAGAAGAACACACCATTGCTAGCACTTGATAGGTTTTGTAATGAAGAAATTCGGAATCGTTTTCTAGGGTTGTAAGAATCGTTTGAACCTTCTTTTGGAAGGGTTGTGAGTCTTTCTAATCTTAATTTCAGCTTGGTTTTGTTTGCTTTACTTGTTCATCTCTTTCTTTTCATTATCTTGCAAATGGAAGCCATGATTTTATGCTTGATGATTTCTGTTCGCTCCAAACGGTGTGTGCAAGCTTTAAATTTATAACCCTAGATGTAAGCTTAAAACAAGGATGCGAACCCGCAGTGTACGGGTCAATCGTAGTAAAAAGCAAGGAATTTCAGGGGTCGATCACAGGGACTTAGTTAAACAAAGTCCAATTATGGTATGCTTATGTAAATACTAACCACAAAAGGTAATCAAAACAATCAAAGATGATAAACAGTCAATTAAGGAAATATGCAATTCTAGGGATTAAAGCATCTAGTTGTGGTTCCAACTCAAGATCTAAAGATAAGCGGACAAAGCTGAGGTTTTTGCATGGGGAAGGTGTTACTAAAGTGGAATAGATCACCGGGTAAGTCTCACTACTCACTAATCCTAAAACGTAACTCCTATTACCGGGTAAGTCTCAAGGAATTAAGATAAAGAACTATAACCTCAAACTAACGCACCATCTAAGGGAATAGAATCAACCTTTACCGGGTAAGTCTCAGGCTAACTCACAAAGATGGGATGAAAGCACACTCAAACCCCAATAAAGGATAAACCTTTATTACCTACACTTATGATCTTAGGTAAACAAACTAAGGAATTACCGGGTAAGTCTCATCCTAAGCTTGCTTTGGACCAGGAAAGGTGTAATAAGGATAGGATTTAGCAAACTCTAACACTTAACTCTCAGTTTCGGATCAGATAAGTCACCTCGGTCAGCCAAATTCCACCCCGGCCGAGATGTTCATCGATTGAGCGAGATGCTTAGGGTTAAGGTAAAGACTCGAACTTTCAGGGTCCTACTGTGATTAAGATCATTCTATCATTGTTTTTCCCACAACCTTCAGCCAATCACCCTAGAATCACACAAGGAAATTAGCCACTCATCATCATGAAAGTATTAATCAAATATATGGGAAGAAGGTGAATATTTGAACAAGAAGAATTTAACGAAAAGACTTTAATAACTTAATCAAATATCACAACAAAAGCGTTCTTTGGATAGAAATCCAACAAGGCAAGACAACATGGAAGGGAATCTAAGATAATCTTAAAAAAACCCTTCAAAAGCTATAAAAGCTACAATCTTCCTTCTTCAACCTTCAAAAAGGTTCTTCAAATCTCCCAACTGGAGTGTGGCTGTTGCGGTGTATAAACCCTGATCGGTGGTATAGCATGATGATAGAGGATGTGCGGGGTGTCGGATTTGTGGGAAATCCGACCCTTTTTATAGGAAAATAACTCTCCAAAGATAAGATATCTTAGAAAGATCTCTTCCCATAAAAATAGGTAAAATATATGATCTAGCATATCTTCTTCCTTCCAGGAGCCAAGCCCAAAAATATTGTAACACCCCAAATCCGCGGGATATCGGGATGATACGGGCGAGACCTCACGATGGGTCCCGACCCTTAGCTTGACAACAATTTCACCGGACCTTTCCAACATGGCACAAATAAAGGTAAAAACTCAAATCGTTTATAGTGTATGCGAGAAACTGGAAGTAAAAGTACAAAGTGGAAACTCAGCCGAGTCCTCAAAACGACACAATCTCAAAGCATAAATCCGAAACCATAAGTCCGAACATAACAAAAAGAAACCTAAAACGCCCCCGTCCTATAATGTACGGCGACCCTCGGCTGTCCACTCCTCCACCTCACTCGGCGGCGTCCCTAAACTGTGGGGCATCTACACAAGCGGTTTAAAACCGTTAGCTCTATTCCAAGCATTAGAAACATGGTGAAGGCACAAACACACTCATACATCATAACATCACATAATCATGCTCAACAAACAAGTCCGGTTTATTATCTTTATTTATTAGGTCGTATCCCGTTCTAATTCAACTTCTTTTGTGACACGAGAATCTCCCGAAACTCGCCTCAGTCCCCACTTACCGCGTGGAACGGTACGGATGCATCCGCCCGTCTAACCACACGGGCTAGTCGCCAAGAACCTCCTAACTCTACGCAAGAGCTAGACAAGTTGTCACGGCCCGTTATCATACACTTGGGCCAAATAATATATAAAGGTCGGTAATCCTAATTCCGGTTTATAAGTTATAATGAAAGCAATAAAACACACACCACCAAACACTCAATGAATCTAATACATAGAATACAAGCTAAGTAAGTCCGAAGACTTACCTCTCTCAAGGTAACTCGAAACCACTCTCAACTTCCCGCAGGAAAACGCTCTAAGCCTGACCAAGTGAAGCACTCTATCAATAACCAACTAAAAAGCTAGAAGTTCTCGGACTTCTAGTCTCCAACATATATATATGATATCTAACTCTAGCATGCTAGGTCCAACCTATTATCTCGAGGATCATCATAAGATCGTAAAGAAGGTAAAGCAACAAGTTCCATATCCAATAACCAATACCTAGGGTTCATGGCCACTACATGGCATTTGCTCTACGTTATGCTAAGTTCCTCTAACAAGTTATACTACCATAACCGAACTAACGAAGGAGAAGTACTCACACGAGATCCAAAGTGAAGCACGGTCTACGGAGTCAAGAACGAGTTCGATTGCTTCTATTGGGCGCTTCCGGACCTAAGGACAAAACTAAGCAAAATTAGCTTAAACGCTAATTTTGAAAGGAAGGTTTAGCGCATCAAGATTTCCAATGAAAACTCCGTTTTCTAAAGCCGAGGTTAAACTCTTAAAACGAATTCTGGGCAAGATATCCAAAATGGAAAGTTGATTAAAAAAAACGAATTTCAAATTATCCAACAATCGGATTAAACCATCAAGGACACCAAATTAGTTTGTAAGGGAGTTGGGTCAAAATCTCCACAAAATCAAGGGTTTAATAATTTTAATAATTACTGTAGGGTATAAATGTTTCTTTCCAAAGTTATTGGGTTAAAACTGCAATTACACACAAACTGGGCCCAAACTGTAATCATTTAAAAGAATAGGGTCGTAAATGTAAATATACAAAAACTGGGGCAAATATTGTAATTACACAAAAATCCCCTTTCTTGCCCTAGCCGTGTTCTGCAGAGAAGGAGAGAAGAGAGGGGAAGGCGGTCGGCGGCCGACGGCGGCTCCCTGGGCGAGGCAACGACTCCGACGACAGGGTAGAAGGCGGCGTTCCTGGCTGGCGTCTTCCGGCGGCTGTCATAGAAACACAGCCACCCGGTTACGCTGAGAGAGAAAAAACAAAAAGGAAAAGAGAGAGAGACTCGGGCTACTCACTATCCGGCGGCACAGGTGGTTTGGGGCGGAGGAACAAGCGGCTACAGATCCGGTCTCCGGTTGGTGTGGCCTCACCGTCGATCCCAATCCGCAAAGGAGATGAAGACTCGCTGCTTGCTTGATCTGTTGACCAGGGACGAAGGGAGGGAAAGGGGTGAGGTGTGAATGAGAGAGGAGAGGAGTGAATGAAAGAGAAGAGGGAAGGCTGCCTAGGAGGTTGTCATCACAGGAGGAGGGCGAGGGGTCGGCCAGCAGGCTAGGCGGGTAGGCTGCAAGCGGCGTGCAACAGTAGCGAAAGGAACGAGGAGACGCTGCTCTGCTCCTGGGCGGCCTATCAGCACGCAAGAAACAACAGGAGAAAAGAAGAAAAAAGAAAGGAAAGAAAAGGAAAAAAAATAGAGAAAAAGGAATTAGGGCAAACTCGATTAAATGATCGGAACAAGATTTTCCGGATCGATAAATCCCGACTCTCCGACTCAAATAGATTAATAAAATACGGAAAAGGTATTTTTAATATATATAAAAATACTTTTAATAAAAATTCAAGCTAATAACGAAACACTAGAAGGGAAAGAAAATGAAGTCGGAACGCAACCGAATAAACAGGGCGTTACAAATATAAGATCTCTTTCCAAAGATAAAAGATCTCAGCCAAGAATAAAATATTCTCGCCGCGTCCCAGGTGTTCGCCTCGGTCGAGTCGACTTCTCTGGATCACCTCGGTCGAGGTGAATTTGTGGTCAACCGAGGTGAGTCACAGCTGAATGTGAAATCTCTCAAATCTGGTCCAAAGTAAATCTCTAATCCATGGCTATGCTTCCTGGATGTTTCCTTATGTTCCTGAATGTAGCTCCAATGACTCCTTAGCTCCTTTTGCTCCTTTTTGATGCAAAACGTGTCATTTTACCTACGATTACAACAAAACTAGGTGTAGACCTCGATTCCCGCAAAGGTAGATGAAATGGTAATATAATCACATATAATACATACAAACATGCAGATTATTGAAGATAAAACGTCCAAACAAACCCTAAAATATAGACTATAATTCATGCTATCAAAATACCCCATACTTAGCCCTTGCTTGTCCCCAAGCAAGTTCCGCATATAAAAGGAAAGATAGAGTGGATTATAAGTCAATAAAGTCAATGAAAAGTCTTTCAAAACATTTTTATGGTGTGCAACAATCATAGATCACTCTAAGAGAATACTTCATGGAATTTAAAATCAAAATATGATCAAAACATTTTATAAGTATAAGAAAGTTGTTCATCTTTGCATAAAATCATAGAATGCATATTAAGTCATAATTATCGAAATTAATCATGCATAATCCAGTTTAAACCGCTAAGTCAATCAACAAGCTCGACGTCTCAAGGGCTTCCCAAAAGAAAGGTCAAGAAACGTGTGGGGTAGGGATGTATGTAAGGTAATGTGGTGCTAGAATCCGGGAAAAGGATATACTTCACATTCACTTTGACTTTCAACATCTTCCACCAATAAGCTTTGCTTATTTCACACTTTTTTCTTTTACTTTACTTTTTGGGATGCATGGACAGAGGTGCACAATAACCGAAGCCTAGGAAATCAACAATCATCAATTTCTTGAGATGCATCAAACCCTTGATGCACATACCATGACCCGTTAGGAATATCGCTCAATCCGACTTTGGCAAGACACAAACACCCGGCTATGTGAATGGTGCCGAGTTACTCATCATCATGATTGACTTTCCCAAACCTATTATTACTTTCTAACACTTTCACTTCCAGCCAACTTCTCAACTTTAACTTCACTTGTTTTCACCACTTTGCTTGCTTCCAAATTCCCGGATAGGTAAAGGGAGGCAAAATGTATATGAGGGGCTAAGCATGATTAAGAAGAAGAAGAAGAGAGAAGAATGAATTGCCTTGGTCTTTCCAGGAAGAAAGTGAGAGAACTTATCTTGCGGTGTCAACCTTCAAATTCAACATAATTTGGATAAAAACAAAGTATTAAACATGCCAATAATTTCAAACAAAACATTTAGCAACTTAAACATATTATAAAACCTTTCAAACGCATAAAGATTTCAAAATCAGTCAGTAAGCAAAGTCTTCACTGAGATCATATCCAGATAAGGAGCACAAAAATCGTTTCCGAAAACTCTCAGTTAACCCACCTCGGTCGAGGTGTTCTTAGGTCAACCGAGGTGAAACACCTCGTTCGGCCAAAAATGCCCCGGTCGAGGTCAAATTTTTTTTTTTTTTTAAACCGGTTTTTTTTCAATTTCGACGTTTTTCTCAATCAAATAACCTGTAAGTATGCATGCAGTCTCAAATAAATACATAGATGCAAAAGTGAAGCATAAATATGAATAAATATCCGGTCAAATAAGGTCATACATCACATAAGTCAAATACATCAATAAACACCCCATACTTGGGACACACTGTCCCAGTGGGTCAAAATAAATCTAAGGACAGGATACTCACCGAACATAGCTAAACAGCATGAAGAAGTAAGAAACAACTCCCAGATAAGACCATCTCGGTTGGCGAAGCACATCTCGGTCGAGGTGTTCTGACAGTACCCGAGATGTATCTCAGTAAAGCTCGTTTCCTCAACTTCTCGAAATTTTGTTCTTCCAGTGTAGCTCCTGAACTGTGATCCTTCTTTTTGGAATACCTGGTTGTTGTCTAGAGGAAAACAAAAACAAAGCAACTATCTAAACTAAACTAGAAAAGGGAGAAGAAAGCAATACCTTGGGTTGCCTCCCAAGAAGCGCTTGGTTTAAGGTCGCTAGCTGGACCATGATGCGTCTCTCAAACGTGATGGGAGGTACCCTCACCCCATACTTCACCTCCATCGTGGGGTGAAGTAAGTAAGTCTATCAAACGCTCCAACAAGTGTAAGTGCTCATCGGGGAATGAATCGTCAATGGGCGGGTCGTCCTTCTCACGTGATGATGCAGGTTGCCGGCTGAGGTGATCCGCAATAGAGTTTTCGGATCCCTTCTTATCGCGGATCTCTAAGTCAAACTCTTAAAGCAAGAGAATCCATCGAATAAGGCGTGGCTTGGCATCTTTCTTAGCCAACAAGTAACGGATGGCTGCATGGTCGGTGTAGACAATGACTTTCGCCCCTACTAGATAGGAACGAAACTTCTCGGAAGCGTAAACAACCGCCAATAACTCCTTCTCGGTGGTAGCGTAGTTTCGTTGTGCTATATCTAGCGTCTTGCTAGCATAGTAAATGGCGGTGGTCCGTCCATCCTTCTTCTGTCCAAGCACCGCTCCTACGGCTACATCACTAGCATCGCACATGATCTCAAAGGGCAAGGTCCAATCTGGAGGTTGGATAATGGGAGCGGAGATCAACGCTTCCTTAATCCTGTAAAAAGCATCAAGACACTCCTGCGAAAACTCAAAAACAACATCTTTATTCAAGAGGTTAGTTAGTGGTTTAGAAATCTTGGAGAAGTCCTTGATGAATCTCCTGTAGAAACCTGCATGCCCGAGAAAACTCCTCACACCTTTAACAGAACAAGGGGGAGGGAGTTTCTCAATAGTCTCGATCTTAGCGCGATCGACCTCAATGCCTCGATTAGAAACGAGGTGTCCTAGCACAATGCCTTCATTAACCATGAAATGACACTTCTCCCAATTCAAAACGGGATTAGTGTCTTCACATCTTTTAAGTACTAGAGAAAGGTTAGATAGGCAATCATCAAAGAGGAACCATATACAGAAAAATCATCCATAAATACCTCCATGATTTCCTCTATGTATTCGGAAAAGATGGCCATCATGCATCGCTGGAAGGTAGCGGGTGCATTACACAATCCAAATGGCATCCTCCTATAAGCAAATGTCCCCCATGGACAAGTGAAAGTGGTCTTCTCCTGATCATCCGGATGGATGGGAATCTGGAAGAATCCACTATAGCTGTCTAAGTAGCAAAAGTGTGAATGCTGGGCCAACCGCTCGAGCATTTGATCAATGAAGGGAAGTGGAAAATGGTCCTTCCGTGTGGCCGTGTTCAGCTTCCTATAATCAATGCAAACCCTCCAGCCCGTAACGGTCCTGGTTGGGATCAACTCGTTGTTCTTATTCGTCACAACGGTCATCCTTCCTTTCTTCGGAACTACATGCACCGGGCTAACCCATTTGATGTCCGAGATAGGATATATGATACCTGCATCCAATAACTTAAGAATTTCCTTCTTCACAACCTCTTTCATGATCGGATTTAACCGTCTTTGAGGTTCCCGTGAAGTCTTATGATCATCCTCCATTAGAATTCTATGCATGCAGAAAGAAGGCTTAATGCCAATAAGATCATCTATAGTGTAACCCAAAGCCTTTTGATGCTTTCTCAGGACATGCATTAGTTTAGACAATTCAGTTTCGGAGAGGGAAGCACTAACAATAACGGGATAAGTGGAATCCGATCCAAGAAAGACATACCTCAAGTCATTTGGGAGTTGTTTAAGCTCCACAACTGGGGGTGCTTTCTGAGGGGGATTCTTGCTTCCTCCTTCCAGTGGAGTAGATCCAGAAACTGGACTTTCGGAAGTCTCAGTTGAAATTGTCTCGCCTTCGACCTCGGTCGAGGCGCAGAGGCGTTGACCGAGATGTTCTTCAGTCGCCTCGCTCAGTCCAGAAAGTGCCTCGGTCGAGGTACTGCAACTGGAACCGAAATTGGAGATCTTCGTCTCCTGGATTAGCTTCTCAGTTTTAGCTCCTGGATCTTCTTCCAGTGGTTTTAAGCTCCGTATATCTGGATCACAAGAAGCATCTATACCTTCCTCCATTAAACTGAAACTAATAACTCTTTCGAGTGGATCGTTAATAAGTATAGAGCTCACCAATTCTCTTGATTCTTCTTCATCGTAGATGTTGAAGATATTATCGCTTAGCTGCTCCCCTTTCATGGCTGCAAGTAATGCGAACTCCACCTCATCGCCACCAATGTTGGATTTCAACTTGGCGTTCTTGCAATCCACGTTGCAACCCGAAGTTGCTAGAAATGGCCTCCCGAGAATAATAGGAACAGGATAATCTGCGGGAATGTCAAGTACAACAAAATCTATTGGTAAATAGAAGTTACCTAACTTGACCGGAACGTCTTCCAAGATTCCCACGGGATGGGTGATGGAGCGATCCGCCATATATAGTCGAATCTTGACCGGCTTGGGTTCTCCAAGTCCGATCTTCACACATAGCTCCAGCGGGATGATGCTCACGTTGGCTCCTAGATCACAAAGGGCTTCACAAGTGACATCCCCAACTTGAATGGGAATGCAAAATGAGCCGGGATCTCTCAATTTAGGTGGCATCTTCTCCTTCATGATTTGAATGAGCTCCGAGGATTTAGATGTCATCCTAACTTCACCAAAATCTTCCAGTTTCCTCTTCCTTGATAGGATCTCCTTCAAGAACTTCCCATAGGCAGGCATCCCTAGAATAGCATCAAGGAAAGGAATGTTAATGTGCAGTTTATTCATCAAGTCAAGGAACTTACCAAAGTGCTTGTCTAGATGTGCTCTGGCCCTTGACTGGGGAAATAGAAGTGGTGGTTTGTATGCAGGAGGTGGAACATAAACTTCAGTTTTCCCCTCCGCTCTCTGTGGCTCCACCTCGGTTGGCATCTCGGTCGACGTGTTCTTCGACTGCACCTGGACCGAGGTGGTCTTCGTCGGCACTGGCACCGACCGAGGCACTGGATCTACAGTTTTAAGTCCACTCCCTGTAGTTATGGCCATGATCTGGCCCTTGGGGTTTCTTTCCGTCCTTGTTGGAAGCTTCCCTGGATCTCTTGGCGCTTCATTCGCCCTACTTGCAAGTTGTTGTTCAAAGGCTTTTTGGGCCTTCGAAAATGAAGTCATAGAAGTCTCCATAGCATTAAGCTTGATCAAGATAGCCTCCAGAACTGCGTCTTTCTTTTCCGGCTGAGACGAACTTGATCCTTGCCCCTGGCTCTTTAATGGAGTAGAAGAAGAAGAAGGGGAAGAGAGGAAAGGGTTAGAGGAATCGTTAGAGTTGGAGTTTGAATGATTGTTACCAGAATTTTGGTTGTTCGCCCTCCCATTGTTGCTATTGGATCCTCTATTGTTGTTGTTGTTGTAGTTGTTGTTCCTGGAACCGTTGTTGTTGTTACGGTATCCATTGTTGTTGTTCCT
The DNA here is from genome assembly GCA_033239125.1 of Fagopyrum homotropicum. Lineage (NCBI taxonomy): Eukaryota > Viridiplantae > Streptophyta > Magnoliopsida > Caryophyllales > Polygonaceae > Fagopyrum > Fagopyrum homotropicum. The sequence continues at coordinate 28,053,894 of BSWB01000004.1, forward strand.
TTGTCCTTGCTCTTCCTTCTTGGTTTGAGCAACCAAGAGTTCCTTCAATTGCTTCACGTCATTCTTCAAAGACGTGAGTTGATTGTTGTTGGGCTGAGTTTCTTGGAAGTTAACTCTTTTAACTCCACCTTCAGCTCCTTGGTGGGTGTACTTCTCCATATGCAAAGCTTGCTTCTCGATGAAGTCCCAAGCTTCGTCAATCGCCATGTCCATAAAGGTACCGGCGGAGAGTAGTTGGAGGTTGAACTGGGTGCTTCCGTCTAGTCCCTTGAAGTATATCTCCAATAACTCTAACTTTGGAATCCCATGATGTGGGCAATCCAAAAGAATGTCCTTGAACCGCTCCCATGACTTGGACAAGCTCTCCTTGTCTTTCATAATGAAAGCGTTGATCTTCCCTCTCATTTCAGCTGTCTTTGAGGGGGGAAAGAATTTGGTCAAGAATTCCGTCGTCATCTCCTCCCATGTGCTAATTTTTCCTGGAGGAAGAGATTGATACCAAGTAAGAGCTCTATCTTTTAAAGAAAAGTAAAAAGGTCTTAGCTTGTAGTTGTTATTTTCAATCCTTGAGGGTCTCAAGGTCTCCATCAAGATCTCATAGTTTTGAAGATGTTGATGTGGTGATTCCTTCTCTAGCCCTCCGAATTGGCATTGGCGAATCATGGATAGAACTTGCGGTCGAAGTTCATAGTCATGGTCCGCTGGATCTCCTAGGTTAACTCCTGGACGCCTCAGTTGTTGATTAGGGTCCATCCTTTGACCTAGGGTTTGTGGGATTCTTGCAAGAAGAGCGCCTCGGACTGGCATCCGAGGTGGAAGTATCTCGGCCGGGGCGTCTAGTACTGGAACCTGCCTCGGTCGAGGGTCAGCGACTGGGACCTGGATTGGTCGAGGATCTGGAACAGGATCTTCCCTCGGTCGAGGTAGAAACTGGTCTCGTAAGGCTGCCATATCAGCTTTGATCGCTTCAGTCCTTGTGCGAGTTTCTTCTCTTTCTTGCCTTAGCTCTTCCCTGTTGAGGCGTAGCAGCTCTAGCGCCTCTTTCAACTCGGCCTCAAGATCGCGATTGTCATGGTGGGCCATCTTTACTTCTCTTAAGCGTCGTTTGTATGTCTTCTCTGGTTCGGGATCGTAAGGAACGATTTCCTTCCCAGTGCGGGTTCTTCGTATAAACCTAAGAAAGAACTTGAAAAAGTCACTCAAGTAGAGTGGTTAGTAGACACGGGGGCAAGTACCCCAAGAGTAAACCGTAACCGGCTCGGTCTAGACCAAGTCCCCGGCAACGGCGCCAAAAACTTGTTCTCTCCAAACGGTGTGTGCAAGCTTTAAATTTATAACCCTAGATGTAAGCTTAAAACAAGGATGCGAACCCGCAGTGTACGGGTCAATCGTAGTAAAAAGCAAGGAATTCCAGGGGTCAATCACAGGGACTTAGTGAAACAAAGTCCAATTACGGTATGCTTATGTAAATACTAACCACAAAAGGTAATCAAAACAATCAAAGATGATAAACAGTCAATTAAGGAAATATGCAATTCTAGGGATTAAAGCATCTAGTTGTGATTCCAACTCAAGATCTAAAGATAAGCGGACAAAGCTGAGGTTTTTGCATTAGGAAGGTGTTACTAAAGTGGAATAGATCACCGGGTAAGTCTCACTACTCACTAATCCTAAACCGTAACTCCTATTACCGGGTAAGTCTCAAGGAATTAAGATAAAGAACTATAACCTCAAACTAACGCACCATCTAAGGGAATAGAATCAACCTTTACCGGATAAGTCTCAGGCTAACTCACAAAGATGGGATGAAAGCACACTCAAACCCCAATAAAGGATAAACCTTTATTACCTACACTTATGATCTTAGGTAAACAAACTAAGGAATTACCGGGTAAGTCTCATCCTAAGCTTGCTTTGGACCAGGAAAGGTGTAATAAGGATAAGATTTAGCAAACTCTAACACTTAACTCTCAGTTTCGGATCAGATAAGTCACCTCGGTCAGCCAAATTCCACCCCGGCCGAGATGTTCATCGACTGAGCGAGATGCTTAGGGTTAAGGTAAAGACTCGAACTTTCAGGGTCCTACTGTGATTAAGATCATTCTATCATTGTTTTTCCCACAACCTTCAGCCAATCACCCTAGAATCACACAAGGAAACTAGCCACTCATCATCATGAAAGTATTAATCAAATAAATGGGAAGAAGGTGAATATTTGAACAAGAAGAATTTAATGAAAAGACTTCAATAACTGAATCAAATATCACAACAAAAGCGTTCCTTGGATAAAAATCCAACAAGGCAAGACAACAAGGAAGGGAATCTAAGATAATCTTACAAAAACCCTTCAAAAGCTATAAAAGCTACAATCTTCCTTCTTCAACCTTCAAAAAGGTTCTTCAAATCTCCCAACTGGAGTGTGGCTGCTGCGGTGTATAAACCCTGATCGGTGGTATAGCATGATGATAGCGGATGTGCGGGGTGTCGGATTTGTGGGAAACCCGACCCTTTTTATAGGAAAATAACTCTCCAAAGATAAGATATCTTAGAAAGATCTCTTCCCATAAAAATAGGTAAAATATATGATCTAGCATATCTTCTTCCTTCCAGGAGTCAAGCCCAAAAATATAAGATCTCTTTCCAAAGATAAAAGATCTCGGCCAAGAATAAAATATTCTCGCCGCGTCCCAGGTGTTCGCCTTTGTCGAGTCGATTTCTCTGGATCACCTCGGTCGAGGTGAATCTGTGGTCAACCGAGGTGAGTCACAACTGAATGTGAAATCTCTCAAATCTGGTCCAAAGTAAATCACTAATCAATGGCTATGCTTCCTGGATGTTTCCTTATGTTCCTGAATGTAGCTCCAATGACTCCTTAGCTCCTTTTGCTCCTTTTTGATGCAAAACGTGCCATTTTACCTACGATTACAACAAAACTAGGTGTAGACCTCGGTTCCCGCAAAGGTAGATGAAATGGTAATATAATCACATATAATACATACAAACTTGCAGATTATTGAAGATAAAACGTCCAAACAAACCCTAAAATATAGACTATAATTCATGCTATCAATTTCGATTGTTATGATCCATGTTGTAGGCTAAATAGATGCGATTCTAGGGCAAGGAAAGGATGGTTATGGCTAAGACTATGATAGGATGAACTTAGATTTGCCTTTGGATGACTTGTTTACTTGAACGAAGCCTCTGTTGGAGTCCACGGTTAGTTCTTGCCATTCCACGGCCGTGGAAGGTGTAGAACAGCCCGTCGTTTCCCTGGTTCGATGGATCTAAGCTTTAGATTGTTAGAAAGTTGAAATCCTAGTGTTTGTTGAGTTAAATCTACCCTAGGGTGACCTAGTGTTAGCAACTAAGTGTTAGAAGAGACCTACCCGGTGGTTCTTACTCTTAGATTTCAAGGATGATAAACCCTAGGTAGTGGTGAGCCTCATAAGCCGCCATTGGACTAAGTGTGCTAGGATAGTTGTTTAGGACTAACCCTTTCGAGACTTACCCGGTGAGGATAGGTTAGATCCCTAGGTGACAATCCGGTTTGTGTAGAATTCCCTCCCTTAGGCTCTTTGAGACCTATCCGGTGACGAGACCTTAGGAACGGACTAGTGGACATGAGACCTACCCGGTGATTGATCCCAATCTAGAAATACTCACTCCTAACATATCAATAGTTAGTCCAAGGAATGATTAGATAGCTTGAGTCTTATGCCATAATCGGAATTTCCAACCCCTAGAATCCGCCTTTCTCTTTTGATTCATATCTCGTGTTTAGCTTGTTTGTTTGTGTTGATTCGTTAGTTCAGTTGATCGTTTACTTTGCATGATTTGTGATCCTTGATTGATCACCTAAAAACCAACCAAAAACATTGAGATTTTCATTTCTTTATTTCTTCCTTTTTTCTTAACCTAGATCTTCACTAAACTTAATCATAAATCGAATCAATCTCACCTTAGTCTTTGTGTTCGACCTCGGAATAATATCCCTACTACAAACGTCCCGTACACTGCGGGTTCTCTAGGAGTTAGGAGAAATATAAAGAGTATAAATTTAAAGCTTATTGCGTGCACACGTTCTTAGCGTAACAAGTTTTTGGCGCCGTTGCCGGGGACTAGGTCTAGATTGAGTCTATTTTGTGATTGTTTATAGTGTAGATCTTTCTTGTTGCTTTTGATCTCTCTTTGGTTTGTGTCTTTACTTTTCAGGACATCTCTTACTCTTTAGGTGTATGCAAAGATCTCGTGGCAAGGATTTAGCTCCATTTGATCCCGAACCGGAGAAAACCCTTAGATCTAGATCCAAGAGCATTCGAAAAGGAAAAGAGATGGCCGGAAGAGATCTCCAAGCTGAGTTGGATGAAGCTTTAGAGCAAATTAGGCTAAGAGATGAGCTCTTGGAGGAAGAGAGGAGACTTGCCAATGAGAGGCAAGAAGCAACTAGGAGGGAGATTGATGAGATTAGGCAAGCCCTTGTGCAAGGAGAGCTTAATCGTCAACAACCTCCACCTCCTCCACCACAGCCCCAGCCGGCGGCAAATATTCGGGTTGTGCCCATTGCTATTGAAGAGCCACAAACATTAGGGAGACGTATGGATCCGGCAAAAAGAGCACACAGTCCGGGTGTGAACTTAGGAGATCCCGCAACCCACAACTACGAACTCCGCCCTCAAGTTCTACAAATGATCCGGCATAATCAATTTGGAGGGATGGAAGGAGAGTCTCCTCATCAACACTTGATGAACTATGAGATCTTGATGGAGACTCTTAGACCGCCTAGATTGGAGAACAACAACCATAAACTTAGGGCTTTTTCCTTCTCTCTTAAGGACAAGGCCTTGGCTTGGCATCAATCTATTCCACAAGGGCGAGTGAGTACTTGGGAGGAAATGACAACCGAGTTTTTGACTAAGTTCTTCCCACCTTCCAAGACTACCGAGTTAAGAGGGAAGATAAATGCCTTCGTGATGAAGGATAGAGAGAGTTTATTCAAGTCTTGGGAAAGATTCAAAGACCTTCTCCTAGATTGTCCACACCATGGTATACCGAAAATTGAGCTATTGGAGATCTACTTCAAAGGACTTGATGAAGATAGCCAATTCAAGCTTCAATCTCTTTCCGGTGGGACTTTCATGGAAAAGCATGTGGATGAAACTTGGGAGTTTGTGGAGAAACAAGCTTTAGTGATTGAGAAGTACTCCCATAGGAAGAGTGAAGGGAGAAAGGCGGGAGCATATGAGGTGAGCGAAGTCACCATGAGCAATTTCAAGCTTGACGCCATCAACAATGAGCTAAAGTCTTTGAGAGAGTTGTGTGCTACAACTTTGAAGAACCAAGCAACCCCTCAAGTGCAAGTGCAAGCAAACTTATCTTCCAAGGAGGAAGATGTGAATTACATGGGAAGGGGCAACTACAACAACTATCAAGGCCCAAGGAACTTCAACAACAACCGGCAATTCAACAATTACCGGCCTAACCACAACCATCCCGGGTTTTCCTATTCTAACCCGGATGGAGCCTTGAACCCTCCCGCTTCCACAAGCGCAACTCCACCACCAAAGGCTTCACAAGAACCTCCACCCGGATTTTCTCAACCTCCAAAGGATAGAACCGAAATGATGTTTGAGCAATTGCTTGGAAGGTTGAGTGGTCTTGAAAGCACGGTGACTTCCATTTCTAAGGCTCAAAAGGTGTTGGAAGCACAAGTGTTCCAAAAGGCGGGTGAAGCTCATAGAGATCTGGGAAAGCTACCCGGAAGAACCAAAGACAACCCAAGAGGCCAAGTGTTGGCCATTACAACGAGAAGTGGGTTGAGCATGAAGGATCCCTTACCTAAGGGAAATGACAAAAGGAAGCAAGTGGTGAATGAAGAAGAGACATTGCAAGAAGGTGGAGGCAAGAGTAAGGATGTTGAGCCAACTTATGTGGCACCGCCTCCATACAAACCACCACTACCGTTCCCTCAATCAAGAGCAAGGGCTCGTTTAGACAAACACTTTGGTAAATTCCTTGAACTTATGTCTAAATTGCATATTAACATTCCGTTCATGGATGCTATTTTAGGTATGCCGGCATATGGCAAGTTCTTGAAGGAGATACTCTTCAACAAAAGGAAGTTGGAGGAGTATGGGGAAGTGAGAATGACAAAGAGATCATCGGAATTGATCCAAACAATGAAGGAGGAGATGTCTCCTAAACTAAGAGATCCGGGTTCCTTTTGTGTCCCAATTGGAGTGGGAGAAGTGAAGTATGAAGCTCTTTGTGATCTTGGGGCAAGTGTAAGCATCATACCGCTTGCACTTTGCAACAAGGTTGGGCTAGGAGAGCCAAAACCGGTCAAGATGACCCTCTACATGGCGGACCGTTCAATCACCGACCCGGTTGGGATCTTAGAAGACATCCCGGTGCAACTAGGAAAGTTCTATGTGCCGATTGATTTTGTTGTCTTGGATATTCCGGCGGACTATCCGGTTCCCATCATCTTAGGGAGACCTTTCCTAGCCACTTTCGGATGCCTAGTGGATTGCAAGAATGGAATTCTCTCCTTCAACATTGGAGAAGAGAACATCAAGTTCAAACTGTCCACAATGATGAAAGGGCCAACCCTTGATGAGGATGTTTTCAACATAGTCGAGCGAGAGGAATCTAGAGAAGTTGTGAGCTCGATCTTGATCAAGGACCCCTTGGAGAAGGTTCTTACCTTAAGTTTGATGGAGGAAGGTGTTGAGGAGGCTTGCAATGAAGAAATCAAGGCCTTGGAAACACTAGAAAAGGAGACAAGAGTTGAATTTGAGGTTCACGAAGGCATGCTGAACACCTGTAAGTTCCACGGGCGTGGAGTGTGTTCCACGGCCGTAGAACTCTCTGGAAAGCTCCAAAAAGCAAGCATGGCAACTTCCACGGCCGTGGATGTGGAACCAACCGTGGATCCAACCGTGATTCCCCCAGAAGCATCCCTCATTGATGATCAAGCTTCAAGGAGCCTTGGAGGGTCTTCATTTGCTTTGGATTCATCTCATCCAATGTTATTTGGATCGTCTCCACTCGACAAAGGTCCTCCTAAACTTGAACTCAAACCCCTCCCCTCTCATTTGAAGTATGCTTTTCTTGGTAATAATTCTACATATCCGGTGATTGTGAATGCATGCTTGAATGATGATGAACTTGCTAAGTTGTTGCATGAGCTAAGATTGCATAGGAAAGCCATTGGCTATACTATTGATGATTTAGTTGGCATTAAGCCCTCTTTGTGCATGCATAAGATATTGATGGAAGATAACCATAAGCCCTCTATTGAACATCAAAGAAGATTGAATCCTATAATGAAAGAGGTAGTCAAGAAAGAGATCATTAAGTTGCTAGATGCGGGAATCATCTACCCTATCTCGGATAGTAAGTGGGTTAGTCCCGTTCATGTAGTTCCTAAGAAGGGTGGGATGACCGTAGTAACTAATGAGAATAATGAATTAATCCCAACTAGGACGGTTACGGGATGGAGGATGTGCATTGATTATAGGAAGTTGAACATGGCCTCTAGGAAAGATCATTTCCCCCTTCCTTTCATTGACCAAATGCTAGAAAGGTTAGCTCAACATTCTCATTTTTGCTATTTAGATGGTTATAGTGGATTCTTCCAAATCCCTATCCACCCCGATGACCAAGAAAAAACCACATTTACATGTCCATGGGGAACTTTTGCATATAGGAGAATGCCATTTGGGTTGTGTAATGCACCCGTCACGTTCCAAAGGTGTATGATGGCTATCTTTTCGGAATACATTGAGAATATCATGGAGGTGTTTATGGATGATTTTTCTGTTTATGGATCTTCCTTTGATAATTGCTTAGCTAACTTGTCATTAGTATTGAAAAGATGTGAGGAGACAAATCTTGTCTTAAATTGGGAAAAATGCCACTTCATGGTAAGTGAGGGTATTGTGTTGGGACACTTGGTGTCCAACCGTGGCATTGAGGTTGATAGGGCCAAGATTGAAACGATAGAGAAGTTGCCACCACCTACCTCGGTGAAAGGGGTAAGGAGTTTCTTAGGGCATGCCGGTTTTTACCGGAGGTTTATTAAAGACTTCTCTAAAATTTCTAAGCCCCTTACTAACCTACTAATGAAAGATGTTGAGTTTGTTTTCTCCAAGGATTGCCTTGAGGCTTTTTGTAGGTTAAAGAACGCTTTGATCTCCGCACCTATCATGCAACCTCCGGATTGGAGTTTACCGTTTGAGATCATGTGTAATGCAAGTGATGTAGCCGTTGGGGCTGTTTTGGGGCAAAGGAAGGATGCCATCTATTATGCTAGCAAGACACTAGATGATGCCCAACTCAATTATGCTACCACCGAGAAGGAGTTGCTAGCGGTAGTATATGCATTTGAGAAGTTCCGCTCATATCTTGTTGGAGCGAAGGTCATTGTGTATACGGATCATGCTGCGATCCGTTATCTACTTACCAAGAAGGATGCCAAGCCTAGGTTGATTCGGTGGATCTTTCTTCTTCAAGAATTTGATTTGGAAATCCGGGACAAGAAGGGTCCGAGAACTCTATGGCGGATCACCTTAGTAGACTCCCACCATTGGAGCTTGAGAGAGATGACATCCCGATTGATGACTCATTCCGGGACGAGCAATTGCAAATGGTGGAGGAGTGCTTGTTTCCAAGTATCTAGAGGAAGTGAGCCGTGGTATGCCGACATTGTGAACTATCTTGTGTGTGAGGAAGTGCCTCCCGATTTGTCATATGCCCAAAGGAAGAAGTTCTTCAAAGATGTGAGGCACTACTATTGGAGTGACCCACTTTTGTTCAAGAGAGGGCCAGATGGAATGTTTAGAAGGTGCATACCGGAGGATGAGGTGGAGAGTGTGATCTGCCATTGTCATTCCTTGCCATGTGGAGGGCATGCTAGCTCACACAAGACATGTGCGAAGGTGTTGTAATCGGGCTTCTTTTGGCCAAGTTTGTTCAAGGATGTGCAAAGCTTTGTAGTAGCTTGTGATGCTTGCCAAAGGACGGGCAACATCTCAAGGAGGAATGAGATGCCCTTGAACAACATACAAGAAGTGGAAATATTTGATGTGTGGGGTGTGGACTTCATGGGACCATTCCCTTCTTCATGTGGCAACCTCTACATCCTATTGGCGGTTGACTATGTTTCAAGATGGGTGGAGGCAATTGCCTCTCCTACAAATGATGCCAAGGTGGTGGTGCGGTTCTTCAACCGAGTGATCTTTCCTAGGTTTGGAACACCAAGGGTGATCATAAGTGATGGAGGGAAGCACTTCACCAATAGGAACTTTGGAGCACTTTTGGCTAAGTATGGGGTGACTCACAAAGGTGGCAACACCTTACCATCCCCAAGCTAGTGGCCAAGTGGAGATCTCCAACCGGAAGATCAAGGGAATTCTTGAGAAGACGGTCTCTAGGACGAGAAAGGATTGGGCTATGAAGCTCGATGATGCCTTGTGGGCATATAGAACCGCTTTCAAGACACCAATTGGCACCACTACCTACAAGTTAGTCTATGGCAAGTCTTGCCACCTTCCGGTAGAGATGGAGCATAGAGCTTATTGGGCCATTAAGTGGCTAAATTTTGACCTCAAGGAGGCCGGAGAGAAGAGGTTGCTTGATATGAATGCTCTTGAGGAGATCCGGTTGGATGCCTATGAGAATTCCCGGATCTACAAGGAGAGAACCAAATGGTGGCATGGCAAGCGCCTCATCCCGAAGGAGTTAAGTGAAGGCGACCTTGTCCTTCTCTTCAACTCAAGGCTGCGGCTTTTCCTCGGAAAGCTTAAATCAAGATGGACCGGGTCATATGTGGTGAAGAAGATCTTCCCCCATGGAGCCATTGAGATAGGAGGGGAGCATTGTGGAGATTTCAAGGTGAATGGGCACCGGTTGAAGAAGTATATCCCGGGAGCTCCGGTGGATATGATTGCCCCACTTCACCTAGAATGAGATGCCCCCGAGTTTGGTCAAGCTAATGACCTTAAAGAAGCGCTTGGTGGGAGGCAACCCATTGGTAACGTTCTCCCTTTTTCGTTTTGTTTTTTTTGTTTTTAATTTTTCTGTTTTTGTGTGTTTTGTGTGCTTTGTGTGTGCTAGAATCTTGGTAGCATTGGAAGCCTTGCATGGCATGTGAATAATGATGATGAGTCCCTCATCAATTATGGGTGGAGCGGACGCGGAACTTGGACGGCTAGCGGTGCCTAGCGCGGGTCCCGACGCTTTGATGAACACTTAGAGCTCTCTACCATTGTTGATAGGATCATCCACCATCAATCCACTTGAGAAACCCCAAATACCATAGCAAACCATTTTTACATTGTGAGAACCCTCTTTCACTCTTCTTTACTTCATTTACACATTGGGGACAATGTGTTTCTAAGTATGGGGTGGGGTTTGCATGATCCTTTGCATGATGAGCATCTAGGATAGCTTAATATTATCACATATCTTGCATTGTATATACTCATTTCGAAAAAAAACAAAAAATCAGAAAATTAAAAAAAAATTTGTGCTTTCTAGGCTTGGATATGACCCTAATGATGAATTTTGTCATGTGGATTGGCTATGGATGGCTTTATGTTTTAAATTGATGAATGCATATGTGGACTTGAAGTACTTATCTTGAATCCCATGAATGGATTGTGATCATGATGTTTGCCTAGAATGGATTGAGTATTGAAAGTCGAAATTACATGCTAGTTCTTGCACACCATCTAGGAATGAATGAGGCAATTCATCTTTCTCTACTTCTCATCTTGATCATGATTGCTTGAGCACCTCAACTGATATAAATTTGACCTCTTTTGACCCATCCGGGAATAGGAGCATGTTAGTGTGTTGATGTGTGTGAAAAGCAAGTGTGGGGTGAAGATGTTGATAAAAGAATGTCATGAATAAAATGCTGAATTTGTTGTGAAAGTGTAGACAAAAATATAGGTTTGGGGACGTTGGTTTAAATGACAAGTAACTCGGCACCATTCACATAATCGGGTGTTTGTGCCTTGCCAAAGTCAAATAAACCAATAGTCCTAACGAGTTTTGGTATGTGTGCCCGGTGTGGATGCACCTCGAAAAATAGAAAAAGCCCGAGGATGGCTAATCACCAAGGTTTCGGCTTTTGTACACCAATGCCATTGTCTCAAAAATAAGTGAAAGAAAAAGAAAAGAAAGAAAAGATGGAGAAAATATACACTGAGGGAAGTTGATCGAGGACAAAATTGTGGAGTTAGTTCCATTCCCGGATTAGCATCACATAGCCTAGAAAAAATCCCCACCTAATCACAACGTTTCTTGGCCTTTTAGCTCACAAGCCCTTGTGACCTATTTGCATGTGTGTATGACTTAGTAATCTAGATTGGATATGCTCTTGATCATCTTGACTTCTTCATTTTTTACATTTCATGCATGCTTCCGAGTTAAGTACAATTGTCTTTCCGTGCCTTCATTTGTTAGATGCATGATTGCTTGTCCATTGCCACAAAACATGACTATGAAGGTGATCCAATATTAGAAGCACAACTCCAAAAAGATTTTGCCATTTTTCTGCATACATAAATCATGTCATCCCTTAGTCTATAGTTGGGAATTTGCTCGGGGACGAGCAAACCTTAAGTATGGGGTATTTTTGATAACACGATTTATGACTTAGGATTAGGCACTCATTTAGATATATTTTCCACTCATTCATGCATGGTCTAGCATTAGTTCACGACGTTTTCACTCAAATCATTTATTTTGTCGAGATAGACGTCTACGCGGACTTTTGCTTGCTTTATAGGTATTTTGGGAGATTTGGGAGCTTAATCGATGCATTCGAGAGTCACTCCTCGAGTTGACACACTTTCGGACTCATTGGAATGCAAGCTAAGGGCTAAGGAGGACTCATGGAACCTAGTCAACACAAGACATGCACCAAATGGATGACTTAATGATCCAAGGCAAAGCTGAAGCACCAAACCACGGTTCACTGAAGGTCCACGGCTGTGGAACCAACCGTGGTTTTTGCCAGATGGTTGTGACAGCTGTGCCACGATCTCATGGCTCACTCTAGCAAGGTTGTAGTATAAAAGTGGTCCTGCAAGGCTGAGAGAAGGCATCTTGGAGCAGCCATCCATTATCCCCTATCATCCAATCAAAAACATTCTGAAACAAGAAGATTCTCTTGGGAGAAGCTACCATTGAAGGAAGAAGAAGAGCTCCATTGGAGAGGAAGGAGAAGAACACACCATTGCTAGCACTTGATATGTTTTGTAGTGAAGAAATTCGGAATCGTTTTCTAGGGTTGTAAGAATCGTTTGAACCTTCTTTTGGAAGGGTTGTGAGTCTTTCTAATCTTAATTTCAGCTTGGTTTTGTTTGCTTCACTTGTTCATCTCTTTCTTTTCATTATCTTGCAAATGGAAGCCATGATTTTATGCTTGATGATTTCAATTGTTATGATGCATATTGTAGGCTAAATAGATGCGATTCTAGGGCAAGGAAAGGATGGTTATGGCTAAGACTATGATAGGATGAACTTAGATTTGCTTTTGGATGACTTGTTTACTTGAACGAAGCCTCTGTTGGAGTCCACGGTTAGTTCTTGCCATTCCACGGCCGTGGAAGGTGTAGAACAGCCCGTGGTTTCCCTGGTTCGATGGATCTAAGCTTTAGATTGTTAGAAAGTTGAAATCCTAGTGTTTGTTGAGTTAAATCTACCCTAGGGTGACCTAGTGTTAGCAACTAAGTGTTAGAAGAGACCTACCCGGTGGTTCTTACTCTTAGATTTCAAGGATGACAAACCCTAGGTAGTGGTGAGCCTCATAAGCCGCCATTGGACTAAGTGTGCTAGGATAGTTGTTTAGGACTAACCCTTTCGAGACTTACCCGGTGAGGATAGGTTAGATCCCTAGGTGACAATCCGGTTTGTGTAGAATTTCCTCCCTTAGACTCTTTGAGACCTATCCGGTGACGAGACCTTAGGAACGGACTAGTGGACATGAGACCTACCCGGTGATTGATCCCAATCTAGAAACACTCACTCCCAACATATCAATAGTTAGTCCAAGGAATGATTAGATAGCTTGAGTCTTATGCCATAATCAGAATTTCCAACCCCTAGAATCCGCCTTTCTCTTTTGATTCATATCTCGTGTTCAGCTTGTTTGTTTATGTTGATTCGTTAGTTCAGTTGATCGTTTACTTTGCATGATTTGTGATCCTTGATTGATCACCTAAAAACCAACCAAAAACATTGAGATTTTCATTTCTTTATTTCTTCCTTTTTTCTTAACCTAAATCTTCACTAAACTTAATCATAAATCGAATCAATCTCACCTTAGTCTTTGTGTTCGACCTCGGAATACTATCCCTACTACAAACGTCCCGTACATTGCGGGTTCGCTAGGAGTTAGGAAAAATATAACGAGTATAAATTTAAAGCTTATTGTGTGCACACGTTCTTAGCTTAACAATGGCCTCCAGCACCGCAACTTTCTTTTCCGGCTGGGACGAACTCGATCCTTGCTCCTGGCTCTTCAATGGAGTTGAAGAAGAAGAAGAAGAGAGGAAAGGATTAGAGGAGTCATTCGATTTGGAGTTAGAGTAAGGGTTACCCGAATTTTGGTTGTTTGCCCTCCAATTATTGTTATTGGATCCTCTATTGTTGTTGTAGTTGTTGTTCCGGGAACCGTTGTTGTTGTTCCGGTAACTACTGTTGTTCCTTGATCCTTGATCTTCCTTCTTGGTTTGAGCAACTAAGAGTTCCTTCAATTGCTTCACACCATTCTTCAAAGAAGTGAGTTGATCATTGTTAGGTGGAGCATCTTGACAGTTGACTCTTTTAACTCCACCTTCAGCTCCTTGGTGGGAGTATTTCTCCATGTGCAAAGCTTGCTTCTCTATGAACTCTCAAGCTTCGTCAATCGGCATGTCCATGAACGTGCCGGCGGATAGTAGTTGAAGGTTGGACTGGGTGTTTCCGTCCAGTCCCTTGAAGTATATCTCCAACAACTCTATCTTTGGAATCCCATGATGTGGGCAATCCAAAAGAATGTCTTTAAATATCTCCCATTACTTGGACAAGCTCTCCTTGTCCTTCATGATGAATGCAATAATCTTCCTTCTCATTTCAGCAGTTTTAGAGGGGGGAAAGAATTTAGTTAAGAACTCTGTCGTCATCTCCTCCCAAGTATTGATTTTTGCTGGAGGAAGAGATTGATACCAAGTAAGTGTTCTATCTTTCAAAGAGAAGTAGAAAGGCCTTAGCTTGTAGTTGTTGTTTTCTATTCTTGAAGGTCTCAAGGTCTCCATCAAGATCTCATAGTTTTGTAGATGTTGATGCGGAGATTCCCTCTCTAGCCCTCCAAACTGGCATTGGCGAATCATGGAAAGAACTTGCGGTCGAAGCTCATAATCATGGTCCGTTGGATCACCTAGGTTGACTCCTGGACGCCTCAGTTGTTGATCGGGGTCCATCCTTTGCCCTAGGGTCTGTGGAATACCTGCAAAAAGAGCATCTCGGACTGGCATCCGAGGTGGAAGTATCTCGGACTGGCATCCGAGGTGGAAGTATCTCGGCCGGGGCAGCAAGTACTGGATTCTGCCTCGGTCGAGGATCTGGAGTAGGGTCTTGCCTCGATCGAGGATCTGGGTTCGGTCGAGGTAGATACTGGTCTCGTAAAGCCGCCATATCTGCTTCGATCGCCTCATTCCTTGTGTGAGTTTCTTCCCTTTCCAATCTCAGCTCTTCCTTGTTGAGGCGTAGTTGTTCTAACGCCTCCTTCAATTCGGCCTCAAGATCGCAATTATCCTGATTGGCCATCTTCGCTTCTTTCAAGCGTCTTTTGTATGTCTTTTCTGGTTCGGGATTGTAAGGAACGATTTCCTTCCCATCGCGGGTTCTTCGCATAAACCTAAGAAAAAGAACCTGCGAAAGTCACTCAAGTAGAGTGGTTAGTAGAAACAAGGGCAAGCGCCCCGAAAGCCAACCGCAACCGGCTCGGTCTAGACCAAGTCCCCGGCAACGGCGCCAAAAACTTGTTCGCTCCAAACGGTGTGTGCAAGCTTTAAATTTATAAGCCTAGATGTAAGCTTAAAACAAGGATGTGAACCCGCAGTGTACGGGTCAATCGTAGTAAAAAGCAAGAAATTCCAAGGGTCGATCACAGGGATTAGTGAAACAAAGCAAGTGTAGGTTGTCTATTTAATTACTAACCACAAAAGCAATTAAAGCAATCAAAGGTGATAAAAAAGTCAATTAAGGAAATATGCAATTCTAGGGATTAAAGCATCTAGTTGTGGTTCCAACTCAAGATCTAAAGATAAGCGGACAAAGCTAAGATTTTGCAAAGGGAAGGTGTTTCTAAAGCGGAGTAGATCACCGGGTAAGTCTCACTACTCACTAATCCCAAACCGTAACTCCTATTACCGGGTAAGTCTCAAGGAATTAAGGAAAAGAACTATAGCCTCAAACCAACACACCGCCTAAGGGAATAGAATCAACCTTTACCGGGTAAGTCTCAGGCTAACTCACAAAGATGGAATGGAAGCACACTCAAACCCCAATAAAGGATAAACCTTTATTACCTACACTTATGATCTTAGGTAAACAAACAAAGGAATTACCGGGTAAGTCTCATCCTACGCTTGCATTGAACCAGGAAAGGTGTAATAAAAATAGGATTTGGCAACTCTAACACTTAACTCTCAGTTTCGGATCAGAAAGGGTCACCTCGGTCAGACGAATTTCACCCCGGCCGAGATGTTCATCGACTGAACGAGATGTTCTAGGGTTAAGGATAAAGACTCGAGCTTTCAGGGTCCTACTGTGATTAAGATTATTCTATCATTGTTTTTCCCACAACCTTTAGCCAATCACCCTAGAATCACACAAGGAAATTAGCCACTCATCATCATGAATGAAATAATCAAATATAAGGGAAGGAAGTGAATAATTGAACACAAAAACCTTAAGAAAAAGGTTTCAATAACTGAATCAATTATCAAACAAACAAGCGTTTCTTGGATCACAATCCAATGAGACAATCAACAAGAAGGGAATCTAAGAGAATCTTACAAAACCCTTCACAAAAGCTATAAAAGCTATCAACTTCCTTCCTTCAATCTTCCTTCAACCTTTCAAAAAGGTTCTTCAAATCTCCCCGCTGTAGTGGATGTTTTCCAGCTGTAAGCGGATGTCTAAGCACCGTTAGCGGATGTCGAATTTGTGGAAAATCCAACCCTTTTTATAGGAAAATTACCTCCCAAAGATAAAAGATCTTAGAAAGATATTTTCCCATAAATTAGGTAAAATATATGAGTTGAATTATCTTCTTCCTTCCAGGAATCCAGCCTAAAAATATAAGATCCTCTTTCCAAAAATAAAAGATCACAGCCAAGAAAAAAATATATCTCGCCGCGTCCAAGGTGTTCGCCTCGGTCGAGCAGCTCCTCTGGATCACCTCGGTCGAGATGGTACTGTAGCTGACCGAGGTGACTCTAAACTGAATGTAAAATCTCTCAAATCTGGTCCAAAGTGAATCTTCAATCCATTTCCATGCTTCCTGCATTATTCCTTAAGCTCCTGAATGTAGCTCCAATGACTCCTTAGCTCCTTTAGCTCCATTTCGATGCAAAACGTGCCATTTTACCTACAATTACAACGAAACTTGGTGTAGACCTCGATTCCCGCAAAGGTAGATGTAATGACAATATAATCACATAATATACATCCAAACATGCACATTATTGAAGATAAAACGTCTAAACATGTCCCAAAATATAGACTATAATTCATGCTATCAACTATTTGGAAATAACCCGAATATCCATCAAGGAAGCAGTAGTACTGATGACCTACAAGACGTTCCAACATTTGGTCAATAAAAGGTAATGGGAATTGGTCTTTTCGTGTTACCTTGTTGAACTTGCGGTAGTCAATGCAAACTCCCCATCCGGTTTGTGTTTTGCTCGGGACCATTTCTCCATGTTGATTTTCCACCATGGTGATGCCTCCTTTCTTCGGAACCACTTGGGTTGGACTAACGCAAGTTCTATCCGAAATAGGGAAGATCATATCCGCTTGGAGGAGCTTCAACACTTCCTTCTTGACCACATCCATCATTAGCGGAAACAACCTCCGTTGAGGTTGCCTAGAGGGTTTGGCTTCATCCTCAAGTAAGATCCTATGCATGCACGTTGAAGGGCTTATCCCTTTGATGTCCGCAATGGTCCACTCAAGGGCCGTCTTGTGCTCTTTTAGCACTTTCACCAACTTGTCTTCTTGACCGGTAGTCAACTTGTTGAAGATGATCACCGGCAAGGTATTGTGTTTCCCAAGGAAAACGTACTTTAGGTGTGACGGAAGGTCCTTCAATTCTATTTCTGGTGCCTGCACTATAGACGGAACAAGTTTCTCGCTTGGTGTTAGTAGAGTGGGCCCAATGGCGAAATTGGAGGTAGGTAGCCTTTTATGCCCATCTAATTGGGCTAGGACCTCCTTCATGCTGGATGTTAATATATAATCTGATTTGAAACCATCTATGTCATGCTCGATTACATTTTTCAATTCATCAACATCAGAATTATCAAATACATCTTGCACAAAAGGTTCAACAATTTCAATAGCACATAAAGAATGATCATCACTAGGAAATCTCATTGCATCGTAGATGTCAAATTCCACTACTTCACCATCAAACTCCATGGTTAGTTTGCCACTAACATAGTCAATTTTAGTCCTAGCAGTTTTCGGAAATGGCCTACCTAACAGTATCGGTGCAGTATGCAAATCATTTTCAATATCCATTACAAAGAAATCAGTAGGAAATATTAGGTTATCTACCATTACTAATACATCTTCAATTATCCCTTTCGGGTACACATTAGATCTATCAGCAAGTTGTACTACAATCCTAGTTTCCATTAATGGCTCAAGGCCAAGTGATTTGTAAATAGAATATGGTAAAACATTTATAGAAGCACCAAGATTAAGCATTGCTTTATCAAAACGGGTTTCCCCTATAACACAAGGAATGCTTACCATGCCTGGATCGC
Source organism: Fagopyrum homotropicum (assembly GCA_033239125.1). Lineage (NCBI taxonomy): Eukaryota > Viridiplantae > Streptophyta > Magnoliopsida > Caryophyllales > Polygonaceae > Fagopyrum > Fagopyrum homotropicum. The sequence goes on from BSWB01000004.1 coordinate 28,071,950, forward strand.
TGCACTTCTTGGGCATTCTCCGTTGGAAAACAGTCGACACATGCTCACTTACTTGCACTTTTTATTTCCCTTTCAGCTTCTGATTCATCTTGATAGTGCAGAGCTCCTTCAAGAAACGAGCATATTTAGGAATACTCTTCACTAGCTTAAGGAGGGGAATGTTTACCTCGCATTTGGAGAAAGTCTCAATGATTCTTCTCTCCTCAATGATTCTTCTCTCCTTCAAAGCCTCAGGAAACGGAGCTGGTGGTTTCTCAGAGTACAATGGCGGAAAGTTAGGCTGGATGTAAGAATCTTTCTCAGCAGAACCTTCTGTCGTATTTTCCGCAGGGGCATCAGCTTGTATGCGCGGGGGCGGCTCAGGGGTTGTCACCGCAGGGGCGGGGACATCCAACTGCAGGGGCGGTTTCTGCTCGGTGTTGGGCGCAGTTGCAGCCGCAGGGGCGGCTGTGGGTGCGGTAAAATCGACATAAGGTTTGCTTTGTGATTCCTTTGCTGGTTTTTGTTAGATTTGCTTCCCACTCCTTAATGTTAGGGCACTAACATTCTCCTTGGGGCTTATAAACGTCTGGGAAGGCAATCCTTTGAAAAATCTAGCTTCGGTCCTTGAAATGGCTTCCGCCATTTGTCCAACCTGTTTTTCAAGGTTCTTGATGCTGGATTCTATTGTTTGGACATGAGTAGCAAAGTGTTTAGTTAAAACCTGCAACATATCCTCAGTTGATTGATACTTACCTTGTCGGGGCTGCTGTTGTTGGTTTTGTTGATCCCTCCAACGAAAATTCTATTAGTCACGCCAATTTGGCATGAAATTCTGCGCATAAGGATCGTTCCTAGGCCTTTGCTGTTGTGGTTGTCCATAACCCAATGCGTTTACCTCAGCATCGTCATCCTGGACTTGTGGACACATGTCCATTGGATGATATGGGTCAGCACACACTCCACAAGCTTTCAGTTGTTGTGGGGTTCCCATCAATGTTAATCTCTTCACCGTCTCATTTAATTCTGCAAGCTCCGTGGAGATCTCACTCTTCCCGGTATTCACAGCATGAACTCCTCTCTTGGACAGGGTCCTTACAAAGTTTCGGGTTCCTTCCGCTAGTTCTTGTATCTTTTCCAAAGCAAGGTCAGGAGTAGAGTTACGAATATTACCTCCGCAAGCCGCGTCGACGATCCTCCTTTCATTATCGAGCAAGCCATTGTACAAGTACAAGACTAGATCTTGATTTGAATATCCGTAGAAAGGACAGCTGGATCGTAGGCGTGCAAACCTTTTGAAGTACTCATAAAGAGTTCGTCTGCCTCTTGCTCGATGTTGCTTATAGCTTTCTTCAAGCTATTGGCCTTCTTGGCTGCGAAGTATTTCTCCAAAAACGCCTTGTGAAGGTTCTCCCAAGTGTCGATGCTCCCGGATGGAAGGTGGTAATACCAATCATCCGTTGAATCCTTGAGTGTGAAACCAAATGCCCTCATCTTAATTTGTTCTTCGGTAATATTGGCCGGCTTCATGCTCATACACACGGTATGGAACTTTCCAAGGTGTTTGATGGGGTCTTCGCCACTTAGCCCATGGAAAGATGGGAGCAAGTGAATGAGACCTGACTTGAGCTCAAAATTGACTCCTTCCCCTAATGCCGGTATAGTGACCGCAACGGGGTTTTGAGCCAAGGTGGGCTGCGTGAGTTGACGAAATGTACGGACAACCATCTCTTGTTGAAGTTGTTGTCTTCGTTGCCGAATGTGCGTCCTCTCAATTTTAGGATCAAAGGAAGCAAGATCAGGGTTAGTAGCACGGGTTTGAACCATAAAAATGGTTTAAATCAATAATCAATAATAAAACAAATAAAAATGCTAAACTCCCCGGCAACGGCGCCAAATTTTGACTGAGTTGTATTTCTATGGTCGTCTATACCCAATCAAAAGTAAATCCTGACTAAGCACTAAAACAAATATATTGGTAACGTAGGGGTCGAACCCAAGAGAGTTAAGGTGTTTTTATTAAGTTCAATTATTGATTATCGAAACAAGTAACAAGGGGGGGTTTGGTTGAAATGACACACACAAAGCTTATGAAAACAAGTGACACAAAAGGCAAAACAATGATGGATGAATCTACACTAGGTTGATTCTTAGCATGCAAATGCTACTTTGGTGAGTTCCTTTTACTAGTTTTAAGTAATCTCCCGTCTTGATCATATATATGTGTTGAGCCAACCGGCATCAACACAACTTAACAGGCTAGTGTTCCGTAAACCTAAAAGAACAAGTAAGAAGAATAAAGACTAAGGGATACAAAGAATGGATTAAAACCGTTAACACTATCTTTATATTTGTGTTCCTTTTCTTTAAGCAATTACAACCCGTTATTACTTAAAGTTTACTACTAGATTAAAGACCCAAACCCGGAATCTATTAATCCTAGTTCTTTGCATGCACTTTAGAACCAAAGGTGATCAATCTTAAGTGTAAATCAAACATGCAATTAGACAATAAAGATCAAGGAAACACAAAGTATTACTTAATGAAAACTTATAATAAAGATAACTTACAACCAAAGTAACAATGCACCTTCAAACCAACTCAATGTAGCAAGGGAGTTAGCAACTCATTACAATGGAAATTTGGATTCTAAAATGGAATAACAAGTGGATAAGCATGGATAAGTAGTGGATGATTTTAGCAATCAACCAAGGCCTATTTATACCACAAAAGACACTAAATAGGAGTAAATGACCGGTCCAAAATAGTCACCTTTAATGCCATAAGGGTGGTGTAAACAGCCAAAGTAAAGCTTCTGACGTTGAACCGTAGGGGCGGCCTTCAGAACCGCAGGGGCGGTTTGGGCAGAATCGCTTGAACTTCTTCATGGCCGCAGGGGCAGCCAGGTCATTCCGCAGGGGTGGATCTTTAATGTTCTTCAAACATTTTTCTCTTCAACTTCCTGCTGTTTCTGATGCCAAGCCGCCGGGGCGTCCCAGTGTAAACGCAGGGGCGGTGACACAGACTCTTCATCTTCCAGCTCCCAAGTTGAGGCGCAGGCAGGGGCGCACGGGAAGGCGCAGGGGTGCTGGTCATCGCTTCTTCAAGGCAAGTCACCGTAGGGGCGTTGGGGGTTAACGCAGGTGCGGTGACAATCTTCGTGGCTGGCGTTGGGGAAGGCGCAGGGAGCGCTCCAAAGTAAGGTGTCACCCGTTGGGGCGGTGAAAGGGCTCCGCAGGGGCGGTGAAGCAACAGAAGCTTTGCTTCGTGAACGAACTTCACTCCTAAGTGCTTATAACTCCTTCCTTAGCTTCTTTTAGTCTTATTCTTCTAGACCAAGGAGTTAGTAACATAAACCGACACAAATGCAATAAAAAGACTCTAAAAACAATTCTAAATGATAGTGATTCCATCACCTATCAGATGCGCAGGGGCGGTGAGGCGCAGGTGCGGCAGCTTGTAGGCGTGGGGGCGGGAGAAGTGCAGAGGGCGATTTCTGACAGCGACGAGAGTGGTGGAGCTGGGGAGCCTTGTGGTGGCTTCTTGCTGGTGGAGACATCGCCGGAGGTGGTGCGTAGTGGAGGGGAAAGAGTGTGTGAAGGAGGAATGTGTTGGAGGGTCAAAGAATGTGGAAGGTGTTGGTGGTAGTGAAAGCTGGTGGCACAGGGGCGTGTTGAGGGCGTTGGTTGGGTTGTTGGAGGTGGCGTAGGGGCGTTTGCAGAGGGTGGCATGTGAGGGTTTAATGAGGGCGCAGGGGCGTGAGTTTGAGAGAGGTAAGGTGTGAGGGAGGGTTGTGGTTGGTGAGGAGAGAGAGTGAGTGGGTGGGGTAGGTGTAGGGCATTTTGGGTTTTCTTTTTTTTTCTTTTTTGGGGAAAACCGCAGGGGTGGGGGCTTGTCACCGCGAGGGCGGTGACAAGGAAGAGGGGGCGCAGGCTCAGCGCCGGGGGCGGCGCTATGAATGCGTGTCAAGAGTGACCACCGAAGGGGCACATGGATGTCACCACGGGGGCGGTGACAAGGGCTTAAGCGGACGCAGGCCCAGCGTTGGGGTGGCGCTGGGCAATTGTGTCACCGCAGGGGCGGGGACACTAATCCGCAGGGGCGGTTTTCTTGACAAAGACTCCTCTTCTTATTCCTTTGGGTTGCCTCCCGAACAGCGCCTTTGTTTTACGTCATTGGTTCGACGTAAGGGCTCTACTTCTCTGATTGTGCCTCCTCTAGCACCATCTCATCAATTGAATCGTTCTTTACTCCTTCAAGGTAAGGCTTTAGCCTTTGTCCGTTTACCTTGAACACCTTGTGTGTTTGGGGATCATAAAGATCCACAGCTCCGTGAGGGTATACTTCGGCTATCACGAACGGCCCTGTCCACCTTGAGCGCAGCTTACCTGCAAAAAGTTTCAAACGTGATTGAAAGAGAAGTACCTTATTACCTACCTTGAAGTCCTTCCGGAGAATATTTCGGTCATGACATGCTTTGGTTTTTTCTTTGTATGCAGTGGCATGGTCATACGTATCTAATCTCAACTCCTCCAACTCTTGCAATTGGAGTTTCCAAAATTCTCACACTTCCTCTATGCTCATGTTGCACTTCTTTACCGCCCACCAAGCTTTGTGTTCTAGCTCCACCGGAAGGTGGCAAGCTTTCCAAAACACGAGCCTGAAAGGAGACATCCCTATACGAGTCTTGTAGGTTGTCTGATATGCCCATAGAGCGTCGTTTAGCCTTGCACTCCAATCCTTCCTTCCGGGAGAGACCGTCTTTTCGAGGATGGTCTTAATTTCCTAGTTGGATACCTCAGCTTGACCATTTGTTTGTGGATGATAAGTTGTTGACACTAGTTGGTGGACGTGGTACTTCTTATGGAGGGTCGTGATTGTCTTGTTGCAAAAATGGGTACCCCTATCACTGATTAAGGCTTTCGGAATTCCATATCTTGTAAAAATATTTTCCTTAAGTAAAGCTGCAACCACTTTTGAATCATCAATTTTGGTGGCCTTTGCTTCCACCCACTTGGAAACATAGTCCACCGCAAGTAGAATATATGTATGCCCAAATGAAGTAGGAAAACGCCCCATGAAATCAATTCCCCAAACATCAAATATTTCGCAAAATATAAGAGAGGTTTGGGGCATTTCATGTCTCCTTGAAATGTTTCCTACCCTTTGGCATCTATCACACACTTTGCAAAACGCAAAAGCATCTCTAAAAATGTGTTACCAAAAGAAACCGGCATCCAAAACTTTTCTTACAGTTTTGTTTGCCCCAAAGTGCCCCCTAGATGCTTCAGAAAGACACAAGGTTAGGACAGATTGTACCTCATTATCCGGAATGCAATGGCGGATCACTTGGTCACTACAATGCTTCCACACGTAAGGGTCGTCCCAAACGTAGTGTCGAGCTTCGGCCTTTACCTTCTCTCGTTGTGCCTTGGTGAAGTCTGGAGGGTACTCCTTCCTGACCATGAAGTTCACAACGTCAGCAAACCAAGGCTTAAAAGACTGAAGCTTAAGACAAACCTCTGTCGACAATTCCGCAGGGGCGCCTAGACTGAGCCGCAGGGGCAGCTGGCCGCAGGGGCGGGAAGTTTGAGGCGCAGGGGCGGTTAGACAACAGAGGGTTGTGTAGAATGTGTCATTTGGAAAACTTACAGCTATTTCCTTTCCTTTTTCTGGATCTTCTTCTTCCTTTACTAATCTGCTCAGATGATCGGCCACCAGGTTCTCAACCCCCTTCTTGTCTCGTATCTCTAGGTTGAACTCACTTAGAAGGAGGACCCATCGGATCAAGCGTGGCTTTGCCTCCTTCTTTGCCATGAGGTACCTAAGAGCTGCATGGTCAGTAAAAATAATCACCTTTACTCCAAGTAGGTATTGTCTGAATTTCTCAAGGGCAAAAACCACCGCTAGCATCTCCTTCTCGGTGGTAGAGTAGTTTCTTTGCGCTCCATTGAGTGTCATAGACGCATAATGGATCACGTGCGAGGCTCGTCCATCCAACTGTCCTAAGACAGCTCCTACAGCGTAGTCGCTGGCGTCACACATGATTTCGAAAGGTTTCTCCCAATCCGGAGAACGGATGATTGGTGCACTAGTAAGACACGCCTTCAAAGTGTCGAAAGCTCTTTTGCAACTTTCATCCACTATGAAGGTGACGTCTTTCTTGAGCAATTCACATAGTGGTGCCGAGATCTTCGAGAAGTCTTTGATGAACCATCGGTAGAAACCTACATGACCAAGAAAATATCGGATTTCCCGAATGTTAGTAGATAAGGTAAACTTTGAATTACATCAACCTTTGCCTTATCTACCTCTATCCCTTTGGAGGATATTACATGTCCTAGCACGATTCCTTGTTCCACCATAAAATGGAATTTTTCCGAATTAAGAACTAGATTGGTTTCAACACATTCTTCAAGAACAAGTTTTAAATGTCCTAGACATGCATCAAAATTGTCTCCATGGACGGTAAAATCATCCATGAAGACTTCAATAAAGTTTTCTATGTATTCGGAGAAAATACTTATCATGCACCGTTGGAAGGTGTCGGGTGCGTTACAAAGTCCAAATGGCATTCTGCGGTACGCAAAAGTGCCAAATGGGCAAGTGAAGGTCGTCTTTTCTTGATCTTCCGATGCAATGGCTATTTGGAAGTAACCCGAATATCCATCAAGGAAGCAGTAGTACGGATGACCTACAAGACGTTCCAACATTTGGTCAATAAAAGGCAATGGGAAATGGTCTTTACGTGTTACCTTGTTTAGTTTGCGGTAGTCAATGCAAACTCTCCATCCGGTTTGCGTTTTACTCGGGACCATTTCTCCGTGTTGATTTTCCACCAATCTGATGCCTCCCTTCTTTGGAACTACTTGGGTTGGACTAACCCAAGTGCTATCCGAAATAGGAAAGATCATGTCCACTTGGAGAAGCTTCAACACCTCCTTCTTGACCACATCCATCATTGGCAGATTCAACCTTCGTTGAGGTTGCCGAGAGGCCTTGGCTTCATCCTCAAGTAAGATCCTATGCATGCAAGTTGATGGACTTATCCCTTTGATGTCCGCAATGGTCCATCCAAGGGCCGTCTTATGTTCTTTCAACACTTTCACCAACTTGTCTTCTTGACCGGTAATCAACTTGTTGGAGATGATCACCGGCAAGGTATTGTTATCTCCAAGGAAAACGTACTTTAGGTGAGATGGAAGGTCCTTCAATTCTATTTCCGGTGCCTGCACTATAGATAGAACAAGCTTCTCGCTTGGGGTTAGTAAAGTGGGCCCAATGGCCAAATTGGAGATAGGTAACCTCTTATGCCCATCTAATTGGGCTAGGACCTCTTTCATGCTGGATGTTAATACATATTCTGATTTGAAATTATCAATGTCATGCTCAATTATATTTTTCAACTCATCAATATCAGAATTATCAAACACATCTTGCACAAAAAGTTCAACAATGTCAATAGCACATAAAGAATGATCATCACTAGGAAATTTCATTGCATCATAGATGTCAAATTTCACTACTTCACCATCAAACTCCATGGTTAGTTTGGAACTAACATAATCAATTTTAGTCCTAGCAGTTTTCAAAAATGGTCTACCTAACAATATGGGTGCAGCATGTGAATCATTTTCCATGTCCATTACGAAGAAATCAGCAGGAAAAATTAGGTTGTCCACCATTACTAATACATCTTCAATTATCTCTTTCGGGTACACATTTGATCTATCAAAAAGTTGTACTACAATTCTAGTTTCCATTAATGGTTCAGAGCCAAGTGATTTGTAAATGGAATATGGCAAAACATTTATAGAAGCATGTTAGCATGAAATATTGTGATATTTTAGGCATGTTTTATAAGTGTATTTCATCCATAATGGTAGTCATTGATAAAGCATTGAAGTATTTGTGAGTTGGTTTATCTATTTTGTCGATATAGAGGTCTACATAAGCTTTGTGTTGATTGTAGGCAATTAAGAGCTAATTCCGAACGGATTGAGAGAGAATGGAGATAGATTGAGCATGTCCAAGGATTGAGGACATCACTGGGAGCTAAGGATGATGCTAGGATGAAGAATGACACAAAAACAAAGGAGATTACGAACTATGTACGTTCCACGCTCTAAAGTACGACCGTACTAAGTTCCACGCTCTAATCCACGGCCGTGGAACCTTGGCAAGACGAGCGTGGTGCATTCCAGCAACTTACACGGCTGTGGAGAGTTGTGACAAACCGTGATGAGTTTCCACGCTCTAAACCACGGGCGTGGAATCTTGGATAACCGTGATTCTGATGATCTTTTAACGCACACTTTGAAGCCATGATCTTTTACGCAATGGGCCGGGCTCATATTTCATCTTACCCTATAAAAGGACGGAAGAAGAGGGATTCCATCACCTTCGCTTAGACTTGGCCTACGCTTATTGCACGTGCCTAGGGTTTCAAGTGGGACGTGTGGAGATTGCTATTCCGCGACAGAAAGTTGGAGAAAGAGTGAAGATTTGGAAGATTGTTCGTAAGGAGATTTCATACTTTGTTCTTAGGTTTGATTAGAAGACGGATTGACATCCCGTTCTTCGTTCTTATCTAAGATTGTGATTGTTTGTGTTATTCCGAATCTACCTGCATCATTGTTCTTGATTTGTGGATTTGAGATTGATTTGAAGGTTATTAAAGGTTTTCGGAAGTTTTCATCTTTCATTCTTTTAAATCTTGAATTTGATATCAATATGACTGTTGTTGGCTAAAACCTTTTAGCAATTCTAAGGTGAAGGGTTGATAGTTGTGGCTTAGATGATGATAGATCGATCGTAAACAGATTGGACCCTGAGAGTTAGAGAGAATCGCCGATGAACCTAATCCACGGTCTGTTCTTGAGCTTCCACGGCCGTGGAACTCAAGAACTACCCGTAATTTTGTGTGGTAGTGAAGCCTCAATAACCTCTACCTCGATTTCGAGTGTCACAACCTTAATCGGTTAAGTTAGTCTTGATCCTTGGATTACAAGTTTGGGTATTTGACGTTAATATTTACCTTTAGAATCTTTCTATACTGAAGCCTCAACAACCTTTATAGAGAGTGCCTTTAGGTGAATCATATAAGGTCTTGGAACTTCACCGTACATTGCCTTACATTCGTATACCTTTGTATACCTCAACTCTGTCCTTATATCTTTAGTATATCTTGAATCGATTGCCACAGCTGGATTCCTGGATCTTTAGGATTGTTGTTTTCCCAATAATTTACAAAGCTTCATACATTTACTTGCTTGACAAACTTATAATTGGATTTAACCCCCCAAATCCCTGTGTTCGATACTCTGGAATTCTTGCTTAACTATATCGATCCGTACACTGCGGGTTCGCTTGCTTGATTTCTAGTTTTATAAATTTAAAGCTTATTTGCACGCACGCTAAGTGGCGAACAAGTTTTTGGCGCCGTTGCCGGGGATTTGGTCTAGGCCGAATTCGGTTATCGGTTGTCAAGCTTGGGAGATTCTCCCTTGTTATTTGATATCTTTTCGAGTGCATGCGCAGGTCTAGGAATAACGAAGACCTCTTACCTCTTGATCAACAGCTTGAGAGGACTTTGAGGAGAAAGCAAAAGTAAATAAAAATGGCTGAAGAAAGAGAACGTGATCTCCAATCGGAGTTAGCGGAAAAGGAAGCTCAACTCCAATGGAGTGAGAAGACTCGTAGGGAGGAAACGGATCATCATCAAATGAAGGTTGATGATCTAACGGACATGATGTTCCAAATGAGGCTGGAAATAAACAACCTCAAGGAGAAAAAGAAAAGGAGGAGACCGGGAAGATCAGTTAGAGCCAACTCATCTAATGAGGATAGCGACTCCTCCATGCCATCACTAGAGGAAATTAATCCCACGATCAATGTGAATCCATTCTTTCCACGGCCAGCTGGAAATCGCCGTGTTTCACCTAGGAATGTGAGGATCGAACGTGTGGATGAAGAGCCAAGAACTCTTGGCCAAAGGATGGATCCAACGCAGCAACCACGCCGTTTAGGTGTGAACTTTGATGCTGATGATGTACAAGGGTTTAGCTTCAACCCTCAAGTTATTACCATTGTTCGCCAAAACCAATTTGGTGGAACAAGTGCTGAATCTCCACACCAACATCTACAAAACTTTGAGATTATGATGGAGACAATGAAGCCTAAGAATGCAACTACCAACAGCTACAAACTCAAGCCTTTCTTCTTCTCCTTGAAGGGGAAAGCATTGTCTTGGTATCAAGCTCTTCCAAGTGGAAAGCTTGAAACATGGGAGGACCTTTCTTCGGAGTTCCTCACTAAGTTCTTTCCGCCATCCAAAACGGCGGAGCTAAGAGGTAAGATTAATGCATTTTCTATGAGATCTAACGAAAGTTTGTTTCAATCTTGGGAAAGATTTCAGGATTTGCTATTGGATTGCCCTCATCATGGCATATCCAAGCTTGCACTATTGGAGATATACTATAAGGGGCTGGATGTGGAAACACAATTCAAGCTCCAATCCCTTTCATGTGGTACATTCATGGACATGAGGAAAGATGACGCTTGGGACTTCATTGAGAAGCAAGCGCGAGTGATAAAGAAGTATTCTCATCGGAAAGTGGAGGCGAATCATGGGGATCAAGGAGCAAAGCTATCACAAGCAGCTCAAACTCAAATCTTTTCTCTCAACACGGAGATTAAAGAGTTGAAGGAAGCCATCAAAACCAACTTTCCGAAGCACAAGGAGCAAGATGTGGGTTATTTAGGCAACAACAATAACCACAACGGTAATGAGAATACCAACCGCAACAACCGGAACAACAACCGGAATAATTGGAACAACAACAACAACCGGAACAACAATTGGAACAACAATAGGGGTTCAAACAACAACAATTGGCGCTCCAATCAACAAAATTCGGGTAATTCTTATCCTTCCAATTCAGGAAATTCACTAACTCCACCTTCCTCTTCTTCCACTCCTTTGAAAAGCCAGGGGCAAACATCTAATGGTGGAAGTACTTCGGGGAAAGAGAAGCCCGATCCCATGTTGGAAACGATTTTGGGGAAGCTTCAAGGGTTGGAGACTCGCATCATCAAGGTTGATGATCACATTACTAAGGTTGATAAAGCCCAAAAGGTTTTAGAAAACCAAATGTTCAGCCATGCGGAGGAAGTTCCTAGGAATCAAGGGAAACTTCCAGGAAAAACGGAGGACAACCCAAAAGGAAGGGTGATGGCAATCACAACTAGGAGCGGAGTGACAACTACCGACCCGCAGCCTAAGTTTGTAGAAGTCCCCGTTGAGAAAGAGAAAGAGAAAGAGAAGGGGAAGGAGAAGGAAGATGTCTACGTTCCTCCTCCAGCTTACAAACCTCCCCTACCGTTTCCGCAATCTAGAGCAAGAGCGCGTCTAGACAAGCAATTCGGTAAGTTTATAGAACTCATGAGCAAATTGCATATTAATATACCTTTCATTGATGCTATTGTAGGTATGCCAGCTTATGGTAAGTTCTTAAAGGAAATCCTCTCTAACAAGAGAAAACTAGAGGATTTTGGAGAGGTTAAGATGAGTTCGGATTCTTCGGATCTCATCAAGACCATGAAAGAGAAGATGCCCCCAAAGCTAAAGGATCCGGGGTCATTTTGTATTCCCATAAGAGTGAGAGATGTCACATATGATGCATTATGTGACTTGGGAGCAAGTGTGAGCATCATCCCACTTGCATTATGTAGGAAGATCGGTTTAGGCAATCCTAAACCGGTGAAGATGACGTTGTACATGGCGGATCGATCCATAACTCGTCCCGTCAGTATTGTTGAAGACGTCCCGGTCAAGCTAGGTAAATTATATGTTCCTATAGATTTTGTTGTGCTTGACTTTCCTGCAGATAGTCCGGTCCCGATCATTCTCGGAAGACCGTTTCTTGCAACATCCGGCTGCATAGTCGATTGCAAGAATGCTAGACTCGCCTTTGACATAGGAGAAGAGAAGGTAGAGTTCGTTCTTTCTACCTTGGTGAAGGAACCAATCTTTGATGAGGATATATTCAATATCCAAGATGAAGAAGGGTTGTCTAGAGAGGAGGTAAGTGCTATTCTCTTCAAAGATCCTTTGCAAAAGGTTATTACTATGAGTCTAATGGATATAGGGGAAGAAGAGGAGTGCAATGAGGCAATTGAAGCCTTAGAAGCACAAGAAGAAGTGTGTGAGGAGGAGTTTGAGAAACTCCACGATGAGGCAGAGAACGTGCGAATCCACGGTCATACACTATATTCCACGGCCGTGGATTTCACCAACAAAAGCGTGGAGCACTCCAGAGGGTTACACGGTCGTGGAGAGAACAGAGAAACCGTATTTACTTTCCACGCCCAAAATCACGGCCGTGGAGAATGCAGAGAGGCCGTAATTTTGGGTGATTCCGAAGGTAATTGTGTCTCTTCTTCAACTTCTCTTGATTCTTCTCCAACTCCTTCTACATCCTTAGACACTTCTAAGGAAGCATTGGATACTCCTCAAGAACCATTAGAGACTCTGATAGTGATGGAACTAAAGCCGCTCCCTACACATCTAAGGTATGCATTTCTTGGACCTAATTCTACCTTTCCGGTAATTGTTAGTTCTGATTTAAGAATAGTTGAACATAGTAAGCTCATGGTTGTCCTTAGGAAACATAGAAAAGCTTTAGGATATACTATAGAGGACTTAGTTGGAATCAAACCTTCCCTATGCATGCATAAGATATTAATGGAAGAGGACTTTAGGACTTCGCGACAACCTCAAAGGCGGTTGAATCCGACCATGAAGGAGGTTGTCAAGAAGGAAATTCTTAAACTTCTTGATGCAGGTATCATCTACCCTATCTCCGATAGCAAGTGGGTGAGTCCGGTACAAGTTGTTCCGAAGAAGGGAGGAATGACGGTCATCACCAACAAGAATAACGAACTCATTCCTACCCGAACCGTAACAGGATGGCGGATGTGCATAGACTATCGCAAGCTAAACAACGCGACGAGGAAGGACCACTTCCCACTACCCTTCATCGACCAAATGCTTGAAAGGTTAGTACAACATTTGCACTTTTGCTATCTTGACGGTTATAGTGGTTTCTTTCAGATTCCGATACACCCGGATGATCAAGAGAAGACCACATTCACGTGCCCGTGGGGTACGTTCGCCTATAGGAGGATGCCGTTCGGGCTTTGCAACGCCCCAACCACCTTTTAACGGTGCATGATGGTCATCTTCTCCGAATATATAGAGGAAATCATGGAGGTTTTTATGGATGACTTCTCCGTTTATGGTTCCTCTTTTGACAATTGTCTTTCTAACCTTGCTCTTGTATTACAAAGGTGTGAAGACACTAACCTAGTTCTTAATTGGGAGAAGTGTCAATTCATGGTGAAGGAAGGCATTGTATTAGGACACTTAATCTCTAGTAGAGGGATTGAGGTGGATAAAGCTAAAATAGAGACTATAGAAAAGCTTCCTCCCCCAACTTCGGTGAAAAGGATAAGAAGTTTTTTAGGATATGCTGGATTTTATAGACGCTTCATAAAAGACTTCTCTAAAATATCAAAACCGCTTACTAATCTATTGATGAAGGATGCAGTTTTTGAGTTTTCGTAGGAATGTTTAGATGCGTTCAATATGATTCGGGAAGCTCTAATTTCAGCTCCGATTATCCAACCTCCGGATTGGAATCTTCCCTTTGAGGTTATGTGTGACGCAAGTGACGTAGCTATAGGAGTTGTCCTTGGACAAAGAAAGGAAGGGCGAACCCATGCCATATACTACGCTAGCAAGACGCTAGATGAAGCGCAGCTCAACTACGCCACTACGGAAAAGGAATTTTTAGCCATTGTTTATGCAATTGATAAATTTCGCTCTTATCTTGTACGTGCAAAGATGATTGTATACACGGATCATGCTGCGATCCGGTACCTCCTTGCAAAGAAGGATGCGAAGCCAAGGCTAATTAGATGGATTCTTCTCCTACAAGAATTCGATCTAGAGATCCGCGACAAGAAGAGTTCGGAAAATTCTGTTGCGGATCATTTGAGTCGTCTAACACATCTAGAGGACGACCACCTACCTATAGATGACTCCTTCCCGGACGAGCATTTACACATTATAGAGGAGTGCATCGATATGATCGCCAAAGGTAACGAACCATGGTTTGCTGATTTTGTTAACTATTTGGTTTGTCAGGAAATACCGTCCGGATTATCCTACGCACAAAGAAAGAAATTCTTTAAGGATGTTCGGGAATACTTTTGGAATGAACCTCTCCTCTTTAAGAGAGGTCCGGATGGCATTATTCGGCGATGTGTGCCGGAAGATGAGATGCAAAGTGTCATCCGCCATTGTCATTCACTACCATGTGGAGGACACGCTAGTTCGAACAAGACTAGCGCTAAGGTATTGCAATCTGGATTCTTTTGGCCTACACTATTTAAAGATGTGCAAACCTTTATTTCCTGCTACGATGCTTGTCAAAGAACAGGAAATATATCTAGGAGGAATGAGATGCCTCTCAACAACATCCAAGAGGTGGAGATCTTCGACGTTTGGGGAGTAGACTTCATGGGACCATTCCCATCATCTTGTGGTAACCAATACATACTTTTAGCGGTTAATTATGTTTCAAGATGGGTTGAAGCGATTGCCTCTCCCACCAATGATGCCATGGTAGTGGTCAAGTTCTTTAACAAGACCATCTTCCCACGATTTGGGACACCACGGACCATCATTAGTGATGGAGGCTCTCACTTCATTGCCCGGCGCTTTGAAGCTCTCTTAGCTAAGTATGGGGTGACTCACAAGATCGCCACCCCTTATCATCCACAAACTAGTGGACAAGTGGAGATCTCAAACCGGGAGATTAAAGGAATCCTAGAGAAGACGGTTTCAAGGACTAGGAAGGATTGGTCTTTGAAGCTAGATGATGCATTGTGGGCATACCGAACTGCGTATAAGACTCCCATCGGAACCACACCATACAACCTTGTGTATGGGAAGTCTTGTCACTTACCGGTAGAGTTGGAGCACAAGGCGTTTTGGGCAATCAAGTGGCTAAATTTCAGCATGAAGGAAGCGGGAGAGAAGCGTCTCTTGGACCTAAATGAGCTTGAAGAACTCCGCTTGAATGCTTATGAAAACGCCAAAATCTACAAAGAAAGAGCAAAGCGTTGGCATGATAAGCATATCATTCCAAAGGACCTCAAGGAGGGAGATCAAGTTCTCCTCTTCAATTTAAGGCTTCGTCTCTTTCCAGGTAAGCTTAAATCTCTTTAGACCGGACCCTTTCTAATCAAACGTATTTTCCCTCATGGTGCAGTTGAAGTATGGGGTGAAACGGGCGGAAGCTTTAAGGTGAACGGTCAACGACTCAAGAAGTATACACCGGAACTCCAAGCTGAAGAGTTCGCGCCCACCGCACTCGAATAAGTGCGAATTTGGTCTAGCTACGGACCTTAAACAAAGCGCTTCTTGGGAGGCAACCCAAGGTATTGCATTATCGTTTTTGTCTTTGATTCATAGATTAGTTTAGTTTAGACGTTTTTGCTTTGTTTTGCCTTCGATACCTTCCGGTATGTTCATGTTATTGGATGTAGGAACAGTGGAAAAGAAAAGGGGAAGAGAAAGTTTGAAGAAAAGTGACGAAACTTGGACTTTGGAGCATTACAGAGAGTTCCACGGCCGTGGTTTAGACCGTGACAGCAACAATGACCGTAATTTCTAAAAGCCTGAGAAAAATCACCAAAACCACGGTTCCGTACATTTCCACGGCCGTGGAACCCCCCGATAGACCGTGATTTTCAAAAATTTTTACGGCCACTATATAAACCACGTTTCTTCACAAAACACACCAAAATACCCAAACCACGCCCCAAAATCGCCGAATTGCTTCCCCCACTCTCAAATCTTCGTTCGTTAATCGTTTTTAACAATTCTTTGGCCTAAACCGAAGCAAATCCATACACCTACAAGATCCAAGCAACAATTCAAGTGGCAAATCACCGGAGAAGCCACAATTTGGATTCCAAAATCCGAAAACCTAGGTTTTTGGCTCTCTCTCTATCTTTGTCGATTCGGTCTTGTAATTGCTAGAATTTTTAGGAATAACTGATTGGAATTGGAAGGAAATTAGTCTAGGACTGTTGTTGTTGAATTTGGTGAGATTTTGTTGAGGTTTGCGAAATTACGAACAGAACCACGGTTCTTGGAGCTTCCACGGCCGTGGAATACTTAGAACAGACCGTGGTTTTTGACAGATCATGGATTTTGTGAGGAGAGTGTCCGGTAGGAACAAGGACAAGAATAAGGATAAGGATAAGAACAAAAAGAGGAAAGGTAATGATGCTTCCTCTTCTAGAGTACCACCTCCTTCATCCCCTTCACCTCCATCATCACCATCACCACCTCACCCTAGGATCCCTACCATCCACGAGGATCATCTCGATGCTTTAGAGAGGATCCACAAGAGAGCGGTCATAGGACCTAGATACCTACTGTTGGAGGAGTTAGAGCCTCTACATGTGATAGGGGACATTACTCGGCTCTTGGATAGAGCCGGCTTAGTCATCTTCTCCGCTATTCGGGAAGATGCTTATGAGGAGATTACGAGGGAGTTTGTAGTTTCCTTTGAGCATAGCCATGTTGACAGGACTGTCTCTCTCCGGCTGATGGAAAGAGATTATGAGTTTTCGATTAGAGAGTTTGGAGCCTTCTTTGGGTTCCACGAGACCTTCAATGGTCGTTTCCCCAGTGGCGTGTACGCCAAGGATTTCTGGGAAGAGATCGCTATGATCTACGCCAGCGAGGACCGCTGGCAGCCAGCTGACACCAAGGCTAAGTTGATGTATCACTTAGCCTTGAAGATCGCTCACAAGGTACTTTCTAAGTGTCTCTTCCCTAGGACGGAGACACCTCAGAAAATCAAGACAGATGAGCTTTTCCTTCTCTACTATATGCTATACGGTAGACCTGCTGATTGTTCCACCCTCTTAGCTGCTACTATGAGCAAACTAAAGAACAAGAGGGCTGGTAACATTGGATACGGTGGGATGGTCACCCACCTTGCTCGACAGTTAGGGGTAGATTTCTCTGCTTACACACGTATTGCTGCTACACCCCTAGGACTCCAGGCCCTCATGACTAGAGGCATTATCTTCCCCACCCATAGAGGTCCACCATACGCTGCTATGCCATGGAAGAGTAGGACCGCGAGAGGTATAGAGTGGCTCCCCGAGTATTCCATTATGGCTGGACGCCATAACTGGAAGGCGACGTTCGCTGCTATGCATGCGAACAGATTGGTAGCCCCACCTTACGTTCCACCACCACCAGTTGTAGAGGAGGAGATGAGAGGAGATGATTATGAGGGAGGAGGAGGAGTTGAGCAGGACTTTGGTACATTCCCGGATCAGCCGGATGCAGTTCCCGACATGCATAGACGTTTTCCCCGCCCAACTAGAGCATCTGGCTCTTCCTCTCGCCGCGCTAGTGTGAGCGAGAGGCCTACTTGGATGGCTGACCCTCCTGCTTGGTATTCAACTCTGCCGGATTGGATGGGAGCTCCACCGCCTTGGCATTCACAGCCGCCACCAGCACCAGCACCTTCAAATGCACCGGCGTGGTACAGCCAGCCGCCTGGCTGGTACGAGCAGATGCCAGAGTGGGCTACCGACCTTTCTAGCCGGGTTGGAGTTTTGGAGATCCGTGCAGATGCTAGGGATGCACGAGTGGACGATCTATACCACATGATGAGAGACGTTTACCGCCAGCAGTTCGGGCGGGTACTATGATCCCAGCTTCTCTCTTTTTCCACCACCGCCTCCACCGCAGTGATGACATTGATGATCGACAGTTTTAGCCGCTCCACCACCATTTTGTGAGTTCTTTTTCTTTCTTTCTTTTCTTCTTTTTCTTTTCTTTGAATATTAGGGACAATGTTTGTTCCAAGTATGGGGTGGGGTGTGACTAATAGTTTGTAATAACTCTTACTCACTTTGTATACTTCTATTGAGACTACCTTGCATGTTCATTCTTTTGTTACACGTTTCATTATTGCATTGCATGAAAAAGCTTTTGAAAAACCCATAAAAATTGAAAAATTTTGAAAATTTTGTGCTTCTAAGGATAGAGATGATTTCTATGATAATCACCACTTGTGAATTGAGTTTTGATGACAATCGCATGCCTAAACAAATAGTGAATCGAAAAGAAATTGAATGAGTTGATTATTCCTCTTTTGCAAATTTCATAATGTGATGAATGTTACTTAAATCATGTTGAGAAATCAAGGTTGAAATCACATGATAAGTTCTTATGCTTCTTTTGAGATGGTTAAGGCAATTCGATTTTCTTTCTTCTTTCTTTGATCATCTAGCCCCTCATTGAAATAATGACCTCCCTTACCTATCCAGGAATTTGGAGGAGTTGAATGAAAAAGGCATGTTTGATGTGGGAGGGCCATGAAAGCAATATTTTGCATTCAAAAGAATAGAAAGAAAGTATAGGTTTGGGGAAGTCAATCATGACGATGAGTAACTCGGCACCATTCACATAGCTGGGTGTTTGTGTCTTGCCAAAGTCGGATTGAGCGATATTCCTAGCGGATTATGGTATGTGCGCTAAGGGTTTGAGGCATCTCGTGAAAATGAGAAACGCCAATCTCCTAGGCTTCGGTTTTTGTGCACCTCTATCCATAACTCCAAAAGTAAAGTCGAAAAATGAAAAGAAGAGAGCGAAGCTCTAAGTTGAAAGTGCTGCGGAAACCGCAAGAGAAAAAGAAAAGAGTAGTTATCCACTTTCCCGGATTCATGCACCACATTCCTTAAAGATTTCCTTCCCTTTCCACATTCTAGACCTTGTTTGAAAGTCCTTAAGATCAAAAGAATGTTATATGACTTGGTGATCTAAATTGAAGTTTCTTATGATTGATTTTGATAATGTTTGAAGGTTATGATGTTTACATGGAAGTTTGATTATTCATGAGCTTTCTTTACTCTTTACTCTTTGATTATGTATATGAAAGTCTTATAGACGAATGAAGCAAGATTTGAGAATGATCTATTGATTAGAAGGCACATTCATCTAAAAGAAGTTTTGCTTTGAGAAGGTACACATATTTCATCCTAACTTGAGTTTTAAAGCTTTTGAAAGACCTTGCTTAGGGACAAGCAAGTAGCAAGTAGCAAGTATGGGGTTATTTGTTAGCATGAAATATTGTGATATTTTAGGCACGTTTTCTAAGTGTATTTCATCCCTAATTGTAGTCATTGATAAAGCATTGAAGTATTTGTGAGTTGGTTTATCTATTTTGTCGATATAGAGGTCTACATAAGCTTTGTGTTGATTGTAGGCAATTAAGAGCTAATTCCGAACGGATTGAGAGAGAATGGAGATAGATTGAGCATGTCCAAGGATTGAGGACATCACTGGGAGCTAAGGATGATGCTAGGATGAAGAATGACACAAAAACAAAGGAGATTACGAACTATGTACGTTCCACGCTCTAAAGTACGACCGTACTAGGTTCCATGCTCTAATCCACGGCCGTGGAACCTTGGCAAGACGAGCGTGGTGCATTCCAGCAACTTACACGGCCGTGGAGAGTTGTGACAAACCGTGATGAGTTTCCACGCTCTAAACCACGGGCGTGGAATCTTGGATAACCGTGATTCTGATGATCTTTTAACGCACACTTTGAAGCCATGATCTTTTACGCAATGGGCCGGGCTCATATTTCATCTTACCCTATAAAAGGACGGAAGAAGAGGGATTCCGTCACCTTCGCTTAGACTTGGCCTACGCTTATTGCACGTGCATAGGGTTTCAAGTGGGACGTGTGGAGATTGCTATTCCGCGACAGAAAGTTGGAGAAAGAGTGAAGATTTGGAAGATTGTTCGTAAGGAGATTTCATACTTTGTTCTTAGGTTTGATTAGAAGACGGATTGACATCCCGTTCTTCGTTCTTATCTAAGATTGTGATTGTTTGTGTTATTCCGAATCTATCTGCATCATTGTTCTTGATTTGTGGATTTGAGATTGATTTGAAGGTTATTAAAGGTTTTCGGAAGTTTTCATCTTTCATTCTTTTAAATCTTGAATTTGATATCAATATGACTGTTGTTGGCTAAAACCTTTTAGCAATTCTAAGGTGAAGGGTTGATAGTTGTGGCTTAGATGATGATAGATCGATCATAAACAGATTGGACCCTGAGAGTTAGAGAGAATCGCCGACGAACCTAATCCACGGTCTGTTCTTGAGCTTCCACGGCCGTGGAACTCAAGAACTACCCGTAATTTTGTGTGGTAGTGAAGCCTCAACAACCTCTACCTCGATTTCGAGTGTCACAACCTTAATCGGTTAAGTTAGTCTTGATCCTTGGATTACAAGTTTGGGTATTTGACGTTAATATTTACCTTTAGAATATTTCTATATTAAAGCCTCAACAACCTTTATAGAGAGTGCCTTTAGGTGAATCATATAAGGTCTTGGAACTTCACCGTACATTGCCTTACATTCGTATACCTTTGCTTACCTCAACTCTGCCCTTATATCTTTAGTATATCTTGAATCGATTGCCACAACTGGATTCCTGGATCTTTAGGATTGTTATTTTCCCAATAATTTACAAAGCTTCATACATTTACTTGCTTGACAAACTTATAATTGGATTTAACCCCCCAAATCCCTGTGTTCGATACTCTGGAATTCTTGCTTAACTATATCGATCCGTACACTGCGGGTTCGCTTGCTTGATTTCTAGTTTTATAAATTTAAAGCTTATTTGCACGCATGCTAAGTGGCGAACAAAGCACCAAGGTCAAGCATGGCTTTGTCAAAACGGGTTTCCCCTATAACGCAAGGAATGCTTACCATGCCCGGATAGCTGCACTTCTTGGGCATTCTACGTTGAAAAATGGCAGAAACATGCTCACTTACTTGCACTTTTTGTTTCCCCTTCAGCTTATGATTCCTCTTGATAGTGCAAAGTTCCTTCAAGAACCGAGCATATTTAGGGATACTTTTCACTTACTTAAGGAGAGGGATGTTTACCTCGCATTTGGAGAAGGTCTCAAAGAGATCCTTGTCCTCAATGATTCTTCTCTCCTTTAGTGCCTCAGGAAAAGGTGTTGGTGGTTTCTCAGAGTACAGTGGTGGAAACTCAGGTCGGATATAAGAATCCTTCTCAGCAGAACTCTGTGTCGAGTTTTCCGCAAGGGCACTAGAGTGCAGGCGCAGGGGCGGCTCAGGGGATATCACCGCAGGGGTGGGGACCTCCAACCGTAGGGGTGGCGTCTGCTCAGAGTTGGGCGCATTTGCAGCCGCAGGGGACGGTTGTGGTTGCGGCAAACTCGTCAGAGGGTTTGTCTTGTAATTCTTTTGTTGGTTTCTATTGGATTTGCTTCCCACTCCTTAATGTTAGGGTACTAACATTCTCCTTGGGATTTTCAACCGTCTGGGAAGGCAATCCTCCGGAGGATCTAGTTTCGATCCTTGTTATGGCTTCCGCCATTTGCCCAACCTATTTTTCAAGGTTCTTGATGCTGGATTCTGTTGTTTGGACATGAGTAGCAAAATGCTTAGTCAAAACCTGTAACATATCCTCAGTTGTTTGATAGTTACCTTGTCGGGGCTACTGTTGTTGGTTTTGTTGATCCCTCCAACGAAAGTTCTGTTGATCACACCAATTTGGCATGAAATTCTGCGCATAAGGATCGTTCCTAGGCCTTTGTTATTGTGGCTATCCATAACCTACTGCATTCACCTCTGCATCGTCATCCTGGACTTGGGGACACATGTCCATTGGGTGATATAGGTCAGCACAAACTCCACATGCCTTTAGCTGTTGTGGGGTTCCCATAAGTGTTAATCTCTTCACCATTTCCTTCAGTTCTGCAAGCTCATTGGAGATCTCACTCTTTCCGGAATTCATAGCATGAACACCTCTTTTGGAGGAAGTCCTTCCAAACTTTCGGGTTCCTTCTGCTAGTTCTTGTATCTTTTCAAAAGTAAGGTCAGGGGTAGAGTTAAGAATGTTACCTCCACAAGCCGCATCGACGATCCTCCTTTCGGTGTCAAGCAAGCCATTATACAAGTACAAGACTAGATCCTGAGTTGAATATCCATGGAAAGGACAGCTGGATCGGAGGCGTGCAAACCGCTCAAAGTACTCATATAGATTCTCATTCACCTCTTGCTCGATGTTGCTTATAGCTTTCTTCAAGCTATTGGCCTTCTTGGCTGGGAAGTACTTCTCCAAAAACGCCTTGTGGAGATTCTCCCAAGTGTCGATGCTCCCGGATGGGAGGTGGTAATACCAATCGTCCGCTGCATCCTTGAGTGTGAAGCCGAATGCCCTCATCTTGATTTGCTCTTCGGTAATGTTGGTTGGATTCACACTCATAACCACGGTATGGAACTTCCCAAGGTGTTTGATAGGGTCTTCACCACTTAACCCATGGAAAGATGGGAGCAAGTGAATGAGACCCGGCTTGAGTTCGAAGTTGATTCCTTCTCCTAATACGGGTATAGTAACCGCAAGAGGGTGTTGAGCAAAAGTCGGGTGAGTGAGTTGACGAAGAGTACGCTCAACCATTTCTTGTTGTTGTTGTCTACGTCGCCAGATGTGTGTCCTCTCAATTACTAGATCAAAGGGAACAAAGCCGGAGTTAGTAGCACGGGTTTGAACCATAAAAATGGTCCAAACCAATAATCAATAAAAAATGAAATAAAAATAACTTAACTCCCCGGCAACGGCGCCAAAATTTGAACGAGGATATTTCCTTAGGTCGTTTATATCCTTTCAAAGTAATTTCCGAACTCAACACTAGAACAAGTATAGTGGTTAAGTAAGGGTTGAATCCAAGAGAGTTTGGTTATTTTTATTAATTTCAATTATTGATTATAGAACCAAGTAACAAAGGGGGGGTTTTGGATGAAGTCATGCACACAAAACTAGAAAGCAAGTAATACAACAAGTAAGATGATGATGGGTGAATCTACACTAGGTTGATTCTTAGCATGCGATTACTACTTTGGTGAGTTCCTTTTTACAAGTTTTCAAGTAATCTCCCGTCTCGATCATATATATGTGTTGAGCCAACCGGCATCAACACAACTTAACAAGTTAGTGTTCCGTAAACCTACAAGAACAATTCACAAGTTAGCTTTCAAATAAAGACTAAGGGATATAAAAAAAAGATTAAAACCGTTAAACTTATCTTTATATTTGTGTTCCTTTTCTTTAAGCAATTACAACCCGTTATTACTTAAAGTTTACTACTAGATTAAAGACCCGAACCCGGAATCTATTAATCCTAGTTCTTTGCATGTTTTTTAGAACCTAAGGTGATCAATCTTAAGTGATAATAAAACATGCAATTGGACAATGAAGATCAAGGAAACACAAAGTATTACTGAATAAAAACTTATATTAGAAAGGACTTACAACCAAAGTAATAATACAGCTTCAAACCAACCCAATGTAGCAAGGGAACTAGCAACTCATTACCAAGGTAGCAAGAGAGAATTACAAAGGGAAATGATAGATCTAAAATTGGATGATTCTAGCAATCAACCATGGGTCTATTTATACTACAAATGGCACTAAATAGGAGTAAATGGCCGGCCAAAATAGCCACCTTTAATGCCATAGAGGTGGTGTAAATAGCCGGAGTAAAGTCTCTGTCGCTGAACCGCGGGGGTGGCCTTCAGATCCGCAGGGGCGGTTCAGGCGAAAACGTTTGATCTTCTTTGTGGCTGCAGAGCGGCCTGGCAATTCCGTAGGGGCGGATCATTAATGATCTTCAAATGTCTGACTTTTCAACTTTTTGTCGCTTCAGATGCTGAGCCGCAAGGGCGGCTCAGTGTCAATGCAGGGGCGGTGACGCTGGCTCTTCATCTTTACAGCTCCCAAGTTGAGACGCAGGCAGAGGCGCAGGGGTGCCGGTTGTGCTTCTTCAGGGCAGGTCACCGCAGGGGCGCCAGGGAGTGGCGCAGGGCGCGGTGACAGTCTTCGTTCTGGCGCTGGCAAAGGCGCAGGCTGCGCTCCGGAGTATGGTGTCACCCGCAGGGGCAGTGACACTACTCCGCGGGGCGGTGAGGCAACAGAATCTTTGCTTCGTGAATGGTCTTCAACTCCTAAGTGGTTATAACTTCTTCTTTATCTTCTTTTAGTCTTCTTCTTCTGGATCAAAGAGTTAGTAGCATAAACCGACACTACTGTGATAAAAAGACTCCAAAAACTAATCTAAATGATAGTGATTCCATCACCTATCATATGGGGTAGGGTGTGACTATCGTTTGTAATAACTCTACTCACTTTGCTTTGCTTATGTCTATGAACACTTGCACGTTTCCTTTCATTGTCACACATTTTATTATTGCATTGCATGAAAAAGGCTTTGAAAAAAAACCATAAAAATTTGAAAATTTTGAAAAGATTTTGTGCTTCTAAGATTAGAGATGATTTTTATGATAAAATTTACTTGTGGAATAAGTCTTTGATGATAATTGTATGCTTGAATTAGATTATGAAATGTGAAGAGATTGAGTATGTTGTTTATCCTTTCTTGCAAGTTTCATAATGTGAAGGTTTTTATCTAAATCATATCGAGAAACGAAGGTTGAAATTACAATATGAGTTCTTATACTTCTTTATGAGATGATTAAGGCACCTCGATTTTCTTACTTCTTTATTTGATCGTTTAGCCCCTCAATGAAAATATTTGCCTCCTTTACCTATTTGGGATTTAGGAAGAGTTGAATTTGGCATGTTTGATGTGGGAGGGTGATAGGTGATGGAATCACTATCATTTAGGCTAATTTTTCGAGTCTTTTTATCACATTAGTGTCGGTTTATGCTACTAACTCCTTGGCCCAGAAGAAGAAGACTAAAAGAAGCTAAGGAAGGAGTTATAAGCACTTAGGAGTGAAGACCATTCACGAAGCAAAGCTTCTGTTGCTTCACCGCCCCCGCGGAGCAGTGTCACCGCCCCTGCGGGTGATACCACACTCCGAAGCGCTCCCTTTGCCTTCGCCAGCGCCAGGCACGAAGAGTGTCACCACCCCTGCGCCACTCCTTGGCTCCCCTGCGGTGACTCACCCTAAAGAAGCGAAGCCAGCGCCCCTGCACCTCAACCTGGGAGCTGAGAAGATGAAGAGACAATGTCACCGCCCACGCGTTGACACTGGGACGCCCCGGCGGCTCGGCATCAGAAACGACAGAAAGTTGAAGAGTCAGACGTTTGAAGAGCATTAAAGATCCGCCCCTACAGAATTGTCTGGCGCCCCTACGGCCATGAAGAAGATCAAGCGTTTTCGCCTGCACCGCCCCTACGGATCTGATGGCCGCCCCTGCGGTTCAACGACATAAGCTTTACTCCGGCTGTTTACACCACCTTTATGGCATTAAAGGTGGTTGTTTTGGGCCGGCCATTTACTTCTATTTAGTGTCATTTGTAGTATAAATAGTCCTTGACTGATCCACTGAACCACTTATCCACAATTAGAATTCAATTATTTTCCATTGCTACCTTTGTAATGAGTTGCTAACTCCCTTGCTACAT
The DNA here is from genome assembly GCA_033239125.1 of Fagopyrum homotropicum. Taxonomy (NCBI): domain Eukaryota; kingdom Viridiplantae; phylum Streptophyta; class Magnoliopsida; order Caryophyllales; family Polygonaceae; genus Fagopyrum; species Fagopyrum homotropicum. The sequence goes on from BSWB01000004.1 coordinate 28,097,512, forward strand.
TGGGTTGGTTTGAAGCTGCATTATTACCTTGGTTGTAAGTTCTTTTTAATATAAGTTTTTATTCAGTAATACTTTGTGTTTCCTTAATCTTCATTGTCTAATTACATGTTTGATTAACACTTAAGATTGATCACCTTAGGTTCTAAAGTGCATGCAAGGAACTAGGATTAATAGATTCCGGGTTCGGGTCTTTAATATAGTAGTAAACTTTAAGTAATAACGGGTTGTAATTACTTAAAGAAAAGGAACACAAATATAAAGATAAGTTTAACGGTTTTAATCTATTCTTTATATCCCTTAGTCTTTATTTGAAAGCTAACTTGTTAATTGTTCTTGTAGGTTTACTGAACACTAACTTGTTAAGTTGTGTTGATGCCGGTTGGCTCAACACATATATATGATCGAGACGGTAGATTACTTAAAAACTTGTAAAAAGGAACTTACCAAAGTAGTAATTGCATGCTAAGAATCAACCTAGTGTAGATTCATCCATCATTGTCTTACTTGTTGCGTTACTTATTTTCATAAGTTTTGTGTGCATCAATCCAACCAAACACACCCCCCTGTTACTTGTTTCTATAATCAATAACTAAATAAAAATACTAAACTCTCTTGGGTTCGACCCTTACTTAACCACTATACTTGTTTTAGTGCTAAGTCGGGATATATTTTGATAGGGTATAGACGACCATAGAAATACCACTAGTCAGAGGGCCATGAAAGCAACTGTTTGAATTCAAAGTGTAGGAAAATATAGGTTTGGGGAAGTCAATCATGATGATGAGTAACTCGACACCATTCACATAGTCAGATGTTTGTGTCTTGCCAAAGTCGGATTGAGCGATATTCCTAACGGTTTATGGTATGTGCATCAAGGGTTTGAGGCATCTCAAAATTGAGAAACGTCAATCTCCTAGTCTTCGGTTTTTGTGCACCGCTGTCCATAACTCCAAAAGCAAAGTCGAAAAATTATGTACAAAAAGTCTAGAACAAAGCTCTAAGTTGGTGGTTAGTTCAAATGGTGAAAAGAAAATTTGTGTTGTTCCTTCTTCCCGGATTCATACACCACATTCCTTTACAAGTTTCCCACCTTTTCCGTATTCTTGACCTTACTTGAAAGTCCTTGAGATCATAAGAGTGTTATTTGACTTGGTGATCTAAATCGAAGTTTCACATGCTTGATTTTGATAATGCTTGAATGTTATGATGTTTGTCTTGAAGCTTAGGCAATTTATGAAGTTCCTTTGCTTTGCATATTTTGGTTTATGTTTATGAACGTTTTCAAGGATGAATAAAGCAAGATTTGAGGATGATCTATTGATTAGAAGCACATTACCAAAAAGATTGTTTTGTTTTGCTTTGCATTCATATTTCATTCTACCTTATGTTCTAATCTTTTGAAAACCTTGCTTGAGGACAAGCAAGTGACAAGTATGGGGTATTTTGTTAACATGAAATATGACTATATTGTAGGCACTTGTTTTAGTTGTTTTTCCCTCTTTTATGTGTACATAGATATGAGTTTGAAGCACTTGTGAGCTCATTCACCCACTTTATCGATATAGAGATCTACACTAGTTTTGTTTTGTTTATATGTGAATAAAGGCTTGGATTGGAGCAAATTGTGGAAGGAAAGGAGTATTTGATCATGCTTGATAGCAAAGAGATGCTTTGGAGAAGCTAAGGAATGAGCATGAGTGAAGAATGTCACGAAATAAAGGCTTTCATAAGAATTTGGATTTCCACGCCCTAAATTACGGTCGTGGATTTGGCATTGGATCGTGAAAAGTAAGTTTGAAGCACAACAGAAAGTTACACGGTCTAAACCACGGCCATGGAAAGTGATGAGACCGTGATTTCCATGATGAAGATGACGTGTCATATTTGCCACAACAGCGACAGTTATTGGGCTTTCTCGTAACCCTATTTAGCCCTATAAGAAGGCTTGAGAAGGGAGTTTTGAGCATCTTCACTTAGAGCTTCGAAGACGGCTGCTTAGGGTTCATTTTACCTTGAGGATTGGAGATTTGGAGAAAGACGTGATTTTCGAAGATTGTGTACTTTCGGGATATTCTAGGGTTTACATTGGAGAACGGATTGACATCCCGTTCTTTGTTGTTTCTCTAGATCATTGTGAGGATTTCTATTCCTTCTTTTCTGAATTCATAAACATACTACTTTTGTTATTCGGATTCGAGATTGACTTTGATTTGTTATTGAGTTTTTGAGGGTTTTCATCTTTCTTTCTTCTTAAATTGAACATTGATATCATGATGATGGTTATTGGCTAAAACCCTTTAGCAATTCTAAGGTAAAGGGTTGATAGTTGTAGCTTAGATGATGATAGATTGATCGTAACTTGATTGGACCCTGAGAGTGTTAGAAAACTCGTCGACACCCTAAATTACGGTCTGTTCTTGAGTTCCACGGCCGTGGAATCTCAAGATCTAGCCGTGATTTCCTCTGTTTTGCGATTTTTGCTTTTGCTTTAATCCAAAGTTAAAGATTTGCTTTAACCTAGCCTTGGCTTGCCTTTTCTAGGTAGTAGTGAGACTCAACATCCTCTATTTCGGTTTCGAGTGTCACAACCTTAACCGTTTTAGATTATCTTTGATTCCGTGGGTTTGGGTATGGGTATTTGGGAGTAATTCTTGTCCTTAGATCCTTTCTAGATTGCAACATCAACAACCTTTATAGAGAGAGCCTTTGGGTAAGACATATAGGGTTTTGGAACTTCATTGTACATAACCTTACATTAATTATACCTTCGCAAATCTCAACTTTGTCCTTATACTTATAGAATATCTTGAATCGATTGCCACAACTAGAGACCTGAATCTTTAGGGTTGCTGTTTTCCCCAATATTTACAAAGTTTTTATACTTTTACTTGATCGATTATTCGAAACTGAATTTGACTCACCAAATCCCTAAGTTCGATACTCTGGAATTCTTGTTTTACTACGCCGATCCGTACAATGCGGGTTCACTTTTGCTTAATTTCATTTTTATAAATTTAAAGCTTATTTGCATGCACGCTTTGAGGCGAACAATCTCCCAACAAAGTATGTACTATATCGACTCGACGTGACATAGTCAAAGCTCTACCTCCAATCCTGTCTTTCCTTCAAAAGGAGGAACCTTCAGCTGGTTGAAAGACTTCAACCAACATCCGGGTCTCGGATATATCGCCTCATCCGGTACTCTGACAACCTCAGCAGCTCACACTGGTACAACAACCACCTGCGTCACTCTCTACAAAACCTCATCTGATCTCGCGGGTACTGGCGGTGCGGGGCCAAGTCCTCCAGTCCTGATGACCTCATCGACTCTATGCACGTAGTCGCGGTTTGCAGATACTCCGATGAACACTCGACCGGATTCGGTCGACTGTGCTCTATGTGCTCTAGACCTAGCTGTGGTCCCGTTCACTACTTCTGGAACAACACCCTCAACAACTTCTTCTACAAACGCCTCAGCGACAGGCGGGTCAACAACAGGTGGATCAACGATAGGGGCTTGACCCCGACCTCGATCTAGCTAGTGGAGGTCTTCTTGCATGTCCTTGTCCGCGTATTGCATGTGGAAGAGGTGGTAGACTCCTTCCTCGCCCTACAATATATGTAGCTCTAGTACACATCATCTGTGATAGGGATATATATATATATATATATATATATAGAGTATAGATCCTATGAGAACACCCCCTAACGTGAGAACATGAGAACAGATTCATAATTATTATTAGTTTTGTTACGAATGTGTCATATCGTTTAATGTATTATTCGTAGTTATTGTTGGTTGAGTGGATTATTCGTAGTTATTGTTGGATTCCTAATTATTATTATTCGTAGTTATTATTATTTTTGATATCTACTCTAAATCTCAACCCTTAATACTCACATCCAACGGTGTACGATTGTTCTCATATTCTCACGTTAGAGGATGTTCTCATGGGAACCACACCCTATATATATATATATATATATATATATAAGGCCATACTATCAACTACTGCAAAAATCTAGAAAAGCACATAATAGGCCAACATAAAAGAAGAACTAAGCTGTTGAGATCCGAGGAGGTAGTGCGACAAGTTTAAAACAAAACCCCCTTTTAAAAATGTAAACCCCTTGCGGGTTTTGTTTATTTATCTACTCGACCTTTAGAAGATTTCGAGTGTCATTGTTGTAAATCTAGAGCTCTGATACCATATTGTAACACCTCGAGTTCTGAGAACTCGAAGCGTTACGGGCTAGAACCTCATAATGGGTCCCGACCCTCAGATGAACAACAATAACATCGGATCTTGCAACAAAGCACAAATAAATGAAAACCAAAACTACATCAAAACCAAAGGTTTAACAAAAGGGAAAAGCAAAGGACTCGCAACCGAGTTCAACAACAACGGAAATATAAACCCGATCCTGTCCTATAATGTACGGGAACTCCGACTGACCACACCGTCTGGATCACTCAGTAGCATCTCTAACCTGCAAGACATCTACAACATCGGTATAAACCGTTAGCTAACATTCTAGATATCAGAAAGACAGTACAAACACAAACACATGTAAGAATATAAACATATAACATGTTTGCACACAACCGGTTATTATCTTTCATTACGTTAATCCCTTTACTAATTCAACTTATGTTGTCACACGAGAATCACCGTGATCTCGCCTATGCCCTCTTTCACCAACAAGAAAAGAGGCGATGCATCCCTCCGTTACCAACTGGACTGGTCGCAAGAGCACCTCCTAGTTTCCCCATTTTGAACTAGACAAGCGGTCACTGCCCGGTTATAATATACTTGAGCCAATTAAGGTATAAGGCCATTCTAGTCCGGTTTTCCGTTATAACGATAAACAACAAACACAACCAATACGGTCAACCAATACAAGGAACGCAGCTAAGTAAGTCCAAGGGACTTACCTCACTCGAAGGTAACACAAAGGTCAACGATTGCTCAGTTTTCCGAAGGAAAGAATGAAAGCCTGCTCAGACAAGGCATATCAAATAAAAAACGAACCGAAAGCTAGAAGTCTACAACTTCTGGTCTCAATGATCTCTAAAAGATCTGCAACAAGCTAGGGACATGATTCCTAGTCTCATAGGTTCCCCAAGGAACAACATTAACAACAGAATCAAGGAAAGGAACAAGGAATCAAGGAAGGAATCAACTCACCAAAGACGGGAGTTACTACAGAGGAAACTGCAGGGGCGAACGACAAGAGGCGCAGGGGCGAAGTTGGCTTGCATCAGTAGGGGCAGCTCGTCCTAGGCGCGAAGGCGGTATTGTGTCAGAAGCGGTGTCGAGCTCTTCTAATAGCAACAACACAACAAGGGAATCAAGGCTTGATTCTTCGATCCACACACGTCAACACTCAGCCAAAGGAGCCTGGAAACACATACTCATCAAAAACGAAGGACAAACAAGAATTAAGACTCGATCTTGATTCATGTGAAGAAGAAGAAGAAGAAGAAGAAGAAGAAGAAGAAAGAAAAAAGAGGAGGAAGAAGAAGAAGAATAAGAGACATGCAACAAATTCATGAACGTCATAAAAATCAAGAGGGGTGAATAACTTATACGTTCTACAGAAGATCACAAGGAAATGCCGCATCATTGCTCGAGGTTGAAGAAGAACGTAAGCAAGAAGAAGAAAACGGAAGATAAGGCGTGGATATATAGAAAACGGTTGGGAAAGAACAAGGAAGGCCAGATTAGGGTTAGAATATAGAAGGATATCCGGCCCAAAAGATAAAAGATTGGATCTTCTAAGAAAGAAAAGAAATAAATGGCGGAAATAAAACAGATCTTGCGATCTTGGGTCACGTATGATACATAAATGATACATAATATTAGGTATATTTATAAATGTCTAACACAATTATAGTAAATATATAAAGTACATAACATATATTTAATATATTATATTTTAAGAATAGATGAACAAGATTAACAACGTTTGTGAGGCATGGAAAAAAAATACAATTTTTAAAAAATTTTTAAAAAATTACTAGTCAGTATATAAACTTTATCACAATAAATAAAATTTGACATGTGGTAATATTTTTGCCAAACTTTATTACAAGAACATCCTATAATAATTTTAAATCACACATAATCACCTCTATATATTATCTTCTTTCAAAAAAAACCATGTGATTTTTATATAATTATCAAATTATGTAATAAAGGTTAAGTCATCTCTTTATTTATATATTTTAGTTAATTTATTTAAAATACAAGCCTGTTGAAATTTTGAAAAATATATATATAAAAAATTGGTTAAAAATCCATGTATGATGACATTTTCATAACTTTTGCTATTTTTATTTATGTAAAGGTTGATTGTCATATTTTAAGTTTAAAACATAAAATGAAGATCTCCTTCCATAAATTTATGTAAATTTATTATTTGTAAATTTCCAAATTTACACAAATTTATTGACAAATGATAATCTCTATCATTAAATTCCATCATAAAACATGGGTATTTTTCTTCAAACTACTCATAAGACAATGATGATATCAAATATGGGTCTTTTAACCAAAATTTACTCAATCGGTCTTTATTTAAATAAATTACCTAAAAAAATTAAGAACAAAGTGATGGCTTAACTTATTACATAATCAACTAAGTACGGTGGAATTTAATGAAAGATGTTACATTTATCAATAAATTTGTGTAATATTGGAAATTTACAAGTAATATATTTTACATAAATTTGTGTGGTTTTATGTAAAAAATTATAATGTAAGGGTAACTTTGTTTGATTTGTAGACTATTTAATTTGTAATAAAGTGGCTAAAATTTCACCCCATACAAAAATAGTTTAAAATGAAATAAATTATGTATGATTAATAATTTTTTAAAAATTTATGTAACCGACCTGATCAGTCTGGGTCGTCGGCAAACTCGAACACGAGCCCGGTTCAGGCACGGATCCGGTCTAGTTAGCCGGTAAGGGGACAGAGAGATACACATAGAAACTCATGGCGAAAATGACAGATATTGCACACGCTTTTCTTTCCTCGTTACCTTCTCTCCCTACTTTTCTTGCCAACTAAGGAAATCCGTTACCGTGCCTCTCGACCTTCTCGTCACATCACTAACCTTATAAAACAGGAAACCCCCAAATCTTCCTCATTGCATACTTGCCTATATCATTTCATTCTCCCTACAAAAACTCTACCCTCCTCACCAATCTCAAACTACTCTTTTCTTTGCTAATCAACAATCATACCCATGGGCGGAGAAAATTCCGGATTTCAGCAGACGATGGTATCACATCTCGCCTTCCTTTCTTTCTCATCTTGATTCTGTATGTTTTAGGGTTTCAATTTTTTTCTGCCTATGATGGATCTACCGACAAATAAGGGCTGTTAATCGGTTTAGGGTTTGATTTTGAATTGTTCGCGTCTTCAATTTCTGGTTAAACGGCAATTCTAATCATATGCGAGTTATTGAATATTTGTATTCTCGTTGAAGGATGTCAATGAAGCGGAGAGGCTCAAGTATCTAGGGTTTGTCCAGTCAGCCGCTGTTTATGCTATTTTCTGCTTCTCAAATCTGTATGCTTCGGCAAAGGACAAGTCGGGTCCTCTGAAACCGGGTGTAGAATCTGTCGAGGGCGCTGTCAAGACTGTTGTTGGCCCTGTTTATCATAAGTTTCATGCTGTTCCCAACGACCTGCTTAAATTTGTTGATCGCAAGGTGAGTCTTGTTCCAACTTTTTGTTATTTGCTGTTTTCCAATTCCTGTTAAGATTTGGTTATCTGAATTTGCAGCATGCTTGTATGTTGTAACCTAATTGTTAGTTGAATGGGTTGCTGATGATGTATGTAGTTCTTATTCGTGTGATTGCTCTTAAGGTTGTTATCATTTCCTTATCGAGAAAGGGGGTTTATCACTAAATATTATTGTTAAGTTGCAAGCTATTGGTAGGTGTATATTTGAAAGATTGTTCTCTTGTAGAACTCCCAACTTGAATATCTAGATTTCGACAAATTCGCGACACTGTGGTGTGCTTTGTTAGTCTTCTGAATGAGGAGCGTTTGTTCGACATCTTTCCTGTTTTTTAGTACAATATGATTTGACCTAGCTAGAGAGCTATTGCTGAATCATCTGTTTTGTGCCAACTTATGCTTTAGCCTTTGAGCAGGGTGTAAATTTCCCAACTTTCTTTTGGTAAATTAACTGCATCTGTTTAACTATTGCCCCCTTTTTGAGATATCACGACTGCCCTCATATCAGTGAATTGAGTATGAACTTGTATGCTTGATCGTGTAATCATCTCGTGTCAAATGTCTAAATGTCCTCTGCAAAATTACAGATGGAAGAATCAATGACCAATTTGGATAACAGTATCCCTCCAGTTGTGAAACAAGCTTCAAACCAAGCTCTCTCTGCCACTCAGAAGGCACCCGAGGTTGCTCGTAATGTTGTCTCAGTGGTTCAACGTGATGGAGTGGTGGGCACTGCAAAGAACACATACGTAAAATATGAACCCGTGGCCAAGGATCTCTACTCCAAGTACGAGCCAGTAGCTGAGCAATACGCTGTATCAGCTTGGCAGGCATTGAACCGTCTCCCGCTCTTCCCTCGGGTAGCTGAAGTGGCGGTTCCTTCCGCCGCTTACTGTTCTGAGAAGTATAATCAAACTGTGCGTTTGACAGCTGAGAATGGCTTCAGGGTTGCAAACTATTTGCCTCTTGTTCCTACTGAGAAGATCGCCAAGGTGTTCAGTGCTCGTACTGCAGAAGCTGAAACTGAAATTCAAGTGTCTTGAGCTCAGGTACTATAGTTTCATCATTAATGTTACTCTTTGAACTCAGGTGAACTTGATTTTACACACTTTGATGTAAACGCGTGGTTTTTATTATATACATTGAAAGTTTCAGTCATTTTGTGTTGGAAAATATACTCCAATTACATAATTGTGATTCGTTTCTACTTTTCTTACACAATCTGCCCCTTTCTACTTTTCAAAAACTAAATTCAACTCACTTCTATTGTCTTTGATCTCAACAATCATCTCATTGCTCAAATATTACAAAAACTTTCCAGCATTTGTAGAGAAGAATTATTATACCTCCCTTTCATATCTCATCCAACAGTATATATGAGTTCATAAGTCATTCCTTACCTCCATTGGAAGCTAGAAGGGTATTCAAGGACCACACGAGTTTGGTTCTTATTCTATATTCACAAATAATTATGGTCTCCAATTATCACACTCCTTGGGAAATGATATTTGTTAGGGGTGGGCATGGGACAGGACGGGATTGGCGTCGTGTTGCGCCCCCTCCCACAAATTATAAACGGGACGGGGGACGAGATATACAACTTTTTTTCTTCGTCCCGCGCGAGCCCTGTCCCATGTGGGACAGGACGGGCCTAATCCCGCAAAAATTATGCATTGATTATATTTCACATTTGTACCCGTTTTCTCTCATTTTAAAGACACAAATGATAAAAAAAAATCGACAATAAATTGTCGATTCAAGAGACCTACATTAGTAGTTAGTACATTCAAAACGAATACAACTTACATTAAAATGTGTGTTACTGATTCACATTCAAAAAATCTAGCATTGCACTACACTAATGATAGCTTACAAAAAAAATAACATTATTTGATATTGTGATTCGCTTACAAAAAAATAACATTATTTGATATTTTGTGAATCACAACCGGTAGAAGAGGTTATCTTTTAATATTTTATTACTTTTTATAATTCTTATCAATATAAAATTATAAGGATTTTTCCGTTTGGTACCCTTGAGTTTTTTACTTTTCCGGATGGTGCCCAAAGTTTTTCACGTTTCTGCTTGATACCCTTGATGTTTCGGTTTTTTTGTTCGGTACCCTTATTTCTTTCTTTTTTTTGTCTAAAATAACGTTTTTTATATTAAAATTATTTTTTGACAAAAGGAAAAAATATATGATAACAATTTTATATTATAATTTCGAAGATAAGTATATTTTAATTAAACAACTCTAATTAAATATTAATAAATTATGATATTTCTTAAATTATATAATATTTTTACCTATTATTTTATGATTTTTAATATATTTATTACTATTTGATACTTTATCATATTTTGCATCAAAAATGAGAAATTTATTATGTTTTATATAAAATATAAAAAATTTAATTTATATTTATATGATATTTTAATCAAAATTTTATTATGTTTTATATAAAATATAAGAAATTTAATTTATATGACATTTTAATCAAAATATTAAAAATAAGCATAATTTATATCTATAGGATATTTCGTTGTTGGTAAACTCCGTATATTTATTTGTTGGTTTATTATATAATATTGGATAATTCATATCCCTATTATATAAAAGAAAATTTTCATTCTATGTGAAAGTGCTTATATTTTGGGGGCTCTTCTAAATGCATATAGGATATTCATTTTTTTTTTTGAAAAATCGAATGTCCGTTTTGAATTTTCTACGTTATATAATTATCAATGATATGAAATAAATCCACGCAGTATAGCAACAACGAAATATCATATAATTATAAAATTATGTTTAATTTTAAATTTTTGATTAAAATATCATATAAATTAAATTCTTATATTTTATATAAAACATAATAAATTTCTCATATTTTGATGCAAAATATGATAAAGTATTAAATATTAATAAATATATTTAAATTCATAAAATAATAGGTAAAAATATTATATAATTTAAGAAATATTATAATTTATTAATAGTTGATTATAGTTGTTTAATTAAAATATACTTATCTTTGAAATTTATAACATAAAATTGTTATTATATATTTTTTCCTTTTTTAAACATATTTTTAATATAAAAAAACGTTATTTTAGACAAAAAGTACGAAATAAGGGTACCGAACGGAAAAACCGAAACCTCAGGAGTACCAAGCAAAAATGTGAAAAACTTTGGGCACCATCCGGAAAAGCCAAAAACTCAAGGGTACCAAATAGAAAAATAATTTATATACAATATATATATATATATATATATAGGGTGTGGTTCCCATGAGAACACCCCTAACGTGTATACATGAGAACAATCTTAGACCGTCGGATGGTGAGTATTAAGGGTCGAGATTTAGTGTAGATATCATAATTAATAATAATTATGAATAATAATAATTAGGAATAACCACAATAACTACGAATAATCCACTCAACCAACAATAACTACGAATAATACATTAAACGATATGACACATTCGTAACAAAACTAATAATAATTACGAATCTGCTCTCATGTATACACGTTAGGGGTGTTCTCGTATGATCTACCCTCTATATATATATATATATATATATATATATATATAATATTTTTAAAAGTATAAAAATATTACTTTTTATATATATGCGGGACGGAAAGTTTCCGTCCCGCGTCCCGTCCTGCAAATTTGTCATGGGACGAGACGGGAAGCACATTTTTTTTTTCCAAATCCCGCCGGAATCGGGACGGGATTAACCAGGATTTATGTCCACCCCTAATATATGTGTTTGTTTAAGTTTATTTAGCGAAAGTGTGGGTGGGTAGCGAGGGAGTGACTAGGCAAACCTCACTCAATTCGGACTTTTTAAAAAAATTATTTTTAAAAATAAAGTATTTTAATGGTCGTGGACAATCATCTAAGAGGGAGAGATTGATTAGATTTTAGAAGTGAGGGAGGTGGTGAAGAAGGAGAGGTATATTGGTTTATCAACTCTAGTGGGTGGGTTGAAGAGGATGATTTTCAATATTGTGATAAAGAGGGTGTCGAAGAAGATTCGGGGATGAAAGGAGAATATCTATCTAGGGTGGGAAATGAGGTGGGGATAAAGGAATCTTTCATGATCCCTATACCATGTCTTGTTTTTTTGTTGTACTAGGCATGATGTGCGTGCAAAGCCTGCGCGTCGTCTTTGTTGAATGTGTGTGTTAATATGTTATACGAAGCAAATACGGAATTGTTGTTTGTAAATGGTAATGTACTATTTTACATGAATTTGTAGATGCGTGTTACATTCGTGCGGGTATGGTAAAAGTGAGCAAAAGAGACGTGAGATAAAAACGGAGTAGCTTTACCTGAAACAAAAAGGTTTCAGACGACCTTTTCACCAATAAGCAAAATAGGAGCCTATAGAACATCTTAGCATATGAAAATTTCACATATAATAGTACAAATAATCAACATCAACATCAAGGAGTTAATAAACAATGAATATTTAGCTACACATAATTCTTCTAATGAAATGAAACCCTCTTACATAACGAAATGTTATGGTTTGAATTTTAATCCTCACATTCAAAACAGGATAAATTTACCTAAAATTTATTTTCCTATGCAACACAATTGATCCGTAAACAACAGTTAAGTTGAAGTATGTGAAGAATGATTGGGTAAGCGGCACATCAACACTTGCAAAATTAAGAAGGTAAGCCTAAAATTTGATAAATGGGCAATTAATTAAAAAACATACAGTAATTATATTGTGATACATCCTTAACTATTGTTATCATTCGTGCCTCCACCTAAGTCGACCCATCAAGCGCCATACCGTATCTTCACTCCACCATGGCATGAACGTGACCCGTTTTGACAACAACTCTCCTTTTTGGCTCATTTAATAATAGAAGGGATATTCTTGTGAAATATTATCTTCTAAGCTTTCCCATTGGGCCCCTTTTAGACCTTTCATTTTAGACCTTCAATTTTGGACCTTTCATTTCTGACCTTTCGCTCCGGCTCATCCTTTGTATAAAGGATGATTAACCTCACTTGTAAATATGTTCAAATTAAATCAAGCTTAGTTGAAGGTAAATCCTCCTTGATTTTGGTCATCGCCTCTTCCCTCTTAAAGTTCTTACTTGGATCTTCGATCCAAGACTTCACATTCGAGGATTCTTCAAGAATCAACTATCCACTTCACTTCACGGATTGCTCAATCAACCTTGATTAAATCAACCATTCGCTTCCGCGTCCATCTCATAGGTTCCGCCCCCTCGATATTGCCACAGATCGCGAAGATCTTCATTCCTTTTTCGGTTCTATCTTGTTTCGTATCTTAGAAGATCTGATTTTCTTATCTTTGGACGACTTTCCTGGATTTTCTAAACCCTAGAACGGCCTTCCTTTATCTTTTCTTCCTCTTCTATATAATCTCGTCTTTTCTTCTTTTTCTTGTTTCTTGCTTACGTCTTCTTCAACCCTAGAGCATTGCACCCTTGCTTCTTGAGATCTTGCTAAATGTGTAAGTTCTCCCTCCCTTGTTCTTCATCACGTTCATGTGTTGTTGCACCTTGTTTTGCTTCTGCTTCGTTCTCTCTTCGTTTCTTCTTTTCTTCTTCTCCAAGAATCAAGTTTGATCCTTGATTCTTGTGGATCGTTCTTTTGATGATCCTTTAATTGATGTTCACAAGCTCCCTTGGTTGAGTTGTGACGTGGTTGTGTGTTAAGAAAGGCAGTCTTTGTCCTTTGGTGAAGTTCCTTGCTGTCGAAGAAGAAGTCGGTGTTTTTTTTGCAGCCCCGCCCCTGCGCCTGTCCAGCCGCCCCGCGGTTTCTTCTACAGTAACTCCCTTTTTGTGAGTTGCTTTCCTCATTCCTTTCCTTGTTCCTTGTAGATGTTCCTTGACCCCTGGGTGTTCTATAAGACTAAGTTGAGACCTTAGCTTGTGTAGATCTCTTAGAGATCATGGAGACTAGAAGTTATAGACTTCTAGGATTCGTTTCGGTTCTTAATTCTTGATGCTTGTGTGAACAGGCTTTCCTTGCTCCTTTCTAGAGGGAAACTGAGCCGTTCTCTGAGTGTCTGTTGAGTGTTGAGATTACCTTCGAGTGAGGTAAGTCTCTTGGACTTACTTAGCTTCATTCTGCGTATTGGTTTGAGTGTTTTGGCTTGTTTGTGTTGTTTATCATGTTATAATGGATAACCGGAATAGGATTCACCTTTATAACCTTAATTGGCCCAAGTGTATGATAACCGGGCAATGACCACTTGTCTCGTTCTTCAGAAGACTAGTATGTGCTCTTGCGACTCAGGCTTGCAGGTAACGGATAGTATTGATCTATTCGTGTTGGTAGACGGAAGCGGATGTGAGTTTCGAAAGGATTCTCGTGTGACAAAAGAAGTTGAATTAGTAATGGATAACTTAATGAAAGATAATAACCGGGTGTGGTGAGCATGCTATATGTTTACTTTACCTTATATGTGTTTGTGTCTTTACGTTCTTTCTGATATCTAGAATGTTAGCTAACGGTTTATACCGATGTTATAGATGTTCCTCAAGTTCAGGATGTTGCTGAGTGATTCGGACGATGTGGTCATCCGGGGTTCCCGTACATTATAGGACGGGATTGGGTTTATAGTTATGTTGTTGTTGTTTCCCTTTTTGTTTTGAACTTGGTTGCGAATCTTTTACACTTCCTTTGTTTAAACCTTTGGTTTTATATTGAGTTTTGGTTTTCATTTGTATGTGCTTTTTGTAAGATCCTTTGTGTCGTTGCTGACCCATTGTGAGGTCATAGCCCGTAACGCTTCGAGTTCCCAGAAGTTCGGGTGTTACAACATTTGTGAGACAAACCTCAGTTGCTCCCCTAGTGCTTCAATGGTTTCTAGCCTTAATATCTCTATGATGTGAGATCTATGTTTGATATCCACCCACCTCGAATGTCTCATATTATTATCGTTTTCGTATGATTTACCTCGATTGTTCTAAGAATTTTATATCGTTTTGTGTGAGGAAATTGAAGTAGAATGAATCTGACGGCTACAAAACTTACTAGTGAGGGCTTTTATGTTAGGTATTTTTATTTTTGGATTGTGTCAAAACTGATTCATATAACCGATATATTTAAATCAATAAAAATAATCTTAATTAAACTCACTTGATTACAAGGGGACCCTACGGAAGGGAAATTTAACAAAAAGGTAATATGGTGGTGATTTGTTAACGGAAATAACATAAATGGTGGTTAATTTAATTTTTTTTATGAGAGATGGTTATGTGATTAGTAGGCTAAATAAGAGGTGGTTTTGTTTTATTTACTTTATATAAAATAGTATTAATGAATTCTATGTTTGGTTTAAGTTGTCTTCTAGTTATAACTACTTGTATTTCGTGAACCGTGAGCATTTGTATCATGAGTATAAAATTTTCCTATTTGGTAAATAATTTGATATTATTGTTTGTTTTGTCAATTATAGGGACAAAATCTTCACTATGGAACTTGCATAGAGCACAAAGTTGACCAAAAGAAGTAAGAAGAGAGAAAATAGATAGTGAAGTGCAAATAGCCAAGATTCGTGGTGAGTTGAACAAGTGAACAAACTAAATATGTCTAAGACAACTAAGGTTGTGGTTGGCAGCATAAAAACATTGGTGTAGACAAGTCTTTACGTTTTTAACGAGTGTTTGGCCTTTCGAAAAATATTAGTGATTAGTGTTTTCGGAAGTGTTTTTGAAATCCTCATGAAAGTAAGGGTTTCTGTTTTACATTAGTGGTGTTGGGCATAAAATGATTGGTGTCCTCTTGGAGGTCCTAGCGAAGCATTGCAAAGCGTCAAAGAAGAAACAAATGTGGAATCTTGTTGAAGTATGTGATTGTTGTTGCGTTGCTCTACTGCTGATTCAGGGAACACTATTGTTCAGTTCCCAGGTAAGAAGGAGAGGTATGAAGGTGGTGAAGGAACTAGAGTGGGTGACTGTTTAAGTGAGTCAAGGGGAGTGATGTGCTTGTTGTTTGTTTGGTGAGGGAGAAGGAGAAGTATCGTTCTATTGTGTTGTTTGGACTGGAACTGCTACGAAGAAGCGTATTTCACTCACCTAACCAATCTCGTTCTGAAGCGGCCGGCGATTTCCGGCTTATGTGTTGCGGCGGTTGGTGATTAGATTGGAAGCGGCCGGAAATTTCCGGCTTTCGTCAACTCCTATCTCTAGCTACTAGTTGCCCTTTAGTAATGAGAGGATGAAGGAAGTTGACCCATAAAAATTACCACATGATTTGCACGTGTTTGGACATATAAACTAGTGTGTTTGTCAAACACTCATTAGTGTTTTATAAACACTAAACACTTGTGTTCCACTCAAACCATCCCCGGAAACACTAGTCGGCTTCCTTGCCAAACACACTCTAAGGCGTCAAATGATTATTGTTTCCCTATGACCTTTTGAAATTTTCCTTTATCACGGTAAAGATTTGATTCTTATTCTCCCCTTTTGGATATGAATAACATGAAATAACCCATCCGCTAGAAATACATGTGATCAAATGAAGTTTTTTAGAATTGTAGTGGCATTATGAAAAGAATTTCTAGACATGCTTAAAAATCATTTGCATAAAATGAAAACATCTATCTTATAACACTCGTTGAACTAAAACAAGTATTGAACCGGAAGAGGATTGTTGGAGGAACTGTAGCTTTACAAACATTATCTTTATTCATGTTGATGATATCTCCGGGGGCAAATGCATGCTATGGAAAAGCTACAAATTCCATGGCAGAAAATAGAATTCACGAAAAAATAAATTTTTGTAACACAATCAAACACACGAATCTAACTCATAATTTCTCAAGTTGATTTTCGTTATATATGCTCTATCGAACGATGAAAAAAAAGAGCTCTTCTAGTCAACCATAAAAACTACATCAAATCGCTCAACCTCTTGTCTTTGATTTAGGAGATTTAAACGAGATCCATATTCTTGATGATAAGCATGGTGGGGCTCTTGCGACAAGCTACAAATTTCGAAGGCTCCACTCATTCACGAGTGGATGTAACCTAGTTGATCCTTTAACTACGGGGAATGAATTTGCATAGAGAAAATGAAAAGAGGGTGTTGATACTTGATAACACCCTCGAGAAACTTGGTAGATTTTTTACTCACCTAGATATTCTTATTTCATATACCTTACTAAATACTTAGAATCATGCACGTGCTACCTTTGCCATTGTATAGTTTCCCTAGATTTGGTTTTTGCTGAACGAATTGTTGGACACAAGCCTTTCTGTTTCGAAAAAATGTGAGTCAAGCAGTCAAATTGTGTGAATCTAATCAAACAAGCATGGAGACCACAATTCCAAGGCTATCACATGGTTAACCTCACAAGAAAGATTTCTGATGCGGGAGTATTTCAAGACTTAACCTCATCTAGAGCAAAGGATGGAAGATATAGTTAATAAGAACGAAGAGGAAAGATAGAGCTCAAATGTTCACATAAAAGAGGAAGATCACGTGGAAGAGGAAGATCACGTGGGAGATAGGGCTTGCTTGACCATGCATGTACATGTTAGAATTTTGGCCAGCGATGCATGGACAACGAGACAAATAAGTGTCATAATTCATTGAAATAATGTTTTATAAGGTGGTTTAATTTTTTTTAAAATGATTCGTTAAAAAAACGTATAATAAAAAAAAATTTCCTTCTTTTTTTAAATCATAAAATAATTTTACCATCAAACAAAACACGACTAAATAATTATATCTAAAAAATATCTATAAATCTGACAAACTTAGTTGTTTGATTCTTGTTTTAATATATATATATATATATATATATATATATATATATATATATATATATAGGATTGAGTTCAAGTAGAAAGGGTTTTAGGGTCAAAAGTATGAAGGATCCACAATCATTGGATCAAATAAAAATTGTTCAAATATAACATGTATTTCTTCAATTAAAAATTATTCAACTATATAACTATTTATTTAAATGTTAATTATATGTTCAATTGTTCAACTAAACTTTTGTTTAAATATATGACAAGTGTTAATTAATTAGGATAAATCACAACCCTCAATTATTTTGATTCAAAGAATGTGAGTTCTTCTCACTTTTGACTCTAAGGTCTCTTTCTATATGATCCAAATCTTATTTATCTATTTGTCTATCTATATGTATGTTTGTTTGCGTATATGCTTGTCTATCCATCCATCCATGCTTCCATCCATCTAAATTGAATAAAAAATATGTTTACCTATGATAAGTGAGGTTTAGAGGATAAAAAATGATACTAATATGTTTTTATCTTAAAAATAATGAAATTATTATTATATAACTCTTTTTTGTTCTTTTTATAATATTTTGGAGATGGTGATAATAAATATTAATTTATTTGTTTGCTTATGTATGATAAATTCAATTAAAGTTAACGATATAATCGTAATTGTAAGAATATCAAGCGCAAGAAAAATATATTTGAGACCTAAACAAAATAAAAGTATTCAAAATATACCGTTAGATAAATATAACTTAGTAAAAAAATTCATATATAAAATTGATCAATAATATTGTAGTTTTATTAACTAATCATATTTATAGTCTACAATAACAATAGAAATAAAATTGTTAAAATAGTAATCAAACTAAATTAAATATTGCCTTATTTTAATTATATAATATAAAAATTATATTTTATTGTTATATATGTTTAAAGAAAAAAAATGAAATTAGAATTCATTAGGAATTTGAATGAAAATTGTTAAGATATTAATTACTTAAATGTAAGGGTGATGTGAATTAACGAATAAATGATACATGTAAAATTGATGAGGTAGATGCACGAAATTGCTCCAAATGGGCAATTGGAGCCTTTTGTTTAGCATTCAAAACTTGGGGCAAGACCAACTCAAACAACTCAAGGTTCATTAAACTTTTCGAGTCTAGAGAAATTCTGTATGGTGATCTTTATCAAGATACGTAATATTTTAAATTTTTTCTTAATAAATATTCATGCAAGAAGATAAAGTGCATTGAATTCTTAAAAGGAAAAAAAAAAAAAGAAAAAAAAAGAAGGTATTAGAATGCAAGGGGGAAATAGGCCGATCGAGCTCAATAACGAGCCCAACCTCACAGCCCAATACGCGGTCTCACTTCCTCTTTAACTCTACACCATCCAAACCGGAAAAATCACTGCTTCCCAAGCTTCCAGTTTTCCGCTACCCGATCGACAGGGGGAAAAAAATCAGAGATGGCGTATTCGTTGCAAGCATCCATGGCTTCTTGCTCCGTCCCTTCTTCGTCGTCCTTCTCTTCATCTCGCTCAATCAGACAAGGTTCACTGAAGCCCGTTCGCTGTTCAATGAGCAGCTCCAAAATCCCTTTGCCTCCATTGAACCCTAACGACCCCTTCCTCAGGAAGCTTTCTTTAGCTGCCGCTAATTCCCCTGAATCCTTTCTCGGCCGGAATTATGGCCCTGATATGCCCCCTTATTTGGACCTCTTTGAATCTCCTCAGCTCATGGCTCAACCTGCCCAGGTTTTTTTTCACTCTATCTATCTCTTCGTTCATTAGGTTTATAATTTGTGCTCCGTTTGTTTATTAGATTCATCGATGAGGTTTAAAATTCGAGCTTGATAGTGGATTTAAACTTGTGTTTTTTTTATGTTTTGGATATCGGATTTGGCTGGTTTGGTTAATATTTATTCAATTAAGAGGATTTTGTTGCGGCTTTTTGTGATACTTGTTGGGATGATTTTTATGTTTAATGGATTCAACAGTTTATTCAATTGATAGGATTTAAATTTGAGTTTCATGATAGTGCTGAATGTTATCAGTTATGAATCTTATGACTATGGGGCTAAATTCGTCTAGCTATTTGTGTTCATGGAACTTTATGTGGAAATTACAAGAGTAGATTTTGTACCTTTGGCTATTGGTGCTTCCATGTTGATAGTGCTTAATTTATTCATCTGTTCATCTCATGGGCACTCCTGAGTCCTGAATTTTCTCGGCCTTAGCTTCCATGGATTTCTTTATAGATATTGAGAACTATAAGCAATATAAATATAAAATGTTCACATTAATGGCTCTGATTGAGCGTGTGAAGCACTGAAGCCTAATGGATTCAGAGACTGCATGTATAAGATGGTTCTGCATTGATTTTTAACAAAATGTAATGGATTAATTTTCTTTTTTCATCTCAGAGATAACTCTATAATCTTGTCATACATTCATATTATCATATTTGATTGTATCAGGTGGAAGGGTCTTCATCATATGGTGAACACAGGCCGAAAAGACCACCACCAGATTTGCCTTCGTTGCTTTTACATGGGCGAATTGTTTACCTTGGCATGCCGGTATGTATTTGCTGGACATATACAGAAGGGCTCCTTTTGTACATGAGGATAAAATTTTCTCTTTGTGTAGCACGTTATGTGTGAAAAATTGTCTAGGTGGAGAAGCTTTTGCTAGAGATTTGAGTACTGGAAAGCAGAAATCTTTACTTCAACTTGTGACTTCAAACTTGAACTGTCAGAAATAAATTAACCAATAAAACAGAGGGTTCTAATCCATTGAAGATTCCCTTTTCATTTATACCTTGTTTTAGTGAGACTCGTAGTCTCTTTATAAGGTCAACTTCTTTGGGTAAATAATTGAATAGACTGAGATATTCTGGACTATCACTTAACACCATGCTGATATACTCTTACCACCTTAGTAAGACTACTATGGTTATATTACCTGACTATCAGCACTTACATTTGATGTTCTGTATGAAAATTGACAACATTCTATTTCTTTTCTCTATTTATCTTCCAGCTGGTTCCAGCGGTTACTGAACTTATAATAGCTGAACTGATGTACCTGCAATATGTTGATGGGAAGGAGCCAATTTATCTCTACATAAATTCCACCGGAACAACTAGGGATGACGGTGAATCCGTAAGCCTCTAATTAGTTTGCTTATGTCGGTCATCTCTTTATTTGTCATTCATGGTTGACTTTGAAACCCCAAGGTGAAACATCATATTAACTTTTCTTGTTTTTTCTTTCCAGCTGCCATGGCAATAGTATTCTCATAAAGTTTCCATAGAGTTCTTCAAAATTTAGCTTTGTTTTTCAATCTTTAATTTATGTTTATAGCATTGGTACTTTTCAGGTTGGGATGGAATATGAGGGTTTTGCCATATATGATGCCATGACGATGTTGTCAAATGAGGTGACGCACTTTGACGTTTTCTCTTAGAAACAACATAAATTTGTTGGTGAATTGTTATCATAGGCCAAGTTTCTTTTATTTCCTATCTGATTTGTGCTCGACATTTGTGAACATATATGTGCTTTGAGGCTGTTGTCAAATGAGGTGAAGCACTTGATATTTGTTCTCAAAAATAGCATAAATTTGTTGCTGAATTGTGACCTTAGATCATTTTTATTTTTATCTTCTATGTGAGTTGTGCTTTGAATTTGGAAACATTTATATGCTTTAATACTCTAGTAATAACAGGGTGAAAACGAAATTTAGTTACAGTTCAAACTGACACACAGAGTACTAGGATCGCCCGGTATCGGTATGAAATTGGTGAAGGGATAGCGTACTTTGATACTCATAAGGGTCCGACAAATCAGAACAGTAGAATGCCTAACTAAGCATATCATAAAATGCAAGGGGTGTATACACTATACGTGGTTTCTCTCGTTGAAGCTAAGTTTTGATTTTTGACTTACTATGAAATGCTGTATGAAGAGCTGTTTTTTTGTTCTCTATTCTTTGGGCACCTCCAGATAATCACTGTTGCTGTGGGGGCAGCTATTGGTCATGCATGTTTGCTGCTTGCTGCTGGGACAAAAGGGAAGCGTTTTATGATGCCTCATGCAAAAGGTACTTCCAATAGAGTGTTTACTGATCGCAAATGTCGTATTTCTTATGCTATATGCAAATGAAAAGTTTCTTTTGACAATTGATCTATAGCCATGATTCAACAACCTCGAGCTCCATCTAGTGGGTTAATGCAGGCTAGTGATGTTATTATTCGAGCAAAAGAGGTTAGTATTAATGTCCTTATTTTGATGTAACACTGGAATTCGTACACATAGCCTAGTTTCTTTTTTATGTTCATTTCTATTGTGGTTTTGCAATAAATGGCTCTGCCTTTCCGTTTTGTATATTTTGACTTTTTTGTTGTTGATGCTCTGCTCTGTTTTTTTGACGTTTGTTTGTTTGTTTGATTTTTAACTTTCAAAATGAGTTGGCTTGATGCAAAATAAAATGGGTAGGCTGAGTTGTAATGTTCCAACTAAAACTAATGGATGTTTTCATTGAATCCATTCTAAAAAGGGCCTGGTTGTTTTTTCTCTGTTATAACTATGTGTGGTATTTTATCGCTGTCCGGTATATGTGTGACACATTTCATATTAAATAATGAAGGTATTCAATCAAATTAGAGTGGTTGTGGCTACTGAATAGAACTCACCCACAATTTAAATTTATCCTTGTTCTCTTCCCTGAAAATACGAGTCATGTACGATTGTGGTTGTTATCATCCAAGCTGGTTCTACTTCTAGGCTACAATATGGCATGCGAATATTTATCCAATCATTGGTATCTTAATACAATGATCATCACCTCAGCGAGTTGGCTAACACCGATGAATTTTTGCTTGGTGCTTGTAGGAGAAACACGGGGTTGTTTATGTGTCCTGTATTTGTGTTTGTGTCTTGCATTTATACACATAACTTGGGTGTTGAAGTGACTTCACCGGTTGCTGGATATATGAGATTGTGATCAAGATAGTGTCGTTTGTTCGGTTATTTTTCCAGGAACTCCCTTAAAAATTAACACGTGGGTGACAACTGACAAGTGGATAAAATTGATGAATTGTGGCTTGTCATATATAACACAATTCAAAATGAAGTTGTCAAGTGAAAAAAGCATATGCTTCGGCTGCTAATATATTAATACAATTTATATTATTATATTAATTTCAAGTGTTTGAGTCCCTCCCTGTTGAAAAAGGATATTGAAACTTGTAAGCCCATACAGCAAGAAGGCAAATTCCAACCAGTGATTTTTGAAATCAATTTTGATGTTATACGTATCAGAGTAGGATTTTAATAACAAATTTGATGCTCTTCTCCCAGGTAATACATAACAGGGACACTTTTGTAGAGCTCATGGCAAAGCACACTGGAAATGTGAGTTTGATGCTTGGCTCCTATGAAAAATTCAGGAGTGATTTGTTTTAGTTCCCACGAATTCGTTGTCTGACTTCTTCTTGTGATCAGTCTAAAGAAGAAGTTGCTCAGAAGATGAGACGACCATTCTATATGAATTCTGTGAAAGCTAGAGAATTTGGTGTCATAGACAAGGTAAATTTGTATTTTTTGTAATTTTCTTTGTAACATTTACAAAATTCACATACTCTTTGCTTATTCCATGTGTTATCATATAAAATTATATTTTTTTTTGTAATTTTCTTTGTAACATTTACAAAAATCACATGCTCTTTACGTATTGCCTGTGTGATCATGTTCAAAACGATTGTGGAAAATCCTACCTACATGTAAGACTGTGATTTTTCGCAATAAATTTTGTCTCGATTAATTTATTTAATCAAACAAATCCCTTTCTATCAAATATTTTTTTTAATATTTAACCTATGCAAAGTTAAAATTCTTTCAATAAATTTTATATTGTTTAATGTAAGCTAACTACACCCTTTCATATCAATTATATATATAATTATAATTTATATTCAATCAAACAACTCCCTTCATATCAAATACTTATTTTGAATTTTAACCTATTTGTAAAATTACAGTTCTTGCAATAAATTTTATCTCAATTAATAATCTAAAGACACCCTTTTCATATCAAATATGTATTTTAAATCAATATTTATAATTAAACTTTAATCTATATGTAAGATTATAATTTTATTTAATAACATTTCTTGTACTTTATGCAATCTAGCCATGCACACCCCTTCTTAGAAAATATGAATTTTAAACCTATATTTCTAAGTTCATGTTTTAATAAGATTTTAATTAGCCACTTGGAACTCGTGGTTTTTAACCGATCAAATTAACCCATACTACTTTATAATTTATACAATAAAATATATTAGGAGCTGAAACATTTAAAAAAAAAAGTCTGATTGGAGGTTGTTTTTGCTAAGAATATTAAGAAAATAAATTGTTATCGGATTATCAATTACAAATCTATATTTAATTGTTTTTATGAATACCCGTGCGTAGAATGGGTCTATCTAGAAATAAATTGTTATCGGATTATCAATTACAAAACTCCCATTCCAGGGGTCGATTCCTTTGGCTCTGATGTGTGTTTGTGTGTTGTTGTGTTCCTATTTCATGAGTGTGCCTGTTTGGTGCTCTTCCTGATTTGTACTCTATAAAAAATCTTTGGGGGTGCAGATCCTTTGGCGTGGACAGGAACAGATGATGTCGGACGTTGCCCCACCTGAGTACTGGGACAAAAATGCTAATATCAGAGAACTCAGTCCGATGTGATTCCTTCCACTAGGTGTGTACTTGTCCCAGTCCATGTAAGTAACTTGTTCCATTTATGGTGTTTTCTTGCCCTTTTGTGATGCCCAGAGTTGAGAAGGATTAAATTATTTGTAGGATCATTAGTTATCATGTTATCTGTGCTTGTGGGTTATCTATACAAATTTGTCATATCTTATCGCATTTAACTAAACTTCATTCCAAGATCTGTTTAAGAAATCTCTTCAGATTTGAGAAGTCCTAGAACCTGCTATAATTCTAAAATACTTTTAATTCATCAAGAGCTACATTTTCATACTACTGAGTGTTCTGCTACATAAAATATTTTAAGAAACAAGAAAATAAAGAAGTTCTAACTGAAGTACTGAGCTCAGAGTCTGAAAAAACTGTCTATCCTGAATGCAAACACAGTCTGAAGAACTGATGAAGGATTTGTAATAGGTGGCTCTGAAGCTGCCCATTGTTAAATTGTTTATGTAATAAAAGTCTTTGGCCTTGTTTGATATAAATAGTTGCAGCTTTTATGGGGCTGTTTTGATATAATTAGTTGTGGCTTTTATGGTGGCTGTATTGAGAGTTGTTTAAGATCGTAAACGATAGTAAAAACCTTATCAAGTGTTTGATAGATGGGAGTATTTTTCATAGTTGTTTGGATCAGAATTACCATAAAAAGTATCTTCTAAAGAAATAGCTCCAAGACCAAACATACAAACTCCCTTGCTTTCCTTTGCTACTCATGTTGCTTACCATTGAGTTTTCATTTGATCCATGCATGTATATCTAAGAGAATTGAATACTCCCGTCAATGCAGGCATGCTGCAATGAGCGAAAAAGTGCTCAATTGGCTTGATATATGTAGCAGCCAGTTGCGTGACAAACATAAGACTGGGTGATAATGGACTGGTAATATTTAATCAGAGTTGAGTATTATTAGCATTATAGAATTGAAACACTGAACGCCGTCGCAAGGGAATTTGAAATACATTGTGCATATGTAGCTGTGCTCCCAATCTTGGGCAACATAGCCATAACCCAAGCTTGTTCAGGTTTCAGTTTCTTAATTGGATCCTCTGCTTAATTTAATTCGGAAAATGCTTGATTGTTTCTTTTACTTTGAGGAGTTCTCGTAGGCATTAGTTTTTCCATTTTCAAGTATACAAGGCATAGGTGATAGGTCTACAGTTACACAATACATGGAATATATCAAATTTTTTAAATTTTGCATTTAGTTCCATTCAACTGTCCAAACAACAAGATGTTCTGACCTCACCGACGGCATTAATGGCTTACACTGGCATGGGGGACAGAGACATACACAAACTCCTACTAAGACCACCCGGGGGGAGGGCCTTCGACGGCATGATTGGAAATCTTTGCTTTCAAGAACCAAAATCAAAAAAATAGAAAAATCAAACATCATCAAGTGACTGACTGGGATGGGAAATCCAGTGGGTATCATCCCTATCTCTCTCTTTCTAAGGGGGCAACACCCTGTTATCTTCCAAACTAAAACATGAATATCTTATTAACCAATTTGATAGAAGTTTGCAAATCCTGCTCTTCCTTCACTTTCCATTCTCAAGACATGAGCAAACAACGGGAAATAGAGTTGTTATATGAAACAAGTTACTCGGGTTCGGCTTGTCAAAAGTTGGGCTTTAGCTTGTTTATTTTCTAAACGAGCCGAATATGAACACATTTTAGCTTGTACAAAATTTAGGTTTGGCCCGTATAACACACCTAACGGGAAACACATGTTGGCTCCAAACCGCTGCCTCACCTTGGAGATACGTTTATACTATCTCGCAAGCCCGGCTCGTGACCCTACAAATTTTAAAAAACAATTTGAGTAAAACATATTGCTTGCCCAGCTGGTATGAATGCTTTCATTTTACCTTAGTTGAACGCGGTTAGAATTTTGCGAGCAACTTTTCTCAACTCTTACTTTCTATTATTATTTGTCATTATTATTGTGGGCTCCTTGCTCATTATTATTTTTATCTTGTGTTTTACTTTTACTTACGACTAGTATTCGAGCAGGGGCTTCTTCTAGTCATTTTATAAAAAAATAATATTATTATTTGTTCAAAATTAAATCATATTTTTTTTTAAAAAACTATCTCAAAGGAGTTACTTAGTATATTAGTTAGAGAGATCCTCTTATTTGTATATGTTTTTTTGTTTGTTGTGTTTTGGTATATATTTGTGTATTATTATCAGAAAGTTATAAGTTTTTTTATACAAAAATTGCTTATAAGGTCCTTATTATACCTAAGTTAAGTTTTTTTTTTATACAAAAATTGCTTATAAGGTCCTTATTATACTTAAGTTCTTTGCATCAAAGTTAATCGTCAATCATATTGTACACTTAATGGTTAATTAGACTTATTTTGAAAGAGTTAATTTTTAATGTGATTGTACACCTATGGTTAATTATACATAAGTTTTTTGCAAGTTAATCTTCAAAAAGTTTAAAAATTGGGTAGTAAGATTAGAGAAAATGGTTATATAGTTTAATATAAGACAAAGAATGTGCTAAAAACTGAAAGTATAATATAGCAAGATAGTTAATAATATTAAAATATTTAAAGTAATACAAACAAAAGCGATAGGTGGCGTTTGGGTGGGGGGGGGGGGGGTTGGGGGGATAAGGGCGTCCTAATACATTTAGAGAAGATTGGTGAAATAAGGTACCTTTTGTATCTTGTATACAAAGTAAGCACCCTAATTTCACCAATTATAAATAAAGATTAATGACTGGGATAATCAAGTAAAAGAGAATCAATTATTGACAGTTTTAGGTTGTTTGCGATATTTGAATCCCATATTAATAAGTAAAAGAGAATAAAAAATATGGAAATTTAAATATTCTTCTCTCTCTTATTAATAATCAATGGGCAACTTTGGTAATTAGGCCTTTTTGAAAAACTAGAGTAGTAACTAGGCTTTTTAATGTTTCAATTAAGTGAATATACCCCAACCTTTTATATTTATTTTCAAACTCTACACACTCTTCTCTCAAGGGGTACATTTAGTAAACACAAAACTAGAAAAAACCTAGTAAACCAAATTGTTTCATAATCAATTAAATTTTGTTAAATCGGGTAACTAAATATTCTTATTTTTCTTCTTAATTATAATAAGTAAAAGATTGTGTCAAAGGCATTTGAACTCTGAACGAGCTGCCTTAACCCCCGCCCTTATACCAGCTATATTAATCAAACTTCGTGTATTCTTTTGATGATACACAATATTAATACACAATATTAATATACAATTTCAATTACACAATGTCCGTACACGATTTCAATTACACAATGTTAATACATAAAACACAAATGTCAACTACATAAAATGCATTTGACATACATATTCTACACTCCGAGGTATGTCATTCACAAAGAATACACATTTACTACATAATTGTAACAATTATGTAAAAAAAATCACAAAATATGCATTGATAACGGATTCACAAGGAATACACATTTACTACATGATTTTGCTGAGTTATGTAGGACGTATCTTCATCGACAACCCTCCATTGATTCTCTCGAACTGAAGATTCGAGTTCTTTTACGTACCGCAATGGAGAATAAAATAACAAAAGATGGATATTGTTAAATGGCCGTAATTAATTATGGAGATATTTTAGGAGTTGTTAGTATCTCTTTCCTTGTTTAATTAGGAAAATTAGTTATTTATTATAGGAGAGAGAAGATTCACTTATATGGTAATATCATTTATTATTTTCTATTTGATCTTTTTCTACGTAAATTAGGGTGCCTACTTTGTTAATAAAAAACAAAAGGTATCTACTTTATGCACAAAGATACATCAATACTAAATAATGCGGCATTATTGACCGCGATGGCAACAACATTAGCGACTGAACTCGGTCGCTAAAACAATTGGCGACGGACATAGTGACGAAATAAAATCCGTCACAAAACAGATGGTCGCTAAACTGGGCGACGACGTTTTCCAACCGAAATATCAGGGCGTTTCTAATTCGTCACAAATGACCACCGTAGCGGTTGGAGTCGGTTTTCGTGGTGAACACCATCGGTCGTTAGGTCGGTCACCATTCCGTCGCCATTTTAGTCGCGAGTTCGATTGCCCCTAGTCACATGTGTGGTCGCTGTGATAATCACTACAGGGGTTGGTGTTTCGTCACCAGATCCAGGTTAAGATCGGTCACGATAAATGGCTCTAAATTAGTCGTTTTGGTGGTCGATGTTTCGTCACCAAAGTTGTCACTAAATTGGTCACAAGTGATGACTCTAAATTAGTCGCTATGGGAGTCGCGGACTCATCACCAAACATGACGCTATATTGGTAACAACAGATGACTAAATTATTTTATGGTAGTCGCTACGGTCATAGCTGAAGTCACTAAACTTGTCATGCCAATTAGGAATAATTTTTATTTGCGCTAATGTTCTTTTAGCCCGCAGTTGCTATGTTAATGTTTATTTCTTCGTTTGTAATGAACGTTTTTCTATAAATTGTAGACGGAATAATACAAAACGTAAATTATATATTAAGAACAAAAAGTAAAGTAGTTGTTTATAACGATACGAAGTCTTACAAAAACATCCTAACATCTTCAAATATAGAAATTCAAAGCTAATACAAGTAATAGATAGTAAAGTTACTTAGTTAAAAAGGTCTTGAACATCCTTATCATTGTCTCCTCTAAAGTCTTTTTGTCCACAAGGCCATCAAGAATGTCATTAATGTCACCTGCTTTAGTCTCTACAAATTCCTTCAATTCTTGAACTTGATCTTCTTCACCGGTCTCTACTTGCTGCACTTTTTGGCAAAGAGAAATCTCCACTTCTTTCGCCTTTTCGCCAAAATTTTTTCTAAGTAATGATATGTGTGCCATTAGTTCTTCCCTCAGCTCATCGGTTGAGCGGCCACCATTTTGATGTGCAGAATCAAGTGGTCCATCATTCATGTTGTATGTAGCATGTTTAAGCATTGTATGAGCCTCTGATCCCATTCCAAAAAACTCTACATCGATTCACGCCTCTAGTTGCCTCAATCCATGCATGATTCTTGTCAACCAAATCCAAATTTTCAGAGGTCTCAACACCTTGTGTGGCTTGATCAATCAAACTATCATATTTATCCTATAAAACAAGCAATAAGATGTTTAGCAAGGTTAACAACATTAACTCAAGGTTATAAAATATCCAAGAATTGACAAGTATAGCATGATACAATTCAATTTCATTCCTACTTGAAATACAAATAAAAACGAAGAGCAAAACAAATCAGTCCAAAATAACAAAGAGCAAAACTGATTGCTGTAAACTGAAAACAGAAACAAATCCTGAGAAAAACAACAGCAAAGCAGCAACAAGATAGAGGAGAAGTAGTAACTAAGAATGAGAGGGAATATTAGAAGATATAAGGGCAACAAAAGGTCCCATTGTTGTTGAAAAGAACTGTGAAAAAATTCATTACATGGCACCAAATAGACTGCTGCAGATAAATGAGACAACTCCAGCTTACCACAATAACTTGTCCTTGAGCTCCGGTCCATACGTCATCCTTCTTTCGTTGGTGACATCTTGTAAAGGTTTCTTTTGAAGTTGGTTCCTTTCCAAGTTCTTCTCTTTGTAGAAAAAAATAAAAAATACATTTAGCATATGAATACTTATACATATATGACATTACATAAGATCGCATAATTTGAAATTCAAATGAATAGACTTAAATTGATACCAGCCGCTTTTTGTGCTCTGTTATACATACTGAACCACCTGTATAGCTAGGAAGATCCATTTTTTTCCGCAACCTCACGATTTGCCTTGGCCATCTCAGATTTTCTAAGAAATTCTAGACTCTTCCAATAGATCTTTAATTCCTCCCACTACTCTTTTTTTATCCATGTTGGTTGCTTGTCACTATCATGAGCCTTTTGAAGTATATTTTTCAAGTGGGTGGATCCAACATGATCAAACACCTTGCGTACTACTTCATCAGGCTCACTCCACCTACATTGTATCTTTATTAAGTAAACAAGCATTTGTGTTAGTTTAGGAATGCACCTATAAAATTGTCAAATTTATTTATTTCACACTTTCTTACCGTAAACAAGTTCCACCAACGCTCCTTTGTTAGTGGAGAAACTCTAGTCCAACTGCTATATGGTCCATCATAATGGCCACAAACGATTATCTTTAGGATTTCATATGCATCTTTAGGAGCAACATAGTTGAAAAATTACCAAAATTAGTAATATAACAATGCAAAAGGAATAAGTCATTCTTTATGCAATTTTTGTAAATATATCACTTTCCCCCCACTACAAGTTGCAACCTTCCATCTATTGACGGGTTTGGCAATGGGATAGGTGGTCTCGTGACACCTCTTTCACGGCTGCTTGATTGATCACCAATGTTTGGAGACTCAGCGGAGAGAGATTCTTCTGGTGTAGAGCCCAAGGGTGAGATGTCATATGGAGAAAACTGAGGTGAAAAAAGAAATGCAATCACTTAGAAATGCCAACTTTACTTCACCATGGAGATATTTCGAACAAGCCTTGTTCATAGTCAAAGTGTAACATACTCTAGAAGAGTATCACATGCTTAAACAAATTGACCAAAAAATTACAGCAAAAACAACTCACATCAACTTTAATTAAGTTTTATTTTCAAAGAGAAAGAATAGATTGATTCAAACAAAACAACAAAAAACAACTCAAATATGTTCAAACAGAACAACAAAAACAGCAAAACCAGCAAAATGGAAATAATGTTTCAAGGTAAATAGAAATAATGCACTGATTAGGCATTGCTTGTCTCATTCAAGTGACATGAATTGATTAATGGTTCAAGGTAAATGGAAATAATGCACTGATTTGGGGGTCTTGATCGTTAAGATTAGTATCATGCCACATATGTCTGCACATTACAGACTACAAAGATGGTGGTTGTGTACTTAAGCTATATAGATGGGTTCTCTATCCATATACATGATAATAAATTCTGCAGAGTTTATAGTCATGGTGATGATTACGAACAAGACAACTTCAACTACTACTTATTTCTGTTTCAAATGGAGCTGAAGCAAGGGTACTACAATGGAAGATTACAAGCATTTTTTTAGTAGATATGATTGGAGAAAGGAAATTAAAAGGTTAATAAATATGAAATTGCAAATGTTTTGCAAAAAACAGTACTAGAAGATCACTAGTACTCATCGTGCAAAAAAAGTACTAGAAGAATGTCTAATAGTGTATTTTAATTATTAGTGGATTGTTTGAAACTAGGAAATCAAGATATGGAGATTATGAGGTTTGACTTTATTGTCAAATTCTTAAGGTCCAAAAATTTTCCTAAATGGATGAGAAATCATCTCAAAAGCATCTCCAAATTAAGCAATGTAAAATCTTCACGGAAGGCCTTGAAAAAAACCCAAAAAATCAAAGGCTTTAAACATTTTCATTCAATTCGTCCCCAAAAAGATCGTTTGAACTCAGACCTTAAAAATGACCATAAAAACCCTAAATTTGAAAACTGCGATATTGAAAACATTGATACAACTTAAGCACGCCGGTACGGAAGCAAAGTGAATACCATAGATGAAGAGATGGAAGAAGGAGAAGCAGCAAGGAAGGGAAGCAACATCAACGAACACATCAATAAATGAGAGATAGAAGAAGGAGAAAGTGAATATCATAGATGAAGAGTGACTAATAGTGTGACTTGGAGCAAGAAGCAGTGTCGACGGTTACGGCGGCGATTGTAGCGTTTCGGGTGAGAAAGAGGCCAAAACAAGCAAATCGAGACCGATGTTTAGGGTCTTGTGGTGACAACGAAATTAGGAAGGGGGTTAAGAGTATATTGTGTCCTGGTGAGAAAAGATTCAAGAGAAATCCATGACAATGATATTGGAGGAAGAGAGTTAGAAATTGGAGAAATCTGTCGACTACCACTCAAGAAGGAGGAGTTAGAGGATGAAAATTAGGTTTTTTCAATTTCAATTTTGGTCCAAAATTAAAGGCGCTTAATTTTTCCCTCTATTAAAATTTGTTTTTTTACTGGTGGAGAGCTAACTTTCTCCGAACCGTTTTGCATTATTCAAGCTCTCAAGGCAAGTGGGTTGGCTAGTAAGCGTAAAGTAAGAAATAATTGATAGAGTTCCCTTAATTATGGAGAATACATTCATTATACATGTATTCACAATTAGATATGTTTCTTTTGTATGGAAACTATATTTTTTATTGACCAAATTTGATCAAGAAATAATGAATCATATATATAGGATAGATTTTGTCTAACAAAAATATGGATTATTAAAGATTTTGGATAAGTTAGATAATTTTTATGTGAAGCATTAATTTATATGTTCTAAGATAGATTTTGCTGAAAAATGAAATATTTTATGGCAATAGTTTTATATCTATCATAATATGTATGGAATATATAAAGATATTATGATATTTTTTTACTTTATTTAGTTATTATGTATGAACGAAATATTTATCTCAACTCGAGCTAGAGCTTGTAGGTTTCGAGTTTCTCTCGATATTAATGGGCCTGAACATCATGCATTACTCGAGATCGAAAATTTGTTCGAGCTTCCAAGACTCGAGTTCGGCATAAACAACTAATCAAGTTTTATGAAGTTGAGCTCAGGCCTTTAAATATTCTCGCAACCTGATATTGAGTATTTAAATCATCTCGATTCATATTCGGGTTTGGCCGAGCTAGCATGGTTTGATTCAATCCAAATAGAATGTGCATTATAACGTTCGGCTTGAGTAACGACATCCCTCTTCATAGCTTAGGAACTAATTTAATTATAATATTTTTTCATCAAATGAAACAAAAACCACCCATTAATTTTTATTTTTAACAAAATCAATCATAAAATTGGATTTTCTTTCAATTAACCATCCACCTTTTATTTTATACTAAATATATATACCAACACACGATTTCCCTTATAAATTTGTCAGAGAACAAGCTTCTTGTCATTTGTTATTAAAATTCATAGAACCAAAAATTAGATGTTTTTTTTACACTAAAGTAATCATAAGAAGTGGAAAAAAGTCTCGGAAAAATAATTTAGGAAAAATATAAATGGTAAAAATTTTAAAATAAACATCACTATTGTTTCAGTACTCACTAGGCGTGTATATTAATACATGCCCTAGTCAAAGTCTTCTTCTTCTTCAATGCTATCTGCTTCTGATGCGTAGTCTTCAACGCCCATAGCCTCGTTTGAATAAAACAAATTATCATCCTCGTCGCTACTAGTTTCCAACGTGAAGTCCTCGACAAAATCACACGAGCCTTGTGGATTAGATAAATTTGTTAGCACATCTTCAACATTTATTTCCACAAATGATTTTGTTGTGACACCTTCACCAGATTGATAAGCAGGGGCAACACATGATGTCCATCTCTCTTCTATTCTACCTCGAGGCACCACTTTACATACAACCCTCCAATCAACACGATCCCTCTTAGCTCCGGGATATTCGGCGTAGTAAACTTGAATAACTTGTTGTGCTAATATGAATGGATCATATTTTCTGTACTTTCTTTTATGATTGATTTCAACAATATGGTAGTCCGGATGAACTCTCATTCCCTTAGATGAATTAAACCAACCACACTTAAACAAAACAACTTTCATTGGACGATCCGGTAAATCTGTATAATCAAGCTCAATAACTTCTTTAAGAAAACCATAAAAATCGGAATGAGCATTCTCGTAATCGCTTCCTTGGACACAAACACCGCTGTTCATTGTCTTTTTGTTGGCGCCATGCTTCTGAGTGTGAAAAATATGTCCATTAATAAAGTATGCCGGCCAACTCTTAGCTTCGACCCTTGGACCCCAAGCTAAATTACACAAAAACTCATTTGCTTTTGTTGACTCATTACTTAGAACCTACAATTTCAAATTACAACCTATTTAAAAACAAATATGTACAAAAAACTACATATATATATATACACACATAAACAACACTTACATGATTCTTAAACCATTTTGCAAACACTTTATCGATTTGTCATCATCAGCTCCACCCATTTCAATTGCAAACTTCCTTAAATAAGTTGTTAATAATTATTAAAGAAAGTAACATAAAAAAAAAGTGATGCAGTCACCCAATATCATTGAAAAATAGAAAACTTGCACTTACTCAACAAATTCATCCACTTCCGGACAGTTGCGTAATACATGTGTGTACAACATGCAA
This sequence comes from Fagopyrum homotropicum, assembly GCA_033239125.1. Taxonomy (NCBI): domain Eukaryota; kingdom Viridiplantae; phylum Streptophyta; class Magnoliopsida; order Caryophyllales; family Polygonaceae; genus Fagopyrum; species Fagopyrum homotropicum. The sequence continues at coordinate 28,132,017 of BSWB01000004.1, forward strand.
CTCTCCATCATCTGTCATATACCTTTTCTTCTCTTTGTCACTACTTCGACCGGGATAATTAAAGCAAGAGATAGCATAATCATCTTCTTGGAAAACATCATTATTTCCACTAGGTCTTCTCAGCTTAGACGGAACATGAGGCTTAAAGTAGTGCTCTGCAAAGTTTGACGATTCTTCGCTCAAGTAAGCTTGAACTATCGATGCCTCCACATGTGTTGGGTTAGACAACTTTTCCTTTAGATGATATAAATATCTCTCAAATGGGTACATCCACCGATATTGAACCGGTCCACATATTTCAGCCTCATATGCCAGATGTACAATCAAATGCTCCATAGAATCAAAAAATGATGGAGGAAAAATTCGCTCTAACTTACACAATAATAGAGGTACTGTGGATTTCAACTTTTCCATATGCTCAACCGACAACGACGAAGAACAAATTGATCGAAAAAAGCAACTCAACTCGGTTAGAGGACCCCAAACCGACGGAGGCAACAACTCTCTAAAAGCAATCGGAAGCAGTCTCTCCATAAATACATGACAATCATAACTTTTCATCCCAACGAGCTTACAATCCTCAACTTGGAGACATCTACTCAAATTAGAAGCATACTCCACATGAAGCTCGGGGCGATGACAATATAGCTTAAGATCCTTTCGAGCATTCAAGTTATCCTTCGTCTTGTCAGGGACATCCATTACAGTGTCAAAGACGTTATCAAAAACGTTTTTCTCTATGTGCATAACATCAAGGTTATGTCGAATCAAGAGATCCTTCCAATATGGGAGTTTCCAAAATAAACTTTGCTTCATCCACTTATGATCAGCTCCATAGTCAGGTGGAGTGTTATGTGGTTCATCAATTGCAATTGGAATTAGACGGACACGTTCCCATATTTTCTCCCCTGTCAACATCGGAGGAGGTAACGATTTTTCCACACGATCTTTGTAAAAATATTTTTTGTTCTTGCGGAATGCATTGTCCATACTTGTAAATGTTCTATGACAATCAAACCAACAAGCTTTTCTACCATGTTGTAGACGAAAAGCTTGTGTTCTCTCCATATATATTGGGCATGCTAAAACTCCTGGAGTACTCCATCTTGCCAATATAGCGTAAGCAGGGAAGTCATTAATCCTCCAAAGTAGAGATGCACACATGACGGAATTTTCTTTCCTTGATACATCGTAAGTGGTTACCCCAGACTCCCACAATTGAAGTAACTCATCAATCAAAGGTTGCAAGCACACATCTATCATTTTCTTAGGGTTTTTGGGACCGGGTACTATCATCGACAAGAACATGTATTGAGTTTTCATGCACATTTCTGGTGGAAGGTTGTAAGGAGTCACAATAACTGGCCAGCACGAGTATTGTTTTCCAAATTTACCAAAAGGTGCAAAGGCATCAGAACACAAACCCAAACGTATGTTGCGAGGCTCAGAAGCAAAATCAGGATACCTTTCATCTAACCTTTTCCATGCTTTACCATCTGAAGGATGCGACATTATGCCCTCTTCTTGTTTATGAGTAGAATGCCAAGTCATATGAGAAGCAGTAGCTTCATATGCATACAACATCTGCAGCCGCGGAATCGAAGGTAAATAGTGTAATACCTTGTGTGGAGAGCGCTTCGTGTCATTTAACTTCTTGTACCTATCATGGCCACAAAACTTACAAGATTCCGCATTAGCATCATCTTTCCAATACAACATACAACCCTCAGGACACATGTCAATTTTCTCCACCGGCAAACCCAAATCTCGAACAAGTTTCTTGGTTTAGTATAAATTTTTCGGAACCTTGTGACCTTCAGGTAGTATCTCATCATACAACTGAACAAAGCCATTAAAGACACTTGCAGGCACATTATATTCACTCTTCAAGCTCATAAGTCTAGCCACAAAAGATAATTGTGTATGTGTTTCACATCCCGGATATACTGGTTCATCTACTGCTTTTAGCACATCCAAAAACCGTTTGGACAAGCTGGCTTCCTCATCATTTGCAGATGGATCTAGCATCATCTCATTCACTTTGTTAACTTGATCAAAGTGTTTAATTTCATGATCTTCTTGAACATTGAACCCTGTAGCAGGAGCAAAACTCGGACCTGTAATGTCAAATATCATCCTTTGTTCCGCATTTAAATGAGCATACAACTTGATGTGATCCGGAAAATCAATGCAAACGGCTTCACTTTAATTCGACCCTTCAGTATTTTGGTCATAACGAATGCTACTTTTATCCAATGAAGGTCCGTAAATATTTTGGAAAGCTGATTTCAAGGGCTACAATATTGATGAAGACTTCAACAGCAGATTCGTCCAATAGATGGGTCTTAATTTCAGTTCTTCTAACAGCCGAATTTATGGTCAAGATGTGAAGAGTCCAAAACCAATGCCTAATTATGTGGATCTTTAAGGCCTATAATTTATTATGACTTTTGGCCTTGTTTTTGATCTTTTAGCTAGCCTTATTTTTCCTATTGAAAGACTTGCTTGGTTCCTAGAAAATAAGTGAGAGTTGATAATATTTGGAAAACAGATTGGTTACTTGGTTTTTGGTGAGATGCTGAAACCTCCTCCTTGGTGAGATGCCGGGTGGGTTGCCTTTGTGAGATGCGAGGGCGAAGACATTAGTTCTCATAGGTGAGAGGCTTGTGAGAGTTGATGCGAGTATTGTAGAGTGGATGGTGAGATGTTTGAAGCTCTAGCAATACATATCTTGTACTTTATTTTCAATTATCACAAATCCAAAACACATGTGTATGCTTTCCTGAGTTTTTCGTTTGTCTTGTATCGTTGGATCCTTTGGCTGGGGCGTATCATTTACTATCAGAGCCTTATTCGATGCAATTCAATAAGAGGCATGAAGGTTCGTGGACGAATCTTTTTAAAAGGTGGAGAGGATGATGTGATCCGGGAAACCAATGCAAACGACTTCACTTTAATTCGACCCTTCAGTATTTTGGTCATAACGAATGCTACGTTTATCCAATGAAGGTCCGTAAATACTTGTTGGAAAGCTGATTTCAAGGGATACAAGATTGATGAAGACTTGAAGAGCATATTCATCCAAGAGACGGGTCTTAATTTCAGTTCTTCCAACAGCCGGATTTATGGTCAAGATGTGAAGAGTCCACAACCAATGCCTCATTATGTGGATCTTTAAGGCCTATATTTTTATTATGACTTTTGCCCTTGTTTTTGATCTTTCATCTAGCCTTATTTTTCCTATTTATAGGCTTGATTGATTCATAGAAAAATAAGTGAGAGTTGATAATATTTGGAAAACAATTTGGTTACTTGGTTTTTGGTGAGATGCCGAAACCTCCTCCTTGGTGAGATGCCGGGTGGGTTGCCTTTGTGAGATGCGAGGGCGAAGGCATTAGTTCTCATAGGTGAGAGGCTTGTGAGAGTTGATGCGAGTATTGTAGAGTGAATGGTGAGATGCTTGAAGCTCTAGCAATACAAATCTTGTACTTTATTTTCAATTATCACAAATCCGAAACACATGTGCATGTTTTCTTTAGTTTTTTGTTTGTCTTGCATTGTTGGATCCTTTGGCTGGGGCGTATCACAACTCCTCTCTACTATTCTTTGGTGGTTGTTCACTGTTTGACGAAGGTACATATGCATCTTCTGGTTCACCTTGTGTTGTCCACCTATAATAATCAGGCTCAAAACCGAATCGATACAAATGATCTTTAACATTATTTGTTTCAGACCATTTGCAATTGCGACATTTGCTGCATGGGCATTTAATCTTATCTCCATCCATGAACTCAGGTTGAGAAGTAGCAAAATCTACAAATTTATCCACCCCATCAAAAAATTCTTGCCTTATTCCTCCACCATTTGGCAAGTACATATCATACATCCAAACACGATTGTTCATCGTCTCTACACAACAAAAAAACAAAAACAAAAATTGCCAATATGATACTAAGTTGTTGTATAAGCAATGTCAATTCAATAATATCTACACAAAAATTTAGTTAAATTCATTGTTTGAAACATGTATATTAACAATTTGATTTCATAGCTATTTACAAGACTAATTTGTTCAAAGAAAAAGATCGCTTGTAAACTTTGAACACATACGACAATCAATGAGATATGAGAATCGTAATTTTTCAATATTTTCACATGAAATTGAAGTACGAAATCAAAACGAAACTTCAAAGTTTAATACTTACCTCGTGAATTTGAATATTTCTTGACAATTGATCCAATGATAGATTGAGAAACACGTCGAATCAATGAATAAGGGTTATCTGTCGTTCTCCGCGGCATAAAGAAGGTTGGAACAAAATTATATTGATCTAGGTTATCCTAGTGAATTTTGTTCCGATAATTCGGCATTAGCGACTACATTGACGACCACTTTGATGACGCCATTGAAGACTACTATGGATACAACACTAGCGACAAATTTGGTGATCAATGTTGTTGTGGTCGCTAAACGGAGACTAGTTTTACCCTCACAAGTGGTCGCTAACGTGGTCGCAGATATGACCCCTCCTTAGCGACTAAGATAGCGACGAATAGAGTAACTAACAACATAAGGTCTCCAAAGTGGTCTCTATTTAGAGACTATCTAAATGACCGGAGCTCTGTAGCCGCCACAATAGCGACTAATTCACTACGGTCGCCACAATGGTCACTACTTAGAGACTACATACGCGACTAAGAGACTGCGGTTTCTACATTAGCGACCAATATAGAGACGGAAATAATTGCGGTGGGTAATAGCGACGGGCATTAGCAACTCCTCAAATGTTGGTCGATCGTAGCGACGACAATAGCAACTAACCAGATGCGGTCGCCAGTGGTGGCCGAACGTAGCAACTAATATTTTATTAGTCGCTAATATAGTGACCAATTGGATTGTCGTCGCTAACAGCGGTCACTATACGCGCGTTATTTAGTAGTGCATAAATTACCTACCTAACCAACTCATTCATACATTTATAACTCAAAAAAAAAATTTCTCATTTAAAAGTATAAACTCTCACCCGTTAATAAATTTTAGAAAATACAAAATCTACAATCCTAATTAAAAGAAAGTAATAACTTGTGTAATATAAAATTTAAAACATTAATCTTCTCTACACTCTATATTGATCTTTAGTTTCATCACTCCCAAGTTTCAAACTATATACAAAAAGCACAACCAAATTCCTCTTTGCTAGCCCGGAGATGGACGGATGTCACGTTGCAAACTTGAGTTGAATCCAAACTTTCACCATCTTGTACTACAATATCATACAATTGTCTTCTTTCTCATAACATGTATATCTTATCAACTTTGACTACGTGACAATAGTCTAGGTGGAAGTTATTTGCAAGTCATTCACTCTATGCTCAAACTTGAAAATAAAATGCACAATATTAAAAATAAAGAGATGAAGGGAAAAGACAATTCAAGGTTCTTCATGGCAGTGTTGTTCTTGATAACCCTAAAGTAAGAATTTGATATGTAATACTCAATTGCTATAAAGCAAAGAAACATTAGCTTACTATTAAATGAAGAACTTACTCGTATAAAACCATGTTAATATCCTCAGTGTCAACAATTACTTGCTTGTTCCTTAGTTCAACTTCCCTAGCTCTGCATATTAAGATGCAAAAAAATTATCGAACAAGGATTTGTAGTTGAGTCAAAATGGTCTAGCCCCAAAACTAACTTGTGTGCCATTGAAGAGTTTATCAAGCTCTCCAACAGTTTCTCAACACTAGAAATAAAATTATGGGTAATAAGATTTGTTGAATGGATAGACAAAGAGAAAATGCAATAATATATTGTCTTTTAGAGTTGTAAAAATTTGGAATCAATTGTAGTTAATGTTAGGAGTTAAGTTGAGAGTTAATTGGGGGATTAATATTAGTAGTTACAATTCATAGGAGTTACAAAAAAAGTGAGAGAGTTAATTGGATAATATTTTGATTTGACAAAATATAGGGTATAAATACGAATCATTTAGTGAGTTGAGGAGTTGATTAGAGGTATATCATAAGTTGGTTGTTTTAGACGAGTTACTTGTAACTCTCAAAAAAACTTATTGTGATACCTTGAAAATTTTCCATCTACCATCTTCACAATCTTAGGTATCGGTGTAGGCTTTATAAGCAAGTGTCGATGTAGTTTTAGATACGCAAGAAGACAAATGTTGAATTGACGACTTACACTCTGATGCGCTCTTCGTCAGTTGAACGCAAGGATCCGCCGGTGTTGTTCCTCCGCCGACTTCTTTTGTGTATTTTCGATTTATATGGATATGCTAAGCAAGGAATCGTCCAGCCTCGCGCCTTGGATCTCCTTGACTTGAGATCTTCTTTCCTCAGAATCTCACTTCGGAAATTGGATCTCCTTTGTCCTCCTAGCCTTGCACCGTAAGGACACCACTCGGCCTCTCACCTTATGGGTTTCGAAACTTTGGCCTCTCACCTTAGTCTCTAGGTTTGTTTTTCTCAAAGTAAAAACACAACTTTTGATTGTCTCAACTTCATAATCTATTTTCCTATTCAAAACGTGTGTAGGAGAAGGCCTTATATGGGCTGAAAATTCAGCACCAACTCCCCACAATAATAACTTACAAGTAGTTCAAGAGTTGTGCATTGAATGAAGGCAAACCAAGGGTCTTTCAACCAACAACTTCAAGCAAATAAATGGCCTAAAAACCATAAATATGTCCGGCCAATTAAAGCTTCAAGGATCAAAAACGTGACTGAAAATAATCTTGTTTGGACGTGCATTTCTTGTGCATATTCCTTTGCATAACTCCATGCATGATCTTGGTAAAAAAACTCACTCAAGTATAAACGCTGCTTCACTGTCGGGTCATTTTCACCCTCTTCCTCTTAGACTCTCGACTTCTCATAAACTACAAAGTTGTAGATCTTGAAAATACCTATGAAAGTAGTACTTGTGGGTCTTCTAACTCCAAACGAAGCTCCAGATATAGGCATTTTACAGAGAGTGCATAAATTTGACAGTTTAGCCGGATCGAGCGGAATATGATTTAACTTGACAATGCTTTGAGTGAACATTTTCGGCTTCATGTTGGGGCTCTCAGGGATCACATCATCCCCTTTCCCTTGAAAAGGATTCGTCCTCGAATCCGAATCATCTACCTTGGGAAAGTGATTGTTTGATTTATTATCATGATAACTACTTCTCTCGACTTCGCCGCCATCATGTCGAGATGCTTGTCTACGATCCGGGTTCAATAGAAGGGGAGGAAACCTTCTCCTTATCTCAACTAGTTGGGCTTCAATCCTGTCCAAACGTTGGTCGATTCGATTACCACCACTTCCATTGTCGTTGATGTTCGGTGGTGATGGAGGCACAAGATCCGGTAGACGAGGACGTTGGGATAGTGGAGCAGTCTTCATTGATGGTATAGGCGGTGATATGTACTTTTTTTTGCCCGTTTCTTTCTTAACTTGGCTCGTTGGAAAATAAGCCGCCTCTTTCATCCATTTTTCGACCGCTCTACGGCGCCGATCTTCCTCTTCTTTTTTTCGAGCCTCCTTTTCTTGACGACAACGTCGGTCTTCTTCCTCTTGTTTACGAGCTTCCTCTTCACGACGACGGGCTTCTTTTCTCTTTCTTCGTCTTCATAGTTCTTTATAGACAGCCTCGTAAAGATCGTCTTCCATTTCACTCAAACGAAGATAACCATCGTCATACTCTCGAATAGCCCATCGAACGTATTCTTCATTTATTGTTCTTTTTCTATTGCGTCTTGACATTCTCGAACAGTTCACAACCCGAAATCTTGAGGAACTCGCACCGTTGGGCTCTGATACCACTTGATGCGCTCTTCGTCAGTTGAACGCAAGGATCTGCCGGTGTTGTTCCTCCGTCGACTTCTTTTGTGTATTTTCGATTTATATGGATATGCCAAGCAAGGAATCGTCCAGCCTCGCACCTTGGATCTCCTTGGCTCGAGATCTTCTTTCCTCAGAATCTCACTTCAGAAATTGGATCTCCTTTGTCCTCCTAGCCTCGAACCGTAAGGACACCACTCGGCCTCTCACCTTATGGGTTTCGAAACTTTGGCCTCTCACCTTAGTCTCTAGGTTTGTTTTTCTCAAAGTAAAAACATAACTTTTGATTGACTCAACTTCATAATTTATTTTCCTATTCAAAAAATGTGTGTAGGAGAAGGCCTTATATGGGCTGAAAATTCAGCACCAACTCCCCACAATAATAACTTACAAGTAGTTCAAGAGTTGTGCATTAAATGAAGGAAAATCAAGGGTCTTTCAACCAACAACTTCAATAAAATAAATGGCTTAAAAACCATAAATATGGCCGGCCAATTAAAGTTTCAAGGATCAAAAACGTGATTGAAAATAATCTTGTTTGGACGTGCATTTCTTGTGCATATTCCTTTGCATAACTCCATGCATGATCTTGGTCAAAAACCCACTCAAGTATAAACGCTGCTTCACTGCCGGGTCATTTTCACCCTCTCCTCTTGGACTATCGACTTCTCATAAACTACAAAGTTGTAGATCTTGAAAATACCTATGAAAGTAGTACTTGTGGGTCTTCTAACTCCAAACGAAGCTCCAGATATAGACATTTTACAAAGAGTGTGTAAATTTGACAGCTTAGCCGGATCGAGCGGAATATGATTTAACTTGACAACGCTTTGAGTGAACATTTTCGGCTTCATGTTGGGGCTCTCAGGGATCACATCACACTCTCCCCACTTCTTAGAAAGTAGTAGCCTATTGACCTATTTTTCTTGTGATGAGTCAAAGTAAACAAAAACATGTCAACAATTTCTTCCAATTCCATGTTTTTGGTTTTACTCAATCCTCCAATATCTCGAGTCATCTCACAAAGTACATCAAAGGTGTGTCTATTGACACGAAGCTCGTTCTTACATGTAACATCACTTTCTCTAATAATTTTATTCAAATTTTGTAACCTATGACTCATCTTATTCTTTTTATCATACGAAATCTCTCGAATTTGATTATTACGATCATGCAGCATCGTAGTTGTCATGACAATAAATCTCACAATGACCATAATAACTAGTTGAATATGCTTTCGTCTTTCCTTCCTCCTCTCGAAATCGTGCTCAAACAAATCCATATCTACATTTTATGTTTCATAACCAATTACAAGTTAATAATTGTCTAGTACAATTGAATGTAAACAGTTACAAATACACATTATATTACACATATAAAATCATTAGCAAGTCCGTTAGAGTGGCTTATTTGAAAATAAAAAAATTACAAGAAGCATAGAATTAGTAGCAAAATTGTAAACATAGATTAATAAAAAGTACAAGATGGATTTTCAATTACAGAGTGTTGAATTCACTAGTGGGATTTCCATATTTCATAGAATCAGGAAGCATAGAATCAGTAGGGTCATTTATGCCCTACGTATTCTGCTACTTTTTATATTTGATAATATGATCTCAATTGTCTTTGAGTTTTGTGTTTTTAGTGGTTTTGTAAATGAATTGTCATTCTTGTTGAACATTAGAATTTGTGGAAATTTAGTTACAAATACACATTATAATACACATATAATATCATTAGCAAGTCCATTAATTAGAGTGGCTTATTTGAAGATGAAGAATTACAGGAAGCATTGAAACATTAGCAATATTGTAAACATACACCTAATACACAGATGAAGTGATTCATGTATCGAAGAGTTGGCCGAAGTCAACTCTAGGCTTGCAGGAGTGGAATGAAGATGAAGTGATTCAAGGAATGGGGGAAGAGAATTATCTTGGTGCTAGTATGGTGGTTGGACAGCAGGCGTGGAACGTGGAGGCCGCGGCAACGATGCAAGCGTAGATGAAGTTAGGGGAGACGTAAAATAATAAAAAAAAAACCCCTGAAATGAGTTATACCCTCCTTTTTTTGGGGAATCATGGGCCTTCTTAGGATTGGAATGGGCTATTCATGGGAATCATTTTAATTCCAATTTCATGCCTTACCAAACATGAGGTATGAGTATAGCCCATTCCAAAACCGATTCCTGATTTCCTTAGAATCGTACCAAACAAGCCCTTAGTGAGTTGAGGAGTTGATTAGAGGTATACCATAAGTTGGTTGTTTTAGACGAGTTATTTGTAACTCTCAAATTAAAACAATTAGTAATTTTGAGAAGTTAATTAAATGTTATTATGAGAAATGTTTAAATGAATCTAAATGTTTAAAATGTGAAAATTATTTTGTTCTTCAATAATAAAAATCAATCAATATCCTCAAAACTAAAAATATATAATTTCAAAAGTTTTTTTTAACATAAACATCAAATAAAAAAGTGGATTAAATATATAATCATGTAAAGATTTAGTATTGATAGATTATTCTTTTACCAATACACAAAGTGTATACTTAAAGAAAATATTTTTTTGTTTTTGTGAAGATAAAAAAGTAGAAGTACAAAATAAATAAAAATGGAGAGTTAATTGGATAGTATGCAATAAAAAAAGGTTTTAATATGAATCATTTATTGCCCCTCAAAAGCTAAAAATATAGGATAGTACTTCAAAAACTAAAAATATAGAATTTTAAAAGTTTTGTTGTTATCATAAATATCAGTAAAAATGTGGATTAAATATATATTCATGTAAAGATTTAATATTGATAGATTATACATTTATAAATACACAAATTGTATACTTTAATTCAATACATTTTTATTTTTGTGAAGATAAAAATAATAGGAAGTACAAAAACAAAAAAAATATTGAGAGAGTTAATTGGATAGTATGTCGAAAAACAAGGCTTAATATGAATCATTTGATGCCCCTCAAAAACTAAAAATGTAGTATAGTAAGATACTTTATACCTTATTACTAAAACACAGTTTAATATTAATATTTTTTTTCTTTTTGACCTTTTCTTTGAAATTTTATTTTTTGTTTAACTTTTTATGCCTATTAAAAATATTATTTCAATCAGATTAAAATCACTTTTCTACATATAAAATCAACTTAATAAAATGCTATTAATGAAATTAAATAATATAATATAGTTTTAAATTTTTTTAAATACGGTAACTATTTTTTGGCGTGGTGCCTCCAAAATCATTGAGACGGCCCTGCTATCTCGCTCTATCTTTTTGCCAGATCCTCGTTAGAGAAAATTAATACAAAGCCATGTGAAATCCCCTCCTTTGAGAAGAATGAAAATTTCCGACTGACTTATCATAGATCTAAGTCGATTCGCATGTGATGTAGCAAGAAATTCCGATTTTGATATGCAAGAAGGCTTTCTTCAGTCCATTTTTGGAGCCCTTTGTTTTGAATTTGTTGATTCACGGATTGAGATTGGGGGCATCAATAGTATTGAATGAGTTTCAGGCAAAGAGGAAATGATTGTGTTTTAGGATTTAGGATTTTATTTTTTCCCTTTTCAATTGGTGAAACCTAGTAATACATGAATAAACAAGTTTGAAATTAGAGAAAGATAAGTAGTACTAGTCCTCTTTTATCCACATTGACCACACTGGACCAAAAAAGTGTGAGAGTAAAATCCTTAGGGACCGTTTGGTTTTAACTCCTGAAACGGAATAGAAACGATACGTTTACCCTTGTTTATGAAAAATTTTTAATCATTCTTTGTAGTTTGAAGTAATTGGATTATAATTTGATTAGTTTTGATACCCTATAAGGAAACAAAATGGGGGATACAAATGCATTTTGTATGAAACCACAAAAAACTATTCCAAAAAAAATCATGAACAATGTACACATATGGACTAGATTCATTTTCATTTTATTTTTGAAGTTACCACCAAACAAGGACTTAACATGGTATTTGGTTTACTATCACATGAGGTAAAACCTCGACCCCAATATTTTTTGGCTTACCAACTTGAAAACAAATTATCAACAAATTGAAGAAAAAAAAAAAGAAGAATCTTTCCACCCACAACTTTCAACACTTCAATGGCTTCAACCTCTTTGATTTCATTGTCATATCGCATGAAACCAACACTATAATTCCTCCATTCGGAAAATAGTTGTTGTCAACTAAATATCACTCTTTACATGCATCCATGCGTTTTTTTCTTTTGAGCATGAAATATGACATACTATATTAGCTTAAATGGGAAAGCATGCAAAGTAGGTCGTTTAATAACTTGACTAATAAAGTAGGTCCCTTAATCACCCGATTTTAATTATCTGATTTTAATTACCCGATATTAGTTATCCGATTATACTTATTCGACTATACTTACCCGATTTTAGATACCCAATTTTACTTCTCCGATGTTAGTTATCCGATTATGGTTACACGATTTTAGTTACCCTTGTAACGCCCGGAATTTTTATTCCGGTTAGTGAGCAGTTTAGCGGCCTTTTCCCAGGCGCAACTCAGTCTTTCCGTAGGCACGATGTGCTGAGTGACAGGATTTTTATCCCAAATTCCGTTCCGACCCTTCGTTTCCCCACCCTTTGCTTTTGGCCCCTCGTTACCTAGCCAAAAGGAGCCTATGAGGGCTACTAACCCTTGGTTCTTCTCCCTTGTAGGCAGCCTTGCTCTCTCTTTCTCCTCTCTTTTGCTCAATCACGTTAATCTTTCCCACACTCCTCCTTCTCCTTGTTTCTCTCTTCTCTTTTCTCCCTTGAATCCTCTTTATGTGTGGCCATCAATGGAGAAGTTGTAGATCCAGCTTGGTAAGTCTCTTCCTCCTCCCTCCCTTCTTCTTCCTTGCTTTCATGTCTCTCTTCTTCTTCTCTTCTCCATTTTCATGGAGCAAACTATGGTGGAAGACTCATGAGTAGTCTCCTTGCATGCATGTGTCTTTAGGCTTGTTTAGGTCTTGGAGGAGAGTTAAGATCGGTTGGAAGAAGCTTGGAGTCGACCCATTCAGAAAAGGAAGTCATTGAAGCCCAGTTGCACCAACGAAGATCGACGAATCGCTTTCTGGAGTTCAACCGTGGGGGCGGCTGCATAGTGTCGTGGATGCGGATCCAGACAGCCGCAGGGGCTGCGCCAGGATCACCAGCAACCGCAGGGGTGATGCACAGTGCGTAGGGGCGGAGACCTTCAGCCCGTAGTCACGCCATTTGTTTCTACGGTTGCATTTCTTCAACAGTAGACTCTTCTTCTCTCTTCTTCTTCTTTCCTTCCTTCGTTGTGAGGTTGATTCATGTTAGTATCATGCCTAGGATGGACCTAGTTGTGAATGTCATCTAGTGGTTGTGAACCTAGGAGTCCTTAGGGCTTAGAAGTGGTCTTGTTGAACTCGAGTATGATGAGCATGTTGCATCTCCTAGACTAGTTGTGTACTATCATGACTGTTGAGTTTGATCTTGTGGGAGAGTGGGTTGGTGCAGTACCGTTGCACGTGCTTGGTGAGATTATGGTATCATGGAGACTAAGAATGTGATCATAGTTTGAGAGCTTAGATGATCTTGTATAATCATTAGAGTGGGAAGTCTAAAGACTTCTAGAGCGTGAGAGCAATCATTGATTACATGCCTTGTTGTGAGCAAGCTTTGAGTATCTTCCTACGGGGAACGAGAGCGGTTGTGTTGGTTTAGCTTTAGGACGAGGTAAGTCTCCTGACTTACTTAGCTAGCTTCCTTGTATTAGCATCGATGTGTGATTGATGGTGTGTGTGTTTAATTATGTTTTATTATAACAAAACTGGAAATAGGACGACCTTTATATATTGATATTTGGCCCAAGTGTATGATAACGAGCGGTGACAACACTGTCTAGCTCTTGCGAGAGCTATGAGGTTCTTTGCGACTAGCCCAGACATGTAGATGGTCGGATCATTAGTACCATTCTTTGCTAGTAAGTAGGGACAGAGGCGAGTTTCGGGGATTCTCATGTCACAAACCTAAGTTGAATTAGTAAGGCAATGATGTAAATGAAAAGATAACAAACCGGCTTGCATGATATTATGTTGTGTGATTTCCGTATGTAAGTGTATGTGCCATTACCATGATTCTAACGCCTTGAATGATAGCTAACGGTTTTAAACCAGTTGTTGTAAATGCCCTGCAAGTTAGGGATGCCGCCGAGTGAGTCGGAGGAGTGGACAGCCGGGGTCTTTGTACATTATAGGACGGGGATGGAATTTCTATTATTATGTTGTAGACTTGTGTACTTTCGTATGGAGTTCTATTGTCATTTTGAGGACTCGGTTGAGTTTCCACCTTGTATTTACATTTCAGAATGCTCGCACTTGCATTAAAACGTTTTCCGTATTTGCCTTTATTTGTGCCTTGTTGAAAAGGTCCGGTGAAATTGTTGTCAAGTTAAGGGTCGGGACCCATTGTGAGGTCTCCGCCCGTAACTCTCCGAATCCCGTAGATTCGGGGTGTTACAACCCCGATTTTTGTTACCCGATTTATGAGGTCTCCCTTTTTCGGATCGTTTTTGTGATTGTTTCCTCGACAATTTTCATGCAAGACATATCATGTATAGTGTTTTGTCGTGCTTTGTGACATGTTGGTTTTTTCCACTAAGATATTTGGCTCAATGTTGTAAGGGAGAATACACTTAGAAGAAAAACTTAATAATCAAGTGGTTTTAACATTATCTGAGTCAAGTACGTAAAACATCTTAATAACTGATTTTGTTGCAATTGAATCTAGCTATATAAGGACGTTCATCTACTCATTTTCAGAGGCTACAACTACTTGACTTTAATTTTGTACGTTGACTTAAATAAAATATATACTCCAATTTTGCTTATACAAGGTTGCTTGTCTAACCACTTGTGAGATTACATCACTAAGTTATAACTCTACTCTTTATTGGATATTATAATAACTTGTAGCTTGCTTGTCTACTCACTTGTGAGATTACGATATATTTGCTTGTATAAGTTGTTTATGTACTCCTTTTCAGAGATTGTAACAACTTGTAAGTTGTTTGTCTACTACTTATTGAAGATTACAGTATAGCGGTCTTGTCCATAATGAACAAGCTTCCTCCATTTTGGAAAGCCTTCTAACATGTGATTAAAAACAAATAGTATGAACTTACTTTGGTGAAACTAGGGTCACATCTTCAAATCAAATAAGATCTAAGAGTCCAAAAAGGGACGGTTAAGTAATGAAAATTTTAACAAGAATCCATTATTGTTGGAAGAGTAGCATGCTTGTATATTTCAAGAGAGATTGTCATGTCAAGGGAGAAACTACTAAGGATGGCGACCAAGATGACAAGTGCCCGTCAAATCAAGGTGACTTACTAATGAGTCTTGATGTTGACTTTATATTAGTCTCTTTAAGTATTATATAGCTCAAATGCCGGAGTGTTTATCCATGAAAGATGATAATCTTGGGTGCTGGGTGGATTTAGGGGGTACACCGCACATTTTCAAGGATAAATGATGGTTCATTTTACATGCCAAAGCCAACGACGGGGTTCCTATTTACATGAGAAAACGAGCCCGCCACCCTCGTTCTTAGAAGAGGACATGTATAATTGTGCTTCACAAGCAGCAATACATTAGATTGTTAAAACATTCATAACCTACTAGAGCATCTAAGTTACACACAAAAACATAAATTAAGATTTCTACAATTGCAAAATCAAGATACATACACATTCACACAACTACGAGAAGGAAACCTCGTATAAACTGATCGATACAAAAATTTAACTAGGAATCGACTAAAATTAAACCTGAGTAGATATTGAAATTGATCTTACTTGATCTTCTCCGCATCTAACACATTTGTGTCCACGACGACAAACATCGTCGTCGCGTTCTAACACCGCTTCTTTAGAACCATCTTCACCCTTTTGGCCCTTCAAAAAGGAATCACAGTTGATTTGGAGGAATTGCAATGCAGCCGCTGACCTTCATCCTGACTTGGAGAAAGAGTGGTTATGAAAGGGTTAACAAGGATCAATATGATAAAAGGAGGTAAGGGTTACAAGTTGTTTCTATGTTCTTCGACTAGCCTTCGCAAAAGAGAGAAAGAGGGGGAAAGAAAGAAAGTTTTTGTGTATTTTTTAAAACACTAGTGTAACTTTTAGAATTTTTATCGCATAATCACATTATTTTAGTAATTTTCAAAGTTGATATTATTTTGGTTGAATGTAGTTTGTATTATTTTTGGTTATTTTTCATAAATAATTGATAACCTAATTAGGGTTACGTGGCCCAAACTCTAAAAGTTATATGATATTTTGTGCAATTTTTTACTATTCTTTCTGCCTTTTCAAGGTTCGTAGTTTGGGGAAATAAGCAGAGTTGGGATGGGAAGACTATCCTCAGTGTCAATCAAATTCGCCATAGCTCTGTCCCTGTCCTTCACTGCTTCTTCTTCTTCTCTCTGTTTCTCTCTCAAACTTCCTTCACTCTCGTGTCCTCCGCCCAAAGCCACTGCATCTGACGTCCTCACTCTCCTCGGCCCCAAGCACAATGCCTCCACCGTCGATCCCCGAATAGCAGATTCGCTCCGATCTTGTTTCCGATTTATCGTCCCCTTCAACCAATCTCCATTTGTTTCGGATCCGAATACTAGGAGATCCATGATTGATCGAAGGAGGTCGGCGGCGGAGAAGGAAAATGAACTGATTTGGTGGCCTCCGGCGCCAGTTCTGGAGCTTGCTCGCCTTGCCATTGACTCCGGCGGCGATCCTGGCGTCATTCACAGTACCCTAGATCCAACGCCGATACCGGTGAGTTTGGTCACCCGTAACCATGAATTTTGATCATCCGCTATTGCGGTTGAAATTGCCTCGTCATTTCTGATTGAAGGTTATGATATGAGTGCGAGATTAGGACTTTCTTGATATGGAACATATAATTATCAAGAAGTATATCATTGTTATTCGTGTTGAAGAAAATTTTCATTAGTTTTGTCATAGGTTCCTGAAGTTGAAGGATCAGAGGAAAATCACTGTGAGCTCACAAGGACACCTTATGGCAGGCGGTTTATAAATCAGGTATGAACAATAACTGATGTCTATCCGTTTATAAGTAATTTGCTGTATAAGCTGATAGATATGTTTATGGAAAATTTCAGGAAATAAATTCGTACCTAGCGTTCTTGTTTGAAACGATTGCTTCTCTTGGGCCTGTTGTGGGATTGGATGTTTCACTAAGTCGATATGACTTATTCCATGGTCACATTTTCATCGCCAAAGAATCTGGACGGCTAGGGATATTGTAAGTGAAGCCCTCCTAGAGCCCTAGTCAGTCTCATATAATAGATATCTGAACCCTTTGTAGGAGGGCAGTGAGGCACTTCAATGAATCTATGATGACTGACTGGTCATGTGCATTACAAATTGGCAGGTTCCACGCAAAGGAATATCCAGAATATGAAAAGGAAGTGTTTCCATACAACATGGGTTACTGCCAAAGGGGTAATGCTTCATAACATATTTATTTTTTGCAGTTATCTTTATATCATGATATGCAAAGCAGAAGCTTTAGTTTATTAAGCTCTTATAGCTGAACTAGAATTGAATTACCTAAGAATTGAAGTCTTTGTAGGTGTAGTTTGTGATCTGTTTATGTTCTTGTCGGCCTGGAATGATCCTTACCATGATACTGTTTATTCCTGAGCTATTTGTCTCAAAACTCGTGAAAAGCTTTTTAGTTGGTTAAGTTGTTATTGCTGAATTTCCTCTAATTATTTGTTTAATATCAAAACGCTGATCCAGTTATTCCAGTCACAAGTTCAGTGGAAGAATCTTGAATATATGTAATACCATCCATAGTGTTTAGTCTTAAGCTCGTGCGTAAAACTATCAGCCAATGGATAAAGAAAACCCCTTTTGTCAACAACAAAAACAAAAGGGAACATGCAATAAAACAGATTTGAATCTGTGACCAAGCATCACCAATGGGTTCTATGCCTGATTCATTCATAACTAGAAAGCTTGTATTTTCCAAGTATTTATGCTTGTTCTTTTCAGGCTCAACTGTGGCTTTTGATGATATGATGAATTTGCGGAACATTCTTTGGTTAGCTCCCTTACCAAGCAATTCCAGTAAACAATGGGAAGCACCAGGTAGGTCTCAAACCTATTTCTGATGATTTACAGAATCAGAATGGCTTGTGTAGAGGCTTTCTTGCTGTGGGGTTGGAGTTTTTTTACCGTTGATACCAGTCAATGACTCCTTCAAAACACATTAGTACAACTCTGTGCCATATATGAACATTAGAATGGTTTCCGAGTCATTGTGTTATGATATGATCAGGTGTCCTGGTGATTTTGGATGCCCATCCCGAAGGAATCGTGTACAGAGATCTTGTACCTGAATATGTTCAATTCGCAAGGACTCTATACGAAGGTTTTGTTTTTGTTCATCCTATTTATCTCACTTCTCTTCTTTCTTGCCATTGGTTTCTGTGCATATCATACTACAAAACTGAATCGATAAATGCAGATGATTTTGGAGAGTTGGTTGCCGATGTTAATTACCTGAACGTTGGAATCTCGGAGCCTGATTTCCAGCTCTTCATTTGTTGATGCGTTCATCTGTTGGAAGCCACAACTGGATACAATGGAAGTCTCAGCTCCCATAGTTCGTTCATCTGTAAATCGAGTGAAAGTTCTTGGTACAAATGAACCAAGCTGGGCTGCTGGCCAATCTTTTAGCTGGAAATATCGAAAACGAGCTATTGAGAGAAGAAATTACAGAGTTGGCGTATTGAGTTTGATTTGTAGATATGTGAGTCAGCTTACTTATCGGTCCTTCGTAACGCTATTGTATACTCTACTATCTATGATCTCAGAATCATAATCATAACCAAGCAGTATATTGCAGATGCATTCTTGACATCAAATTGTATTATAGATGGTTTTGCTTTTCTGGTAAGGATGTTAAAATAACTATAATATTAGGTTTCCTATTAATCAATCACCTACTTACTAAAATTTCACAAAGTAATTAGGGCTCATTTGGTATAAGTAATTAGGGCTCATTTGGTATGACGGATGGAATTAGGTCGGAATTATTTAAATAAAGAATTGGAATAAGTTCTCCCTAATACTTTGTTGTTTGGATTTTAGAAACATGTTATTTGATTTTATATGAATTATAGAACGAAAAATTAATATGATATATGTGTTTATGTTTATAACGTAAATTTATAGAATGAAAATGGGTGCGCACCCACTCGACCCAACCAGTCAACCGACTGTTGAAAACCCGAAGAATTTCAGGTAGTGGGTGGTTGACGGGTGAAGTTAGTGGGTGGTGGGGTGGGTATGGGCGGAGGTACAACCACCCACACCTGAACAATCAAAAATCACTAAAAATCCTAAAATCTATACTAGATTTTAACTTTTTTTCCTTCACTTAGCCAAAGAGTTAAAGTCACATGATATCTCCCATTCTCTTCCCCGGATTTCTATAATTTATTCATCAAACCTTCGAGTCTTTGATAACTAAGTCCGGCACTGACTACGTTCACGCGAACACTTCACTTCTTTCATCGCTAGCTCCATTCTCTGCTCGCGCGCTTCTAATTTATGTTGATTTACGTTTGTTGTATGCAAATAATGTAGCGTTTGTTTCATCGATTTGTATTGATTGAAATTCATTTTGACATTGGTTTTGTAATGGTGAATAATACTTTGTGAATTAGTAGATCCAGATTCATGTTAACTTAAATATAAATTTATTCTATACTTTAAAAGTCTAACACCCGATTATTTCCCCAAAACCACCCAAACACCCGATATATGATCGGTGGGTGGGTGACGGGTGAAATGTTTGGTGGGTAGTCGACGGGGTAGGTGAAAGTTTAAGTAAGCTAGGCACTTGATGAAAACGGTACACCCACCTTTCAACCGACCCATTTGTTATTTTTTAATCTTCATTTTAAGATAAATGAAGACCAACATTAATATATAAACATGAACAAATCATCAACCTAAAATAAATAAGTATATAATCTCTTCTATAAAATCTACCGAAAGACACAAGAGTTATATCATGTTGAGTTGTGTATGTTGATGTGCAGTGTGACGTGTTACTTGCAAATCATGCTTAATAATAAGCATGATGATATGTTAAGTGTAAAACATATTTAATATGTTTAATAACGACATGATGATGAGTGATATATAAAGCATTCTTAAAGTGAAAGATGTGTATGCCATGGTAATGAAAATGACTAAATTGACATTGTGCTAACTTGAGACATGGTGATGGGTATGTTGAAACAAGTGATATAATGACCTAAGCTTAATCATTAGTAAAGTCGTTAACATCAACAGTGATGTCAAACTTAACCATTAGCTCGATCACTAACGTAAGTAAAATCATTGAGTTTAACCATTAGTCATGTAATTAGCAAAACATTGATGCTATGTTTAACCACTAGTTTGGGTCACTATCATGACGCAATACTTGACCATTAGTCGGGTCGCCCACCTAATTAAATTGGTTAATGTTTTTATTAACCTATTAACATGATCATTTGAAGTTCACACCTGACCCAAAACGGTACAAAGCAATGATGTTATTGTGTGGGCCGCTAAATATAAATTGAATATTGCATCTTGCACAAAACCATGTTATTGTCACATGAGCATGTTGTGGTCTATGAATGCGTGAGATGCGATGATATGATCTCTCGTGGATAGTTTATGATCGATATTTAAGGGTTTTAAACTAATATTTTATTATTTGATATTGTTAATTTAAATTTTATGATATGTTTTACATATTTTTTTTGTTGGAATATGTTTTACACGCTTCTTATCTATCTTATATATTAAAGTAACCCATGAACTGATACTTTACGCAATTTCATGCAATCACCTCAACAATTTTACAACGTCGTCTTCATCATTACACGTCACATTAAAATTTAATTTAATAAACTCTACTTCTCTCTTGCATCGATATTAACTTTGACATCCAAGTGACTCAATAAATATTATTCCGCTCTCCTCTTCTATAATTGTTATTACAACATGAAAGCATCACATCAAGTCGCATAAATTTTGAACATAATGAATCATAAATACAATTAATTTCTAACCCGGCAGTACATGGATATTAAAACTATTAATAGATATAGATATATATAGATTAAAAGAAACTGAGGCGTACTTTAGCGTTAGGCGTCAATAAAAACCCTTCGTTCTTCTCTCCCTCCCTCCATTGGACAGCTGCACCACCAAGTTCAGAAGCCTGTGACCTTTCTTCTCTTCACTTATCTCACTCGTCAGAGAGCTTACCCGCATCTTAATGGCACCACATCGGATTGATCGTCGAGATCTATGGAAGACTAAGGCACGCATCCTTCAGCTTCAACTCAGAGAGAGATTCAGAGTTGCCGTTGATCGCGGCCTTCGACGACCGAAGTTCTCCGACGATGGTTACTTACCGTCAACGATGACACGGTTGATCCACAAGTTTCGCAGTTTCCGACGAGACTCGTTCGCGTCCTCTTCCGCATTCTATCGCAGAAGAGGTAGCCACTGTTTTCGATTATTAGTTAGAAAAATTAAGTTCATTTGCAATCATGTTTGGTGGTTACTATATATTGTTGATGGTCCTATTTCAGTCAGAATTAAGCATCTAGATGGACTTTAGGCCTTGTATTTGCGATTCATGTTGGTTATACTTTTAAGCTGCAATTAACTTGGTGATGAGAGTCATGAGACTGATGATTATTAGTACTAACAAATTGGGAAGAAATAATAAAGTAGCAGTTTGAGTGAAAAAAAATGGTGAAAGGCACACATGAAGGAGTTAATGGAAGAAGCTTGGGCATGACACAAGGAATAACTAGTGTGATTGGGATCTGAACATTCTATTGCCGTGTTGCAATGTTTAGGCTTTATTGTATCATTACTAACAAATCATTATGACATAAATTGTAATAGTTTTTTAAATTAAGTTGACTCAAAATTTGTGTTTTTATGCTTAATTAACCATGACTTGGATTGCAATAATTTTGTTTGTTAAATTCGTGCTGGATACTTTACTCTTCTTCCGTTTGCTTCTTTTGAAGTAACAAAAAAAACCTAAAACAGATGTCATCCTCTTCACTTCTCGCCTTAGATGATGTCACAAAATCCCTCCAATAAGCACTGATATTTGACATATTGTTTCTTTGTCATACTATAAGTGCTGGAGGGTTGTGATATTGAACTCAACGCTATGATATATTGTAATTGTGATGTTGTATGTTGAATAGTGTAGCACAATTTGTTGTTGTTTGAATAGCTTAGAACAATTAGGATATCGTACTCTTGTGTTTACTTGGTTGGTTGTGACAAATCCTTACATCTTAAGATGATTCTGTGGTTTGAATTTCCTGGAAATAATGATAAGAAATGATTTGTTATACCATAATTGATTTCTTATCATCATTTGAACTTTTGATACTCACTTTTCAGATTGGCTGGTTGAAACCCTGATTTCTGCAATTGTGTGCAGTGAATAAAGATATTTTTGCAGCAGAAGATTCGGCAATTGTTCGCATGATGCAGGCTTTGGCAGTTCCAGTTATTGGAAATGTTTGCCATGTATTCATGCGTGGGTTTAACCGGTTTCAGGTAATAATTTTATTGCCTTCACCGTATAAACAGTTTTTAAAAAAAATGCTGGCTGCATACTTGCATCTTCCAAGCAATAATTATGTCATGGAACAGGTTTATGGAGTAGAAAAACTGTATCAGGCAGTGCTGCACAGACCTAAAGACAAACCACTTATTACAGTAAGTTGTTTGTATTTCAAAAAGAGTAACATGTTTATCGATTGGATGTCTTATATCTGGATCACATCATACCAATTGCAGGTCAGCAATCATGTTGCTTCTATAGATGATCCACTAGTTATTGCTGCATTGCTTCCGCCACGTGTTCTTATGGATGCTCGTGACTTAAGGTGGACCCTGTGTGCGACAGATCGGTGTTTCAAGAATCCGGTTACTTCTGCTTTTTTCCGATCTGTAAAAGTTTTGCCAGTTGCTCGTGGTGATGGGATTTATCAAAAGGTGCTTATGTCCTACTGCACTTATTTGTTTCTTTATATTTAATCAAGAGAAATTATTATTGATTCATAGTGTTTTGGCCCAATGCAGGGACTTGATTTAGCTATTTCAAAGTTAAACAATGGGGGTTGGGTTCATATCTTTCCCGAAGGTAGTCGATCACGAGATGGTGGGAGGACTATAGGGTCAGCCAAGAGAGGTGTATCAAGGTAAATAATGTCTGAATGTCTGTGTGGTCATACCCGGCCACTTAAAATTGTCTTCCTTTTGCATTGGTTAACCTTAGTTTCTTGGTTGATGGACTGCATGTTTAACCTTTCTTTCTTGATTAATCGACTGCAATGTTCAACTTGATTAAAACCTGCTTGTTATCATAGTTTTTTTTTTTTGAATTGCTGGCAGCTTGTAGTTATAAACTAGAATGTATGCAACTTAAGAGGCTTTCTATGGTTGTACTGTTCTACCAGTTATATTACAGATATTAATCAAAATACTTATGTGCAGTGAATATTGAAAAAGGATTAGGTACTTATCTAGCATAGAAATGTGAAACAAGTAGATTTGAGCTAGATTGTGCATGGTTTTAACCCTTATAAGTAAATGAAATCAGTTTTTCTCCATTGATTTTTCATAAGCAGTTCGTTCTGGTACCAAATTCTACAAACTTTAGATCTATAGTTCCTTACAGCAAAGCACGTATTAGTAATAAGTTACTTGTAGATATTATCTTGTAATTCTGTTTAGATCATGATTTGTAGCTATCCTTTACTAGCTTGTGTTGTTACCCTTTATAAATACAAAGCCCTCTCAGAAGAGATCTTCAGGGATTCAGGAACGTCTTATAGAAAGCTGGGCTTTTTTTTTTCCCAATTTTTTGGTGATTTTAATTTGTCTATTCTCTCTTACAGGTTGGTCCTGGACTCGGATAATATTCCTATGGTTGTCCCTTTTGTACATACTGGAATGCAGGATATTATGCCGATTGGAGCTAACTTTCCGAGGATAGGAAAAACTGTAAGCATTCAGCTTGGTCATGACAAATACCAGTCAAGATTTTGTTGTTATCCTTTTTTTTTTTTTTTCCCGTGCTCTATTGCAAAGCTTGGTCATGGTAGTACCAATTTTTACATGACAGTTAATATCAGATTGTATCTCTAAAATGTAGGTGACAGTTCTCATTGGTGATCCTATCCAATTTGACGACTTGTTCAATTTAGAACGCAAAGGGCTTGCTTCAAGAGAAAACTTGTACGATGCCATCTCTTCAAGGATTGGGAATTCCTTGCAACAATTGAAGGCCCAAGTAGACAAACTGGCACAAGACGAGCAAACACTTGAAGCGAGGAACTCTACCTCACATGATTCTTTTCCAGCAGCTCGAATTCTGCAACAATCTGATTGGGACTTTTTCAGGATAGACAGCTCTCAAGGCAGTCCCTCACTAGAAAAAGGAGAGCAGACCCGAGAACAACGAACCTTCTCACAAGAAGGAACCTCGTCAGACAAGCATTACAAAACAGGATACTCATATGTAGGCGGATTTGTATCCAGAATCCGCGGTTTTACAGACTCTACAGAACTAATTGGCTTTGCAGCCAAAGGTTTGTATACGAGTTCAAGGGAGAAATCTGTAAATATTCAAGAAGTTAGTCCCTTGAAGGCTTGGAAACAATTTTGGGAAGCTAATGTGTCAAGGTCATGGAACTATGACTATGCTAATGTAAATATAGCTTAGATGCTAACTTGTATTCCCTACAAATTCACAGCTTAGCGCCTCAATGATGTATCCCAAGAGGAGAAATACTTAAAGAGTGGTTGGAGAGGCTTTTCATTTAGGGAATATGGAAGACTAGACTTGTCCATTGTGTACAGGCAATGAGAAGGGCCAAGAAGAATCGATGGATAAGATGAAAGAGTTTGTAGGGTAAAGGGGACAATGTCACCAAACAATCATATCAAGAGAGTGCAAGTAAATAATACCAGGTTAATAAACTCACAAAGTGTGATTATATTCACTGGAAAGCTTTTTCAAAATTGCACATAAAACCATCATTATTTCAAAGAATTTTAGAAAATCACCCCTCAAATAATCATGCCCTTATTTGAGAAAGAGTGTAAGATGTTCAAAAATACTTAATATGTTTCTTGGATTATAATTAAAAGCATTTTGATCATTATACTCTATTAAAAGGCTTTACAAAGATAAACAAGTATAGACATAATTTCCGAAACAATATTAACAATGACCGATCAAATGTAATTTTGGTTAAGATTGATGGTTTCACATGCACCCGAATGATACCGAATCACCCAACTAGAAAAAGTGGGTGAAAATCCGAAAAAGACGGGTGATGGGTGCAAGACGTTCACTCATCACCCAACCAGAAAATATCTTAAAATTCGCATATTTAGTCTAAAAAACACAAAAAAAATATGACAATATATTGTTGTTTATATTAAAATATCACATTAAAAATAGTAATTATAACTTATTTATTAATATTATTGGTATTAAAAAACTACATGTGGCAAAAATACTTTAAAAATACATTATAATTTAACAATATTCATAGCTTTGAATCGCATGCGGACAAACTCAAACTACACACTTACTCGATAGGTGACGGATGGATGTACCCGATAAATTTAATGGGTAGGTGATGGAAGTGTAGCACTCACCTATCACCAACCCATAGCCGGTCTTAATTCTAGTTATTGGCTCCACAAGGACGCATGTCGAATTGAAATTATTGAGAAAAAAATTATAATTTTATATATGTTTGTGCGTTTGTTCCCGTTTAGTAGGACTACCCATTGCTGGTTCTAATCCTCTTTATCCTTTTGTTATAAACAGACACATTATCTTGTAAGAACTAATAACGTGGGTTGTTTTTTTTTTTGTAAAGAGAAACCTAATTTACAGTGGTTTCATCTTTTATGTAATAACTCAAAATGATTTGTGCTCTTTATTTGTTTTTTCTCCTTCCCTCTTCCACGCTGATATGATTCGAAAACCACGTTCTCTGTTGCGCAAACTTCAAACAAATTACATACAAATAAGGAGGGAAGGAGAGAGAGACAAAGAAGATGGCCGACGAAGACACTCAGGAGGAGGTAGAGCTCAGCCCAAAGCAGAAGACAGAGATTGCAAAATGGTTCCTTCTGAACGCTCCGGCCGGCGAAATTAAATACGTTGCCAGAGGTGATTCTTAAAAACGCCATTCTTCTTCCTCTTCTCATAGATCTACTATTTCTCGTCTGAAACAATGTTCGTTACTGTCGAATGACCTTTTTCTCAAAAAACCAATTGTTTAGGGTTTTTGCTTTTCTCGTTTCGTTTCGTTGTCTTGTAGATATCAAGACGATTTTGGCGGATGATGATGTGTATAATCAGGCTGCAATGGAATCATTTCCCGAGTACAACAAATCTCATATGCTTTGCCTTGAAATGTCGAACAGAACCGGTGATGTAAGTATTTAGATCTGAACGTCCTTTGGATTGAAAATTTCGTGTTTGGTATTTTATTACTTCCAATGTAATCATTTCTGATCGCACGCTTTTTCGTTCGTTGGAAAATTAGGGTTTCCTCGTTTGACGCATGTGCATTTGAATCTAATGTGGTTTATGCGGAGAATTTAACCTGATTAATGGATAAGTTTTGATAACAAAAATTGTAAGTAGTCTCAGGTGTAGGGAGTATGAGTAATATTTTATCAGATGCCTGTTGTGAGGAAGTTTGATCAAAATGGAAAATATATGTTGCGTATAATCTACTAGAAATCTGAAGGTTGATTTATTCAAACGATTTTAACTTTTTCAATGTGCGGTGGTGGTGGAAGTTTTGGCATGTTAATTGTTTGTGTATACATGAATTTGTAACGTTTTGCTTAACAGAAAGTGACATTTACTTTGTTCTATTCTAGCTCATCCACTTTAATTTCGGTTGTGTTATGCATTATTGATTGATCACATTTGACAATAGAACTTTGATGATTTTACACCATAATATGCAATGCAACATCTCTTTCATGCTTTATTTTTCACGTTGACACTTTAGATTCTAGTTAATTTTTGGGATCGCTTTAGCATAAAACTTATCAGTTATCTTCTAAGCCATTTCTTATAATTGGAAATTATGTAACTTTGGTGAAGGGTAATAACTTTTTAATTAAGCCTTTTAAATTGGGCATGACCTTGCTTGCTGCTTGCATGCATTGTGGATTAGGTGATTGTTACATCTTTTGGTGAGATTAATGAGAATGAATATCTCGATCCTAGGACCGCACAAGTTGCTACCATTGATCATGTCAAACAAGTAAGTCTGATTTTCAACAACTCTTTCTTCTTTCCTTTGGGTATTATCTGTTGATTTTCTATGCGAGATAATACATCTAAACATCCCATTAAGTTTTTTGACATATGTTGCTGCTATCCAAATTTTATGCTGGTGATGAAATCAGCTGGATGTTCTATGAGGATTGTTAAATGTGGATATCCTAAGGAAATAAAAGTTCTATTCAACAAAATCTATCTATATGTTCTATAACATGAATATCAGAAAGAAAGAAAGAAATTTACATTATATGTTGTGTTTAATGATATTGTATTCATCTACTAATAACTTGTCTTCTTGTACTTAAATATAGCTTTTCTCTTATTGATTTTTTTATACTTGGGAGATTGTGTCTTATTGTTTTGGTACATCAATTTGTACTTGCGAATTTACTTACCTATTTATTTGTCCCCTTTTGTCATACTTCTATAGTTGCTTTAATTTTCACACTTTGTTTTATTACTATGACTTGCTAAACTGATTCAGGTTTGTACAGCCGTGAGAGTCGCCACTGATGAGGAACTTCCATCTCCTTATATTGAAGGATTTAGGTATTTTTTTAATACAATATTTGGTGCTTAATATAACCTTTAAAACGAGGCTCTGTAATTCATATAGTTGCATAAGAATCTGGCCAATGAACTTTCTGGTTGAATGTATTAGGTCAACCTTTGTTTGTGTTTTATTTTACATTATCACATGCCTGCAAGGAAATATAGTTTTGTATTCTCTTGTGTTATGTCTTACCCACCGAACCCAATGCATAATCAAAAGTCTAAATTTTGTAAGAATGTCAAAAGAGCCTTTCCAAGTTTCTATGTCATTATCAAGGATTGCTTGTGTTTTGTCAATGACAATTGGCAAACTTAAATTTCTCTTGGACCTTTATTTCTTACTATTCATGGAATATGAATTTACTGCATTTTACATTAAAGCTTAATACTTCTGACCTGGTCGTGCTTTTAGCTGTTGTAATACATGGATTCAATTAATTTTTTATTTTGTGGAAGATGTGCATTAGACGAAGAATTTATGAAATATGTCATCGAAGCTTATCCCAAAGGCATATCTTCTGTTTATTGTGTGAACGGGAAGGATGTCGAAGGACCTGGATTTGATTTTGAGTTTGTTGTGGTAATTTCTGCTGCCAGACATAGCCCTCAAAATTTTGCGTAAGTTTATAAACTAAATGAAATTCCTAACTCTTGTTATTGTTCTTATACTATGGTCCACCACTCCACCCTTGATCTTGAGAATTTTCTTCTTTGTCAAGTCAACCAAATGAATTTGTCAACTTTTTTCATACATAAGAACAAGGTTCAGATGTCTTTATTTAATTCACACTTTTGTCAGTTGGAATCACATTTATTAGTTGATTATCTTGTTTTCTCGATAATATAATAACTGACATGATTACTAAATGATTATATTTTATATGCAAGCAATGGAAGTTGGAGATCTATCTGGAACATTGAGTTTAAGGATGAGGAACAAACTGTGGAAGTAAAAGGAAAAATGCAGGTAACCGAGTGATCTCAAGACTTTGTTGATGAATAACAGGGTATTTTGAGATTATCTAAGCATTTTCAACATAGCATACCGAAAGTTCTAAGTTAAACGGGATTTCATCGACGTCTTTATGTAATTGCTTTAGGTTGGGGCTCATTATTTTGAAGAAGGGAATGTGCAATTAGACTCAGACTACGAGTGCCATGACTCCACAATATTTCAGGTAGGTAATGAAAAACATTTTTTTGTGTGATGATCATCTAGTCACTCTGTATATCCAATAACTATTCGTGAATGACTATACTGAATTTATGTATTTGTGTTTAGTCTCCAGAAGATTTGGCAGTTACCATAACAAACATCATTCGCCACCATGAAACAGAATACTTGACATCTCTTGAGGTAGTCTACGTAACCAAAACTTGTATTTACGCAATTCTTCAACAAATTATGATGTTGTGACTTCTGAACCGATGCATATATTAGGTATCATATGTGAATTTGCCAGACACCACTTTCAAGGTATTCAATCTATCCACTTACATACGTACACTCGCAAACAGTGCAATGTTGTTAGCCTTGTCTCGTTGTTGAACCAATTGTGATGGGCAGGAACTTCGAAGAAAGCTTCCGGTCACGCGTACCTTATTTCCATGGCACAACGCTCTGCAAACCAGCCTGACAAGGGATATCACAAGCGAACTTGGACATGGGAAGTGATAAATAATCGTCAAGATGTTCAATTTTTGGAATGTATGCATTGCATGTTTCAGTTTTCTGGTGTTTGATGATTCTTTTTTTTTTTTGTTGTTGTAAATGGACTTTGATTGTGATGTGGTTGCACGTAGCAGATTGGAAGACATTCATAGAGTAATCAGTTCTAATCTAAAAATCTTTCTTAGGACTTCTCTGTGGGAAGATTTGATTTCAAAGAGATATAACTAAATATTTATTATTGGATAAGTTGGTTTTGTTGGAATAAACATATTCCCTAAACCGTAAACGCAAGGATCGATATCATGCTAGGGATATTAAGGAATCTAGAATTTACATACCTGGTTCCATAGTAGCAATCGGATGAACCAGTAGCAATCGGATCAAACCTTAGTGCGGAATCTACGATCCGAATGAGCGCCGCAGGTGTACAGTCTTCCTCAGTCAAACCTCCTTAGGGTTTCTTTAGGTTTTCTCTTTAGGTTTTCTCTCTGATGGGTAGAGAATGGAAAACGGTAGATTGATTTGACGTATTGGGAACCATAACCTAATAACGTTTAAATAATGACCTAATAGAATCCCATTAAGCCTATTGGGCCAAAGTCTGGTATCCACCCATTAAGCCCATACCGCTTAATTAAAGTCTACGGGCTTTACTTGATTGAATCACTTTTATTAGCCCGTTAATATATTTAGTCATATAATATAATTGGTTACTATAATATGTAAGCCCACTAATAATAATAAGATTAATAAAATCTTACAATCTCCCACTTGGGCTACATATTAAATAAACAACTATATTATCCAAAATTCTTTATGTGTACACGTAATGACTAATTTTATGTAGACTTATCCTTTAATCAATCTGGTCCACCTCATATATTAATATGAGATCACGGCGGCTTTCGTCACATCATCGTGACTAAACCTTCCGTGTTCACCACATTAGTATATTCGATGACATAGATCAAGTATGGATGAGTGACATGAAAATTACATGAAATGTGATCTCATAAACATGTCTATTTTCAACTGGTTCTTCTTTATTCGGAGATCAATCCAAAACAACCTTTAGTTCAAAATGTAAATGACGACAACTTTATTATGCATAAACTATAAACATAGAACATCTAATCAAACTCCCACTAAGTCAAGGGATTACAAAACTGTCAAGCCCCATACGAGCAGTGTGCTCATGAAAAACCTTAGGAGGCAACCCCTTAGTTAACGGATCCGCAATCATGAAGTTTGTGCTTATGTGTTCTATACAAATCTGCCCACTTTGAACTTTTTCCTTCAATGACAAGAACTTGATGTCAATGTGCTTCTCCTTTACAAAGCTTCTGTTGTTATTGGAGAACAAAACTGCAGCCTTATTGTCACAAAATAACTTCAATGGCCTTTCAATTCCAGTAACCACACGTAGGCCTGTGACAAAATTACGCAACCATATCCCATGAATGGATGCTCCGAAGCAAGCCACGAACTCTGCAGCCATAGTGGAAGTAGCTACAAGTGTTTGTTTGACACTTTTCCAAGATATAGCTCCTTCAGCCAACATGAAGACATAGCCTGAGGTGGATCGTCTACTGTCAATACAACCGGCAAAATCAGAATCAGAATATCCAACGATCTCCAATATGTCTGATTTCTTGTAAGTCAGCATGTAGTTCTTCGTTCTTTGCAAATACCGGAGAACCCTTTTTGCTGCTTTCCAATGATCCGATCCAGGATTACTTAAGTATCTGCCCAAAAGTCCCACAATAAATGCTATGTCGGGACGGGTACAAACTTGAGCATACATTAGACTCCCTACCACTGAGGAATAGGGAACCTTTTGCATCTCCTTTATTTCAAGATCTGTTTTGGGGCACTGTTTGAGACTAAACTTGTCTCCTTTAGCTATTGGTGTATCTCCAGCTGAGCAATCTTTCATGTTAAACCTGTTTAGTACCTTTTCGATATAGCCCTTTTGTGATAACCTGAGGATACCTTGAGATCGATCTCTTAGTATCTGAATTCCTAAGACAAAAGAGGCGTCCCCAAGATCTTTCATCTCAAAATTCCTAATGAGAAATTTCTTGGTTTCGTGCAATAAGCCTATATCGTTACAAGCCAATAGTATGTCATCAACATACAATACCAGAAAGATAGATTTGCTCCCACTGAATTTGTGATACACACAATCTTCAACCTTATTCACCTCAAATCCAAAGGAGGTGATCACTTGATGAAATTTATGATTCCATTGCCTTGATGCCTGTTTAAGCCCATAGATGGATTTCTTTAATTTACAAA
This sequence comes from Fagopyrum homotropicum, assembly GCA_033239125.1. Classification (NCBI taxonomy): domain Eukaryota; kingdom Viridiplantae; phylum Streptophyta; class Magnoliopsida; order Caryophyllales; family Polygonaceae; genus Fagopyrum; species Fagopyrum homotropicum. Next base: position 28,163,828 of record BSWB01000004.1, read on the forward strand.
CCATAGATTTTGAATCTTTGGATTCAAAATGTTCTGGTTGAACCATATAAATGGTTTCATCAATGTTTCCATTGAGAAACGCTATTTTCACATCCATCTGATGTAACTCTAAATCAAAATGAGCTACTAGTGCCATTATTGTCCTAAAAGAGTCCTTAGATGAAACCGGAGAAAAGGTCTCTTTAAAGTCAATACCTTCCTTTTGAGTGAATCCCTTTGCAACTAGACGAGCCTTATATCTTTCGATATTGCCTTTTGCATCCTTTTGGTTTTAAATATCCATTTACAACCAATGGGTTTTGCACCTTTTGGCAACTCGACAAGATCCCATACGTCATTGTCCTTCATGGATTTCATCTCCTCTTGCATGGCTTTAATCCAGTATTGAGAGCTAGAACTTTGAAGGGCCTCAAGAAGATTGATTGGATCATCCTCTGCAATGCCTGCAGAATCTTCTTGTTCCATAAGATACGCGATGTAATCATCTGGTATCTCTCCCACAGGATCTTCTTGTTCTACTAGATATACAATGTAGTCATCCGGAATTGCATATCTTCTTTCTCTACCGGATCTCCTTAAAGGCACTTCTTGAGGTGGTTGAATTTGCTCTATGGAAGGAACTTCACTGTTGTCTAAAACCGGAGTTGTTTCTTGAAGAGTGTTAAGAGTTGTATCTTGATCACTTTCAATAACAATATTGGGAAGAGAGATAAATTCCTCTTCTTCAAGGACAACTTCGTCAAGAGTGACGTTCCTTAATCCTTCCCCTCCAAATTCTACATCCTCAAGAAATCTGGCATTTCCCGACTCAAAAAATGATCGGGTAGCGGGATCATAAAATTTAAACCCACGAGAGCGTTCAGCATATCCAACAAAGTAGCAGCTAGTTGTCTTAGAGTCCAACTTTCTTTCGTTAGGCTTGTAAGGCCTTGCTTCAGCTGGACATCCCCAAATGTGTAAGTGCTTTATGCTGGGCTTTTTCCCAGTCCACATTTCATATGGGGTTTTAGCTACCGATTTGCTAGGTACTCTATTAAGGATATATACTGCAGTTTTTAGCGCTTCTCCCCAAAGTGATTCAGGTAAAGAAGAATGATTAATCATACTTCTCACCATATCCAATAGTGTTCTATTCCGCCTCTCAGCAACACCATTCATGCTGGGTTTCCCCGGCATAGTATACTGAGGGACAATTCCACACTCCTTTAGGAAGTTTGCAAAGGGTCCTGGACGTTGTTCTCCTGATCCATCATATCTGCCATAGTATTCTCCACCACGGTCAGATTTAACGGCTTTAATCTTCTTACCAAGTTGAAGTTCAATTTCAGCTTGGTAAGCCTTAAAAACATCCAGAGATTGTGATTTCTCACGTATCAAGTAAAGGTACCCATATCTGGAGTAGTCATCTATGAACGTAATAAAGTATTGTTGACCATTCCACGCAGCTGTAGGGAATGGACCACAAATATCCGTATGTATTAGTTCTAAGACTTCTGTACTTCTGTTAGCACCTAACTTTCTTATGTTTGTTAATTTTCCCTTGACACACTCAACACAAACTTGAAAGTTTGTTAAATCAAGGGAATCAAGAATTCCTTCTGACACAAGCCTTTGAATTCTCTGTTTAGAGATGTGGCCTAAGCGCTTATGCCATAAGAATCCAGAATCTTCATTCAATTTTCGCTTTGTACCTCTAGAACCTGTGTGCAGGATTTCATTATGGGAAGCAACCGTTTCTAGCATATAAAGACGATCAATTAAAATACCGGTACCAACAAGATTCGAATTAAAGGAAATACTGAATTTTCCATTTCCAAAACTACAAAGGTATCCACCTTTGTCCAAACAGGAAGTAGAAATCAAATTCCGTTTAAATAACGGAGAAACAAAAGTATCCTTTAAATCCAAATGACATCCAGTACTTAAATTTAATCTAAAATGCCCTATTGCTTCCACAAGAACTTTATTGCCATCGCCAACATAGATGAATCTTTCAGCATCACTTGGTGGTCGACTCCAAAGGCAACCCTGCATTGACACACAAATGTGAGTAGTAGCACCAGAATCTACCCACCACGTGTCAATAGGTACAGAAGCTAAATTAGCCTCAGAACAAACTAGAGTGAGAACTTTACCCTTCTTTTCACGCCAAGCAGCGTACTTAGGACATGCTTTCTTCATATGTCCTTCCCTTTTGCAGAAAAAACAATTGAGTTCATCACTTTGCTTCTTCGCCTTTTTCTGCACATGTGTACCAGCTGCAGTATCCTTAGCCCTCTTCTTTGATTTGTTTTGAGAGCTTGATGCAAAGTGAGCACTTTCCGTCTTATCTCTTTTTATCCTGTCCTCTTCTTGCACACATTGCGAAATGAGCTCATTAAGAGTCCATTTCTCCTTCTGAGTATTATAACTCACCTTAAAATGACTGAATTGTGTGGGAAGAGACAGGAGAACTAAATGCACGAGTAAATCATCATTTATCTCTAACTTTAGTGCCTTTAGTTTTCCCGCAAGATTTGACATTTCCATAATGTACTCCCTTATGTTTCCTTTTCCTTTGTACCTCATAGAAATCAGAGCAGCCAAATGGTTGCTTGTTTCTGCTTTCTCATTCTTGGCAAAATATTTCTGAATTGCCTCAAAGGATTCCTTAGCATCTTTGCTCTCAGAAATAGAGCCCCAAAACGCTTCCGGAATGGAACGTTTCATGATCATAAGACACATGCGGTTAGAGCGATCCCACTTCTCTACTTTCGCTTTATTGGAGTTATCCTCAGCCAAAGTGGGTCGTTCAGTCCTTAGCGCAAGGTCTAGATCCATACATCCGAGAACGATTTCCACATTCTCCTTCCAGACCTTAAAATTTGTCCCATTGAGCATTGGAATGGAACTGACTTGAGCAGAAACATTAGTAGTAGTTGCTGAAACTAAACATAAAAGCAAAGAAATAAAACAATTAATCAATTAATTTTAAAACAAGATACTCAACACAACTTGATATTCAGTGTTTGCACAAAACATCAATTGTAAATAGTACTCTCAATGCAACAATCAAATATTGATAATAAATCCGGTCAAGCAATAGCCTTTCTTTGGACCGACTATCATTCACATGGATAACCTTTATATTTATCTCTATTCATTGTCGCATGCGCTTTCATTATTTGGCCAAACATTGACCTTCCTTTGGGCCGATCAATATCCGCATAATTAATGAAAGCACAATTGATTAATCAATATATTATCCTTAATGTGATTTTGTTTGGCCAAATATTAATCTTCCTTTGGGCCGATCAATATTCGCATAAACAAGTATAATCACTAGTGTATTTAATGTTTGGCCAAATATTAACCTTCCTTTGGGCCGATTGATATCCGCATAAACAAACGATACACTAACCTTTATAATTTTAAATTAAAATAATTTACACAACATAGACCGCTTTGGTAGCATATTGTGTCAATCAATTTTAATTTAAAAAAAATAAACTTTAAAATATATATATCCTTAAATATATCTCGTGTAAATAAAATCTAAATATTACACTCGATAATCTTTAATCGATACAAAATATAGTGGAAAAGACCAAAATTTTACACTCGTAAAACAACCACGCTATATATATACCGATCACACAATCGGTTGATTAAACAGTAGGACTAAACCATATATATAAAAAAAAAAACTTTCAACAAAGAAAGAAAAGAAGTCCACTGGGTTAACCAAAAAAAAAAATACATAAAATAACCTTTATGTACCCATGTACATCGATACACTTGAAGGAAAACCATGAAAATGGTTTGGTTTAACAAGATGTTCATACTATTCGTACAAAGTATATTACATTCATGTGTATATATAATAATACCACTTGCACAACACGTCCGTGTATATAAATATCAGAAAGATATCAAAAGTCAAGCATGTATAATCAGTAGTTTCCATAGTCATGTATACAAGCGAGCCAAAGCGGCATTCATATGAATAAAATTGGTTCAACAGCAACAGTTTCATATATATACACGTAATACAGAATTGACATTGGAAGCATAATAGACGTAAGTAAATCAAGATGCATAACCGAATCAGCCAATCCACGCATCAAAGTAAATATACACTGATATACACGAAACTCAAGCATATTCAAAACCGATATATCCTAATAACATAGCATGATTGAGGCTCTGATACCACTTGGAATAAACATATTCCCTAAACCGTAAACGCAAGGATCGATATCATGCTAGGGATATTAAGGAATCTAGAATTTACATACCTGGTTCCATAGTAGCAATCGGATGAACCAGTAGCAATCGGATCAAACCTTAGTGCGGAATCTACGATCCGAATGAGCGCCGCAGGTGTACAGTCTTCCTCAGTCAAACCTCCTTAGGGTTTCTTTAGGTTTTCTCTTTAGGTTTTCTCTCTGATGGGTAGAGAATGGAAAACGGTAGATTGATTTGACGTATTGGGAACCATAACCTAATAACGTTTAAATAATGACCTAATAGAATCCCATTAAGCCTATTGGGCCAAAGTCTGGTATCCACCCATTAAGCCCATACCGCTTAATTAAAGTCTACGGGTTTTACTTGATTGAATCACTTTTATTAGCCCGTTAATATATTTAGTCATATAATATAATTGGTTACTATAATATGTAAGCCCACTAATAATAATAAGATTAATAAAATCTTACAGGTTTAGCGTTTTATTTTTCTACAAGTAGTCTTTCAGTACAAGAAGAGTTAATCGCGTCATTAAGAATCCTCGATCAAAGTCATCAAACATTACTAGGAGAATGCAATAAAAAAAATCATTCAAATTGCAATCAGTGAAAGTGTGAGGTTTCCACTAATCTTTTCCGGGTCAATGTTAATCAACTATACCACCAAAAAAGAGTGTTTAACATTGATTTCCCCCTTTCAAGTTGCAATTAGTAGAGATGAGATATCTCCACTAATCTTGTCCGAGTTAGTGCTAATAAATGCGGGGTGTATCATGAAAATAATTATTTGACACTAATTAGGGATTGATCCTAAGAATTTTTTTTAATAAACATAGTCATCATTAATACATAATTAATAATTTAATCAATTAAAAACCTTAAAAATATTTACGTTTTGTCTATGTTTTGCTCTTGATAAGGATACATATAATTGACCGTATTGCGTAAGTATAAGCATACTCGTTCCAGTGTTTGTCCATGGGCTTTATTAATAGTCATTACAAAACATAACTTTAACGGAAGTTGCTTTCTTTGAAAGGAAAATGGTTCTTTTATGTTTCATGGTCGTAATGAGATTCTTGGAATCAATGCTTGTTCTCCTTTATAATATCATGTTGTTATTTCACAGTGAATTAAATTTCTATGTAACGTTTTGCATAGTAATATGTATCCCTGCATAGGCCATTAGGTAGGTCGACATTCCTTAGTAAGATAATTGAACAATTTTAATTAACACAAGATTATGCTGACTTATGCCAAGAGGGCACAAAGTGTTGAGAAATTCAGTAGGATATATGCTATTATTGTCATCTATTACGGAGTCAAAGCTAGTATATGTTCTTTAAGGGCTTGTAATTTCCGTTGATGACATGTTTTCATGCTATGTTTTAAGAAGTATTTTTGTGTGTTTTTAACTTTGTTTTGCATGGTTTGAATGTTTTGAGGTACTTTGGTCTAAAAAGGAGCTCATAAAACAAAGAAAGGAGGAAAGCAAGCAGTGATGCATACATAAAGTCAATAGAGTTAAAAAAACTCCAATGAGTCGAACAAAGAAAAAGGCTGAACTCGAGCAAAGAAGCCAAGGAAAAATTGACTCACTCCGAATAGGACTACGGGGTGCACTCTTGCTCCGCCCGAGAGTCGTGTTCCTGCTGCGTCCAAGATTCTTGTTCTTGTTTAACTTGGAAGTCTCATTGGTAATGCGAGTTAAATGCCATTTGCCCAATCCGTTTCATGAAAATATTAGTAAAACAGAAAGGCCTTGAAATTTAGCCCAATATATTCAGTGACTGGTAAGTTATATTTTACGAATATTATAAGCACAACAGCCGGGGATGCGTTAGAGCACAAAACCCTAATTCATCATTTTGGGCATCCGCATATAAATATCTCTCCGGCGGTTCCTCCACTTGAGCATTTGAGGGCGGAAGTTATCATCGCCGTTGAAGCTTCGAGACCCTAAACTCGTCCACTATTATTCGCTAGCGCAAATGCTTTCTAATTTCAGCTTTCAATTTTGTCGTCACCTTTTCAATGTGGTTTTGCTATCGATATTATGGTTCTTCTACTACTCTGAGAATCGATTATACAATGTCAACCTAACTGAATCGATTATGTTTCAATACCGTCAAGCAACCGGCTTTTATGTTTTTGATTTGATTAAATCGTTTCTTCATTCTCAACCTGATCCCCCATTTTCATGATCTGGTATGATGCAATTTAGCCAAATCTGTAATATCTGTGCTCCTTGTGGCATTTATCACTAAGCACATTTTTGATGTGTCTTAAGTGAGATGCGCCAGGTAGAAGTGCATTTATGTGATGAAACAAAACTGAGATGAGGTTTCTAATGGCTGACCAGATAATTTTCAATTCTTTTTTCTTCTAGTCTTTCAAAATCTTTGGGTACTCTGATACCAGTGATTAATCTAATCAGCTCAATGGTTACTTGTGTGTAATTCTGGTTCCATTCAAGGCATTAGGCAGCATATTTTCAGTCATAGTTTTGCTGTCACATGGATTTTAGAAGGAATTATCTGATATGCTTCTTGGTATGTCATTTTTAAAGCATGTTGTTGACTAGTAACTGATTAGTGCATTCATATGGAGAGTTGAAGAGACATAAAGGGCATTGATCATTTGCTGATCAGCCAAGAGATTTTATTAACATTAATGGGAAATGTTCAAATTTGGTGCTATTACAAAATTGTTTTGCTTAGAGAGACTTGCTGCCAGTTATCAGCAAAAAATGTCACATCTGTTAGTACTGTCAATGGATGCAAAATCCCCCAACAAATGAAGTTTGTCTTAGTGCCATTAGTTGATTACTGTCTACAAATATAAACACTACATATGTCCTATCTTTCTAATAAGGGTTTTTATTGATATTACTGTTTGTAAATTATAAAGAAATGAGCTTTTGTGTGGTTTTTATGAAAGTATGCAGTTGTTGGAGTATAATTCCGTTCATAAACCATATTTTAATTTTCTTTTGTATGTTAAACAAGTTGGTCAAATTTGAAAAGGAAGAAACCAAACCCCTCAATTATATGGTAATAGTTTTCAAAGGAATAACAGAGAGGGGGATATCATTCCTTGATTTGCTTCCTTGATGATGACAGCATCCAGCAGGTCACAGCTCACAACCAACACACAAGACAAACCATAAACTTTGTCCTATATTGAATTATTTTCTGCCATAATCTCCGCTAAACGACACGTCTGAGGAAAAATCTGATACTGATCGTTATCGCAAGAATTTTAAACTGATGCATGTTTCTGTCATGCTCTTCAGAGAGTACTGTTTTGAGACCCAGTAAGCTGTAAGAGAAAATTTAAGGAAACATATCATCCACTGAAGGAGATGGCTGAGAGCAAAGCTGAACCCTCATACCATCATAGCTTGGTTGTGGAGAATCCACAAGAACCCGATTCAAAGGCTGGCAAGAATGACGAGAAGAAGGAGAAGACGAAGCGTGTTGAATCTTTGGACATTTTCAGAGGCCTCACCGTTGCTGTATCATTCTCCTCTCTACTCTGAATTTTTTCCCCATTTTTCAAAGTTTTGATTTTCTTTCTATATCTTATTCTGGATTGAATTGTGTCACTGTAGTACCCTACTGTACCTATGTGTGTGGGTAGTTGAAATTACTTTACGTTGCTGGACTTTTGAACAGATATCCACTAAGTTAAAGTTGGTTTTGTGCAAATTGGCTAACGTAACTATGTAAGGGATGATTCTGCTTTTTAATTCCTCCGTTTCGGGTTCGTTCAGTAGGGCTCTTTTATTGGATTATTGGAGAGGTTATTGTACTCAGATAGGGGTTACTGAAAATAATAATCACGCAGAATAATCTGTCATGCTTGCCGAACAAACCCTTCACAATGCGTCAAAGGTTGTGCATATTTCTCATGATGACTGGAAAATACAATGTAAAAAGTTTTTTTATGTGCAATGCAAAAAAATCTCCTGCATTATTAAGCATAGCAACAAAATAGTATGCATAATTTCAGATGATAAAAAAAGTGCATAATTACATCCCAAATATTTTGTAGTATTCTTCATGTGCTTAATGTTTTTCCTTCATGGGAATCACATTGGTTGATCTGTAGATGATGATTTTGGTTGATGATGCTGGAGGAGAGTGGCCAGTTATCGCACACGCCCCGTGGAATGGATGCAATCTTGCTGATTTTGTCATGCCCTTCTTCTTGTTCATTGTGGGGATGGCAATTCCTCTTGCATTAAAGGTGTCTACATTTTCAAATACTTGGAACCTGCAAAATTCTTCCCTAAAAACCCTTTTTCTATGTTTGAATTCTAGTGTTAAAAATTTCATATTCTTTTTTTCTTGCAGAGGATTACAAACTGGCCCACGGGTATCAGGAAGGTGATATTTCGAACTCTTAAGCTTCTATTCTGGGGTATCCTATTACAAGGTTCTCACTTCTCATCCTACTATTCAACTTTTGTCACCTTTTTTTGTTGGTTTTATTGTTCTTTTGAGTTCATCTTTGTTCTTCTGCTTCTGTGTTCTTTGAAGGTGGATATTCTCATGCTCCTGATGACCTAAGTTATGGAGTTAACATGAAAAGAGTAAGATGGTGTGGAATACTCCAGGTACTATTTTCAAATGTTAGACATAATATCTGAAACCAAGTTTTGCATATCAGTTCAAACTCCAATACTTTACTTTCTCTGTGACCCTCTCCTTAGAGGATAGCTTTGGCATATTTGATAGTATCCTTGTTAGAGATTGCAAATAAAAACGCCCGAGGCAATAGACAACCACTCTGCCACATTTCCGTATTCAAGTTATACTTCTGTCAATGGTAAGCACATAATGTTCAAGTTATATACTTCTATGACGTTATAAAAATTCTTCTTTCTAAACCATTTCGATTCCCCTCTGAATGTCTAGGGTAGCTGGACTAGGCGTGCTTGTCATCTACTTGTCGGTGCTCTATGGAACTTATGTTCCAGACTGGAACTTCACCGTGCTCGACAAAACTAATCCTGATTATGGAAAGCAGTTTATTGTAAGTCTCTCATATAAAAAGCTGCTCTAAGAAATCATCTTGTTTGCCATTAATGTGAAAAATATGCTTTTACTCAGGTGGCTTGTGATGCAAGGGGAAAGCTGGACCCTCCATGTAATGCAGCAGGGTATGTTGATAGAGTAGTTCTTGGCATCAATCACATGTATCATAAGCCTGCATGGAGGAGATCTAAGGCGAGTTCTGTATAAACAAAGGGTTAAATAAGCTTTTTTTTTTACAGGCTTTTGTTTTGTAGACCCTTCTGATTTTACGCTATATATAATTTTCTCCTAATGAAAGAATTATTACTAAATGAATTTATGCTACGAGTACTCTTAATAGAGGAATAATGGTAAAAGGACTAACTCATGTATCTTAAATGAAATTGTACTAGTCCTTATAATAGTTTGATCTAACTCATGTTAACTCAATTTATCCCATATTCCCATGGGAATGATTTCTAAATTGTTCAGGCTTGCACAGCCAATTCTCCCTACGAAGGCCCCCTTCGGAGCGATGCTCCATCTTGGTGCCATGCACCCTTCGAACCAGAAGGAATTCTAAGGTGATATATACTCTTCCTAGTTTTTTTGACGTTTAAGTGCATTCAAAGTATTCGTCCTGAGGCTCCTTTGACGGGAAGTCATGTTGAATTGCAGCTCAATATCAGCTATTCTTTCAACAGTCATTGGATCACATTTTGGGCACGTTCTAATTCATATAAAGGTGATACTCACACTTGAAGAAAGATTGCAATATTCATGCTTGAAATTCGTTAATGAAATTATTGCTGCAGGATCATTCAAGGAGACTGAGACACTGGTCCTTGATCGGCCTGACACTCCTTGTACTCGGAATTATCCTCCATTTCACAAATGGTGAGCTCTTAACTTCATACACGCCCCCAACTTGTACTCGGGTTTTCCTAACACTTGTTCTTGTTTTGAAACAGCAATTCCTTTGAACAAGCAGCTGTACTCTTTCAGCTATGTTTGCGTCACATCCGGTGCAGCAGCCTTAGTTTTCTCAGCCTTGTATGTTTTGGTACGTACATCCGTGCCAAATCTCTTCATTTCTACACAGACATTGGTTTGAATCGCGCAATTTTGTTGACAGGTTGACGTGGTGGGGTTAGAGTACCTGTTTTTGCCGTTGAAGTGGATTGGCATGAATGCAATGCTCGTATATGTAATGGCAGCTGAAGGGATCTTTGCCGGGTTTGTAAATGGATGGTACTATGAAGATCCTCACAATACACTGGTAATACGACTATGAAACATATCATATCCTGATTCTTCTATAATGATTAAACAGCGATGTGATTGTATTTGGTATAGGTGCATTGGATTCAGAAACATATATTCATCAAAGTATGGCATTCAACAAGAGTTGGTATTCTACTCTATGTCATCTTTGCGGAGATCCTCTTTTGGGCTATTGTTGCCGGCGTTCTTCATTGGATGCGTGTTTATTGGAAGCTCTAAGGGACAGTAATTGACGATTTCTATACCTGGATTCAGCTCGTATTTTTCCAGTCCACCATAGAAAAGTCTGATGTTGTTGGTTCGTTCTTGGAAGATCTTTATGTTGATTCTTGTTCTTGATATTCTCTCCACCCCAGTTCAAACCTCTCCCACCGAGCAAGGAGATCGATGGCTGAGATCAAAGCTGAACCCAGAGACCACCGGAGCTTGACTGTGGAGGAACCACAAGAGCCCGATGCTCACAATATCTCTGGACATTTTCAGAGGCCTCACTGTTTTATCACTCTCTTCTACTCTCTAACTTGTCATTTGTTCCCACATTCAGGTTTTCAATCATATAAGCTTACTCCTTTTATTCGGGCTCGTTTGGAAGCGCCAAGAGTCATTTCCGGTAATGGAATGATTCCGAGGCCATAAAAAAATATATTTGTTTAGAGTTCTTTTAACGCATGAAAAGCTCATCATTTCCATTTTTCCTTGAGGCTATTCGAATTCCATTCTATTTTTATTCCACCGCTCCAATCAAACGGGCTGTTAGTGTTAACTACCCTTATATATAGCCTTTTTTTTTTTTTTTTGGTTAGAATGAGATTCATTGGTTTTCGGTGCATCTCAACGCGCATTCATTTGTTCCCACATATGCCTAAGTTTGCTCCGAAACCTCTCACCCACTCTCTTGAGCTACTTCTTACCACACCAGCCGCACTCCACCACCCTTCTTTGTTCTTGCCACCATTGGTATTGACCTTAACGAATCCAGGGGGAGGCGGATCCCATGCCACGTTGACTGAGACTCTCGATCTCTCTCTTGAATCCTTGTTGCTCCTCCAGATTTTCACGTACTCTTGGGTTTTGACTTGGACATACCGACTTCTGTTGGATTCGACCCGGTTATTATTGAACACCGTATGGTTCCTCCATTTCCATATTTCCTACAAGCCTACTGCAAACAATTCCCTCCACAGATACATGTTAGAATCAAAAGCACCAGAGAAAAGATTACCTCTTATCCAGCAAGCAAATGGGGTGTCGAAAAAATCGTTTGCAAAGCGCTCTACTCGAAGCTCCTTCCACAGTCTTTTCGTACGGGACAATATCACAAGAGATGGTCGACAGTTTCCACAGCTCGATTGCACACAATGTAGATATCGGAAGGACTCATGTGTTTGAGCTTTCTTTCTTTGTTACTGATGATGCCTCTGTTTAGCGTCTTCCATAAGAACAATTTTACTCGCTCTTGAACCCTTAGCTTCCACACATTTGTGAAGATGTTGCCTTCGCCAAGTTGAATATTATTACAAAACTTCTAGTAAAAATTAGCTAATATTTCTTAAAAAAGTCACAAATTACCTATAGTATACAAAATTAATTTGGATATTTAACATTCAACCAAATTTATGCATATTATATAAAAATCGAAATTATAAAAAAATTGATTACTCGAATGAGATTACGCTTGTGGATGATTAAAAAATAAAACAAATAAAAATACGAATATAAAAATAAATAAAAACATAACCAATTTTTTTAGTCGAATCTGACTTAAAAAATTGAAAAAGAAAATTTTTAAAACTAAAAAAGAAAAAAAACTCTTAAAAAATGAATATGAAAAATAAAAAGTGAATTAGTTTTTTTTTTAAATAAATATGAATGATAACAATTACGAAAGATTTTGCAAATCGAATATGCATAAAAACGAATAAGAAAATTTTAACAATATCGAATCAAAATCAAAATATAAAAAAATTGTAGAAAAAACCGAATCTGAATATTAAAAAAAAAGAGAAAATGTTTTTTAAAAGTATACTAAATCTAAAAAAATATGATGTCGAGAAATTTTTTAATAAGTAAAATAAGATTTGCAATCGAATTTTCTAGAAAAAAACAAAAATTTTTTACCCCGAAATTCAAGAACTTTCTTGTGAAACTAATAAATTTGAAATCCATGTATGGATAAAATAAATCCTTAATTTAATATTTCTAATTAATTAGTTGGTAGCTAATAAACAAACCTGCACCTAAATGATCTATTTTAATTAATTTAGTATTTTCAATTAAGTTGTTAGTTAGTAAAGTTTATAATGCAATATAATATTTTTAAAACAAAATTAATTAGCAATAACCAAAAGACTGTTTTTGGTTAAAAAAGATAATACATAAAATATATAATGAAAGCACATAATTAAAAATATATTAAAAAGATTATTGTTAGAAGATTTATAAAATATATTGACGTAATCCTGAGTTGTTATAGATGGTTGCGAGATTTTTTTTTTTTTGAGAAACTATGGTTGCAGATTTGATAACAAACAAAATCGTATTGTTATAAACATAAGATACTGAACATGATGAGATGAAATTGTTTTTGTTGAATTGATACGATGAGATGGAAAATATTTTAATTTTGAATTAAAATGGTAATTAAAATATGACAGATCCGTAATTTTTTTTGCCAAATATATAGATGAGCCAAGCTTAAACATGTCAATACTATACTTCGGTTGTTCGACTCCTATAACACCCCTGACTCTAATCGAAGCCAACATAAATGACGTGAATAATGAAAAATCTGAATATAATAAAAACAAAATGTTTAACGCCAAGAGAAGGGTATCTGAAAAAATCAAATCAAAAGAACAACCTTGTAATAGTAACCATGATGAATACTGAACTGTGCAATGTGCTTGCATTTAAAAATTTAGTACTGAATTAGTCATTATATTCATGGTCTTTATTTTTTCAAAACTTAGGAATTTTAATTGGTGAAAATGACCAAATTCATATTTTGTGATATTTTTTTGATGCATTTCCGTTTTGAAACCAAGAAAGAATATTCTTAAAGGGAAAATAAAAGCCCCAACCAACAACAATAATCCTTACACTAAGTAAGAAGAAAAAAATACTTTCTTTTTTAAAATATTTGCAGTCAAAACTTCTGACACAAATGATCTTTTTCCTTAATGCACTGTGTAACAAAGTTATATATATATATACACACCAGTCTTTTGAGACCCAAAAAGAGCAAACCGACGGCCACCCAACTCCGGCGCCATGAAACCAACAGAGATGGGTGGAAGCTTGGTTGTCGACGTTCCGCAACAACCCGAGATCAAAGTTGTCGTCAAGAAGGAGGCGAGAAAGCGTGTTGAGTCTTTGGATATTTTCAGAGGTCTAGTTGTTGCTGTAAGTATATCATTCTCTCTAAATTTAAAGGTTCATGGTTTTCCGGTGATAATTTTGTAAAATCCGATGGTACAGACGATGATCATGTCCGATGATGCCGGACCCACTTGGCCAGTTCTTGCGCACGCGCCATGGAACGGAATCGAAGTAGCTGATTTTGTGATGCCCTTCTTCTTGTTCATCGTCGGGGCGGCTATCCCTCTTGCTTTCAAGGTTCTTTCCTTTTTCTTTAATCTTTATTATCTAATTCGATCATATTCTTAATTAATTATACGTTTGTTCATGCATCTCAGAGGGTTTCAACCACGCCCATAGCTATCAAGAGAATCGTCACTCGAACTCTCAAACTTATTCTCTGGGGAATCTTCTTACAAGGAGGATTTTTCCATGCTGCTGATGATCAAAGCTATGGAGTTGACTTCACAAGAATCAGATGGTGCGGTATTCTCCAGGTAAAATTTTGTTTCAATGGCTTCTTCATCTTCATCCAATTCCTTGCTTTTCTCAACTGGTTCATCTTCTTAGAGGATAGCTTTGGCATACTTGGTCGTGTCACTCACAGAGATCGCAATCAAAAAAGCCCGAGGCAACAGACAGCCGCTCGGACATCTCTCCGTATTCAAGCTATACATGTATCACTGGTACGTAAGCGCATACATACATACATATATATTTGCTCAAGTTTATAAGCATCCTTCTAACATCGAAACGACTTATGTCTACGATATCTGTCTCCGGATCAGATCATTTTTTTTCATTTAGCAGTTCTCATGTTGTTGTTTATGTAAACTTGATTTTGTAGGATTGTGGGACTAGCTATACTTATTGTCCACACATCCGTGCTTTACGGAACTTACGTTCCGGACTGGGAGTTCACTGTGCTCGACAAAACTAAACCTGATTACGGCAAGATTTATCATGTAAGTCTCTTCTATGAAACTTAAGAAATGATCTTGCATGCTTTTCGTTAACACGACGAATCGTGTTTACTCAGGTTGCCTGTGGTGTGAGGGGGAAACTGGATCCTCCATGTAATGCAGCAGGGTTTGTTGATAGACAAATTCTTGGGATGGGTCACTTGTTTCAGCGTCCGCCGTGGAGAAGATCTAAGGTTTGTACTGCAAGTGCACCCTTTGGAGGGCCTTTTCTGGATAATGCTCCATCTTGGTGCCATGGCCCTTTCGAACCCGAAGGAATTATAAGGTCCGATCCTTAGTTGTTATACAAACATGTCTGTGTTCTTTAATCTGAGACTCTTGTGACTGAAACTATGTCGTTTTGCAGCTCAATATCGGCCATTCTTTCAACAGTCGCCGGAGCACATTTCGGGCATGTTCTTATTCATATCAAGGTGAGACTCCTACTTACAATATGTTTGTATCGATATCCTGATATCAATATCGGTATCACATCTATGATATCGCTATTTGGAGAAAGGGTATCAAATTGAAATACCCATATTCTTTTTATAAGTTAGGATATACTTTTAAAATGAACGGTATCACGTCTCCCCCTACATCTCCTTTTGCATCTCTCTCCTATGTTCTTCTCCGTTTTTATCGTCTTTGCATCTATAGAACTGTGATGTATGCTTCTTTGGATTCTCATCAGCATAAGTAATAGAGTCTAGAGTTTATACCCTATTAATTATGGCTGTAATATTTGTTAATTTTTTGCTAAATTATTTTTTTATGTGCGTTTGGTGAAGTATGTACTGAATTCTTTTTTTTTCCCACTGTTTCAATATGTTGTTGAATGATTATAAAAGTATCAATTTTGATACATGGTTTACTTCATCATCTTGTCAAACACAGATATTATATATATATAATATCTTTGTTATCGATATTGATATCTGACAACTGATGTCAGGATCTCTCGATACCAAACAGGCCCTTAGGACTATTGTTTGTGTCGAATACTTTAATGTGTTCAACTCGTTTAAAATCGGTGCAGGATGATTACAAGAGACTTATACACTGGTGCTTGATGGGTGTGACATTGGTTGTACTCGCAATCATCCTCCATTTCACAAACGGTGAGTCGATAAAAAAAGAGATGACTTCATATATACTTCTACTCGGTGTTTTCTAACTTGTGTTCTTGTTCGGAAACAGCAATTACCATCAACAAGCCGCTGTACTCATTCAGCTACGTCTGCGTCACATCCGGGGCAGCAGCCTTGGTTTTCTCAGCCTTCTATGTCTTGGTTGACATATTGGAAATCAAGTACGTTTTCTTGCCATTGAAGTGGATTGGCGTGAACGCGATGCTCGTATACGCCATGGCAGCTACAGGGATCTTTCCCGGGTTTGTCAACGGATGGTACTATAAAGATCCTACCAATACACTGGTAATAAGAGAGTATCATCATACATTTTGCATCGAGTTTATGATACAAAGTGATGTTTCTAAACAGTGGCGTTGGATTTGTGACAGGTTTATTGGATTCAACAGCATGTATTCATCAATGTATGGCATTCAACGAGAGTTGGTATTCTACTGTATGTCATATTTGGGGAGCTTCTCTTTTGGATCGTCATTGCCGGCATTCTTCATTGGAGGAAAATTTATTGGAAGCTTTGAGCACGCTTTTGGTCGTGCTACTGTGTGTTATGTGTTTGTTGCTTTACATTTTGTAGTTTCTTCAATTTGTGGGTTGAATATAAAGTATTACCTTTGTTGGTTCATTAATTATGCTGACTAATTGAAGTTAAGTGTCAGTGAGAAGTTAGAGTCGATGCTCACCAATGAAGGAGATAAATGGTAGCACTCTAATTCGGCATTCGATGAATGTGATAAACTAAATCTAAAGGTTTTCGCAAACACTTTGACGGATCTAGAGTGATTTTGTTCGAAAACAAAGTTTAAAGATCCAAATGAAGGAATTTGGTGAACGCAATTCGGGAGAACCTACTATGTGGGATTTTAAGAGGGAAAATTTAGCCCAATCCGCTAGGTAGTTAGATAGTAAGAATACAAATTACGAACACTCGCAAAAACCAAGATCAAAACCTTTCGAATGCAGACACCGAAAGAATGCTACAAAGTAGTAAAGAGACAAAAAGAAGATGATGTAAAAGTAACAAGAACAAAACTTCCAATGAAGCGTATGTTTGTAATCTTCCTTCGTCAAGGATCACAAAAGATCTCGATCTTCTAGGTGAGGCGGATAAGAGATTACATGATCAAAGCGTGCATCACTTAAGCAACCAAAGTAGATCACTTGCGTAGTCCACTTCCTCGGGCCCAGAGAGCCCAAAAATGGCCCAATAACACTCAACATATCATAAGCAACTGGATATAACATACTACAACAAATAACAAATAACAAATAATAACCTAGGGTTTTAGGATCTTACCAATATAGCACATATTATATAGATGATCATAACAATGTGTTAGAGCATCTTTGGTTATGTTGGACTCACATCAAAGAGCTACATTATCTCAGTTTACATAATAGATATACAAGAAATTCCTACAATATACAAACTTTGTCAAAGTCCGATATAGACGTACTGGTAGAGTGGGGGTCGTGTGTATACGAGCGCACATGCACGTTAAGCCCAAGCCCAACACATAAACCCGATGAGGTTCCATCCCAAAACCAATTGGCAATAGGATGAGTATCCCACCGACCTTATATACTAGGCTCGGAGTGTCCCTATCTTTTGATGTGGGACCTTATTATCTCCAACAAACTTAGCAATAGTTACAATTTTTGTGCAAAAATCAAATGGATTAATCTCTGATTTTCTGAACATTTATGGCCTTCTGTTTCACTTTCTTCCTAATACAATGGAACATAACATCAATATGTTTAGTTCTTTCATGATACATGAGATCTTTAAAAATATGTAATGCACTTTGACTATTAGTGTTAATAAGAAGATTGTAAGATTTATTTTCAATCTCTTCTAGCATACCTTTAAGCCAAGTGGATTCTTTAGCAACTTCAGTTGCTGCCATATATTCGGCTTTTTTGAAAATAAGGCAACCATTGAATGTTGATGTTCCTAAAACCTGCCTGCAAGTATGACGGGGGCAGTTGTATTATATTGAGTGTTGAACTCACATGTCTACGTCTGAACTTGATGTAACAATAGACAATTATGCTAAGTCAAAGAGGGAAAGGGAAGAGAAGGGTATGGAAATCAGTTTTGTGAAGATTTTGTTTTGCAAATAATAAGATGTATAAAGAGAGCAATGATGTTTTATAAAATATATAAAGGAAACGATAAAAGGAAATATGAATTATCACTATAATGTATTAATAAATAACCATGTATATGAACATCATGAACATTGATCATAGAATATTGCATGTAACTATCAATTATAGCCTTCACCATAGACAAATAAAGTTCGTGTTAAACAAACTCGAAGGTGATTACACAGTCACAACAAATATAGGAAAAACTCCGGCCATAATTACTTAGAAATCCAGAAAAGATCAAGAAAAATATACTTTGGTTAGCGTGGAACTAGAAAAGGTACAAAAACCGGAACATTCTATGATAATTAGAAATCCTCGAGGTTAAGGTGAAACGTTACTCCAACAACCAAGCTCTTTTCAATCGTTCCAACAAAACAAACACGGTTGGTAAGCCTACTATTTAAATCTAAAACCTTTTATAAATGCCACTTCTTTCGAAGGTGAATAGAAGATAGAAATTCAACACAAAAAGAAGCAATTTCATAAGATCTCAATCCAAGAATTCATATATAAAATAATAAATCAAAGCATTAGAGGAATCATTTAACCCTTAGATCAATAAAAAATTAACTAGACATAATGAAAATTAAAATAGAATTTGTAGAATGACATGAATGCATGAATAAAGCTCACAAATTATTTGCTTCCAAAACAACGAGGCAAACCTTCAAACGAGAATTGAAATATACTTTAAGAAATAACGCGGATTCAGGATGATGTAAAACCCCAAGGATGATATGTGTTTATATGTGGTTGGAATTCCGATCTATAAGGATACAAATAATCTCTAACCAAAAATAAAATCAAAAGATATGATTTTAGATAAATAGTGAAGGCGGGACGGCATAGAGATGACCACTAGACGATTTGAAGACAGGCATAAGACGGGCAAAGAAGCCGTCTGACATCCAATTTGGCACCCCATAAATTAATTTGCAGAAGTCGTAACTCCGGACGGGATGGAGGCACTCAAGGCCGGGAATCCACATCAACCAGCCGTGAAATCAATACTCCCCTGAGTACCCGGATAACCGCAACCCCCACAACCCCTACACCTCCACCTCAGGGAATAAATAGTCCTTCAAATCCAAAAGTGATACTAGATCCCTTATATTTGAGAAGGGAACATGTCTACTCACTAACACAATATTAGAAAAGTCACCCATAGAAGAAAATGAACCAGATTTGACCCTAGAAATACAAGATCAATTTGGCCAATCACTACTACTACACTTGAAGATCCTGCACCGGAGAATGAACCTGCAATCACTTATTCGTCAGGCCTAGAAATCGATTGTTATGCTGAGAGAGGTGTATCAATTGAGAAATCCGCGGAAGAAGAATGTGTTGAAGTATTTCAAACCCTAACCATTGCAAAGATTATTCATTCACCACTCCTCAAGAATGATTACCTAGTAAACCGGAAGAATCTGAGTTTCATTCCTCTAAAGAACGAAGATAACAAGAGGGAAAGTCTATTTTATACCAGATGTCTGATCCAAGGAAAGGTATGCAACATGATCATTGATAGTGGAAGTTGTAGCAACCTAGTAAGTGTCAATGTTGTCCAAAAACTACAACTCGATACTATCAACCATCCACGACTTTACAAACTTGAATGGATAAATGATTACAGGGAGCTAAAGATAATAAAATAGGCAAACATATCACTCAAAATAAGAGCTTATGAGGACACCATTTTATGTGGCATTGCTCCTATGCAAGCATGTCATATTCTGTTAAGACGACCATGACAATACGATAGAGAGGTTGAGCACAAGGGACGAACCAATATGTATTGTTTTACCTTCAAAGGAAAAAACCTTGTGTTAAAACCGATGACGTCCGAAGAAGTAGCAGAGTACTATGAGAAAAAGAAGAATGGGAAAACCGCACAATAAGCCATGGGACACGGACTTGTGGCAATATTGAGGATGCTTCATGGAAACCCAAGGTTGATTATGAATCTAGATGATGTACCACCCACTTGGAACCTTAACTACACAAAAGCCAATTGTCCACTCTTCAAATTTGTCTTCAAAGAATTCATGAAATTCACGCAAGACATGGGAATGTTGAGTGCTCTGATTGGGAATATAAGGCTAATTTATGATGTATATTGGGACATTCCTTGGGATCAAGTGACTACTCATTGTCATACACCGTGCACTCGGTTTAACTATGAGGGGTACCCTTGTAGTTCTATGTTTATTAGCAACATTAAACTACTAACGTGCGGGCATCACTGGGCACCAGCTTGAGGAGGAATTCTTATCACTCCAAGATGAGAAATTTAAATCACAACACACTAATATCCTATGCTAATGGAATGTGTGTACTTGTCTTCCATTTAGGTGCACTACCTCTCGGTAACTTGACAAGACGAGACTATTCAAGAAAGCTTAGATTCGAGGTCGAATCCTTTCAAAGGAGGATGGGATGATGCTGGAGCATCCTCAGGAACACCATCAAGACCCAAGATCAACGCAAGATCAACTCAATAGCTAGAAGAGTTTGTGGGATAAAGAGCAACTAAAAAACAAGATCAAGAACGACGAGGCCTAAGACATACAAGGAAGAGGTGGACGTGCGTAGCACTCGTATCAAGTAGAACTCTAACAAGCAAGTCCTTAATCCAAATAGTACATGTAGTTGCAAGTACGGCTGGCTGGTCAACGCCCCTCAACTCAAGCACTCGTGCCTAAGCTCCTCGGGCATCAGCCGTACTACCACGTCTTCTGCCGCGACTTAGTCCCTAGATGGAACTTTGTAGGGGAGGAAGTGTTGGGGCCCGATACTACTATTGTTGGCTCGGAGCCCGATATTGTGGTGACCTCTGACCACTTCCCTGAATACCTGTAGGGGAAGACTCTTGTTATGATGGAGCTCTGCCCTGACGGTAGAATGTAACTCGATGTCTTAGCTTGCCGTACCCCATGTCACTGGCGACATCTTGTAGTTCGGCAGGATGTATCCGAAACCACGCATCCGGCATCGGTTCCCTTGGCTTATTCCGAGCCTTGACAATCTCAACTACTCTCTTCGGTGCAGCTTGCACCGGAGGTACTCTTTGTGACACCTCAACAAATCTTGTAGGCACCGGGGGATCTAGAACTTGCCTTTCCCCTGTCCTATTTGCATCTGCTACCTGCTGTACATACTCTCTAAACTCGGTCGCTCCCATCGAGATACGACCTAAAATAACGAATTGCGCTCTCTGTGGCCCCAGTCTAGCAACAGTCTCTGTTCGCTCCAAACGGTGTGTGCAAGCTTTAAATTTATAACCCTAGACTTAAACTTAAAACAAGGATGCGAACCCGCAGTGTACGGGTCAATCGTAGTAAAAGCAAGAAAATTTCAGGGGTCGATCACAGGGACTCGGTGAAACAAAGTCAATATGGTGTGCTTATGTCAATACTAACCACAAGAGCGATTAACACAATCAAAGATGAATAAGAAGTCAATAAAGCAAACATGCAATTCTAGGGATTAAAGCATCTAGTTGTGGTTCCAACTCAAGATCTATAGATAAGCGGACAAAGCTGAGATTTTTGCGTGGGGAAGGTGTTACTAAAGTGGAATAGATCACCGGGTAAGTCTCACTACCCACTAATCCAAAACCGTAACTCCTATTACCGGGTAAGTCTCTAGGAATCAAGATAAAGAACTATTACCTCAAACTAACACACCATCTAAGGGAATAGAATCAACCTTTACCGGGTAAGTCTCAGGCTAACTCACAAAGATGGGATGGAAGCACACTCAAACCCCAATAAAGGATGAACCTTTATTACCTACACTTATGATCGTTGGTACACAAACTAAGGAATTACCGGGTAAGTCTCATCCTAAGCTTGCTTTGAACCAGGAAAGGTGTAATAAGAATAGGATTTGGCAAACTCTAACACTTAACT
This sequence comes from Fagopyrum homotropicum, assembly GCA_033239125.1. NCBI lineage: Eukaryota > Viridiplantae > Streptophyta > Magnoliopsida > Caryophyllales > Polygonaceae > Fagopyrum > Fagopyrum homotropicum. The sequence goes on from BSWB01000004.1 coordinate 28,185,897, forward strand.
CTCAGTTATGGATCAGATAAGTCACCTCGGTCAGCCAGTTTCCACCCCGGCCGAGATGTTCATCGACTGAACGAGATGCTTAGGGTTAAGGTTAAAGACTCGAACTTTCAGGATCCTACTGGAATCTAAGATTATCCTATCATTGTTTTTCCCACAACCTTCAGCCAATCACCCTAGAATCACACAAGGAAATTAGCCACTCATCATCATGAAAGTATTAATCAAATATATGGGAAGAAGGTGAATATTTGAACAAAGAAGAATTTAATGAAAAGACTTCAATAACTGAATCAAATATCACAACAAAGCGTTCCTTGGATAGCAATCCAACAAGCAAGACAACAAGGAAGGGAATCTAAGATAATCTTACAAAAACCCTTCAAAAGCTATAAAAGCTACAATCTTCAATCTTCCTTCAACCTTCAACAAGGTTCTTCGAATCTCCCCCAAACTGGAGTGCGGCTACTGCAGGAAGTATGCGGATCTCAGCGGGGTATGCGATGTCGTATGCGAGATCGTATGCGAGATGATGGATTTGTGAAAATCCAACCCTTTTTATAGGAAAATAACCCTCCAAAGATAAGATATCTTAGAAAGATCTCTTCCCATAAAAATAGGTAAAATATATGATTCTGCATATCTCTTTCCTTTCAGGAGCCAAGCCCAAAAATATAAGATCTCTTTCCAATTTTAAAAGATCTCAGCCAAGAATAAAATATTCTCGCCGCGTCCTAGGTATTCGCCTCGGTCGAGTCGGCGTCTCTGGATCACCTCGGTCGAGGTGAATCTCTGGTCAATCGAGGTGAGTCACAACTGAATGCGAAATCTCTCAAAACTGGTCCAAAGTAAATCTTTAATCCATGGCTATGCTTCCTGGATGTAGCTCTAAATGACTCATGACTCCTTTTGCTCCTTTTTGATGCAAAACGTACCAAATTACCTGCAATTACAACAAACTAGGTGTAGACCTCGATTCTCGCAAAGGTAGATGAAATGGTGGTAAAATCACATAATGTACATACCAACATGCAGATTATGAAAGATAAAACGTCCAAACAAACCCCAAAATATAGACTATAATTCATGCTATCAAAATACCCCATACTTAGCCCTTGCTTGTCCCCAAGCAAGTTCCTCATATAAAAGATAAGATAGAATGGATTATAAGTCAAGAAAATCAATGAAAAAGTCTTCAAAAAGCATTTTATGGTGTGCAACTACCATAGATCACTCTAAGAGAGTACTTCCTGGAATTAAAAACTCAATATGCTCAAAATATTTTATAAATATAGGAAAGTTGTTCATCTTTGCATAAAATCATAGAATGCATAATAAGTCATAATTATCAAAATTAATCATGTATAATCCGATTTAAACCACTAAGTCAATCAACAAGCTCAAGGTCTCAAGGGCTTCCCAAAAGAAAGGTCAAGAAACGTGTAGGGTAGGGATGTATGTAAGGTAATGTGGTGCTAGAATCCGGGAAAAGGATGAACTTCACTTTCACTTTGACTTGCAACACCTTCCACCAATAAGCTTCGCTTATCTCACACTTTTTCTTTTTACTTTACTTTTTGGGATGCATGGACAGAGGTGCACAATAACCGAAGCCTGGGAGATTAGCAATCATCAATTTCTTGAGATGCATCAAACCCTTGATGCACATACCATGACCCGTTAGGAATATCGCTCAATCCGATTTTGGCAAGACATAAACACCCGGCTATGTGAATGGTGCCGAGTTACTCATCTTCATGATTGACTTCCCCAAACCTATTATTGCTTTCTAACACTTTCACTTCCAGCCACTTCTCAACTTTAACTCCACTTGCTTTCACCACTTCGTTTGCTTCCAAATTCCCGGATAGGTAAAGGGAGGCAAAATGTATATGAGGGGCTAAGCATGATCAAGAAGAAGAAGAAGAAGAAGAAGAGAATGAATTGCCTTGGTCTTTCCAAGAAGAAAGTGAGAGAACTTAACCTGCGGTGTCAACCTTCAAATTCAACATAATTTGGATAAAAACAAAGTATTAAACATGCCAATAATTTCAAACAAAGCATTTAGCAACTTAAACATATTATAAAACCTTTCAAACACATAAAGAATTTAAAACCAGTCAGTAAACAAGATCTTCACTGAGATCATATCCAGATAAGTAACACAAAAAATCGTTTCGAAAACTCTTATTAACCCACCTCGGTCGAGGTGTTCTTGGTTCAACCGAGGTGAAATGCCTCGTTTGGCCAGAATCTCCCCGGTCGAGGTCAAAATTTTTTTTTTTTTCGGTTTCGACGTTTTTCTCAATCAAATAACCTGTAGGTATGCATGTAATATCAGATAATCATATAAAGGCAACTGAAGCATAAATATGAAAATATCCGATGAAATATAATACATCAAGTAGTCAAATACATCAAAAGGTAGTCAAATAATACAAACACCCCATACTTGGGACACACTGTCCCAGTGGGTCAAATAAAAAGTCTAGAGACAAGAGTACTCACCGGATAAAAGGCTGAACTGCATAAAAATAGAATAAAGAAAATCTTGCAGCTCCTCAATAATCCTGATCCGGTGGTGGTGGTGGTGGCGCATACGGATACTGAGCCGGGTCGAACGGATAGCCCATAGTCTGCTGGAACTGTAGCTCCATCATCCTGCGCTGATAGTGCTGCTCCTCTAACATCTGATGAGTCCAGCGGTCAATGTGTCGGTCCTGGGCAGCAAATCTCTCATGCATGTCCACAGTAAGGGCAGCATAAGAGTCTATCATCTGATCTGTCAGGTCGTCGATCCGGCGATGAACCTCAGAATCTCTATGGCGGCATGTCCGACGCCTAGCAGATCTAGCAGGAGGTGCAGCAGGTGCTGGCTCAGTATCCTCCTCATCATCCAAGTCGATGATCGGTGGCGCGCTCGTCCTTGCAGTATCTGTCCCTGTATCCATCGGGACACCATCCTCTCTCTCATCCAACGTCTCCTCGTCGTCGTCATCCTCCTCCTCCTCAGCAGGGGCAGCTGCTGCCTCTCTGTGATCCTCCATCAGTGGAGCCCATGCTGTCTGCCAATAGTGCGGATCAAAGATTGTGAACTGAGCAGACCAGCGGATCCCTTGAGGTGCAGTCCGCTCCCAAGGCATGGCGACGTATGGAGTGGTCAAACCACGGGGAACCAGAATCCTCCGTGTGATCATCTCCTGTAATCCCAACGGCTTCGGAGCCGCCGCCATCGTGCAAACACTGAGGTCCATCCCGTGGTAGGTAGCGATATGGGTGACTAGACCTCCGCAGCAAATGTCTCCCTTCGCCTTGGCCTTGATCCTGTGCAGATCCTCTGCCAGGAGCAAGCCAAAGTCTGGGAAACCTCCTGTGACCATGCATTAGAGGCTGAAGAGCTCGCCCTGTCTGATCTTCTGGGGCGTCTCAGTACGCGCCAGAAGTGTCTCGCTGAAAATCCTGTGGGCTAGTCTGAAGACCGGGTGGAAGATGACCTTCTCCCTGGAATCTCCAGGGCGCCATCTGTCTGCATGCTCAGTAATATGGGCAATCTGCCCCCAGAACTCCCTAGCTACGGATCGGGAGGGGAAATCAGTGGCGGTGGGCTCAGGGAAACCAAAAATCTCTCTCCATATCTCTATAGGAACTATGAAGTTCCGGTTCATCAACCGGTACTTCACAGACCGGTCTGTGGGGAGGTAGGAGAAGGAGCTAACAAACTCCAAGGTCGGCTCCAAGTAAGCTAGGGCTCGGATCTCAGTAAACTGATCCAGCCCGACAGTAGCAATCATCCTCCTAAGGTCAGCATCTAACCCTAGGCAATCAAAAGCCGACACGTCCAAAAATCGTGGTGCGATAACTGGACGGCTAGCTATCCGCTCATAGTCTACCCGGCATCTCTCGTGGATAACCGGGCGGTAAGGACGGGAAGAAGAAGAAGAAGGGGAGGGTGAGGATCTGTCTCTAAGGGCTAAGCGACGATCTGAACTCATTTTCACTCAACTCTGTCAGACCACCTCGGTCACTGACAAGCCTCAAGAACACCTCGGTCGAGATGCAGTTCGACTGGACCGAGGCGCAGCAGTTACGATTCCAATTCTCAGAAATTCAGTTCTTTTCCCCCCAAAATCACTACAATTGCTTCCTAAGGGGCACTTATGCCTTTTCTCAGCAGAATCAGGGGCAACCAAAGCCCAAATCGAAGCGAATGAACGAGTTAGGGTTTCGACTTGTTTTACCTCGTTTCGGTCGATTCGTTCGATTTTCTTGTAGATCTGTTGTTGCAATCGGTTCCTCGACCCTTCAATCACAGTTTAGAAGCAGAAATCTTCGAAAACGAGCGAGATTTGAGAGAGAGCGAAGTGGACTGTCGCCGCGGTCGAGGTGGGTAAAAAAAAGTGAAAAATAAAATTTTCCCCCTTTTATACTGTTCCTGGATCTGCTGTCACCTCGGTCGAGATGGTCTCGACTGGACCGAGGTGGTACGGACCGAGGTGGTTCTCTCGGTTGCTCAAGAATCAACTCGGTCGAGGTTCTCTGACAGTAACCGAGGTGCTTCTATCTTCTCAGAATCTCGAACTTCCGTCCTTCCAGTTGTGCTCCTTCCTTAGATATTCCCTGTTGTCTGTCCAGAACGCCAAAAACAAAGCAAAGCAAAAACAAAAACTATCTAAGCTAGACTAGAAAACGGGAAAAGAAAGAAATACCTTGGGTTGCCTCCCAAGAAGCGCTTGATTTAAGGTCGCTAGCTGGACCATGATGCGTCTCAAATGAGGTATATTGGTGCAACCTCCTCAACCGGCGTTTCCGGTTGGTATTTCTTAAGTCTATGACCGTTGACCTTGAAGCTTCCGCTAGTTTCGCCCCATATCTCAACTGCACCATGAGGGAAAACATGTTTCACAACGTAAGGCCCGGTCCATCTAGATTTCAACTTACCTAGAAAAAGGCGGAGGCGGGAGTTGAAGAGTAGAACTAAGTCTCCTTCGTTAAGCTCCTTTGGGACGATACGCTTGTCATGCCATCTCTTCGTCCTTTCCTTGTAGATTTTGGCATTCTCATAAGCGTTCAAACGCAGCTCCTCCAACTCGTTGAGTTCCAATAGTCGCTTCTCACCAGCCTCTTTGATGTCGAAATTCAACCATTTGATCGCCCAATATGCCTTGTGTTCCAATTCAACGGGCAAATGGCAAGACTTCCCATATACTAAATTATAAGGAGTGGTACCTATGGGAGTCTTGAATGCGGTCCTGTACGCCCAAAGAGCATCGTCCAACTTCATGGACCAATCCTTCCTCGTTCTAGAGACGGTCTTCTCCAAAATTGCCTTGATTTCTCTATTCGAGATCTCGACCTGTCCACTAGTTTGAGGGTGATAAGCAGTTGATACCTTGTGAGTTACCCCATACTTCGATAGAAGTGTTTTGAACTTCCGGTTGATGAAATGCATTCCTCCATCGCTAATGATGATGCGTGGAGTTCCAAATCGTGGAAAGATAGTTCTATTCAAGAACTTCACAACCACTTTGGCGTCGTTAGTGGGAGAAGCAATGGCTTCAACCCATCTAGAGACGTAATCAACTGCAAGGAGAATGTAGAGGTTTCCTCCGGAGGATGGGAAAGGTCCCATGAAGTCAATCCCCCATACATCAAAGATTTCCACTTCTTGGATGTTATTAAGTGGCATCTCGTTCCTCCTTGATAAGTTCCCTGTTCTTTGGCATGCATCACAAGAGACAACAAAAGATTGCACATCCTTAAATAATGTAGGCCAAAAGAAACCGGAACGCAATACCTTAGCGCATGTTTTATCGGTGCTAGCATGCCCCCCACAAGGAAGTGAATGACAATGCCTTATGACGCTATTAACTTCATCCTCCGGAACGCACCTTCGAAGCATCCCATCCGGTCCGCGCTTGAATAGCAATGGCTCGTCCCAGTAGTAATGTCGTACTTCCTTGAAGAATCTTTTCTTTTGAGAGTACGTCAATCCGGGCGGTATCTCCTGGCAAACAAGATAGTTCACAATATCAGCGTACCAAGGACCTTTATTATCAGAAAGTTTGTGGATGGAATGCTCCACCAACAGTGGATGAATATCAGAGGAGGGAGTAAGAAATTTGTTATTCTCAGTAATCTCAGTTGACATCATCTCGCCATCGACCTCGGTCGAGGCGCATAAGCGTTGACCGAGATGTTCTTCGGTCGCCTCGCTCAGTCCAGAAAGTGCCTCGGTCGAGGTACTGCTACTGGATCCGAGACTGGACATCTTCTTCTCCTGGATTAGCTTCTCAGTTGTAGCTCCTGGATCCTCTTCCAGTGCCTTCAAGCTCCGTATATCTGCATCACAAGAAGCATCTATACCTTCCTCCATTAAACTGAAGCTAATAACTCTTTCGAGTGGGTCGTTAATAAGGATAGAGCTCACCAATTCTCTTGATTCTTCTTCATCGTAGATGTTGAAGATATCATCAGTTAGTTGCTCCCCTTTCATGGCTGCAAGTAGCGCGAACTCCACCTCATCGCCACCAACGTTGAATTTCAACTTGGCATTCTTGCAATCCACGTTGCAACCCGAAGTTGCTAGAAATGGTCTCCCGAGAATAATAGGAACAGGATAATCTGCGGGAATGTCAAGTACAACAAAATCTATGGGAAGATAGAAGTTACCTAACTTGACCGGGACGTCCTCCAAAATGCCCACGGGATGGGTAATGGAGCGATCCGCCATGTAAAGTCGAATCTTGACCGGCTTGGGCTCTCCAAGACCGATCTTCGTGCATAGCTCCAGCGGGATGATACTCACGCTGGCTCCTAGATCACAAAGGGCTTCACAAGTGACATCCCCAACTTGAATGGGAATACAAAATGAGCCGGGATCTCTCAACTTAGGTGGCATCTTTTCCTTCATGATTTTGATAAGCTCCGAAGATTTAGATGTCATCCTAACTTCACCAACATCCTCCAGCTTCCTCTTCCTTGATAAAATTTCTTTTAAGAACTTCCCATAGGCGGGCATACCTAAAATAGCATCAAGGAAAGGAATATTAATATGTAGCTTATTCATCAAGTCAAGAAACTTACCAAAGTGCTTGTCTAGATGTGCTCTGGCTCTGGACTGAGGGAATGGAAGTGGTGGTTTGTATGCAGGAGGTGGAACATAAGTTTCTGTCGTCCCTCCTGCTTTCTGTTGCTCCGCCTCGGTTGGCATCTCGGTCGAGGTGTTCTTCGACTGGATCTGGACCGAGGTGGTCTGCGTTGAGCGAGGTACTGGATCTGCAGTTTTGAGTCCACTCCTCGTCGTTATGGCCATGCATTGGCCCTTAGGGTTAGTTTCCGTCTTTGCTGGGAGCTTCCCTGGATCTCTTGGCGCTTCATTCGCCTTATTAGCAAGTTGTTGTTCGAAGGACTTTTGGGCCCTCGAAAATGAAGTCATAGAATTCTCCATAGCGCTAAGCTTGATCAAGATTGCTTCCAGAACTGCGTCTTTCTTTTCTGGCTGAGACGAACTTGATCCTTGCCCTTGGCTTTTCAATGGAGTAGAAGAAGAAGAAGGGGAAGAGAGGAAAGGGTTAGAGGAATCATTAGAGTTGGAGTTTGAATGATTGTTACCGTAGTTTTGGTTATTCGCCCTCCAGTTGTTGCTGTTGGATCCTCTATTGTTGTTGTTGTAGTTGTTGTTTCGGGGACCGTTGTTGTTGTTACGGTACCCGTTATTGTTGTTGTTCCTTTGCCCTTGCTCTTCCTTCTTAGTTTGAGCCATCAAGAGCTCCTTCAATTGCTTCACGTCATTCGTCAAAGACGTGAGTTGATTGTTGTTGGATTGAGTCTCTTGAAAGTTGACTCTTTTAACTCCACCTTCAGCTCCTTGGTGGGTATATTTCTCCATGTGCAAGGCTTGCTTCTCAATGAAGTCCCAAGCCTCATCAATCGCCATGTCCATGAAGGTACCGGCGGAAAGTAGTTGGAGATTGAACTGGGTGCTTCCGTCCAGCCCTTTGAAGTAGATCTCCAACAACTCGATCTTTGGAATCCCATGATGTGGGCAATCCAAGAGGATATCCTTGAACCGCTCCCAAGATTTGGACAAGCTCTCCTTGTCCTTCATAATGAAAGCGTTGATCTTCCCTCTCATTTCAGCGGTCTTTGAGGGGGGAAAGAATTTGGTCAAGAATTCCGTAGTCATCTCCTCCCATGTGCTAATTTTTTTTGGAGGAAGAGATTGATACCAAGTAAGAGCTCTATCTTTTAAAGAAAAGTAAAAAGGTCTTAGCTTGTAGTTGTTATTCTCAATTCTGGGGGGTCGCAAGGTTTCCATCAAGATCTCGTAGTTTTGAAGATGTTGATGCGGCGACTCTTTCTCTAGCCCTCCGAATTGGCATTGGCGAATCATGGCTAGAACTTGCGGTCGAAGTTCGTAGTCATGATCTGCTGGATCTCCTAGGTTCACTCCTGGACGCCTCAGCTGTTGATTAGGGTCCATCCTTTGACCTAGGGTTTGTGGGATTCCTGCGAGAAGAACATCTCGGACTGGCATCCGAGGTGGAAGTACATCGGCCGGGGCGTCAGGTACCGGAATTTGCCTTGGTCGCGGGTCAACAGGAGGATCTTCCCTCGGTCGAAGTAGAATCTGGTCTCGTATGACTGCTATCTCAGCTTCGATTGCTGCAGTCTTGGTGCGATTCTCTTCTTTCTCTTGCCTGAGTTCTTCCTTGTTGAGGCGTAGCAACTCTAGCGCCTCTTTCAATTGGGCCGCAAGATCACGATCGTCTTGTTGGGCCATCTTCGCTTCTCTTAAGCGTCGCTTGTATGTCTTTTCTGGTTCGGGATCGTAAGGAACGATTTCCTTCCCAGCGCGGGTTCTTCGCATATACCTAAGAAAGAACCTGCAAAAGTCACTCAAGTAGAGTGGTTAGATGAAACGGGGCAATCGCCCCAAGAGCAAACCGTACCGGCTCGGTCTAGACCAAGTCCCCGGCAACGGCGCCAAAAACTTGTTCGCTCCAAACGGTGCGTGCAAGCTTTAAATTTATAACCCTAGACTTAAGCTTAAAACAAGGATGCGAACCCGCAGTGTACGGGTCAATCGTAGTAAAAGCAAGAAAATTCCAGGGGTCGATCACAGGGACTCGGTGAAACAAAGTCAATACGGTGTGCTTATGTCAATACTAACCACAAGAGCGATTAACACAATCAAAGATGAATAAGAAGTCAATAAAGCAAACATGCAATTCTAGGGATTAAAGCATCTAGTTGTGGTTCCAACTCAAGATCTATAGATAAGCGGACAAAGCTGAGATTTTTGCGTGGGGAAGGTGTTACTAAAGTGGAGTGAATCACCGGGTAAGTCTCACTACTCGCTAATCCAAAACCGTAACTCCTATTACCGGGTAAGTCTCAAGGAATCAAGATAAAGAACTATAACCTCAAACTAACACACCATCTAAGGGAATAGAATCAACCTTTACCGGGTAAGTCTCAGGCTAACTCACAAAGATGGGATGGAAGCACACTCAAACCCCAATAAAGGATGAACCTTTATTACCTACACTTATGATCGTTGGTACACAAACTAAGGAATTACCGGGTAAGTCTCATCCTAAGCTTGCTTTGAACCAGGAAAGGTGTAATAAGAATAGGATTTGGCAAACTCTAACACTTAACTCTCAGTTATGGATCAGATAAGTCACCTCGGTCAGCCAGTTTCCACCCCGGCCGAGATGTTCATCGACTGAACGAGATGCTTAGGGTTAAGGTTAAAGACTCGAACTTTCAGGATCCTACTGGAATCTAAGATTATCCTATCATTGTTTTTCCCACAACCTTCAGCCAATCACCCTAGAATCACACAAGGAAATTAGCCACTCATCATCATGAAAGTATTAATCAAATATATGGGAAGAAGGTGAATATTTGAACAAAGAAGAATTTAATGAAAAGACTTCAATAACTGAATCAAATATCACAACAAAGCGTTCCTTGGATAGCAATCCAACAAGCAAGACAACAAGGAAGGGAATCTAAGATAATCTTACAAAAACCCTTCAAAAGCTATAAAAGCTACAATCTTCAATCTTCCTTCAACCTTCAACAAGGTTCTTCGAATCTCCCCCAAACTGGAGTGCGGCTACTGCAGGAAGTATGCGGATCTCAGCGGGGTATGCGATGTCGTATGCGAGATCGTATGCGAGATGATGGATTTGTGAAAATCCAACCCTTTTTATAGGAAAATAACCCTCCAAAGATAAGATATCTTAGAAAGATCTCTTCCCATAAAAATAGGTAAAATATATGATTCTGCATATCTCTTTCCTTTCAGGAGCCAAGCCCAAAAATATAAGATCTCTTTCCAATTTTAAAAGATCTCAGCCAAGAATAAAATATTCTCGCCGCGTCCTAGGTATTCGCCTCGGTCGAGTCGGCGTCTCTGGATCACCTCGGTCGAGGTGAATCTCTGGTCAACCGAGGTGAGTCACAACTGAATGCGAAATCTCTCAAAACTGGTCCAAAGTAAATCTTTAATCCATGGCTATGCTTCCTGGATGTAGCTCTAAATGACTCATGACTCCTTTTGCTCCTTTTTGATGCAAAACGTACCAAATTACCTGCAATTACAACAAACTAGGTGTAGACCTCGATTCTCGCAAAGGTAGATGAAATGGTGGTAAAATCACATAATGTACATACCAACATGCAGATTATGAAAGATAAAACGTCCAAACAAACCCCAAAATATAGACTATAATTCATGCTATCAGTCTCATTACTAACTTCGGGAACCATACTCTCAACAACTTCCTCAACTCCAACATTTGCCAAACCCGCTATTGGAGGATCATCCATGGGGACTCGACCCCAACCTCTCGCTAGTGGAGGTTATAACACCCCGAATCCGCGGGACTCGGGGTGCCACGTGGGCTAGGATCTCAGAGTGGATCCTAAATCTAGCATGACAACAAGTTCACTAGATCTTACAACAAGGCACAAATAGATTAAAACCAAATACATAAAACTGCACAATGTATGCATCACAATGTTTAAAAAATCACAGCCGATTACAAAACAACTACATCATATCCAAACAAGGATATAACAGCCCAAAACCCTCGGATATCCTAGTGTACAGAAGCCCTCGGCTGATCACCCTGTCTGGCTCACTCTGCAGTCCTCCTAACTTGCATATCATCTACAACACGGTATAAACCGTTAGCTAACAAAAATGAATAAGAATGAAACAACAACACATATAACACATCATCATATCATACATGCAATATCCACACACAAATCCATTTATTATATTTACTTAAGTTATACCATTACTAATTCATTACTTGTGATACGAGGAGAAGAACTACCTCACCTTTGTTTCCTTTCACACAGGTTTGGAAAGGTGCCAATCATCACCACCTGAAGGAGCAGTCACAGAGAACCCCCTAGCTACCCCTATTGAGCCAAGCAAGTTATCATCGCCCGTTATCATATACTTGGGCCAATAATATGCATGTAGGGTCACCCTAGTCCGATTAAGTTATAAATACAACATACATATGCTCATACACAGCCAAAACACACACTCAAACCCATACTGCTCGCTAAGTAAGTCCCAAGGACTTACCTGTCTCAAACGCAATCCGTATCAAGTGGTCACAACTTCCCATCGGGGAAACAATTAGTGCCTGCATCATCAAAGCACAACAATATCAACATCGTCCCAAGGTTAGGAGATTCCACCTCCTAAACTCTATACCCATCCTCAACTCATAACTTGAATCCAAACCTCATAATCACATCACAACTCACGAATTCCTAAAGCATTACCTTAACATTCATCTCATACACATACTAAACCTTAAAGCCATAACCGACATACAACAACATCATGATCCTCAAATCACTGTCACACCTAGCATGCCTCTAAGCCACTCATACTAGGAAAGGAAAGAAGCCATATAACCCTAGGTAGGTCCTGCACAAGACGCACCTGCGTGACAGGAAGGACGCAAGGACGAAGCATTGGGAGGCGCAGCCGCGCAGGGGAGGCGGCACTCCCACGCTGGGGCGGCGACACTAGTAGCGCAGGGGCGGATCTTGTGCAAAATGTGATCCTTGACTTCTCTTCGACTCTTCACTCGATTCCCTTCATCTCTTCACTATACAACAACCGTATACATACATATATATACATATATACATCAATACAAGCCCAGGAAGATCAACACAAGATCAATCTTGTGGAGTGATAACATACATTATAGTCTATATTTTGGGATTGGTTTAGACATTTTATCATCATAAATCTGCATGCATGGCTATATATTCTCGATGATTGTCATTTTGTTTACCTTTGCAAGAATCGAGGTCTACACCTAGTTTTGTTGTAATTATAGGGAAAATGGCATGTTTTGGATCAATATGAAGCCAAAGGATCTAAGGAGACATGGAAGCTGCATTATGGAGCATCAAGGAGCTACAAGGAAGGCGTAGGAACCCTAGAAGTTGGATAGAAACGAGATATCGGACCAGTTATGGAGATTTGCACGTAATAGCTCGACCATCTCGGTTCACTACGTTAGCATCTCGGTCGAGATGGCTAATTGAGCCTAGATCGAGACGGCCAGCCCACAACCCAATGAGATATTTATTTTTGGCCTATAATTTTCCTATAAGATGGAAGATATTTTCTAGATGGAAGCACGGCTGATTATCTTTGGAATTGAGTATATTCTAGAGAGAAGAAGGAAATCGAAGGAAGATTTCTTGAAGCGAAAGTTTGAAAGTTTTGAAGAAAATTTGTAAGGTTTTCTTAGTGATCGTTGATTGTTGTCTTTGATACGATTATTGAGGAACAAAGTTTACTGCTTGTTTGGATTGTTTGTTTCTTTGATTATTGAGCCCTTTTTGATAAGGTTTTCTTGTTTTCTTATTGCTTCTTCAATTATATATTTGATTGTTATAATTATGATGATTGTTGGGTATACACCTTGCGATTCTAGGGTGATTGGCTAAAGGTTGTGGTATAGACGATGAAAGATTAGACTTTTAACCTTAGTGGACCCTGAAAGCTCGAGTTTTAACCAAAACTGAACCTCATCTCGTTCAGTTCGTGGAGTATCTCGGTCGAGATCGATAACAACTAGGCAAGATGTGGCCTAATTCGATCGATCTTGAGTTTAGGTTTTAGTTTGCCAAATCCTATCCTTGTTGCACCTTTCCTGGTTTATATGCAAGCCTAGGATGAGACTTACCTGGTGATTCCTTTGCTTGTATACCGATGATGATGAGTGTTAGGTAATAAAGGTTTATCCTTTATTAGGGTTTGAGTATGCCTGCATCCTACCTTTGAGAGTTGGCTTGAGACTTACCCGGTGATGGTTAATTCTATTCACTTAGGTGGTGTGTTGGTTTGAGATTGTAGTTCCTTTCCTTAGTTCCTTGAGACTTACCCGGTGATAGGATCTTTGGTTTGGGATAGTGAGTAGTGAGACTTACCCGTTGATCTATTCCCACCTTAGAAATACCTTCCCTTGCAAACCTCAGCTTTGTCCACGTTATCCTTAGAAATCTTGAGTCAAAATAACAACTGGATGCTTTGACCTCTAGAATCTGCATTCCTTTATCTGATTCATATATCATCTTTGTTTTGATGTTTTGCTCTTGTTTGATAACCTGATATTTACCGTGCTTGATTTCACCATAGTCCTTGTGTTCGACCCTGGAGTGTTTGCCACACTGCGATTGATTCGTACACTGCGGGTTCACATATTATTCAGGCTTTTATTTTAGGTTATAAATTTAAAGCTTATTTCGTTCAGTATTCACACACGTTTGAGAGCGAACAAGTTTTTGGTGCCATTGCCGGGGACTTGGTCAAGACCAAGTTCGGTATTTGGTTGTCTTTTAGGGTTGCTGCCCTTGTTGCTACTGATTGCTTTACTTGAGTGATTTCACAGGATTCTTCTTTAGGTATATGCAAAGAACTTGTGTTGGGAAAGAAATTATTCCCTACGATCCTGAACCAGAAAAGACATACAAAAGAAGATTGAAAGAAGCTAAGATGGCAGCACAAGACAATCGAGATCTTGAAGCTGAACTGAAAGACGCATTAGAACAAATCCAGCTTAGTAATGAAGCATTACAAAGGGAAAGAGAGGAAGCTCGAGCAAGAACAGAGGAGATCCGAGTTGATATGACCGAATTACAGACCCATATACGACCTCGAACCGATGTGGTTGTCGAGCCAATGGTTAACCCTAACCCACCTGCACCGGCCGAGATACAACCTCCAGCCCTTCGGTTGCCAGCTAGGGTCGACCGAGTCAACCCGTTTGTAGGTGAACCACAAACCCTAGGTCAAAGGATGGACCCGAATCAACACGTGTGGCGTCCGGGAGTTAACTTAGGAGATCCAGCTCAACATGACTACGATTTTAGACCTCAATTCATGTCAATGATCTGACAATGTCAGTTTGGAGGATTAGAAAGAGAATCTCCACATCAACACTTGCAAAACTATGAGATTCTAATGGAGACTTTAAGACCTTCAAGGGTGGAGAACAACAACTACAAGTTAAGGCCTTTCTACTTCTCTTTGAAAGATAAGGCGCTTGCTTGGTATCAATCTCTCCCATCCGGAAGAGTTAATACATGGGAAGAAATGGCTACGTAATTTCTCACTAAATTCTTCCCACCATCAAATACTGCGGAGTTGAGGGGTAAGATTAATGCTTTTGTCATGAAGGATAGAGAAAGCTTGTTCAAGTCATGGGAAAGGTTCAAGGACCTTTTATTGGATTGCCCTCACCATGAGATTCCGAAGATTGAGTTGCTAGAGATCTACTTCAAGGATTTGGATGAGGAAACTCAATTTAAACTCCAATCACTTTCGCGGGCACTGTCATGAATACACCGGTTGATGAAGCTTGGGAGTTTGTTGAAAAGCAAGCTCTACATATGGAGAAATATTCCCATCGAAGGGTTGAAGATGGAGGAAATCGAGTTGGACCATCAGAACGGAATCTCACTGTTACGCTAAGATCGTGATGCGCAAATGGGTTTTAAATTTATAACTCGAACTAAATCCTAAACTACCTAGCGAAACCCACAGTGTACGGGACGTTTGTAGTAGGGATAGTACTCCGAGGTCGAACACAAAGACTAAGGTGAAATTGATTCGATTTGTGATTGAGTTTAGTAAAGATCTAGGTTGAAAGAAAAGAAAGAAATAAAGAAATGAAAATCTCAAATGTTTTTGGTTGGTTTTTTTGGTGATCAATCAAGATCACAATTCATGCAAAGTAAACAATCAACTAAACTATGGATCAATACGAATAAACAAGCTAAACAAGATATAGATCAAAGAAAGAAAAGACGGATTCTAGGGGTTGGAAGTTCCGGTTATGGCATAGGACTCAAGCTATCTATTCATTCCTTGGATTAACTATGTTGGGGTTAAGTGCTTCTAGATTGGGATCAATCACCGGGTAGGTCTCATGATCCACTAGTCCATTCCCTAGATCTCATCACCGGGTAAGTCTCTAAGAACCTAAGGGACGGAATTCTACACAAACCGGATCGTTACCTAGAGATCTTAGCCTATCCTTACCGGGTAAGTCTTGGAAAGGGAAGTCCTAAACAACTATCCTAGCACACTTAATCCAATGGCGGCTTATTAGGCTCACCACTACCTAAGGTTTGTTATCTTTGGAATCTAAGAGTAAGGATTACCGGGTAAGTCTCTCCTAACACTTAGTTGCTAACACTAGGTCACCCTAGGATAGATTTAACTCAACAAACACTTAGGATTTCAACATTCTAACAATCTAAGACAAGATCCATCGAACCAGGGAAAATCACGGTTTGTTCTACCTAAACCACGGCCGTGGTTAGGCAAGAACTACCCGTGATTTCTAACACCAGCTACGTTCATGCACACAAGTCATCCAAAGATAAATCTAAGTCCGTCCTATCATAGCCCTAGCCATAACCATCCTTTCCTTACCCTAGAACCACATCTATTTAGCCTACAACGTTCATAATAGAAATCGAAACAAACAAACATAAAATCATGACATCCATTTGCAAGATGTTGAAGGAAGAGAGATGAACAAGTGAACTAAAACAAAACCAAGCTGAAAATAGAATTAGAGTAACTCACAATCCTTCCAAAAGAAGGTTCAAATGATTCATACAACTCTAGAAATAGAATCCGGAATTCTTCAATACAAAACAATCTAGTGTGGTAATGGTGTGTGTTCTTCCTCTCCTCTTCAATGGAGCTCTTCTTCCTCTTTGACACTTTCCTTCCTAGAAAGACTTCTTGTTGAGAGAATATTTTTTGTTAAAGGATAATGGATAATGGAGAGCTGCTCCAAGATGCTTTTCTCAGCCAATGAAGGACCACTTTTATAACAAATTTTGCATGAGCTGGCCATGAGAGTCGTGGCACAGCTGTCACAAGAATCTAGCAAAATCCACGGGTGATTCCACGGCCGTGGAGTGTCAGAGAACCGTGATTCTGTGCTTCAACATTGCCTTTGATCATTAAGCTTCGATTTGGTGCATGGCTTGTGTTGGCAAGGTTCCATGAGTCCTCTTTAGCCCTTAGCTTGTGTCCCAATGAGTCCGAGGGTGTGTCATCTAGATGAACGATCCTCAAACGTATCGTTTTAGCTCCTAAATCTCCCGAAATACCTATAAAACACGCACAAGTCCGTGTAGACGTCTATCTCGACAAAGTACATGAATTGAGTGCAAAACGTCGTGAACTAGTGCTAAACTATGCATGAATGAGTGAGAAATCTATCTAAATGATTACCTAAAACTAAATCATAAATCGTGTTATCACTCACCACTTCAAGCGTTGCTCAACTTACTACCCTCAACAATGAAGTGAAGGCTTTGAAAGAAATTTTATTATCTCAAGCTAAAGGAGCATCCAAGGAGCAATATGTTGGATACTTAGGGCGAGGAAACTATCAAGGGCCAAGGAATAACAATTTCAACAATAACAACGGGAATTTCAACAATTAGAGATCAAAACAAAACAATTCCGGTAACCTTATTCTCATGCTGAAAATGCTCTAACTCCCCCATCTTCTTCTTCCATTCCATTGAAGAGTCAAGAGCCATCTTCAAGCTCATCCCAGTAGCCTAAGGAAAAAACGAATGCTGTGTTAGAAGCAATTATGACCAAACTCAATGCCATGGAGAGCTCTATGAACACATTCTCAAAGGCACAAAAAGCTTTGGAACATCAAGTTTTCAACTAGGATAATGAAGCACCTAGAGATCTGGGTAAACTCCCAGGAAGGACGAAGAACAACCCAAAAGGGCAAGTCATAACAATTACCACACAAAGTATGAGGACAATTGATCCAGTACCTCGGTCGGACAACGATCTGTCGAAGAACACCTCGGCCGAGATGCCGGTCGAGACGAAAGCTAAAAAGGCAAAGGAGACATTCGATGTATATGTTCCACCACCTGCTTACAAGCCTCCACTTCCATTCCCTCAGTCTAGGGTGCGGGCGCGTCTAGATAAACACTTTGGTAAGTTTCTAGACCTTATGAATAAGCTACATATTAACATACCTTTCGTTGATGCAATCTTAGGTATGCCCACCTATGGGAAGTTTCCTAAAAAATCTTATCACAGAAAAGAAAGCTGGAAGACTTTGGTGAAGTCGGATGACCTCAAGATCTTCTGAGCTTATTCAAATAATGAAAGAAAATATGCCACTGAAGCTAAGATATCCCGGTTTGTTTTGAATTCCCATCGAAGTTGGGGACGTGACTTATGATGCACTTTGCGATCTAGGAGCAAGCATGAGCATAATTCCTCTAGCACTTTGTGAGAAGATCGGTCTTGGTGAACCTAAGCCCATGAACATGACTCTATACATGGAGGATCGTTCCATTACTCTTCCTGTTGGAATCTTGGAGGACATTCCCGTCAAGCTAGGTAAGTTTTACATACCTATAAACTTTGTGGTTTTGGAATTTCCTACAGATTATCCCATTCCCATCATTCTTGGAAGACCATTCCTTGCAACTTCGGGATGCATGGTCGATTGCAAGAACATCACGTTATCATTCAACATTGGGGAAGATCATGCTGAGTTTACACTCTCATCCACGATGAAGGGACAACCCTTAGGATAAGATATCTTCAACATCTATGATGAGGAAGATTCTTGAGAATTGGTGAGCTTTATCTTAATTAAAGACCCTCTTGAGAAAGTTTTAAGTTTTAGTTATAACACCTCAAATCTATGGGACTCGGAGTGCTACATTGGTCTAGGATCTCATAATGGATCCTAACCCTAGCCTAACAACAAGTTCACTGGATCTTACAACAAGGCACATGTAGATTCAAAGCAAATAGATAAAACTGTATAAGATATATAAAAAAGGTTTACAAACACAAAGCCGAGTACAAAACATCAACCATAAACATCTTATACAAAAGACTTGTGTTGATACAAAACATCAACCACAACCATCACAATCGCACAAATCCACAACCGTACGCTAAGTAAGTCCATAGGACTTACTTAGCATACGGTTGTGGATTGTGCGGCTGCATCCACCTTTGTTGACCTCTTGACTTTGCTTTTGGTTAGCTTCTTATATAAGCTTCCAATCCTTCATATGAGGGGTTTCCTTACCTTATTCCAGCTTCTTCATCCCTCTTACGTTCTTCTCCTCCTTCCTCCTCTCTTCTTTGATCTTCTTGATCTTGTGAGAGAGCTTTTGAGAGTTTGGTGTTGGTTTTGGCCTTGGAAGATCTTGAGCTTGTTGCTGAGAGCTGTTGTTGCTGTATTGAGGTGTTGTAGGAGGATGATGGAGTGGACCTCCATGGCTGCTTAGGTTTCTGGTTGTGGTAAGCCAACTCTTCTTCTTTTCTTTCTTCCCTTCTTCTTCCTTGTTTCTTTCTTCCTTCCCTAGCTTAGGATCACAAGTAGACTTGTGTTGGATCCTTTCCTGGCTGTTTTAATGTTCATACATATGTATATGTGTATGTGTGTTGTTGTGGTGTGGTGAAGAAGTGAAGAGAGTCAAGAAAGAGATCGAAGAGAAGTCGGGGCCAAGCTTCTACACAGACAGCCGCCCCTGTGCCTGCACCAGGCCGCCCCTGCGCTTGCCTGTGACCACCCCTACACCTTGGGTGAGTCGCCCCTGCGCCTCACTGGGTCAGCTTGGAGTTCCTTGCTTCTGTTGGTACATTCAGGGCATACCTTGTTGGTATGTTTCCTTCCTTCCTTTTCTTTGGCCTTGGCTTAGATGTTGGCTAGGCTAGCTTGCTTAGGATGAGTGGTATGATAGAGATGTGCCTTAGGCACTCGTGTTTATGTTGAGGTTATGCCTTAGGCATTTGTGAGCATGTTATGATCTTGAGGTTTAGATTGAGGTTGTAGGTTGGTTATGGTTATGGAGACGAGTCTCCTAACCCTTGCAGTATGTGATGGTGTGTGCCTTGCTATTGCAGGCGTTGGTTTCTTCCCCAAGGGGAAGCTGTGACGTGGTATTGGATACAAGTGTTACAGGTAAGTCCATAAGACTTACTTAGCGTACGGTTGTGGGTTTGTATGATTGTGATGGTTGTGTGTGTTCATATGATTGTGCATTTATAACTTAAACCGGACTAGGATGACCATTTATTATATTAAATGACCCAAGTGTATTATAACGGGTCGTGACCACTTGCCTCCGCCTGCTGGTAGGAGGAGGTGCCTTGAAGATGATCTCACAGAAGGGGACGAATGATGATCACCCCCATGCAAAAATCCTGTGTTACATTGGATGGGACGGGGTTCTTGAGGCTCCTCGTGTTACAAAAGAAGTTGAATTAGTAATGGAATAACGCAATGAAAGATAATAAATGAATGTGTGTGGCATTGCATGTATGAGATGTTGATGTGTGTTTGTTCTATTACCTTCATACTTATTCACTACTGTAGCTAATGGTGTATACCGTGTTGTAGATGATTTGTAGGTTAGGAGGACTGTAGAGAGAGCCAGATGGTGTGACCAGCTGAGGACTTCTGTACATTAGGATGCGTGGGATATGGGGATCTTTTGTATCAGATGTTTATGGTTGATGTTTTATACTCGGCTTTGTGTTTGTAAACCTCTTTTATGTATCTTATACAGTTTTATGTATTTGGTTTTAATCTACCGGTGCCTTGTTGTAAGATCTAGTGAACTTGTTGTCAGGCTAGGGTCAGGATCCATTGTGAGATCCTTGCCCAATGTAGCACTCCGAGTCCCATGGCTTTGAGGTGTTATAGAGTTGGTATCAGAGCCTTAGGTTGACAACAATGGCACTTACTATTTGCAATAAAGGTAGAGTGGATAAATAAACAAAACCCACATGGAGTCTGACTTTTCAAAAGGTTTTGGTTTTAAAGCGAGTACAGATGTTTTGGGATAGCATGTACAGAAGCCGTCACCCATCTAAGGATCTCGATAGTATATATATATATATATATCTTATGTGGTGATATGTATGCATGTACTACTAAGTATTATATATATATATATATATATATATATATATATATATATATAGATATATATATATATATATATATATATATATATATATATATATATATATATATATATACATATGGCCTATATAGAGCCTTATAAGTTAGGTGTGAATACCCCGCAGATGGCTCGGACTAGAGCTACTGCTGTAGGCCGAGGTAGAGGCAGACCACCTCTTCCTTCAGGAGGGATAGGACAGGGACCAACTCCCGCTACAGATCCACCAGTGATGGAGGAGGCTTCTGAGGAGGTTGCTGAGAGTGTAGTTCCAGCTACGAGGAGTGGTGGGTCCAGGAGACAGCAGGCCCATCCAGCCCAGTCTGATTGCTCAGACCGTGTCTCCATGGGTGGACCAGAGTTCAAAGAGTACCTCAGGCATTTTAAGGAGGCCATTGGAGCAGGTAGAGGAGCCCTATATTTACCAGGGCATGAGGGATCATCTGAGAGATCCCATGGAGCTACTCAGGTGCCAGCTATGCCGGCACGTGCTGATGAGGTTGCTCGAGCTATAGAGGAGACCAAAGGGCCTCGACCAGTTGCCTGGTTGAAGGCATTTCATCAGCAGGGAGTATCACACTTCTCATGGGAGATAGACTTAGAGACTGAGGTGTGGATTGGGCATGTAGACTCAGCTCTAGAGTCTATTCGATGCCCTGAGGACAGATGGATAGAGCTAGTACAGTCTCTATTCCGTGACCTGGCACACCAGTGGTGGAGGACAGTGAGAGCACGAGTTACCAGCTATCAGCAGATGAGGACTTTGTTGAGGGAACAATTCTGCCCTGCCTCATTAAGGAGGGAGAAACTGTAGGATTTCGTGGAGGCGGGCTTTGAGGACGTACCTATTACAGATGCTATTTGCCGCTTCCAAAATGAGTTGGCACTACTGGGTCCAGTTGCACTATCTGAGGACCATCATGTGTATTTGTTCTCCCGTCGTTTGAGGGAGAGCACACGTTCATACATGGCAAGATTTCACTGTGATTCATTGACAAATTATCAGGATCGGGCCTTTGCCTATGAGAGGGAGAGAGCTAGCCAGAGGAGGACTTATCAGACAAGACGGTCTGAGAAGAGACATCGCACAACACAGACTGGTGCAGGAGCATCTGGACACGGGAAAGGCCAATCTCAGGGCCGCTCGAGTGGTCCAGTATCCGCACCTACGACTGAGAGGGGCCGGAAGTGTTACAACTGCGGGGCATATGGATATATGAGGGCTGATTGCCCGAGAGCACTACTGACTTGCTTCTTGTGTGGGAAGCCAGAACACAGAGCTACATTTTGCCGTCAGGGCAAGGCGCCATCACAACAGAGTTCTTCCCTTGCAAGTGCAGTAGGAGGTGGGTAGAGACCGCCTCAGCATCAGGTACATGGACAACAGAGAATCCCAGATACACTTGCTACTCAGGGTTCTGCTCCAGGACCGAGTAGAGGTAGAGGTAGAGAGGCTGGTACCAGTGATGCTCGAGGAGCTCGAGGTCGTGTTTTTAAGCTGAGGAGTGCTGAGGAGCCCCCAACACCAGTTGCTACATGTACCATTCTGTTACATGGTTTACCTGTTAGAGTTTTATTTGATACGGGTGCTACGCATTCATTTATTTCTGCTGCTTGTGTTGAGTGTTTGAGTTTGTCTACCATAAAGGGGGCACCCTTTACTATAGGGTTACCTAATGGTAGTAGAGTCGGAGGTACCCAAGAGATACATAGTTGTCCCCTACGCTTAGGGACTCATATATTGCTTGCTGACTTCTTAGTCATGCCCTTGATGCATGAAGAAGTCATATTAGGTATGGATTGGATGCGTAGACACTGTGCGGTGTTAGATGTATGTAAGAGAATTGTTACAGTCTCTACCGACATAGGTCCGATAGAGGTCTTCCGGGGTTGGAACCTTGAGATGACGGGATCTGTTATCAGTTCCATACGAGCAGCTAGACTGATAGCACAGGGATGTGATGCCTTCTGGTACTACGCCATGAAGGATGGAGAGAGTCCAGCTTTGGAGGACATACCAGTGGTCTGTGAGTTTACAAACGTGTTTGCAGAGCCGTCTAGCTTGCCGCCTCAGAGGAGCGTAGACTTTGGCATTGATTTGGAGGCTAGAACGAGACCCATCTCGATGGCCCCATACCGTATGACACCTGTCCAGATGTTGGAGCTGAAGAAGCAACTCGAGGAGTTGGCTGAGAAGGGCTTCATACGCCCTAGCGTTTCATTATGGGGTGCACCTGTCCTCTTCGTGCGGAAGAAGGACAGATCGTTGAGATTGTGTATAAACTACAAAGAGCTGAACAAGGTGACCATCAAGAACAAGTATCCACTGCCTCGTATTGATGATCTACTTGATCAGCTTCGAGGAGCGACAATTTTCTCCCGGATCGAATTACGTTCAGAATATCACCAGCTGAGGGTGAGAGAGCAGGACGTACATAGGACGGCATTTCGTACCCGTTATGGACACTACGAGTTTGTAGTGATGCCATTTGGGTTGACGAATGCCCCAACAATCTTCATGGAGTTAATGAATAGTATCTTCATCGACTTCTTGGATCAGTTTGTGGTGGTCTTCATTGATGACATTTTAGTGTACTCTCGTAGCAGAGAGGAGCTGTTCGCCCGAAAACGTGCGTGCAAATAAACTTTATATTTATAAAATTAGAATAAAAGCAAGCGATCCCGCAGTGTACGGATTGGCGTAGATTAGCAAGTATTTCAGAGTATCGAACACAGGGATTTGGTGAAACAAAATCCAATTTCAAGTTGTCAAGCAAATAAGATGTAAAGCTTTGCAAATATTAGGGAAAAAAACAACCCTAAAGATCCAGGTATCTAATTGTTGCAATCGATTCAAGATATACTAAAGAACTAAGGACAAAGTCAAGAGTTGCGAAGGTACACTAAAGTAAAGTAATGTACGGTGATGTTCCAAAACTTTATATGACTTATCTAAAGACACTCTCTATAAAGGTTGTTGAGGTTGTAGTATAGAAAGGATCTAAGGACAAGAATTAATCTCAAATACCCAAACTTGTAACCCAAGGATCAAGATAAACTAAAACGATTAAGGTTGTGACACTCAAAACCGAAATAGAGGATGGTGAGTCTCACTACTACCTAGAAAAGGGCAAGCCAAGACTAGATTAAAACTAATCTTTAACCTTGGATCAAAGTAAAAGCAAAGTTCGTAAACTGGGGTAAATCATGGTCAGATCTTGAGAACCACGGCCATGGAAACCTAGAACAGGCCGTGATTTAGGTTCGTCGACGAGATCTCTCTAGCTCTCAGGGTCCAATCTATTTACGATCGATCTATCATCATCTAAGCCATAACTATCAACCCTTCACCTTAGAATTGCTAAAGGTTTTTACCCAATAACCATTGTCATGACATCAATATTCAAATGAAAGAGAATGAAAGATGAAAACCCTCGAATACTTAATAAAACTTCAAAACCAAATCTTAAATCCGAAACACAAGAAGCAATGTTTAATGGATTTAGAATGTATAACAAAAAACCTCACAAGAATCTAAGGCAAGTATGAAGAACAGGTTGTCAATCTATCTTCAATATCAAAACCTAAGAAAGAGGCTAAACCTTCGGCGATCTTCAATCAACCCTAGGCAAGAATGCTCCAAGCAAGATAAGCGGCCGTCTATCCCCAAGTGTATGCGATATGTATGCGGCGTCTAAGCGGCGATAAGAAGGGATCCCCGAAACTCTCTTTTACGACCTTTTTATAAGACAAGAAAGAATAACCGTCCAGGCCCATTACGTAAATAACGTGGCAAATAAAGACACGTCAAAAGATCGCCTAAATCACAGTCTCATGGGTTTCCACGACCGTGGTTTAGAGCGTGGAAAAGGCTTACGGTGTCTTATGATTTCCATGACCGTACTTTAGACCGTGTAACCTACTGGAGTGCTCCACGTTCATGATGCCAAGATCCACGGCCGTGGTTTAGAGCGTGGACTCTTCTACGGCCGTAATTGAGGGCGTGGAAGTGTAAAATTCTTGTAGTTTTCATTGTGTCATGACATTCTTCATCCTAGCTCCTTCCTTAGCTTCCTTGATGTGTTCCTAATCCTCGAATATGATTGATTACTCTCTTTTCTCTCTCAACTGCTCTTATTTAGCTCCTTTTCACATACAATCAACACAAAGCTAGTGTAGACATCCATATCGACAAAATAGACGAACAAGCTAACATTTGCTTCAAAACTTCATCCATGTACACAATAATAAGGGAAAAACAACCAAAATAAGTGCCTAGAATATCGAAATATTTCATGCTAACAAAATACCCCATACTTGTCACTTGCTTGTCCCCAAGCAAGGTTTTTAAAAGCTTAGAATACAAGTTAGAATGAAATATGCATGCAATCTCAAAACAAAACTATCCTTTAGGTAAATGTGCTTCTAGTCAATAGATCATCCTCAAACCTTGCTTCTTTCATCCTTGGAAAACACTTATATACATAAACCAAGGAATGTAAAGCAAAGAAACATCATAGATCGCTTAAACTTCAAGACAAACATCATAACCTTCAAGTATTGTCAAAATCAAGCGTAAGAAACTTCAATTTAGATCACCAAGTCAAATAACATTCTTTTGATCTTAAGGACTTTCAAGTAAGGTCTAGAATGCGGAAAGGAGGGAAACTTATAAGGAATGTGTTGCATGAATCCGGGAAAATGAATAACCCAACTCTTTTTCTTTTTACTTTGAATTGCAACACCATCAACTTTGAGCTTTGGTCTCTTCTTTTTCACATTATTTTTCGACTTTACTTTTTGAAAGATGGACAGAGGTGCACAAAAACCAAAGCCTAGGAGATCGGCGTATCTCAAATTTCGAGATGCCTCAAACCCTTGATGCACATACCATAATTCGTTAGGAATATCGCTCAATCCGACTTTGTCAAGACACAAACACTCGGCTATGTGAATGGTGCCGAGTTACTCATCGTCATGATTGACTTCCCCAAACCTATTAATTCTATTCTTTGAATGCAAAATTTTGCTTTCATGGCCCTCCCACATCAAACATGCCAAATGTCAACTCCTCCAAATTCCCGGATAGGTAAGGGAGGCAATTACTTTTATTGAGGGGCTAAGTGATCAAAGAAAGAAGAAAGAAAATCGAATTGCCTTAATCATTTCATAAAGAAGTATAAGAACTCATCATGTGATTTCAACCTCAATTTCTCAATATGATTTAGATCAAACTTTCACATTATGAAACTTGCAAGAAAGGATAAACAACACATTTAATTTCTTTTCAATTCATTATTTCGTTTTAAGCATACAATTGTCATCAAAATTCATTCCACAAGTGAGAGCTATCATAGAAGTCATCTCTAGTCTTAGAAGCACAAGAACTCTTTCAAAATTTTCAAATTTTTATGGGTTTTTCAAACTTTTTCATGCAATGCAATAATGAAACCTGTGACTATGAAAATTAAATATGCATAGTGTTATGGATAGAAGCAAGCAAATGTAATAGAGTTATTACACATAATAGTCACACCCCACCCCATACTTAGAACATACATTGTCCTCAATGTTCGAAAAGAAATAAAGAAAAGAAGAAAAGAAAAATGAACTCACTAAAATGGTGGTGGGGTGGCTGAAACTGTCAATCGGCATAGCTCATCACTGCGGAGGCGACGGTGGTGGAAATGGGCGGAAGTCATGGCTGTAGTACCGCCCGAACTACTAGCGGTAGATATCACTCATCATCTCGTCATGCTCCCGGTTCCGAGTCTCTTACGTCTTTCTATGGATCTCCAAGTCACCAACTCGCCTAGAAAGGTTGGTATCCCACTCCGGTAGCTGCTGGTAGCATGATGGTGGCTGACCGTACCATGCCGGTGCGTCCTGTGGAGTCGGTGCTGCTGGTGCTGCCGGTGCCTGATCATACCAAGGAGGCGGAGCTCCCATCCATGATGGCTGCTCCCTATACCAAGTGGGAGGAGCATCCATCCAGGTCGGCCTCTCACTCACGCTAGCATGGCGAGAGGAAGAGGCTCCGGAAGGTCCAGCAGGTCGTGGTGAACGCCTAGGAGTGTCCGGGAAGTGTGCCGGCTGATCCGGGAAAGTGCCAAAGTCCTACTCATCACCTCCTCCCTCAAAACCATCACCTCCTCCTACCTCCTCCTCAACATCTGCACCCGGAACCTCATCGAGGACATAGGGAGGTGCCACTAGCCTATTCGCATGGATAGCAGCGAAAGTCTGCTTCCAATTATGGCGTCCATCCATAATGGAATACTCAGGGAGCCACGGAATGCCTCTACCTCCTCTCTCTTCCCAAGGCATACCGGCGGTAGGTGGACCGCGGTGCCTAGGGAAGATGATACCTCTCGTCATCAGGCTATTGAGACCCAGAGGTCTCGCTGCAATCCTAGTACAGGCAGAAAAGTCTATCCCTAGCTGCCTAGCAATGTGTGTAACCATACCACCGTATCCTATGTTACCGGCTCTCTTGTTCTTGAGCTTACTCATGGTGGAGGCTAGGAGGGTAGCACAGTCAGCAGGTCTACCATGAAGCATAGAATAGAGAAGGAAAAACTCATCTGTCTTAATCTTCTGAGGGGTCTCGGTCCTAGGAAAAAGGCACTCGGAAAGAACCCTATGAGCTATCTTCAAGGCTAAGCGATAGATAAGCTTAGCCTTGGTGTCGGCCGGCTGCCAACGATCCTCACTAGCATAGATCATGGCTATGTCCTCCCAAAAGTTCTTAGCGTACACGCCGCTAGGAAACCGACCATTGAAGGTCTCTTATAACCCAAAGAAGGCTCCAAATTGCAAGATTGAGAACTCATAGTTCTCCTCCATCAGCCTAACAGAAACTATCCTATCCATGGCACTGTGCTCAAAGGAAATCACAACTTCTTAGTAATATCTTCGTATGCATCTTCTCTAATAGCGGAGAAGATGATCAAACCGGCTCTATCTAAAAGCCACGTCAAGTCATTCACTACATTCAGCGGCTCTAGCTCCTCAAGCACTAAGTAGCACGGTCCTATGACCACCCTCTTCTCGATCCTTTCCAAGGCATCTTGGTAATCCTCATGTATTGTTGGAATTCTAGGAGGTGGGGGTGATGGTGGCTCACTAGGGGGTGCTTGGGAAGAAGAGGAAGTGTCACCTTTCCTTTTCTTGTTCCTAGTCAACTTCCTCCTAAACAAATCCATTACAGAAGGAAAATCACGGCCTTTTCTACAAAAACCACAGCCGTGGAACCTACAGGGACCGTGGTTCGGCTCTGTTTTGCTCAAATCTCAACCAATTCACACCAAATTCAGCAGGCACAATCCTAGACTAATTCTAATCCAATTCCAATCAGTTCTCCTAAAAAATCTTGCAAGAATTGAGTCAAATTGACAAAGTAGAGAAAGAGAAGAAAACCTAGGTTTTGGATTCTTAAAATCCAAATTTCGTCTTCTACAGGGATTTTTCACTTGATTTTTTGATTGGATCTTGTAGATGATTGAATTTGCTTCACTTTAGGCTCAAGAATCATTCGAATCGGACTCCGAACGAAGATTTGAGAGAGGGGGAGTGGTTTCGGCGTTCCGGTCATGGAATAGGGTCGTGGAATAGAGTTTGTGTGTTGTTTTTATGAAGAAGGTGGTTTATATAGTGACCGTAAATTTTTTTGAAAATCACGGTCACTCGGGGTGTTCCACGTCCGTGGTTTTGTACGGAACCGTGGTTTTGGTGATTTTTCTCAGATTTTGGAAAATTACGGTCTCTGTAGCTTCCACGACCGTGGTTTAGGGCGTGGAACTCTCTGTAATGTGCCAAAATCCAAGTTTCGTCAATTCTTCTAACCTGTTTTCTTCCCATTGCCTATTCCATTGTTCCTACATCCAAAAACACGACATACCGGGAGGTATCAAGGGCAAAACAAAGCAAAAACGACTAAGCTAATCTAAACTAAGAATGAAAAACAAAAGCATAAGTGCAATACCTTGGGTTGCCTCCCAAGAAGCGCTTGTTTTAGGTCCGTAGCTAGACTGTACTTGCATCTATTCGAGTGTGGTAGGTGCAAACTCCTCAACTTGAAGTTCCGGTGTATACTTCTTGAGTCGTTGACCATTCACCTTAAAACTTCCGCTCTTTTCACCCCATACTTCAACTGCACCATGGGAAAAAACATGTTTGATTAGATAAGGTCCAGTCCAAAGAGATTTAAGCTTACCTGTAAAGAGCTGAAGTCTCAAATTGAAGAGGAGAACTTGATCTCCTTCTTTGAGGTCCTTTGGAATGATATGCTTATCATGCCAACACTTTGCTCTCTCCTTATAGATCTTAGCGTTCTCATAAGCGTTTAAGCGGAGTTCTTCAAGCTCGTTAAGGTCCAAAAGGCGCTTTTCGCCCGCTTCCTTCATGCTAAAGTTCAACCACTTAACCGCCCAATACGCTTTATGTTCCAGCTCCACCAGTAAGTGACAAGACTTCCCATACACAAGGTTGTATGGTGTTGTTCCTATGGGAGTCTTGTATGCAGTCCTATACGCCCATAATGCATCATCTAGTTTCAAAGAGCAATCTTTCCTTGTCTTCGAAACTGTTTTCTCTAGGATTCCTTTAATCTTCCCTATTCGAAATCTCCACTTGTCCACTCGTTTGTCGATGATAAGGGGTGTCGATCTTGTGAGTCACCCCATACTTAGCTAGTAGAGCTTCGAATCGTCGGGCAATGAAGTGAGAGCCTCCATCACTAATGATAGTCCGTGGTGTCCCAAACCTTGGGAATATATTCTATTAAAGAACTTAACCACAACCATGACATCATTAGTTGGAGAGGCAATTGCTTCAACCCATCTCGAAACATAATCTACAGCTAGAAGTATGTATTGGTTTCCACAAGATGATGGGAAAGGTCCCATGAAGTCTACTCCCCAAACGTCGAAGATCTCTACCTCCTGAATGCTGTTAAGAGGCATTTCGTTTCTCCTAGATATGTTCCCTGTTCTTTGACAAGCATCGCAGCAGGAAACAAAGGTTTGCACATCTTTAAATAAAGTAGGCAAAAAAAATCCAGATTGCAATACCTTAGCGCTAGTCTTGTTTGAGCTAGCGTGTCCTCCACAAGGTAGTGAATGACAATGACGGATGACGCTTTGCATCTCGTCTTCCGGCACACATCTTCGAATGATGCCGTCAGGACCTCTCTTGAAGAGTAGAGGTTCATTCCAAAAGTATTCCCGGACATCCTTAAAGAACTTCTTCCTTTGTGCATAGGATAGTCCGGGTGGTATTTCCTGACAAACCAAATAGTTAACAAAATCAGCAAACCATGGTTCGTTACCTTTAGTTATCTTGTCGATGCACTCCTCTATGATGTGTAAATGCTCGTCCGGAAAGGAGTCATCTATAGGTAGGTTGTCGTCTTCTAGATGTGGTAGACGACTCAAATGATCCGCAACAGAATTTTCCGAACCCTTCTTGTTACGGATCTCTAGATCGAATTCTTGTAGGAGAAGAATCCATCTAATCAGCCTTGGCTTCGCATCCTTCTTTGGAAGTAGATACCGGATCGCAACATGATCCGTGTATACAATCACCTTTGCACCTACAAGATAAGAACGAAACTTTTCAAAGGCATAAACAATAGCTAGAAATTCTTTTTCAGTAGTGGCGTAGTTAAGCTGCACTTCATCTAGCGTCTTGCTAGCGTAATAGATGGCATGGGTTCGGCCCTCCTTCTTTTGCCCAAGCACAACTCCTATAGCTACGTCACTTGCATCACACATAACCTCGAATGGAAGATTCCAATCCGGAGGTTGGATGATCGGGGCTGAGATTAGAGCTTCCCGAATCTTATGAAACGCATCTAAATAATCCTGCGAGAAATCAAAAACTGCATCCTTCATCAATAGATTAGTAAGCGGTTTTGATATCTTAGAAAAGTCCTTTATAAAACGTCTATAAAATCCAACATGTCCTAGAAAGCTTCTTATCCCCTTTACCGAAGATGGAGGAGGGAGCTTTTCTATGGTCTCTATCTTAGCTTTATCTACCTCAATCCCTCTACTAGAGATCAAGTGTCCGAGTACAATGCCTTTCTTCACCATAAATTGACACTTCTCCCAATTAAGAACTAGGTTAGTGTCTTCACACCTTTGTAGCACAAGAGAAAGGTTAGAGAGGCGATTATCAAAAGAGGAACCATAAACAGAAAAGTCATCCATGAAAACCTCCATGATCTCCTCTATGTACTCCGAGAAGATAGCCATCATGCATTTTTGGAAGGTGGCTGGGGCGTTGCAAAGCCCGAACGACATTTTCCTATAAGTGAACGTACCCCACGGGCACGTGAATGTGGTCTTCTCTTGATCGTCCGGATGAATCGGAATCTGAAAGAAGCCACTATAACCGTCAAGATAGCAAAAATGAGAATGTTGTGCTAACCTTTCAAGCATTTGATCAATGAAAGGTAACGGGAAGTGATCCTTTCTAGTTGCATTGTTTAACTTCCGGTAATCAATTCACATCCTCCATCTAGTCACGGTTCTTGTAGGAATGAGCTCATTATTTTTGTTGTTGATAACCGTCATTCCTCCTTTCTTTGGAACAACTTGTACGGGACTCACCCACTTGCTATCGGAGATAGGGTAGATGATACCTGCATCAAGTAGTTTAAGAATTTCCTTCTTGACAACCTCCTTCATGATCGGATTTAACCGTCGTTGAGGTTGTCGCGAAGGTCTAAAGTCTTCTTCCATTAGGATCTTATGCATACATAATGAAGGTTTAATTCCTACAAGATCATCTATAGTGTAACCTAAGGCTTTCCTATGTTTCCTTAGAACAACCATAAGTTTACTATGTTCATCTTCACTTAGATCGGAACTAACAATTACCGGAAAAGTAGAATTAGTTCCTAGAAATACGTACCTTAGATGTGTGGGAAGTGGCTTCAATTCCATCACTATTGAAGTCTCTAATGGCTCTTGAGGAGTGTCCAATGCTTCCTTAGAAGTCTCTAAGGGTGTAGAAGTTGTTGAAGAAGGCTCAAGAGCATTGGTGGAAAGAACGTAATTGTTCTCAGAATTTCCCAAAATTACGCCACCTCTGCTACTTCCACAACCGTGGTTTAGGGCGTGGAAGTCAATTACGGCACCTCTGATAGTTCCACGGCCATGGTTTTGACCGTGTAACTTACTGGAGTCCTCTGAATAGCTAATTACGGTCATGTTGGTGGAAACCACGGCCGTGGAATAGCACGACTGGCCGTGATTCCTCACGTTTTCCGACCCATCGTAGAGTTTTTCAAACTCTTCTTTATGCACTTCCTTTAGCTCCTCCAAGGCTTCAATTTCCTCATTGCAATCCTCTTCCTCTCCTTTCTCCATAATGCTCATAGTGATAACCTTTTGCAATGGATCCTTGAATAGAATCGAGCTTACTTCCTCTCTAGATGCCTCTTCGTCATAGGTATTGAATATATCTTCTCTAAGAACTGGCTCTTTCACCAAAGTGAAAAGAACAAACTCTACTTTCTCCTCTCCTATGTCGAAGGCAAGTCTAGTATTCTTGCAATCCACCATACAACCGGATGTTGCAAGGAACGGCCTTCCGAGTATGATCGGGACCGGACTATCTGCAGGAATGTCAAGCACAACAAAATCTATTGGAACATAGAACTTACCAAGCTTGACCGGGACGTCCTCAATGACACCGACGGGACGAGTTATGGATCGATCCGCCATGTATAACGTCATCTTCACCGGTTTAGGTTCACCTAAACCGATCTTCCTACATAAGGCAAGCAGAATGATGCTAACGCTTGCTCCTAAATCACACAATGCATCATATGTGATATCTCCCACTCCTATTGGAACACAAAATGACCCGGATCCTTCAGCTTTGGGGGCATCTTTTCCTTCATCGTTTTGATGAGATCCGACGATTCCGAACTCATCTTGACTTCTCCAAAGTCTTCCAGCTTCCTCTTGTTAGAGAGGATCTCTTTTAAGAACTTCCCATAAGAGGGCATACCTACAATTGCATCAATAAAAGGTATATTAATATGCTGTTTGCTCATGAGTTCAATAAACTTACCGAATTGCTTGTCTAGACGTGCTCTTGCTCTAGATTGTGGAAATGGTAGGGGAGGTTTGTAAGCTGGGGGAGGAATGTAGATGTCTTCCTTTTCCTTCCCTTTTTCCTTCTCCTTTTCGACGGGAACTTCAACAAACTTAGGCTGCGGGTCGGTAGTTGTTGCTCCGCTCCTAGTTGTGATAGCCATCACCCTTCCTTTTGGGTTATCCTCCGTCTTTTCTGGAAGTTTTCCTTGATTTCTAGGAACTTCCTCAGCATTGCTGAACATTTGGCTTTCTAAAACCTTTTGAGCTTTATCAACCTTCGTGATGTGATTCTCCAGCCCTTGAAGCTTTCCTAAGATCGTTTCCAACATGGGATCGGGCTTCTCTTTCCCCGAAGTGCTTCCACAATTAGATGTTTGCCCCTGGCTTTTCAAAGGAATGGAAGAAGAAGATGGTGGAGTTAGTGAATTTCCTGAATTGGGATAAGAATTACCGGAATTTTTTTGTTGGTTGGAACGCCAATTGTTGTTGTTTGAATTCCGATTGTTGTTCCAATTATTGTTTCGGTTATTGCGGTTGGTATTCTCATTCCCATGATGGTTATTGTTGTTTC
Source organism: Fagopyrum homotropicum (assembly GCA_033239125.1). Classification (NCBI taxonomy): domain Eukaryota; kingdom Viridiplantae; phylum Streptophyta; class Magnoliopsida; order Caryophyllales; family Polygonaceae; genus Fagopyrum; species Fagopyrum homotropicum. The sequence continues at coordinate 28,219,125 of BSWB01000004.1, forward strand.
CTAAATATCCAGCATCTTGCTCCTTAGGCTTTTGAAACCCAGCTTTAATAACTTCCTTCAACTCTTTAATCTCGGTGTTGAGAGAAAAGATTTGAGTTTGCGCAGCTTGTGTTAGCTTCGCTCCTTGCTCTACTCGGTTGGATTCCGCTATCCGGTGAGAGTACTTCTCAATGACTCGGGCTTGCTTCTCAATGAAGTCCCAAACGTTATCTTCCCTCATGTCCATGAATGTGCCACATGAAAGGGATTGGAGCTTAAATTGTGTTTCCACATCCAGTCCCTTGTAGTATATTTCCAACAACTCTAACTTGGAAATGCCATGGTGTGGGCAATCCAATAATAAATCCTGAAATCTTTCCCAAGACTGAAACAAACTTTCATTAGATTTCATAGAAAAAGCATTAGTTTTACCTCTCAACTCCGCTGTCTTGGATGGCGGAAAGAACTTGATTAGGAACTCCGAAGATAGATCCTTCCATGTGTTGAGTCTTCCATTTGGAAGAGCTTGATACCAAGATAAAGCCTTCCTCTTCAAGGAGAAGAAGAATGGCTTGATCTTATAGTTGTTGGTGGTTGCATTCTTCGGCTTCATTGTCTCCATCAAAATCTCAAAATTGTGTAAATGTTGATGTGGAGATTCAGCACTCGTTCCTCCAAACTGGCTTTGGCGAACGATGGTAATAAAATTGTGTAAATGTTGGTGTAGTTGCTGAATCGGATCCATCCTTTGGCCAAGAGTTCTTGGCTCTTCATCTACACGAGCGGTTCTCGCACCCCCAGATGGGACACGAAGATTGGCGGCTGGTATTGGACCAACCCGGACTGGATTGATAGTTGGATCAATCTCCTCTAATTCCGGCATATCCGGATCGAATTCCTCATCATCAGATGATTCCACTCTAATGGACATAGTTGGCTTCTTGACCTTCTTTTTCTTAGCACTATTTTGTTCCAACTTCATGTCCAATATCATAGCTTTGAGCTCATCATTTTGGAATTGATGATGCTCCGCTTCTTCCTTACGAGCCTTCTCACTCAACCTAAATTGAGCTTGAGACTCCTCTAACTCCGCCTGGAAATCTCTCTCTTTATTTTCAGCCATCTTTCTTTCCTTAGCTTTCTTCCTAAGAGTTTTCTCATGTTCCGGATCAAAAGGTACGAGGTCTTTGTTGGATCTAGACCTGCGCATATACCTAAAAGAACCTGCAGATAGCACTCACAAGAGATATCAAATAACAAGAGCAAAGCTCCCAAGCTCGACAACCGAAAACCGAAGTTTGGTTTAGACCAAATCCCCGGCAACGGCGCCAAAAACTTGTTCACCCGAAAACGTGCGTGCAAATAATCTTTATATTTATAAAACTAGAATAAAAGCAAGCGAACCCGCAGTGTACGGATCGGCATAGATCAGCAAGTATTCTAGAGTATCGAACATAGGGATTTGGTGAAACAAAATCCAATTTCAAGTTGTCAAGCAAAAAAGATGTAAAGTTTTGCAAATATTAGGGAAAACAGCAACCCTAAAGATCCAGGTATCTAATTGTGGCAATCGATTCAAGATATACTGAAGAACTAAGGACAGAGTCAAGAGTTGCAAAGGTACACTAAAGTAAAGTAATGTACGGTGATGTTCCAAAACTTTATATGACTTATCTAAAGACAGTCTCTATAAAGGTTGTTGAGGTTGCAGTATAGAAAGGATCTAAGGATAAGAATTAATCTCAAATACCCAAACTTGTAACCCAAGGATCAAGATAAACTAAAACGATTAAGGTTGTGACACTCAAAACCGAAATAGAGGATGATGAGTCTCACTACTACCTAGAAAAAAGCAAGCCAAGACTAGATTAAAACTAATCTTTAACCTTGGATCAAAGTAAAAGCAAAGTTCGTAAACTGGGGTAAATCATGGTCAGATCTTGAGAACCACGGCCATGGAAACCTAGAACAGGCCGTGATTTAGGTTCGTCGACGAGATCTCTCTAGCTCTCAAGGTCCAATCAATTTACGAGGAGCGACAATTTTCTCCCGGATCGAATTACGTTCAGCTTCGAGGAGCGACAATTTTCTCCCGGATCGAATTACGTTCAGAATATCACCAGCTGAGGGTGAGAGAGCAGGACGTGCACAAGACGGCATTTCGTACCCGTTATGGACACTACGAGTTTGTAGTGATGCCATTTGGGCTGACGAATGCCCCAACAATCTTCATGGAGTTGATGAATAGTATCTTCATCGACTTCTTGGATCAGTTTGTGGTGGTCTTCATTGATGACATTTTAGTGTACTCTCGTAGCAGAGAGGAGCTGTTCACCCGAAAACGTGCGTGCAAATAAGCTTTATATTTATAAAATTAGAATAAAAGCAAGCGACCCCGCAGTGTACGGATTGGCGTAGATTAGCAATTATTTCAGAGTATCGAACACAGGGATTTGGTGAAACAAAATCCAATTTCAAGTTGTCAAGCAAATAAGATGTAAAGCTTTGCAAATATTAGGGAAAACAACAACCCTAAAGATCCAGGTATCTAATTGTTGCAATCGATTCAAGATATACTAAAGAACTAAGGACAAAGTCAAGAGTTGCAAAGGTACACTAAAGTAAAGTAATGTACGGTGATGTTCCAAAACTTTATATGACTTATCTAAAGACACTCTCTATAAAGGTTGTTGAGGTTGCAGTATAGAAAGGATCTAAGGACAAGAATTAATCTCAAATACCCAAACTTGTAACCCAAGGATCAAGATAAACTAAAACGATTAAGGTTGTGACACTCAAAACCGAAATAGAGGATGATGAGTCTCACTACTACCTAGAAAAGGGAAAGCCAAGACTAGATTAAAACTAATCTTTAACCTTGGATCAAAGTAAAATCAAAGTTCGTAAACTGGGGTAAATCATGGTCAGATCTTGAGAACCACGGCCGTGGAAACCTAGAACAGGCCGTGATTTAGGTTCGTCGACGAGATCTCTCTAGCTCTCAGGGTCCAATCAATTTACGATCGATCTATCATCATCTAAGCCATAACTATCAACCCTTCACCTTAGAATTTCTAAAGGTTTTTAGCCAATAACCATTGTCATGACATCAATATTCAAATGAAAGAGAATGAAAGATGAAAACCCTCGAATACTTAATAAAACTTCAAAACCAAATCTCAAATCCGAAACACAAGAAGCAATGTTTAATGGATTCAGAATGTATAACAAAAAACCTTACAAGAATCTATGGCAAGTATGAAGAACAGGTTGTCAATCTATCTTCAATATCAAAACCTAAGAAAGAGGCTAAACCTTCAGCGATCTTCAATCAACCCTAGGCAAGAATGCTCCAAGCAAGATAAGCGGCCGTCTATCCCCAAGTGTATGCGAGATGTATGCGGCGTCTAAGCGGCGATAAGCAGGGATCCCCGAAACTCTTTTACGACCTTTTTATAAGACAAGAAAGTATAACCGTCCAGTCCCATTACGTAAATAACGTGGCAAATAAAGACACGTTAAAAGATCGCCTAAATCACAGTCTCATGGGTTTCCACGACCGTGGTTTAGAGCGTGGAAAAGGGTTACGGTGTCTTATGATTTCCACGACCGCACTTTAGACCGTGTAACCTACTGGAGTGCTCCACGTTCATGATGCCAAGATTCACGGCCGTGGTTTAGAGCGTGGATTCTTTTACGGCCGTAATTCAGGGCGTGAAAGTGTAAAATGCTTGTAGTTTTCTTTGTGTCGTGACATTCTTCATCCTAGCTCCTTCCTTAGCTTCCTTGATGTGTTCCTAATCCTCAAATATGATTGATTACTCTCTTTTCTCTCTCAACTGCTCTTATTTAGCTCCTTTTCATCTACAATCAACACAAAGCTAGTGTAGACATCCATATCGACAAAATTGACGAACAAGCTAACATTTGCTTCTAAACTTCATCCATGTACACAATAATAAGGGAAAAACAACCAAAATAAGTGCCTAGAATATCACAATATCTCATGCTAACAAGAGCATGATGGACACTTGAGGACAGTTTTGCAGATTTTGAGAGATAGAGAGTTGTATGCCAAGCTCTCTAAGTGCGAGTTCTGGATGTCTGAGGTTGCATTTCTTGGACAAATTGTCTCCGCCGACGGAATTATGGTAGATCCGGCGAAGATCGAGTCTGTTGCTGCATGGACGACACCGACGAACGACAAGGAAGTGCGTAGCTTTCTTGGCTTAGCCGGTTATTACAGACGCTTTGTGGAGGGATTTTTTGTGATTGCCCGTCCACTGACGAGTCTTTTGAGGAAGACTACCAGATTTGTGTGGACCGACCAGTGTGCTCAGAGTTTTGAGTAGTTGAAGAGGCGTTTGACTTCTGCTCTTGTCTTGGCACAACCAGAGGGTTCTGATAATTTTGTGGTCTATAGTGATGCATCCAAACTAGGCTTGGGATGTGTATTGATGCAGCGAGGCAGAGTGATTGCATATGCGTCTCGACAGTTGAAGACGTATGAGGAGAACTACCCGACTCATGATCTGGAGTTGGCAACGGTAGTTCATGCTTTGAAGATCTGGAGACATTACTTGTATGGTGCTACATGTCAGATCTTCACAGACCATAAGAGTCTGAAGTACATTTTTACGCAGCGGGAATTGAATAACCGCCAGCGTCGGTGGCTTGAGTTGATCAAGGACTTTGACCTTGAGATTTTGTATCATCCTGGCAAGGCGAATGTTGTAGCTGACGCCTTGAGCAGGAAGACGCCTCGAGAGAAGGCGATTGCCAAACTAACTGTACAGCCTTAGCTTAAGAGGGATCTAGCCTGGCTAGAGATGGACATCCAATTTCCTAATGAGGATACCCAGTTGTTTGCTCTAGAGGTTCTACCTGGTCTGTTGGATAAGATCTAACAGAAGCAAGGGACCTGCCCGACCCTGACGAGGATTAGAGAGAGGATGTCTCGTGGAGAGGCACCACAGTTTTCCATTGGAGTTGATGGACTGATGGGACGACATGACTGCATCTGTGTTCCTGCTGATGCAGAGTTGAGATAGATGATCTTACAGGAGGCTCACTGTACACCTTACTCTGTACATCCAGGTGCGAGTAAGATGTACCATGATGTGAGACGTTCATATTGGCGGGGAGGGCTGAAGCCCGATGTAGCTAGATTTGTGGCTCAGTGACTGAAGGTATTTCTATGGTCGTCTATACCCAATCAAAAGTAAATCCCGACTTAGCACTTAAACAAGTATAGTGGTTAAGTAAGGGTCGAACCCAAGAGAGTTAAGGTGTTTTATTAAATGCAGTTATTGATTATAGTAACAAGTAACAAAAAGGAGGGTTTTGATTGAATTGATGCACACAAAAACTTATGAAAACGATTAATGCGACAAGACAATGATGGGTGAATCTACACTAGGTTGATTCTAAGCATGCAATTGCTACTTTGGTGAGTTCTTTTTACAAGTTTTCAAGTAATCTCCCGTCTCGATCGTATATATGTGTTGAGTCAACCGGCATCAACACAACTTAACAGATTAGTGTTCCGTAAACCTACAAGAACAAATAACAAGTTAGCTTTCAAATAAAGACTAAGGGATATAAAGAAAAGATTAAAACCGTTAAACTTATCTTTATATTTGTGTTCCTTTTCTTTAAGTAATTACAACCCGTTATTACTCAAAGTTACTACTAGATTAAATACCCGAACCCGGAACCTATTAATCCTAGTTATTTGCATGCACTTTAGAACCTAAGGTGATCAATCTCAAGTAATAGTAAAACATGCAATTAGACAATGAAGATCAAGGAAACACAAAACATTACTGAATAAAAACTTACATTAAAGAAAACTTACAACCAAAGTAATAACGTAGCTTCAAACCAACCCAATGTAGCAAGGGAGTTAGCAACTCATTACAAAGGAAGAAATATAATCTAAGTGGATAATTTTGTTGGCTAACAAGATGGATGATTCTAGCAATCAACAAAAGACTATTTATACTACAAAAGACACTAAATAGGAGTAAATGACCGGCCTAAAACAGCCACCTTTAATGCCATAAAGGTGGTGTAAACAGCCGGAGTAAAGCTTCTGATGTTAAACCGCAGGGGCGGCCTTCAGCTCCGCAGGGGCGGTGAAGGCAAAAACGCTTGGTCTTCTTCATGGCCGTAGGGGCGGCTAGGCAAATCCGCAAGGGCGGATCTTTAATGCTCTTCAAACGTCTAACACTTCAACTTCCTGCCGATTCTGATGTCAAACCGCCGGGGCATCCCTATGTCAACGCAGGGGCGGTGACACAATCTCTTCATCTTCCAGCTCCCAGGTTGAGGCGCAGGCAGAGGCGCAGGGGAGCTGGTCTTCGTTTCTTCAAGGCAAGTCACCGCAGGGGTGCCAAGGAGTGGCACAGGGGCGGTGGCACACTTCATGGCCGGCGCTGGCGAAGGCGCAGGGAGCGCTCCGGTGTAAGGCGTCTCCCGCAGGGGCGGTGACAAGGCTCCGCTGGGGCGGTGAGGCAACAGAAGCTTTGCTTCGTGAACGGTCTTCACTCCTAAGTGCTTATAACTCCTTCCTTAGCTTCTTTTTGTCTTCTTCTTCTTGACCAAGGAGTTAGTAGCATATACCGACACAAATGCAATAAAAAAACTCTAAAAACTATCCTAAATGATAGTGATTCCATCACCTATCATTTAGTGTGCGACCTGTCAGCAGGTCAAGATAGAGCATTTCAGGCCTGGAGGTAAGCTCCATCCACTGCCAGTGCCACAGTGGAAGTGGGAGGACGTCTCCATGGATTTTGTGTACCGAGGACGATCGTCTTTGATCGTGATGGACGATTTACATTGAGATCCTGGCAGCGGATTCAGACTGCTTTGGGGATGAGTCTACACTTTACGACTGCGTTTTACCCCCAGACAGATGGTCTGTCAGAGAGGACCATCTAGACCTTAGAGGACATGCTGCGAGCCTGTGTGTTGGATTGAGGACAGGGATGGTCTGATTACCTCCCACTCGTTGAGTTCTCATACAACAACAACTGACATGCATCTATAGGGTTGACTCCCTATGAGGCACTGTATGGACGTAGGTGCCGCATACCTTTTTGCTGGGATGAGTGTTCGCTCCAAACGGTGTGTGCAAGCTTTAAATTTATAACCCTAGACGTAAGCTTAAAACAAGGATGCGAACCCGCAATGTACGGGTCAATCGTAGTAAAAAGCAAGGAATTCCAGGGGCCGATCACAGGGACTTAGTGAAACAAAGTCCAATTACGGTATGCTTTAGTAATTACTAACCACAAAAGGTGATCAAAACAATCAAAGATGATATAGAAGTCAATAAAGGAAATATGCAATTCTAGGGATTAAAGCATCTAGTTGTGGTTCCAACTCAAGATCTAAAGATAAGCGGACAAAGCTGAGGTTTTTGCATAGGGAAGGTGTTTCTAAGTGGAATAGATCGCCGTGTAAGTCTCACTACTCACTAATCCTAAACCGTAACTCCTATTACCGGGTAAGTCTCAAGGAATCAAGATAAAGAACTATAACCTCAAACTAACACACCATCTAAGGGAATAGAATCAACCTTTACCGGGTAAGTCTCAGGCTAACTCACAAAGATGGGATGGAAGCACACTCAAACCCCAATAAAGGACAAACCTTTATTACCTACACTTATGATCTTAGGTAAACAAACTAAGTAATTACCGGGTAATTCTCATCCTAAGCTTGCGTTGAACCAGGAAAGGTGTAATAAGAATAGGATTTGGCAAACTCTAACACTTAACTCTCAGTTTCGGATCAGATAATTCACCTCGGTCAGAAAAATTCCACCCCGGCCGAGATGTTCATCGACTGAGCGAGATGCTTAGGGTTAAGGTTAAAGACTCGAACTTTCAGGGTCCTACTGTGATTAAGATCATTCTATCATTGTTTTTCCCACAACCTTCAGCCAATCACCCTAGAATCACACAAGGAAATTAGCCACTCATCATCATGAAAGCAATAATCAAATATATGGGAAGAAAGTGAATATTTGAACAAGAAGAATTTAATGAAAAGACTTCAATAACTGAATCAAATATCACAACAAAAGCGTTCCTTGGATAGAAATCCAACAAGGCAAGACAACAAGGAAGGGAATCTTAAGATAATCTTACAAAAACCCTTCAAAAGCTATAAAAGCTATAGACTTCAATCTTCCTTCAACCTTAAAAAAGGTTCTTCGAATCTCCTAACTCGAGTATGGCCGCAGCGATGTAGTAGGTGTAAAGCAAGGTGATAGCGGATGTATGCAGGATGTCTAAGCACGATCCCCGGTGTAAGCGGGATGTGGATTTGTGGAAAATCCAACCCTTTTTATAGAAAAATTACTCTCCAAAGATAAGATATCTTAGAAAGATCTCTTCCCATAAAAATAGGTAAAATATATGATCTAGCATATCTTCTTCCTTCCAGGAGCCAAGCCCAAAAATATAAGATCTCTTTCCAAAGATAAAAGATCTCAGCCAAGAATAAAATATTCTCGCCTCGTCCCAGGTGTTCGCCTCGGTCGAGTCGACTTCTCTGGATCACCTCGGTCGAGGTGAATCTGTGGTCAACCGAGGTGAGTCACAACTGAATGTGAAATCTCTCAAATCTGGTCCAAAGTGAATCTCAAATCCATGACTATGCTTCCTGGAGGGTTCCTTATGTTCCTGAATGTAGCTCCAATGACTCCATAGCTCCTTTTTGCTCTTTTTTGATGCAAAATGTGCCATTTTACCTACGATTACAACAAAACTAGGTGTAGACCTCGATTCCCGCAAAGGTAGATGAAATGGTAATATAATCACATATTATACATACAAACATGCAGATTATTGAAGATAAAACGTCCAAACAAACCCCAAAATATAGACTATAATTCATGCTATCAAAATACCCCATACTTAGCCCTTGCTTGTCCCCAAGCAAGTTCCGTATATAAAAGGCAAGATAGAATGGATTATAAGTCATAAAAGATCAATGAAAAAGTCTTTAAAAAACATTTTTATGGTGTGCTACAATCATAGATCACTCTAAGAGAATACTTCATGGAATTTTAAAATCGAAATATGATCAAAACATTTTATAAATATAAGAAAGTTGTTCATCTTTGCATAAAATCATAGAATGCATAATAAGTCATAATTATCGAAATTAATCATGCATAATCCAGTTTAAACCGCTTAAGTCAACCAACAAGCTCGAGGTCTCAAGGGCTTCCCAAAAGAAAGGTCAAGAAACGTGTAGGGTAGGGATGTATGTAAGGTAATGTGGTGCTAGAATCCGGGAAAAGGATATATTTCACTTTCACTTTGACTTTCAACATCTTCCACCAATAAGCTTTGCTTATTTCACACTTTTTCTTTTTTACTTTACTTTTTGGGATGCATGGACAGAGGTGCACAATAACCGAAGTCTAGGAAATCAGCAATCATCAATTTCTTGAGATGCATCAAACCCTTGATGCACATACCATGACCCGTTAGGAATATCGCTCAATCCGACTTTGGCAAGACACAAACACCCGGCTATGTGAATGGTGCCGAGTTACTCATCATCATGATTGACTTCCCCAAACCTATTTGTTTCTTTCTAACTTTCACTTCCAGCCAACTTCTCAACTTTAACTTCACTTGCTTTCGCAACTTCGCTTGCTTCCAAATTCCCGGATAGGTAAAGGGAGGCAAAATGTATATGAGGGGCTAAGCATGATCAAGAAGAAGAAGAGAGAAGAATGAATTGCCTTGGTCTTTCCAGGAAGAAAGTGAGAGAAGTCATAATGCGGTGTCAACCTTCAAATTCAACATAATTTAGATAAAAACAAAGTATTAAACATGCCAATAATTTCAAACAAAGCATTTAGCAACTTAAACATATTATAAAACCTTTCAAACACATAAAGAATTTAAAACCAGTCAGTAAACAAGATCTTCACTGAGATCATATCCAGATAAGAAGCACAAAAATCGTTTTCGAAAACTCTCAGTTAACCCACCTCGGTCGAGGTGTTCTTAGGTCAAACGAGGTGAAACACCTCGTTCGGCCAGAACTCCCCGGTCGAGGTCAAAATTTTTTTTTAAAACCAGTTTTTTTTTTTTCAGTTTCGACGTTTTTCTCAATCAAATCATCTGTATGTATGCATACAATCTCAGATAAACATATAGAAGCAAAATAAAGCATAAATATCATAGAAGGTCAAGTCATACATCCATGAGTCAAATAATACATAAATACCCCATACTTGGGACACACTGTCCCAGTGGGTCGAAATAAGTCTGAGGACAGGATACTCACCGAACATAGCTAAACTGCATGAAGAAGTAAGAAACAGCTCCCAGATAAGCCCATCTCGGTTGGCGAAGCACATCTCGGTCGAGGTGTTCTGACAGTACCCGAGATGTATCTCAGTAAAGCTCGTTTCCTCAACTTCTCGAAATTTTGTTCTTCCAGTGTAGCTCCTGAACTGTGATCCTTCCTTTTGGAATACCTGGTTGTTGTCTAGAGGAAAACAAAAACAAAGCAACTATCTAAACTAAACTAGAAAAGGGAGAAGAAAGCAATACCTTGGGTTGCCTCCCAAGAAGCGCTTGGTTTAAGGTCGCTAGCTGGACCATTCTCCATAAAATTACTCAATGTACCTTGAACACCATGGAGTGCTCATCACATCCATCATAAAATTCTTCCAAAAAGGTTCCGGTTCCTACTTTCACCGGCAAATGGTAAGATCTCCCACGTACAAGCTTGTACGGTTTGATTCTCACCGGAATCCTTCTAGCCTTCCTGCACTTCAATGGGACATAATCTAGCCTTGCGTCCCATCCTTTCCTTGATCGAGAAAACAACTTCTCGAGAATCCTAGTAGCTTCCCCATCTTTAGCATGGGGATGGTACAAGGCCCTTAGCATGCGAGGGACCCCATACTTGAACAAGAAACACTTCATCGCCTTAATGGTGTAGTGCTTGCAAACTCCACTCCTTATAATCCAAGGAGTATCTTCTTCCAACAGTTTCAAGGGAGGTTTCATCTTGATCTTAGGAGGTTCTTTCGGAAGAGACCTCCAACTCTCCGGTGCATTCCTGAAAAATTCAGAAATTTTAATAGGGATTTCAAATGAAGTAGGAGAATGTACCTCGTAAAGTTCTCCAAAGCTTGAGACAAGTTTCATGTTGGGTTGATATTCCACACACGAAATCCCTCCCAACTCAGCTGATCTTTCTTCCACCTTGACCACAGTCTCAGTAATTTGGCCAAGGTTCTCCGTATCTTGCAGTTTTACAGATTTTTCCTCCACCTCGGCCGATCTCTCTTTCACCTCGGCCGAGGTCTCAACAATTAGATCGGAATCTTCCAAATCTTCTTCTCCCTCAAAAGCTTCAGGAGAAACTTCTGGTTTGATTGGAGGGGTGCTTGGAACTTGCAGCACTTCCTTATGCTCCTCTTCCGGCTTAGCATAGGATAGGGTGCTTTCCTTGAGCTCCTCCACCTTCTTCATCAACCTCTCCCATCTTGATTCAAGAGAATCTTCAAGGGGTTGCTCACAAATCTTTTTAGGGACATTTAGTTCATCCCACATTGCAAGTTCATGTTTAATGGCATCTTCTCTTTCCCATTCATTGTTGAACCAATAGAAGGAGTACTTCTCCTTCAAGTATTCATAATGGTCCGCCCTAGCACTTTGCCTTGCTATCCAGGCTGGATCAAATGTAGTCATCGGAAATCCTGAAAACTACAAAACTCATAGAAAGAGTAGTTAGTAGCAACAGGGGCAAGTGCCCCGAAAGCAAACCGCAACCGGCTCGGTCTAGACCAAGTCCCCGGCAACGGCGCCAAAAACTTATTCGCTCCAAACGGTGTGTGCAAGCTTTAAATTTATAACCCTAGACGTAAGCTTAAAACAAGGATGCGAACCCGCAGTGTACGGGTCAATCGTAGTAAAAAGCAAGGAATTCCAGGGGTCGATCACAGGGACTTAGTGAAACAAAGTCCAATTACGATATGCTTTAGTAATTACTAACCACAAAAGGTGATCAAAACAATCAAAGATGATATAGAAGTCAATAAAGGAAATATGCAATTCTAGGGATTAAAGCATCTAGTTGTGGTTCCAACTCAAGATCTAAAGATAAGCGGACAAAGCTGAGGTTTTTGCATAGGGAAGGTGTTTCTAAGTGGAATAGATCACCGGGTAAGTCTCACTACTCACTAATCCTAAACCGTAACTCCTATTACCGGGTAAGTCTCAAGGAATCAAGATAAAGAACTATAACCTCAAACTAACACACCATCTAAGGGAATAGAATCAACCTTTACCGGGTAAGTCTCAGGCTAACTCACAAAGATGGGATGGAAGCACACTCAAACCCCAATAAAGGACAAACTTTTATTACCTACACTTATGATCTTAGGTAAATAAACTAAGGAATTACCGGGTAAGTCTCATCCTAAGCTTGCGTTGAACCAGGAAAGGTGTAATAAGAATAGGATTTGGCAAACTCTAACACTTAACTCTCAGTTTCGGATTAGATAAGTCACCTCGGTCAGAAGAATTCCACCCCGGCCGAGATGTTCATCGACTGAGCGAGATGCTTAGGGTTAAGGTTAAAGACTCGAACTTTCAGGGTCCTACTGTGATTAAGATCATTCTATCATTGTTTTTCCCACAACCTTCAGCCAATCACCCTAGAATCACACAAGGAAATTAGCCACTCATCATCATGAAAGCAATAATCAAATATATGGGAAGAAAGTGAATATTTGAACAAGAAGAATTTAATGAAAAGACTTCAATAACTGAATCAAATATCACAACAAAAGCGTTCCTTGGATAGAAATCCAACAAGGCAAGACAACAAGGAAGGGAATCTTAAGATAATCTTACAAAAACCCTTCAAAAGCTATAAAAGCTATAGACTTCAATCTTCCTTCAACCTTCAAAAAGGTTCTTCGAATCTCCCAACTCGAGTATGGCCGCAGCGATGTAGTAGGTGTAAAGCAAGGTGATAGCGGATGTATGCAGGATGTCTAAGCACGATCTCCGGTGTAAGCGGGATGTGGATTTGTGGAAAATCCAACCCTTTTTATAGGAAAATTACTCTCCAAAGATAAGATATCTTAGAAAGATCTCTTCCCATAAAAATAGGTAAAATATATGATCTAGCATATCTTCTTCCTTCCAGGAGCCAAGCCCAAAAATATAAGATCTCTTTCCAAAGATAAAAGATCTCAGCCAATAATAAAATATTCTCGCCTCGTCCCAGGTGTTCGCCTCGGTCGAGTCGACTTCTCTGGATCACCTCGGTCGAGGTGAATTTGTGGTCAACCGAGGTGAGTCACAACTGAATGTGAAATCTCTCAAATCTGGTCCAAAGTGAATCTCTAATCAATGGCTATGTTTCATGGAGGGTTCCTTATGTTCCTGAATGTAGCTCCAATGACTCCATAGCTCCTTTTTGCTCTTTTTTGATGCAAAACGTGCCATTTTACCTACGATTACAACAAAACTAGGTGTAGACCTCGATTCCCGCAAAGGTAGATGAAATGGTAATATAATCACATATTATACATACAAACATGCAGATTATTGAAGATAAAACGTCTAAACAAACCCCAAAATATAGACTATAATTCATGCTATCAATGAGCCTAGCAGTATCAGTGGGATAGCACCGGAGAAGATTTAGGATGATATTGGCTCGAGTAGCGCTGATCAGAGAGAGGATGCTGGCTGCACAGAGTCGCCAGAAGTCGTATAAGGATAGGAGACGTCGACCTCTAGAGTTCAGGGTAGGAGCTCATGTCTGATTGAGAGTATCTCCGACGCGAGGCGTCAGACGCTTTGGCATAAAGGGGAAGCTGAGTCCCCGATATGTCAGTCCTTTTGAGATACGGGATAGAGTCGGGAGGGCAGCCTACAGATTAGCATTGCCTCCGAGGTTAGAGGGTGTTAATCATGTGTTTCATGTGTCTCAGTTGAGGGAGTATATACCAGATCGAGGCACACCGTGAGTTATGATGATCTGGTGGTTGAGCCGGACCACACATTTGCAGAGAACCCTATTGCAGTCCTAGAGCGAGGTGTGAGACACTTGCGTTCGAAGGACATTCCTATGATGAGGATACAGTGGTCGAGACGAGGACCTGATGAGGCTACATGGGAGACGGAGGATAGTATCCAGAGGAACTATCCAGAGTTCTACACCGATATAGATGCACCAGTAGGATCCACGAGTAGATCTTAGTGCCTTCTTGGTGAGTGCATATTATGCTATGTGCTTATGTGATATGTTTTGTTTTTGTGCTAGTTTTGATATGTGCATGTGATCTGTTAGATCTTGTTTGCTAGTGCGAGATAGGTATAGCTGGAGATGGTTCTTTCCTCCATGCTATGGTGTGTGTGTTAGGAATAGCTGGAGATGGTTCTTTCCTCCATGCTATCGTTGATGGACATAGTGTGAGTGGATACGGTTTTCCTCCACATAGTTGTGTTACGTGTACGTTTTGGCTGGAGACGGTTTTCCTTCATACCAGTGTGATGTGGTTAGTGTTTGGCTATAAATGATCTTCCTCTAAGCCTTGTTGAGAGTTGATGATAGTGCTCAGAGTTATACCTTGGCTTATGGGTCCGAGAGGTTTGGGATTTTGCAAGTTTCGGGAAGAAACTTGTTTTTAGGGGGGTGTGATGTAAGAGCCTTACTCTTTAGAGCCTAGGAGCCTTAGCTGAGTCCTTGCTTGACCCTGTCAACCTCCCTTGCGGATCTTGTGAGCCGCCCCTGCGCCTCAAGAGGGCCGCCCCCGCGCCTTGCCTGATTCGCCCCTGCGGGGTTGTGCGGATGCAGCCACCTTTGTTGACCTCTTGACTTTGCTTTTGGTTAGCTTCTTTTATAAGCTTCCAATCCTTCATATGAGGGGTTTTCTTACCTCATTCCAGCTTCTTCATCCCTCTTACGTTCTTCTCCTCCTTCCTCCTCTCTTCTTTGATCTTCTTGATCTTGTGAGAGAGCTTTTCAGAGTTTGTTGTTTGTTTTGGCCTTGGAAGATCTTGAGCTTGTTGCTGAGATTTGTTGTTGTTGTGTTGAGGTGCTGTAGGAGGATGATGGTGTGGAGCTCAATGGCTGCTTAGGTTTCTGGTTGTGGTAAGCCAACTCTTCTTTTTTCCTTTCTTCCCTTCTTCTTCCTTGTTTCTTTCTTCCTTTTAGGATCACAAGTAGACTTGTGTTGGATCCTTTCCTGGCTATTTTGATGTTCATACATATGTATATGTGTATGTGTGTTGTTGTGGTGTGGTGAAGAAGTGAAGAGAGTTGAGAAAGGGATCGAAGAGAAGTCGGGGCCAAGCTTCTACACAGACAGCCGCCCTTGCACCTGTACCAGGCCACCCCTGCGCCTGCCCCTGCGCCTTGGGTGAGCCGCCCTTGCGCCTCACTGGGTCAGCTTGGAGTTCCTTGCTTCTGTTGGTACATTCAAGGTATACCTTGTTGGTATGTTTCCTTCCTTCCTTTCCTTTGGCCTTGGCTTAGATGTTGGCTAGGTTAGCTTGGTTAGGATGAGTGGTATGATAGAGATGTGCCTTAGGCACTTCTGTTTATGTTGAGGTTATGCCTTAGGCATTTGTGAGCATGTTATGATCTTGAGGTTTAGATTGAGGTTGTAGGTTGGTTATGGTTATAGAGACGAGTCTCCTAACCCTTGCAGTATGTAATGTTGTGTGCCTTGCTATTGTAGGCGTTGGTGTCTTCCCCAAGGGGAAGTTGTGACGTGGTATTAGATACGAGTGTTATAGGTAAGTCCATAGGACTTACTTAGCATACGGTTGTGGATTTGTATGATTGTGATGGTTGTGTGTGTTCATATGATTGTGTATTTATAACTTAAACCGGACTAGGCTGACCATTTATTATATTAAATGGCCCAAGTGTATTATAACGGGTCGTGACCACTTGCCTCCGCCTGCGGGTAAAAGGAGGTACCCTGAAGATGATCTCACAAGAGGGGACGAGTGATGATCACCCCCATGTAAAACTCCTGTGTTACGTTGGATGGGACGGGGTTCTTGAGGCTCCTCGTGTTACAAAAGAAGTTAAATTAGTAATGGAATAACGCAATGAAAGATAATAAATGAATGTGTGTGTGGCATTGCATGTATGAGATGTTGATGTGTGTTTGTGCTATTACCTTCATACTTATTCATTGCTGTAGCTAACGGTGTATACCGTGTTGTAGATGATCTGCAGGTTAGGAGGACTGCAGAGTGAGCAAGATGGTTTGACCAGCCGAGAACTTCTGTACATTAGGATGCGTGGGATATGAGGATCTTTTGTATCAGATGTTTATGGTTGATGTTTTGTACTCGGCTTTGTGTTTGTAAACCTTTTTGATGTATCTTATACAATTTTATGTATTTGGTTTTAATCTACTTGTCCCTTGTTGTAAGATCCAGTGAACTTGTTGTCAGGCTATGGTCAGGATCCATTGTGAGATCCTAGCCCAATGTAGCACTCCGAGTCCCAAGGATTTGGAGTGTTACATTAGTATGATGGATGAAGGTGTAATTATTTCATGTGATGCAGATATACGAAGCTTGAAAGCTTTAGAAGAGGATCTAAGAGCTGGATTTGAAGAACTCATCGAGAGGCCGAAAAGCACATTAGGTTTCGGTCCATCTCCCAACATCTCGACCGAGATGACTTCTGGAGCAAATGAGATGAGGTTATCTGGAACTTACCTCGGTCCATCACCCAGCATCTCGACCGAAATGGATTTTGAAGCAAACAAGATGAGGTCAACTGGAGATTACCTCGGTCCACCATCTCGGGAGCTGTCACAACACCTCGACCGAAATCAACCTGAGGAGGAAGGAGGTACGAATTCCACACTTAAGACACCTCCAATCTTAGAGCTTAAACCTCTTCCACATTATTTAAGGTATGCTTTTTTTTGGTCCAGATTTTACATATCCTGTCATTGTTAGTGCTACTCTTACGGAAGATGAATTGTCTAGGTTAATGCATGAGTTGAGAACACATAGAAAGGCTTTGGATTATACTATTGATGATCTTGTTGGTGTTAAGCCTTCTCTTTGCATGCATAAGATACTAATTGATGATGATCTTAAGCCTTCACGGGAACCTCAAAGACGGTTAAATCCGATCATGAAAGAGGTTGTGAAGAAAGAAATCCTTAAGTTGCTTGATGCAGGAATCATATTCCCCATATTGGATAGCAAATGGGTGAGTCCGGTACATGTAGTTCCCAAGAAGGGTGGGATGACCGTTGTAACCAACAAGAACAATGATTTGATCCTTACAAGGACCGTTACAGGATGGAGAATGTGCATTGACTATCGAAGATTGAATTTGGCAGCGAGAAAGGACCATTTTCCTCTTCCATTCATTGATCAAATGCTTGAACGGTTAGCACAACACTCCCATTTTTACTAATTAGATGGTTATAGTGGTTTCTTTCAAATTCCTATCCATCCGGATGATCAAGAGAAGACCACTTTCACTTGTCCATGGGAGGACATTTGCTTATCGGAGGATGCCACTCGGATTGTGTAATACACCCGCCACTTTTCAGCATTGTATGATGGCTATCTTTTCCGAGTATATCGAGGAGATCATGGAGGTATTCATGGATGATTTTTCTGTATATGGTTCCTCTTTTGATAACTATTTGGCTAACCTTTCTCTAGTGTTACAACGTTGTGAAGACACTAATCTCGTTTTGAATTAGAAGAAGTGTCACTTCATGGTTAGTGAAGGAATTGTTCTAGGACACCTCGTTTCAAACCGAGGTATAGAAGTTGATCGAGCTAAGATCGAGACAATAGAAAAACTTCCCCCACCTTGTTTTGTTAAAGGTGTACGGAGTTTCCTTGGGTATGCAAGTTTCTACATGAGGTTCATCACGGATTTCTCTGAGATATCTAAACCGCTTACTAATCTATTGAATAAGGATGTTGTTTTTGAGTTCTCGCAGGAATGCCTTGATGCTTTTTACAGGATAAAGGAAGCGTTGATCTCCGCTCCCATCATTCAACCTCCTGACTGGACCTTGCCCATTGAGATCATGTGTGACGCCAACGATGTGGCCGTAGGAGCGGTTCTTGGACAAAAGAAAGATGGCCGGACCAACGCCATTTATTATGCTAGAAAAACGCTAGATGAGGCTCAGCTGAATTACGCCACTACCGAAAAAGCGGTATTCGATACTTGCTAGTTAAGAAGGAAGCAAATCCGCGTCTTATTCGTTAGATTCTATTGCTTCAAGAATTTGACTTAGAGATTCGCGATAAGAAGGGATCCGAGAATTCTATAGCGGATCACCTCAGCCAGGTACCACCTACCTCGTTCAAAAGGGACGATCTCCCCATTGATGATTCTTTTCCCAATGATCAATTGCATTTGGTGGAGCATTGGCTTCACCAAATTTCTAATGGTAATGATCCTTGGTATGTTGATATTGTTAATTATTTTGTTTGTCAAGAAATACCTCCAGGATTGACATACGCTCAAAGGAAGAAGTTCTTCAAAGACGTATGTCACTACTAATGAAACGAGCCTCTACTTTTCAAGAGAGGACCGGATAGGATGCTTCGACGCTGCGTTCCGGAGGACGAGACTACAAGTGTCATACGACATTGCCATTCACTTCCTTATGGAGGACATGCTAGCGCTCACAAAACGTGCGCTAAGATTTTACATTCTGGTTTCTTTTGGCCTTCATTATTTAAGGATGTGCAAATGTTTGTTGCTTCTTGTGAGGCATGCCAAAGAATAGGAAATATCTCTAGACGGAACAAGATGCCTCTTAACAATATTCAGGAAGTCGAGATCTTCGATGTGTGGGGCATTGATTTTATGGGACATTTCCCATCATCTACAGGAAACCTCTACATTCTCTTGGCACTTGACTACGTCTCTAGATGGGTAGAAGCCATTGCTTCTTCCACTAATGACGCCATGGTGGTTGTCAAGATCTTCAATAGGACCATCTTTCCACGCTTTGGAACGCCTCAAATCATCATTAGTGACGGAGGAACACATTTTATAGCCCGAAAGTTTGAGGCACTTTCTATCGAAGTATGGGGTAACCCACAAGGTAGCAACCCCTTATCACCCTCAAACTAGTGGGCAGGTGGAGATCTCTAATAGAGAAATCAAGGCAATTTTAGAGAAGACCGCCTCAAGAATAAGGAAAGATTGGTCTATGAAGTTGGACGATGCTTGAGCGTACATGACCGCATTCAAGACTCCCATAAGTACCAACCCTTACAATTTGGTATATGGGAAGTCTTGTCATCTTCCCATTGAGTTGGAACATGTTCACTTCAAAAGGTGTGTGCAAGCTTTAATATTTATACCAAGAATAATTACAAATAAGCGAACCCGTAGTGTACGGATCGATTGTAATAAAAGCGAGAATTCCAGGGTTGAACACAGGGACTATGGTGAAACAAAGATCGGTAATTCAGGTTGTCAAATAAAAAACACGCAACAAGCAAAGCTATCAAAGATGATGTAATAACCAAGTAAAGGGAATGCGGATTCTAGAGTTTAAAGCATCTAGTTGTGGTTCCGACTCAAGATCTCAAAAGATAATGTGGACAAAGATGAGGTTTGCAAAAGGAAGGTGTTTCTAAGGTGGGAATAGATCACCGGGTAAGTCTCACTACTCACTATCCCAGATCAAAGTTCCTATCACCGGGTAAGTCTCAAGGTACTAAGGAAAGGGACTATAATCTCAAACCGACACACCACCCAAGGGGATAGAATCAACCTTTACCGGGTAACTCTCAGGATAACTCTCAAAGATGGGATGAAGGCACACTCAAACCCCAATAAAGGATAAACCTTTATTACCTACACTCATGATCCTGGGTATACAAATAAAGGAATCACCGGATAAGTCTCATGCTAGGCTTGCGTTGAACCAAAAAAGGTATAACAAGGATAGGATTTGACAAACTGAAACCTCCACTTAGATAAGGATCAAGAAAGGACTCACCTCACTCAGATCATGTACCATCTCGGTCGAGATGTTCCATGTCTGACCGAGTTGTTCGTCGGTTAAGGTAAAGGCTCAAGCTTTCAGGGTCCACTGGGATAAAGCTCATTGTATCATCGTCTTTCCCACAACTTTCAGCCAATCACCCTAGAATCGCATAAAGAATTTAGCCAACAATCATCATGATAACAATTATCAAATATATAAGAAATGAATCAATATTCAAACAAGAAAACCTTAAGACGAAGGTCTCAATAACTCAATGAATCAAACAAACAAATAATCAGCGTTCCACAATCATAATCAGAAAAGACAACAATCAAACCAAACTAAGGAATTCTTACAACTTCCTTCAAAGCCAACTTCAAACTAGATTCCTTCCTTCCTTGATCTTCAACCTTCAAACTTCCTTCCAAACTTCCTTCAACTATGGAGAACTACAGCTCCTTTGATCCGGAAATTCCGAGATAGCTAAATTCCAGAAAATCAGCCCATATATATAGGAGAATTATCTTCCAAAAATAAAATATCTTAAAAAGATAATTTCCTTCTTTAAAATATCTTGCAATCTTCCTTTCTTCCAAAATGTATCAGCCAACAAGACATACTTCCTTCCAGAAATCCATCCTAAAATATGGATATTCACTTTCCAAAATTGGAGTTCCCAGCCAAAAATAAAGATCTTATGGACGTTCATGTCCAGACGCTCCTGAAGATCACCTCGGTCGAGGTGATATTGTAGCTGACCGAGGTGAGTCTTAGTTGAGAGTGAAACTCACTAATCTGGTCCAAAATCAATCTTTGAAATCATTTCCATGGTTCCTGAGCTCCTCTTGTAGCTCCTCAATGCTCCAGAATGTAGCTCCAATGACTTTTTAGCTTCCTTAGCTCCATTTCGTTCCAAAACGTGCCATTTTCACTACAAATACAACGAAACTAGGTGTAGACCTCGATTCTCGCAAAGGTAGACAAAACAACAATATAATCAAAGAATATACATCCATACATGTAGATTTATGAAGATAAAAACGTCTAAACAAATCCCAAAATATAGACAATAATACATGCTATCAGAACACAAGGCGTATTGGGCGATCAATGGCTAAATTTTGACGTTAAAGAAGCTGGAGAGAAGAGACTTTTGGATATCAATGAGTTGGAAGAGTTACGCTTGAATGCCTATGAGAATGTCAAGATCTATAAGGAGAGAACTAAGAAATGGCATGACAAGCACATCATCCCTAAGGAGCTCGAAGAAGGGGATCTTGTTCTACTCTTCAACTCCCGCCTTCGCCTCTTTCCGGGTAAGTTAAAATCTAGATGGACAGGACCTTACATTGTGAAAAATGTTTTTTCCCATGGTGCAGTTGAAGTATGGGGTGAAACTAGTGGAAGCTTTAAGATCAACGGTCATAGGTTGAAGAAGTATCAACTGGAAGTTCCAGCTGAGGAGATTGTACCCTTGCACCTTGCTTAGAGTGACGTACGGTCCAGCTAGCGACCTTAAACCAAGCGCTTCTTGGGAGGCAACCCAAGGTATTGCTTTCTTTTTGCCCTTTCTAGACTAGTTTAGTTAGTTTGCTTCTTGTTTGTGTGTCCTCTTAGATAGGAATTAGCTATTACCTAAGAAGAAGAAAAACAACTCAGGAAACACATGGATGGATTGATGTTCGAGAATTTGAGAAAACAAAATTCGACTGACACACATCTTGGATGTTGTCAAAGCATCTCGACCGAGATGACTATTGACGCAAACGATATGAGGTTATCTGAGAATCACCTCGGTTCAGCATCTCGTTTGAGCGACCATTTCGGCCGAGATGAAATCAAAAATAACGATGGGTATAAAAGGAGAAAGACCTTCCCTCTCTTCAACCCTAACCTAATCTCTCTCCTCGCCTCGACTGAACCGGCACCTCCTTGCTCCAAATTCTTAAATCTCAACCGTTTTGCTTGATTTTTGGCTCTAAATCATTAAGGGAAGCACAACATATGATTCTCCAGCATCAAATCTCGCTCCAAACCGTCTCAATCTGCAGAAATCTAGGTATTTTGTTCGAAACATTTCTCCTTAGGTTTTGTTTCGATTTGTTCAGATTTGGAGGTTGTTTGTTGCTTTTTATTGTTGGAAACTAGTTAAGTACCCCTTAGGACGCTTTTGGTAGTGAGATTTGGGGGAAAGAGTTGCAGTTTTGGGATTTCGATCGATACAGCTCTTCGCCTCGGTCCACTATGTTCTTCTCGGCCGAGATACAACAAGAACAGACCGAGATCACCTAGAGAAATGGAAAATTTGCGTCGTTCTGATCGTCAATTGGCTCTCTGAGACCGTCCCACTACTCGGCAGCCTTCTCCATCACCTCTCCCACATCCACAAGTCCCGGTTATCCATGAGAGATTCCAAACGGACTTTGATCGCATTTGTGGTCGTACCATCATTGCTCCGCGATATGTAGACATTGGTGATTTTGATTGTTTGCACATTGTTGAAGATTTGCAGAAGATGGTATCTATGGTCGGACTGGAGACCTTTCTAGCCATTCGTGCCGGCTTATCTAGAACCGACATACGAGTTTCTGAGTTCCGTCACTTATATGCCGGAGAAGAAGGGAATCAAGTTCCGCTTGCTCAGCAGGAACTACGCCATCCCCATTGACCAGTTTGTGGAGATATTTGGGTATCCTCCTCCTACAACTACAAATTTTCCTTCCCGCCGAGAAGATCGTTCTTTCTGGGAGAGAATTGCACACATCACCTCCCATCAAGATAGATAGCAGCCAGGGGATTCCAGGGAGCGCATCATTTACCATCTCGCCTTCCAAATCGCACATAGGATCCTCAGCGAGATGTTTCTGGCGCGTACTGAGACGCCCCAAAAGGTCCGCTAGGGTGAGTTGTTTGTTATGTTCTGTATGGTTACAGGTGGAGTTCCAGATTTCTCTACCATGCTTGTTGAGGAGCTTCACAAGGTGAAGGGGAAAAAGAAGGGCGATATTTGTTTTGGAGGATTGGTGACTCATACCGCCACCGTCATGGATCTAGATTTGTCAGTTTATACCTTGGCAGCGGCAGCAAAGCCGCTTGGACTTCAGGAGTTCATTACACGGAGAGTTCTCGTTCCCCGTGGTCGTGGTCCCCCTTATGTGGTTATGCCTTGGGAAACGAAATTTCCTAGAGGCATTCCATGGTCACCTCAGTTCACCATCTTTGACCCTCAGAAGTGGTCGACAATTTGGTAGCATATCATGCAGGAGGCTGCTATAGATGCGGAGCTTGTATTTGATGATGATGACGGCGCTGATGGAGCCGCAACGATGGATACCGGTATAGATACAGCTGGTCCGAGTGTTCCCCGTTGATCTTGATGACGAGGCTACTGAGGATAAGCGAGAGACACCAGTTGTTCCGGTGGAGATTCCCCAGACACCACAACAATAGCGAGCTTGCCGCCCCTATGATCTCGAGGCGCACAGGAGGATTGACGACCTCACTCAGCAGATGACGGAGTCTTTTTAGGCTCTACGGACTAGCAAGACTTCACACTTCGCCGCTCAGACTCGCTCTATTTGGACTTGGATGTAGGAGATACAAGGGAGTCAGCACTACCACCGTCAGATGGCGATGTTGATGTTGAGCAGAAGATGGGGTATCATTTCGATCCTTCTCAGTATCCATACATAATACCTCCTGTTGATGATTGAGCTTATTCCGGATCATGTACTAGTTTTTATTATGTTGTTCAGCTTCTTCACTAGGTGAGTACTTTGTTCAGACGTACTCTTGACCCATTGGGACAATGTGTCTCAAGTATGAGGTATTTGACTTACTTGGATCTGTAATCCGTAATAGTTGTTGACTTGATGACTTTGCTTATGATCTTATTTGCCTACATGTGCTTATATGTCTCTTTACATGCACTGCATAAGGATTTTTTTATTGAAAAAACATCGAAACTGGTTTGAAAATTTTTATGACCTCGACCAAAATTATTTGCCTACATGTGCTTATATGTCTCTTTATTTTCCTACATGTGCTTATATGTCTCACCTCGTTCGATCATCTCGGGTACTGTCAAGGTATCTCGACCGAAATGATTTTGAAACTGAAGAAATTTTCGAAACGTTTTGTGCTTCTAATCCGGATATGACCTCGATGATGATATTTGCTTGTAGATTAGCTTTGAAATCTTTATGTGTTCAAAAGATTTTATAATATGTTTAAGTTGTTGAATGTTTTGTTTGAAATTCTTGCATGTTTAGCATTTTGTTTTATCAAAATCATGTTGAATTTGAAGGTTGAAACCACCTTATAAGTTCTCTCACGTTCTTCATGGGATGATTAAGGCACTTCGCTACTCTTCTTCTTCTTTTTGATCATGTTTTTCCCCCTCCTATATTTTTGCCTCCCTTTGCCTATCCGGGAATATGGATGTAGTTGATGAAAGACGTGTGAAGTAAAGTTGAGATTATGGTTGAAATTGTTAGAAAAATTACGTTTGGGTACGTTGATCTTGATAATGAGTAACTCGGCACCATTCACATAGCCGGGTGTTTGTGTCTTGTCAAAGTCTAATTGATCGATAGTCCTAACGGGTCATGGTATGTGCATCAAGGGTTTGAGGCATCTCGAGAAATTGAGAATTGTTGATCTCCTTGGCTTCGGTTATTGTGCACCTCTGTCCATCTTCTCAAAAATAAAGTAAAAAATGAAAGTATGCAAGAAAGAATAAGCAAAGCGTATTGGTGGAAGATGTTTGGAATTCAAGAAAGTGAAGTAAAGATCCTATTCCCGGATTTCAGTACCACATTACCCTATATACATCCCACCCTAACACATTTCTTGACCTCTGTTTGAAAGCCTTTGAGACCTTGAGTATATTGATTGACTTTGTGGTTTAAACTGGATTATACATGATTGATTTCGGTAAATATGATTTACTACACATGCTATGGTTTTATGCAAATGATGATTAACTTTCTTATATTCATAATATGTTTTGGGCATGTGTTGATTTTATTTGCTATGAAGCATTCTCTTAGGGTGATCAATGAGTGGAAGCACACAACCAAAAGTTTTGAAAAATGTTTTTCATTGATTCTTTTTTACTTATAATCCATTCTATCTTGTATCTAAGATTTGAATCTTGTTTGGGGATAAACAAGGGACAAGTATGGGGTATTTTGATAGCATGCATTATAGTCTATATTTTGGGATTGGTTTAGACGTTTTATCATCACAAATCTGCATGCATGGCTATATATTCTCGATGATTATGTCATTTTGTTTACCTTTGCAAGAATCGAGGTCTACACCTAGTCTTGTTGTAATTGTAGGGAAAATCACACGTTTTGGATCGATATGAAGCCAAAGGATCTAAGGAGACATGGAAGTTGCATTATGAAGCATCAAGGAGCTACAAGGAAGGCACAAGAACCCTGGAAGTTGGATAGAAATGAGATATCGGACCAGTTATGGAGATTTGCACGTAACAACTCAACCATCTCGGTTCACTACGTTAGCATCTCGGTCGAGATGGCTAACTAGGCCTAAATCGAGACGGCCAACCCACAACCCAATGAGATATTTATTTTTGGCCTATAATTTTCCTATAAAATGGAAGATATTTTCTGGATGGAAGCACGGCTGATTATCTTTGGAATTGAGTATATTCCAGAGAGAAGAAGGAAATCAAAGAGGAAGATTGCTAGAAGCGAAAGTTTTAAGGTTTTGAAGAAAAATTGTAAGGTTTTCTTAGGAATCATTGATTTTTGTCTTTGATACGATTATTGAGGAACACAGTTTGCTGCTTGTATGGATTGTTTGTTTCTTTGATTATTGAGACCTTTTTGATAAGGTTTTCTTATTGCTTCTTCAATTATATATTTGATTGCTATAATTATGATAATTGTTGGCTAAACACCTTGCGATTCTAGGGTGATTGGCTGAAGGTTGTGGTATAGATGATGAAAGATTAGACTTTTAACCTTAGTGGACCCTAAAAGCTCGACTTTTAACCAAAACTGAACCTCATCTCGGTCAATTTGTGGAGCGTCTCGGTCGAGATCGATAAGAATTGGGCGAGACGTGACCTGATTCGATCGACCTGAGTTTAGGTTTTAGTTTGCCAAATCCTATCCTTGTTGCACCTTTCCTGGTTTATACGCAAGCCTAGGATGAGACTTACCCGATGATTTCTTTCCTTGTATACCGATAATGATGAGTGTTAGGTAATAAATGTTTGTCCTTTATTAGGGTTTGAGTATGCCTTCATCCTACCTTTGAGAGTTAGCTTGAGACTTACCCGGTGATGGTTAGTTCCATTTCCTTAGGTGGTGTGTTGGTTTGAGATTATAGTTTCTTTCCTTAGTTCCTTAAGACTTACCCGGTGATAGGATCTTTGGTTTGGGATAGTGAGTAGTGAGACTTACCCAGAGATCTATTCTCACCTTAGAAATACCTTCTCTTGCAAACCTCAGCTTTGTCCACGTTATCCTTAGAAATCTTGAGTCAAAACCACAATTGGATGCTTTGACCTCTAGAATCTGCATTCCTTTATCTGATTCATATATCATCTTTGTTTTGCTCCTTTGCTCTTGTTTGACAACCTGATATTTACCGTGCTTGATTTCACCATAGTCCTTGTGTTCGACCCTGGAGTATTTTCCATACTGCGATTGATCCTTACACTGCGGCTTCACATATTATTCAGGCTTTTATTTAGGTTATAAATTTAAAACTTATTTCGTTCATTATTCACACACGTCTGAGAGCGAACATGTAGTCCTAAACTAAAGAAGAAGGAAAGAAGAAGAAAAGAAGAAAGAAAGAAGAAGGAGGAGAAGGAGAAGAAGGAACTCACCATAGCTGCTCAAAATTGAACCCTCACCACCTCAAGTCTACCACAACACATCAGCAACAACATCCAACATCATCATCATCCAAAGCCACACAAACCTTTGTTGCAAACTAAGGAAAACAAGAAGAAGATCCAAGGAGGAAGAGGAAGAGAAGAAAAGCGTGAGGAGAGAAGATGAAGCTGGGAGAAGATGAAACCCTCATCAGGAGGTAAGAGAATGAACTTATAGGAGAAGAAAGGATAAAGCACGGGTCAATGATAACATGAATTATATTCTATATTTTGGGACTTGTTTAGACGTTTTATCTTCAATAATCTGCATGTTTGAATGTATATTATGTGTTATATTGTCATTTCATCTACCTTTACGGGAATCGAGGTCTACACCAAGTTTTGTTGTAATCGTAGGTAAAATGGCACATTTTGGGCTAAAATGGAGCTAAAGGAGCTAAGGAGTCATTGGAGCTACATTCTGGAGCTTAAGGAAGAACTCAAAAAGTTTGGAATTAACAAAGAAGATTTAATTTGGACCAGATTTGAGAGATTTCACCTTCAATTGAGAGTTACCTCAGTTGACCACAGATTCACCTCAACCGAGGTGATCTAGAGGAGCTCCCCGACCGAGCCGAATACTCTGAAGCGGCGAGATATATTTTATTTGGCTGAGATCTTTTATTTTTGGAAAGAGAGATCTTATATTTTTGGGCTGGATTTCTGGAAGGAAAATCATATATTTTGGAGATCTATTTTAGAGATATGGATATATTTTATTAGGAAATTATCTTTTTAAGATATTATTATCTTTGGAAGATAATTCTCCTATATAAAGGGTTGGATTTTTCACAAGTTCAACAATGCTTAGAGGCTGAGAGCATCCAGCAATTAAGGGATTTTCTAGAGTTTTTGGGAGGTTGAAGGAAGATTGATGGAAGGAAGTTCATAGCTTGTGATAGCTTTTTAAGGGGATTTGTAAGATTTTCTTAGATTCCTTTCTTGTTGATTGTCTTGATTGGATTTATAATCCAAGGAACGCTGATTTGTTTATTTGATTCAGTTATTGAAGCCTTGTTCTTAAGGTTTTTGTGTTCAAATATTCATTCTCTTCCCATATATTTGATTATTGCTTTCATGATGATGAGTGGCTAATTTCCTTGTGCGATTCTAGGGTGATTGGCTGAAGTTTGTGGGAAAAACAATGATAGAATAATCTTAAATCCCAGTAGGACCCTGAAAGCTCGAGTCTTTATCTTTAACCTTAGAACATCTCGTTCAGTCGATGAACATCTCGGCCGGGGTGGAACTTGACTGACCGAGGTGACCTTTCTGATCCGAAACTGAGAGTTAAGTGTTAGAGTTTGCCAAATCCTATTCTTATTACACCTTTCCTGGTTCAATGCAAGCCTAGGATGAGACTTACCCGATAATTCCTTAGTTTGTTTACCCAAGATCACAAGTGTAGGTAATAAAGGTTTATCCTTTATTGGGGTTTGAGTGTGCCTTCATCTCATCTTTGTGAGTTAGCCTGAGACTTACCCGGTAAAGGTTGATTCTATTTCCTTAGTTGGAGTGTTGGTTTGAGATTATAATTCCTTTCCTTAGTACCTTGAGACTTACCCGGTAATAGGTTCTTTGGCTTGGGATTGTGAGTAGTGAGACTTACCCGGTGATCTATTCCACTTTAGAAACACCTTCCCTTTGCAAAATCTCAACTTTGTCCGCTTACCTTGAGATCTTGAGTTGGAACCACAACTAGAAGCCTTAATCCCTAGAATTTGTATATTTGCTTTAATTGACTTTATTATCATCTTTGATTGTTTTAATCAATTTTGTGGTTAGTTGTAATATTGACTACTCATATTGGTTTTGTTTCACCTAAGTCCCAGAGATCGACACCCCGGAATTCTTGATTTTACTATAATTGATCCGTACACTGCGGGTTCACATCCTAGTTTAAGCATATTTCCTCGGTTATAAATTTAAAGCTTACACACACCGTTTGGAGCGAACAAGTTTTTGGCGCCGTTGCCGGGGACTGGTCTAAACCAATCCGGTTGCAGTAGTCTTTTGGGGCTATTGCCCCTGTTGCTACTAACCACACTACTTGAGTGACTTTCGCAGGTTCTTCTTTTTGGGTTTATGCGAAGAACCCATGCTGGGAAGGAAATCGTTCCTTACGATCACGAGCCAGAAAAGACATATAAGAGACGCTTGAAAGAAGCGAAAATGGCCAATCGAGACGATCGCGATCTTGAGGCCGAGTTGAAAGAGGCGATGGAACAATTGCGCCTCAATAGGGAGTAGTTGCAGCGAGAAAGGGAGGAAAATTGCACCAGAGCTGCAGAGATTGCAACTGACATGGCTGAGTTACGAGCTCAGATCTTGCCTCGACCAAACCCTCGACCGAGACAGGACCCTGCTCTAGTTGCCGCGGCCGAGATACTTCCACCTCGGATGCCAGTCCGAGATGTTCTTTTAGCAGGAATCCCACAAACCCTAGGGCAGAGGATGGACCCAAACCAGCAAGTGAGGCGTCCAGGAGTCAACCTAGGTGATCCAGCGGAGCATGATTATGAACTTCGACCGCAAGTTCTTTCCATGATCCGCCAATTCTAGTTTGGAGGTTTAGAAAGGGAGTCTCCGCATCAACATTTACAAAACTATGAGATTTTGATGGAGACCTTGAAGCCTTCAAGGGTGGAAAATAATAATTACAAGTTAAGGCCTTTTTACTTTTCTTTGAAAGACAGGGCGCTTACTTGGTACCAGTCTCTTCCCCCCGGAAAGATCAACACTTGGGAGGAGATGACGACAGAGTTCTTGACAAAATTCTTCCCCCCCTCCAAAACTGCTGAAATGAGAGGAAAGATCAATGCATTCATCATGAAGGACAAGGAGAGTTTGTCCAAGTCATGGGAAAGATTTAAAGATGTTTTTTTGGATTGCCCACATCATGAGATTCCAAAGATAGAGTTGTTGGAGATTTACTTCAAGGGATTGGATGGAGCTACCCAATTCAGCCTTCAACTACTATCCGCCGGCACATTCATGGACATGCCGATTGATGAAGCTTGGGAATTCATTGAAAAACAAGCTTTGCACATGGAGAAGTACTCACACCAAGGAGCTGAAAATGGAGTTAAGAGAGTTAATTTCCAAGAAGCTCCATCAAATGATAATCAACTCGCCTCCCTTAAGAATGAGGTAAAGCAATTGAAGGAACTTTTGGTTGCTCACACCAAGAAGGAAGAGGAAGGATATCAAAGCTCAAGGAACAATAATGGTTACCAGAACAACAACAACAACGGTTCCCGGAACAACAACTACAACAACAATAGAGGATCCAACAACAATAATTGGAGGCCCAACAATCAAAATCCGGGTAACCCTTACTCTAACTCCAATTAAAACAATTCTTCTAATCCATTTCTCTCTTCTTCTTCTTCTTCTTCTTCTTCTTCTTCTACTCCATTGAAGAGCCAAGAGCCTAGATCAAGCTCATCCCAGCCGGAGAAAAAAGATGCAGTGCTGGAGGCTATCTTGATCAAGCTCAATGCTATGGAGACGTCCATGACTTCATTTTCGGAGGCACAAAAAGCCTTAGAACAACAATTCTTTAATAAGGCGAATGAAGCGCCAAGAGGCCCAGGGAAGCTCCCAGCAAGGACAGAGAGCAACCCCAAGGGACAGATCATGGCAATAACGACAAGAAATGGATTAAAAACTGCAGATCCAATGCCTCGGTCGATGCTAGTGAAGAACACCTCGGTCCAGGTACAGACGAAGAACACTTCGGCCGATGTACCAACCGAGGTGAATCCCCAGAAAGCGGAGGAGAAATCTGAAGTTTATGTTCCACCTCCTGCTTATAAACCACCACTTCCATTCCCCCAGTCAAGGGCCAGAGCACATCTAGACAAGCATTTTGGTAAGTTCCTTGACTTGATGAATATACTACATATTAATATCCCTTTCCTTGATGCTATTCTAGGGATGCCCGCCATTGGGAAGTTCTTGAAAGAAATTCTATCAAGGAAGAGGAAGCTGGAAGACTTTGGTGAAGTAAGGATGACATCTAAATCCTCGGAGCTCATTCAAATCATGAAGGAGAAGATGCCACCCAAGTAAAGAGATCCCGGCTCATTCATTTTGCATTCCTATTCAAGTTGGGGATGTCACTTGTGAGGCGTTGTGTGATCTAGGAGCCAGCGTGAGCATCATCCCGCTGGAGCTATGTGTGAAGATCGGACTTGGAGAGCCCAAGCCGGTAAGATAAGGTTATACATGGCGGACCACTCCATTACCCATCCCGTGGGCATTTTGGAAGACGTTCCGGTTAAGTTAGGTAACTTCTATTTACCTATAGACTTTGTTGTGCTTGATATTCCCGCAGATTATCCCGTTCCTATCATTCTCGGGAGACCATTTCTAGCAACTTTGGGTTGCAATGTGGATTGTAAGAACGCCAAGTTACAATTCAACATTGGCGGTGATCAAGTTGAGTTTGCATTGCTTGCTGCAATGAAAGGAGAGCCGCTGGGAGACGATATCTTCAACATCAATGATGAAGAAGAATCAAGAGAATTAGTGAGCTTTATCCTTATTAATGATCCACTTGAGAGAGTTATTAGTTTTAGCTTAATGGAGGAAGGTATAGATGCTACTTGTGATGCAGATATACGGAGCTTAAAGGCACTGGAAGAAGATCCAGGAGCTAAGATTGAAAAACTAATCCAAGAGAAGAGAATCTCCAGCTTTGATCTCAGTTGTAGTACCTCGATCGAGGCACTTTCTGGACCAAGCGAGGTGTTCTTGACTGAAGAACATCTCGGTCACCCTCTCTGGACCTCGACCGAGGTCGAAAGCAAGATATCGTCAACTGAGAATAACAAACTTCTTACTCCCTTTTCTCAAACTCAGCCACAGTTGGTGGAGCACTTTCTCCACCAAACTTCTGATAATAAAGGACCTTGATATGCTGACATTGTTAATTCTCTTGTTTGCCAGGAAATACCACCCGGATTGACGTACGCTCAAAGGAAGAAATTCTTTAAAGATGTAGGCCATTACTAGTGGGATGAACCTCTACTATTTAAGAGAGGTCCAGACGGGATGCTTCGAAGATGCATTCCGGAAGATGAAATTACTAGTGTTATACGGCATTGCCACTCACTTTCTTGTGGAGGGCATGCTAGCGCTCACAAAACGTGCCCCAAGGTATTACGTTCCGGTTTATTTTGGCCTACATCATTTAAGGATGTGCAAACGTTTGTTGTTTCTTGTGATGCATGCCAAAGAACAGGAAATTTGTCTAGGAGGAACGAGATGCCACTCAATAATATCCAAGAAGTTGAGATTTTTTATGTATGGGGGGTTAATTTCATGGGACCTTTCCCATCATCCGGAGGGAACCTCTACATCCTCCTAGCTGTCGATTACCTCTCTAGATGGGTGGAAGCCATTGCCTCTCCCACTAATGACGCCATGGTGGTTGTGAAGTTCTTCAATAGGACTATCTTTCCATGTTTCGGGACTCCACGCATTATCATCAGCGATGGGGGAACACATTTCATCAACTGGAAGTTTAAAGCACTTCTATTGAAGTATGGGGTAACCCACAAGGTAGCAACCCCTTATCACCCTCAAACTAGTGGATAGGTCTAGATATCGAATAGAGAAATCAAGGCAATCTTAGAGAAGACCGTCTCTAGGACGAGGAAGGATTGGGCCATGAAGTTGGACGACGCTCTTTGGGCCTGTAGGACCGTCTTCAAGACTCCCATTGGTACCACCCCTTATAACTTGGTATATGGGAAGTCCTGCCATTTGCCCGTTGAGCTAGAACACAAAGCATATTGGGCAATCAATTGGTTGAATTTCGATATCAAAGAAGCTGGTGAGAAGCGGCTATTGGACATCAATGAGCTGGAGGAGCTGCGTTTGAACGCTTATGAGAATGCCAAGATCTACAAGGAAAGGACAAAAAAATGGCATGACAAGCGTATCATTCCTAAGGAGTTCAAAGAAGGAGAT
The DNA here is from genome assembly GCA_033239125.1 of Fagopyrum homotropicum. Lineage (NCBI taxonomy): Eukaryota > Viridiplantae > Streptophyta > Magnoliopsida > Caryophyllales > Polygonaceae > Fagopyrum > Fagopyrum homotropicum. Next base: position 28,252,022 of record BSWB01000004.1, read on the forward strand.
TTAGTTCTACTCTTCAACTCCCTCCTTCACCTCTTTCCAGGTAAGTTGAAATCTAGATGGACAGGACCTTACGTTGTGAAACATGTTTTCCCTTATGGTGCAGTTGAGATTCGGGGAGAAACAAGTGGAAGTTTCAAGGTCAATGGTCATAGACTTAAGAAATACCAACCGAAAGTCCAAGTTGAGGAGATTGCACCACTATACCTTGTTTAGGGATGTCGTACGGTCCAGCTAGCGACCTTAAACCAAGTGCTTCTTGGGAGGCAACCCAATGTATTGCTTTCTTTTCCCCTTTTCTAGTCTAGCTTTAGATAGTTTGCTTTTGTTTTGCTTTGCTTTGTTTTTGGCGTCTGTTAGCATGAAATATAGCGATATTCTAGGCACTTTTTCTAGTTGCTTTTCATCCATTATAGTGTTCATTGACAAGGCATTGAAGCATTTGATAGCTAGTTTGTCTATATTTTCGATATGGAAGTCTACATTAGCTTTGTGTTGATTATAGGTGAATAAGAGCTAAAACCGAACCAATTGAGAGAGATAGGAGAAGATTTGAGCAAATACAAGGATTAAGGACACATCAAAGAAGTCAAAGGAGATGCTAGGATGAGGAATGGCACGACACAAAGGAAACCACAAGCAATTTACACTTCCACGCTGTAAAATACGGTCGTAGAGAAGTCCACGCCCAAAACCACGGCCGTGGATCTTGGCATCATGAACGTGGAGTATTCCAGAGAGTTACACGGTATAAAGTACGGCCGTGGAAATTATATGGAACCGTAATCCACTTCCACTCTCTAAACCACGGTCGTGAAACTCCATGAGACCGTGATTTAGGCGATCTTTTGTCGAATTAATTATTGCCACATCATTTACGCACATGGGCCGGACGGTTATTTTATCCTTCCTTATAAAAACGCCGGAAGGGAGAGAATTTGATACACGTGCTTAGGGCTGCATTAGACGTCCGGAGATTTTCGCTTGCAAACGTGATTCGCGAGGGTTTGAAGATTTGGAGTTGCTTGTGGCGAAGGTTACGCCTTTTGTCCTTAGGTTTGATTAGAAGACAGATTGACATCCCGTTCTTCGTTCTTATCGAGGATTGTTATTGGTTTATGTTTATTCCAAATCTGATATACATTATCATCTTTGTGTGTGGATTTGAGATTGATTTGAGTTTTATTGAAGGTTTTCGAAGGTTTTCATCTTTCATTCTTCTTAAACTTGATTTTGATATTATAATGACAGTTATTGGCTAAAATCCTTTAGCAATTCTAAGGTGAAGGGTTGATAGTTGTGGCTTAGATGATGATAGATCGATCGTAAACAGATTTGACCCTGAGAGTTAGAGAGATTTCGCCGATGAACCAGAATCACGGTTTGTTCTTGAGATTCCACGGCCGTGGAACTCAAGATCTGCCCGTAATTTACACCAGTTTACGAACTTTGCTTTTACTTTGATCCAAGGTTAAAGATTAGCTTTAATCTAGTCTAGGTTTACCCTTTTCTAGGTAGTAGTGAAGCCTCAACAACCTCTACTTCGATTTCGAGTGTCACAACCTTAATCGGTTTAGTTAGTCTTGATCCTTGGGTTACAAGTTTGGGTATTTGAGATTAATTCTATTCTTTAGATCCTTTCTATACTGAAGCCTCAACAACCTTTATAGAGAGTGTCTTTAGATAAGTCATATAAGGTTTTGGAACTTCATCGTACATTACCTTACCTTAGTATACCTTTGCAACTCTTAACTCTGTCCTTAGTTCTTTAGTATATCTTGAATCGATTGCCACAATTAGATATCTGGATCTTTAGGGTTGTTGTTTTCCCAATATATTTGCAAAGCTTTACCCTTTTACTTGCTTGACAACTTTACCACTGAATTTGTTCCCCCCAAATCCCTGAGTTCGATACTCTGGAATTCTTGCTTTACTACGCCGATCCGTACACTGCGGGTTCGCTTGCTTGATTCTAATTTTATAAATTTAAAGCTTATTTGCACGCACGCTAAGTGGCGAACAAGTTTTTGGTGCCGTTGCCGGGGATTTGGTTTAGGCCGAATTCGGTTATTGGTTGTCAAACTTGGGAGCTTTGCTCTTGTTATTTGATATTTCTTTTGAGTGATATTTGCAGGTTACCTTAGGTATATGCGCAGGTCTAGAAACAACAAGGACCTCTTTGTAACGTCCCAGTTTTTGGGTGAGTTTTCGATTTTTTACTTTCCGGCGGTTATCGATATTTTTAATATCTTAAGTATGTTTCACGAGTATTTTAAGTCATAAATTTAATTTTACGAGTACGTGTTTATATTAATATTTTAACGGTATGTTATTATTATTTCAATCTCGTAATTTATTTTCGAGATTGATTTCTACGTCACAAAGGATATTTGTGTGAGTTTCTTTATATACTCAATCCACATATATTTCTCGTATATTTAGTTTCGGAAAAGTTCGGAAAAGCCTTCCGATCCGAGATTCCATCCCGATTACTTTTCAATCGAGTTTATTCATCTCCTATTTCCTTCTTCCCACGTATTTCCTTCTTTATTACTCTATTTGTGAGATCTGTCCTTCCCAGGCTCTAGCCCTGCGCCAACCATGGCCTCCTGCATCTGCACCTCTACAGCTATCCCCTAGCCGCCCAAATCCTAGTCACAGCTAAGTTGTGATACTCCCTAAACCGACCCCTCTCCCTCTCTCGATCTCTCATCTTCATCCTCACTCTTACCCAACAATCTCACGCCTCAACCTCCCTCGCGTCCCTCTGCTCCATCTCCCAACTCACCATCTCTTTCAGCCCTCTGAGAAGAACCTTGCATCAGCAAGCTGCAACATTTGCAGCCACCAGCGCAACAACCATCTCCACCCTCTTCGAGTCCTTGACGAGCCACCAGGGAAAAACCGGAAAGCCTCCCTTGCCGGAGACTAAGGCCAACCGCCTGCCTTACCCTTGCTGCCTTCGTCTCCTCCAAACATCCAATCTCCTTCTTCTCTATCAAATTAGCAAGTCAACGTCGCTGGGAAGGGGAGCAACGCCTGCCTTACCCCTGCTGGAGTGAGGCCTCGCATCTGTGTCACCGGCGTCGCCGGGAAGGGGAGCAACGCCCACCGGAGGGCTACCTTTGCTAGTGCACTCGACCTCGCACCCGCCGCCTCAAACTCGCACCTCTCCGCCCCCATGTTCACCGCTCGCCACCTCCGGAGTGCCATCCCACCGCCGCCGATCGAGCCTGCTCCAGGATGGCCGTTTCCCTCGCCTCGCCTCGCCTCTGGATATGCCGCCGCCCCTGTAACTCTCCCCTTCTTCCCCAGCAAGCGCTGAATTGGGATTTAAAAACCCTTGGGGTAATTAAATGAGACCCCCTCAGTTTTGTATTAATTGCAGAATGTAACCCATTGGTTTGCTTTTACATATTTGACCCAGGTTTTGAGAAATTTGAAAATATATCCCTGCAGAATTATTTACAGTTTTGGCCCCAGAAATTTATTTGCAAATTATGCCCCATGTTTATATAAGTGTATAAATTGCTCCGAAAAATGTGTGAGCGGGATTTAACATTGGATTTTAATTGCGGGGATATTCTTATATTTATTTATACTATATTTTATGCCCTTGTTGGCTTAATTTTGTTTATGGCTCAAGACCTAGTTGCGGGTTCCTAACATTGGATTTTGGAAATGAGTTTTACCTTAGATTTATACATATTATATATTACGATCAAATTTAGCGTTATGCTAAATTTGTATAGCTTTGGTGTTAGGTACGGAAACGCCCCGATAAAGGCCAACGATTCCAAACTCGACATCCGTGGATCGACTTCCGTCTTTTGACGTCGTGTGAGTATTCTTTTCCTCGACCTAGTTATGTTTAGTAGTAGTATAATACTCTGTTGGATCTAGTATAACTTAGAGTGAATGCCAAGTAGTGGCCTTGATCCTTAGGTGAGTTTTGAGGATTTATGATTGTGCTAAGACTTGAGGTGTTTGGTTATCTTGTATAGTTTTTATAAGGGTTTAAGTTGTATGTTGAGCTTGTGAGGTTATATGATTGTTGAGGTTCTATGATTGTTGAGATTGTGGACTAGAAAGAGAGTATCCTAGTGGTGTTGTGAGTTATGATCTTGCGAGATCCGATGGTTTAGAAGTCTTAGGACTTCTAGCTTCTGTTGAGTGTGAAGTGAGCATGAGGGATTCTAGGATGCGGTCCTAGAATTGAGAGTCAAATGGTCTTGCATAGATCATTTGTATAGAAGTCTAAGACTTCTATTGTGAGTGGGTTGTTGTTGATATAGTTATCTTCTTGTGAGCAGGTTATGGGCTTCCTCCCCTAAGGAAGCGAGAGTGTTGTGAGTTGAGTGTGGTGACGAGGTAAGTCTCCGGACTTACTTAGCTCGTATTCCTTGTATTAGCATTGATGTGTGTTTGGTGGTGTGTGTTTATTGTTTATTGTTATAACAACTAAACCGGAATTAGGATTACCGACCTTTATATTATTTTGGCCCAAGTGTATGATAACGGGCGGTGACAACTTGCCTGGCTCCCGCGAGAGCTAGGAGGTTCTCGGCGACTATCCCGTGCTGGTAGACGGTCGGATGCATCAGTACCATTCCATGCCGGTAAGTAGGGACCGAGGCGAGTTTCGGTGACTCTCGTGTCACAACCTAAGTTGAATTAGAACGGGATATGACTTAATAATAATAAGATAATAAACCAGACTTGTGTGCTTAGAGTGTATTGCGTGTTTATGATGATTGACTTGTGTTTGTGCCTTTCACCTTGATTCTAATGCCTCGAATATTAGCTAACGGTTTTATACCGATTATTGTAGATTGCCTTGCAGGTTAGGAATGCGGCCGAGAGATCCGGAAGAGTGGGCAGCCGGGGTTCCGTACATTTTAGGATTGGGTTCTGGTTGGAGTTGTGTTTGAGCTTTGTATTCATTATATATTGTATGCCGCGTGTATGGCATTTGGTCTTTCGGTTGTATATCGGCTGAAGTCTTTGGTTTGTTTGGTTTTGGGTTTCTTTGCATTGCATAAAATGTATTTGGTTTTGGCCTTTATTTGTGCCTTGTTGCAAGATCCGGTGAAATCGTTGTCAAGCTAAGGGTCGGGACCCATTGTGAGGTCCCAACCCGTAGCGCCCCGAGTCCCGTGGATTCGGGGGGTTACACTCTTACCTCTTGATCAAGAGCTTGAGAAGACTTTGAGGAAGAAGCTCAAAGAAAGAAAGATGGCTGAAAACAAAGAGCGGGATCTTCAAGCAGAGTTGGAGGAATCCGAAGCTCAACTTAGATGGAGCGAGAAGACTCGCAAGGAAGAATCGGACCGTCATCAATTGCAAATTGATGAGCTAAGGGACGTGATGTTTCAAATGAGGCTGGAGATAAGCGATTCCAAGAAGAAGAAGAGGAGAAAACCGGCAAGATCGGTTAGAACCAACTCATCCGATGAGGATAGCGACTCTTCCATGCCACCGCTAGAAGACATTAATCCGACGATCAATATGAATCAATATAATCCAAGAGCGGCTGCCAACTATCGTGTCCCGGCTGGGGGTGCGAGAGCCGCTCGTGTAGATGAAGAGCCAAGAACTCTTGGTCAAAGGATGGATCAAATTCAGCAACCACGCCGTCTAGGTGTGAATTTTGATGCTGACGATATGCAGGGGTTTAGCTTCAACCCACAAGTCATTACCATCGTTCGCTAAAATCAGTTTGGAGGAACGAGTGGTGAATCTCCACATCAACATCTACAAATTTTCGAGATCTTGATGGAGACAATGAAGCCAAAGAATGCAACCACCAACAACTACAAGATCAAGCCATTCTTTTTCTCTTTAAAAGGGAAAGCTTTATCTTGGTATCAAGCTCTTCCAAATGGAAAACTCAACACATGGGAGGATCTTTCTTCGGAGTTCCTCACCAAATTCTTCCCGCCATTCAAGACGGTGGAGTTTAGAGGTAAGATTAATGCATTTTCTAAGAGATCTAACGAAAGTTTGTTTCAATCTTGAAAAAAATTTCAGGATTTACTATTGGATTGCCCACACCATGACATTTCCAAATTGGAGCTATTGGAGATATACTATAAGGGGCTGGATGTAGAAACACAATTCAAGCTCCAATCCCTTTCATGTGGCACATTCATGGACATGAGGGAAGATGACGCTTGGGACTTCATTGAGAAGCAAGCCCGAGTCATTGAGAAGTATTCTCACCGGAAGGTAGAAGCAAATCAAGTGGAGCAAGGAGCAAAGCTAACACAAGCTGCTCAAAATCAAATATTTTCTCTCAACACCGAGATTAAAGAATTGAAGGAAGTCATCAAAGCCAACTTCCCAAAACATAAGGGGCAAGATGTCGGTTATTTAGGAAACAACAATAACCACAATGGGAATTGGAACAACAACAACAACAACCGGAACAACAACCGGAATAACAATTGGAACAACAATAGGGGTTCAAATAACAACAATTGGCGTTCTAACCAATAACAAAATTTCGGTAATTCTTATCCCAATTCAGGAAATTCACTAACTCCACCTTCTTCTTCTTCCATTCCTTTGAAAAGTCAGGGACAAACATCTAATAGTGGAAGCACTTCGGGAAAAGAGAAGCCCGATCCCATGTTGGAAACAATTTTGGGAAAGCTTCAAGGATTGGAGAGTCACATCACTAAGGTTGATAATCACATTACTAAGGTTGATAAAGCCCAAAAGGTTTTAGAAAACCAAATGTTTAGCAATGCTGAGGAAGTTCCTAGAAATCAAGGAAAACTTCCAAGAAAGACGGAAGATAACCCGAAAGGAAGGGTGATGGCTATCACAACTAGGAGCGGAGCAACAACCACCGACCCGCAACCTAAGTTTGTGGAAGTCCCCGTCGAGAAAGAGAAAGAGAAGGGGAAGGAGAAGAAAGACATCTATATTCCTCCTCCAGCTTACAAACCTCCCCTACCATTCCCACAATCTAGAGCAAGAGCGCGTCTAGACAAGCAATTCGGTAAGTTTATTGAACTCATGAGCAAACTGCATATTAATATACCTTTCATTGATGCAATTGTAGGTATGCCAGCTTATGGAAAGTTCTTAAAGGAGATCCTCTCTAACAAGAGGAAATTAGAAGATTTTGGAGAAGTGAAAATGAGTTCGGATTCGTCGGATCTCATTAAGACAATGAAGGAAAAGATGCCCCCAAAGCTGAAGGATCCGGGGTCATTTTGTGTTCCCATAGGAGTGGGAGATGTCACATATGATGCATTATGTGATTTAGGAGCAAGCGTGAGCATCATTCCGCTTGCCTTATGCAGGAAAATCGGTTTAGGCGAACCTAAACCGGTGAAGATGACGTTATACATGGTGGATCGATCCATAACTCGTCCCGTCGGCATAGTTGAAGACGTCCCGGTCAAGCTTGGTAAGTTCTATGTTCCTATAGATTTTGTTGTGCTTGACATTCCTGTAGATAGTCCAGTCCCGATCATACTCGGAAGACCGTTTCTTGCAACATCCGGTTGTATGGTTGATTGCAAGAATGCTAGACTCGCCTTCGACATAGGAGAGGATAAGGTAGAGTTCGTTCTTTCCACTTTGGTGAAAGAACGAGCTCTTGAAGAGGACATATTCGACATCCATGACGAAGAGCTATCTAGAGAAGAAGTAAGTTCGATTCTCTTCAAAGATCCCTTGCAAAAGGTGATCACTATGAGCATTATGGGCATAGGGGAAGAAGAGGAATGCAATGAGGAAATTGAAGCTTTGGAGAAGCAAAAGGAAGTGTATGAAGAAGATTTTGAGAAACTCTACGATGGATCAGAGAACGTGAGAAATCACGGCCAGTCGTGCTATTCCACGGCCGTGGTTTCCACCAACATGACCGTAATCAGCTATTCAGAGGACTCCAGTAAGTTACACGGTCAAAATCACGGCCGTGGAACAAGCAGAGGCACCGTAATTGACTTCCACGCCCAAAACCACGGCCGTAGAGGAAACAGGGGAGCCGTAATTTTGGGTAAATTTGAAGACAATTGTGTTCTTTCTACCACTTATCTTGATTCTTCTCCGACAACTTCTATACCCTTAGAAGCTTCTAAGGGAACATTGGACACTCCTCAAGAGCCATTAGAGAGTCCTATAGTGATGGAATTGAAGCCACTTCCCACACATCTATGGTATGCATTTCTAGAACCTAATTCTACCTTTCCGGTAATTGTTAGTTCCGCTCTAAGTATAGATGAACATAGTAAGCTTATGGTTGTTCTTAACAAACATAGGAAAGCCTTAGGTTACACTATAGAGGATCTAGTAGGAATCAAGCCTTCACTATGCATGCATAAGATTCTAATGGAAGAAGATTTTAGAACTTCGCGACAACCTCAAAGGCGGTTAAATCCGACCTTGAAGGAGGTTGTCAAGAAGAAAATTCTTAAACTACTTGATGCAGGTATCATCTACCCTATCTCCGATAGCAAGTGGGTGAGTCCCGTACAAGTTGTCCCAAAGAAAGGAGGAATGACAGTCATCACCAACAAGAACAACGAGCTCATTCCTACACGAACCGTAACGGGATGGAGGATGTGCATAGACTACCGCAAGCTAAACAACGCAACGAGGAAGGATCACTTCCCACTACCATTCATCGACCAAATGCTTGAGAGGTTAGCACAACACTCACATTTCTGTTATCTTGACGGTTATAGTGGTTTCTTTCAGAGCCTGATACATCCGGACGATCAAGAGAAGACCACGTTCACATGTCCATGGGGTACGCTTGCTTATAGGAGAATGCCGTTTGGGCTTTGCAATGCCCCAGCCACCTTTCAAAGGTGCATGATGGCTAACTTCTCGGAGTTTATAGAGGAAATCATGGAGGTTTTCATGGATGGCTTTTCTGTTTATGGTTCCTCTTTCGATAATTGTCTTTCTACCCTTGCTCTTGTGCTACAAAGGTGTGAAGACACTAACCTAGTTCTTAATTGGGAGAAGTGTCAATTTATGGTAAAAGAAGGCATTGTATTAGGACACTTGATCTCTAGTAGAGGGATTGAAGTAGATAAGGCTAAGATAGAGACTATAGAAAAGCTTCCTCCTCCATCTTCGGTGAAAAGGATAAGGAGTTTTCTAGGACATGCTGGATTTTATAGACGCTTTATAAAGGATTTCTCTAAGATATCAAAGCCGCTTACTAATCTATTGATGAAGGATGTAGTTTTTTATTTTTCGCAGGAATGTTTAGATGCGTTTCATAAGATTCGGGAAGCTCTAATCTCAGCCCCGATCATCCAACCTCCGGATTGGAATCTTCCATTCGAAGTTATGTGTGATGCAAGTGACGTAGCTATAGGAGTTGTGCTTGGGCAAAAGAAGAAAGGACGAACCCATGCTATCTACTATGCTAGCAAGACATTAGATGAAGCGCAGCTCAACTACGCCACTACCGAAAAAGAATTTCTAGCAATTGTATATGCATTTGAAAAAGTTTCGTTCTTATCTTGTAGGTGCAAAGGTGATTGTATACACGGATCATATTGCGATCCGGTATCTACTTGCAAAGAAGGATGCGAAACCAAGGCTAATTAGATGGATTCTTCTCCTACAAGAATTCGATCTAGAGATCCGTGACAAGAAGGGTTCGGAGAATTCTGTTGCGGATCATTTGAGTCATCTACCACATCTAGAGGACGACAATCTACCCATAGATGACTACTTTCCGGACGAGAATTTACATATCATAGAGGAGTGCATCAACAAGATCACTAAAGGTAATGAACTATGGTTTGCTGATTTTGTTAACTATTTGGTTTGCCAGGAATTACCACCCGGATTATCCTATGCACAAAGAAAGAAGTTCTTTAAGGATGTTCGGGAATACTTTTGGAATGAACCTCTCCTCTTTAAGAGAGGTCCTGACGGCATCATTCGACGATGTGTGCCGGAAGACGAGATGCAAAGCGTCATCCGTCATTGTCAATCACTACCTTGTGGAGGACACGCTAGCTCGAACAAGACTAGCGCTAAGGTATTGCAACCTTGATTCTTTTGGCCTACTTTATTTAAAGATGTGCAAACCTTTGTTTCCTGCTGCGATGCTTGTCAAAGAACAGGAAATATCTCTAGGAGGAACGAGATGCCTCTTAACAACATTCAAGAGGTAGAGATCTTTGACGTTTGGGGAGTAGACTTTATGGGACCTTTCCCATCATCTTGTGGAAACCAATACATACTTCTAGCTGTAGATTATGTTTCGAGATAGGTTGAAGCAATTGCCTCTCCTACTAATGATGTCATGGTTGTGGTTAAGTTCTTTAACAAGACCATTTTCCCACGATTTGGGACACCACGAACTATCATTAGTGATGGAGGCTCTCACTTCATTGCCCAACGATTCGAAACTCTACTAGCTAAGTATGGGGTGACTCACAAGATCACCACCCCTTACCATCCACAAACAAGTGGACAAGTGGAGATTTCAAACCGGGAGATTAAAGGAATCCTAGAGAAGACGGTTTCATGGACAAGGAAGGATTGGTCTTTGAAGCTAGATGATGCATTATGGGCATACCGGACTGCATATAAGACTCCCATCGGTACGACACCATACAACCTTGTATAAGGGAAGTCTTGTCACTTGCCGGTAGAGCTGGAACATAAGGCGTATTGGGCAATAAAGTGGTTGAACTTCAGCATGAAGGAGGCAGGCAAGAAGCGCCTCTTGGACCTTAACGAGCTTGAAGAACTTCGCTTACATGCCTACGAAAACGCCAAGATCTATAAAGAAAGAGCGAAGCGTTGGCATGATAAGCATATCATTCCAAAAGACCTCAAAGAAGGAGATCAAGTTCTCCTCTTCAATTCAAGACTTCGTCTCTTTCCAGGTAAGCTTAAATCTCGTTGGACCGGACCTTATCTAATCAAACATGTTTTTCCCCATGGTGCAGTTGAAGTATGGGGTGAAAAGGGCGGAAGCTTCAAGGTGAACGGACAACGACTCAAGAAGTAATCACCGGAACTCCAAGCTGAAGAGTTCGCGCCTACCGCACTCGAATAAGTGCACGTACGGTCTAGCTACGAACCTTAAACAAGCGCTTCTTGGGAGGCGACTCAAGGTATTGCACTTATGTTTTTGTTTTTCATTCGTAGATTAGACTAGCTTAGACGTTTTTGTTTTGTTTTGCCTTCAATACCTTCCGGTATGTTCATGTTTTTGGATGTAGGAGCAATGGATCAGGCAAGGGAGAAGGAAAAGTTGAAGGAAATTGGCGAAACCTGGACTTTGGCACATTACAGAGAGTTCCACGCCCTAAACCACGGTCGTGGAACCCTCTGAGACCGTAATTTGCAAAAGCCTGAGAAAATCACCAAAACCATGGTTCCTTACATTTCCATGGCCGTGGAAACCCCCGAGTGACCTTGATTTTAAAAATTTTTTATGGACACTATATAAACCACCTTCCTTCACAAAAACACCCCTAACCCTTCTCTTCCACGACCCAAACAGCCGTAAATTGCCCCCCTCTCTCAAATCTTTGTTCGTTAATCGTTTCGAATGATTCTTGAGCCCAAAGTGAAGAAAATTTAACCATCTACAAGATCCAATCAACAAATCGAGTGGACAATCACTAGAGAAGACGGAATTTGGATTTTAAAAATCCAAAACCTAGGTTTTTCCCTCTTTCTTTACTTTGTCGATTTGGCTAAATTTTTGCAAGAATATTTAGGAGAACTAATTGGAATTGGATTGGAATTAGTCTAGGGCTGTTGTCTGGTGAATTTGGTGTTGATTGATTGAGTTTTGAGAAATTCAGAGCCAAACCACGGTCTCTGGGTAAACCACGGCCGTGGAATTGAAGAACAGGCCGTAATTTTCAGACTGAAATGGATTTGATTAGGAGAATGTCCACTAGAAATAAGAAGAGGAAAGGTGATGCTTCCTCCTCCTTCCAAGTACCTCCTAGTGAGCCACCATCACCCCCACCCCCTAGAATTTCAAAGATCCATGAGGATTACCTCGATGCCTTAGAAAGGATCGAGAAGAGGCCGGTCATAGGACCACGTTACTTGCTTCTTGAGGAGTTAGAGCCACTGAATGTGGTGAATGACCTTACTTGGTTGCTAGATAGAGCAGGCTTGATCGTCTTCTCCGCTATTAGGGAAGACGCATATGAGGAGATTACTAGAGAGTTTGTGATCTCTTTTGAGCATAGTCATATGGATAGGACAGTTTCCTTTCGGCTGATAGAGGAGAACTACGAGTTCTCGATCTTAGAGTTCGGAGCCTTCTTTGGGTTCCAAGAGACCTTCAATGGTCGTTTTCCTAGCGGCGTATACGCTAAGGATTTCTGGGAAGAGATTGCTATGATCTATGCTAGCAAGGACCGCTGGCAACCTGCTGATACCAAGGCTATGCTTATCTATCACTTAGCCTTGAAGATAGCCCATAGAGTTCTTTCTGAGTGTCTTTTCCCTAGGACCGAGACTCCTCAGAAGATCAAGACGGATGAGTTGTTTCTTTTGTATTGTATGTTGCACGGTAGACCTGCTGACTGTGCTACCCTCTTAGCTTCCACCATGAGTAAGCTCAAGAACAAGAGGGCTGAGAATATTGGATATGGTGGGATGGTCACCCACATTACTAGACAGTTGGGGATTGATTTTTCTGCTTGTACTAGGATAGCAGCTAGACCATTGGGACTCCAGAGCCTCATGACTAGAGGTTTGATCTTTCCTAGGCATAGAGGTCCTCCCACCGTTGCCATGCCGTAGAGGTGTTGCATGGCTCCCTAAGTATTCCATTATGGTTGGACACCATAATTGGAAGCAGACATTCGCTAATATGCACGCGAATAAGTTAGTAGCCCCTCCCTACGTCCCTCTTGAGGTACCAGCTGCAAATGATGAGGAGATAGGAGGAGGTGATGGCTTTGAGGGAGGAGGTGAGGAGCATGATTTTGGCACTTTCCCGGATCAGCCGGCACATTTCCCTAACCCTCCCAAACGTTCACCACGACCAGTTGGACCTTCAGGAGCCTCTTCTTCTCGCCGTGCTAGCGTGAGTGAGAGGCCGACATGGATGGATGCCCCTCCTGATTGGTATAGATCACAGCCGGAGTGGATGGGAGCTCCACCGACATGGTATGCACAGCCGCCGTTTGCACCAGCACCACAGGATGCACCAGCTTGGTACAACCACGCACTGGGGTGGTACAAGCAGCTTCCTGATTGGGCTACCGACCTCTCCAGGAGAGTAGGAGCTTTGGAGGTCCGGCAGGACGCTAGAGATGTCCGAGCTGACGAGCATGACAAGATGATGAGAGACAGCTACCGCCAGCAGTTTGGGCGGAACTTTGACTCCAGATTCTTCCCGTTTCCACCACCACCAGCACCACAGTGATGATCATGCATGATTGCTAGCATTAGCCGCTCCACCGTCGTCTTGTGAGTTCATTTTCTTTCTTTCTTTTCTTTATTTCTTTTTGAACATTAGGGACAATGTTTGTCTCAAGTATGGGGTGGGGTGTGACTATCGTTTGTAATAACTCTACTCACTTTTGCTTGCCTTGATTGAGAACACTTTGCATGTTTCATTTCATTGTCACACGTTTCATTATTGCATTGCATGAAAAAGCTTTTGAAAAATCATAAAAATTTGAAAAATTTTGAAAATTTTGTGCTTCTAAGAATTGAGATGATTCCTATGATAAATCTTACTTGCGGAATGAATTCTTGATGACAATTGCATGCTTGAACGGAATTATGGATTGGAATGAGTTTGAATGAGTTGTTTGTCTTTACTTGCAAATTTCGTAATGTGAGAACTTCATCTAAATTAATTTGAGAAATTGAAGTTGAAATTACATAATAAGTTCTTATGCTTCTTTATGAAATGATTAAGGCAATTCGACCTTTCTTCTTCCTTTCTTTGTTCATTTAGCCCCTCAATGAAATAATATCCTCCCTTACCTATCCGGGAATTGGAGGAGTTGATATTTGGCATGTTTGATGTGGGAGGGTCATGAAAGCAAAATTTTGCATTCAAAGAATAGAAAGAACTTGTAGGTTTGGGGAAGTCAATCATGACGATGAGTAACTCGGCACCATTCACATAGCCGGGTGTTTGTGTCTTGCCAAAGTCAGATTGAGCGATATTCCTAACGGATTATGGTATGTGCATCAAGGGTTTGAGGCATCTCGAAATTGAGAAACGCCAATCTCCTAGGCTTCGGTTTTTGTGCACCTCTGTGCATAACTCCAAAAGTAAAGTCGAAAAATGATGTGAAAAGAAGAGAGCAAAGCTCAAAAGTTGATGATGTTGCAAATTGAAATAAAAAGAAAAGACTTAGTTGTCCACTTTCCCGGATTCATGCACCACGCTCCTTATAAGTTTTCCCTTCCTTTCCGCCTTCTAGACCTTGTTTGAAAGTCCTTAAGATCAAAAGAGTGTTATATGACTTAGTGATCTAAATTGAAGTTTCTTATTCTTGATTTTGATGGTATTTGAAGGTTATGATGTTTATTTTAAGGATTAAGTAGCTTATGATATTTCTTTACTTTACATACTTTGGTTTGTGTATGTGAACATTTTCAAGGATATTGAAACAAGGTTTGAGGTTGATCAATTGACTAGAAGCACATTTATCTAAAAGATGTTTTGTTTTTGAGTTTGCATGCATATTTCATCCTAACTTATGTTCTAAAGCTTTTGAAAGACCTTGCTTGGGGACAAGCAAGTGGAAAGTATGGGGTATTTTGTTAGCATGAAATATTGCGATATTCAAGGCACTTTTTCTAGTTGCTTTTCATCCATTATAGTGTTCATTGACAAGGCATTGAAGCATTTGTTAGCTAGTTTGTCTATATTTTCGATATGGAAGTCTACATTAGCTTTGTGTTGATTATAGGTGAATAAGAGCTAAAACTGAACCAATTGAGAGAGATAGGAGAAGATTTGAGCACATCCAAGGATTAAGGACACATCAAAGAAGTCAAAGGAGATGCTAGGATGAGGAATGGCACGACACAAAGGAAACCACAAGCAATTTACCCTTCCACGCTCTAAAATACGGTCGTAGAGAAGTCCACGCCCAAAACCATGGCCGTGGATCTTGGCATCATGAACGTGGAGTATTCTAGAGAGTTACACGGTATAAATTACGGCCGTGGAAATCATATGGAACCGTAATCCACTTCCACGCTCTAAACCACGGTCGTGGAACTCCATGAGACCGTGATTTAGGCGATCTTTTGTCGAATTAATTATTGCCACATCATTTACACACATGGGCCGGACGGTTATTTTATCCTTCCTTATAAAAAGGCCGGAGGGGAGAGAATTTGATACACGTGCTTAGGGCTGCATTAGACGTCCGGAGATTTGCGCTTGCAAACGTGATTCGCGAGGGTTTGAAGATTTGGAGTTGCTTGTGGCGAAGGTTACGCCTTTTGTCCTTAGGTTTGATTAAAAGACGGATTGACATCCCGTTCTTCGTTCTTATCGAGGATTGTTATTGGTTTATGTTTATTCCAAATCTGATATACATTATTATCTTTGTGTGTGGATTTGAGATTGATTTGAGTTTTATTGAAGGTTTTCGAAGGTTTTCATCTTTCATTCTTCTTAAACTTGATTTTGATATTATAATGACAGTTATTGGCTAAAACCCTTTAGCAATTCTAAGGTGAAGGGTTGATAGTTGTGGCTTAGATTATGATAGATCGATCGTAAACAGATTTGACCCTGAGAGTTAGAGAGATTTCGCCAACGAACCAGAATCACGGTTTGTTCTTGAGATTCCACGGCCGTGGAACTCAAGATCTGCCCGTAATTTACACCAGTTTACGAACTTTGCTTTTACTTTGATCCAAGGTTAAAGATTAGCTTTAATCTAGTCTAGGTTTACCCTTTTCTAGGTAGTAGTTGAGCCTCAACAACCTCTACTTCGATTTCGAGTGTCACAACCTTAATCGGTTTAGTTAGTCTTGATCCTTGGGTTACAAGTTTGGGTATTTGAGATTAATTCTATTCTTTAGATCCTTTCTATACTGAAGCCTCAACAACCTTTATAGAGAGTGTCTTTAGATAAGTCATATAAGGTTTTGGAACTTCATCGTACATTACTTTACCTTAGTATACCTTTGCAACTCTTAACTCTGTCCTTAGTTCTTTAGTATATCTTGAATCGATTGCCACAATTAGATATCTGGATCTTTAGGGTTGCTGTTTTCCCAATATATTTGCAAAGCTTTACCCTTTTACTTGCTTGACAACTTTACAACTGAATTTGTTCCCCCCAAATCCCTGAGTTCGATACTCTGGAATTCTTGCTTTACTACGCCGATCCGTACACTGCGGGTTCGCTTGCTTGATTCTAGTTTTATAAATTTAAAGCTTATTTGCACGCACGCTAAGTGGCGAACAGCGTCCTAGACAGACAATAGATACTTTCTAAGGAAGGAATACAACCCAGGAGCAACACTGGAAGGACAGATGCTCGAGAAATTGAGAAGTCGGAGTTTGACTAAGACACATCTCGGTTGCAGTCACAGCATCTCGACCGAGACGATTCTTGGGCAACCGAGGCGACTAGGGCTGACAACATTCCACCTCGGTCCAAACACCTCGGTCCAGTCGGGACCATCTCAACCAAGGTGACAGCAGAATCGGCGAGGGGTAAAAAAGGGGAAACGATTTCTCTCTCTTCCCTCCTAACTCAACCTTCAACCGCGGCGCTCTTCCATCTCGTTTTCTTCGCTTCTCAACCGTTTTTGACGATTCTTGCTCCCATTCTGCGAGAAAAGGTTGGGGGAACCGATTGCAAGCAACAATCTGCAACAAGGACGCCTCGAATCGACCGAATCCGGGGTAAACGTTCGAAAACCCTAATTTCTCTATTCTCGCAGATTCTGGAAGAAATTGGCTCTGGTTGCCACTGATTTTTGTTGAAAAAGACTTAAGTACCCCATAGGAAGCAATTGGTAGTGAAATCGGAGGAAAAGAGTTGAATTCCAGAGAGTTGAAATCGAACAGCTTCGCACCTCGGTCCAGTCGACTTGCGCCTCGGCCGAGGTGATTCTTGAATTCTGACAAGCAACCGAGGTGACCTGTCAGACAGAGAGAGAGAATGAGTTCCAGGTCAGATCACCAGATTGTCCTGAGAGATGGATCTTCCCCTTCTTCTTCTTCTTCTCAACCTTCTATACCGGTGATACATGAGCGTCACCGGGATGACTACGACCGCATCTGTACGCGCCCAGTGATTGCGCCGCGGTTTTTAGACATTCCTGCTTTCGATTGCTTACATGTTGCTGATGATTTGAGACAGATGGTCTCGATGGTAGGGCTAGAGCAGTTTATGGAGATTAGAGCTCCGGCCTACCTCGAGCCTACACTGGAGTTTGTGAATTCTATAACTCACCTGCCTGTAGAGCAGGCCATCAAGTACCGGTTGTTGAACCGGAATTATTTAGTACCGATGAACCAGTGGAGAGAGGTCTTCGGCTTCCCGACCCCCACAGTTCCCGATTTCCCTTCTCGAGCTGTAGCTCGACAATTCTGGGGACAGATAGCTCATATAGTTGAGCATGCTGATAGGTGGAGACTTGGAGACTCCAGGGAGCGGATCATCTTCCACCTCGCTTTCAGACTTGCCCATAGGATATTCAGCGAGACACTTCTGGCGCGTATTGAGACGCCCTAGAAGGTTAGACAGGGGGAGCTTTTGAGTTTATTTTGCATGGTGACTGGGGGTGTGCCTGATTTCGGTGCTATGCTAGTTGAGGATCTGCACCGGATCAAGGTCAAGGCGAAGGGAGATATTTGTTGTGGCGGTTTAGTGACCCACATAGCTATAGTGATGGGGCTGGATTTGAGTGCATGTACACTAGTGGCTGCTGCCAAGCCGCTAGGGCTGTAGGAGATGATCACCAAGAGGATTCTAGTTCCTCGTGGAATTACTACGCCATATGTGGCGATGCCTTGGGAGCAGACTGCCCCTCAGGGTATTAGGTGGTCATCCCAGTTCTCCGTCTACAACCCTGAGTACCGGTCCACTGTGTGGATACCCTACATTGAGGACGCTAGAGACACAGCAGCCCAGGCATAGGAGGAGGAAGAGGAGGATGATGGTTTAAACTGGATTATGCATGATTAATTTCAATAATTATGATTTATCATGCATTCTATGATTTTATGCAAAGATGAACAACTTTCTTATATTTATAAAACGCTTTGATCATATTTTGATTTTTAATTCCATGAAGCATTCTCTTAGAGTGATCTATGAGTGGAGCACGCCATTAAAATGTTTTGAAATACTTTTCATTGATCTTTATGACTTATAATCCATTCTATCTTGTACTTAAGATTTGGAACTCGCTTGGGGACAAGCAAGGGACAAGTATGGGGTATTTTAATAGCATGAATTATAGTCTATATTTTGGGACTTGTTTAGACGTTTTATCTTCAATAATCTGCATGTTTGAATGTATATTATGTGATTATATTGCCGTTTCATCTACCTTTGCGGGAATCGAGGTCTACACCAAGTTTCGTTGTAATCGTAGGTAAAATGGCACATTTTGGGCTAAAATGGAGCTAAAGGAGCTAAGGAGTCATTGGAGCTACATTCTAGAGCTTAAGGAAGAACTCAAGAAGCTTGGAATTAACAAAGAAGATTTAATTTGGATCAGATTTGAGAGATTTCACCTTCAGTTGAGAGTCACCTCGGTTGACCACAGAGTCACCTCAACCGAGGTGATTTAGAGGAGCGCCTCGACCGAGGCGAATACTCTGATGCGGCGAGATATATTTTATTTGGCTGAGATCTTTTATTTTTGGAAAGAGAGATCTTATATTTTTGGGCTGGATTTCTGGAAGGAAAATCATATATTTTGGAGATCTATTTTAGAGATATGAATATATTTTATTAGGAAATTATCTTTTTAAGATATCATTATCTTTGGAAGATAATTCTCCTATATAAAGGGTTGAATTTTTCACAAGTTCAACAATGCTTAGAGGCTGAGAGCATCCAGCAATTAAGGGATTTTCTGGAGTTTTTGGAAGGTTGAAGGAAGATTGAAGGAAGGAAGTTCATAGCTTGTGATAGCTTTTTAAGGGGATTTGTAAGATTTTCTTAGATTCCTTTCTTGTTGATTGTCTTGATTGGATTTGTAATCCAGGGAACGCTGATTTGTTTATTTGATTCAGTTATTGAAGCCTTGTTCTTAAGGTTTTTGTGTTCAAATATTCATTCTCTTCCCATATATTTGATTATTGCTTTCATGATGATGAGTGGCTAATTTCCTTGTGCGATTCTAGGGTGATTGGCTGAAGGTTGTAGGAAAAACAATGATAGAATAATCTTAAATCCCACTAGGACCCTGAAAGCTCGAGTCTTTATCCTTAACCTTAGAACATCTCGTTCAGTCGATGAACATCTCGGCCGGGGTGGAACTTGACTGACCGAGGTGACCTTTCTGATCCGAAACTGAGAGTTAAGTGTTAGAGTTTGCCAAATCCTATTCTTATTACACCTTTCCTGGTTCAATGCAAGCCTAGGATGAGACTTCCCCGGTAATTCCTTAGATTGTTTACCCAAGATCATAAGTGTAGGTAATAAAGGTTTATCCTTTATTGGGGTTTGAGTGTGCCTTCATCCCATCTTTGTGAGTTAGCTTGAGACTTACCCGGTAAAGGTTGATTATATTCCCTTAGTTGGAGTGTTGGTTTGAGATTATAGTTCCTTTCCTTAGTATCTTGAGACTTACCCGGTAATAGGTTCTTTGGCTTGGGATTGTGAGTACTGAGACTTACCCGGTGATCTATTTTACTTTAGAAACACCTTCCCTTTGCAAAATCTCAGCTTTGTCCGCTTACCTTGAGATCTTGAGTTGGAACCACAACTAGATGCCTTAATCCCTAGGATTTGCACATTTGCTTTAATTGACTTTATTATCATCTTTGATTGTTTTAATTGCTTTTGTGGTTAGTTGCAATATTGACTACTCATATTGGTTTTGTTTCACCTAAGTCCCTGAGATCGACACCCCGGAATTCTTGCTTTTACTATAATTGATCCGTACACTGCGGGTTCGCATCCTTGTTTAAGCATATTTCCTCGGTTATAAATTTAAAGCTTGCACACACCGTTTGGAGCGAACAGTCAAGAGTCAACAAAGACGGTTGTAGCCGTACAAAACTGAAGGGGGGACCTGCAGATCCGCAGGGGTGGACCACCGGACCCGTAGGGGCGGCTGGGTCCTGTCTCAGCACCTGTGTCTCAGCTGAGGTGCAGGTACGGGATCTCTAAAACACTAATGCTCTTACATCACACTCCCCTACAAACAAGTTTCGTCCCTGATGACATGAATTATGTATCATCATATTCATGCATATTACAGAATATTGTCTCAGTTTACCTTGCATTTAGAGAGATTTTGTATGACTTTTATGTTCTATTCAATCATTTGTCGGAAATAGAGGTCTACACGAGTTTTTGATGAATTATAGGTAATTGGAGTGGAATTGGAAGCAAAAGCGGAGCAAGGAGCATCTAAGGATGTTAAGGAAGCTAAAGGAGTCTTGAAGGGTTCATAAAGAGCTAAGGAATTGCAAAGGAGAAGCATAGAAGACGAGCCAAGAGAAGAGCACTTTCTGTTGAAGAAAATCGTGCCAATTTACACATAAATCGGACAATTTTCCCCTAAAGAAATCGAACGGTTTTGTGTGTAAATCGACTGGGTCGATTTATTATGTTTTTCGGCAAATTGAAAAGACGACACAAAGCCCAATTAATTTGGGCTAGAGGAGAGTTTTGCCAAACGGCCCACTTGCAAGAAACTATAGAGGAGAACCCTAGGAACGAAAACGAGGAGGCCGCAGCGGGAAATCTTTACACGTTTGAGAGGAATTGAAGATTCTTGGAAGGAGATTGAAGGACTCTTTGCCGGAAAGCTAATCTTGATTCTAGTTGTGAGATCTCTTTGTTCATTGAAATACTTGTTGTTTTTGAGCACGGATTTGAGTTGTTTAGGAGATACATTGAGTCGTTTTGACAATCGTTTACAGATTTGAAGCTTATTGGAATTCTTTAGTCAAGATTCGGTTTCTTTGCGATTTTTCTCTCAACAATTAATTTGATTCGATTTTGAAAATGGTTGGCTAAAACCTTTGTGATTCTGGGGAGAATAGTTGATGATTAAGGCTTAGATGATGATAGACTGAACTCATTCAAACATTAGGACCCTGAGAGTTTAGATTTTAGTTTTGCGATAAACAGGAAAATCGGGCTGTTCTTGGGGAAAATCGACCGATTTTCTTATGAACAGGGCGATTTATTCTTCTGACGAACTTTAATTGAATCAATCTTTAACCAAAACTAATCCTTGCCTAAATCCCAACCTTGATTAACCTTTTTACCCTCTAATTGAATGTATGAAGACACTTCAAACCTAATTCTACGTTTATTAGATTAAGATTTCAAGATTTGGGTAATAAAGAGACTCAACATCCTTTATTAAGATTTTAATTGTGCTTGCTATTCTTTACTTTGGAGAGTCATATCCTGGAGTTTTAGATAGTTAGTTTGGACATAATTCCTGTCTTTAGATCTTTCTATATCGCAGCCTCAACAACCCTTATAGAGAGAACCTTTAGATTAGTCATATAGGTTTCGGAACTTCACCGTACGAATCCTACCTTTGAATAATTAATCTTGGCAATATAAACTTTGTCCTATATCTATAGAAGTGTCTTGAATCGAAAGCCGAAATCGGATACTTGAATCCTTGGAATCATTTCACTCTTATTTGATCACAAAAGCTTTTTGCACTTTTTGCTAGATAATTGAAATCGGAATTATTCTCACCAAATCCCTGAGTTCGACTCTGGAATTCTTACCTTACTACAGCTGATCCGTACACTGCGGGTTCGCTTTGCTTTTGAGTTCTAGATACAAATTTAAGACTTTGACGCACACACCTTTTGAGCGAACAGTCCCGAAACTTGCATAATCTCAACTGAGATTATGCAAGTTTCCGCCCGCTTAGTACCTTGACTGACCGCGCTCATACATCACACTCACCTGTGTCTCCGCTCAAAAAGGCCACAACCTATATCAATCTATAACCTCAAAACACATGCATGGAGGAATCATCTACTCCAGCAACACCATCACACTACTAAACAAGGCATAGAGGAAAACCATCTCCAACCAAACCGCGCTCATAACACCAAAACTTGGAGGAAAACCGTCTCTACTCAAACTATGTCCATCGATAATAGCATGGAGGAAAGAACCATCTCCAGCTAATCCTAATCATACATAATAGGATGGAGGAAAGAACCATCTCCAGCTATAACACACTCACGCTAGCAAACAAGATCTAATAAGATCATATATACGCATCATAACTAATGACATGAATTATATACCATCATATTCATGCATTATACGAGTCTATCGCATCAGTTTTACATAAATTTGATGAATATTGTATGACTTTTAGTTCATATTCATTTAAATTTCGAGAACAGAGGTCTACACACTTTTATTTGTGAAATTGTGGGTAAAAGGTGATGATGTGGGATGAAAAGGGAATAATATGGAGCATGACATCATTAAGGGTCAAGAGAGGAGCCAAAAGATATGAAAAGATATGAGAAAATATCACAAGAGAAGATAGAAGTTGCAACTAAAAGATATCACACGATCTGAGGTTTATCATATATGATCCGATTGGTTGTAGGATTGTAACCATAAGATCACATCTCATACACTATAAAAGGAGGATGTCTCAACACCTTCAAAGGCATCCAATTCCATCCAAGACTACTGAGTAATACTGTTCGCCACTTAGCGTGCGTGCAAATAAGCTTTAAATTTATAAAACCAGAATCAAGCAAGCGAACCCGCAGTGTACGGATCGATATAGTTAAGCAAGAATTCCAGAGTATCGAACACAGGGATTTGGGGGGAACAAATTCAATTATAGATTATCAAGCGAGTAAATGTAAGAAGCTTTTCAAGTATTGAGAAAACAACAATCCTAAAGATCCAAGTATCCAGCTGTGGCAATCGATTCAAGATATACTAATAATATAAGGACAGAGTTAAGATATGCAAAGATATGCTAATGTAAGGTAATCGTACGGTGAAGTTCCAAAAACCTTATATGATTCACCTACAAGACACTCTCGATAAAGGTTGTTGAGGCTTCAATATAGAAAGGTTCTAAAGGCAAGAATTAATGTCACATACCCAAACTTGTAATCCAAGGATCAAGACTAACTAAATCGATTAAGGTTGTAACACTCACAATCGAGGTAGAGGTTGTTGAGGCTTCACTACCACCTAGAAAAGGCAAGCCAAAACTAAGTTAAAGCAAATATTTAACTTTGGATTAAAGTAAAAGCAAGTTCGTAACTTAACACAAAATTACGGCTAGTTCTTGAGTTCCACGGCCGTGGAAGCTCAAGAACAGACCGTGGATTAGGTTTGTCGGCGATTCTCTCTAACTCTCAGGATCCAATCTGTTTATGAACGATCTATCATCATCTAAGCCACAACTATCAACCCTTCACCTTAGAATTGTTAAGGGTTTTTAGCCAACAATAGTCATATTGATATCAAATTCAAGAATTAAAAGATTGAAAGATGAAAACTTCCGAAAACCTTCAATAAACTTCAAATCAATCTCAAAGTCACAATCAAGAACAATAATCGTCACTAGATTCGGAATAGAACAAACAAACACAAATCTTAGATAAGAAGGAAGAACGGGATGTCAATCCGTCTTCTAAATCAAACCTAAGCAAGAAGCGAAATCTCCTTGCGAACAATCTTCCGAATCTTCAATCTTCCGTCAATCCGGAAATCGCAATAGCAATGCGCCAAAAATCCCTCAAGCAAATCTCCGCCAAAATGCGAAATTAGGGCAATTCCAAGCGCAAGTGTATGTGTAAAGCGAGGTGACGGAATCTCTCTTCGTCCGTCCTTTTATAGTGTAAGATAAAATATCGGCCCGGCCCAATTGCATAGGAGATTGTGGCTTAAAGTGTGGCGAAAAAGATCGCCAAGATCACGGTCGTGGAAGGGTTCCACGGCCGTAATTTAGAGCGTGGAAATCAACACGGTTTGAATCATCTTCTCCACGGCCGTAGAAGTTACTGGAATGAACCACGCTTCCCTAGCCATGGTTCCACGGCCGTGGACTTGAACGTGGAAAGTGGTACGGCCGTATTTTAGAGCGTGGTTTAGGGCAAGAACGTGATTCTTCCCTAGCCTCGTGCATTCTTCAAGTTGGCACTCCCTTAGCTCCTAAGAATGTCCTCAATCCATGGACATGCTCAATCAAACTCATCCTTGCTCAATTCCGTTTGGAAATAGCTCTCAATTACCTATAATCAACACAAAGCTTGTGTAGATCTCTATATGGACATTATAGACAAACTAGCTCACAAATGCATCAATGCTCAATCAATGACTATCAATATGAATCAAATACACTTAGAAAACGTGCTTAAAATATCACAATATTTCATGCTAATAAATAATCCCATACTTGCCACTTGCTTGTCCCTAAGCAAGGTCTTTCAAAAGCTTTAAAACAAGAGTTAGGATGAAATATGTGTACCTTCTCCAAGCAATACTTCTTTTTGGATGAATGTGCCTTCTAATCAATAGATCATTCTCAAATCTTGCTTCAATCGTTTATAAGACTTTCATACACTTAATCAATGAGTAAAGAGTAAAGAAAACTCATGAATCAATCAAACTTCCATACAAACATCATAACCCTTAAACATTATAAAAATCAATCATAAGAAACTTCAATTTAGATCACTAAGTCATATAACATTCTTTTGATCTTAAGGACTTTCAAAGAAAAAGGTCTAGAATGTGGAAAGGGAAGGAAAACTTTAAGGAATGTGGTGCATGAATCCGGGAAAGTGGACAACTACTCTTTTCTTCTTCTCTTGCGGTTTCCGCAACACTTTCAACTTAGAGCTTCGCTCTCTTCTTTTCATTTTTCGACTTTACTTTTGGAGTTATGGACAGAGGTGCACAAAAACCGAAGCCTAGGAGATTGGCGTTTCTCAATTTTTATGAGATGCCTCAAACCCTTAGCGCACATACCATAATCCGCTAGGAATATCGCTCAATCCGACTTTGGCAAGACACAAACACCCGGCTATGTGAATGGTGCCGAGTTACTCATCATCATGATTGAATTCCCCAAACCTACAATTTCTTTCTATTCCTTTGAATGCAAAGTATTGCTTTCATGGCCCTCCCATATCATACATGCCTTTTTCAATCAACTCCTCCAAATTCCCAGATAGGTAAAGGAGGTCAATATTTCAACGAGGGGCTAAATGATCAAAGAAAGAAGAAAGAAAAAATCGAAATGCCTTAATCATCTCAACAAGAAGCATAAGAACTTATAGTGCGATTTCAACTTCAATTCCTCAACATGATTTAGGTAACATTCATCACATTATGAAACTTGCAAAAGAGGCATAATCAACTCATTCAATTTCTTTTCAATTCACTATTCGTTTAAGCATGCAATTGTCATCAAACTCAATTCACAAGTAGCGATTATCATAGAAATCATCTTAATTCCTTAGAAGCACAAAATTTTTCTAAATTTTTCAATTTTTATGGGTTTTTCAAACTCTTTTTTTTTCATGCAATGCAATAATGAAACTTGCAACAATATAATGAACATGCAAGATAGTCTCAAATAGAAGCAATCATAGTGAGTAAGAGTTATTACAACTTTTAGTCACACCCCACCCCATACTTAGAACAAAAATTGTCCCTAATGTTCAAAAGAAAGAAAGAAAAAGAAAGAAAAGAAAAAGAAAATCACAAAGTGGCGGTGGAGCGGCTAAAGCTGTCGGTCATCATCATCGTCACTGCGGCGCCGGTGGAGGCGGGAATGGGGAGAAGCTAGGATCGTAGTGCCGCCCAAACTGCTGGCGGTAGACGTCTCTCATCATATGATCGAGGTCGTCCAAGCGTCCATCTCTAGCATCGGCTCGAATCTCCAATGCTCCCACTCTCTCTGAAAGGCCGGTGGCCCAATCTGGCATTTGCTCATACCATCCCGGGGCCTGGCTGTACCACCCTGGAGCGTCGGACGGTGCTGGTGTTGGTGCTGGTGCTGGTGGCTGCTGTGCGGACCATGGAGGTGGAGCTCCGTACCATGTAGGAGGTGTATCCATCCAAGTGGGTCTCTCACTCACGTTGGCGCAACGAGAAGACGAACCTGAAGCTCTAGCTGGACGTGGAGAACGTCTAGGCACATCAGAAGCAATATCCGGCTGATCCGGAAACGTGCCAAACTCCTGCTCTGCTCCTCCTCCTCCCTCATACTGATCCCTCATCTCCTCCTCCTCAACTACGGGCGGTGGTGGGACATACGGAGGAGCTACAATCCTGTTCGCATGCATAGCTGTGAACGTAGCCTTCCAATTATGGCGTCCAGCCATAATGGAGTACTCCGGGAGCCACTCAATGCCCCTCCCCGTCTTGCTCTCCCAAGGCATGGCTGCGTAAGGCGGACCTCTATGGGTAGGGAAGATAAGGCCTCTAGTCATGAAGGCCTGGAGTCCTAGGGGTACAGCTGGTATGCGTGTGCATGCAGAAAAGTCAACCCCCAACATCCTAGCAAGGTGGGTAACTATCCCACCATATCCAATGTTCCCCGCCCTCTTGTTCTTAAGCTTGCTCATGGTAGCAGCTAAGAGGGTGGCGCAGTCAGCAGGGCGCCCATACAGCATAGAATACAACAGAAAGAGCTCATCCGTCTTGATCTTTTGAGGTGTCTCCGTCCTAGGGAAGAGACACTCCGAAGAACACGGTGAGCAATCTTCAAGGCTAAGTGATACATCAACTTAGCCTTGGTATCAGCAGGTTGCCAGCGGTCCTCGCTGGCGTAAATCATAGCTACCTCCTCCCAAAAATCTTTGGCGTAAACGCCACTAGGAAAACGACCATTGAAGGTCTCTTGGAACCCAAAGAAGGCTCCAAACTCACGGATGGTAAAAACATAGTTTCTTTCCATAAGACGGAAAGAAACGGTCCTATCCACATGGTTGTGCTCGAACGATGTCACAACCTCTCTCGTTATCTCCTCATAAGCGTCCTCTTGGATAGCCGAGAAGACGATAAGATCGGCTCTATCCAAGAGCCAAGTAAGGTCATCTACTATGTTTAGAGGAACTAGATCCTCCAACCATAGATACCTAGGTCCGATAACTGCCCTCTTATGGATCCTCTCGAGTGCATCGAGATGATCCTCGTGAATGGTGGGTACTCTAGGGCTAGGAGGTGCGGGTGATAAAGGTGATGATGGAGGTGAAGGGGAGGAAGGTGGTGGTGCTCTAGAGGATGAAGATGAAGAGGGGTTACCCTTCCTCTTTTTGTTCTGCTCATTCTTCTTCTCCTTAATCCTCCCTGAAACTCTCCTAACAAAGTCCATCACTGTTCAAAATCACGGTCTGTTCTTACTTTTCCACGGCCGTGGAACTGACAGAGACCGTGATTCGTCTCGCTTTTTCTCAAAAATCCACAAACAGCACTCAAACTCAGCAATCAGGCAGCCCTAGTCTAATTCCTTCCAATTTCAATCAGTTCTCCTAAAATTTCTAGCAAAAACGAACCCAAATTGACGAAGATAGAGAAGACCGAAAAAAACCTAGGTTTCGGATTTTAAAATCCGAATTCTGCGTTCCTTGGTGAATTGCCGCTCGATTCGTTGCTTGGATCTCGTTGGTGGTCGAATTTGCTTCAATTTGGAACGAAGAATCGTTGAAAACGATTAACGAACGGAGATTTGAGGTGAAGGGCGTGGAATCGGTGAGAGAGGGTCGTGGAATTGGGTTTTTGGTGAGTTTTTGTGAAGAACGTGGTTTATATAGTGGCCGGCAAAATTTTTGAAAACCACGGTCTATCGGGGGGTTCCACGGCCGTGGAAATGTACGGAACCGTGGTTTTGGTGATTTTTCAAAGGCTTTTGGAAATTACGGTCACTGTAGCTGTCACGACCGTGGTTTAGGCCGTGGAACTCTTTGTAATGCTCCAAAGTCCAAGTTTCGTCACTTTTCTTCAAAATAACTCTTCCCCTTTCCTTTTTCACCGTTCCTACATCCAAAAACACGAACATACCGGAAGGAATCGAAGGCAAAACAAAGCAAAAACGTCTAAACTAAGCTAAACTATGAATCGAAAACAAAAACGTAAATGCAATACCTTGGGTTGCCTCCCAAGAAGCGCTTTGTTTAAGGTCCGTAGCTAGACCATTCTCGCACTTATTCGAGTGCGGTAGGCGCAAACTCTTCAGCTTGGAGTTCCGGCGTATACTTCTTGAGTCGTTGACCGTTCACCTTAAAGCTTCCGCCCGCTTCACCCCATACTTCAACTGCACCATGGGGGAAAATACGCTTAATTAGAAAAGGTCCAGTCCAACGAGATTTAAGCTTACCTGGAAAGAGACGAAACCTTGAACTGAAGAGGAGAACTTGATCTCCTTCTTTGAAGTCCTTTGGAATGATATGCTTATCATACCAACACTTTGCTCTCTCCTTGTAAATCTTGGCGTTTTCATAAGCGTTCAAGCGGAGTTCTTCCAGCTTATTAAGGTCTAAGAGACGCTTCTCTCCCGCTTCCTTCATGCTGAAATTTAACCATTTGATAGCCCAAAACGCCTTATGCTCCAACTCTACTGGTAAGTGACAAGACTTCCCATACACAAGGTTGTGTGGTGTGGTTCCTATGGGAGTCTTGTACGCAGTCCGGTATGCCCACAATGCGTCATCAAGCTTCAAAGACCAATCCTTCCTAGTCCTTGAAACTGTCTTCTCTAGGATTCCTTTGATCTCCCGATTTGAGATCTCAACTTGTCCACTAGTTTGTGGATGATAAGGGGTGGCGATCTTGTGAGTAACCCCATACTTAGCTAGAAGAGCTTCAAAGCGTCGGGCAATGAAGTGAGAACCTCCATCACTAATGATAGTCCTTGGTGTCCCGAATCATGGGAAGATGGTCTTGTTAAAGAACTTAACCACCACCATGGCATCATTGGTGGGAGAGGCAATCGCTTCCACCCATCTAGAAACGTAATCCACCGCCAAGAGTATGTATTGGTTTCCACAAGATGATGGAAACGGTCCCATAAAATCCACTCCCCAAACGTCGAAAATCTCCACCTCTTGGATGTTATTGAGAGGCATCTCATTCCTCCTAGAGATATTACCTGTTCTTTGACAAGCATCACAGCAAGAAACAAAGGATTGCACATCTCTAAATAAAGTAGGCCAAAAGAATCCAGATTGCAATACCTTTGCGCTAGTCTTGTTCGAACTAGCGTGTCCTCCACAAGGTAGTGAATGACAATGGCGGATGACACTTTGCATCTCATCTTCCGGCACACATCGCCGAATGATGCCATCCGGACCTCTCTTAAAGAGGAGAGGTTCATTCCAAAAGTATTCCCGAACATCCTTAAAGAACTTCTTTCTTTGTGCGTAGGATAATCCGGGCGGTATCTCCTGGCAAACCAAATAGTTAACAAAATCAGCAAACCATGGTTCGTTACCTTTGGAGATCACATCGATGCACTCCTCAATAATGTGTAGGTGTTCGTCCGGGAAGGAGTCATCTATAGGTAATTGGTCGTCATCTAGATGTGTTAGGCGACTCAAATGATCCGCAACAGAATTTTCCGAACCCTTCTTGTCGCGGATCTCTAGATCGAACTCTTGTAGGAGAAGAATCCATCTAATTAGCCTTGGCTTCGCATCCTTCTTTGCAAGGAGGTACCGGATCGTAGCATGGTCCGTGTAGACAATCACCTTTGCACCTACAAGATAAGAGCGAAACTTGTCAATAGCATAAACAATGGCTAAGAATTCCTTTTCCGTAGTGGCGTAGTTGAGCTGCGCTTCATCTAGCGTCTTGCTAGCATAGTATATGGCATGGGTTCGCCCTTCCTTTCGTTGTCCAAGAACAGCTCCTATAGCAACGTCACTAGCATCGCACATAACCTCAAAGGGAAGAGTCCAATCCGGAGGTTGGATAATAGGTGCTGAAATTAGAGCTTGCCGAATGGTGTTAAACGCATCCAAACATTCCTGCGAAAACTCAAAAACTACATCCTTCATCAATAGATTAGTGAGCGGTTTTGATATTTTAGAGAAGTCTTTAATGAAACGTCTATAAAATCCAGCATGTCCTAGGAAACTTCTTATCCCTTTCACCGAAGTTGGGGGAGGAAGCTTCTCTATAGTCTCTATTTTCGCCTTATCCACCTCTATCCCTCTACTAGAGATTAGGTGTCCTAAAACAATTCCTTCCTTTACCATAAATTGACACTTCTCCCAATTAAGAACTAGATTAGTGTCTTCACATCTTTGTAAAACAAGAGCAAGGTTAGAAAGGCAATTGTCAAAAGCGGAACCGTATACGGAGAAGTCATCCATGAAGACCTCCATGATTTCCTCAATGTATTCGGAGAAGATGGCCATCATGCACCTTTGAAAGGTGGCTGGGGCGTTGCAAAGCCCGAACGGCATTCTCCTATAAGCGAACGTACCCCATGGGCACGTGAACGTGGTCTTCTCCTGATCGTCCGGGTGTATCGGAATCTGAAAGAAACCACTATAACCGTCAAGATAGCAAAAGTGTGAATGTTGCGCTAACCTTTCAAGCATTTGATCGATGAAGGGTAGTGGGAAGTGATCCTTCCTCGTCGCGTTGTTAAGCTTGCGGTAGTCAATGCACATCCGTCATCCCGTTACGGTTCGGGTAGGAATGAGTTCGTTATTCTTGTTGGTGATGACCGTCATTCCTCCCTTCTTTGGAACTACTTGAACCGGACTCACCCACTTACTATCGGAAATAGGATAGATGATACCTGCATCAAGAAGTTTAAGAATTTCCTTCTTGACAACCTCCTTCATGGTCGGATTTAACCGCCTTTGAGGTTGTCTTGAAGTCCTAAAGTCTTCCTCCATTAATATTTTATGCATGCATAGGGAGAGTTTGATTCCTACTAAGTCTTCTATAGTATAACCTAAAGCTTTCCTATGTTTCCTAAGGACAACCATAAGCTTACTATGTTCATCTATGGTTAGATCGGAACTAACAATAACTGGATAAGTAGAGTTAGGTCCTAGAAAAGCGTACCTTAGATGAGTAGGAAGTGGCTTTAGTTCCATTGCTTTCGGAGCTTCCAATGGTTCTTGAGGAGCATCCGATGCCTCCTTAGAAGTGTCTAAGGGTGTAGAGGGTGTGGGAGAAGAATCAAAAGAAGTTGAAGAAGTGGCTCGATCACCTTCTTCCACGGCCTGAATCACGGTTTCCATACATCTTCCACGGCCGTGGTTTAGGGCGTGGAAGGTGGTTACGGTTGCTCTGCCTTCTCCACGACCGTGTAACCCTCAAGAGTGGGACACGGTTTGGTTGATGAAATCCACGGCCGTGGAATATAGTGTATGGCCGTGGATTCTCACGTTTTCTGCCTCGTCGTGGAGCATCTCAAATTCCACTTCACCCACTTCTTCTTGTGCTTCTAAGGCTTCTATTGCCTCATTGCACTCCTCTTCTTCCCCTACATTCGTTAGACTCATAGTAATAACCTTTTGCAAAGGATCTTTGAAGAGAATAGCACTTACCTCTTCTCTAGACAACCCTTCTTCATCTTGGATATTGAATATATCCTCATCAAAGATTGGCTCCTTCACTAGAGTGGAAAGGACAAACTCTACCTTCTCTTCTCCTATGTCAAAGGCGAGTCTAGTATTCTTGCAATCGACTATGCAGCCGGAAGTTGCAAGAAACGGTCTTCCGAGTATGATCGGGACCGAACTATCTGCAGGAATGTCAAGCACAACAAAGTCAATGGGAACAAAGAATTTACCTAGCTTGACTGGGACGTCTTCTACAATACCGACGGGGCGAGTGATGGATCGATCCGCCATGTACAACGTCATCTTCACCGGTTTAGGGTCGCCTAAACCGATCTTCCTACATAATGCAAGTGGTATGATGCTCACACTTGCTCCCAAGTCACATAACGCATCATATGCGACATCTCCCACTCCTATGGGAATGCAAAACGACCCCGGATCCTTTAGCTTGGGGGGCATTTTCGCCTTCATGGTCTTGATGAGATCCGAAGAATCCAAACTCATCTTAACCTCACCTAAATCTTCTAGCTTCCTCTTGTTGGAGAGGAGCTCCTTCAAGAACTTGCCATAAGCCGGCATACCTACAATAGCGTCAATAAAGGGTATATTAATATGCAGCTTGCTCATGAGTTCTATAAACTTACCAAATTGTTTATTTAGGCGCGCTCTCGCTCTAGATTGAGGGAATGGTAGGGGAGGTTTGTAGGCCGGAGGAGGAACGTAGACATCTTCCTTCCCCTTCCCCTTCTCTTTGTCTTTCTCAACGGGGACTTCAACAAACTTAGGTTGTGGATCGGTGGTAGTCACTCCGCTCCTAGTTGTGATTGCCATCACCCTTCCCTTAGGGTTGTCCTCCGTCTTTCCTGGAAGTTTCCCTTGATTCCTAGGAACTTCCTCCGCATGGCTGAACATTTGGTTTTCCAAAACCTTTTGGGCTTTATCAACCTTAGAAATTTGATCATCAACCTTAATGATACGGTTCTCCAAACCTTGAAGCTTTCCCAAGATCGTTTCCAACATGGGATCGGGCTTCTCCTTCCCCGATGTGTTTCCTTCATTAGATGTTTGCCCCTGGCTTTTCAAAGGAGTAGAGGAAGAGGAAGGTGGAGTTAGTGAATTCGAATTGGAAGGATAAGAATTACCGGAATTTTGTTGATTGGAGCGCCAATTGTTGTTGTTTGAACCCCTATTGTTGTTCCAATTGTTGTTCCGGTTGTTGTTGTTCCGGTTGTTGTTGTTGCCATTCCAATTATTCCGGTTGTTGTTCCGGTTATTGTTGTTGTTGCGGTTTGTGTTTTCACCGCCGTTGTTGTTGTTGCCCAAATAGCCAACATCCTTTCCTTGTTGCTTTGGAAAGTTGGTCTTGATAGCCTCCTTCAACTCTTTGATTTCATTGTTGAGGGAGAAAATTTATTTTGAGCTTCATGTGTGAGCTTCGCTCCTTGCTCCACACGATTTCCCTCTACCTTCCGGTGGGAATACTTCTCTATGACCCTTGCTTGTTTCTCAATGAAGTCCCAAGCGTCATCTTCCCTCATGTCCATGAATGTACCACATGAGAGGGATTGGAGCTTGAATTGTGTCTCCACATCCAGCCCCTTATAGTATATCTCCAGCAATGCAAGCTTGGATATGCCATGATGAGGGCAATCCAATAACAAGTCCTGAAACCTTTCCCAAGATTGAAACAAACTTTCGTTAGATCTCATGGAAAATGCATTAATCTTACCTCTAAGTTCCGCCGTTTTGGATGCCGGAAAGAACTTAGTGAGGAACTCCGCGGAAAGGTCTTCCCATGTGTCTAGCTTCCCACTAGGAAGAGCTTGGTACCAAGACAATGCTTTCCCCTTCAAGGAGAAGAAGAAAGGCTTGAGCTTATAGTTGTTGGTAGTTGCGTTCTTCGGCCTCATTGTCTCCATCATACACTCAAAGTTTTGCAAGTGCTGGTGTGGAGATTCAGCGCTTGTCCCGCCAAATTGGTTTTGGCGAACAAGAGTAATAACTTGAGGGTTGAAGCTAAACCCTTGTACATCATCAGCATCAAAGTTCACACCTAAATGGCGTGGATGCTGCGTTGGATCCATCCTTTGGCCAAGAGTTCTTGGCACCGCATCCACACGTTCGATCCTTGCATTCCTAGGTGGAACACGGCGATTAGCAGCTGCCCGTGGATGGAATGGATTCACATTGATTGTGGGATCAATTTCCTCTAGCGGTGGCATGGAGGAATCGCTATCATCAGTAGATGAATGACCCCTATTCAACCTTAAGGATCTCCTTGAAGATTTCTTGCTCCCCTTATTCTTAAGGTTGCTTAGTTCTATCCTCATCTGGAACATCATATCTTTTAGATCGTCAACTTGAGATTGATGACGATCCATTTCATCTCTACGTGTCCTCTCACTCCATAGGAGTTGAGCTTCTTTCTCCGCTAGCTCCGATTGAAGATCACGTTCGTTTCCTTCAGCCATCTTCTTTTCCTTACGCTTTTGCCTTAAAGTCCTCTCAAGCTCTTGATCAAGAGGCAAGAGGTCTCCGGTGTTCCTAGACCTACGCATGCACTTGAAAAGATATCAAATAACAAGAGCAAAGCTCCCAAGCTTGACAACCGGTAACCGAATTCGGCCTAAACTAAAACCCCGGCAACGGCGCCAAAAACTTGTTCGCCACTTAGCGTGCGTGCAAATAAGCTTTAAATTTATAAAACTAGAATCAAGCAAGCGAACCCGCAGTGTACGGATCGATATAGTTAAGCAAGAATTCCAGAGTATCGAACACAGGGATTTGGGGGGAACAAATTCAATTATAGATTATCAAGCGAGTAAATGTAAGAAGCTTTTCAAGTATTGGGAAAACAACAATCCTAAAGATCCAAGTATCCAGATGTGGCAATCGATTCAAGATATACTAATAATATAAGGACAGAGTTAAGATATGCAAAGGTATGCTAATGTAAGGTAATCGTACGGTGAAGTTCCAAAAACCTTATATGATTCACCTACAAGACTCTCTCGATAAAGGTTGTTGAGGCTTCAATATAGAAAGGTTCTAAAGGCAAGAATTAATGTCACATACCCAAACTTGTAATCCAAGGATCAAGACTAACTAAACCGATTAAGGTTGTAACACTCACAATCGAGGTAGAGGTTGTTGAGGCTTCACTACCACCTAGAAAAGGCAAGCCAAAACTAAGTTAAAGCAAATCTTTAACTTTGGATTAAAGTAAAAGCAAGTTCGTAACTTAACACAAAATTACGGCTAGTTCTTGAGTTCCACGGCCGTGGAAGCTCAAGAACAGACCGTGGATTAGGGTTTGTCGGCGATTCTCTCTAACTCTCAGGATCCAATCTGTTTATGAACGATCTATCATCATCTAAGCCACAACTATCAACCCTTCACCTTAGAATTGTTAAGGGTTTTTAGCCAACAATAGTCATATTGATATCAAATTCAAGAATTAAAAGATTGAAACATGAAAACTTCCGAAAACCTTCAATAAACTTCAAATCAATCTCAAAGTCACAATCAAGAACAATAATCGTCACTAGATTCGGAATAGAACAAACAAACACAAATCTTAGATAAGAAGGAAGAACGGGATGTCAATCCGTCTTCTAAATCAAACCTAAGCAAGAAGCAAAATCTCCTTGCAAACAATCTTCCGAATCTTCAATCTTCCGTCAATCCGGAAATCGCAATAGCAATGCGCCAAAAATCCCTCAAGCAAATCTCCGCCAAAATGCGAAATTAGGGCAATTCCAAGCGCAAGTGTATGTGTAAAGCGAGATGACGGAATCTCTCTTCGTCCGTCCTTTTATAGTGTAAGATAAAATATCGGCCCGGCCCAATTGCGTAGGAGATCGTGGCTTAAAGTGTGGCGAAAAAGATCGCCAACATCACGGTCGTGGAAGGGTTCCACGGCCGTAATTTAGAGCGTGGAAATCAACACGGTTTGAATCATCTTCTCCACGGCCGTAGAAGTTACTGGAATGAACCACGCTTCCCTAGCCATGGTTCCACGGCCGTGGACTTGAACGTGGAAAGTGGTACGGCCGTATTTTAGAGCGTGGTTTAGGGCAAGAACGTGATTCTTCCCTAGCCTCGTGCATTCTTCAAGTTGGCACTCCCTTAGCTCATAAGAATGTCCTCAATCCATGGACATGCTCAATCAAACTCATCCTTGCTCAATTCCGTTTGGAAATAGCTCTCAATTACCTATAATCAACATAAAGCTTGTGTAGATCTCTATATCGACATTATAGACAAACTAGCTCACAAATGCATCAATGCTCAATCAATGACTATCAATATTAATCAAATACACTTAGAAAACATGCCTAAAATATCACAATATTTCATGCTAACAAATACAATCGAAGGCGCTAAGGAAGGCATTTGGAAATGAAGATCGAAGGAAGTTCGGAAGTTCTAGTCCAAGAATAGAGGTCTTGGAAGTTTTGTGAGTTTGATTCTATATTCTGCCTTTGTGAACGTGATTTGGAGTTTGTTATTGAGTTTTTCTTTGAGTTTTGAAAGATTAAGCATTGTTCTTATGCTCTTGGTTTGGTTTTATTCAAGATTCAAAGTTTTCTCATCATTCTTTGCTTTCTTGAT
This sequence comes from Fagopyrum homotropicum, assembly GCA_033239125.1. NCBI lineage: Eukaryota > Viridiplantae > Streptophyta > Magnoliopsida > Caryophyllales > Polygonaceae > Fagopyrum > Fagopyrum homotropicum. The sequence goes on from BSWB01000004.1 coordinate 28,288,329, forward strand.
TTAATATCTCTTTTGATTTTGATAATGTGTTTTCTTGGCTAAAACCCTTGTGATTAGAGGGTGATTGGTTGAAGATTGTGGTTAAGATGATGATAGAATGACCTTCACAAACAGATTGGACCCTGAGAGTTGAGTTTAACCTTAACAGAAGGAAAAATCGGATTGTTCGTTGAGTAAATCGGACGATTTCTAGGGATGAACAACCCAATTTTCCTTATGTCGTACCTATCTTGCTTTATCCTTTGTCCTTGGTTAAAGATTGCTTAAACCCTAGCCTTGTTGAACCTTTCTAACCTATATCTGAGTGTGGGAAGAGACTTACTCGGTGATTCCCATTCTTGGTTGCCAACAATTACAAGATCTAGGTAATAGAGGATTCAAACTCCTCTATTAAGGTCGAGTGTACCAAAACCCTTACCTTTGTGAGTTAACCTAATTCCCTTGGGTTTTGTGTTTGGTTTTGAGAATATTATCCTTCCCTTAGATCCTCTATCTTATCGAGACTTAACATCCTTTATTTAGAGCCTTTGGGTTTGGACATGGGTGGTGGAGACTTCACCGTACATCATTCCGTTTTAGAACACATACCTTAGCAATCCCAGCTCTGTCCATATAATCTTTAGAAGTCTTGAATCAAAAACCGCAGTCGGATGCCTTGATCCTTAGAATCCTTTTTCCCAAATCTTTACACAAAACCAATTCTTTGTCTTTTCATTGTCAATAGTTGCATCTTTCCTTGTTAGATTTCTTATTCTTATTTTGATTTCACCAAATCCCTGTGTACGACCCTGGAATTCTTGCTTTTATTACAATTGATCCGTACACTACGGGTTCGCTTAACTTGCATTTATTCTTGCTATAAATATTAACACTTGCACACACACTTTGGAGCGAACAACAGCTAGCACGAAAACACATCATAACACATAAACATAACATACACTCATCAAGATATCACTAAGATCTACTCGTGGATCCTACTGGTGCATCTATCTCGGTATAGAACTCTGGATAGTTCCTCTGGATACTATCCTCAGTCTCCCATGTAGGCTCATCAAGTCCTCGTCTAGACCATTGTATCCTAAGCATAGGAATGTCCTTCGAACACAAGCGTCTCACACCTCGCTCTAGGACTGTAATCGAGTGCTCAACAAAGGTGTGGTCCAACTCGACCACTAAGTCATCATAGCTGACGATGTGTCTCGGATCTGGTATGTACTCCCTCAGCTGAGACACATGAAATACAGGGTGAATACCCTCTAATCTCGGAGGCAAAGCCAATCTGTATGTTGCTCTCCCAACACTATCCAACATCTCAAAAGGACCGACATATCGGGGACTCAGCTTCCCTTTTATGCCAAAACATCTGACGCCACGCGTTGGTGATACTCTCAGCCAGACATAAGCTCCGACGCCTCTTGTCTACATATGACTTCTAGCGATTATGTGCAGCCAGCATCCTCTCTCTAATCAGCGCTACTCGAGCCATATCATCCTGGATCTGCTCTAGCGCTATCCAGCTAACATTGTTAGGCTCATCCCATCATAACGGTGTACGAAATCACCGTCCATACAGTGCCTCATACGGGGCCATCCCAATCGATGTATGTCAGCTGTTGTTGTATGAGAACTCAACCAATGGGAGGTAATTTGACCATCCTTCCAAATCCAACACACAAGCTCACAAAATATCCTTCAACGTTTGAATGGTCCTCTCAGACTAACCATCTGTCTGAGGATAAAACGCAATTGTATAGTGCAAACTCGTTCCCAAGGTGGTCTGAATCTGCTGCCAAAACCTCGAGGTGAATCGTCCATCTCGGTCTGAGACGATCGTCCTCGGTACACCAAGGAGTTTCACTATCTACCTAGTGAGCTCCTTAGCTAATCTACTCAGTGGCCATGTTTCTCTGATAGGGATGAAACGTGCAGTCTTTGTTAGTCGGTCAACCACAACCCAAATAGCATCAAAACTTCTACTCGGTCTCAACCCTGTCACAAAGTCGATGGAGATGTCCTACTACTTCCATTGTGGTACTAGCAGTGGATGGAGCTCTCCTTCTGGTCTGCAATGCTCTATCTTGACATGCTGACATGTCGCACACTGAGCCACAAATTTGGCCACATCGGGCTTCAATCCTCCCCACTAGTATGAACGTCTCACATCCTGATACATCTTACTCGCACCTAGGTGCACTGAGTAAGTTGTGGAATGAGCCTCCTGCCTTAGATCTGCATCAGCGGGTACAAAGACGCGGTCCCGACGTCTCATCACTCCATCTACTCCTATGGAAAACTGTGAGGCATCACAATGAGACATCCGATCTCGTATCCTTATCAACGTTGGGCAAGTCCCTGCTTCTGTTGGATTTCACCCAACATATCAGTAGAACCTCTAAGATACTCAACTCGGCATCCTCATCAGGAAACTAGATGTTCATCTCTAGCCACGCTAGATCTCTCAACAGTTGAGGTTGTACTGTTAGTCTCGCAATCGCCTTCTCTCGACGCGTCTTCCTGCTCAGGGCGTCGGCGACAACATTTCCTTTCCCTGGATGGTACAAAATCTCAAGGTCAAAGTCCTTGATCAGCTCAAGTCATCTACGCTGGCGGTTATTCAATTCCCGCTGCGTGAAAATATACTTCCGATTCTTATGGTCTGGGAAGATCTGACATGTAGCACCATACAGGTAATGTCTCCAAATCTTCAATGCATGAACTACCGTTGCCAGCTCCAGATCATGAGTCGGTTAGTTATCCTCATACCTCTAGACGCATATGCAATCACCCTGCCACGCTGCATCAGAACACATCCCAAGCCTAGCTTGGATGCGTCATTATAGACTATAAAGTCCTCTGTGCCCTCCGGCTGCACTAAGATGGGAGCGGAAGTCAGATGTCTCTTCAGCTCCTCAAAACTTTGAGTACACGGCTCGGACCATACAAACCGGGTAGTCTTCCTCAATAGGTTGGTAAGTGGACGGGCAATCACAGATAATCTCTCCACAAACTGTTGGTAATAACCGGCTAAGCCAAGAAAGTTGTGCACTTCCTTGACGTTTGTCGGTGTCGTCCATGCTACTATAGACTCGATCTTCGCCAGATCAACCTTGATCCCATCGGCGGAGATAACATGACCCATAAATGCTACCTTTGACATCCAGAACTCACACTTAGAGAACTTGGCATACAGTTCTCTACCCCTCAAAACTCGCATCACTGTCCTCAGGTGTCCTGCATGTTCCTCTCTGCTACGAGAGTACACTAGAGTATTGTCTATGAAGACCACCACAAGATGATCCAGAAAGTCGATGAATATGTCATTCATCAACTCCATAAAGACGGCGGGCGCATCCGTGAGCCCGAATGGTATCACTACAAACTCGTAGTGGACATACCGAGTCCGAAATGTCGCCCTATGCACATCCTCCTCTCTCACCCTCAACTGGTGATAACCCGAGCGCAAGTCGATCCTGGAGAACACAATCGCTCCCTGAAGCTAATCTAACAAGGAATCAATGTGGGGCAAAGGATACTTGTTCTTGATGGTCACCTTGTTCAGCTCTTTGTAGTCGATGCACAATCTCAACGATCCGTCCTTCTTCCGCACAAAGAGGACAGGTGTTCCCCACGGGGATACACTAGGGCAGTTGAATCCCTTCTCAACCAACTCCTCGAGTTTCAGCTGTAACAACTCGATAGGCGTCATGCAGTATGGGGCCTTTGGATCGGTCTCGTACCAGGCTACAACTTGATACCGAAGTCCATGCTCCTTTGAGGCGGCAAACTGGATGACTCAACAAACACATCCAGAAACTCGCAGACCACTAGGATGTCCTTTAACGTTGGACTCTCGCTCTCCTTCATGGCATAACACCATAAGGCCTCACAACCCTGTGTGATCAATCTCGTTGCTCGTATTGCGCTAATAACCATACCCGTCTTTCCAAGGTCCCAACCTCGGAAAATCTCTATCTAACCCGACTTGGTAGAGACCGTCACGGTCCTCCTACCAACATCTAACACAACACGATGTCTATCCATCCAATCCATACCAAGAATGACTTCCTCATGCACCAGCGGCATGACAAAGAAGTCTATAACCAAATCGCGGTTTCCTAAATGTATAGGACAACCGTGTACCTCTCGGGTACCTCTAACCTGACCCCCATCTGGTAACCCTATCAAGAAAGGTCTACCCTCTTCTAGATCTAAGGTCAGTCTATCAATGCATGCATCAAAAATGAAAGAGTGTGTCGCACCCGTATCAAACAAAACTCTAACAGGTAAACCATGAATCAGAATGGTACGTGTAGTAGCTGGTGCTGGCGGCTCCTTAGCACTCCTCAGCTCAAAAACTCGATCTCTGCCTCTACGCGGTCCTGGAGCGGAACCCTGAGTAGCAGGATGGTTTGAGACTCTCTATTGTCCTTGTGTCTGGTGTTGAAGTGGTCTTTGTCCACCTCTTGTTGCACCAACAGGGGAAGAACCCTGCTGTGATGCCACCTTGCCCTGACGATAATGTAAGAGTCTTAGTCTTGAGGTGTGGAGAGAGTGGTAAGATTTGCCTAAACCGCCCCCGCGGCCAGGCTAGGCGCCCTTGCGCCATCTCAGATCCGCCCCTGCGGACACCATGACCTGCCCCCACGGTTTGTGGTGTGCTACAGCCGGTTTTGTTGACCTTGACCCGTGCTTTTGGATGGCTTCCTATATAAGCTTCTTCCTTGCTTCAGGAGGAGGGTTTCTCATTTCTTCCAGCTCTATCTTCTCTCCCTCACATTCTTCTTCCCTTCTTCTCTTCCTTTGAATCTTTTTCTTGTTTCCTTGATCTTGCAAGATTTTTTATGAGAGTTTGATACTTGGATGATGATGTTGATAGTGTACAATGTTTTTGTGCCTTTGATGAGCCAGCCTTGATGTTGTGGTGAGGAGTCTCCCTCTGTTAGGTTCAACTTGGTGAGTTCTTCATCTCTTTCTTCTTTCTTCTTCTTTCTTCTTCTTTCTTTCTTCTTTTCTTCTCTTCTTCCCTTCTAGCTTAGGATTCCACAAGATTTGATCTTGTGGCAGCCTTCTTAGGCTTTGTTTGATGTATATATGTGTGTATATGTATGTTTGGGGCTGCTGGTTGGAGAAGGTGTGAAGAGGTTCGAGTGAAGAAGTGAAGAGGAGCTGAAAGTGTGCATCCTACACACCAGCCACCCTGCGCCACCTCACGCCCGCCCCTGCGGGTCCCTACTTTCCAACCTTGTGTTGATCTTGTCACGCAGGTGTGTCTTGCTTCCGGGCTTGCCTAAGGATGGCATTGTCCCTTCCTTTCCTAGTGTTAGTGTGTAGTATCATGCTAGGTATAGATGAGAGTGTGATGATGATGTTATGATCATGTTATGCCTTGTATGGCTTTGAGCTTTAGTAGGTTGTGAGGCTTAGGTTGATGATGATCTTATGGATCCTTTGGGTCTAGGTGTGACCCCTTTGATTGATAGGAGATTGATATATCTCTATACCTTGTTATTAGGCAGTGTCCCTCTCAGGATTGGAGGTTGATCGTGGTTGAGATTATACGAGGTTGAGGTAAGTCCATAGGACTTACTTAGCTATCATCCTTATATTGGGTGTTTGCATGAGTGGTGTGTGTGTTATATGCTTGATATGATAGCCTGCGATGTCGATTGTTACCGAACTATATTTTATTGATAGCCCCATTGTGTGGCAATGATAACCTTTCCCTTTCATCCTGTAAGGAGTTGGGAGGTTCTCTGATGTCAAGCCACCTGGTATATATGAAGGGCGCAATCCAATTCCATAGGGTACACGGGTTGTGTGACCGACACTACTTCCAAATGGATAGAAGGCTCAGAGGCGAGGATGATACGGTCCTCGTGTCACATAGTTTCATCTATCTATCTGTCTATATATATATATATATATATATATATATATATATATATATATATATATATATATATATGTATATATATATATATATACGATTTGAGTGAATGACTACTTATATAAAGATAATAAAATGGGTAAATGTGTGACAGCATGATTATGTGTTTATCTTTCATGACTTGTGCTTGTGCTTATGCACTACCTTATATACGTTTGGTTAGCTAACGGTTTTATACTGTGTTGTAGATGTCTTGCAGGATAGGAGAGTTGCAGAGTGATCTGGTAGGGTGACAGGCCGAGGACTCTCGTACATTAGGTGGTTATGGTTTTGGGGATGTTTATGTACCTCCTGCGTGAGGATGATGTTTTGTATACCTCCTATGTGAGGATGATGTTTTATACTCGGCCATGACTTTGTTTACCTTTGATGTACAGTTTTTTACCATTTTATGTATTTGTTTTATATCTGTCAGTGCCATGTTGTTAGGTCCAGTGAACTTGTTGTCAAGCTAGGGTCAGGATCCACTGTGAGATCCTAGCCCAATGTGACGCCCCGAATCCCGGGGAATTGTGGTGTTATAGACAAAATGTAGACCTATGTCCTGGCTTCCCACGAGAGAAGCATGTCACTGGCGCTCTCGGGCAATAAATCAATAGGTGTTCACACTCGCCGCAGTTATAACACTGTCGGATCCTCTCACAAGTCTGTGCAGACATTGGATAACTCGAGTGGCCCTGAGTCTGGCCTCGCCCGTACCCAAATGCTCCTGCACCTGTCTGTCCTCTACGCTGTCTCTTCTCAGACCGTCCCATCTAAGAAGTCCTCATCTTGCTAGCCCGCTCACGCTTGTAAGCTAAGTCTCTATCCTGGTAGTCTGTCAGATACTCGCAATGAAAACCCGCCATGTAAGAGCGTGTACTCTCCCTTAGTCGGCGGGAGAACAGATACACGTGATGGTCCTCAAAAGGTTCAACTAGACCTAGTAATGTCAGCTCCGTTTGGAAATGACTGATGGCATCGGCTATTGGCACATCCTCGAAGCCTGCCTCGACAAAATCTTACAGTTTCTCCCTCCTCAAAGAGGCAGGGCAGAAACGCTCTCTAATCATGGCCCGCGTCTGGTCATAGCTAGTGGCTCAAACTCTCATAGTCCTCCACCACTGCTGAGCTAGGTCATGGAATAGAGTTTGTAGTACCTCTATCCGTCTGTCCTCTAAACATCTAATAGACTCAAGAGTTGAGTCCACATGTCCAATCCAGACCTCCCTCTCCAATCCCACCTTCCCAGAGAAAGGTGGTACTCCTAGCTGATGGAATGCCTTCAACCAAGTGTTTGGTTGAGACCCTCTATACTCCTTTGGAGCTCTAACAACCTCAGCAGCACGTACTGGCATAACTGGAACCTGAGTTGCTCCCTGGGACATCTCATAAGATCCCTCCTGTGCTGGCAGATCCGGGGCACCTCTACCCGCTCTGGCAACCTCCTCAACTCGTTTGATGTACGCGCGGAACTCTGGTCCCCTCATAAACCCTTGATCGGAGTCATCTGACTGGACTCGTTGTGATCGCTGCCTCGCAGATCCACCGCTCCTAGTCTCAAGAACGACGCTCTCGGCTACCTCCTCCTATATCTCCTTTGCTATAGGCAGATCAACAGCGGGAACTGGTCCTTGACCTATCACTACTGGAGGAAGAGATGGTCTACCTCTACCTCGTCCAACTACAGATGTCGCTCTAGTTTGAGCCATCTGTGGGGTATACACACCTAACTTATAAGGCTATATATATATATGTCATATGTATAGATATATATAATACTTAATCCAACATACATGCAATCACAGCATCACATAATAGGTATCCATATATATATATATATATATTATCGAGATCTTCAGAAGGATGATGGCTTCCTGTATACACTATCCCAAAACATCTGTACTTGTTTCAAAACCAAAATCCTTTTTCAAAAGGCACAACTCCTTCGGGTTCTGGTTATTTATCTATTCGACCTTTATTGCAGATTGCAAATGTCATTGTTGTCAACCTAAGGCTTTGATATCAACTTTATAACACCCCGAATCCGCGGGACTCGGGGTGTCACGTGGGCTAGGATCTCACAACCGAGTACAAAACAACAACATCATATTCATACAAGGATATAACACCCCAAAACCCTCGCATATCCTAGTGTACAGAAGTCCTCAACTGATCACCTTGTCTGGCTCACTTTGCAGTCCTCCTAACCTGCAGATAATCTAGAACACGGTATAAACCATTAGCTAACAATAATGAATACGAATGAAGCAACAACACATATAACACATCAGCATATCATACATGCAATGTCCACACACAAATCCATTTATTATCTTTACTTAAGTTATACCATTACTAATTCATTACTTGTGTTACAAGGAGTAGAACTACCTCACCTATGTTTCCTTTCACACAAGTTTGAAAAGGTGTCAATCATCACCACCTGGAGGACCAGTCACAAAGAACCCCCTAGCTACCCATATTGAGTCAAGCAAGTTATCACCGCCCGTTATCATACACTTGAGCCAATAATATACATGTAGGGTCATCCTAGTCCGGTTAAGTTATAAATGTAACATACATATGCTCATACGCAGCCACAATACACACTCAACCCCATACTGCTCGCTAAGTAAGTCCCAAGGACTTACTTATCTCAAACGCAATCCGTACACAGCTTTCCCTCGGGGAAACGATCAGTGCCTACATCAGCAAAGCACAACAATATCAACATCATCCCAAGGTTAGGAGATTCCACCTCCTAAACCCTATACCTATCCTCAATTCATAACTCAAATCCAAACCTCATAATCACATCACAACTCATGAATGCCTAAAGCATTACCTCAACATTCATCTCCTCGTCTCATTATTCACCTCAAAGTGTGTGGGTGCAAATAAGTTTTAATTATAAAATTGAAATCTAAGCAAGCGAACCCGCATTGTACGGATCGGCGTAGTTAAGCAAATATTCCAGAGTATCGAACTCAGGGATTTGGTGAAACAAAATCAGTTTCAAGTAGTCGAGCAATCAAAGTATAGAAGCTTTGCAAATAATTGGAAAAACAGCTACCCTAAAGATCCACGTATCTAATTGTGGCAATCGATTCAAGATATTCTATATTTATAAGGACAGAGTTGAGATTGCAAAGGTATAACTAATGTAAGGTTGAGTACGGTGAAGTTCTAAAACCTTATATGTCTAACTCAAAGACTCGCTCTATAAAGGTTGTTGAGGCTGCAGTATAGAAAGGATCTAAAGGTAAGAATTAATCTCAAATACCCATGTCCAAACCCAAGGAATCAATGATAAGCTAAAACGGTTAAGGTTGTGACACTCGGAATCGAAATAGAGGATGTTGAGTCTCACTACTACCTAGGAAAGGCAAGCAAAGGCTAGGTTAAAGCTAATCTTGAACTTTGGATCAAAGCAAAAGCAAAAGTCGTAAAATAGGGAAAATAACGGCTAGATCTTGAGATTCCACGGCCGTGGAACTCAAGAACATGTTGTGGTTTAGGGTGTCGATGAGGTTTCTCACACTCTTAGGGTCCAATCTGTTTATGATCGATCTATCATCATCTAAGCCACAACTATCTACCCTTCACCTTAGAATTGCTAAAGGGTTTTAGCCAATAATCATCATCATTATATCAAAAATCAATTTAAGAAGAAAGAAAGATGAAAACCCTCAAAAACTCAATAATAACACAAAATCAATCTCGAATCCGAATAACAAAAGTATGTTTATTGATAGGTGATGGAATCACTATCATTTAGGTTAGTTTTTAGAGTCTTTTGTTACATTAGCTTCGGTTTATGCTACTAACTCCTTGGTCCAGAAGAATAAGACTAAAAGAAGATAAAGAAGGAGTTATAAGCACTTAGGAGTGAAGATCATTCACGAAGCAAAGCTTCTGTTGCCTCACCGCCCCCGCGGAGCAGTGTCACCGCCCCTGCGGGTGACACCATACTCCGGAGCGCAGCCTGGGCCTTCGCCAGCGCCAGGAACGAAGACTGTCACCGCACCTGCGTCAACCCTTGGCGCCCCTGCGGTGACTTGCCCGAAAAAAGCAAAGACCAGCGCCCCTGCGCCTCTGCTTGCGCCTCTGCCTGCACCTCAACCTGGGAGATGGAAGATGAAGAGTCAGTGTCACCGCCCCCACGTTGACACTGGGACGCCCCTGCTGCTCAACATCTGAAGCGACAGAAAGTTAAAGAGTCAGACGTTTGAAGACCATTAAATATCCGCCCCTGCGGAAGTGCTAGGCCGCCCCTGCGGCTACGAAGAAGATAAAACGTTTTCACCTGAACCGCCCCTGCGGATCTGAAGGCCGCCCCTGCGGTTCAGCGAAAGAGGCTTTACTACAGCTATTTACACCACCTTTATGGCATTAAAGGTGGTTGTTTTGGGCTGGTCATTTACTCCTATTTAGTGTCATTTGTAGTGTAAATAGACCTAGGGTTGATTGCTAGAATCATCCAATTAGAATCCACTTTTTCCATTTAAATTATCTTGCTACCTTTGTAATGAGTTGCTAACTCCCTTGCTACATTAGGTTGGTTTGAAGATGCATTGTTACTTTGGTTGTAAGTTCTTTCTAATATAAGTTTTCATTCAGTAATACTTTGTGTTTCCTTGATCTTCATTGTCTAATTACATGTTTTACTATCACTTAAGATTGATCACCTTAGGTTCTAAAATGCATGCAAAGAACTATGATTAATAGATTCCGGGTTCGGGTCTTTAATCTAGTAGTAAACTTTAAGTAATAACGGGTTGTAATTGCTTAAAGGAAAGGAACACAAATATAAAGATAAGTTTAACGGTTTTAATATTTTCTTTATATCCATTAGTCTTTGTTTGAAAGCTAACTTGTTAATTGTTCTTGTAGGTTTACGGAACACTAACCTGTTAAGTTGTGTTGATGCCGGTTGGCTCAACAGATATATATGATTGAGATGGGAGATTACTTGAAAACTTGTAAAAACGAACCCACCAAAGTAGCAATCGTATGCTAAGAATCAACCTAGTGTAGATTCACCCATTATTGTCTTACTCGTTGTCTTACTTTCTTTCATAAGTTTTGTGTGCATAAATTCACTCAATCAACCCCCCCCCCCTTTTTGTCACTTGAATCTATAATCAATAATTGCATTTAATAGAAATAACAAAACTCTATTGGGTTTGACCCTTACTTAACCAATATACTCGTTTTAGTACTAAGTCGGGATTATATTTTGATAAGATAAAAACGACCATAGATAAAGGTCTTGTCAATTTTTGGCGCCGTTGCCGGGGAGTTTAGTTATTTTTATTTTATTATTATTGATTATTGGTTTGAACCATTTTTATGGTTCAAACCCGTGCTACTAACTCCGGCTTTGCTTCCTTTGATCCAGAAATTTGAGAGGACGCACATCCGGCAACGTAGACAACAATAACTCCAACAAGAAATGGCTGATCGTACTCTTCGTCAACTCACTCAGCCCACTTTGGCTCAAAACCCTCTTGTGGTTACTATACCGGCATTAGGGGAAGGAATCAACTTTGAGCTCAAGCCAGGTCTCATTCACTTGCTTCCATCTTTCCATTGGCTAAGTGGTGAAGACCCCATCAATCACCTTGGGAAGTTCCATACCGTGTGTATGAGCATGAAGCCGGTCAACATTACCGAAGAGCAAATCAAGATGAGGGCATTCGGTTTCACACTCAAAGATGCAGCGGATGATTGGTATTACCACCTTCCATCCGGGAGTATCGACACTTGGGAGAACCTCCACAAGGCGTTTTTGGAGAAATACTTCCCAGCCAAGAAGGCGAATAGCTTGAAGAAAGCTATAAGCAACATCGAGCAAGAGCCGGACGAAACTCTCTATGAGTACTTTGAAAGATTCGCATGCCTCCGATCCAGCTGTCCTTTCCACGGATATTCAACTCAAGATCTAGTCTTGTACTTGTACAATGGCTTGCTAGACAATGAAAGAAGGATCGTCGATGCGGCTTGTGGAGGTAACATTCTTAACTCTACCCCTGACCTTGCTTTGGAAAAGATACAGGAACTAGCTGAAGGGACCCGGAACTTTGGAAGGACCCTTTCCAAGAGAGGTGTTCATGTTGTGAATTCCGGGAAGAGTGAGATCTCCACTGAGCTTGTAGAACTGAAGGAAATGGTGAAGAGATTAACACTTATGGGAACCCCATAGCAGCTGAAGGCATGTGGAGTGTTGTTAGCATGAAATATTGTCATATTTTAAGCACGTTTTCTAAGTGTATTTCATCCATATTGATAGTCATTGATTAAGCATTGATGCATTTGTGAGCTAGTTTGTCTATATTGTCGATATAGAGATCTACACAAGCTTTATGTTGATTGTAGGCAATTAAGAGCTATTTCCGAACGAATTGAGCAAGGATGGAGTTTGATTGAGCATGTCCAAGGATTGAGGACATCTCTAGGAGCTAAGGAAGGTGCTAACTTGAAGAATATGCACGAGGAAAGGAAGAATTACGGTTTAGCCCTAAACCACGCTCTAAAATACGGCCGTACTACATTCCACGTTCAAGTCCACGGCCGTGGAACCTTGGCAATGGAAGCGTGATTCATTCCAGCAACTTCTACGGCCGTGGAAGGATTGTGTCAAACCGTGACAGTTTCCATGCTCTAAATTACGGTCGTGGAACCCTTCCACGACCGTGATCTTGGCGATCTTTTACGCCACACTTTAAGCCACGATCTCCTACGCAATTGGGCCGGGCATATATTTTATCTTACACTATAAAAGGACGGACGAAGAGAGATTCCGTCACCTTCGCTTATGCTTAGACGCACTTCCGCTTACACTTGGAATTGCCCTAATTTCGCATTTTGGCGGAGATTGTTATTGAGAGATTTGCGCTTTGCTATTGAGATTTCCGGATTGACGGAAGAGTTGAAGATTCGGAAGATCGTTCGTAAGAAGATTTCGCTTCTCATTTAGGTTTGATTTGAAGACGGATTGACATCCCGTTCTTCCTTCTTATCTAAGATTTGTGATTGTTTGCATTATTCCGAATCTATTGACGTTATTGTTCTTGATTTGTGGATTTGAGATTGACTTGAAAGTTATTGAAGGTTTTCGGAAGTTTTCATCTTTCATTCTTTTAAATCTTGAATTTGATATCAATATGACTGTTGTTGGCTGAAACCCTTTAACAATTCTAAGGTGAAGGGTTGATAGTTGTGGCTTAGATGATGATAGATCGATCGTAAACAGATTGGACCCTGAGAGTTAGAGAGAATCGCCGACGAACCTAATCCACGGTCTGTTCTTGAGCTTCCACGGCCGTGGAACTCAAGAACTACCCGTAATTTTGTGTCAGTTTACGAACTTGCTTTTACTTTAATCCAAAGTTAAAGATTTGCTTTAACTTAGTCTTGGCTTGCCTTTTCTAGGTGGTAGTGAAGCCTCAATAACCTCTACCTCGATTGTGAGTGTCACAACCTCAATCGGTTTAGTTAGTCTTGGTTCTTGGATTACAAGTTTGGGTATTTGACGTTAATTCTTGCCTTTAGATCTTTTCTACATTGAAGCCTCAACAACCTTTATAGAGAGTGTCTTTTAGGTGGGTCATATAGGATTTTTGGAACTTCACCGTACGATTACCTTACTTTCGTATACCTTTGCATACCTCAACTCTGTCCTTATATCTTTAGTATATCTTGAATCGATTGCCACAGCTGGATTCCTGGATCTTTAGGATTGTTGTTTTACCAATAATTTACAAAACTCATACATTTACTTGCTTGACAATTCTATAATTGGATTTAACCCCCCAAATCCCTGTGTTCGATACTCTGGAATTCTTGCTCAACTATATCGATCCGTACACTGCGGGTTCGCTTGCTTGATTCTAGTTTTATAAATTTAAAGCTTATTTGCACGCACGCTAAGTGGCGAACAAGTTTTTGGCGCCGTTGCCGGGGATTTGGTTTAGGCCGAATTCGGTTATCGGTTGTCAAGCTTGGGAGCTTCTCCCTTGTTATTTGATATCTCTTTGAGTGTATGCGCAGGTCTAGGAACACCGAGGACCTCTTACCTCTTGATCAAGAGCTTGAGAGGAATTTGAGGAGAAAGCGTAAGGAAAAGAAAATGGCTGAAGAAAACGAACGTGATCTTCAATCGGAGTTAGCGGAGAAAGAAGCTCAACTCCAATGGAGTGAGAAGACACGTAGGGAAGAAACGGATCATCATCAAATGAAAGTTGACGATCTAACGGACATGATGTTCCAAATGAGGTTGGAGATAAACAACCTTAAGGAGAAAAAGAAAAGGAGGAGACCGGGAAGATCGGTTAGAGCCAACTCATCCAATGAGGATAGCGACTCCTCCATGCCACCGTTAGAGGAAATTGATCCCACGATCAATGTGAATACATTCTATCCACGGCCAGCTGCAAATCGCCGTGTTCCACCTAGGAATGCGAATGCAAGGGTCGAACGTGTGGATGAGGAGCCAAGAACTCTTGGCCAAAGGATGGATCCAACGCAGCAACCACGCCGTTTAGGTATGAACTTTGATGCTAACGATGTACAAGGGTTTAGCTTCAACCCACAGGTTATTACTCTTGTTCGTCAAAACCAATTTGGCGGAACAAGCGCTGAATCTCCACACCAACACCTACAAAATTTTGAGTGTATGATGGAGACGATGAGGCCGAAGAACGCGACTACCAACAACTATAAGCTCAAGCCTTTCTTCTTCTCCTTGAAGGGGAAAGCATTGTCTTGGTACCAAGCTCTTCCTAGTGGGAAACTAGACACGTGGGAAGACCTTTCCGCGGAGTTCCTCACTAATTTCTTTCCGCCATCCAAAACGGCGGAACTTAGAGGTAAGATTAATAATTTTCCATGAGATATAACGAAAGTTTGTTTCAATCTTGGGAAAGGTTTCAGGATTTGCTCTTGGATTGCCCTCATCATGGCATATCCAAACTCGCACTTTTGGAGATATACTATAAGGGGCTGGATGTGGAGACACAATTCAAGCTCCAATCCCTCTCATGTGGTACATTCATGGACATGAGGGAAGATGACGCTTGGGACTTCATTGAGAAGCAAGCAAGGGTCATAGAGAAGTATTATCACCGGAAGGTAGAGGGAAATCGTGTGGAGCAAGGAACGAAGCTCACACATGAAGCTCAAAATCAAATTTTCTCCCTCAACAATGAGATTAAAGAGTTGAAGGAAGTTATCAAGACCAACTTTCCAAAGCAACAAGGAAAAGATGTTGGCTACTTGGGCAACAACAACAACGGTGGTGAGAATACAAACCGCAACAACAACAATAACCGGAACAACAACCGGAATAATTGGAATGGCAACAACAACAACCGGAACAATAATTGGAACAACAATAGGGGTTCAAACAACAACAATTGGCGCTCCAATCAACAAACTCCGGTAACTCTTATCCTTCCAATTCAAATTCACTAACTCCACCTTCCTCTTCCTCTACTCCTTTGAAAAGCCAGGGGCAAACATCTAATGGAGGAAGCACTTCGGGGAAGGAGAAGCCCGATCCCATGTTGGAGACGATCTTGGGAAAGCTTCAAGGGTTAGAGACTCGCATCATCAAAGTTGATGATCACATAACTAAGGTTGATAAAGCCCAAAAGGTTTTAGAAAACCAAATGTTTACTCATGCGGAGGAAGTTCCTAGGAATCAAGGGAAACTTCCAGGAAAAACGGAGGACAACCCAAAGGGAAGGGTGATGGCAATCACAACTAGGAGCGGAGTGACTACCACCGATCCGCAGCCTAAGTTTGTAGAAGTCCCCGTTGAGAAAGAAAAAGAGAAGGGGAAGGAGAAGGAGAAGGAAGATGTCTACGTTCCTCCTCCACCTTACAAACCTCCCCTACCATTCCCTCAATCTAGAGCGAGAGCGCGCCTAGATAAACAATTCGGTAAGTTTATAGAACTCATGAGCAAGCTGCATATTAATATACCTTTCATTGATGCTATTGTAGGTATGCCGGCTTATGGCAAGTTCTTAAAGGAGATCCTCTCTAACAAGAGAAAGTTAGAGGATTTCGGAGAGGTTAAGATGAGTTCGGATTCTTCGGATCTCATCAAGACCATGAAGGAGAAAATGACCCCAAAGCTAAAGGATCCGGGGTCATTTTGTATTCCCATAGGAGTGGGAGATGTCACATATGATGCATTATGTGACTTGGGAGCAAGTGTGAGCATCATACCACTTGCATTATGTAGGAAGATCGGTTTAGGCGACCCTAAACCGGTGAAGATGACGTTGTACATGGCGGATCGATCCATCACTCGTCCCGTCGGTATTGTAGAAGACGTCCCGGTCAAGCTAGGTAAATTCTTTGTTCCCATTGATTTTGTTGTGCTTGACATTCCTACAGATAGTCCGGTTCCGATCATACTCGGAAGACCGTTTCTTGCAACTTCCGGCTGCATAGTCGATTGCAAGAATGCTAGACTCGCCTTTGACATACGAGAGGAGAAGGTATAGTTCGTTCTTTCCACTCTAGTGAAGGAACCAATCTTTGATGAGGATATATTCAATATCCAAGATGAAGAAGGGTTGTCTAGAGAAGAGGTAAGTGCTATTCTCTTCAAAGATCCTTTACAAAAGGTTATTACTACGAGTCTAATTAATGTAGGGGAAGAAGAGGAGTGCAATGAGGCAATTGAAGCCTTAGAAGCACAGGAAGAAGTATGTGAAGAGGAGTTTGAGAAACTCCACGACGAAGTAGAAAACGTGAGGATCCACGGCCATACACTATATTCCACGGCCGTGGATTTCACCAACCAAAGCGTGGCTCACTCCATAGGGTTACACGGTCGTGGAGAGAACAGAGCAACCGTATTCCCTTTCCACGCCCAAAACCACGGCCGTGGAGGATGCAGAGAAACCGTGATTCTGGCCGTGGAAGAAGGTGATCATGCCTCTTCTTCAACTTCTCTTGATTCTTCTCCTAAACCTTCTACTTTCTTAGACACTTCTAAGGAAGCATCGGAAGCTCCACAAGAGCCATTGGAAACTCCTGCAGCTATGGAGTTGAAACAACTTCCTACTCATCAAAGGTACGCATTTCTTGGACCTAATTCTACCTTTCCGGTTATTGTTAGTTCCGATCTAACCATAGATGAACATAGTAAGCTTATGGTTGTCCTTAGGAAACATAGGAAAGCTTTAGGTTATACTATAGAAGACTTAGTAGGAATCAAACCTTCCCTATGCATGCTTAAAATATTAATGGAAGAGGACTTTAGGACTTCAAGACAACCTCAAAGGCAGTTGAATCCGACCATGAAGGAAGTTGTCAAGAAGGAAATTCTTAAACTTCTTGATGCAGGTATCATCTACCCTATCTCCGATAGCAAGTGGGTGAGTCCAGTTCAAGTAGTTCCGAAGAAGGGAGGAATGACGGTCATCACCAACAAAAACAACGAACTCATTCCTACCCGAACCGTAACAGGATGGCGGATGTGCATAGACTACCGCAAGCTTAACAATGCGACGAGGAAGGATCACTTCCCATTGCCATTCATTGATCAAATGCTTGAAAGGTTAGCACAACATTCTCATTTCTATTATCTTGATGGATATAGTGGTTTCTTTCAGATTCCGATACACCCGGATGATGAAGATAAGACCACGTTTACGTGCCCGTGGGGTACGTTTGCTTATAGGAGAATGCCGTTCGGGCTTTGCAACGCCCCAGCCACCTTTCAAAGGTGCATGATGGCCATCTTCTCCGAATACATAGAGGAAATAATGGAGGTTTTTATGGATGACTTCTCCGTATACGGTTCCTCTTTTGACAATTGTCTTTCTAACCTTGCTCTTGTATTACAAAGGTGTGAGGACACTAACCTAGTTCTTAATTGGGAGAAGTGTCAATTCATGGTTAAGGAAGGCATTGTTTTAGGACACTTAATCTCTAGTAGAGGGATTGAGGTGGATAGGGCAAAAATAGAGACTATAGAAAAGCTTCCTCCCCCAACTTCGGTGAAAGGGATAAGAAGTTTCCTAGGACATGCTGGATTCTATAGGCGCTTCATAAAGGATTTCTCAAAAATATCAAAACCGCTAACTAATCTATTGATGAAGGATGCAGTTTTGGAGTTTTCGCAGGAATGCTTGGATGCGTTTAACATGATTCAGGAAGCTCTAATTTCAGCACCTATTATCCAACCTCCGGATTGGAACCTTCCCTTTGAGGTTATGTGCGATGCTAGTGACGTAGCCATAGGAGTTGTTCTTGGACAAAGAAAGGAAGGGCGAACCCATGCCATATACTACGCTAGCAAGACGCTAGATGAAGCGCAGCTCAACTACGCAACTACGGAAAAGGAATTTTTAGCCATTGTTTATGCTATTGACAAATTTTGCTCTTATCTTGTAGGTGCAAAGGTGATTGTCTACACGGATCATGCTGCGATCCAGTACCTCCTTGCAAAGAAGGATGCGAAGCCAAGGCTAATTAGATAGATTCTTCTCCTACAAGAGTTCGATCTAGAGATCCGCGACAAGAAGGGTTCGGAAAATTCTGTTGCGGATCATTTGAGTCGCCTAACACATCTAGAGGACGACCATATACCTATAGATGACTCCTTCCCGGACGAACACTTACACATTATAGAGGAGTGCATCGATGTGATCTCCAAAGGTAACGAACCATGGTTTGCTGATTTTGTTAACTATTTGGTTTGTCAGGAGATACCGCCCGGATTATCCTACGCACAAAGAAAGAAGTTCTTTAAGGATGTTTGGGAATACTTTTGGAATGAACCTCTCCTCTTTAAGAGAGGTCCGGATGGCATCATTCGGGGATGTGTGCCGGAATATGAGATGCAAAGTGTCATCCGCCATTGTCATTCACTACCATGTGGAGGACACGCTAGTTCGAACAAAACTAGCGCTAAGGTATTGCAATCTGGATTCTTTTGGCCTACTTTATTTAGAGATGTGCAATCCTTTGTTTCCTGCTGCGATGCTTGTCAAAGAACAGGAAATATCTCTAGAAGGAATGAGATGCCTCTCAATAACATTCAAGAGGTGGAGATTTTTGATGTTTGAGGAGTTGACTTTATGGGACCGTTCCCATCATCTTGTGGAAACCAATACATACTATTGGCGGTGGATTACGTTTCTAGATGGGTGGAAGCAATTGCCTCTCCCACCAATGATACCATGGTGGTGATTAAGTTCTTTAACAAGACCATCTTCCCACGATTTGGGACGCCAAGGACTATCATTAGTGATGGAGTTTCTCACTTCATTGCCCGGCGCTTTGAAGCTCTTCTAGCTAAGTATGGGGTTACTCACAAGATCGTCACCCCTTATCATCCACAAACTAGTGGACAAGTTGAGATCTCAAACCGGGAGATCAAAGGAATCCTAGAGAAGACGGTTTCAAGGACTAGGAAGGATTGGTCCTTGAAGCTTGATGATGCATTGTGGGCGTACCGGACTGCGTACAAGACTCCCATAGGAACCACGCCATACAACCTTGTGTATGGGAAGTCTTGCCACTTACCGGTAGAGTTGGAGCACAAGGCGTTTTGGGCCATCAAGTGGTTGAATTTCAGCATGAAGGAAGCGGGAGAGAAGCGTCTCTTGAACCTTAATGAGCTTGAAGAACTCCGCTTGAACGCCTATGAAAACGCCAAGATTTATAAGGAGAGAGCAAAGCGTTGACATGATAAGCATATCATTCCAAAGGACTTCAAAGAAGGAGATCAAGTTCTCCTCTTCAATTCAAGGCTTCGTCTCTTTCCAGGTAAGCTTAAATCTCGTTGGACCGGACCTTTTCTAATCAAACGTATTTTTCCCCATGGTGCAGTTGAAGTATGGGGTGAAGCGGGCGGAAGCTTTAAGGTGAACGGTCAACGACTCAAGAATTATACGCCGGAACTCCAAGCTGAAGAGTTCGCGCTCACCGCACTCGAATAAGTGCGAATTTGGTCTAGCTACGGACCTTAAAAAAAACGCTTCTTGGGAGGCAACCCAAGGTATTGCATTTACGTTCTTTGTTTTCGATTCATAGTTTAGCTTAGTTTAGACGTTTTTGCTTTGTTTTGCCTTCGATTCCTTCCGGTATGTTCGTGTTTTTGGATGTAGGAACAGTGGAAAAAGAAAGGGGAAGAGAAAGTTTGAAGAAAAGTGACGAAACTTGGACTTGGGAGCATTACAGAGAGTTCCACGGCCTAAACCACGGCCGTGACAGCTACAGTGACCGTAATTTCCAAAAGCCTTTGAAAAATCACCAAAACCACGGTTCCGTACAATTCCACGGCCGTGGAACCCCCCGATAGACCGTGGTTTTCAAAAATTTTGCCGGCCACTATATAAACCACGTTCTTCACAAAACACATCTCACAAACCCAATTCCACTCCCTATTTCGCCGAAATCACGCACCTCACCTCAATTCTTCGTTCGTTAATCGTTTTCAACGATTCTTCGACCCAAACTGAAGCAAATCCAACCACCAACGAGATCCAAGCAACGATTCGAGCGGTAAATCACCAAGGAAAGCAGAATTCGGATTTGAAAATCCGAAAACCTAGGTTTTTTCGCTCTTCTCTATCTTTGTCGATTCGGATCTACATTTGCTAGAATTTTTAGGAATAACTTATTAGAATTGGAAGAGAATTAGTATAGGACTGGTGCTATGGAATTTGGTGATTGATTGTTGAGAATTGTGAAATTTTGAGAGAAACCACGGTTCCTGGACGTTCCACGGCCGTGGAATTTGAAGAACAAACCGTGGTTTTCAACAGAAAATGGATTTTGTGAGGAGAGTGTCCGGGAGAAATAAGGACAAGAACAAAGAGAAGGATAAGAATAAAAAGAGAAAGGGTAACCCCTCTTCCTCTTCATTCTCTAGAGCACCACCACCTTCATCCCCTTCACCTCCATCATCACCTTCATCACCATCACCTCCTAGCCCTAGGGTACCCACCATTCACGAGGATCATCTCGACGCCTTAGAGAGTATCCATAAGAGGGCTGTTATAGGCCCTAGGTACCTACTGTTGGAGGATTTAGCTCCTCTACATATCATAGATGACCTTACTTGGCTCTTAGATAGAGCCGGTCTTGTCGTCTTTTCGGCTATCCGAGAGGACACTTACGAGGAGATTACTAGAGAGGTTGTGACGTCTTTTGAGCACAGCCATGTTGATAGGACAGTTTCTTTCCGTCTGATGGAAAGAAACTATGATTTCTCCATCCGGGAGTTTGGAGCCTTCTTTGGGTTCCAAGAGACCTTCAATGGTCGTTTTCCCAACGGCGTTTACGCCAAGGATTTCTGGGAGGAGGTGGCATGATCTATGCCAGCGAGGACCCGCTGGCAACCAGCTGATACCAAGGCTAAGTTGATGTATCACTTAGCCTTGAAGATTGCTCACCGGGTGCTTTCTGAGTGTCTCTTCCCTAGGACGGAGACACCTCAGAAGATCAAGACGGATGAGCTCTTTCTTCTCTACTCCATGCTATATGGACGACCTGCTGACTGCGCCACCCTCTTAGCTGCTACCATGAGCAAGCTAAAGAACAAGAGGACTGGCAACATTGGATATGGTGGGATAGTCACCCACCTTGCTAGGATATTAGAGGTTGATTTATCCGCCTGCACACGCATTCCTGCTGTACCCCTAGGACTCTGGGCCTTTATGACTAGAGGTCTCATCTTCCCCACCCATAGAGGTCCACCTTACGCAGCTATGCCATGGGAGAACAGGACGGGGAGAGGCATTGAGTGGCTCCCAGAGTATTCCATTATGGCTGGACGCCATAACTGGAAGGAGACGTTTGCTGCTATGCATGCGAACAGGATTGCAGCCCCTCCATATGTCCCACCACCACCTGTAGTTGAGGAGGAGGAGATGAGAGACCAGTATGAGGGAGGAGGAGGAGGTGCTGAGCAGGATTTTGGCACATTTCCGAATCAGCCGGACATAGCTCCTGACA
Source organism: Fagopyrum homotropicum (assembly GCA_033239125.1). Lineage (NCBI taxonomy): Eukaryota > Viridiplantae > Streptophyta > Magnoliopsida > Caryophyllales > Polygonaceae > Fagopyrum > Fagopyrum homotropicum. The sequence continues at coordinate 28,310,248 of BSWB01000004.1, forward strand.
TGCCTAGACGTTCTCCACGTCCCGCCAGAGCTTCAGGATCATCTTCTCGCCGCGCCAGCGTGAGCGAGAGACCCACTTGGATGGAGACCCCTCCTGCGTGGTACGGAGCTCCACCACCATGGTCTACACAGGCACCGCCGCCACCAGCACCAGCACCTTCAGATGCACCGGGATGGTACAGCCAACCGCCTGGTTGGTATGAGCAGATGCCAGAGTGGGCTACCAGCCTTTCTGATAGGGTGGGAGCTTTGGAGATTCGAGCTGACGCTAGAGATGGACGTATGGATGACCTTGACCATATGATGAGAGACGTCTACCGCCAGCAGTTCGGGCGGTACTATGATCCTAGCTTCTCTCCATTCCCGCCTCCACCGTAGTGACGACCTTGAGGACCGACAGTTTAGCCGCTCCACCGCCATTTTGTGAGTTCTTTTTCTTTCTTTCTTTTCCTCTTTTTCTTTTATTTGAACATTAGGGACAATGTTTGTTCCAAGTATGGGGTGGGGTGTGACTAAAAGTTTGTAATAATTCTTACTCACTTTGATTGCTTCTATTGAGACTATCTTGCATGCTTCATTATGTTGTTACACGTTTCATTATTGCATTGCATGAAAAAGAATTTGAAAAACCCATAAAAATTGAAAAATTTTGAAAATTGTGTGCTTCTAAGGATAGAGATGATTTCTATGATAATCACTACTTGTGAATTGAGTTTGATGACAATCGCATGCTTAAACGAATAGTAAATTGAAAAGAAATTGAATGAGTTGATTATACCTCTTTTGCAAATTCCATAATGTGATGAATGCTACTTAAATCATGTTGAGAAAATAAGGTTGAAATCACACTATAAGTTCTTATGCTTCTTGTTGAGATGATTAAGGCAATTCGATTTTCTTTCTTCTTTCTTTGATCATTTAGCCCCTCATTGAAATAATGGCCTCCTTTACCTATCCGGGAATTTGGAGGAGTTGAATGAAAAAGGCATGTTTGATGTGGGAGGGCCATGAAAGCAAATACTTTGCATTCAAAAGAATAGAAAGAAATTGTAGGTTTGGGGAAGTCAATCATGACGATGAGTAACTCGGCACCATTCACATAGCCGGGTGTTTGTGTCTTGCCAAAGTCGGATTGAGCGATATTCCTAGCGGATTATGGTATGTGCGCTAAGGGTTTGAGGCATCTCATAAAAATTGAGAAACGCCAATCTCCTAGGCTTCGGTTTTTGTGCACCTCTATCCATAACTCCAAAAGTAAAGTCGAAAAATGAAAGGAAGAGAGCGAAGCTCTAAGTTGAAAGTGTTGCGGGAACCGCAAGAGAAGAAGAAAAGAGTAGTTATCCACTTTCCCGGATTCATGCACCACATTCCTTAAAGTTTCCCTTCCCTTTCCACATTCTAGACCTTGTTTGAAAAGTCCTTAAGATCAAAAGAATGTTATATGACTTGGTGATCTAAATTGAAGTTTCTTACGATTGATTTTCATAATGTTTGAAGGTTATGATGTTTACATGGAAGTTAGATTAATTCATGAGCTTTATTTACTCTTTACTCTTTGATTAAGTATATGAAAGTCGTATAAACGAATGAAGCAAGATTTGAGAATGATCTATTGATTAGAAGGCACATTCATCCAAAAGAAGTTTTTCTTTGAGAAGGTACACATATTTCATCCTAACTTGTGCTTTAAAAGCTTTTTGAAAGACCTTGCTTAGGGACAAGCAAGTGGCAAGTATGGGGTTATTTGTTAGCATGAAATATTGTGATATTTTAGGCACGTTTTCTAAGTGTATTTCATCCATATTGATAGTCATTGATTAAGCATTGATGCATTTGTGAGCTAGTTTGTCTATATTGTCGATATAGAGATCTACACAAGCTTTATGTTGATTGTAGGCAATTAAGAGTTATTTCCGAACGAATTGAGCAAGGATGGAGTTTGATTGAGCATGTCCAAGGATTGAGGACATCTCTAGGAGCTAAGGAAGGTGCTAACTTGAAGAATATGCACGAGGAAAGGAAGAACTACGGTTTAGCCCTAAACCACGCTCTAAAATACGGCCGTACTACATTCCACGTTCAAGTCCACGGCCGTGGAACCTTGGCAAGGGAAGCGTGATTCATTCCAGCAACTTCTACGGCCGTGGAAGGATTGTGTCAAACCGTGACAGTTTCCACGCTCTAAATTACGGTCGTGGAACCCTTCCACGACCGTGATCTTGGCGATCTTTTACGCCACACTTTAAGCCACGATCTCCTACGCAATTGGGTCGGACTTATATTTTATCTTACACTATAAAAGGACGGACGAAGAGAGATTCCGTCACCTTCGCTTACGCTTAGACGCACTTCCGCTTACACTTGGAATTGCCCTAATTTCGCATTTTGGCGGAGATTGTTATTGAGAGATTTGCGCTTTGCTATTGAGATTTCCGGATTGACGGAAGAGTTGAAGATTCGGAAGATCGTTCGTAAGAAGATTTCGCTTCTCATTTAGGTTTGATTTGAAGACGGATTGACATCCCGTTCTTCCTTCTTATCTAAGATTTGTGATTGTTTGCATTATTCCGAATCTATTGACGTTATTGTTCTTGATTTGTGGATTTGAGATTGACTTGAAAGTTATTGAAGGTTTTCGGAAGTTTTCATCTTTCATTCTTTTAAATCTTGAATTTGAAATCAATATGACTGTTGTTGGCTAAAACCTTTTATCAATTCTAAAGTGAAGGGTTGATAGTTGTGGCTTAGATGATGATAGATCGATCGTAAACAGATTGGACCCTGAGAGTTAGAGAGAATCGCCGACGAACCTAATCCACGGTCTGTTCTTGAGCTTCCACGGCCGTGGAACTCAAGAACTACCCGTAATTTTGTGTCAGTTTACGAACTTGCTTTTACTTTAATCCAAAGTTAAAGATTTGCTTTAACTTAGTCTTGGCTTGCCTATTCTAGGTGGTAGTGAAGCCTCAACAACCTCTACCTCGATTGTGAGTGTCACAACCTCAATCGGTTTAGTTAGTCTTGGTTCTTGGATTACAAGTTTGGGTATTTGACGTTAATTCTTGCCTTTAGATCTTTTCTACATTGAAGCCTCAACAACCTTTATAGAGAGTGTCTTTTAGGTGGGTCATATAGGGTTTATGGAACTTCACCGTACGATTACCTTACTTTCGTATACCTTTGCATACCTCAACTCTGTCCTTATATCTTTAGTATATCTTGAATCGATTGCCACAGCTGGATTCCTGGATCTTTAGGATTGTAGTTTTCCCAATAATTTACAAAGCTCATGCATTTACTTGCTTGACAATTCTATAATTGGATTTAACCCCCCCCCCCCCCCCCAAATCCCTGTGTTCGATACTCTGGAATTCTTGCTCAACTATATCGATCCGTACACTGCGGGTTCGCTTGCTTGATTCTAGTTTTATAAATTTAAAGCTTATTTGCACGCACGCTAAGTGGCGAACAAGTGTGTGCTGACCCATATCATCCAACGGACATATGTCCCCAAGTTCAGGATGACGATGCTGAGGTGAATGCAATGGGTTATGGACAGCCACAGCAGCAAAGGCCTAGGAACGATCCCTATGCACAAAATTTCATGCCCAACTAGCGTGATCAACAGAACTTTCGTTGGAGGGATCAACAAAACCAACAACAGCCCCGACAAGGTAAGTATCAAACAACTGAAGATATGTTGCAGGTTTTGACTAAACATTTTGCTACTCATGTCCAAACAACAGAATCCAACATCAAGAACCTTGAAAAACATGTTGGGCAAATGGCGGAAGCCATAACAAGGACCGAAGCTAGATTTTCCGGAGGATTGCCTTCCCAGACGGTTGTAAGCCCCAAGGAGAATGTTAGTGCCCTAACATGATGGAATGGGAAGCAAATCCAACAAAAACCAGTAAAAGAATCACAAAGCAAACCCTCTGACGAGTTTACCACACCCACAGCCGCCCCGGCGGCTACAACTGCGCCCAGCACCGAGCAGATGCCGCCCCTGCGGTGCCAACCTCTGAGCCGCCCCTGCGCCTACATACTGACGCCCCCGCGGAAAACTCGACATAAAGTTCTACTGAGAACGATTCTTGCATCCGGCCTAAGTTCCCGCCACTGTACTCTGAGAAACCACCAGCTCCTTTTCCTGAGGCTCTAAAGGAGAGAAGAATCATTAAGGACAAAGATATCTTTGAGACTTTCTCCAAATATGAGATAAACATTCCCCTCCTTAAGTTAGTGAAGAGTATTCCTAAATATGCTCGTTTCTTGAAGGAACTATGCACTATCAAGAGGAATCAGAAGCTGAAGGGGAAACAAAAAGTGCAAGTAAGTGAGCATGTGTCGGCCGTTTTCCAACGGAGAATACCCAAGAAGTGCAGCGATCCGGGCATGGTGAGCATTCCTTGTGTTATAGGGGAAACCCGTTTTGACAAAGCAATGCTTGATCTTGGTGCTTCTATAAATGTTTTGCCATATTCTATTTACAAATCACTGGGCCTTGGGCCATTAATGGAAACTAGGATTGTAGTACAACTTGCTGATAGATCTAATGTGTACCCGAAAGGGATAATTAAAGATGTATTAGTAATGGTAGACAACCTAACATTTCCTGCTGATTTCTTTGTAATGGATATGGAAATTGATTCGCATGCTGCACCGATATTGTTAGGTAGACCATTTTTAAAAACGGATAGGACTAAAATTGATTATGTTAGTGGCAAACTAACCATGGAGTTTGATGGTGAAGTAGTGGAATTTGACATCTACAATGCAATGAAATTTCCTAGTGATGATCATTCTTTATGTGCTATTGACATTGTTGAACCTTTTGTGCAAGATGTGTTTGATAATTCTGATATTGATGAATTGAAAAATATAATTGAGCATGACATTGATGGTTTCAAATCAGAATATGTATTAACGTCCAGAATGAAAAAGGTCCTAGCCCAATTAGATGGGTATAAAAGGCTACCTATCTCCAATTTGGCCATTGGGCCACTTTACTAACCCCAAGCAAGAAGCTTGCCTCGCTTGCTCCGTCTATAGTGCGGGCACCAGAAATAGAATTGAAGGACCTTTCATCCCACCTCAAGTATGTTTTCCTTGGAGATAACAATACCTTGCCGGTGATCATCTCCAACAAGTTGACTACCGGTCAAGAAGACAAGTTGGTGAAAGTGCTGAAAGAACACAAGACGGCCCTTGGATGGACCATTGCGGACATCAAAGGGATAAGTCCATCAACTTGCATGGATAGGATCTTACTTGAGGATGAAGCCAAACCCTCTAGGCAACCTCAACGGAGGTTGAATCCGCCAATGATGGATGTAGTCAAGAAGGAAGTGTTGAAGCTCCTCCAAGCAGATATGATCTTCCCTATTTCGGATAGCACTTGGGTTAGTCCAACCCAAGTGGTTCCAAAGAAAGGAGGCATCGCAATGGTGGAAAATCAACATGGAGAGATGGTCCCGAGCAAAATGCAAACCGGATGGAGAGTTTGTATTGACTACCGCAAGCTCAACAAGGTAACACGTAAAGACCATTTCCAATTACCTTTTATTGACCAAATGTTGGAACGTCTTGCAGGTCATCCGTACTACTGCTTCCTTGATGGATATTCGGGCTACTTTTGCACCAGAAGATCAAGAAAAGACGACGTTCACTTGCCCATTTGGCACTTTTGCGTACTGCAGAATGCCATTTGGACTTTGCAACGCACCCGACACCTTCCAATGGTGCATGATAAGTATTTTCTCCGAATACATAAAAAATTTCATTGAAGTCTTCATGGATGATTTTACCGTCCATGGAGACATTTTTTATGCATGTTTAGGACATTTAAAACTTGTTCTTGAAAAATGTGTTGAAACCAATTTAGTTCTTAATTCGGAAAAATGCCATTTCATGGTGGAACAAGGAATTGTGCTAGGACATGTAATATCCTCCAGAGGAATAGAGGTAGATAGGGCAAAGGTTGATGTAGTTCAAAGTTTACCTTATCCTACTAATGTTCGGGAAATCCGATCTTTTCTTGGTCATGCAGGTTTCTACCGACGTTTCATCAAAGGCTTTTCGAAGATCTCGGCACCCCTATGTGAATTGCTCAAGAAAGACGTCACCTTCATAGTGGATGAGAGTTGCAAGAAAGCTTTCGACACTTTGAAGGCATGTCTCACCAGCGCATCAATCATCCATTCTCCGGATTGGGAGAAAACTTTCGAAATCATGTGTGACGCCAGCGATTACGCCGTTGGAGATGTCAAAGGACAGAAAGACGGACGGGCTTCACATGTGATCCATTATGCGTCTATGACACTCAATGGAGCGGAAAGGAATTACTCTACCACCGAGAAGGAAATGTTAGCGGTGGTTTTTGCCCTTGAGAAATTCAAACGGTACCTACTTGGGGTAAAGGTAATTATCTTCACTGACCATGCAGCTCTTAGGTACCTCATGGCGAAGAAGGAAGCAAAGCCACGATTAATTCGATGGGTGCTCCTTCTAAGTGAGTTTAACCTAGAGATACGGGACAAGAAGGGGGCTGAGAACCTAGTGGCCGATCATTTGAGCAGGCTAGTAAAAGAAGAGGAGGATCCAGGAAAAGGAAAAGAGATAGCTGGAAGTTTTCTAGACGATACATTTTACACAACTCTCTGTTGTGTAACCGCCCCCGCGCCTCACACCTCCCGCCCCTGCAGCTCAGTCTAGGCGCCCCTGCGAAATTGTCGACAGAGGTTTGTCTTAAACTCCAGTATTTTAAGCCTTGGTTTGCTGACATTGTGAACTTCATTGTCAGGAAGGAGTATCCTCCAGACTTTACCAAGGCACAACGAGAGAAGGTAAAGGCTGAAGCTCGACACTACGTTTGGGACGATCCTTACCTTTGGAAGCATTGTAGTGACCAAGTGATCCGCCGTTGCATTCCGGATAATGAGGTACAATCCGTCCTAACTTCCTGTCATTCTGAAGCATGTGGGGGGCACTTTGGGGCAAACAAAACTGCAAGAAAAGTTTTGGATACCGGTTTCTTTTGGCCACACATTTTTAGAGACGCTTTTGCGTTTTGCAAAGTGTGTGATAGGTGCCAAAGGGTAGGAAATATTTCAAGGAGACATGAAATGCTCCAATCCTCTCTTATATTTTGTGAAATATTTGACGTTTGGGGGATTGATTTCATAGAGCCGTTTCCTACTTCATTCGGGCACACATATATTTTGCTTGCGGTGGACTATGTTTCCAAGTGGGTGGAAGCAAAGGCCACCAAAACTGATGATTTAAAAGTGGTTGCGGCTTTTCTTAAGGAAAACATTTTTGCACGATTTGGAATTCCGAAAGCCTTAATCAGCGATAGGGGTACCCATTTCTGCAACAAGACGATCACGGCTCTCCTTAAGAAGTATCACGTCCACCAACGAGTGTCAACAGCTTATCATCCACAAACAAATGGCCAAGCTGAGGTATTTAAACGGGAAATAAAGACCATCCTTGAAAAGACGGTCTCTCCCGGACGGAAGGATTGGAGTGCAAGGCTAAACGACGCTCTATGGGCATATCGGAAAGCCTACAAAACTCCTATCGGGATGTCTCCTTTCAGGCTCGTGTTTGGGAAAGCTTGCCACCTTCCGGTGGAGTTAGAGCACAAAGCTTGGTGGGCGGTAAAGAAGTGCAATATGAACGTAGAGGAAGTGGGAGAATTCCGGAAACTCCAATTGCAAGAGTTGGAGGAATTGAGGTTAGATGCATATGGCCATGCAATTGGATACAAAGAAAAGACTAAAGCATGGCATGACCGAATCATTCTCCGGAAGGACTTCAAGGTAGGTAATAAGGTACTTCTCTTTCAATCACGTTTGAAACTCTTCGCATGTAAGTTGTGTTCAAGATGGACGGGGCCGTTCGTGGTAGCCGAAGTATACCCTCACGGAGCTGTGGATCTTTATGATCCCCAAACGTACAAGGTGTTCAAGGTAAACGGACAAAGGCTAAAGCCTTACCTTGAAGGAGTAAAGAACAATCCAATTGATGAGATGGTGCTGGAAGAAGCACAGTCAGAGAAGTAGAGCCCTTACGTCGAGCCAACGACGTAAAACAAAGGCGCTACCCGGGAGGCAACCCGAAGGAATAAGTCGAGGAGCCTCTGTCAAGAAAACCGCCCCTGCGGCTCAGTGTCCCCGCCCCCGTGGTGATATCCTTGCCCAGCGCCGCCCCCGACGCTGGGTCTGCGTCAGCAACATACTGGTCACCGCCCCCGCGGTGACTCCCTTACGCCCCTACGGCGCTCATCCTTGACACACATCCTCAGCGCCGCCCCGGCGCTGAGCCTACACTCCCCCTCTTCCTTGTCACCGCCCCCGCAGCGACAAGCCCCCGCCCCTGCGGGTTTACCCAGAAAAGAAAAAAAATAAGGATCCCAAAAATTGCCTATACCTACCACACTCACCTACTCTCGTCCTTCACCAAACACACCTCCCATTCGAACCTTACTCCCTCACGCCCACGCCCCTGGCTCCCCTCACACACCGACAGCTCCGACGCCCCTGCGCCACATCTACAACTTCACCACCACCAGCTCCGACGCCCTTGCGCCGTACTACGCCCTCTAACACCTTTCCCCCTTCCAACCTTAGCCAACAACCTTTCCTACCTCTCTCACACTCTTTACCCTCCACTCTGAGCATCTCCGGCGACATCTCCACCAGCAAAAAACCACCGGAGCACCCCCAAGAGCCACCACCTACGTAAGTTGTCCAAAATCGCCCTCTGCACTTCTCCCGCCCCTACACCTGCAAGCTGCCGCAACTGCGCCTCACCGCCCCTGCGCATCTTCAGCCACCACTGCGGAAAACACAACAGAGGGTTTGTTTTCTTTTCCTATTTTTTGGAGGTTGCTAATTCTTTTGCTTAATCATCTACAAGAATGGAACCTCAAAGGCAACACAATATGTCGGAGGGGGAGAGAGCTCATTATAGGATTATGCAAGATCGGGTTGTGTATGCAACTCGGTTTTTGCACGTTCCTACATTAGAGAAGCTAGGCATGCTGGAGAGCATGCAGTCCTTTCTAGCCAATGCTGGGCTCAGAGACTTTCTACAAAATAGTGCTCCAACGTATCCCGAGCTTAGTCGACAATTCATAGCCACCTTCACCATGGAGAAGGAGGATCATGTGTATATTGGACTCACCTTCAAGTTCAACAAGACAAAATACACACTTGATTACTACCAGCTACAAGAGGCCTTCGGGGTGACTCTCAACCCCTCCGAGAACTGGTGGGATCCAGTCCTGACTCCGGACCTGTGTGAGTTCTGGCAAACTGCTACCGGATCAGAGTTTCATGCAGAGGGTGAGTTCTCCAACAAACTCAATCACCCTTGCTTGAGGCTCCTCTCCAAGATCCTCATGATTGTCTTCTGGGAATACAAAGAGGAGAACAAAGTCGCCCTCAAGGACCTCCCACTGCTATAATCTTGCCTCCGATGAGCGAGAAGGTGATGGATTGACCGTCCCTCTTCCTTACCGCTTTGAAGCGGATTAGGAAGAACGAGCCGAGGGACATTGTTGGCGGTAGGGTGATCTCCTTGATCGCCTCACAAGTTATGGATCTGTCCGGTCTAGAGGATGGGTTGGAGGCACCTCTCTACAGATAGGGGATGTTGAGGAGGTGCAAGCTCCTCAAGAGGGACGGCGACAACCTCTTCTGGCTCTCTTTTGCCGACGGGAGCCACATCACCTATCTCCCACGGCCACTGCCACTTGGAGATGAGCTCTCCGAGCTTTACATTCCGGCGGACCCTTTCGTGCCGAGGCGGCCTCAGGTGGCCATTGTGGAGAGGCATGCTGCGAGCTCCAGCCGGGCTCATCATGAGGAGCACATGCCAATCCCCGACAACGAGGAGATGCCTACTGCAACACCAGATGAGGATCCGGCTCTTGCGAGCCTGCAGGCTCAGATGGCGGCCCTGACCACCCAACATCAGGCATGGCAGACCGAGTACCAGCGAACCATGCTTGAGTAGCAGCAGAGCTTGCAAACGAGCTTTGCTACCTCCATGACCTCCCACTTCGACCAGAGGCAAGATGCTTGGCAGGCGGCCCAACAGCAGCAGCTGGAGGCTCAGCAATTGGCTTGGCAAGCCAGCTTTGAGACCTCTTTTGGCCGCCGGATGGAGGCTCGGCAGACCCGCATTGAGGACATCTACCGCCGGCAGGAGCACTTCTTCCGCCACTTCCCGTACCCACCGGAGGAGGGTCCGGATGGTCCAGCCGGACCATCCCACTAGTGGTATCATCATTTCTCCCTTTTCACATTTATCTTTGCTTCATTTTTCACTTTGAGGACAAAGTGTACTTCAAGTATGGGGGAGGGACATATCATTGCATGTATAGTCTATTTGAGTTGTTTTAAATTTTTGTAGTTTGAATTCAGTTTGAAATTCAGTAAAAAAAAAGAAGAAAAAGCCAAAGAAAATAAAAAAAGACATGAAAATCCTTGGATAAACCGAAAACCCGAAAGGGCGGTTTAGGAAAAAAGAAGGTAGTCCGACCAACCTTAGGTTGGATCAAAATTGTACTTGAGGGATGTGAGTTCCAAGTGAGATCACCAAAGAAAAAGAAAAAGAGTGGCAAGGTGAAAACCCGAAAGGGCACCTTGGCAAAATGAGCGGCACCGAGTGTAGGTTCCCTTTCCGACGTTTGGCGACATAAGAAGGGGAGTCATAAGGAGGTTGTCCGAGTAGGTCACTCTTGGAGCGATAAGGATGGTAGTTTTCTCACCTTTTTCTCACTTTCCTCTCTTTTCCCTCTTTCTTTCCTTGCTTTTCTTTTGTTTTCATTGTCTTTTCTGCTTCCCCATGCTTCCTGAGGCCTTTGAGTTTAAAAAAAAAATTGTTGTCATTTGTTTTACTCGGGACGAGTAAGAGTTTGATAGGTGATGGAATCACTATCATTTAGGTTAGTTTTTAGAGTCTTTTTGTTACATTAGTGTCGGTTTATGCTACTAACTCCTTGGTCCAGAAGAAATAGACTAAAAGAAGATAAAGAAGGAGTTATAAGCACTTAAGAGTGAAGATCATTCACTAAGCAAAGCTTCTGTTGCCTCACTGCCCCCGCGGAGCAGTGTCACCGCCCCTGCGGGTGACACCATACTCCGGAGCGCAGCTTGGGCCTTCGCCAACGCCACGAACAAAGACTGTCGCCGCACCTGCGTCAACCGTTGGCGCCCCTGCGGTGACTTGCCTTGAAGAAGCGAAGACCAGCGGCCCTGCGCCTCTGCCTGCGCCTCAACTTGGGAGCTGGAAGATGAAGAGTCAGTGTCACCGCCCCCGCGTTGACACTGGGACACCCTTGCGGCTCAACATCTGAAGCGACAGAAAGTTGAAGAGTCAGACGTTTGAAGACCATTAAATATCCGCCCCTGCGGAAGTGCTAGGTCGCCCCTGCGGCTACGAAGAAGATCAAACGTTTTCGCCTGAACCACCCCAGCGGATCTGAAGGCCGCCCCTGCGGTTTAGCGATAAAGGCTTTACTCCGGTTGTTTACACCACCTTTATGGCATTAAAGGTGGTTGTTTTGGGCTGGTCATTTACTCCTATTTAGTGCCATTTGTAGTATAAATAGACCTAGGGTTGATTGCTAGAATCATCCAATTAGAATCCACTTTTTCCATTAAAATTATCTTGCTACCTTTGTAATGAGTTGCTAACTCCCTTGCTACATTGGGTTGGTTTGAAGCTGCATTGTTACTTTGGTTGTAAGTTCTTTCTAATATAAGTTTTCATTCAGTAATACTTTGTGTTTCCTTGATCTTCATTGTCTAATTGCATGTTACTATCACTTAAGATTGATCACCTTAGGTTCTAAAGTGCATGCAAAGAACTAGGATTAATAGATTTCGGGTTCGGGTCTTTAATCTAGTAGTAAACTTTAAGTAATAACGGGTTGTAATTGCTTAAAGGAAAGGAACACAAATATAAAGATAAGTTTAACGGTTTTAATCTTTTCTTTATATCCCTTAGTCTTTGTTTGAAAGCTAACTTGTTAATTGTTCTTGTAGGTTTACGGAACACTAACCTGTTAAGTTGTGTTGATGCCGGTTGGCTCAACACATATATATGATCAAGACGGGAGATTACTTGAAAACTTGTAAAAAGGAACCCACCAAAGTAGCAATCGCATGCTAAGAATCAACCTAGTGTAGATTCACTCATTATTGTCTTACTCGTTGTCTTACTTTCTTTCATAAGTTTTGTGTGCATAAATTCACTCAAACCTCCCCCCCCCCCCCCCCTTTTGTCACTTGAATCTATAATCAATAATTGCATTTAATAGGAATAACAAAACTCTCTTGGGTTCGACCCTTACTTAACCACTATACTCGTTTTAGTACTAAGTCGGGATTATATTTTGATAAGATAAAAACGACCATAGATAAAGGTCTTGTCATTTATGAATTTAGAAAAGAAGGAATAGAAACTCTCACAAAAATCTAGAGAAACCACAAAGAACGGGATGTCAATCCGTCCTTCAATGAAAACCCTAGAATATCTCGAAAGTACACAATCTCCGAAAATCACGTCTTTCACAATCTCCAATCCTCAAGATCGAAATGAAACCCTAAGGTTGCCGTCCCAAAAGCTCTCCCAAGGTGTAAGTGAAAGTAAGCGGGGATCCCGAAAACTCCTTGTTTTTGCCTTTGTTTCGTGACATTCTCCATTCATGCTCCTTCTTAAGCCTCTCCAATGCATCTCTTTTGCCATCAAGCATGATCAAACACTCCTTTCCTTCCACATTTTGCTCCAATCCAAGCCTTTATTCACCTAAAAACAAAACAAAGCTAGTGTAGATCTCTATATCGACAAAGTGGGTGAACTAGCTCATAATTGCTTCAAACTCATATCTAAGAACACAATAAAGAGGGAAAAACAACTAAAACAAGTGCCTAAAATATAGTCATATTTCATGCTAACACTCATACACATACTAAAGCTTAAAGCCATAACCGACATACAACAACATAATGATCCTCAACTCACTCTCACACCTAGCATGCCTCTAACCCACTCATACTAGGAAAGGAAAGGAGTCATTCCACCCTAGGTAGGTCCTGCACAAGACGCACCTGCGTGATAGGAAGGACGCAAGGGCGAAGAACTAGGAGGCACAGAGGCGACGACACTCCCACGTAGGGGCGGCGACACTGGTGGCGTAGGGGTGGCTCTTGTGCAGAATGTGATCCTTGACTTCTCTTCGATCCTTCACTCGATTCCCTTCATCTCTTCGCTATCCAATAACCAAATATATATATATATATACATCAATACAAGCCCAGGAAGATCAACACAAGATCAATCTTGTGGAGTCCTAAGCTAAAGAAGAAGGAAAGAAGAAGAAAAAAAAGAAAGAAAGAAAGAAGGAGGAAAAGAGGAAGAAGAAACTCACCACAACTGCTCAAAACAGAACCCTCACCACCTCAAGTCTACCACAACACATCAACAACAACATCCAACATCATCATCATCCAAAGCCACACAAACCTCTCTTGCAAACCAAGGAAAACAAGAAGAAGATCCAAGGAGGAAGAGGAAGAGAAGAAAAACGTGAGGAGAGAAGATGGAGCTGGGAGAAGATGAAACCCTCATCAGGAGGTAAAAGAATGAACTTATAGGAGAAGAAAGGGTAAAGCACGGGTCAAGAGTCAACAAAAACGGCTGCAACCGCACAAAATCGCATGGGCGGACCTGCAGAGCCGTAGGGGCGGACCACAGGACCCGTAGGGGCGGCTGGGTCTTGGCTCAGCATTGCTCAACACCTGCGTCTCAGTTGAGGCGCATGTGTGGGATCTCTATAAGACTAAGACTCTTACAAAGGTCTTCCTCCACGGCCATGACCTATAACGGAAAGAGTCTTATCAACTCTACCCGGTCCAGAAGGAGGAAGAGGTGGACGATCTCTACCTCGACCCATAGTGGGTGTTGCCCTAGTATGTGTCATCTACAAGAGGTGTAATAACTAAAATTACAATATAACTAACTAATAAGAAAGAAATTCAATTCTAATAATATCAACCAACTACCAAGATCCACGGTGGTAATGGTGGTCCCACGTACTTTCTATCTTATCCCAACTATGCATATGATTTAAAAACTAAATCCTTTTGAACTCAGACCCCTTTAGGGTTTTGTTTATTTATTTGTTCGGCCCTTTAGAAGATTGCAAGTGCCATTGTTGTCAACCTAGAGCTTTGTTACCATGTTATAACACCCCAAATTTTCAAAACTCGGGGCGCTACGGGTTAGGACCTCACAATGGGTCCTAACCCTAGTGTGACAACAATATCACTGGATCTTACAACAAGGCACAAATAAAGGAAAACCGAATATCATAAAAAGGTAGTATTGTCATGAAATTGACAAAAACCGTCAACCAAATATAATATAGAGTCACAAACTCTAAGGACACAATGCAAAAGGGAAGACTAAAATGATAAAGACCCCCAAACCATGTCCTACTGAGTACGGGAACCTGATAGACCACTACCTTCCAAATCATTCAGCAGCTGCTCTATCCTATATCAAATCTAAGCAACATACAATACAACCGTTATCTAACAATCCAAATATCAACAGAATTATAATAGCTCAAACACACACATAAACTGAATTTAAACACGCGACATGCTTGCACAAAAATCCGGTTATTATCTTATATAAGTGATTCACTTCTAATTCAACTTATGCTTGTGGCACGAGAGTCTCCTAACTCCCGCTTCGTCCACTTATACCAACAGGAGTGGTTCGATGCATCTCCCCGTATACAATGTTTGGATTGGTCGCGGAAAACCTCCCAGACTCATGTCAGAGCTGGGTAGTGATGTCAAGACCCGTTATGCATACACTTGGGTCTTAATTAAGTAACAACATCGTCTTGCTCTAGTTATAATTATTAGACATGAAAAATAGACACCACTATCATAATCCCCACCAACATTTAGAAGCTAGCTAAGTAAGCCCAAAGGACTTACTTGAATCGAGCCAAAAATCCCATTAAAGCTAATAATCGATTCCGCAAGAGTAAGATCTCAAACGCCATCGGCCACTATTTATCTCCATTAAAACTAGTACATAGGAGATCAATGGTTCGAAACCCAACGGTGAAGTCAATGGGAGGAACTCCGGGTACTGTCGGGATTGTTCACAACGGCAAGGGCAAGGTTGCAAGACGTGACTTGCTTCCACCTTTTGTGCTTGTTGTCCTTTGGAAGATTGAAGGAGGAATGAACAGTCTGGACTTGCTTCTCTATGTACACGAAGGAGGGAGTCCAACGTTGGCTTCTACGTTTTTTGTGGCGAAAGAGGATGTTCTTTGTTGCTTGTCAACGAGGATCTAGACTTGTGTGCAAGATTGAGGCGTTTTTGGTTGGTTATCCTTGTGTAGAGAAGGACAAGCCTCGATTTGTCGCCTGTGTGTAGATGAGACCCTTGTCTGCTGCTTCAACGTTCGATGAGGGGAAGGAAACTGAGTGTCGACGGCTATGGTTAGCTGTTGGGATCCATGAACGAAGTGAAGGAAGGAAAAATAAGCTGCTCACGATTGTCGATCTAAAGAAGGCAAGGAATCATGGTGGTTATCGGCAGTCTTGCAAAAGGAAAGGTTAAAGGTCTGCTTGCCTTCAATGTGATCCCAGGGAAGGAAGGAAGGCACGAAATATAGGCTAAAGAAGGTAAGGGAGATCTACGTAGTTGACACACTGAAGGGGTACTCTCGTTGCTGGGGCCATATGGCGTGAAGAAGGCTAGGAGCTCTCGTTGTTGGCCCAGTTGGCGTGACAACAAAAGGAGGAGCTCACGTAGGTTTACTCCCATAATGGGCTCAACTGGTATCCTTCGTGGGTTTGGTTGTAAATTCTTCAGGGACGGATTGTCTCAAGATTGACTATCTTGACAGAATGGGTTTTGTATGTGAAAGGATCTCGTATAAAATAATAGAATTAGAGTCTCATATGTGAATGATCCTCACATAAAATGATACAAATTCATTAAATTGTGACACTAAATATGATGTAAAAGGTCAAGCTAGTCGAAGTTCGGTTTAACTCATAAATAAACGGAAATAAATTTCCACATATTACACTTCATTCGGGTCTAGCAATGTTATTTTGTGCCGATAGTTTTCGATTACACTACTCTTTTTACGCAATCGCATTGAGACGTTCGATATTTGATAATGTTATAATGTTGTGTAAATAATGCAAAAATGGAGTAAAAAAAAGTATAAAGTAAGCGGCGGTCGTTGGGAAAGAAAATAAATTTATAAAAAAAAAAAAAAGGAAAAAAATAAAGATGAAAAGGGGTTAATCTGGCTTGCAGACAGCTACGCTATCTTAATTGAAGACAGCAGTCTAAAGACACTGCGAGGAGAGAGAAAGCTTCCCAACGCTCTCTTAGTCATCTCTCTCCTCCACCACCCCCCTCCTACCCACAGCTTTGCCCTTTTTTGACCGATCGTTCGAGCCCTAGCGATCCTATTTGTGAGCAATTCCCATTTCACAAGCAACAACACAGGAGCCTCATAGATTACTTATTTTGGGATTTTCCTTCTTTAATGCTTCAATTATCCGTTTCGCTTCATACAATTGCACTTTCGATTTAGGGCTTTCTTTCTCCTTTGTTTGTCTCGTCGGAATTCAGTTTCTACTATGGGGTTTGATGACCCGGATCTCAACGCCGATGATGCTCCTGCTGGAGCCAAACCGTTGAGCTCTTCCAATGTTTCGTGTTCGATTTGTCTTGACCTGGTCATCTTTGAAAATGGAAGATCTTGCGTTAAGCTTATATGTGGACATGAATTTCATCTCGGTACGTGCCGCTTCCGTCTGGATCTACTTTTGCATCCGATGCTGTTGCGTTTTTGCGGTTTTTTGTTTGTTTGCTTGTTCGTTTGTTTGTTTTTGCTTGTGGAGTTGTCTGCCTTGTTTGTATATTCATTTCGATAATGCGATTTAATAACCAATTGGTTATTGTTACTATGGATTTATGCTTATCGGCTATCAATTTGCAGCTATAGACCTTATAAAACCTGAGATTACGGATAAATTGTTTGAAAGAATAAGAGGGAGTTGTTGATTTTCAGGGTTTGTTTGAGAACGATGGAGTATGGATCCAGCTATAGCATCGATAGGATGTCTAACACTTGAATATTCCCATTTTGGAAAATTATTCAACATAAAAATGGTGTATGTGGTGGAGGGATCAATGATAATTGTAGTAGCATTGAGATCTCATCCATGAGAACCACACACGTCATTGTTGCTACTGCTGGGTTAGCTTAGGTCTAGACGATTTATTACTAACATAAATTACCTGTGCTTCTTTTTCTACAATGTTCTAAAAGCTAAGCATGCTTCTTAAGTCTTACGAGTATGAAGCAGTATCTACTTATATATATGGCTAAACTTTGTGCACCTTGAACTATGATCTGCTGATACATCTTTGACAGTAGGCGACTCCTTCATTTTGCAATTTGGGAGGAATTGAAGTGTTGCTTGCATCAGTCCATTTTCATTTGTATGTTATTGAATTGATGTTAAGAGGTTATTGAGGTATTTTCGGATTAGTGCGATTCGAGACCAACGAAACATAATTGGACACTGTAGTTCCCCCTTCTTCCCTTGACCTATACATTCTTTACATTTTTTGAAAAATTTCCCTCACCCGCTTGGAACTAAATGAGATTTTGAATGAGTATATCCTTCAGCTTAGGGCGATGATGTAGCTAGCAAGGTAATATGCGTCAATTGCTGGTTGACAAGTATTTCCTGAAAAAATGATCTGGTTGATTTTGGCTATTTCATTTGCTCGCTTCTCAAATTTTCATGTATCGGTGCATATACATATAATTTTCTCTATATTTTCATGTATCTAGCTTAGGGCGATGATGTAGCTAGCAAGGTAACATGCGTCAATTGCCGGTTGACAAGTATTTCCTGAAAAAATGATCTGGTTGATTTTTGGCTATTTCATTTGCTCGCTTCTCAAATTTTCATGTATCGGTGCATATACATATAATTTTCT
The DNA here is from genome assembly GCA_033239125.1 of Fagopyrum homotropicum. Lineage (NCBI taxonomy): Eukaryota > Viridiplantae > Streptophyta > Magnoliopsida > Caryophyllales > Polygonaceae > Fagopyrum > Fagopyrum homotropicum. Next base: position 28,328,325 of record BSWB01000004.1, read on the forward strand.
CTATATTTTGGTCTTTTAAATATACAACGGTTAGGCACATTTTTTGCATTCTGATTGCACTTTTACTCGTAAGTGGACTGCTTTTTTAATTATGTGACAGATATACATCCTTAACTGTCAAATTTTCGTATATGTAAGGTTAGTTTTACTTTTTAAATGGGTTCGGTTGAATCTTTTGTGTATCTCTTTCTGAACCGTACATTGCACAAATTGATTATGATATTCCTGATGTTGGTGAAAACAAAATGAAGATTAACTCTTTTACCTAAGGTTATTTTTTAGAAATCAGCGATTGTTGTTGTCTATCCATATGCACTTAAATATAAATACAGATGTAGGTTTGGACTTTTGTTTATTCTTCAGGAAGAATGGGAGTAGTATGAGTAGCAAGCTTCCAATCAAATACTTGTTTGTAGGCTTGCATGCTTGTTGAAGGATCTTATTCTCTTGCCATCCTCGTGTCATGCCTGGATATGTTTTTGCTGACATCAGCATGCCCTTCAAATGTTTTCCATTTTCTAGTTACTTCTTTCATGGCCATGATTGACTGCTTGCTGCTATATGTTCCTGGTCTTATCATGTGTTAATTCTTGGATGTGATTATGTTTTATCTCCAGATTGCATCGGTTCAGCTTTTAATAGCAGGGGAGCAATGCAGTGCCCTAATTGTCGGAACATTGAGAAAGGTCAATGGTTATATGGATCTGGTGGGCCAGCCTGTGATGATCCCCATGATGAGGAATTTTATGACCTAAGTTATTCGGAGATGGTAGGTTTATGACTTTTTGTATTGGAAACTTTTACAGTTGGTAACAATTTTCACTTAATTAGCTTCCAGGTTCCAATTTATGTGTGCTGTCGGGATTTTTTTTAAGATGAGCCTTACTTCTTCACATTGACTTTTCCTTGTCATATTCAGATTAAGGTTGTATTTGGCAGTGTTTTTAAGTTGTCCATGTAAGGATAGTGCTAAGCACACCTTATCTAATACTTTTGGATTGGTTTGATTGCTAAGAATTTAGAACATGCTGTGAATCGCTTGGTAGTTAGAGTTGGAACTTGAATTTTAGTCAACCATAAAATTCCTCGTGAAGGTGGCTTTGAGCTTGTTGTTCTCTTGTTGAGTTGATTATTGTGTCCTTAGTAGTTAGAGTTGGAACTTGAATTTTAGTCAACCATACTCTTTTGGCTATTCCTCTTGAAGGTGGCTTTGAGCTGTTGATAGTAAAAGATTATGCTTGAGTTCAATGTGAAACTAAGTTGAGACAATCTATGGTAGGTGGAATTAGTATGCCCAGGATGGTAGCTAAGTTGGTGTTGGATCAGTTTTATTCAGAAGACAAATTTGTTGATTCTTGGAAATTTTGAAATAATGCTAGGGGAAGGGCAAGCAGCCAAACATTGATACATCTGGCCTTTAAACATCACTATCTACCCTTGTAAAGACATACATGTGATCAATGTGAGACAAGCTCTTAAAAATTAGGTGTGTCTTAGAATATCTCCCACTCGAAGCATTGGCATCCTTGTTAGGTTTTTGGCTTGGAATGTCTAGTGATACGGTCTTCGGACTCATGACCTTGGTGGCTAATTTCATACCAACCAAACCTTCCATGCCTTCCATTATACAGGGCTTATTAGCATGACCAATGTTTCCTGAAACATGCGTGTTGCTAGGTAAATGAATTACCAATTGGACTGTCCTCACTCTGAACATTGCTGGTTATGATTATGTATGTGACATGCTATGCTATTACATCTATAAATAACATCTGAGCTGTCTAATCCTAGCGGTTGGACTTTATTTTGTTGTCTTGTTTTGATTAAATGGCACACTTTGTTGGTTTGTTGACGATTTATTGGGTTTCTTATATTTGTTTGAAACCTTTACTTGGCATGGATGTGGGATGAATTTAACTCTGATGATTGTTGGATCATTGCAGTCTTTCGGTGTTCGGTGGTGCCCTTTCATGTTTTCACAGCTCTCCTCTTCTTTTGAGTAAGCTTGAGTTCTTATGCAAAAAATTATGTCATGATGTAAATTTCTTTTATGGGTCGCTGATTTATTTGTTTTTGTGCTTAGCTAGAGTGAGGTACTTTTCATTTTGCATGCAATATAACATAACTGTGTTATTCTTCGGTATTCTTTGCAATGCTTAATCTTAGAAGATAAATTACTTTTTTTTTCTTCCACTGCTGCGCACACCTTCAGAATTTATGGCTTAACGTTTGTGTCTGGGGTATTGTAGTCCGGTAGTTAGTGTTCATTTGTTATAGAAGTCAAGCTGATTCATTCTTTGAACCTTTCTATATATCCTTTATCGAATAAGACTTGCGAAATTCTTTCTCTGACATTTTTTTACTAATGTTTCTTTGTTTTTTTTCCAGGGAAGGAGAATTCCCATCGAGTGCATGTAAGTTTCCTTCAGTGCCGGTCTCTTAACTCTCTTACTTAGGGTTATTGTATGGCAATAACATTTCCTCTTTTCTCCTCTTGTAGACCATGATCTTTTGGGGCATCATGCCTTATTTGCAGAACATCCATCTGTTTCTTCTACAAACCAACCATGCCCTTACTTCTCTTACTATGGGCCACCGCCTATCCATTCATCGTCCCTGAGTTCAGGCCCGAGTGTTTCAGACAATTCATTTAGTAATCACTGGAGTGGTCTGTCAGGGCCAAGTGAGGTACCAAGTCCATACACTTTGCCAGCCTTGGATCACCATTACCACAGCTGGGAACACCATTCGTCACCTCTACCTGCTGTCAACAACCGTTTAGGTAATGCTGACCAGTCTTCGTTACCATCTATCAATCAAAGGCCAGTGAGGGCAAACTCTGATGTGCCAAGACCGGGGTTTTTTGTGAATCCATTCCTTGTTGGTCATAGGTATGCAACAATTCCTTGGTTGAATTTGATTGCTTTCTCAGCATATTTAATGCCTCGCCCTTTCAATACCCCTAAAACAGGCCTCTTCAAAATATGTTGGGGAATAGCTTTGCTGTTATTACCTAAAATACGTTCCTCTAAAATTTTCTCCAAGAAAAAGGATCCACGTGAAAATGGGGAGTCCAGTTACCCCTAGCTATTTTTACTGTAAAATTATGCTGTTAGTCCTTAAACTTAACAAACATTTGCTAAAGTGGTCCTGACCCCTAAACTTCAAATCACTCTAATTAGGTCCCTGATTAAAGTTTAGATACCAAGATAGGAAAACTCACAAATTTAGGGACCAATGACGTAATTTACCCCTTCTACCGACTCTGCAGCTCTTCATTTACTGTGGTTCAAAGGTATTTTTAACCTGGACTTCTGATTTGCAATTGTCACAGTTCTAGTACAAGAGCCTCAAACAGCATTACCCCACCAATGATAGCTCCATACCCGGGCAGTGCTGCTAGAAGTCGTGATCACATGCAAGCCCTTCAAGGACATTATCAACCACCTAATAGTTCACCTCCAGGGCGTGCACCCTCATTGTCTGTTGCCCGGCATTCAAGCAGTCACAGGAACTCAACTCCACTTGCATCATCATCTGATCAATCAGGAGGTTTCTACATCTTCCCTTCAAATGCTCCTACCCGGAACTTCCCAGAGGTAGATAATCAAATGCTTAGAGGCTTCCATGCTTGGGAAAGAGATCGGTTGGCTTCTTTATTCCCACCGTTGAACCAGGTTGAACGAGAACCTACGTGGGGCTCAATTCCTAACGGTGCCAGCAGTTTCCAACAACGCCATGGTTCTGATCGCAATCAATCACAAGGTCGCTCGTGAAAAACTGCACTTAGCTTTCACGCACATGTTTCTCGGTGAACTTAAAAACTGTCCATCTTGACAAAGAAACCCGGATTTATTGTAATGTATTGTGTGAGAAATGGTGCCGGAATTGTGTTATCAAAGACCTGGAGCTACCATAGCCTGCTTCCATTTGCTGTAAACTGGAAAATCGAGTGTGTTTCTGGCAGCAGGTATGGTTGAAGAAGTGAAGAGGGGGACCCCGGCCGCCTTCCCCTTTGATTTGCCCTACAATGATGTCAAAATAAGGTTGGCATTCTGCTTTGAAGACAATGTTAATCAGGGTCATTGTGAATTTGAGATGCCTGAATGCTTTTATGAATGAAACTTAAAACCCTGGTTGAGAAGTTTGTGGAGGGAGATTGAACATTATCTCATACTCTGCTATATTTATTGTCTTGAATGATAATGTATGAAAACTCCTTGTTGATTTCAAAACCAGATGCTAGACGCCAACACTCCGACTATGTCGCAAACTTGTGTTTGGCTTGGTAGCGTTATCACCACTACCAAAATAGATGGTTTCAACTATGACATTTTTTCACCACTACCAAAAATCCGACTATGTATCGAAGTTGTGTTTGGCATGTCATATACAGACATGGCAGTGTTATCACCGCCAGCAAGGGAAGTGGTTTAAACGCTGCCATTACCATCCCAGTAACAACAATATCACCAAACATTTCTTTATTCCACGTGACTGAACATGTAGCATTACAAGCACCAACATCACAAACAAGTAGAGAGAAAGAAACAAAGAAAGAAAGAAGAAAAACCAAACACTTTGCTTAGGTTAGTATGCCATATGGCTTGCAATAAGCTCATTAAGAAATGTAGCTAAAAGATCATGACCACAAATGTTGTTTCCTACAGAAACCAAGCAACAATGACATGAGATTACTCGGATTTGTTTTCCTCTTTCTTCTCCTCCAGATACCTGCCAGGTACAAGAAACAGGTGGAATACTAAGAAGTACATTCATATGTTCATTAATATAAACCCAATTCCAAGCTATTTCAGCTTTAGGTGATAGTTTCAGAGCTCATGCTCATAATGTGAAGTCAGGCAAATTCATAAGCTAGAGCATCAATGAGTGATCAGTATCCTGATATCAGATTTTTAACAAAAAAAGTAGCCAATTCCTTTTCATATTCATCCCACCTAAAGAGTGAGGATAGGCTCTATAAAATCAAAGAGTTTACAGGTTCCTAACAGAACTTACCCGTTAGCCCTTGCCCAACGGGAGAGTTGGTAAAGTTGCACTGTCTCATTTGAAGCATGGCATGCAAGGAGTAGGTAGTTACGGGGTTGTACCATCCATGCAAACCGCATGAACAATGCTGAGTAGACACACATAGCTGCATTGACCCAAAAAAGAACCGATCAGAATCATCATCCGTATGCTATTTTTGGGAGTTTTAACTTTACAATGAATTGCAAGATGAACCTGTAGTCATGTTTCCAGATATCATTTCAGGCGGTTTGTTCATGTCCACCAGTCCCTATCAAGTCCGAACAATTATTAGCATAGTAAGTACTAGTAATTTATGATAAATTAAAATACTAACAATTGTGTGAAAACAATGCATGTAATGGTATGCATCCATCAAAGTCAAAGAATGAGAAGGCCTACAGCGGCAACGAATCCCCAGTTTGCAATAGGTCCCCAGAAGTGAGTAGTTTTGGGGCCGACTGGACTGTTTAGGAATGCTTTGAAGGTGGAAGCCATGTCTAAAACCTGTAACAGTCGATTATAAAAATTATGCCATCTAGTTCACATGAGTTGTACGATCCTGAGAGGAAAATAAATCTTCAAGTTCAAACAGATGCTTGAAAGTCAGTAATAAACAATGTATACCTTGTTTATTAGTCAAGTAAAAATAAAGGCACAACGATTTTCTGCAGCCTGGCATCTCTATGTACATCTTGTAGCAAATTGTTATTAATGTCATAAACTCATAATTCTCACCTGTCAATTACTTTATCCCAAATGAGTCCTGCATTTACATTCCATATCTGGCCTAAACTATGGTCTATGAATTGGATATAAATCGAGTCATTGACAAAGGAGCCGGTTAGTACAGTTCAGATTCTCCAGGAGTGTGCATATTTAGTAGTTTGGCCAAGATTCACTTTTACGGAGCAGTAATTCTAGGCAACCACACCATTTGATAGCCAAATTTGCAGAAATACGAGAGTCTCTCAGCCTACACACATCTGCTAATTCCAACAATCCAAGCTACAACATTGAGACAATTGTTTTCATCTAAAGAGAGCACATGGGTGGAAGATAGAATAATAAGGAACCTGAAACTATTAAACCTTAAAGGCCTTCTACACATTGACCAAACCAATGAACCAAACCCAATCAAGCAACCAAATAAACCGAACAGAAAATAATAGCTTGAAAAGGGATTGAAACACAAATAAAACCTAAAACAATAAGCCTCATCTCCCCCAAGCACGATGTTGAAATTCATTATTTTGCAGCCCTATAATAAATCGAAAATCAGAGGCCGGACAAAGCACAGCTCAGAAAATTTTAATTTACTTTCTCAAACGAACTAAAGCATGAATTCATCATCAAAATCATCAATTGACCGAAGATCTAATCCCCATATTTGGGGAATCACATGGTGGCAATACAATCCGCTAATTCCACTAATTTTAGGGAACAATTTCGATTTGACAAAAATCGACGACTTCGAGGACTCGAGCATATTACTTTGTACAAATTATCTGTACCATGATAATGTCTGCGAGCAACAATTTCATCTTTGCAACAAAAAACTGAAAGAGGAAAGAGTCGTACGCTGTAATTAGGAAGGCGGAGAAGACGAGAAACAAGAGATCCCAGTAATGGAGTCGTTGGAGTACGAGGCTTTTTGCGAAGTCCAGTCGTAAGTGTCGTTCCCTGGAAACGGGTAGGTGACTCGGTAATTTTTATAGGATGGGTTTGGTATGAGCTAGGATTATTTTAAATTATATTATAAAGGATTATTTTAAATTATATTATAAAGGATTATATTTTGATATGTGTAAGGGTTTATTTGGATTGTTTTAGATTAAAATTGAGGGACAAGTTTTGTTGTAGATGCCGATTATATATAAGATTATATAATTTTGAAAAAGAGTAAAAAAACAATTGATTATTTTGGTAGGTATGTATTTTTTTGTAAAGGTGACTTTGTACTTTTCTAATATAGGTGAATTTTTTTTTAATCACCCTAGGAAGAAGGGAAAAAATGATATATCCAAGTTTATGTACCCAATTTCGGTAACATACCTAACTTAACATACCTAATTTCGTCAACTTCACGTACCTAATTTCACGTATCCAACTTCACATACTTAATTTCACGTACCTAATTTCATTGACGTACCCAACTTTCACATACCCAACTAATGGTCCTAAAACCTACCCGCAAGGATGACGGAGTCAATTGTAGTATATAGTGTTCAATCCACACAGATTACGTTTGATTTGAAAAATTACTAATAATTAATTATTTTAAGTAAAAGAGGAAGAGAAAGAGAGGGACGAGGGAAAAATGTCTTTTGGTGAAAATAAGGAGAACAAGAGAAAATAATGATTGATCGTAGGCAAATATATGGAGGAAGATGATATAAGGAAACAAGATTTTCCAATATAATGAATTAAAGTAATATTGCATATATGAAATTAATGAGCATTGATATGTGAACATTGAAGGTAACTATCTAATATAGTCTTTGACATAGACAAACAAAAACCATGTTAACCACCAATACTCAGTTGGTCTAGTGGGATGTGGTGCTAGACTCCTTAAGTGGTTAGCCTCGAGATTCGAGTTCGAATCCTCCCGGCAACATGTATGGAAAAACTGATACTAGGAGGGTATCCCCAACAATGGGCCACGATTTAGTACCCGATCCGTCTTTCGAAGGTAAATAAAAGATGAAAAAAAGAGTTTTGAAAAGAAGCAATATCATAATCTCAATTCACAAACATATATGCAATAATAAATCAAACTTGGGATCGTCCAATCCTTAGATCAAGATGGAGATTAGCTAGACATGATTAAATATAAAGCAAAGTCAATATATAAAATCAGAAAGGATAAAACTCACAATTGTTTGGTTTCAGCACAATGAGGCGAACCGTCTATTAACTAAAGCTACTTGATGGTTGCAAGAATCAGGGCAAGAGAGATTTTTGGGATACGAGAGATATCTAACCCTATGACTGATATGTGCTTATATAGGGGGAAATCGGAGTCTAGAGTTTTCCAAAATATATCTTACCAAAGATAAGATTGAAAGATATGCTTTCCTTTCATGGCGTAGTTAAGACGGCATAAAGATGGCTAAAGAGATAGCATACATGCGGTCTGACATCTCGTATGGGGTGTGAACCAAGGGTATCAACCCTTGACTCCAGATGTATTGTCCGGTCTTTCGAATATGATCTTCAATGTCACCTCCAAGGAATTTCTAAGCCTCGTTAATACTCAGCTTTTCTAGGGTGGTGAAACTAGGTATGTAGGTTCCTCGACTCAAGTAACCTCATATCCCTTGTCAATACTCGGGAACTAAAAGTCGAATAATAGAAAAGGCAATAAAGGAGAAAACTCTAGAAAAAAATATTGGAAGTGACAATCTTGTTTTTCTAAAAACTACAAAGAACGCATAATCAATATTGAAACCGAATTGACAAACAAAAAAAGAAAAGGAGCAAACTTGATTCAATCTAGTTGATGGAATCAAACTCGAAACTTTAGCCCTAATTCTCCCTCAAGTTGACGACAATGGATATTCTTGGAGACTTCTTGAAACTATAATCTCAATCACAAACGTTCACTACAAAAAATAATTCATTTAGCAACGCTTATTGGCGACGGTACAGGTATGTCGTCGCCATTGGCCTTGATTTGCGACGGATATTTTTCCTTCGCAAAACTTTAGCGACGGCAACGACCGTGGCGAAAATATTTGCGTCGCCTGTTATGGCTTCGCCCTGTTCTGCCGTCGCCATTGATGATTGACGACGGCAAATAGTTTTTCAGCCGTCGCCAACATCCGTGGCTAATTGAATTATTTTTTGTAGTGGTTAGTAACTTAAGCTAAGGAAAAATGAGAAGATTTAATTCCATATTCAACCTAGAGTGATCGTCAAGAGCCGAATGTAGGAGTGAATCACACGTAAAGAGGAAGAAAACGGCAAAAAATTTTAGAATAAATGTTGAAATTGTATTATGTATTGGATAATCGAGTAGTATTGACAATTTATGCACAATATTATTCAATTCAAGCTAAAGAATTACAAAGAGGATGATCTTCTATTTATACTACTAGCTAGTGTTTGAAGGATGCTAACCCAACAAGGAAGCTTTATTTAATGCTAAAATAGAAAAGGAGATAATATAATATAACTAGCAAAATAATGAACTAAATAGATTAGCTAAAATTTTAAGGAGAGCATATAATTGCACACCTAAAATAACAAAAGTTGACTAGTTGAACCAAAACTAGGATAAGTCATCCAAGGAAGCTAGAGCTAGGCGTGTGGCAAGGGTTTGGACGCCACCTTCCTCCTTAGATGGGCCCGGTTCAAACCAAACCGTCGAACCGGCGGTTTGTGAACCGGCGTAAACCGCTGGTTTGGTCAAACCGGCGGTTTAGGTTCGCCAGTTTGGTTGAACCGGGGTTCACAGTTTAGGTTTAGGTTTGGCTCGCGGCCAAACCTAAACCGGCAGTTTAATCGTCGGTTTGGACCTTTTTTTCATTTATTTTTTTTTATTTTTTTATGCCTAAACCGGCGGTTTGGCAAAAAAGAGCCGTTGGGATTGCCAACGGCTCTTTGGCCCACAACGGCTATAAGCCGGTGGGCCCCACATCTCAACGGCTCTTAGAGCCGTTGGGTTCTTTATTTTTTTTTTTTGTAGTTTTTTAATATTTGTTTAATTCAAAAAAAAATTACTACCCACAATTCGTATAAATACCATACAATTCTTCCATTTATCTCACACCAACATTCTCATCTATCTACTACTACTCTCAATCTCCATCTCGTATTCTTTTTCTCGTATTCTCGATCTTTCAAAATGAAAAACCCGGATCACCAAAGCGTCTTTGACTTCACTCCGAGCCCCACTTTCTTTCCTAGCACACAAGAAAGCGAGACTCAAATGCCGGATTCAGAAATGTCACAAGTTCCACAAGGTGAAGGGCCATTCCGACAAGCCCCTCCACCGAAAATGCTCACCTCTGACATATTCACGAAGCATTACAAGAAGGGTCCGGTGGTGGACGATTATTGCCAAGTTTCATGCAATTATTGTACGAAGGTGTACAAGTGGAAGGCGAAGGCGGATACGGGACTTTGCAAACCCACATGCAAAAGTATCATCCGAAGAAGCTCGGAATATCACGGGGACAAACACAATTGTCCCACGGGTTTGCATCCTCTTCCTCTCAATCTTCTTTATTTACTTATAATCATGTTGATGAATCTTTAGGATTAGCCAACTTAATTGCATTCGAAGCTTTTCCATTTTCTTATGCGGAATCTAATAATGTAAGAGAATATAACACTACTTTTCTTCAACCGGCTTTTAAACCAACTTCTCGTAAACAAATTTCGAAATTAATTTCTCAATCTTATGAACAAAAGAAACAAAAAATTCTTACGATTTTACAATCTTTTTCGCATCAAGTTTCAATTTATAGTGATATTTGGAGTACTTTATCACAAAAACATTTTTACATGGGCATCACTTTACATTTTATCGATAATGATATGTACTTGCATAAATTTGTTATTGCATTTCGCCATTTTAATGAAAGACATAGTTCCGCCAACATTGCTAATTTAATAAGAACGGTTTTACAAGAATTTAATTTACAAATCGAATTTTTTTCATACTCATTTGATAATGCTTCCGCTAACACCCGCGCCATAAACAATTTGGTGGGTAATGCGGGTCAACTTATAAAAACACCTTTTACTCACCAAAGATGTTCATATCATATATTAAATTTATGTGTTCAAGATGGCCTAAAAGTTTTACATGAAGTGTTACAACCTATAACTGACGTAATTGAACATATTTGGCATTCAACCGACTTAAGAAGAAAATGGAGATCAACTTGTATAGAAAAAAATGTTCCTCCGATTGCTTTTTCAAAAGATATTGGAACTCGTTGGAACTCAACCTATAAACTACTTAGTCAAACTCTTCGTTATAAAGATGTTTTACAAGAATTTTCCTCACAATTTATTTCTTGGTCTATTTTAGATGATGAAAGTATTTGGCAAACTTGTTTTGATATTTGTAGTGTTTTAAAAGTTTTTAGTGATTCTACTAGTATGTTGAGTTATGTTTGCATTCCAACCTCTTGTAGTTTTTTTGAAATAGCCGTAAATGTTGCCGAAGCTTTACAAACCGGTTTAGGTTTAGAATCACTTAAATATGCTGCAACCGAAATGAAAACAAAATGGCTAAAATATTGTGATGACATTCCCTTAGTTTATCTTATTGCCTCCGTTTTCGATCCTAGACTAAAAATTGATGGTGTTACGGAATTTTTAAATGCTTATTATGAATGTTTAGGTTTATCTTCTATTAAAAACGTTAATTCTATTACTAGTAATATTCGTGTTGAAATTGGTAAATTACTTCCTTTATTTGAAACATGTGCTAGTGCTTCTTCCCAATCAACTCACTCTCCCTCTTCTTCTTCTTCTTCTTCTTCTTCTTCTTCTCTTTCTAAAGCTAAACAAATTTTAGCTAAAAGAACAAAACACCTAGACATTCATCCGCAAGTGCGGAATTTGAAGATTATGTAACAACTCCTTTTAGTTTTGATGGTGAAATTGATAGTTTTCAAATTTTAGAATATTGGAAGAAGATGACCCCAAAATATCCAACATTGACCAAGATTGTGCAACAAATTATGGCCGTCCCTACATCAACGGTGGCCGTGGAGCAAGCTTTTAGTCAAGGAGGAAACATGCTAAGTTACAAGAGGAGTCAATTGAAGCCCGATAAATTAGAGGCTCAAGTATGTGTTCAAGATTGGATAAGGGCGGAGAAGAGGAAACAACGGAATGCACCCGTTTATGACTCAAAATCGGATTCCAACTCCGATGATCCGGCCACTACTTCCGACTCCGAGGCGCAAAGGTAAGGGGGTAACGAAAACAACTCGGAAGTCCGAAAAAAGGTCAGCAAAGGTAAGAGAACTACGTAGACTTTGATTCCTCTTAAACTCCAAGAGGATACGTAGGCAACCGGAAAACCGGTTCAAGCCCTCTCCTTTTTTTTTACAATTACTTCTATTCAAAATTTCAAATGCTAATGTAATAAAAAAAAATTGAATTTGCTTTCTTTTATTGTAGTTAGTAATTTTATTTTAGTCGCTTTCTTTTATTGTAGTTAGTAATTTTATATACTTAGTAATTATTTTATTCAAAAGCTAATGTAATAAAAAAAAATTTGGATGTATAAAAAAATGAGTTTGCTTTATTGTAATTATTTTACTTGGTCTTCTTTATTTTACTTGCTCTCTTTTATTTACTTAGTAATTCTATTAAAATGCTATTGTAATAAAAAAAAATTCAATGTATAAATTATAAAAAGATAGTTATGTAAAATTTCAATCTACAAAACTTTACTAAAAATGTACAAAGATTAACAAATGCATAATTTTGTTATTAATTTAATAATGTAAAGTTCCAAAATTCCAATCTACAAAACTTTACTAATGTAATATAAATTTTAAATGTACAATTTTTTTTTAATTTACTTATTTAGTAATTTTATTTATTTATAAAAAATTGCTGATGTATATTTTATTTTTTAATAACTAAAATAACTATTAACTTTTATATATATATATATATATATATATTTTAAATTCATGTGCCAAACCCCCAAACCGCCGGTTTAGGTTAACCTAAACCGGTGGTTTGGTATTACACGGTTTAAGTTTAGGTTTGCGACCCACCACTAGGGCCCGGATCTAGGCTTTCTTTATTTGGTAGGGAATAGGAGTTGATCTTGAAGTCTGAGCCTAATCTTCTTAACATCTTTTAGATTAAAAGGAGGAATGAGTCATCCAATTTAGAATTAAATAGTAAAAGAGAAATATATATAATAAATTCTGAAATTGGGAACATCATTACGTTGCTTATTTTAGTAGGCTCCTAGATGCATAATTCATCATTTTCTTAATGCAAATCCGGTGTCCAACTCTATAGTTCGAATTGCATCATCTCTAGCCATGTCTATTCCGGTGTTAAGCTATGTAGTACGGATCGTACCATCCTCCCTTTCTTGCCTTTGTTTCGTCCTTGAATCAATGTCAAGCTCGTTGTGGTTACCTAATCGTTCGAGATGTTTCGTTCATTGCTCAAACAACGGATATATTCACTAAGCCTCTCGGCACTGCGTTTTTGTGCGCTTTGATCCAAGTTGCAAGTTCGGAGTCGCCCTTCAGCTTGCCGAGGGGTATTAAACGACACATCAACTTCATAGTCTTTTAGGCTTTCCTTCAACATCAGTTTAGTACATATCTTAAATGTAGGGTTTTTTGAATTCCTTGAAACAGTAATAGCTTAAATGCATAGTCCTTTAATTTTCTTGAAACTATATATAACTACTAGTATAAGTATCAATTGGATTGTACGTGTAAATTGAAGAAGTGAAAACCTTAAGTTTGTATAACTTAACCTGTATTTGTTGGAATGCTTTTCGTTTGGACAAGAAGAATACGGCTTATGGAAAATTTTGGTATGCAGTTTATGCTAAAAATATAAATACGGTCAAGAAACATTATAAAATTTTCCATATTCTGTTTTCGTCATTTTACTTATAATGATCCGTCAATAATTCTCTTTTCATCAAACACCGTACCAATTTATTTCTTCCCCTTCATCTTCATTATAATTCTCATCCAACCAAAAGACCCTATTCATTGAAACCGATTAATGCCCATACTCCATAGTCTTGAAATCATAAATGTTGATCACCGGAGTCGAATATCTCGTGTTTGAACTTCTGATCCGGATAAAGTTTTTGGAAGCACATACAAATTTTTCCTTTAAAAAAGCCGTTAAATATAGGTTGATTTAGGAATGTAGAGTTGCTTAATTAAGGGGAGGGTTTGTGTAAATAAGCCTAAAAACATAATTCACGTAATCAATGACGCAATATAAAATAAGAAAGCCGTGCAATGTTTACCACCTTCGCTAATGGTGTTCAAATTTTATACTTCAACTTGCGTCCTATCTATATGTACACTTCCTAACCAATTCATTCTTCATCTTCTCCATTACAGCATGGCAGAATCCAAGACCAGCGTTGCAGCTCTCAGGGAATGGGTTGTCGATCACAAGCTTCGCGCCGTCGGTACTATTCTTGCCCCCAATTTCTTGTATTTCGCAATCATCTTGCTTTGATTTTGAAACCCTAGTTCGATTTTCGAATCAGGATGCTTGTGGCTGAGTGGAATCACGGGATCCATTGCGTATAATTGGGCTCGTCCAGCCATGAAAACCAGCGTCAAGATCATCCACGCCAGGTACTTTTCCTAATTGTTATTGGGGGATTCAAAGCTCCAATTCTTCATTCTTACCTGTGTGTACCATTATAACGCAGGCTGCACGCGCAGGCATTAACGTTGGCTGCATTAGCTGGAGCAGCTGTGGTTGAGTACTATGATCACCGGACCCCGGCTGATAAATCCGATCCGTATACAAACTTCCTCCACTCTCACAAGAACTGAAACAGTGTCCCTTCCTGCTGTTGAGCAATTATTTTTATACATGTACAATATATATGAGAAAAGAATGCTATTCTAGATAAGTTTCAACTTTCGTTCAGTAATGGTGTTCTACATTGTATATCGGTTACATTTTGAGACACTTTGATTTTTGAAAGATTTGAAACTTGTTAATCGGAGACTAGTGTGTATGTGGCTGAGTTGAGTTATAGATTGGAGAGGGCGATGGGGAATGTCTTTCACCCCACCCGACCCTAAATATTCCCAAGTTTGTAAATTTTATCTTAGAAAATCACTAAAATATGACAATTTTACTATGGTTTGTTAATATTAAATAGTTTTGTAACTTATTTAACGATATTATTAATTTTATACTTTAAAAATACATTATAAGTTACAACACTCATAGGTCTTAAACAACCCGAACCATTACCGTCCCTCCGGTTGGGTAGAGGATAAGCTAATAGCTTGAAAAACATTCCCACATGGAGAAAAGAGTATGAGAAAATACTAGTTATAAAAGAAAGAAAGTAGAGAAAGGGTTGCTGGGCTCAGTAACGTGGGCCTATGACCCAAGTGGGAGCATTAAAGTTGTGGAAGGGAATGGGTTAGACTTGGCAAAGTGTGTTTAAACCCAGGGGTTCTTTGCTGGCTTGTTTAGAGCAGCATAGGGGTCGGAAAGGTTTATTAACCACCGATAACAAAGCGGTGGATTTGGGTCGGTACGCAGAGCAGTCTTTGTATATGCCTGGGCTTCATCTACACTTTGTCCAAGTCTCTCACTACTTCCCCACTTCTTCTTTTCTGCAGAATTTTCAATTTTGTACACAGATTGAGATAATTGTTGAATTAGACAAGCATCCAATGCTTATCTGCTGAGCAGAAAAATCTCTTAAGATATTTATGAGAATGAATATAGATTGATAGGCATTCAACTGACGTTGCCATTTAGAGATTCATCGGTAAGAGAAATATGCATTGATGATAGCTAAGCCAGCTTCCTTTGCAGCATTCTCAATTTTCTCTGCTTGGGCCTGACATTAACAAGTGCAGGATAACGGAAATTGACATCACTATTAGAACGAGGTCCTACTTAGGAGTTAGGACCAAAAATATATACAAGTCCCAAAATAATGTTGGACATAAGCATCAGTGCAACACGTTTGGATATGGTCCCCTGTGGAAAACTATGCAAGCTGGAGATTATCCCATTCGGAGCCCATGTTGTTGACATTTCCAACAATATGCCCTCAATACCCTATAACTGCAACAATCATAAACCATTAGTTTTTGAGGTTCTGGATTAGGGAGGACAATTTCACTCATACCCGACGAATATCCGCACATCCAATCCTACGAAAAAGGGTAAAAGTCTGTTTAAAAAATGGGTGAAAGTGGGTGGTGGATCGGGTAAGATCCGAGTGAACGTTTCATTCATTCATCACCCAATTCATCATTCGCCCATTCATCCGACCCGTTTTTCCGATTATATATATATATATATATATATATATATATATATATATATATATATATATATAGTTTTTATTATCATAAATTTTTTACGCCTTTATTTCCTTACGGTAAATTATATAAAAGTAAATCTCATACGGTCATCCCTAATTTATTTTCTTTCGATTTCTAATATATTTCGGTTCTTATTATTGATTCGTTATAATTTATTTATTTTGGATCTTGTTTTGATATAATTTTTCCAATTTTAAGTTATTTTTAATTAAGGATACTCTTGATTTTTATTAAAATTTTTTTTATTTTTTTTAAAAAATTAATTTTTTTTTACAAATTTATAAATAAATATAGAACAAATCTCACTTATTCACCCGCTTAATCCGTTGGGTGTCACTTATTCATCCGCTTAATCCGTTGGGTGAAAAGTTTTGGGTGGTGGTCAACAAACAAAATCCTGGAGCATGGACACAATTAAGCTAATCCAAAATTAACCTAGCTGAAAATGTAACTTCAAAATAATGGACAGCTAACTAGTTCAAACAATAAAATCATGACAACACATCAATACAGGACAATATTCACGACCAAAAAAAATACAGGACAATATTATTGTCATACTTGGACCTCTTGTAAAAGGATAGGGTTTCAATCGATTGTAGCATGGAAGATGATTCCCTTTTCATGTATAATGATACACTTAACATACGCTATACAGCCTATGCTCTACAGTGATAGTGAGAATCTTAAACATTAAAATTCTGATAACAAATAAGACAGCAAAAGTAGTAAGAGTAAAACCAAACAAAGAAAGCAAAAACAGTACACATTCACATTACCAAATATTACAGCAAAGCAAAGCAGAGGCCCAGATAGATACCAAGACTCCAAGCCTGTATTTATACCAAGCACAGAAAAGCCCCCTAAGAACAGACACACAAAACAGACACATCACACTGCACACTAACTCAACTCAACGAACCTAAGCTCTCTTCCACCTATCATACATTAAACACCTCTTTGATCTCACATTTTGGAAGCTCAAGTTCAACTCATACTATTATCTCCTACAGGAGGAACCGGGCGGATTCGTTATGGTACACCATCAGCTATCCGACCCATACAGATGTTCTACTCCCATTCTCGATCTCGATCAGTAGTACGCCTCTTTCTCCTCCATTTATCACTTCAGATAAACCGCATTTCATATATCAGATAGCTTAAGGAGAAGAAGGGCCTCTACCTCCTGCTTCGATTGCCTTTTCGTACATGTCGGACGTCGATCTTCTTTGGAATCTGAATCCCTGCCTGCTCCCTAGAAATTAAACCCAGATCATAATTCTCATGAGATCCTTGCAATCAACAGAATGTGAAATACCATTTGCTTTTACATTATTTTTCCTCACGAATCTAAAATGGTTCGATTGATCGATCTGAATCAGAGCCATCAAGTGCTAGTGGTTTGATTTGTAAGCTGATTACTACAGTGTTCTCTAATTACATACTTTCATCCTCCATTATTGTACACCATAAAAAGGGCAATAATGGTGTCAAATTCATGAAGGGCCAAACCTAATTACCCAATTCAATCACCAACTTGATATTTGACCTTTCAATTTTGTGGCGGGACCCTGTAGACAATTCTAGACCACCAAAATTGGCAAAATATACTTGGAAACCCCTCCAACTATAATGGAGCAGGAGGCATGTCAAAAACGTCAACAGATAAATAATGGAGTTTTGACTAATAGATCCGGAGTATTTTGACATGAAAATTTCTCACCGGAAAATGGAGACACCGGCGGCGTAGAACCTGCCGGAGATATTGGTGGTGTAGATCCTGACGGAGAAACGAGTGGAGATCCTTGATAACCAGGAGGTTTGACTATCATGATGCGCCTTGTCACTTTCATCGCATCCTCAGTAGATTCGTCTCGAACAGATCTGGCACTTACAACATCCGAATCTGTTGAACGAATCAGCCAGTTGAAAATCATTTAAACGGTGATCTTCAAAAGCGTCTCAATTATGATGAACAGTAAACAAAATAAGCAATTCCGACAAATTAATGGTTTCAGATTTAGGGATTAATGAGATTGGTATTAGGTTGAATCAAATCCTTTGAAAAGTTCGAGATCGTTATGGAAGGGTTTGGCGTACCCTTGGAGTTAGAACGGAAGTTAAAGGTATTGTACTTGCGGAGCTTGCCAAGGCCGGAATCCGGCTGAGGTCCGGCAACGGTGTCGTCCCATAGCTTCTCCAACAACCCCATGGCGCAAATTAGCTAAAGCTGCGCAGATTGAAGATCAACTTTTTGTTTCTTCTTCACTGGCACTTGCAAGAAAGGAAATGATATGAAGAAGAGGAAGACCCATATTTAAAGACGGGATCGGCCTGAGGTTCGTGGGAATCAGGCGGATCTAGACCGTTGATCTGGATCTGGGGTTGTTTGAAATGACGTGGACGTCAGATCTGTGAATCGTATAGATAAGGTCGAGGCGGGACGGGGACCACCCACTATTACTAAACTGCCCCTCGAAGTGTGTAGAAAATAGAAACGGTCTTTGAGGTGAATATAATTACGGTTTTGTCCTCCGAAAGATCGCCGCCTTTGAATTTTACCGGATCTGTAGGCCTTGAATCTCGATACATACCCTTTTTGGGTCGTAATTCCGTAAACGGAATATTAATGTATGAAATTCACATGTATTTTGTTCATCAAATTTAGAATTATGTATTTGTTTTCCTTTATTTTTTTATTATAGGTATTAAAACTTATTAAATTTTACTGTAATTATTATAGATAATTTGCATAATACCCTTATTTTACACGAATTATATCAAGAGATAATAAATATAAAAAGTTAATTTGTATAAACTAAATATTTTTTTTATCTATCAAAAGAAGCAGGCAAATAGAGGTACTTTGATTGAGAATTGATAAGCTTCACACCCAGTCACCCATAGTATAAGCAAGAATCATTCTTGTTGATGTTGGGGCATTGCCACTGAACATAACCTCGGATTTGCTCATGGTTAAGTAGTTGTCCGGAAATCCTTTCAAATTCGTTAGTAATATCCAAAAATGTGTGGCATTCATTATGAGAAGCTATAGTGAATACCAGATTATCATCAGCAAATAGGAGATGTGTAATTTTTGGAACTCGTCGACAAGTAGTAATGTCTAAGAGGGTACTTGCAGTAGAAGCAAAAGATATAAGATCTAATAAAAAAATGTTTGCATAAATAACGAAGATATAAGGGGGCAAAAGATCTCCCTGTCTAATTCTACGAGAAGGTTTGAATCGTTTGATATCACCCACAATAGATCCGTTAAATTTGAAAAAATAGGACACATAATTGACACAAGTGATAAGGTTGATGAAGGGAGGGCTAAACCAAGTTTGTGGAGTGCAACTTCTAGAAATTTTTAGTCAATATGGTCGAAGGTTTGCGAGATCCAGTTTGAAAGTCATTTCCTCAATACCGTTCACTTGGTCTCATATGGTGAAAGCTTTCTGGAGCAATAATTCCATTATCTGTAATGATTCGACGAAAGCAAATTGTTCAACAAAGATGATGTAAGGTATACTTTTTTTTTAACCTTCTAGCGATGACCTTAGAGATAAGCTTATAAAGAATATTGCATAAACTGATTAGTTTGAAATCTCTACCATGTTTGATTTCCAAAGTTCTAACACACATATACCAAAAGCTCTATTCAAACTTGTAGAGATTTTCCA
Organism: Fagopyrum homotropicum; assembly: GCA_033239125.1. NCBI lineage: Eukaryota > Viridiplantae > Streptophyta > Magnoliopsida > Caryophyllales > Polygonaceae > Fagopyrum > Fagopyrum homotropicum. The sequence continues at coordinate 28,348,096 of BSWB01000004.1, forward strand.
AGAGATCAACAACTTGTCCACCTCTATCAATAGTCATAGGAGTAGGAGTTTCTCTCAATATATCCCACATAAACACTCCTACTCCTATGCTATAGATTCAATTTTAAATGCATATAAGTTCAATCTTAATAGGAAGAGGAGTATTTCTCTAAATAAAATGTATATAGATTTTTTAAAAATAATTTTTTTAGCCCGAGATGATATAGGTAAGTTCATTTATATGATAATTGGTTATAAAAGACTATTAAATTATTGTGTGGTAAATGGTTGAATTTAAAAAGAATGAATAACACAAGTTTATTAAATTTTCTTGCAAATAGTGTTTGTATATTTATAATTACGGAAAACATTAATCATTTAATGTGTAATATGATTATTAGTTTGGTTAGAAATAATATTTAAAATAAATTAAGTAATATTTAGAAAAAAATTCAATAATATTTCTAACTATTTATAAATATTATTTTGAAATAATATGGTGACCACGTGAAATCTAATTTACTTTTGGTGCATACTCTAATACATATATATATATATATATATATATATATATATATATATATATATATATATATATATATATATTTTAGTTCAAGTGAGGAGATAGCTTGTAGATAGGAATTAGGAGGGATGTAAGCCATTTGATGAATTTAAATCAAGGGCTTTCACACGCTCATTATTAATGACATTTTTGTAAATTGACTTAAAATCTGGAAAAATACCCTGATGGTCAAAATATTCATCACTATACATACTTTTATATGTCATTGTTCATGTTTTTATACATCGGTGTTCATAGTATTTTTATTCATCAAAGTGTCATGTCCATTTATTATTTTGTGTTCATTTTATAATGCATAGATGTTCATTTACAGTATATAATCACAAAAAATAAAAAAAACTCATCACAAAACGTTAAAAGATGATCATAATATGTTATGTATGTGTCAAAGTTATAGATAAGTCATCGGTGTTCATACTTTTATACGTCATTGTTCATGTTTTTATTCATCAGTGTTCATACTTTTTTATGTCATTGTTCGTGTAAATATTATAAACTATTTTTCTATAAGACATTTTGTCGAACAGTTTGCGTGCACACTAAAAGGAGCATATAAATTATTCAATTGGAGCTATTAGACCAACTCAACATATGTATATACATGTATTTTCTCAATCAAACTTATCAAATACAAAATGATTGAAACAAATTTGATTTCCAACACAAATATCAATCATAATGAAACCTAAACCTTAAGAATGGAAATCTAAATAGCGACAGTAAAAAATTCGAAGAAACAAAACCTTAATCGTCTTGTATTCTCTTTGATTTCACAATTTTTTATGTAATCGATCTCTGAATATTATAAACACAATTTTAAAGAAAAGTATATTTTTCAAAAAAAAATGAATATCATATTATAAACACCATAATTGTAAAAAAAATGAATACATACTTGTAAAAAAATGAACATCATATTTTATTAACACGATTTGAAAGAATAGCATAATTTTCAAAAAAAAATCAAAAAATTTTTTTTTAAAAAAATACAAAAATGAACAATTAAAGTTAAAAAAATGAACAGTTAGTGTTGGGAACAAATGAAGATTTATTGATAAAATATGAACAATACTTATAAAAATATGAACACCAATTTTTATTTACAAAAAGAAAATCTGAAGAAAAAAACCCGGTGATGTGGCAGGTCACATGTCACCACCCCCGTTTCTCCTCATTCCTATCTACAAGGGTCCTCCTCACTGGAACCGGACCCTATATATATATATATATATATATATATATAGATTTTAGTTCAAGTGAGGAGAGAACTTGTAGATAGGAATTAGGAGGGCTATAAGCCATTGGATGAATTTAAATCAAGGGCTCTCACACGCTCATCATTAATGGCATTTTTGTAAATTGACTTAAAATCTGGAAAAATACCCTTACGTTCAAAATAGTTATCGTTGTTCATACTTTTATATGTCATTGTTCATGTTTTTATACATCGGTGTTCATAGTATTTTTATTCATCAAAGTGTCATGTCCATTTATTCTTTTGTGTTCATTTTATAATGCATAGATGTTCATTTACAATATATAACCACAAAAATTAAAAAAAAACTCATCACAAAACGTTAAAAGATGATCATAATATGTTATGTATGTGTCAAAGTTATAGATAAGTCATCGGTGTTCATACTTTTATACGTCATTGTTCATGTTTTTATTCGTTAATGTTCATACTTTTTTTATGTCATAGTTCTTGTAAATATTATAAACTATTTTTCTATAAGGCATTTTGGCGAACAATTTGCGTGCACACTAAAAGGAGCATATAGATTATTCAATTGGAGCTATTAGACCAACTCAACATATGTATATACATGTATTTTCTCAATCAAACTTATCAAACACAAAATGATTCAAACAAATTTGATTTCGAAGACAAACAATAGATCATAATGAAACCTAAACCTTAATAATGGAAATCTAATCAATGAGAGTAGAAATTCGAAGAAACAAAACCTGAATCGTCTTGTATTCTCTTTGATTTCACAATTTTTATGTAATCGATCTCTGAATATCATCAAAATGATTTAAAAGAAAATTAGAATTTTCAAAAAAAAATGAACATCATATTATAAACACCATAACTGTAAAAAAAATGAATACATACTTGTAATAAAATGAACATCGTATTTTATTAACACAATTTGAAAGAATAGTATAATGTTCAAAAAAAATCCAAAAAAAATGTTTTAAAAAAAATAAAAAAATGAACAATTAATGTTAAAAAATGAAAAGTTAGTGTTGGAAAAAAATAACATTTATTGATAAAATATGAACAATGACTCTTTTAAAAATGAACACATACTTATAAAAACATGAACACCAATTTTTATTTACAAAAAGAAAATCTAAAGAAAAAAAACAGTGACGTGGCATGCCACATGTCACCACCCCGGCTCTCCTCATTCCTATCTACAAGGGTCCTCCTCACCGGAATCAGACCCTATATATATATATATATATATATATATATATATATATATATATATATATATATATATATTGTACATATTAATTACATGAATTTTATTGTCTGTCTATATAACCATATTTTGATAATTATATAATTTTAAAATATATAGTGTTATATAGATATTTAAAAAGTAAGTTTGGTAATTAAATATTTATTATGTGTTATAGGATAATTATTTTAATAAGTAAGATGTCAACTATATATCTATATTGTTTTTTGAAAATTCTAAATAAGTAAAAAAGAACATTAACAACGAAGAGACGAGAAAGTGACACATGACATTCAGGGCCCTTTTGGTATTAATATTTTAATTAAAGGTATGAGTATGTGTATCGTTGCCCCATACACGTACCCGGTGTTTGATATTTTAATATATCGGTATCAAATTGATACTTGATATCCAGATTTTCTTACTTTTGATATACTAATATGTTGGAAGGTATCACCAATTCTTTTTTTTTTTTTCGTACGCATCTCCTATTTTCTCATCCTAGCCTCCTTCTATCTCATCTTATCCCATTCTCACCCTTCTTCCTTATCTAGATCGTGTGAGCTTCTTCCTCGAAACTTCTCTTTCTCAAGTAACTTCTTCTCTTTATCTTTTTTTTGTTGATTATTGAGTTGATTTGAAAATTATCAGATCTAGGGTTTGTGAAAGTCCCTTTTTCTATCTCTCGTCCCTCCTTCTTTGGATTTGTGAGAATTTCTCAAATCTCAATTTGTGAAAATTTCTCAAATCTGATATATGATATATTGCAACATACAAAACAAAATACTAGATATCAATTTAATAACCATATCTTGATACTTGTATCTAATACTCATACTTGCTATCAAATACTAAACGACCCGTAAGAACTTTGACTTTAATATTGTTACAACCAGAGATTTCATTCCGGTTACCGACCTCTAGGACTTCTTTTGGGACCACAAGAGTGGTGCCGAAAGGAAGTTCCCACCCCGCGTCCTCATAGGCCCGCAGGCGCGGCAACCTGATGTTGTCGCGGTTACGGTAAGGCTTACCCACGAATGCGATTTTACAACAGATCGTGGGCGATCTTTTTGTTACCGTCGTTCCTTTATTTCCTTTTTCAGAAGATACGATATTTTCTCTACCACATCCTTATACCTTCTAACCCTAACATCCTCTTACCTTTTTTCCTTCCATTCTATGTACGTTCGTCTCCTCCTCCTCCTCCTTCCTTCTACATCCTCTTTATTCTCCATTGTTCTTCCTTTCTTCTAGTGGTGTGTGAGTTGCAGTCTTCTCCACGTGGATTGGAGACTGAAGACGCTTGAGCAAGTATCCGGATCCGACAGTAAGTCCGTTACATGAGGAGTTCACTAGGTAGATAGTGAGACTCCATAGAGTACCGAGGGCCATCGTCTTGGATAGAGATGGACGGTTTACTTTGCGGTTCTGGCAGCAGGTGCACTCCGCCTTGGGTACGAGCCTTCACTTCACAAGTACTTATCATCCTCAAACGGATGGTCAGTCTGAGAGAACTATACAAAACCTTGAGGACATGCTGAGAGCATGTGTGTTAGATTGGGGCCAAGTGTGTCCAGACCACCTTCCTTTGGTTGAGTTTTCGTATAACAACAACTGCCACGCGTTGATTAGGATGGCTCCTTACGAGGCGTTGTATGGGCGGATATGCCATACACCGCTATGTTGGGATGAGTCGGGTAGTTCTAGTACAGTAGCTCCCGAGCTGGGACATGATGACTTAACCCGAGTAGCGATGATCCGAGAGCGGATGTTGTCCGTGCAAAGTCGCCAGAAGTCTTATGTTGATAAGAGACAGATCCTTTGGAGTTTAGATTGGGAACTCGAGTATGGTTGAGAGTATCACCGACCCGAGGCATTAGAAGTTTCGGCATTGAGGGAAAATTGAGTCCCCGGTATGTTGGACCTTTTGAGATCCTAGAGTGAGTTGGAGAGGTGGCGTACAGACTGGTGTTGCCACCGAGATTAGAAGGTGCTCACCCGGTCTTCCATGTGTCTCGGATACAGGAGTAAATATCAGACCTAAGACACATTTTCAGTCATGATGACTTAGTGGTCGAGCCGGACCACACGTTTGTAGAGCATTTGATAGTTGTGCTCGAGTGTGGTACGAGACGCTTGCGGTCGAAGGATATACCAATGATGAGTGTGCAGTGGTCGAGATAAGGAGCCAATGAGGCTACCTGGGAGACGGAGGATAGTATCCGGAGGAACTATCTAGAGTTTTATGCCGAGCTAGAAGCGCCTACATGAGCGACGGGTGAGTCCCAATTCCTTCCTTGAGTGAATTATGTGTATATGTGATGTGTGGCATGAGTAGATTAGAAGGATGATCGTTTCCGTAAGGGAATGAGATGTATGATCTGTTATATTCTATTGTGTGGCATGAGTAGATTAGAAGGATGATGCCTTCAGGTTTTCTGGTGTGCATACCTCAACATGTGAGACCGAGAAGATCAACATTTGTTTAAGTTTTGGGATGAAACTTGTATTTAGAGGGATCTGATGTAACAACCGGGAATTTCAATCCGGTTACCGACCTCTAGTACTTCTTTCAGGACCACAAGAGTGGTGCCGAAAGGAAGTTCCCGCCCCTGCGGCCTCAGAGGTCCACGGACGCGACAACCTAATGTTTCCACGGTCGCGGAAGGGCTTAGCCACGGGTGCGGTTTTGCAGCAGATCGTGGATGATCTTTTTGTAACCGTCGTTCCTTTATTTCCTATTTCAGAAGATACGATCTTTTCTATGCCACATCCTTATACCTTCTAACCCTAATAACCTCTTACCTCTTTTCCTTCCATTCTACGTACGTTCATCTCCTCCTCCTTCTTCTTCCTTCTACATCCTCTTCATTCTCCATTGTTCTTCCTTTATTATAGTGGTGTGTGAGTTGCAGTCTTCTCCATGTGGATTGGAGACTGAAGACACATGGGCAAGTATCCGGATCCAACATTAAGTCTTCTTCTTCTTCTTCTTCTTCTTCTTCTTCTTCTTCTTCTTCTTCTTCTTCGTTCATTATCTCTCTAGCAAGGAATCAAAATCGATTCTTAATTTGTGCTTGTTGCCTTTGTGTCCGGTGCTGTTGGTGGAATCTAGGCTATAGTAGTTGTGGTAGTGCTATGTGAGAAACACAGAGTAGAGTAAAGCCATCTTAGAAGGAGGTTGTTGCTCACCGAAGGACCTTCGAAGTTCGCCCCTAGAGTGATCCGCACCCGCTCCTGTGCATCCCCGCACCCGCACCTTTCTTTAGCCACCTCCCCCGCGGCTCAGTGTCACTGCGGTCGCGGCGTCTCAGAGCTTGTCACCACGCCCGCACCTCTCTTTTCCCGCGGTCGTGCCTTGCCTCTAATGGGTACCGTTTTGGTGGTATGTCACCTCGTTCCTTTCTTCTTTGTTGATCCTAGTGTTGTAGCATGCTAGGATGAACCCTAGCATAACTAGTGAGAATGTCAATTAGTGGCTTGTAGATTCTTAGATGTTTGGAAGTGGATTGAGAGCTTCGAGCTTGTGGTGTGGATGTTGATCTTATGAGGATCTTGAGACTAGGATTAGGAGTATCCTAGCATAGTGTTATACGATCTTTCGTAGATCATTGAGACTAGAAATTAGAACCTTCTAGCATATCGAATAGTTTTTGATTTTGATGCCTTGTCTGAGCAGGCATAGAGTACTTTCATGCGGAAAGGTGAGCGTGATCTTTGAGTTGAGATTATCTTTGAGACAGGTAAGTCCCTTGGCCTTACTTAGATGACTTCTGTATGTTAGTTTAGCTGTGATAGCGGCGTGTGCTAGATGTTAATATTAAGAACATGCTAGGGCGACCTTTTATGTTGATTGACCCAAGTGTATGATAACCGGCGGTGATAACTTGTTCAGTTCTACAAGAGACTGGGAGTTTCTTTGCGACTAGTCCAGGCAGGTAAACGGTGAGATGCATCGGATCCAGTCTTGTTGGTATAAGGGGACATAAGCGAGTTTTAAGAGATTCTCGTGTCATAAAAGAAGTTGAATCAGTAAAGTGTATAACCTAATGAAAGATAATAACCGGCTTTGGTGTGATCATGTTTTATGTGTTTTAATACTTGACGTGTGTTTGTGTTGTTATAGTTATTCTGATTCTTAGAGTCTTAGCTAACGGTTTATCCGTTGTGTAGATGTCTTGCGGGTTATGGATGTTGCCAAGTGATCCGGTCGGAGTGGTAAGCCGGAGTTCCCGTACATTGTAGGACGGATTTTGGGTTTCCTTATTTATGTTGCATGACGTTATGATTGTAGTACTCGGATGAGAGTCAATTTTCCTTTTTATGTTATGAGTTGAGGTTTTTAATATAATTTGGAGTTTTAAATTTGTTAGTGCCCTGTTGCATTAACCAGTAAAATTATTATCAACCTAAAGGTCGGGACTCCCATTGTGAGGTCCTAACCTGCTATAACACCCCGAATCCGTGGGACTCGGAATGCCACATTGGGTTAGGATCTCATAGTGGATCCTGACCCTAGCGTGACAACAAGTTCACTGAACCTTATAACATGACACTGACAGATAGAAAACAAATACATAAACTGTATAAACTGTACAACCCAAAAGGTAAACAAGATCATAGCTGGGTATCAAACATAACCCTCACACAGGAGGTATACAAAATATCATCCTCACGCAGGAGGGGAACATAAACAACCCCAAAAGCCATAACCCCCTAATGTACAAGAGTCCTCGGCCTGTCACCCTGCCAAATCACTCAACAACTCGCCTATCCTGCCAGGAACCTACAACATGGTATGAAACCATTAGCTAACCATACATATACAAGGTCATGCATAGTCACAAGCACAATCATGAAAGATAAACACATAAGCATGCTATCACACATTTACCCATTTTATCATCTTTATATAATAGTCATTCACTCTCTCTCTCTCTCTCTCTATATATATATATATATATATAGATATATAGATAGATAGATAGATAGATAGATAGATAGATAGATAGATAGATAGATAGATGAAATAATGTGACACGAGGAACATATCATCCTCGCTTCTGGGCCTCCTAGCAATCTAAAAGTAGTGTCGGTCATACAACCCGTGTACCCTATGCTAGTAGATTGCGACCTTCTTGTATATCAGGTGGCCTGACATCAAAGAACCTCCCAGACTCCACGACTGAATGAAAGGGAAAGGTTATCACAACTACGCATACAGGGCAATAAATAAAACATAGGTCGATAATAATCGATATCACATGCTATCATATCACGCATATAACACACACACACCACTCATGCAAACACCCAATATAAGGATGGTAGCTAAGTAAATCCTACGGACTTACCTAAACCTCGTACAATCACAACCACGATCAACCTCCAATCATGAGAGGAACACTGTCTAATAACAAGGCATAAAGAGATATCAATACTCCTATCAATCAAAAATGTCATACCTAGACCCAAGGGATTCATAAGGATCATATTCAATCTATACGCCTCATAACCAACTAAACCTCAATATCTCAACATAACTCACAATTTCTCAAATCTCAAGGTAGTATCTAATCAACATTCCTCAATCTCAATTCTAATCCTAATTTAATTAATTAATCTTTAATTAATTAATTAAATTTCGCCAAAATAACGTTTTGCCCGCAGGCAATTTCTAAACTCACATGTCATCAGATTTCATCAAACAAACAACCCATAATCGCCAGAATAATATAACGACGATAATGAAATTTCTAATTATCCATTTTGACAAGCCTAAAGTCAATTTAGGCCAAACTGTAGTACGGAGAACGAATAAATTCATAACTTATTCGTTACTAACCCGATTGACGATCTGAAAGAAGATTCGGAATCACAAGAACGCTAGCTACGCATGGACAACATCAAATTCACCGGAATCTGAGCGACGGAACCATCTTGGTGACATATATGCTCGACCAGCTCTCTATATACTCGGAAATATAGAAACTCGGTGCTGATATGAAGAGAATGAAGAGAGGAATCCAAAAACTCAAACGGAATCGGATTAGAAACGGAGAGTAGATTTGAGTTTGAAGGTTGAGAGAAATCAGAGATTTTACGAGGAAATGTGAAAGCAAATGAATTAGTAAAGGATTTTCCGCTATTTATAGTGAAGACGATAATTATCCTTTAGCAAAGTCGATAATTATCGTTTAACCGATCTAAATGCGAGTCGAACCTCCTTTTTCAAACTTCTCGAGATTGGAATAATAAATCTGAAATATTGTAGGGATAATTATTCCACAACTTCCTCGGAAAACATGTATTCCTAAACCGTCTTTCTTAGCTGTTAAGAAACGAAATAACGACTCTTTTGACCGTTTTGCCGCCCCATGTTATTTCATATCTAGGACATATCCGATGTTCTGATCATTTCTCTCAACTGCATTTTTATTAATTGGAGCTCCCAAATGCTCCAAATAACACTGGAGGGTAAAAATAATTACCCGGGGGAAAAAGTGAAAATTTCCCCAAACGTCCAAAATTACGTCAGGAATATAACGGTGGGACTCATACTCATCACTTGCGAAATCTTCGCGAGTTATATGTCAATTACTATCAATGGTTAAGTTAATCAACAGTACTTAGAATTCGGAAATCCTAGCTATTACATCACACACTACTTAAAAAAAGTTTTGTCCCGAAACTTGAACAATTCTCAATCCTCTCGGACCCATACGCCGAGGTATAAACACTGTCTCTATCGGATGTATCACATCTCTGTTCAAAAGTATCAACCTATAGCACTCTATGACCTCAAAACATAGCATGGAGGAATCACCAACTCCAACAACAAGATCATAACGCTATCCAAAGGCACAGAGGAAAACCATCTCTAGCCAACCTATAATCCCATCACAAGTCATAAAGGAAACACATCTCTTGCCATAATCATATCACATGGCATAGAGGAAACACATTTCTAGCCATATCATACTCATAACTTAAGGCATGGAGGAAAAACATCTCCAGTGAAGCTATGTCCATCAAATAACGTGGAGGAAAGAACCATCTCCAGCTAAATCCTAATCACACTCATATAGCATGGAGGAAAGAACTATCTCCAGCTATAATCATAAATCGCGCTAGCACATCAAGATCTAATATATATAACATCATAGCTAGCAATAAATAATTACATCAAAGCACATAAGCACATAATCACAACACTCACCAAGATAGCACTAAAATCTACTCGGTGATCCTACAGGTGCATCTATCTCAGCATAAAACTCTGGATAGTTCCTCTAGATATTATCCTCAGTCTCCCATGTAGCCTCCTCAAGTCCTCATCTCGACCACTAAATCCTCAACATAGGAATGTCCTTCGAACGTAAGCGTCTCACACCTTGCTCTAAGACTGCAATAGGATGCTCTGCAAAGGTTTGGTCAGGCTCAACCACCAAATCATCATAACTCACAATGTGTCTCGGATCTGGTATATACTCCCTCAGTTGAGACACGTGAACAACAGGGTGAATACCCTCTAACCTCGGAGACAAAGCTACTATGTATGATGTCCTCCCAACTCTGTCCAATATCTAGAAAGGACCGACATATCGGGGACTCAACTTCCCCCCTTATGCCAAAACGTCTGACGCCTCACGTCAGAGATACTCTCAGTCAGACATGAGCTCCTATTCTGAACTCTAGAGGCCGGCGCCTCTTGTCTACATACGACTTCTTGCGACTCTGTGCCGCCAACATCCTTTTCCTAAACAGCGCTACTCGAGTCATAGTATCCTGAATCTGCTCTGGTGCTATACCACTGATAATGCTAGGCTCATCCCAGCATAAAGGTGTACGGCACCTACGCCCATATAGTGCCTCATATGGAGCCATCCAAATCAATACATGCTAGTTGTTGTTGTATGAGAACTCAACCAACGGGAGGTAATATGACCATCCCTGTCCCCAATCGAACACACCAGCTCGCATCATGTCCTCAAGGGTCTGGATGGTCCTCTCTGACTGACCATTTGTCTGGGGTAAAACATAGTCGTGAAGTGTAGACTCATCCCCAAAGCAATCTGAATTTCCTACCAAAACCTTGAGGTAAATCGTCCATCTCGATCAGAGATGATCGTTCTCGGTACACCATGGAGTCTCACTATCTGCCTAGTGTACTCCTCAGCTAATCTGCTCACTGACCATGTCTCTCTAATAGGGATGAAACGTGCCATCTTCGTCAGTCTATCAACAACAATCCAGATAGCGTCAAAACTCCTACTAGGCCTCAATCTGGTCACAAAGTCCATGGAGCCCTCCTCCCACTTCCATTGCAACACTAGCAATGGTGAAGCTCACCTCCAGGTCTGAAATGCTCTATCTTGACCTGTTGGCAGGTCGCGCACTGTGCTACAAGTCTGGCTATATCGGGCTTCAGCCCTCTCCACCAATATGATCGTCTCAAATCATGGTGCATCTTACTCGCACTTGGGTGCACTGAGTAAGGTGTACAATGAGCCTCTTGTAATATCCTTTGTTTCAACTCCGCCTCAGCGGGTACATAGACGCGGTCACGGCGTATCATCACTCCATCTGCTCCAAGGGAGAACTGTGGTGCCTCACCATGAGACATCCTATCTCGTATCCTCGTCAACGTCGGGCAGGTCCCCTGCTTCTGTTGGATCTCATCCAACAAATCAGGTAGAACCTTTAAAGCGTATGGTTGGGCATCCTCATTAGGAAACTGGATGTCCAACCCTAGCCAAGCTGGATCCCTCTAAAGTTGAGGCTGAACTATTTAGTCTCGCAATCGCCTTCTCTCGAGGCGTCTTCCTACTCAGGGCATCGGCAACAACGTTCGCCTTCCCTGGATGATACATCAAGGTCAAAGTCCTTGATCAACTCGAGCCATCGATGCTAGCGGTTATTCAACTCCGCTGTGTAAAAAAATGTACTTCACACTCTTATGGTTTGTGAAGATATGACATGTGGCACCATACAGGTAATGTCTCCAGATCTTCAAAGCATGAACTACCGCTGCCAACTCCAGATCGTGAGTCGGGTAGTTCTCCTTATACGTCTTCAACTGTCGAGACGCATATGCAATCACTCTGCCCCTCTACATCAACACACATTTTAGCCAAGATGGAAACATTATCATACTACACGAAACCACCAGTGCCCTATGGTTGTGCTAACATAGGAGTAGAAGTTCATCTTCCTTCCGCTCCTCAATCAATAAGAACACGGCTCGGACTATACTAATCAAATAGTCTTCCCAACAGACTGATAAATGATCGGGCTATCATATAAACTCCTCCACAGACCGCGATAATACGTGGTTACTCCGAAAAGGCTACTTCAGAAAGTTACGAACTTCATCGACATTCGTCGGTATTGTTCCAACTACAACAGTTATAATCCCTCTCGAATCAATCTAGATTCCTTCAACAGGTCACACGATCTCAAAAGGCCAGGTCACATATTCAAACTCGTACTTAACATACAACTCTTAATCTTACAAGATTCATAAAATATTCTTCAATGTTTTGCGTGTCCCTCTTCAACTCCGAGAGTACACTAGGATATCATCTACAAAAACTCACTACAACGGATCCATTAAGTCAATAAAACTTCGTTCCTCACCATATATGTGGCGGCGTTTTTGTGAGCCCGAATGACATCACTACAACTCGTAGTGGTCATACCGAGTCCGAAATGCCATTTTGGGCACATCCTATTCGCTCATTCTCATCCGGTGATATCCAGGTCTCCAATCTTATCTAGAAAACTCAGAAGTTCCTTGCAACAAATCTATCAATTCATCCATGTGGGGTAATGAACACTCGTTCTTAATAATCATCTTACTTACTCTCGAAAATTCGCGCACAACCACAACATTCCTTCTTCCATACGAAAACATAGATATGTTCAAAATCATTCAGATGCTCCAGCTCTAACTTGATGCCGGAATCCACGCTCTTCCATACCATAGACTAGATGGTATATCAAACATACTTACAAATCCTCGTATTACCAAGACTCTCGTATTCCTCATTACATACATCAGAAGGCCTCATAGGCTTACGCAATTAGCCTCGTTGCTGATAACAGAACACATATTTCAAGATCTCTATCACAAGAAAGGTCACAATCTAATCCATCATAACAGTGGTCAATATGGTCCATCTATCATAGTTCAAACTACACTTATAACGATCTACTCGATCCACTACTTCCTCACGTTCAAAGACATAACAAAGAAGTCTACAAGAGAAAATCACAAGTCCCGATATAGCCGGGCTAACACACATCTCGCGGGTACCTCTGACCCTAGAACAACTGAGTAACCCTAAGTAAAGGGTACTCTCTATATCACATCTAAACCCATGTTCAACACATACATAAAAAAGAGGGCATAACATCAACACCAAAAGAACTCAAAAAGGTAAACCATTACTAAGAATGGTACCAAAAAACAACTAACGTTAACAACTCCACTACACCTTACTGCTCATAACTCGAGTCTACGCTCTTCAGGTATCATTGACGTCATCTTCATGATCTATGCCTCTACTCCATCTACACCGGAAAGAGGAGAGTCCAAATGAGAAGGAACACTAACTTGTTGACAAAAGGGAGTCATATGGCCTAGTTCACCACATGTGAAGCAAGCTATCGGTGCTAAAGAACACTCAGAGCGCAAATGGCCTGAATCACCACAGTTGAAACACGGTCGTCCCATCTTCACAACCTGTGGGGCTGAAGGGCAACTCGATCTTCTTCGTTCGCCTTTAGTAACCTTAGCATGGGAAGAAACTTGCTGATGTGGCATCTTATTTTGTCGACAGAAAATTGCTCGATGTCCTAACTTACCACAGATATAACACGTCACAAAAGATCTCTTACATTCCGGACGTAGGTGTCCAGGATCCCCATAGTTGAAACAAGATCTCATCTTGCCAGAAGTCCGTGATTTCTTCTTTGATCCGGAAGCTTCAGTAGGTCCCACTGATGTTGGTAAACACAAGATAGGTCTACCTGCTCTTGCAACTTCTTGTACTTGGCGTATATATTCTCAAAACTAGGGTCCACTCATCGAGACATAATCAGTCTCCTCAGGCTCGTTCTCTGCTATAGGCAAAACAACAGTGGAAATTGGTCCCTGACCTATCACTACTGGAGGAAGAGGTGATCTATTACTACCACGTCCTTCTACAGATGTTACTCTAGTCTAAGCCATCTGAGGGGTATACACACCTAACTTATAACGCTATATATATGCCATTGTATGTATATATATATATACATAACACATCCACATATAATCCATGATACAATCCATGATACATATATATACCATATGTATACTACTGAGATCCACGACAGAGGTGACAACTTCCCGTACATTCTATACCAAAACAACAACTTTTAAAACAAAAATCTTTTGAAAACGTCAGACCCCTTTCGGGTTCTGTTTATTTTATCCATCCGACCTCATTGCAGGTAGCAAGTGCCATTGTTGTCAACTTAAGGCTCTGATACAAACTCTATAAACTATACAACTTAAAAGGTAAACAAGATCATAGCCGAGTATCAAACATAACCCTCACACAGGAGGTATACAAAACATCATCCTCACGCAGGACGGGAACATAAACAACCTTAAAAGTCATAACCCCCTAATGTACAAGAGTCCTCGGCCTGTCACCCTGCCAGATCACTCAACAGCTCGCCTATCCTGCAAGGCATCTACAACATGGTATGAAACCATTAGCTTACCATACATATACAAGGTCATGCATAAGCATAAGCACAAGCACAATCATGAAAGATAAACACATAAGCATGCTATCACACATTTACACATTTTATCATCTTTATATAATAGTCATTCACTCAAATCGTATATATATATATATATATATATATATATATATATATATATATAGATGAAACTATGTGACACGTGGAATGTATCATCCTCGCCTCTGGGCCTACTAGCCATCTAGAAGTAGTGTCGGTCACACAACCCGTGTACCCTATGGGAGTGGATTGCGCCCTTCCTATATACTAGGTGGCTTGACGTCAGAGAACCTCCCAGACTCCACGGGAATGAAAGAGAAAGGTTATCACAACCACGCATACGGGGCAATAAATGCAACATAGGTCGGTAATAATCGACATCACATGCTATCATATCACGCATATAACACACACACCACTCATGCAAACACCCAATATAAGGATGGTAGCTAAGTAAGTCCTACAAACTTACCTCAACCTCGTACAATCACAACCACGATCAACCTCCAATCCTGAGAGGGACATTGCCTAATAACAAGGCATAAAGAGATATCAATACTCCTATCAATCAAAAAAGTCACACCTAGACCCACCCAAGGGATCCATAAGGATCATATTCAATCTATAAGTCTCACAACCAACTAAACCTCAACATCTCAACATAACTCACAATTCCTCAAATCTCAAGGTAGTATCTAATCAACATTCCTCAATCTCAATTCTAATCCTAATTTAATTAATTAATTAAATTTTGCCAAAATAACGTTTTGCCCGCAGACAATTTCTAAACTCACATGTCATCAGATTTCATCAAACAAACAACCCATAATCGCCAGAATAATATAACGACGATAATGAAATTTCTAATTATCCATTTTGACAAGCCTAAAGTCAATTTAGGCCAAACCGTAGTACGGAGAACGAATAAATTCATAACTTATTCGTTACTAACCCGATTGACGATCTAAAAGAAGATTCGGAATCACAAGAACGCTAGCTACGCATGGACAACATCAAATTTACCGGAATCTGAGCGACGGAACCATCCTGGTGACATATATGCTCGACCAGCTCTCTATATACTTGGAAATACAAAAACTCGGTATCGATATGAAGAGAATGAAGAGAGGAATCCAGAAACTCAAATGGAATCGGATTAGAAACGGAGAGTAGATTTGAGTTTGAAGGTTGAGAGAAGTCAGAGATTTTACGAGGAAACGTGAAAGCAAATAAATTAGTAAAGGAATTTCCGCTATTTATAGTGAAGACGATAATTATCCTTCAGCGAAGTCGATAATTATCCTTTAACCGATCTAAAGGCGGGTCGAACCTCCTTTTCCAAACTTCTCGAGATTGGAATAATAAATCTGAAATATTGTAGGGATAATTATTCCACAACTGCCTCGGAAAACATGTATTTCTAAACCGTCTTTCTTAGCTGTTAAGAAACGAAATAACGACTCTTTTGACCGTTTTGCCTCTCCATGTTATTTCATATCTATGACATATCCGATGTCCTGATCATTTCTCTTATCTGTATTTTTATTAATTAGAGCTCCCAAATACTCCAAATAACATCGGAGGGTAAAAATAATTACATGGGGAAAAAAGTGAAAATTTTCCCAAACGTCCAAAATTACGCCAGGAACATAACGGTGGAACTCATACTCGTCATTTGCGAAATCTTCGCGAGTTATATGTCAATTACTATCAATGATTAAGTTAATCAACATTACTTAAAATTCGAAAATCCTATCTATTACACGTACAACATTCCGAGTTTTTAAAATTTAGAGTGTTACAAAGATAATATATAGACAGGTGAATGTCTACTTGATATAACTAGTTATGTAAAAGCTACATTTTCTAAATATGTAGATTTCTAAAAGGTTTGACAAATAAAGATTAGTTTAAAAGTTTGAGATGAATGGTGGAAATGTTCAACTCTTATGTAATTAATTTGATATATCTTATTCATCGTGACATGTATAATATGGGATCCACTGAATCTAAATAAATTTAATTAGAATCTCACCTAAAATTTTAAAAAATATCTTCAGATGAGAATTATTATTTAATTATTTATTTGAAATTGAACTTTTTGAACATATTATTAAATACTTTTACTACCTTGAGAAATAAGCTGAACAAGGCCATAATAATGTCGAGTGAACTTTCAAAGTTATTTTCACTAACGGGGTATTTGAAGTTTGGGCAATTTTGGTAACTAGGCCTTCTTGAAAAACTAGAGTAGTAACTAGGCTTTTTAATGTTTCAATTAAGTAAATATACCCAACCTTTTGTATTTATTCTCAAACTCTACACACTCTTCTCTTAAGGGGTACATTTACTAAACACAAAACTAAAAAAAACCTAGTAAACCAAATTGTTTCTTGAAGTTTTGAACTATTATTCACGGTCAAGCGTGCAATTTTTAGAATCGAAGTTATTTTATTTGTAATTATCTGAAAGTAACTTTATGAACACAAAAGGTAAAGATAAACGGTGTTAATCCACTGTCATGGTTAGCGATTAGTCTATAATAATCATTCAGAGTGCGTATGACATGATAAATTATTTTCTACACTCTAAAAGAAAAATAATTTAAAATAATATTAATTATTTAAAATGTACTCAAATTTATTCACCAAATTTAAAATAATCAAAAGCGATAAAACTATTAAAATATTTATAAAAAATAACGCTGATGTGAGAACTAGTTTTGTACATGTCATAAAAAAGCAGGATTCGGTATTTAATAGTTTGATTTTTAAAAGTAAATAAATATTATTTAATATACTAAAAATATTAAATTAAGTAGCAAATTTAATTTTTACAAAAATATTGAAATTTCATGATTTATCTCTTTTTTTTTTTGTTTTTTTTGAAAAGTCATAATTTTTTTAGATGAAAGTTTTAAAAAATAATTGTTTGATTTTTAAATTTTTATCTTTTAGTTTAATCCCTTATTAAAATAAAATTGTTTTGATATAAAATCTCTATTTTTTTAGTATTTTTTTGAATTATTTTTTCGATTTTTTTCAGATATTGTTTTAAACGAATTTATTTCATCAGTTTTTATAAACAAAAATCGAAAAATAATTTTTAGAAAAAAGGATTTCTTTTGAAAACATAAATTTATTTATTATAAATAGAGATTAAGTTAAAAGAGAACAATGTTTTGAAAAAAAACATTTAAACAAAAGTATGAAAGAAAAATCTGGGGGAAAAAAATTCGGAAAAAAATTAAATTTTTGTATAAGACTTTAAATTATTGTAATTTATTTAGAAATTCTAACATATTAATATTTTTATAAACAAATCACAACATACAACTAATCATACTTCTTGTTGATGAGATGCAAGAAATTAATTGTCGCATCATCAACGGAGCTAGAATTTTTGAAAAAAAAAAAATAAATTGTATTATTTTTCGTAAATATATTGATGGTTTATCTCATTTCTAGTAATTTTCAAAGTTTGTATTATTTTGAGTTATATGTTGATATTTGGTAATATTTTGAGTTATTTTTCCGCTAAAAAAACTATATCCCCCTACATTATGTATTTGTTTTGATTTATTTGTACGTTGTGTATTTGTGATTATGATCAATATGTATACATTTATGTTCTACATGCGGAGCATGTGTCCTTAGAGAAGGACTAGCGAGAACTCAAAAACTAAGAATGAAACATATTGAAATTTAAGGAGATAGTTTCATAATCATCAATCAAATGAAAAAACATTTGGAAGTACATATAAGAAATCGACCTTATCATATCAAACACCTTTCTTCAAGTTCTAACTAAACTGAAAGTTTTAGGTTTTCTGGAAATTGAGATAAAAAGTGTGATTAACCGTATTTTGGGATCGGAAAATCCCTTGACGAATTGAGATCATGCTTGTGACATCATGGTACTTATCTAGTCGTTTGAGAAGTGTGCATAAACATAATGACCGAATTTCTTAGGTAAGTCATTTGTCTCTCACTACATGTGTTGATGCCCCTTAAAGTATCAAATATCTCATTAATTAGGAAGTAAGCTATTCGCCGGTTGGTTCATAAACGTATGTGGCATGACGATATGTACTCTTGTTTTCCGCCATAACAAGCACTCCTGCTACTAGGCGTGTCTAGTACCCAAACTTCTTCCCTTTTACGAAAAAATGTTTTAACTATCATGAAGATCGACATACCATAAAATCGACTATGAGATACCGAATTTTAATAGCTTTTGTGATCGAGATCTACACAATTAGTATAATATGTTAAGTGTAAAATTCGTTGAAATAATACTCCAACACGAATGAAAGAGAATATACTATTACAATAAACTAATAAAAAAAAAGTTATTAGAAAAAAAATCTGATATAATGAGAGAGAATTTCACTTGTCCAAATACTATATATGTGGTGCAGTATGATACAATTAGATTGTGATCGTGTTTTTTATAAAGCAAATCCTAAGCATGCATCAAGACGAAAGAAGAAACTTGTAATTTAAAATACGTTTAATAAGGTACAAGTGTTTCTTAAAATCGGAAGTGAAGCGTCATTGTCATTGTCATTGTCATTGTCATTTTCATTGTCATTGCGTACATATTGAGAATAAAAAAATGAGAATAACCAATACTCAGTTGGTCTAGTGGTTGTAGTGCTAGACTCCTTAAGTGTTAGCCCGGAGATTCGAACTCGAATCCTCCTGAAAACATGTACAAAAAAAATAATATTGGGCTACTACTTTACATACCTTATCCGGACGTAGGCGAAACCGAACCGAAAACGTACCATTTCAAAAAATAATGAGAATACAAACTGAGTTTCGTAAGGTGAGAGATCAAATTGCTGGCGATCGTCACCTTCTCACTTACAAAAAAAGAAATTATAAAATATAAAAGAATATGCATCACAAATGACAAAGCACTTAATCACATCAATTCAATACTTTAATTTATCACAAACACATTAATAATTCACAAGATATTTAAATGAATGTGGTGTCTATGATGCTACCATTCTATAATTAGACCAAACTTATTATTATTCATAAAATTCATAGAATCTTGTACATGATTTTCGATCTTGCATGTGAGCTTAATGATCGTCATAAATAATTTTTATGTTCAAAAAAGAATATCATTTTATGTATTAAAATATATTATCACAATAATAATGTTTTACATGGTATCCCTACCCTTTTAAAATTAATCGACTATTAAATTTGAGGATTGTTAAATACACGACGTTGAATTTATAAAGACATCATTGACGCACACTGAGACAACCCGTTAAGTATGTGTTAGGTGATGTTGATTGAATTTCTATTTTAGTTATATAACGAAAAAAAATTTAAGATTACATAACTAGATAATGTATCATTTTAATTTAATTATACGTAATGTGAAAAATATAATATTTTAATTTAATTATACAACACGTAGTATTGTTAAATTTTGATTTAGTTATAGGTATCCTCAAGTTTTTGAATTTTATATTTCGTTATAGATAACGTCATATTATTATATATTATATTTACTAATACATAATATCATATTTTAATTTTATATTTAGTTATACATAATATCATATGTTAAATGCAATGCACAAACAAAATGTATAATGTTATAGAAAAATAGATAATGTTATAAAAATACACAATCAAAGTACACGATATTAAACAAGACACAATGTCAAATTGTTAGGAAATACACAATCAAAAGTCTAACGTAAACTAGAGGTCAAACTGCTATGTTCGGACCTATGAAGGAGCAACGTATACATGATGTGCACCGATATCAACAACGGTCTCCTACAACTGTAATATAACTGATGATGTCTCACTCCGGGATATGATACCATAAAAGCGGGACGTTGTGGAAAAAATGAATCAATGTTTGAAATTTAAGGGGCAAAAGATGACAAACACATACCCAATAATCTGATATAGGTACTAGAGGAGGGAAATAGACCGGTGGAATTTGAATGCCAAAACCCTATTAGACCCTACTAGATGGACGTATCTCTAAGTAAGGGGTGGTCCGTAGATGAGGGATAGGCTGCACGAATCCAAACAATCGAAGAACCCTATTCGACATGTAGGGATCGACAATATCAGATATCTAGACTGTGCCTCTATATTTGCACACTTTGATCCCGCCCTCAAAATCCAAATGTCAGTCCTCATACAATATGAACTTGACATCCTCGACTATCATATCATCAATCAATCTGCGCACGAAGGAGCCTCAACCTCTCCAAGCTCAACGACAGGGTCTTCATGAAAACCAATCTCAAAGCTCAAAGAATAGATTCATGCAAACCGGGATCCTTTGTCGTTGCACACCCATGTGATGGGAAATGTGGGTAGATCGAATACTATATTTACCAAGAAGGATACACACTGTTAATTGCAAATAGAAAGACCGAAGTTAGATTTTATAGGCATCAACTTGCAACAAAGTCACGCAACCCCCAATAGTCTCCACGCTATTCGTGAAGCGTCTTTGTGCATCCTGTACAAATAAGTTAGAGTGTAACACCCTAAATTCGCAGGACTCGGGGCGCTACGGGTTAGGATCTCACAATGAATCCTGACCCTATCATGACAACAAGTTCATAGGAGCTTACAACAAGGCAAAGATAGATATAAAACCAAATACATAAAACTGTATAAATATATATATATATATACATCCAAAAGGTTTACAAAACACAACCGAGTACAAAAAGGCAAACACATAACCATACATGTACAAGACATCTCAAACCCTCGCACAACCTAGTGTACGGAAGTCCTCGGCTGATCACCCATCTGGCTCACTCGGCAGTCTTCCTATTTTGTAGAATATCTACAACATGATATAAACCGTTAGCTAACAGTTCATGAATAAGAATAAAATTAATAGCACATACAAACACCATATCATATCACAATACGCAATGTCACACACAAAACCATTTATTATCTTCATTACGTTATACCATTACTAATTCAACTTCTTTTGTGACACGAGGAACCTTAGAACCCCGCCTCTGTCCCCTTTCACATAGGTTTTGCATGGGATCTACCTCCCCCATGGAGTACCGGTTTCAGAGCACCTTCTCCACTCATCGTTGAGCTTTGACAGATGGTCACGACCCGTTATAGTATACTTGGGCCATTTAAATATACATATGTGGTCGTCCTAGTCCGGTTTAGGTTATAAATGCAACATTCATATGCATACACACCACTATCACAATCATTCGAATCCATAACCGCTAACTAAGTAAGTCCAATGGACTTACCTGTCACAACCGTAAACCTATACCAAGTCACAGTTTCCCCTCGAGAAAACGATCAGTAACTACATCAGCAAGACACACACAATATCAAACACTGTCATGACTAGGAGATCTACCTCCTATACCCTACAATCATCTCCAAACCATAATTTGTATCTAAATCTTGATATCTCAACATACTCATAATGCCTAAGGCATTACCTCAACATATAACTCAACAAGCTCCTCATACACCTTACTAGCCTAGCTACACTCTCAAACCAAGGCCAAACGAAAGAAAAGACACATATCAATCTTGGTATGTCCTGGACAACGCACCTGCGGAAGCAAGAAGGTGCAGGGGCGGCGACACATCGTAGAGGCGGTGACACTCAGCTGCAGGGGTGGCAACACAAGCTCAGCCACCGAGGCGGTGTTGTCAAGGCACGGGGGCGGCTAATTGCGTAGTGAGCGATTCTCTGCTTCTATTCGCTCCTCTCGCTCGATCTCTTCACTTCTTCCATTGCCAAAGGTAATCATCAACACTCATACAAAAATAGTCAACATCAACAATTGTCCAAGAAGATCAAACACAAGCATAACTTGTGGGATTTCCTAAACTAAAAAAGAAGAAGGAAGAATGACTGAGGAAAGAAAGAAGGATGAAGATGGAAAGCTTACCACTACAACTCTGGCAAGGGAGGACCTCACCACTGTCTATCCACAACACAACATCAAACCATCATCACCACGCAGAAAAGCTTCGAAAAGCTCAACTCTTGAAGGAATTCCAAAGAAAACTCAAAGGAAGAAGAGAGAAGAAGATGAACGGGGAAGGGAAGATGAAGCTGAGAAAGAAGGATGGGAAACCCTCCTCACAAGGAAAAATAAGAAGCTTAAGAAAGCAGAAAAGAAAAAAGCATGACGGTCAACAAAAATGGCGCCCGACACCGAAACCGCGGGGGCGGCACCGCACATGCGGCACGCAAAACCACAAGGGCGGGATCCTGAAGAAATTAAGGCTCTTACATCAAGTCCCCCTAAAAACAAGTTTCGTCCCGAAACTTGAACAATTTCCAAATTATCTCGGACCCATATGTCGAGGTATAAACACTCTCTCTATCGGAGGTATCCCATTTCCATTCAAAGGTATCAACCTATATCACTCTATAATCTCAAAACATAGCATGGAGAAATCATCTACTCCAGCAACAAGATCACAACGCTACCAAAGGCATAGAGGAAAACCGTCTCTAGCCAACTTATAACCACATCACAATGGCATGGAGGAAAACCATCTCAAGCCAAACCGTACTCATGACACAAAGACGTGGAGGAAATCCATCTCCCACCAAACTATGTCCATAAATAATAGTATGGAGGAATAACCATCTCTAGCTAAACCCTAATCACATATCAATAGCATGGAGGAAGAACCATCTCCAGCTATGAACACAACACGTGCTAGCAAAACAAGATCTAATAAGATCGTACATGCACATCATAGCTAGCACGAAAACATAGCAAAACATTAATATATATTTGAAAAATACCTGCACACGGAGCGGGTACTAAACTAGTATCTATTAAAGGAGAGACTTTTTGCCACGTGTCATCACAACGTTGTAATATCCGGAATTTTATTCCGTTTATTTCCGTAGCTTACCGGATTCCGATCCCTTGACTTCACATAAAATGATAAGTTTAGTCCAAACCCTAATTTAGAACATGACTTGTCGTTGACAAGGTCATGACATCCTAATGACGAGTTATGACGAGACCGTGACAAACTCGTGACAAGGCCATGCATGGGCGTGACGAGTCCATGACAAGTTTTGACAAGAAGATGACAACCTAGCCATCTTGGTTCGGTTTTAGCTCCAGCCACCTCTTCTTGTCTAGCCTTCAGCCTTTCTTTCTGCGCGCCCAGCCCAACAGCGTGCCCAGCCTGCCAGCTTGCCCAGCCCAACAGCGTGCCCAGCCTGCCAGCCTGCCCAACCCAGCAGCGTGCCCAGCCTGCTGCTCTACCCTCGCAGCCCAGGAAGGAGACGGACATGCAGTCTCTTCTCCTCGCAGCCCAGGAAGCTAGTAGGTGAGGTGAGGAATGTTAGACTCCACGTCAGGGCAACCGTTAAGTAATCTCCATCCTCTCTCAACATATCCGATTCTTTCCTCTTTCCAGCGTATACGTCTCCTTCTACAGCCGGATTTCACGCGAGCAGTTGCACACAATTCCCTTCAACAACCCACCTTCACCGCCCAGCCTTTCCAATCTCCCTAGTCGGACTCCACGCACATACAACTACCCTCCTGATCTCTCGACAAAACTAGGGACGCCACCCAGAGATCTCCGGCACGAGTTGGCAACCAGGTACGCTGCATCACCTTACACACCTCGGCTTCTTCTACCTCGCACAAAGACGCAAGCCTATTTTACGAGCCGGCCAGAACGGACCCTTCGACCCCAAGTGAATCAGAACCAAGGTGAGTGTAATGTACTTTGTTTTCGTCATCACCCTAATCTCCCTCTACCGACTCTCTTGCGTACATCACTCACCACCATTTCTTACAGTGTCCCCCTCGACCAACACTGCTTCTGTCTCGAACTACAGCCATCTACTGAACCAAAGGGCTGGATATATCGAATAACAACACCCGTAGCCAGTCTCAACGTTGCCTAAGCCGGAGCAGACCTTGCGGTGACCTTCTGCATACACCTCCGGTAGGTTTCTTCTCTATTCTTCTTGCCTCACTCTTAACCAGTTCGGAGTAGTGATCTCCCTCCTGTTTTGCTTCAGCGACGCAGTCCAGCCCTCTCAGTTACGAGTCAGGAACCAAGGAACTCGGAGCACCCTCTACTGAAGCGGGTAAGTCACTGCTGTATGTTATTCTGTTGCTGAGTAAAGGATGTAGCTGAGGGTCAGTAAGGTTCGAACCTGGGGTATAAGGGAGTAGAAAGTTGGACCAGAATAGAGGGCAAGTGAGATCGAAATGAGGATCTCCTACACATACATAATTCCAGTTTTGTGGTGGGTTGTTAGACTGACTAGTTGGGAGACATTTTTTCGATACGTTAGAATGATAATCTACCGTTCAATTTTTAATATGACATGGAAGGATATACATAGTTCGACATATCCGAAGCTGAGACCGATTCAACGGTCGGATTTGAATCTATAGGTGCTCAAAGTTGGGTTGTAGGGCTGTTTTTCCAATAGGGAATTATTTGGCTAAGTATAGAAATGTTAGCCTTTACTCCAACTTTAGGAAATTATATAAGAGTTATGGTTGAGTATTTTAAGAGATTTTGATCCTATGACTAGTTGGATATCATAGATGACTGAAAGTATTATTTTAGAATTTTTGGAAATTTCGGGGCTAAGGGTAAAATAGTCTTTTTACCATAAATTAGTACTGTAATTGATTCTGTTGTTATAAGATCTATCAACTTAAAAGTTTTAGACTTCTAAGTACCTAGAGAGTGTGTTGATGCACTTATCTCCTTTAACAGGCAACTGAGTTGCTATAGTTACAGAGCGAGTTGGATTACAAAGAGTCGAGATTTATACCAGGTAAGTCCTTTGGGCTTACCTAGCTGACTTCTGAATATGAGTATGAATAATGATAGTGGTGTGTGATTGAGATGTTTAGAATTATCGGTTGTAATAGATATTTACCGACCTATACATTGGCCTAAGAGTAACGGGCGGTGGCATTCTGCTCAGTTAGCTTGAGGGCGCTGGGGGTTTCTTTAGGGACTAGTCGACACTCGGTTTGTAGTGATGCTACCGGCGGAGGTAAGCTAGACCTACACCCAGTTGGATAAGGAACGAAGGCGAGAATTGTTACGAGTTTTCGTGCCACAACTATAAAATTGAATAAGATGAATCACCTAAGTAACAGATAATAATCGGTTGTGTGCCAACATGATTTTTGTTTATATTATCTTGAGTGTGTTTGTGCTGTTATTATTTCTGCTTATATTTGGTTAGTTACCTAACGGTTGTTATGTTGTGTAGACGTACCACAGGTTAGAGCAGATGCCGAGTGATCCGGATGGTAGTGGTCAGCCGGGGTATCGTACTTTTTAGGGCGTGTTGCCGTTTCCTTGTTTGTGGGCTTTTCAGTTTGGATCTTGTTTTCTTTTTATCAGTTGTTGTTATCATATGTTTTCCAGCTGTTGGTTTTTCTGGTCACATTCATAACATTGCTAAGACTTAATTTATGATTTCCGGTTTTTCCTTATCTGTGCCTTGTTGTAAGATCTTGTTAAGTTGTTGTCAAACTAAGGTCGGGACCCATTGTGAGGTCCTAACCAGTAACTCCCCGAGTTCCGAGAACTTGGGGTGTTACAACATGGTATCAGAGCTCTAGGTTGGCAACAATGGCACTTGAAATCTTCTAAAAGGTCACATAAGTAAATAAGCAGAACCCGAAAGGAGTCTGAGTTTTCCAAATGAATTTTTGGTTTTAAAATGCATGCATAGTCGGGATGGGATAGAAAGTACGGATGACCACCACTACCTCCGCGGATCTCGGTATTCTTAGTATGATCACTATGGACTTTTACTGCTTACGATAGATTAGTTAGATTATAACTGTAGTTGTTACCGTTCGTGCAGATGGCACGTACTAGGGCTACACCAGCGACTGGCCGAGGTAGGGTTTGTCCCCCTTCCTCCAGTTAGACAGGATCGAGCCTATAGGACCCCTGCTGTTAGAGGGCGTGGTCGTGGAGGTAGACCTCCACTAGGGAGAGGTCGAGGACGAGTCCCTCGAGAGGATCCACCTGCAGCGAGCATGCCAGAGGCTGCTGTGGAAGAGGTAGCTGAGAGTGTAGGCCCCGAGGTCAGGCATGAGACCGCTGCTAGATCTGGAGCGCAGGGAGCACGTTCGACTGAGTCAGGACGTGTTTCTATTGGAGCATCTGAGTACAGAGAGTACAAAGCATACGTCGAGCGTATGGAGGAGGCTGCCAGAGTAGAGAGACTTACCCATGTACCACCGGTGGTACCGGCTAGGTCAGTTCAGGTGACACAGGGAGTGTCTCAGGTGCCGGCTGTACCTGAGAGGAGAGTTAATGCTGATAGAGCGCCTGCTGGGTCTAAAGCACCGAGACCGGATGATTGGTTGAAGGCTTTCAACTCTCAGAAGGTTCCCTCATTCAGTGGAGAGATAGGGTTAGAGGTGGAGCACTGGATTGGAAAGATAGAGACTGCCTTAGAGGCGATACGTTGCCTAGAGGATCGACAAGTGGATTTGGTGCAGACATGTTTCACTGAGGATGCTCATTCCTGGTGGCGGACCATTCGTAGCCGAGTCACTAGTTGGGAGCAGATGAGGAGCATTGTTAGAGAGAGGTACTGCCCTGTCTCGTTGAGGAGAGAGAGGTTTCAGGATTTTATCGAGGCGGGATTTGAGGATATTCCGATTGCTGCTGCCATAAAGAAGTTTCCGAAGGAGTTGACCCTACTTGGGCCAGCTGCACCTCCAGAAGAGCAGCATGTTTACCTTTTCTCCAAGAGATTGAGAGAGAGTACCCGATCATATCTGGCAGGATTTCGCTGTGAGACTTTGTCTGACTATCAGGATAGGGCCTCTCCATATGAGAGAGATAGGCCAGTCTCGAGGAGAGCAATTCAGTCTAGTGGGCCGGATAAGCGGCAGAAGACAGGACATGCTGGTAGTAGTGCAGTAGTAGCAGGTTATGGTCGAGGACAGACTCAGGGGAGGCCCAGCTACCACCCTACAGTTCAGACTTCCGGTAGAGATCGACAATGCTTTAACTGTGGTAGCCGCGATCACATTAAGACGGACTGCCAGAGGCCACCTACTACTTGCTTCACTTGCGGGAAGCCGGGACACAGAGCTACTTTCTGCCGTCAGGGTAGAGCTCCTTCACAGTAGGGATTTTCTCCTGCAGGTGCTGAGAGGAGTGGACAGAGACCTCCTCAGTACCGAGCACCGAGTCAGCAGCAACAACAGTACCGGGCTCCAGGACATCCTGCTTCGTACAGTACTAAGTAACAGATAAGGAACGGAGGCGAGAATTGTTACGAGTTTTCGTGCCACAACTGTAAAATTGAATAAGATGAATCACCTAAGTAACAGATAATAATCGGTTGTGTGCCAGCATGATGTTTGTTTATATTATCTTGAGTGTGTTTGTGCTGTTATTATTTCTGCTTATATTTGGTTAGTTACCTAACGGTTGTTATGTTGTGTAGACGTACCACAGGTTAGAGCAGATGCCGAGTGATCCGGATGGTAGTGGTCAGCCGGGGTGTCGTACTTTTTAGGGTGTGTTGCCGTTTCCTTGTTTGTGGGCTTTTCAGTTTGGATCTTGTTTTCTTTTTATCAGTTTTTGTTATCATATGTTTTCCGGCTGTTGGTTTTTCTGGTCACATTCATAACATTGCTAAGACTTAATTTATGATTTTCGGTTTTTCCTTATCTGTGCCTTGTTGTAAGATCTTGTTAAGTTGTTGTAAAACTAAGGTCGGGACCCACTGTGAGGTCCTAACCAGTAACTCCCCGAGTTCCGAGAACTTGGGGTGTTACAAACGTTTCTCTAAGCCTACCAAAATATATTTAAAAGTTAATTATTAAATTTACTATTTATTAATTAATCGGTCATTTGACAAAAATAAATTCTTTTAGAAGTAAATCTTTTTATGTAAATCTTATCTCATCTTTTTCAATTTTTGATAAATACAAATTATGCACTCTTATAAAAGTTAGTTATTAAGTTTATTATTAATCAATCGGATAATTGACAAATAATAAATTCTTTTAGAAGTAAATCTTTGTTTATGCAAATCTTATCTCAGATTTTTTAATTTTTGAGCGAGATTGCTATTCGTACCACATGAAATTAACGTGCTATTCATACCCTGACTACGTCTACACCATGCGTAGCCGTAGCAACAAGCTCATTTTGTTTTAAAAATATTGGAAAATAGTTACGACTACGCATGGCGGATCCGTAGCCATACTACGCGTACGCCATGCGTAGTCTCCCATATCAAATCTTTTAAAATTTAATTATTAAGATATATTATTTATTAATCATTCAGTTACTCTTTCAATCATAATTGTAAATGTTACAAAGAATTAGAATTAAAATTAGGATTGCCGTAGCCTTTTTTATGGATTTTTTCTTTTCTATGCTACAAGAATTAATTAGTCCATTTTTTAAATAATATTCAATCTTCTATATTCTATATATATACTACTAAAGTACACTACACTAATACTGATGTGGCACTTCTACAAATATTCTCGAATTAAATTTTTTACTAAATTAAAAATTAAGCCAATAAATCTTTTTTTACTAAAAACAATCTAAAGCAAATATTTTTTAACTAATTTTTTTTAAAATTAATCCAAAAAATTAATATATCACGTTTTAGACTTCTCCGGTACATTTTATCAAAACAAAAGCTAAAACAAAATTTTTTTTAACTAATCTTTTAATATCTATCTATCTATATACTAAAGCAGCCCATGACTTCCACTTGACACAATTTCGTGCAGCCACCTCATCAAATTTACACGTGGCACATTTCGGTGAATTCACGTCATTAAACTTTCACGTGTCAATTTTTTGTTAATTCAAGTCCCACCATGTTAAACCAAATTATTTTAAATATTTATTTTATGAATTTATTTAAAATATTTTACTAACTAATTTTGTATAAGTGTCTCATATTATTATTGATTTTTAATTATTTATAATTTAAAAATCGTAATATTTAAGATTTGCAATCTAATTTTAAAAGTTTTAAATTTAATTTCATTTTGTTTACTTATATTTTCAATTCAACTTATAAACTTTATTTTTTCTTAAACTTTAAAAGATCTTAATATTTTTTATATTTTTAAATTTCAATTGAACTTTATTTATTACTAAACTTATAAACTTTATTTTTTTCTAAAATATTTTTTTAAAACGATTAAAAAAAATATTTCTTCATATATTTATAATGAATAAAGTTTTATAATTAAAAGAATTCGTTTTTTAATATAAGTATTTTTTTCATTTACAAAAATCGATTTTAATATTTTTTGAAAAAAAAATCAGATATTTTAAAATACTTTGTATAAAAACTCATAAATTTCATATTAAAATATATGAAAAAAAATCCAAAAAGTTTTCACTAAAAGTAAAATTCAATTTGTTTTAAATAAAATACTAGCTTTTAAAATTAAATAAAAAATTTTAAAAAAAGCTTTTGGCATTTACATAAAAGTATTTTAAAAAATCAGAAAAAAAACTCTTGAGAAAAAATCAAGAAAGTTTAAAAAAAAACATTAAATATATTTTACTTAATTTTTAAGTTTTAACATATTAATTTATTTTAAAAAAATCCACTTTAAATATTTAATTTACGAATTTATTATAAATATTTTACTAACTAATATTTTTAATTGTCCCTTATATTATTATTTGACCTTTAGTTATTTGTAATTTAAAAATCAAAATAGTTAAAATTTGCAATCTAATTTTAAAGATCTTAATATTTTGTCAACATTTATATTTTTGGGTAAAATGGTTAACTAGGTCTTTTATCACTATTATTCTATTACGAGTACTCATAACATAAATTCATTACGTAAATTTGTAATATCCGGAATTTATTTCCGTTTAATTCCGAGTCGAACCAAATTTTTTGACTCGGTGACCGTCGACATGATACCTAGTGTTATCTACCATCACAAACTCTATCATTTTATGTAAGCCTAAACTCACATAAAAGGATGAAAATTCCAACAAAACCCTAATCCCACAAACCCTAGTTTACATCCATGTCCATGACAAGGTAATGACACCCTTTTGACAAATCTTTGACGAGGTCGTGACGAGGCCATGACGATGTCTTGACAAGGCTATCCGGGCAAGTTGACAACAACCCATTTTTTCTTTTAGCCCTCTCCTCCCTCCTTGCCTAAGCCCATCTTACCTTGCCACGCCAGGCCCACTTGCCTCATGGAACCAAGCCCAGCGTCACCCATTCCTTTTGCAGTGACGGTTACAAGCGCATTCAAAGCGAAGATCCTCCTTCCTTCTTTAGACCCTCGACAAGCGTTGTCTACGTTCCTTCCAAGAGCTGCATCCTCCTACGGTTACGCTAATACTCACACCCTCATCTTCTACAAGTGCGTGTCACACAGATCGCTCTAGGAGCGCACTTGGGCCAGAACGAAGCACAATAACAACGGCGTGTCAAGCCTCCCTTCACCGTCTGCAGGTGCACATCACCAGGTCGGCAATACAAATCCCACTCTTCCCCTATAGGATCACCTTCCCTCCGTTTCATTTCTGGCTCTGAGACAACCTAACACCAAATCCTAACCCTCCTCCTTTTGACAACACCAGTGGAGATCAAAGAGCATGCCCGATCTGTGAAGTCTACCCTTCCCTCAATCCACATACGCCCCTTCCCAGGCCACCTCTCGTGTCTACGTAACAAGGATCTCGCACCTTCAGTTGCAACCAACCTCGTTAATACCGGACGTCCTTCACTGCGTGCAAAAAGCAATCCCTTGCGTTGAGTCGAAGAGAATGACATCCATTTGTACCTAGCAACCAGGCTCCCCAAGACCTCGTACAACACAACAATTTCAGCACTGAGCCTCCCCTATGCTGGTGCCTTCTGTGTCGATTACGTGGGCGAGAGATCTGCATCGACAACCTTGCTACCTCCACCAGAACAACATGTTAAGTCTCCTGGTGTGACTCCTTACTACCCAGTGTCGACCCCCATCTTCACCCGTACATCTTGCCTCCTTGTGTGCCATATCAGAGACACCATCTGGCGATGTACAAGCCAGAACTCGGACACCACTCGCACACGTGGTTAGAGGGACTCCCAGTCGAGACCATAGGGCCCAAGGTAAGCCAACCTTACCCTTCTATCGATCAGTTTACACCCTGGTATGAGAGGGTTCTAACTCAGCCTTGCCACCACAAGTTTCGAACCCAAGACCTTGTGCACTACAATGGAAACACCATAGAAGCAACCAGTGAGACTCGAACACAAGATCTCTTGTAGATCCTAGAGGTTAGAAGTCCAGAAAATCTGTGTGTTGCAGTCATGTTTGAGCTACTGTTTAGATATGTTAAAAACATAATCTACCGTTCAATGTTTAGTATAACATAGAGGGACATGCATAGGATAATATATCAGAATTTGAGACTGATCTAAAGGTTAGATTTGGATCTATAGGAGCTGAAAGTAGACTGGTTGAGCAGTTGTGAAATTACACAGATTTTGGCTAAGTATGAAATTTCTGGTTTTTGGAAGCATCTTTGGATATTTTTGTAGGAGTTGTTGTTGATAGTTTTTGAGAGATCTTTGCTTATATGAGTAAAGGGCATATCATAAAAGACCTACGATATTTTTGTAGGATTTTTATATTTTTATTCGAGCCTCGTATCTTAAGCCAAAGTATGAACTTAGAGACTTTTTATGAAACTCAAGAATGTGATTAACACTTCTAAAACTTTAACAAACTTCCTTTTTAGAGTGAGAGTGTAGTTTTGAGTTCCAAAGAATAGTATGGAACTTTGTTATAGAATTTTATGGAGTTTCGGGACCAGGGGTAAAATGGTCATTTACCTGTATAAGGGTGTTTTGGTAATTTCTTTTTGATCGAATATATATCTTAGAAGTGGGAGACCCCTAAGAAAGTGGGATACATTATTGATCCACTTGCCTTGTATAAAAGGCGATTGAGTTTCTAAGGTTACAAGCCGAGTTGAGATAACGGGATTTGAGATTTAATTCAGGTAAGTCCTTGCGACTTACTTAGCTGGTTTTCTAGATGTTAGCTGACTAATGATAGTGGTGTGTGTTGATTGTTTAATAATTGTAACAAGCCTAGGACGACTTTTATTATTTTATGGCCCAAGTGTATGTATACCGGGCCATGACATCACTGCCAAGCTCAGACAGAAGACTGGAATGTTCTCTATACCCAGACCATACAGGTACAAGGTGAGATGCATCAAATCCATTCCTGATGGTTACACGGGGGCGGAGGCGAGGTTTGGGAATCCCTCGTGTCACAAAATAAGTATCATTAGTACGAGTGAAATGACCTAAGTAAAGATAATAAATGGATTATTTGAAAGCATGATGTGTGTTTAATTTTGCTATTGTGTGTGTGTGTGTTATTCTCAATTATCTAACGTTTAGATAGCTAGCTAACGGTTGTTTTGTTGTGTTGTTTAGATTTATCACAGGTTAGAGCAGCAGATGAGTGATCCGGAAGTAGTGGTCAACCGGGTCTCCGTACTCCCTAGAGTGGGATTTGGGTTTTTGCATTTATGTTTCCATGATCGTATGAGGACATATAGACTCTTATGTTCTTAAGTATTGTTGGATGTTAGACGTTGTGTTGCATTCATATCTTTTAAAACATCGCTTTATGAATTTCGTTTTCTTTATTTGTGTCTTGTTGCAAGATCCTAGTAAAATTGTTGTCAAACTGAGGTCGGGACCCATTGTGAGGTCCTAACCAGTAACTTCCCGAGTTCTGAGAATTCGGGGTGTTACATAAATATACCCTTAATAAAGTAATAGGGGTAAGTCAATTAAATGGGTACAGATTAGTTGGGTCTACAAAACAAAAGCCCATAAAAAAGTGTCTACTTAACCCAATTCTTTCTATATTTTTTATTTTGAGCTGAACTTTATACTTTCTAAAACTTATACACTTTATTTTATATTCACTCTTATTTTGTTTACTTATATTTTTCAACTGAAAGTTGTTTTTTATAACTTATAAATTTTATTTTTTTATTTAAACTTTTAATTTAATAAACCTAAATTTTTTCTAGGATTGATACTAACTTTGACATTCGAGTATCTCGAAGGATATTGCCCCGGAATCCTCTTTTTCGGTTGTTATTGCAGGATTTGAATTCTTGATTGATTTCCATTCATAATGTGAAAAGTACAATCTTACAACAAGTATCACATAACAATTAAGATAATTCTCAACATAATGAATTATCAAATAATTTTTTGACACACAATTATCGTCTAATCCGTGCAGGGCACGGGTATTAAAACTAGTATACTACTAAAGTACACTACACTAATGCTGACGTGGCGCCCCCATAATTTTTCTCGGATTAAATATTTTACTAAATCAAGAATTAAGCCAATAAATCTTTTTTTACTAAACAAAATCTAAAACAAATCTTTTTTAACTATTTTTTTTTAAATTAATCCCAAAAATTAAGTATATCACGTTCTATACTTCTCCGGTACGTTTCAACAAAACAAAAGCTAAAACAAATCTTTTTTTAACTAATCTTTTAAAAAGTTAATCCAAAAAGTTAAGTATATCACGTTAGAGACTTCTCTTGTACGTTTTATCAAATTAAATAATATCAAAATCTAACAAAATCTACTAATTCTACAATTTACGTTGGGTGATCATAAAACCTAAACTTCTCCGGTACGTTTTGCTTCTTCTTCCACGTTTTATCTCTCACGCTATATATATAGATAATACCATGTCCTTTTCCTGACAGTTTTTGTCTTCCAATATTGATCATATTTCTTCATTTGTTTCAGGGTTGTGATAATTTGAAGATCGGATTTTTCAAAGCTGCTTCGTCTAAATTTTCAAGTTATCGCCTACGTTTTCAATCATCACATTCATTCTGCTATTGTTTATCCATTCCTTAATTTGTTTTTAATAACTGTAATTTTAACAACTTTGGTTTTCACTCCTCTATTTATGAAAGTCTCTCCCCTTCGCCCTTCTCATTTCCCTACTTGTAGATAGATCTTTCGAGATCCGCTTGTGAAGATCCATCAATTCCACTTCGGTAGGTGGTTAATATAGATTTCTCACACAAATCTACTCAATTCAGTCAAATTCCTCGCACGCTCGCACCCTCAATTACATTTCGGTAGGTGTTTAATCCACGTTACTATTTAGCCCGTTTTCTATTTAATTAAAAGTGTGTTTAAATATGTCGGGCTACTAACTCTCCTTCCAACAAAAAAATTAATTTTAATCGTAAACATACATAAATTTCAACCTTGAGAACGTGTGACGCTGGGTCGGAGTTTGAAAAAAATTTCTTAATAAATATCCGCGCAAGGTGCGGGTTATACACTAGTATAATTTAAAAAAAACTAGATTGTTGTTCATATTATCTTACTATTATATATTTATAATCTGGATTCATTCAAATTTGGAAAATTCAGATTTTAAAATAATTTTTTAAAATCAGAATTATAAATTGTACAACTGTAACTCACAAAATTTTCATTCTCTTTTATTTTCCTTCTAAACTATTACAAAAAAAAACTAGTTAATTATTTTTTATTTAATTTTAATGTTTAATTTTAAAAACAAACTAGATAGTTGATCTCAACTTAATGATCTATAGATTTAAATATATCATTTTATACAATATTATATTTTTGACAAAATTGAAATTTTAACAAACAATTTTGATAGATTAAAGATTGTTAACAAAATTTTTAGTTAACAAAATTTTAAAAAAGTTTAAAAGGACCATATTTTATAAATTTTTTTTTACAATTTATTAAAACTTAACCGCACAATGTTCGGGTAATTCACTAGTCGCAAGTTATCTCAAAAGGTTTTAGCATTATGGAACAAATTTACAAAAATAAGACATAAAAGTCTCACAGAAACATTTCTATTTGTTCACCCATATTCAAATAGAAACACAAAATTACGTACGTAACTAACTAATTGATTACGATTTGGTGCGTAACACTGCCTCCTGAGTTTTTTTTTTTTTTGAAAGGGAGCGGGTGATATCCGACGTATCCAGACCAACTTTATTAATAGGAATGAGTACTAAGTAGTTGTCATATACTGGGATAGTCCGACCCCTTACACCATTAAAATATTCATTATGATTAAGTAAAATATCAACTACACCATCGATCGTATGTGTATATATATACGTCACCTGGTTGTTTTGCAAGGTAGTGATAAGGGAATTACATACATAAAAGCCTGAGATACTGTGAATCTTTGCAAGGATCAGATTTGGTGGCATTTCCATGTAATCCTGAAGGGCAGTTGCAGACATATCCTCCAGCATTGTTTTCACAATACTCCAGTTTCTCACACTGGTTGAGGCTGGAATCCAGGCATTCATTAACATCTTTCACCAAATTAAAATAGTTGAATATGCAATTATGGATGGATATATATAATGAATGGTAGTCAATACTTACCTTTGCATCCTTGGGGAAGATAAGGATTGCCACTGTAACCATTTTGGCATTTACAGCGATATCCCTTATTAGCATTCTCTCCATTGATACACCGAGTGTTTAAACCACAAAGCTTATGCTGTGTTGACGCGCAAGTCACGTTATCAACAATAGACCAATCAAACACTGTGGGAAGGCGAAGATTTTCAAAATGGGCCTCCGGGTAAGTGAGATTGACCAGGGAGAAGTTAAAAACGCCGTCTTCTACAATAAACGCGGCACTGCACGGATTGTAAGGATACTGACTATGGTTATAGTAGCTAGGCATTGATGTTGGTAGTACCATCAGGAACGGGGGTTTCACAGCAGCCGACTCCTGAACATGTTCCGTTGTGGATGTCGGCCACGGAAGTGCAGTAAGTCATGCACCCAGTGAAGTAGTAGTCAGCGTCGAATCGATTCCCGGAGATGCTTGCACTAGTGTCGCATCCAATGGCTACAAACTTATTCCTGGTGCTGGAAACTTTGAACTCCACCATGGACAGAGTTGAGCGTCGCCATTTAGTGGATTGATTGTTTTGGTAACAATCGTAAGCAACAAAGCTGTTAATGCGGAAGGAGTGGTCATCTAGAGTAATATCGAGAACCGGAATGTTACCATAAATTAGCGTGGGAGGATTGGTAGAGGAGTTACAACTTATGTAGAGTTTGATAAACTCACGATCTGATTATTCATTGAAAGGAATGTCAAATATATACACAACTAGGAAACCCTAGGGTTAACCTAATAAACATTAAATTACAAATATAACCCTATTACTAACACTCCCCCTCAAGCTGGAGGTGGGGAAGTGACAACTCCAAGCTTGGATAAGAGGAACTTGAAGCGAGAAGGGCCCAAGGCTTTGGTCATAATATCTGCCAATTGATATATTCCAGGTGTAAAAACAGTGCGAATTGCTCCCCTAGTGATTTGATCTCTGACAGTATGACAATCAACCTCAATGTGCTTTGTGCGCTCATGAAACACTGGATTGTTTGCAATGTGAATTGCTGCTTGATTATCACAATGGAGTTTCATGGGAAGGTTATGATGAACACCAAGAGATAGAAGAACGGAGCGAAGCCAAAGAAGTTCACAAGTAGTAGTTGCCATTGCTCTGTATTCAGCTTCAGCTGATGATCTGGAAACTGTGATTTGCTTCTTAGTCTTCCAAGAAATTGGTGATGAACCAAGAAGAATGTAATAACCCGTGGTAGACCTTCTAGTAAGAGGACAAGCTGCATAGTCAGAATCACAATAGGCATTAATTATTAGGTCACTGGAGCGTGATAAAAATATGCCTCGAGCAGGAGCAGACTTGAGGTATCGGAGGACTTTGAGGGCAGCTTCCCAGTGACCAACATGAGGATTTGACATGAACTGAGACAGAATGTGAACTGAGTAAGCAAGCTCCGGACGAGTGATAGACAAATAGATCAAACGACCAACAAGGCGCCTATATTTCTCCGGATCATCCAAAATAGCAGTAGAGTCAGTTTGCAAACTATGATTGGCAGGCATGGGAAATGAAGTTGGCTTGCAACCAAGAAGACCAGCGTCATTAATAATATCCAAAGCATATTTT
Source organism: Fagopyrum homotropicum (assembly GCA_033239125.1). Classification (NCBI taxonomy): domain Eukaryota; kingdom Viridiplantae; phylum Streptophyta; class Magnoliopsida; order Caryophyllales; family Polygonaceae; genus Fagopyrum; species Fagopyrum homotropicum. The sequence continues at coordinate 28,386,048 of BSWB01000004.1, forward strand.
CGTTGATTAAGCCAGATGCCAGATGGAGTCCTGACAATTTCAATACCAAGAAAGAAACGAAGGGGACCAAGATCCTTCATATGAAAGCAGGTATGTAGATAAGCCTTAAATCTGGAGATGGTGACAGGGTTGTTGCCAGAGATAACAAGATCGTCAACATAAATAAGGATCTGAAGAGTGATACCTGACTTGCAATATGTGAACAAAGAATAATCAGCATATGACTGTTGAAATCCATATCGAAGTAAGGCACTAGTAAACTTGTGAAACCAGTTGCGAGGCGCCTGACGAAGACCATATAAGGATTTGCGCAGACGACAAACCTTATTAGAAGTGCGAAAACCAGGCGGAGGAAGCATATAGACTTCCTCATGTAAATCACCATGAAGAAAAGCGTTGTGAACATCCATCTGATGTAGTTCCCAATTCCGGATTGTAGCAACTGCAAGAAATAACTTAACAGTGACAAGCTTAGCAACTGGGGCAAAAGTCTCAGTGTAGTCAATACCCTCTTGTTGACGATTACCCAGGGCAACAAGACGTGCCTTATAACGCTCAATTTCACCATTAGACTTGTACTTAATACGAAAAACCCATTTGGATCCGATAGCACGCCGATCAGGAGGAAGATCAACGTAGTCCCAAGTTCGATTTTGTTGAAGAGCAGAGATCTCGGATTTCATAGCATCTTTCCAATGTGGGTTTGTAACAGCCTCTCTGAAAGAAGATGGTTCCTGTTCTTGCTGAATAGAGTTAAGTGCAACAATATATGCAGGAGACAATTTATCATATGATAAATAATTAACCAGAGAATAAGGCGTACCTGAGAATGATGAAGGAGAGATGCCGTTCGAAATGGGATCAAACAAACTCGCCTTTTGACACACAAAGTCACGAAGCATAACTGAGGGTTTGGTTATACGAGTGCTCCGACGGGTGGGAATCGAATCAATCGGATTTTGGTTATTTGTTGTGGGGGTTAATATAGGCTGGGTATTTTGTGTAGGTGGGTTAATTAATTGGGGTGGGATAGGTGTACTTGGGTTAGGTGGGTTATTCAAATCACGTGGGGTAGGTGAGTTAGGTAGGGAAATGGAATTAGATGGAGTAGGAGGGATATGTGCTGCAGGGAAAGGGAACGTGGGGACAGCAGGGGTAGGTAGAATAGGGACAGGTACAGCTGGGGTAGGTAGAATAGGAGCAGGTACAGCAGGATTTGTTGGGTCAAGTACAGCTGCAGGCACGACGTGACGCGCAGGTATTGGAGACGCAGAATCAGTTTCTGCGGATAAGTTTTGCGGCTGACACGTGGCAGTGGGGGCCACAGTGTCACGCAAAAAACTATTTACTGGAACGGCTGGCTGCTGCAATTCAGTATAAATAGGGGCCAAATTTTCTTCTTCAACGATGTGAGATCGAGGAAGTGAGGGAAGAGTAGAATTAATTGGAATATTTGTGAAAGGAAATTGATCCTCATAAAACCTAGCATCGCATGTCGTAAAAATTTGATTAGATTCGAGATCAAGCATTTTCCAACCCTTTTGAAATTGTGGATAACCCAAAAAAACACATTTCCGACCCCGTGGACGAAACTTGTCAGAATTGCGAGGAAGGACCGAACAATAAGCAAGACACCCTAGGTACGAAGATGACTTAAAGATGGTGGTGATCCAAATAAAACTTCATACGGAGTTTTATTTTTAAGAAGAGATGTAGGGGTTCTGTTAATAAGATAACATGAAGTAAGAATACATTCACCCCAAAATTTAACAGGTAAATTCCCTTGAAACATCAAGGCTCTAGCAACATTCAAAATATGCCTATGCTTTCGTTCAACCCGCCCATTTTGTTGTGGCGTATAAGGACAAGAGGTTTCTAAAAAAATACCATCAGTGTCAAGAATATACTTAAGGGCCAAAATTTCTTTGGCATTGTCACTCCTAAATGTTTTGACCTTGGTATTAAACTGAGTAGAGACCATAGAACAAAAAATAGGAATAATAGAATGAATTTGAGCCTTGCTTTTTATTAAATAAACCCAAGTGCAACGGGAAAAATCATCCACAAGTGTGACAAAATAGGAACAACCAGTTGTTGACATGACTCGATAGGGACCCCAAATATCTAAATGAACTAACTCAAATAAAGACGAAGCATGCGAAGTACTAGGAGGAAAAGACGAACGAGGTAGCTTGGCTCGAAGACAAATGTCGCAGGGATCAATAGATGGCGATGAAGGATGGCCAAGGCGTTGATGAAGAATTGTGGAGGAAATTTGTGTAACAGGGCATGAATGTGCTAAGGACGGAGGCGGCATCCAACGAAGCCAGTAGACCCCATTACGAGCTTCACCCAGTCCAATCACCATCCTCGAAGTGCGGTCCTGTATTACACATAGCCGATTAGTTATCATAAAAAAAAAATTGAGATCTGCAGTCAATTGATTGATGGACAACAAATGACACTCTAAACCAGGCACATAAAGAACGTTGGGAATAGTGGCATGACTATTGAGACGAATAGATCCAACTTGCTTGGCAGTGACAATGACACCATTAGGAAGTTTGATTAGGCGCTTGGAAACCGATTGAAGATCAGATAAATAACTCAGGGTGCCTGTCATGTGAAAAGATGCCCCAGAATCAAGAATCCAAGGAGAATGCACAATACCTGCAGTCGTATCATGAGTAGCATGATTACGGTAGGAATGGAGGGCGGATATCAAAGAAGACCATTGGGTATCCGAAATGCTAGATCCGACATCTAGACGATCCTGAGTGGTGAGAGATGATGGCGCCACTGGCATCGTGTGTGCCACAATAGCTGCCGACGATCGTGCCTGAGATGATGGAGTTTGTGACTTGTCTGGAGCAATACTTATCTCCCCACGAGAGCCTTTCCACCAATCAGGATAACCAACAATCTTGAAGCAACTCTTAGTGGCATGACCAGTACGAGAACAATGATCACAAACCAACTTACTCTTGTCACTCTTTGTAGAGTGACGAGAACCTTTGTGATTATTAGCAGAAAAAGCAACCTCCTCAGTAGAGCGAGTTTCATGCCCCAAAGCAATAGTTTTAAGACGCTCTTCTTGAATAGCCAGGGAATAAACTTTGTTGATTTTAGGCAAAGGTTCTTGAGTCACAATACTAGATCGAAAAGAAGCATATCGATTATCATCTAATCCAATAAGAAATTGATGTACCTCTTCCTCATCTTTGGCTTTGATTCTTTTGCCACAGGAACATGCACAACGACATACGTTGGTTTGGTGGGACGCAACATCATCCCATAATTTTTTGAGTTTGCCGAAATAAGCACCAATTTGCTCCCCTTCTTGGAAACACTTGGCAAGATCAGCACGGAGTTGTAGAAGACGCGGACCATTCCCCGCATCACACCGTTGTTTGATATCTTCCCATAATAGGAAAGCAGATGCGCAATAACTTACACATTTGCGAAAAGATGGATCCAGGGCTGCCATTATCCAACCCTGAAGCATGGAATTGACACAAATCCAATGCGAATAATCATCCGATTTGGAATCAGGTTCTTCATGTTCACCATTGATGAACCCAAGCTTTCGTTTAGCAGCAAAAGCATGGGTCATAGCAATCGACCAATCTAGATAATTCTCCTGAACAAGAAGAATTGGACAAATTTGTTGGGCAGGGTGATCAGATGGATGTAGATAGTAAGGAGATTCAACCGTAAGAGGAGCCATGAGAAATATGGAACTTGACGGCCGAATAGAATTTTAGGCGGAAGAATAGGGTTTGGATCGTTAGTCTGATACCATGTAGAGTTTGATAAACTCACGATCTGATTATTCATTGAAAGGAATGTCAAATATATACACAACTTGGAAACCCTAGGGTTAACCTAATAAACATTAAATTACAAATATAACCCTATTACTAACAACTTACAAGTAAGTTTGTAGAAAAGGCTGTAACCAGAAGAATTGTAGAAGCATCCATTTCCTATACCAAAGGGGTACGGGATTTGGATCCCGCCGCAATCATGCGGACAACCCTCTTTGGCTATTTGCATCTGATCAGCAGCGTCAGATGCAACTGCAAGCGCCTGCAGCACCACCAGCAATAGTATGAACATGCTAATGTGTATTTTGGTGGTGGTATGCTTGCTTTTGAATCTAAATTCTTTCAAGTTCATATTTTTATTATATATTATGAGATAGAGAAAGTGTACGTGTCAAAGTCTGATACAGACGGACGTCGATTAATCCAACGACTTTATATATTTGGCTTGCAATGTTCCAACTTTCGATGTGGAAAATTATTGTCTCTGAAAATATGCGTTCATGGAGAGACTTGGACAAGTAAAACTTCCAAGTTAATGGGGCGATATTATATACTCGTGTGGTTCTAGGTCGCGCTCTGGACTGAGTCTAACACGTCAAATATGGCCATGTATAATTAGAGCATCACTCTCGTTTGCGATTGTGTAGAGATTAGTAGCTATTGAACGTCTCATTAGTTGATTATTCAATTTTGGTTGTTTTAGTGTTCAAATGGACCACACTTACCTTTTGAAGGTTCAGCAAGTGGTTCGCATGTTGCGAGTAAATTCCGTTGTCAGGACTCAAACTTTAATTCAACAACATGTTAGCGAGGAACTAAATTACGACGGTTGGTGAAATTGTCTTGATTCAACGGCTTCAATTCTATTATTGAGAAACACTAGTTGCTGATCACTAAGGGCCCGTTTGGTTTGAACTCCGAAATCGGAAAAGGAATGGAAACGAATCTAGTACATATGTATACCCTTGTTCATGAAAGTTTTTAAAATCATTCCTTATGATTTGAAGTAATTGAAGTTGAATTTGATTACTTTTGATACCCTATAGGGTAACAAAATATGGGGAGGCAGGTGTATTTTGCATGCAAATACAAGGAATGATTCCATAGAATTTCATGAATAAGGATATACATATGGACTAAATTCATTTCCATTCCGTTTTCGTTTCTGGAGTTGGAACCAAACGGGCCCTAAGATTAAAGTGAGGGTTATCATGTTCCGCTTTTGTACCCAACGCTGGAGATATTGAAAATGAACTTTTGGACTGATAGCATGAATTATAGTCTATATTTTGGGGTTTGTTTGGACATTTTATCTTCAATAATCTGCATGTTTGTATGCATAATATGTGATTATATTACCATTTCATCTACCTTTGCGGGAATCGAGGTCTACACCTAGTTTTGTTGTAATCGTAGGTAAAATGACACGTTTTGCATAAAAAAGGAGCAAAAGGAGCTAAGGAGTCATTGGAGCTACATTCAGGAACATAAGGAAACATCCAGGAAGCATATCCATGGATTAAAGATTTACTTTGGACCAGATTTGAGAGATTTCGCATTCAGTTGTGACTCACCTCGGTTGACCACAGAGTCACCTCGACCGAGGTGATCCAGAGAAGTCGACTCGACCGAGGCGAACACCTGGGACGCGGCGAGAATATTTTATTCTTGGCTGAGATCTTTTATCTTTGGAAAGAGATCTTATATTTTTGGGCTTGGCTCCTGGAAGGAAGAAGATATACTAGATCATATATTTTACCTATTTTTATGGGAAGAGATCTTTCTAAGATATCTTATCTTTGGAGGGTATTTTTCCTATAAAAAGGGTTGGATTTTCCACAAATCCATATCATGCTATACCACCGATCAGGGTTTATACACCGCAGCAGCCATACTCTAGTTGGGAGATTTGAAGAACCTTTTTGAAGGTTGAAGAAGGAAGTTTATAGCTTTTATAGCTTTTGAAGGGTTTTTGTAAGATTATCTTAGATTCCCTTCATTGTTGTCCTGTCTTGTTGGATTTCTATCCAAGGAACGCTTTGTTGTGATATTTGATTCAATTATTGAAGTCTTTTTATTAAATTCTTCTTGTTCAAATATTCACTTTCTTCCCATATATTTGATTAATACTTTCATGATGATGAGTGGCTAATCTCTTTGTGTGATTCTAGGGTGATTGGCTGAAGGTTGTGGGAAAAACAATGATAGAATGATCTCAATCACAGTAGGACCCTGAAAGTTCGAGTCTTTAACCTTAACCCTAAGCATCTCGCTCAGTCGATGAACATCTCGGCCGGGGTGAAATTTGGCTTACCGAGGTGACTTATCTGATCCGAAACTGAGAGTTAAGTGTTAGAGTTTGCCAAATCCTATTCTTATTTTACCTTTCCTGGTTCAATGCAAGCTTAGGATGAGACTTACCCGGTAATTCCTTAGTTTGTTTACCTAGGATCATAAGTGTAGGTAATAAAGGTTTATCCTTTATTGGGGTTTGAGTGTGCTTTCATCCCATCTTTGTGAGTTAGCCTGAGACTTACCCGGTAAAAGTTGATTCTATTCCCTTAGATTGTGTGTTAGTTTGAGGTTATAGTTCTTTATCTTAATTCCTTGAGACTTACCCGGTAATAGGAGTTACGGTTTGAGATTAGTGAGTAGTGAGACTTACCCGGTGATCTATTCCACTTTAGTAACACCTTCCCTATGCAAAAATCTCAGCTTTGTCCACTTATCTTTAGATCTTGAGTTGGAACCACAACTAGATGCTTTAATCCCTAGAATTGCATATTTCCTTTATTGACTTTTATCATCTTTGATTATTTTAATTGCTTTGTGGTTAGTATTTGCTAAAGCTTACCGTAATTGGACTTTGTTTCACTAAGTCCCTGTGATCGACCCCTGAAATTCCTTGCTTTTTACTACGATTGACCCGTACACTGCGGGTTCGCATCCTTGTTTTAAGCTTACATCTAGGGTTATAAATTTAAAGCTTGCACACACCGTTTGGAGCGAACATGGACGTTTGTGATTGAACTTTAATAACTTCACCTTAATATATATCGTTATATTTATAGGGATGATGGTGGAAGACTGAACAAAACGCGATTTTATTGATTAACATATATATATATATATATATATATATATATATATATATATATATATATATATTGTCTTGGTTGTTACATATTTTATATAGGTGATTAGAGCTACAATCATAACAATCGGATCTAAGAGAGAAGAAGATCTTCAAATCTGGAGAAGATAACAAGAAGATCCTCAAACGGCTAAAGATCTTCAATGATCAAGATTCTAGAGTAGAAGTTGTTGAAGATTTAGTTTGAAATATATGAAGCATTTTCGAAAGTCCAACCACCAGGATTCTGAAGAAAATTTGTTCGGATATGAAGAAAATTTGTTCGGATTCTGTGGGAAGATTGAGATACGTTCAAACGGTCAAAAGAAGCAACCTCCACATAAGCTTATAAAAGAATTTAGCCGTGGTGAAGAAAGTACAAGCGCTTACCGTTAATCATCCCATCTTTCTTCATCGACCAAGTTTATCTATTCTCAAAGAGTGATCGTTGTTTTTGTTGAGAGAGTTAGATAAACACAAGAGCTACATTGACATATCATAAGAGTGTTATACTTAGTGTTATTCTACGAAGTAACTAGACTATTATTGCAAGACCTGAGTTGACTAGATATTAGCGGTAAGACTACAAGTGAGAGAAGAAGGGAAGTTTTTCTAGGTTGTATCTATGACTCAAAAGAAGCAGATAATAGATAGTTATATCCTAGGGTCGGAAACGCTAGGTAGAGACGTAGGCGTTAGAGCCAAACTTCGTGAACATATCGTGTGTCGATCTTTATTTATTTCCGCAATTTAATTGTTTATATCGTGACTAACAAGTTTTTACAGGATTTAAAGTCAAGACCTTGAGATTCACTTCAAGGCCTTGATAAATAGTCTTGTCACATGTTTCAAAGATTGACTTCAAGGCCATGAAATTCATTTCAAAGCCTTGACATCGTAGAGATAAATTTATATACTCTATTCAACCCCCCCCCTTTCTAGAGTATCTTTTTACTTATTTTATCCCCTGTTTGGTTCTTCGATTGGTACCAGAGCTAGCTCACATATATTTGATTTAACTATCAGTGAGATTAATCATGAACTTTGTAGGTGATGGAGGATTCGCTCAAAGAAGATCCACCAATCGACCACCCCTTTTCTGTGGAAACAACTTTACACTGAAGATCTCTAATGCAAATGTTTGTTATTGATCAGGATATGGAACTCTGGGACATTGTCAAGAAAGGTCCAAAATACCAACCACAATTGTTGAGGGAGTTGATGTTCCAAAACAAGAGGATGAATACAATCAAGCTGATTTAAAAAGTGTGGCTAAGAATTTCAAAGCTATGAATCTACTCTATTGTTTAGACTTATTTGACAAGTCTTTGATGAAACTTCTATAAAAACTTGCATGTCCAAGGAAGCTTCTTACCCCTTTAACAGATAAAGGTGGAGGTAGCTTCTGAATAGTCTCGATCTTTGCCCTATCCACCTCTGACGATGCTAAAATCCTAAGGTTGTTGTCTTTTAGCTTAAGTCAAAGTAATTGCCTAACGTTAAACTAGTTGGTTTGTATAGTGCAAGGAAGGGTCGATCCCAAGAGAGCTTTGTCAAGTAATGATAAATTTCAATTATCGATAAATATAACCAAATGGGGGGGGGGGTGAATTTTAACGAAACAAGACAAAAGCAAAACGAGAACAACAGGCACGGATAGAAAGGTGGGCTAGGGTTTGCTCTAGCCCACCCAAATTTTTTATTTTAGTCAAATAAAAAAAATTGATTATTCCCCTAAACCCTACTGATTTACCCTTTCAAACTATTTTTTTCGATGTTCCCGATCGGCCGATCCAACATCTTCTAACAAACCGCCATATTCAACCTTCAAGGCTCCAAAGTCCATGCTTCGGGCTCTAGCAGAACGCCTGAACCGTCGTTGCACTACTGCTGCCAGTTGTACTCCGAATCTCCGATCAGTGCTCCGCCGTTGCACCACTGCCGCAGTGCCGCCACATCAACTCTCGTCTCTAGCTATTTTGCGGCATACAGTCAAGAATTGAGCAAGTAAATTTCTTTCTCCAACTCTTTCAAGAGCAGACGAAGTGACTTGTGTTGTGCATAAGCATAATCTGTTTTTATTGTGTTGAAACTTGAATTTGTAAATCTCTAATGAATTGATTTTGTCCCAGCAAAAGTGCAGAACCTATTTTTATACTCAATTACTTATATAAAATTGGACATGTAAGGCTGTAAATTTTTGGCTTGGCGTGTTGCAGGCTACAACTATTCATAGACTCACTATATACTCTACTCAATCTACTCTTACAAGCCTACTCACCCTACTGACAAATTCTACCATCTAAGCACTAAATGACAAATTGCAGTAAATTTTACTCACTTTATACATTTGGTTTGGCGTGTTGCAGACTGCAGTAACATACTAACATTCATTATTTCATTATACTACACTATCTTCAAGATTAACTTTTGGACTTTCTTTTGATTTGATTTTTATTATTTTCTATATATAACATATTACTTTATGAACCAATACTTTTATATTGTATAATTTATTAAATATGAAGCCTATCGAATGTAGTATGATGAGTTACAGTATATTATGTCTTTTAATTTTGTTCATTTTTATTAATTTATTAGATATACTAAGTTATAAAATAGTTTATTCATCAAATAGTTGATTTAGCATGTTATATTTATTTATTTGTTTTGTGTTTTAGGTGCAATGACATATCAACCTCAAATTCATAAGCCTAAAAAGATTCAAAGGAAGTTAAACTCGTATTTTCAGAAAAATGATGTTCAGATGTCTGATGTTCTAAACTTTGATGACCAAGAGCCTTTGGTATCTCCAAGAGTATGTGAACACAAGGATGCTAATTATATTGAACGTGATCCGGGAAAACGTCCTCCAATCTCTTCATACAACATTAACGAGCGAGATGGTATTCGAAAAAGATATGTTGAGTATGGTCCTTATCAACCCAAATTACAAGAGTATCCATCACATCTTTGCGGGGATCAACATCGCAGATTTAATGGTAAGTGGTTTGAAAGATATTGTTGGCTTGAGTACTCTGATAATTATAAGGCATATTGTTTTCCATGTTTTCTTTTTGAAAATAATCTTGGAAAACAAACTTTGTTCACTTCGTTGGGATTTGATAATTGGAGAAGGGTTAATGGGGCACAATGCGTCTTTAAGAAGCATATAGGGAAGACTGGTTCGGCACATTATAAATCTATGCAGGATTGGCTAAGCTTGAAACAGGTTTGTGGGAATATTGAAAGAGCAATAAATCCACAACCAGCAAAAGTGGTGCAACAGAATCGCTTGCGGCTTAAGGCTACAATATAGGCCGTAAGATTGATGGCAAAGCAATCACTTGGTTTCAGAGGTGATGATGAGTTTGTGGAGTCATCTAATCGGGACAATATTATTGAAACTGTGAAAGCATTTGGGAGAATAAATGAGAAAATTGCAAAGATCACCTTATAAAATGCCCCTGGAAATGCTATGTATATTGCTCCAAATATTCAAAAACAAATTCTTAACATTTTTGCGCGAAGAGTAAGAAAAAAGATTTGCGAAGAGCTTGGAGTCTCTAAGTTTTGTATACTTGTTGATGAAGCAGTTGATGAGGGTAAAAAGGAGCAAATGGCTATCATCTTGAGGTTTTTCGATCGTGATGGGTTTATTCGTGAACGATTCTTTCATGTTGTAAGTGTTACCGATACTTGTGTAGTAACTCTTAAGGGTAAGATTGACCAGGTTTTCACCGAGAACAATCTTCAAGTTGAAAACTTAAGAGGTCAAGGATATGATGGTGCTAACAACATGCATGGTCAATGGAATGGATTACAAGCACTATTTTTGCAAGAATGTCCATACGCATACTATGTACATTGCTTTGCTCATCGCCTACAACTAGCTTTAAATATAGCAACTACGGATGTGAATGATGTCTACTTGTTTTTTGAGATGTTAACTAGTATCATAAATGTTGTTGACTCATTTGCTAAGCGTGTTTCTGAATTGAAAAGTCTTCAAGAAGTTGAAGTTGTGGAATGAATTGCTTCTAGGGAACTTGAAACCGGTCAAGGAGCTAATCAAACATGTAATCTACAAAGAGCAGGATCTACACGGTGGAGTTCAAGGTATTCTTCTATCAAGAACTTGATGAAATTGTTTAATTCAACTAGTTCTGTTTTGGAAAACATGATTGATAATGGTCTTACTGGAAAAATACGTGGACAAGCTTTGGGCGCTTTCAGAGCTATAAGATCATTTGAATTTGTATTTTGTTTATAATTAATGGAGGCTACTATGGAAATCACAAATGCTCTTTGTAAGTCACTACAAGAACAATCTCAAGAAATTGTAAATGCCATGAATGTCGTTTCAAGCACTAAAGGTCGTCTTGAAAAGTTGAGAGAAGAAGGTTGGGTTGGTTTATTTGCTAGTGTTGTCTCATTTTGTGCCTCACATACCATTGTTGTTCCAGACTTTGATGCTCCTTATTTGAAAGGTACTGGCCGTCCTTCTCAACAACATAATTGTGTAACCATTGAGCATTATTACGGGGTTCAAGTATTTTTATGCCGTAATTGATTTTTAGTTGATGGAATTGAATGAGCGGTTTAATGAGAAAACAAGGGAGCTTTTGGTTCTTAGTTCGTCATTGGATCCTCGATTTGATTTCCAATCATTTGATATAGACAACATCTGTAGTTTAGCTGAGAAGTATTATCCTGAGATTTGCCGAATTTGGATGACTTAAGAAGTGAGTTGGAGCATTTTGAGTATCAGTTCTCTAAACTAGAGCAATTTCAGAATTTGAGCACCCTTTCTGAGTTGTGTTTAGAATCTGTTAGAACGAGAACACCATTTGGGTTGATTGATAGATTGATTCATTTAGTGATGACTCTTCATGTATCTACAACTACAATAGAGAGAGCATTTTCAGCTATGAAGATTATTAAGAACCGACTTTGAACTAAGATGAGTGATGGATTTCTTTCTGATTTGATGATAGTGCATATGGAGAAAGACATTGTTGATACTATTGATTCAGATTCAGTTATCGATGATTTTTATGCTTTAAGTAATAGAAGGGTACAATTTAAGTAGTTAAATTTGTATTAGTATTGACTTTTTAGCTTGAATGATTTTACTTCATATTGATGTTGGATTTAGTTTTTTATTGAATCATCTATTTGACTTTGAATAATGAAGTGTTTAGGTATATATGTATATTGTCAAACGTTTTTTAATAAATTTAGCCCATCCAAGTTATTTATTTTGGATCTGTCCCTGGAGAACAAGTAAAGATGAGATAATAGAATGGAGAAAATAGCTACACTAGGTTGAGTCTTAGCATGCACACTACTTTGGTTGATTCTTTTTATAAGTTATTCATCAATGTCTCGTCTTGATCTTAAATATGTGTTGAGCCAACCGACATCAACACAACTTAACAAGTTTAGTGATCCGTAAACCTGCAAGATCAAAGCACAAGTTAGCATTTTAACAAAGACAAAGAGATACAAAGAAAGCATAAACACCGTTAGACTTTCTTTATAATTATATTCCTTATCCCTGTAAAAAATACAACCAACTTTCACCTAAAGGGTTACTACTAGATTAAGGACCCGAACCCGGAGTTAATTAATCCTAATTCTTTGCATGCAATTAGACACTTAAGGTGATCAATCTAAGTGGTAAGAAACATGCAAACATAAGTTAAAGCTCAAGGAATACAATACATATGACTGAATAATACTTATATTGATAGACTTACAACCAAAGCAGCAATACAACTTCAAAACAACTCAATGTAGCAAGGAACTTAGAAACTCATTACACTTGGAAGTAAGGAAAAATAGAGCTTAAGTGGGAAAATGATGGATGATCCTAGCAATCAGCCATGACCCTATTTATACTAAAATTGACAATAAATGGGAGTAAATGGCCGTCCTAAACAACCACCTTTAATGCATAAAGGTGGTGTGAACAGCCGGAGTAAAGTCCTCTGGCGCTAAACTGCGGGGGCGGCCTTGCAGAGCCGCATGGGCGGTTTAGGCCAAAACGCTTGATCGTCTTCTTGGCCGCAGGGGCGGCCTGACACTCCCGCAGGGGCGGGTCTTTAATGCTCTCAAACGTCTGATTCTTCATCTTTCTGTCGCTTCTGATGTCCAGCCGCAAGGGCGGCCCAATGTCACCACAAGGGCGGTGACACTGGCTCTTCGGCTTCACATCTCCACGGGTTGGTCCGTAGACAGAGGCGCAGAGGCGCCGGCTTCGCTTCTTCAGGGTAACTCACCGCAGGGGCGTCCAAGGGTGGCCTCAAGGGCGGTGACATGCTTGTTCCGGGCGCTAGTGAAGGCGCATGCTGCGTTCCGGAGTGCAGTGCCACCCGTAGGAGCGGTGACACTTCTCCGCGGGGCGGTGTGGCAACAGAAGCTTGTCTTCGTGAATGATCTTCAACTCCCAAGTGCTTCTAACATCTCTTTTGCTTCTTTTACACTTCTTCTTCTCGATTAAGATGTTAGCAACACAAACCGACTCTAAGACACTATAAAGATGCTAAAAACTATCTTAATTGATAGTGATTCCATCACCTATCAAACTCCCCTATACTTAGACCTTTTACTCGTCCCGAGTAACAAATGTGACAACAGTTCAGCAAATCAAAGCCTCAGGAAGCATGGTGCAGAAAAATAGATTAGGGAATCAAGAGAAAAACCAAGAAAGAAAGAAAGAAAAGAGAGAAAATGAGAAGAAAGTGAGAACTACCATCCTGATTGCTCCAAGAGAGAAAAGAGAGAAAAATAGATAAGGGCTCAGCTTTTACTCTGAAGATGTATTCTTCTTTTCTTCATGCTTGCTCCATTGGAACCTTGAATCCGGGCCATCACGAGGCTTGATCCTCGGATATGATCAATAATGCATGAAAGCTCTCCAAAATACCTACAAAACCGACAAATGCTCGTGTAGACATCTATTTCGACGATATGACTCGATAAAGCATAAAACGTCCCGAACATGTGAAAAATCATGCATGAATGAATGTAAAAGCTACCTAAAAGAGCGCCTAATCTAGTGTCATAAATCACGTCATCAAAATACCCCATACTTGTCGCTTGCTCGTCCCCGAGCAAGGTCCAAATGTAGGCTACGAGATGGCGTGAGTTATGAATGCGGAAAAACAGAAAATCTTTTTGGAAATGTGCTTCAAGTCTATATTACCTTCATAGTTATGTTTAATGGCAATGGATGAGTAATCGTGCATTAAAAGAATAGAGACACGGAAAGACAATCACACTTAACTCGAAAATATGTATGAAAGGCAAAAACGAGAATGTCAAGATGATCATGAGAATATCCAATCTAGATCACTAAGTCATACACATATGCAAATAGGTCACAAGGACTTAGGAAAGAAGAGGTCAACAAACGTGATGATAGGGTGGGAATTTTTCAAGTCAAGTGGTGCTAATACGGGAAAGGAACTAAACCATAACACTTTTACTCGTTTGGAAGCGGTAGGAATTATTCCTGGTAGTGGAATGATTCCGAATCAATCAAAAACTATGTTTGGTTGGAGGACTTTTAATACATGAATATAATCCCATCATTTATATTTCCTTTCCTTACCCTTATCCGATTTCATTCCGTTTCCTTTCCACCGCTACAACCAAACGGAGAGTTATTCTTCATCCACCAAAGTGTAATTTTCTTCTTCTTTTCTTTCTTTTCTTTTTCTTTTTCTTTCCATTTTTATTCACTTTTTGAGACAATTGAATTGGTGTACAAAAGCCTAAACCTTGGTGATTAGCGGTCCTCGGAATTTTTCCGAGGTGCCTCACATTGGCACACATACCAAGGCTCGTTAGGACATTCAGTTTATCCAACTTTGGCAAGACACAAACACCCGATTATGTGAATGGTGAGGAGCTACTCGTCATCAAAACCAAAGTCCCCAAACCTACATTTTTTTTCTACACTTTTCACAACAATTTCAACTTCTTCATTCACCACATTCATTCACTTCACATCACCCCATACTTGCTTTTTGCACACAACACACTATCATGCTCCTATTCCCGGATGGGTCAAAAGAGGTCAAATTTTTAATCAAATGAGGTGCTCAAACAACATGATCAAGATGAGAAGAAGAGAGATGAATTGCCTTAATCATTCCTAGATGATGTGTAAGAACTAGCATGTAATTTCGACTATCAATTCTCAATTTAATTAAAACAAACATCATCATCACAATTCATACATAGGATTCAAGAGAAGTATTCAAGTCCACATATGCATGTATTCATTCAACACACAAGGCCATCCATAGCCAATCCACAAAACCAAATTCATCATTAGGGACATATCTATACTTAGAAGCACGAAAATTTTTAATTTTTTTTTTGGAAATTTTGATATATGTATATACAATGCAAAACATGATAAGAAACGTGTGACTATAAAATGAAACTATCCTAGATGCGATCATGCAAAAGATCATGAAAACCCCACCCCATACTTAAGAACCACAATGTCCCCATTGTGAAAGTTAAATAGAGAGTGAAATAAGTTCTCGCAATGTAAAATGTCAGAATGCCGGTATTTCGGTTCACTCAACTGGAGATGAAAGTGCAAGCTGCATCCATGAAGTACGGGCACACACCAAGGCAAACATGGCTCAACTCTCGGACCATCACTAGGGCATCTAGACCGAGGTGAGGTTCTATTGGGTTCATCTCGGTTGGCTCAACACCATTTTGGTCGAGATGACCTTCATCACTTCCTTTGCATTTGTGCTCGAATCTTGCACTTCACTCCAATGAATCCATAAGGTCCACAATGGCCTCTTCCAAAAGAAAACACATATAGAAGCAAAAACGAAAACAAAAGCAAAACGAAAAGGGAAAAACGTGTACCAATGGGTTGCCTCCCACCAAGCGCTTCTTTGAGGTCATTAGCTTGACCATATTCTGGAGCTTCTACTCAAGGTGAATCGAGGCAAAGACATAAACCGGGGCTTTCTGGATGTATTTCTTCAACCGGTGCTCATTCACCTTAAAGTTACCACAATGATCTCCTCAATTTCAACCGCTCCATGAGGAAAGATCTTCCTCACCACATACGGGCCAGTCCATCTTGACTTGAGCTTTCCGGGGAAGAGATGTAGCCTTGAGTTGAAGAAAAGGACCAAGTCTCATTCACTCAACTCCTTAGGTATGAGGCGCTTGTCATGCCACCGCTTGGTTCTCTCTTTGTAGATTCGGGCATTCTCAAAAGCATCGAGTCTAAGCTCCTCAAGTGCACTGATATCTAGAAATCTCTTCTCACCGGCCTCCTTAATGTCAAAGTTTAACCACTTTATGGTCCAAAACGCTCTATGCTCCATTTCGAACGGGAGGTGTCAAGACTTGCCATAAACCAACTTGTAGGGGGTTGTTCCAATTGGTGTCTTGAAGGCGGTTCTATATGCCCACAAGGCATCATCAAGCCTCATGGTCCAATCCTTTCTACCCCTTGACACCGTCTTCTCTAAAATCCCCTTAATTTACCGGTTGGAGATCTCGACTTGTCCACTTATTTGGGGGTGATAAGGTGTTGCAACCTTCTTAGTCACCCCATACTTGGCCAACAAAGCTCCTTCTAGCGGTGAAGTGCTTCCCTCCATCACTTATAGTTGCTCTTGGTGTTCCAAATCTCGGGAAGATCGCTCGGTTAAAGAACTGCACCACTACCTTGGCTTCATTCGTGGGAGAGGCAATTGCTTCCACCCATCTAGATACGTAGTCCACCTCCAAGAGGATGTAGAGGTTGCCACATGAATAAGGGAATGGACCCATGAAGTCCACACCCCAAATGTCATATATCTCCACCTCTTGAATATTGTTCAATGACATCTCGTTTCTCCTTGAAATATTGCCCGTCCTTTCACAAGCGTCACATGCCACAACAAAATTTTGCACATCACGAAACAAATTAGGCTAGTAAAATCTGGATTGCAATACCTTGACACAAGTCTTATGTGAGCTTGTGTGTCCTCAACATGGTAGAGAGTGGCAATGCCGGATCACGCTCTCCATCTCATCCTTTGGAATACATCTTCAGAATACTCCATCCGGTTCTCTCTTGAACAAGAGAGGTTCACTCCAAGTGCCTCACGTCCTTAAAAAACTTCTTTCTTTGGGCAAAGGAAAAACCTGGAGGCACTTCTTCACAAACCAAGTATTTCACAATGTCCACGAACCATGCCTCTCTTACTCTAGTCACTCGGAGTAGACATTCCTCCACCACTTACAATTGCTCATCCCGCAATGAGTCATCAATTGGGATCTCATCTCTCTCAATCTCCAAGGGAGGAAGTCTACAAAGGTGGTTTGCCACGCAGTTTTCGGACCCCTTCTTATCTCTAATCTCCAAATCAAATTCTTGGAGAAGAAGGATCCACCGAATTAAGCGGGGTTTGGCATCCTTCTTTGTGAGCAAATAACATATCGCATCATGATCCGTGTACACAATCACCTTGGCTCCCACTAGGTATGACCAGAACTTCTCAAAAGCGTACACAATTGCTAGCAACTCCTTCTCGGTGGTGGCATAATTGAGTTGGGTCTCGTCTAGCGTCTTGCTATCATAGTAGATGGCGTGTGTAAGCCCATCTTTCCTTTGTCCAAGCACGGCCCCAACGGCCACATCACTCGCATCACACATCACCTCAAATGGTAAGCTCCAATCCGGGGGTTGCATAATCGGGGCGGTGATCAAAGCATCCTTCAACCTATAAAAAGCTTCAAGACAATCCTTGGAGAAAACAAACTCAACATCCTTCATTAGTAGGTTAGTGAGAGGCTTAAAAATTTTAGAGAAATTCTTAATGAATCTCAGGTAAAAACCGGCATGCTCTAAGAAACTCCTTACCCCTTACACCGAGGTAAGTGGTGACAACAATTTTAGCTCTATCAACTTCATGCCTCTGTGAGAAACCAAATGTTTCAAAGCTATACCTTCATTAACCATTAAATGACATTTCTCTCAATTTAATCTCCTCACATCTTTTCAACAGCAAAGATAAATTAGCAAGGCAATCATCAAAGGAAGATGATAAACCGAGAAGTTATTCATGAACACTTCCCGCTGATTCCATCTTTTGTCCATCAAGAATTTCCCTTTATTTTTTTTATAGAAAACGGAGATTTGAAATCGGTGGTGATAATTTTGTTTATTTTGTTATAGAAAACTCATTTGGGAAGTTCCTCTTTTGTCCAAGTGCCAATTGGGGATTTGTGGGGTTTTCTTCACTCCCTGCTGACTCCATCTCTAGTCTCAACTCTTCAGTTTATACTGCCATAGCTCAGAGTACCGGAGCAACTGAAGTGAAGCCGAGCAATCTCCATGGCTCTTCTTAGAGGCAATCACATTTTGGTGAACAAGTCACTTCCCATGGCTGCTTTTAATACTTCGGATCCAGGCTTGAGCTTTCTGTCTACATCGGCATTTGGCACTGCCTTCTGTCCACAATTAGCTTGCAATTTCAAGCCCAAACCCTGTTCTTCTCTCCCAGGGAAACGCCTCTTTTGTCGACCTATCACTTCCATGGCTGCACCCATAGGTCACATTTCTTATTATTTATTATATGCATTATCTCTTAAATTCGAGCTGAATTTTCTAACGGTATGTGGGTGTGATGGAAAGTTGGTACTTTTTGAAAATTGGTTTGAGTAGATGAATCTACCGATTTTAAATTGGAGACATCTTTTGATGGTGTATGTAACTTCTCTTGTAAATGCCACGGGATTCATTTTCACACCATAGAAAATGGTTGTCTTTTGTTGTAAAGCAGCTACATTTTGAATTCCTTGTCAGGATTTAGTTGAAGAAGTTATATATGAATATACAGTTATGTGGCTGTATTTTGTATATTCCAGTAGGGGAAATTTCCTTCCAAATGGGGGGTTATCTTAAATTGGTTGCTGATGTTATTGAATTGGTGTCAGTGCAGATGGATTTCAAGGGCGTATTGGCTTTCTTGGCATGGGAATTATGGGCATTCCCATGACTCAGAATCTCATCAAGGCTGGGTAAGAAGTAGACTTGTTTTTGTATGTGTGTTTGTTGAGCTTTTCGTGCCTTGTAACATTGAGAGTAAGGGATGAGAGAATGATGGATTATGGATGTCTTTGCTACTTTCCATGGTTCAAAAGTTGAAAAGGATTGACACATCACGGAATGTGCGTACTGCAGATGTGATGTCACCGTGTGGAACCGGACAAAGAGCAAATGTGATCCTCTCATCAACCTGGGAGCAAAGTAAGTTGTTAACAGAAGTATATCAACGTTGAACTATACATATACAATTTCCACAAATTCCGATATGCTTTAGCATATTCTCTTAATAGACGCTTCACTGAATTCTTGAGCTGTAGAATGCATGCCATCATTTTTTAAATGAAACTGTATGATTTTATGTTTGTTTAGGCTGCAAAAATCTTGCCTCTTCTTTTATAGGGATGGCTTGTCAAACTAAACTATACTTGACATGGGCTGATGGTTAATGATAAGATGTTGAAAGCTACCTTCTTGTGTTGAAAAGCTCAAAATCGTCTTCTTGTTAAGGTTCTATTTGCTCTAACTATAGCTGAATCCCCCTAAGTTTCTCTGCAAGTGATGTCAAACAGCCCGACCAATTATAATGCCACCAACTGATAGATTATTAATTTTGGAATTAGATAGTAGACAAAAAAACCAACACTCCATTACACAATACAACATTGGAAGAAGAGAAAACTAGAGCCAAAGGAATAAACTCTTGGAATTAACTCTTCAAAACCAGTCAGGAGACTGAAATAGCCCATATGTGAAACCTAGTACAAATACGGACTCAGATACCTGTCCTGACTGTCTAGATGGTCCCTTCGTCTAGAATAATAGCACTTAACCTCTGTTATTACCATCTAGCATATTTTGGGTTCTAACACCAGCAAACACAACCCAATGACAGCAAAGTGTTATGCTTGATCTTAACAAAAAGGATGAAAACGAACTTTGTATGGCCTTACCAAATTACCAAAGACTAATCGATACAAGAATTTGTTAGCACTGATGCGAATTTGAAGATGTTGTTAGTCTCCTATATAATTTATTTTTGCTTATGGAAACAATCTCTCATATATGCAGCTACAAATCAACTCCTGAAGAAGTAGCCGCAACCTGTGATGTCACATTTGCAATGCTAGCTGATCCCGAAAGTGCAGTGCGTGTGTTTCATTATCATTTTCTTGTCTAAATTTGCTTCCTGTGATAGGCACATGTTAGTCCTTTCCACCAGGTGGATGTTGCTTGTGGAAAGCATGGTGCTGCAAGTGGGATGGCTCCTGGCAAAGGGTATGAAATAGCCATTTTAATATGACCAAACTGCTTGCATTCCCCATAACGCATATCGTTAGCACTTATTGTAGTTTCCACTATATTATAATCTTTTGTTTTGGCTAAATTTGTAGGTACGTGGACATTTCTACTGTAGATGGTGCAACTTCTAAGTTAATTAGTGAACGTGTCAAAGCTACTGGGGCATTGTTTTTGGAGGTAGCAACACAAACAAAGCTGATTTATATTTTGGATGCATTCTTCCAAATGAATTTTGCAATACTGTGAAAATAACAATTTTCTAGGCTGAATGTCTTTTAAACTGGTTTTGTTTTGATTCTACTCTCATTGATCTTATCTATTACAAGACTCGAGTGTAAGTGTTTGTTCTGACCCTATATTATTAAAGTAGTGCAATAAAATTGCTTCTCGACATTTAATTTTTATCTTTTGGATCAGGCGCCAGTTTCAGGATCCAAAAAGCCAGCAGAGGATGGACAGCTGATTTTTCTTACAGCAGGTCAAAATATTGCACTCTCTCATTTACTAATTTGCAGCTGTGAATTGTGATTGTCAATGCCCTCATCTATGTTGCCTTACTTTTTATGTGTCTAAGGTTCAATAACATTAAGGTATGAGCTATATAAAGAGATGTCGTTTGAATGATGCAATAACTGAATTTTATTGACGGTGCAATATGCAGGAGACAAATCCCTGTATGAGAAGGTTGCTCCATTGTTGGACATAATGGGGAAGGTACTGTTTTCTTAATGTTATTTCAGAGTTTCTATTCATGCAGACTAGTTAACATACCATTTCAGTCGAAATTTTATCTCGGGGATGTTGGAAATGGGGCTGCAATGAAACTTGTTGTCAACATGATCATGGGAAGGTACTAGCAAACTATCTACATTGTTTAAAGAACGTATCTGCAAGATTTGAACATACTCGACGTTTAAACTTTTTTACAGTATGATGGCATCATTTTCTGAGGGGATACTGCTAGGCGAGAAAGTTGGACTTGACCCGAATGAAATCGTGGAGGTATGTTTCCTAATATGCAATTGTTATCATTTTGGAGGATGAAAAAAGTGAGTCCAAATGGTGACACGTTTTAGAAACATAAGAAAAATATGATCATTTAGGTCCTGTTTGGTAGATGAAAAAAATTAAGGGAATTAAGATTATAGGAATTAAAAGGAGAAAATAAATCTTTTAATCTCGTTTGGTAAGGGAAGGATGGAGATGAAAGACATTAAATTATAAAGATTAAGGGAATTAGATCATTGGAGTTGTGTAATCCTACTGAAGTTGGATTATAAGGATCATTCATTTTTACCCTTCTTCCTTTTTTTCCGTCTCTTTCATCTACAAAAATATTTAACACTACTTTTTCGTAATTTTACCCGTAATTATATTCATTTTATACTTCTTTTCATACTCATCTCCTCAAACAATTTCATCTCCATAATTTTTATCTAAATAATTTTCGTCAATCTTCAACTTCATCTACGTAATCTTACGTTACCAAACTGACCTTATTAACTGCTGAACTTTAGTGAGAGTGGCTGATTTGCAATCTTTTGAGCTATTTTGCATTGGTGCTTTACAGGTAGTTGCACAGGGTGCGATTAGCGCTCCTATGTTCTCACTAAAGGGCCCTTCCATGGTGAAATCCCTCTACCCTACCGCCTTCCCCTTAAAGCATCAGCAAAAGGTTGGTTATGTCTTCCTATGAACCATCTCCACTGTGTTGACTGCTCTCTGTCTTTTGGTCGAAGATCCTCGCCTGCTGATAAACTGATGGGCTTTTGTGGTATGCAAACAGGATCTAAGGCTCGCTCTTGGCTTAGCAGAATCAGTCTCACAATCAACGCCGATTGCAGCGGCTGCAAACGAACTCTACAAAGTTGCCAAATCTTATGGGCTAAGTGATGACGACTTCTCTGCTGTCATTGAAGCATTGAAGGCAAAATCTGCAAATTGAGATACTTCATCAACATTATATTTTGTTTGCCCAGTAATAAGCTTCTGCTCAGGTGTCAACCATCATAGGGGCTACTTGATTAGACAAAAAAATGCAGCCTTTTACATCCAAATATGATTTTTTTTTTTTTTTTATTGAAACTAGTTTATAGCCCGTTTGTTGCACGGGTATTTGTTAAGATTTTTTTTTTAAATCGTGAATATTGGTTATATAGATGAAATATAAAATAATTTATAATTGGTTGAATGTAAGTTTATATTTGAGTTAGAAATTTCAGGTCCTATCAACTATATAAAATGAAGAGCGGAATTAATAACCAGGTTCATCGCGTAAATGCGAATATGCTTAGGATTTGCCGATCCATAAAGTTTTAACTATATTTTCGGATAATCCTACTTACATATAAGATTGTGATTTTTATAATGAACTTTGTCAATTTATGTGTGTAATAAGCACTCTCGTCCTATCAAATATACATTTAAATTAATATTTATTTTCAATTGTAACCCATATGTAAAATTAAAATTATTGAATCAATTTCTCTTAATTAAAATAATTTAATGACCCCTTCATATCAAAGATATGTTTTGAAACAATATTTATAATTAAAATTTTACCTACATATAAGATTAGAATTTTGTAAGAAATTTTGTTACAATTTAAGTAACATAATCAAACACAACCATTTTTTATTTGAAACCGATATTTTCAATCAACATTTTATTAATATTATAATTATCAATTTAGATACCTTCAATCTTAACATATCAATTTATCTCTAAATGTTTTATAATTTATACAATAAAAAAGATTATATTCTCAATCGTTTAAAGAATATAAAGTATACTTAGTTGTTGATTTTTCCTTAAGACAATTAAAAGAGTATATGTTATCGGAATTATAATTTAAAAAGTATTTAATTAGTTACTTTTAGGAATATTTGTGTGTAGCATGAGTCTATACTCTTACTACCCTATATTTTCATCTTTGAGAGCAATAATTGATTGATATTAAAATCTTATATTTGTTTAATATTGGTATTATTTTCTTTGTAAATGAGGGTGAAAATATAATATTTATTACACAACAATAATAAATATTTAGATTAAATGTAACACTATTAAAAGTCCGAGAAAATATGACTTGATTTTGAGCAAATAATTATATCTTTATTTGTAGTTTTATTAGAAGAAGCCCGTTTGGATACTTGTTACTTGATCACCCCCATATTTTCATTGATCCATGATCACCCTTGTTACTTGTTTGCTTTCTACACTACTTTGCTTAAATGATTGATGAACAACGTTCTATTCCTTGTGAAATTCGACCTTGATGTGATTAATCATGTACTACACAGACAATGGTTGTAAATTTTTGGTTTTCTACATTGCATTTCAATTTAGCTCTTATTTAGAGTACATCAGTGACCTTCTCCGTTTCACCTATGTTTCATCGCGAACCTGTAATCACGCAATTTATCTCCCAGTTTGTCCATTCCTTCCTCTAATCCTAAGCATATATTTTCTCCTCCCTGGTATGAACTATTTGTATCTCACTCTTTTATTTCGGTGAATGTTAGTTTTTCTCCCTTTATTCCTAAATCTACTAGTCTTATGAGATCACTAACATTCCACCAAAAGACATTTGGTTTTGATGTAAAGCATTTGTTAGGTACTACTTTTCCGAAGCTATTGGATAAGTATAGGGTGCGCCCTAAAATTACTAAACCGTTTCATCCCTACTCACACGGAGTTTTATATCCTTCACCATGACTTGTTAAGGCGAGATTGTGTTCGTATAAAGACGCAGATGTTGATACATTGAGAATGACGATTTAAGTCATTCATCATTCTTCCACCTTGAGCTTACTTGGGTCAAGTTAATGACCATAAACAAGCGTTATATGGGATGCAACCCATGGGTTTAATCATTTTTTTCTTTTCCTTTTTCCCTTTCTGGAATATTTCTAACTCTCAAAAGTTTGTGAAAGATATATAATATTGGTCGAAGTTTGATGAGGGTTGTAGTGCTTACCTCAGGTCCTGCAAATACTTACAAGACCCATTGTAATGTAGAGGGTCGGATCAAACACAAGGAAGACGATGTCTCGTTTTGACAAATTAATTAAGAAATCAAAAGCAAGCAAATAAGTAAAGAAAATATATACAAATATAAAGGATCATTGGAATAATACAAAAATCAAGGCTGGCGGGGGCGGTCATCAAACGAGATGGAGGTCAACCGGGTTAAAACCTTGTCAAAACACCAAAGGGAAGTAAAGGAATAACCAGAGACAAAATCAAAGCAAAACCCTAGACTGAGATAGGGTAAGTCGTCCAGCAACCTCTAGGGAATTACCCTACTGGCTCGTAAAAAGGTTTATAGGCAAGAATAAAGAGGAGAAAGAAAGGTTTGATCTTTAGAACGATTATAAACAGGTTGTGGAGGAAGAATAGCAAATCAACAAATAACAATAGAGATAAATCATTCTAAAACCCAAATCACCACTACATGCATATAATAGATCTCAAAAGGCAATTTCATAGTATAAAAAGTATGCTAGAGATATGTGAAGACAACTTCGTTGATTGTCACTTCGTGGTTAGGTCATTGCTTGCAGTACATCGATGTTGTCAACATGATTGTCGCGTCGTACCCAATACAATTGCTGATTCATCACATCGAATGGAGCATTGAGGTGTGAGGAGTCCATTTTCACTTTGATTCCACCTTTGTGGAAAATATTCCATAAATAATACTACCATAACTCATGGACATACAAGCAATACATATCATATATCCATGCAAGTCGAGCTCACCAAACCCTAGAAAAGAGAGGGATTACTCACACATACCTCAGAATACCAAAATGGAGTGTTTTATTGATCGAATGAAGAAGCCGTTGTCCAACGGAGTAAGGGTTGTACGACATCCAGAGGCAAAAACGGCTAACAACTCTAAGAAAGCGCGGAAAAGGAGATGTCTAATCTAATGGATGAAAGACCTTATTGATAGAGTAAGGGGTAGTCTTAAAACCCTAGATCTCCAACATCTTATCTTCTAAATAAGATAACGTTAAATCTAAAAACCAATTCATATCTTCTAACAAGATAAGTTCAAGCTAAAAGATCAAAATATCCAAGTGGTCGGGCTGGAAATTAGCCCAAACAAAAGAGAGTAAAGGAGAGGGATATGCATCCAAGAGCATCAAAGTGGGTCGGCCAAATGGCTTTATGGGTCAGACCCATAAAATCAACATCTTGTCAACATTGCGACACTTTAGTAAAACTAGAAACCCCATGAGTACTATTTTTGTAAGGTTTGATCTTTAGAACGTTTCTAAACATGTTGTGGAGGAAGAATATCAAAGCAACAAATAACAATAGAGATAAAGCATTCTAGAACCCAAATCACCACTACATGCCTATAATAGATCTCAAAAGACAATTTCATAATATCACAAGTATGCTAGAGATATGTGAAGACAACTTCGTTGATTGTCACTTCGTGGTTAGGTCATTGCTTGCGGTACATCGATTGTCGCGTCGTACCCAATGCAATTGTTGATTCATCACATCGAACGGAGCATTGAGGTGTGAGGACTCCATTTTCACTTTCTATCCACCTTTGTGAAAAATATTGCATAAACAATACTACCATAACTCATGGACATACAAGCAATACATATCATAGATCCATGCAAGTCAAGCTCACCAGACCCTAGAAAAGAGAGGGATTAGTCACATATACCTCATAATACCAAAATGAAGTGTTTTATTGATCGAATGAGGAAGCCGTCGTCCAACGGGGTATGGGTCGTACGACATCCAATGGCAAAAACGGTTAACAACTCTAAGAAAGCGCGGAAAAGGAGATGTCTAACCTACTGGATGAAATACCTTATTGATAGGGTAAGGGGTAGTCTGAAAACCCTATATCAAGATCTTATCTTCTAAATAAGATAACATTAAATCTAAAAACAAATTCATATCTTCTAACAAGATAAGTTCAAACTAAAAGATCAAAATATCCAAGTGGGTGGGCTGGAAATTAGCCCAAACAAAAGAGAGTAAAGGAGAGGGATAGACATCCAAGAGCATCAAAGTGGGCCAAGGCCAAATGGCTTTATGGGTCAGACCCATAAAATTAACATCTTGTCAACATTGCGACACTTTAGTAAAACTAGATTTCATGTTGTTGTGGTTGGAACTAGAAACCCCATGAGTACTATTTTTTTTAAGGTAATCCGAAACTCTACAACTTTATAGTTGACATGAAAGTTTAGATCAGTCGGAATCATGGAATAAGTTGATTGTCTTTGTACGTAATGTGTAGGAAGAACAAGATGTGGCCCAGGTGATGCTCATCGATCAACCTACACATGTAAATCATTTAAAAAGGACTATATATATAACTAAAACATCTCTCATTTTGTTGGCATGTCTAGATTGAATTGTAATTTTCCCTCTCCATCGGTGCTGATATACATATAGCAGAATGGCCGTCCACATCAACATTTTTCGATTTATTTACAAATTTACCATTAATTATTTTGTAAGGATTTTTAATTAGAATTTGTAAACAGTGATCATGTCACGTCAATTTTATTAAAAAAAAAGAATTAAAAAAAAAATCTGCTTATCTACCAATCAAAATTAACAAATTGCTTTACTACAATTCGATAAGATTTTACACCTTTTTTAAATTTAAAACTAATTCAAATTTTGCTCCTCAGGCCTCGAATATGTAAAAGTGATTATATATTGAGGTATAAATATATTGAGCATAAATATAATACTTTAACAATAATTTTTGTAATAGAATATTAATTATGTCCTTTGATTTATTTAAAAAGCTTATAATTTAATCCTCACAAATATTCATCATATTAGTTAATAAAAAAATAATTTTATAGATTAATATCCAATACATGAGTGATAATATAATTTATTATTTTTACTGAAACAAAACTTGGCACAGATGTGGACACTAAACTAATTAAATAAACAAACACAATATCAAGAAATACAAGGACTAAGAATATGAGGACAAGATATGAAAAATCCCTAATCTTCAGTTGCAAAAACAAAAGAGAGGAAGAAATAATGGAGATAAGACAGACTGAACTTCACCAGAATCCGGGTTGGAGGCAACTTCTTACGAGCACCCTTCTTCGCATATGGGAGGAGTAGCCCACATGGTGTCGTCTCTCCTTTGTCGATGGAACACACACACAACACACACAGGGCTCTTTAGCAATCAGATTTCAAATAAACCACATGATCTCTAAGAACCTTGTCCATCGAAGGTTATATTTTGGGGGTAGTAAGGTCAAACAAACCAATTTGAAAAATCAAAAATATAATCTCAATCTACAACTAAACACATTCGAAATATAAACTCAATAGTTTTAAGTACGGAATAAACCACCCATATTGCTAAATTGCGTAGTACATCAAATCCAACTAAGGATCACCAGATCAGTTTTCCTTGGTGCAGAGGAAGAGCCTTTTTTGTTGCATGATAGTCAATCATAGCTCGCGTTCAAAAACTTGAGCAGTTCGCTGCGCTTGCTCTCTGCAGCTTTGTCCTCCTTGGACTTGTCAAGCTTCATTTGGATCTAAGCAAAAAATAGTAGTTTCCAAAGAATAATATTAAATGCCAGCACAAACTGATATTAGACAAGGCCACAATAGTCGACTACCTTTTTGCCAGACACTGCACTGCGGCGGACACCATCCTCCTGATCACGTCCGAGAAACTGGATCACATGCATACCAAAATGGCATAAGAAAATAATGCTGAAATTTTTTTTATCATGATTTAGAAACTGATCAATGATAATTACCTTGGAGAGCTGTACAGGGCTACTACTTCTGTCAACCTCACTTTTCTGCATATTGCTCACATTTCCAGGAGAAACACAAGCCAGAACAAAAATTCAGGCAAGCAAATCAAGAGCCCAGCCAACAGGTCACAGACGCCAGCTCCAATTTCAAAGAGCCAGGCAAGAAACAGTCAGAAATTATCATTGAAGAAAATCTAGACAATCATCAAATTTGTAACCGTAAACAAATCTTATTCATGACAACATAAATGTCATGCTTCCCAGAGAATACTATCCTACCTCTTTTTTGTTCTTACGATGTGTTCGCCGAGAACTCTTCTCCTTGTCTCTTGATTTCCTCTGGAAGAACATGAAGATATCAAGCAACAGAAACAATAGATGTCAGATATCAGGCAGAAAGGAAGAAGTGAAAGAAGACCTTCTTTGATTTGTCATGATGCTTGCGCTTCCTTGTGCGGCTTGATCTCTCCTCCTTACTATCCGAAGAACTACTGATGTTCAAGAATTCATAAATTAATAAATGAAACATTATCAAACCACTCAAAAGAACCGAAATGTTGCAACAGTAGTTGCCAAAATAACAGGAAGAAGCCACGTGTGTATTCATGTCATTTGATCCAGCAATAACAATAAGAAATGTATCTACAAGTGAAGAAGTTCAAGAATACTTCTAGAAAAGACTTCTTCAAATGGCTTCGAAAAATCCAATCTGTCACTCCTTTCTTTGAATTAACCAAAAAGAACCACAAGGAAGGGCATATCGTCAAGTGGGGATGCTCGCACCATAAATTGAACAGATCATTTTCATCCCAAGTATTGTTCTTCTTCACATGGATATTCAACATTGAAAGAGGACTACTCAAAAGTGGATCTTTGCCTTAATGTTTTTCCCTCTCCCTTGACATTTATTATCTACTTTCCCCACTCAAATGGTGCATTTATTATTGATTGTGCCCATATATACACTGAGATCATATTTTCTATATGTATCATAAATGAGTTCAATGATTAATTTATTCAACAATGAAGAAAATCAAGAAAATCAGTTTGGCAGTCGCCATGGACCTCTTTTTCTCATATCTACTGTTTGTCTTAGGAACATAAGCATCCTATGATAAATCTTCACATACAAATGCCATAACTCCAAATTGATTAACAACAGTACTTCCTTGTTTTGGCTAATTTGCATATCTGACACATAAGGAAGCGCCAAATCACTGCATAATAGGAACATTTTCTCATCAATACTTCCTACAAACCATGGAGCCAAACCCTAACCCCTTTGATGAATTAAACAACCAAAGCCTAACAAAGCACAATAATACGAGCAAGTTCTCATCGTTGTCATCATTCTCATCTTCAAACCATCAACCATACAGCAATGAACAGAAACCCTGAGACCGCAATAATATCCTATCAAAACTAATTGATTCCGTATGAAAGGAACCAAACCCTACAGCCACCAACACATAATCAATTACGTCACAATGAAAACTCTAATCCCCAATAAGGCGAGCACGTGACGAGGAAGGGGGGAGGGAAAAAAATACCTGTAACCGTCGGATGAGTAATCGGAAGAAGAGTAGCTATCGGAAGAAGAGTGATGTCTGCGACGCCTTTTTGCCTTTAATTGCTTCTTTTCACGGATCTTGAGCGATTCCCTGTCCCGATTGCGGCGACGGCGACGGCGCCGGTCGTCAGGAGAGGAAGATGACGAAGTATCCGACGAGGAGGTCGCCGTTGACGGAGAGGAAGCAGCCATGTTAGGGGGAGGGCAGGGAAAGGGGCTGCTTTAGGGAGCTGAAAAAATGCCCTGCTCTTCCGCATTATATATGACTAAAATAGCTCTAGACGACGTCGTATCCCCTTTTGGATGTTGATCATAGAACTTTAGTTTTTTTTTTGGTACACTAGGATATCTCAGGATTATAATAGCCTTAACGCTAAATTTTAACACTAAAAAAATATTTAATATTTATTATTAGTTCAATAATCTCCAATAATTTATTAATTAAATATTATAAATATTCACTTTTCTCTTTCCTTTTCCCAGAAAAAGGAACATATGTGTTTAATATGGTGGTTCCACATGAAAAGTTAAAGGGTGACCTGGTCCTTGAGGGTTATATTTAGCTCTTTGCACCACCTTTTAATCCTTTAACCTTATAACTTTTTTTTTTGTTGGAAACCATTTTACAATAAAGTAGGGCTAAAGGGGGCATATAATTCCCCTTATTGGAGATGACCTTACCTTCTATTAAGGCTATTTTTTAACGAAAAGCGATTTTTTTTTAGGGCCCGTTTGGAAGCACCGGGAATCATTCCCGGTAACGGAATGATTCCGAATCAATCAAAAGGTACGTTTGGTTAGAGGTCTTTTAACACATAAAAGTAATCTCATCCATTCCATTTCCTTTCTCTACCCTTATTTGATTCCATTCCGTTTCTATTCCACATCTCCAACCAAACGGGCACTTAATGTCTAAGGCTATTTTTTAACGAACACCGATTTAAAATATTAGACGGCATGTCGTATGGTGGATTGAAAGGTCGAAAAAGATTGACAGACGGACTAACCGTCAGGAATCACAACAAAGGAGAAAAGAAATACACAAAAATATATCATAAAACCCGAAAGTATAAAGAACTTCAAGAAAAAACAAGATGATTCAGTCAACAGGAAGCGACGAGCAAAAACATTCATCTTCAAAGAAAGTACACAGGTAGAAAGTCTAGGGAACAAATGTGGAAACCACGGATTTGGGTTGCAGCAGAGCCGTCAGAAGTCGATCACAAATTCACGCCCCCTTCTCGACAAAACGCTCGAACCACCACCAAAGGACAATATCAAAACTGAGAAGACGATTTTGTAGAACACGGAAATCATGATATATAATGTGTATAAGTTTGATGGTTAAAAGAAGAATGATTCATAAGGAGCAAATTGTTCATAAAGAGTTGGTTTTATTAATTGGTTTAATACACATGAGCTTGCAAAATGAATTGCTTTTGTTTTGATCGTTTTGATTTTCTTCGATTTTGTTTTTGAAATCTTTATTTTCTTATGCAATAAAGATTTGAACTTTAACTCATTCAAAACTTATTTTTGGTTTTCATTGTTGGTGTTTTTGGTGCCGTTAGGCTGAGATAGGTGTCGTTAGGCCGCGAGATTAGTGTCATTAGGTCGAGAATTAAACTCCTCTTTCTTCATATAGCATTTCATGTTTATACTTTTTTTCCTTATCAGATTTTGGATTAGGAAAATTGGTTTCTTTACTTTCAAGACACGAGGGTCAAAGAAAAACGCTCCATTTTTTGTTAACTTCACCGATAGAAAGTGAATTTGAGAACCGCTAGAATTGGTCTAAACTGGAAGATTTTGGGGCCATACGGTTTTTGTGCATTGAACAACTTTTTATTAATTTTCTTGTCTTGATAAACAAGCATCCATTACCATCTATCAAAACTTGTTTCAGATTGTGAATTTGTCAAAGATCGAGTTGGAAAAAGACACTTTTGAAAAAACGAGTACATGTTCAACAATGATTTTTAAAATTAGAAGCAGACTTCCAAAGAGATTCAACAATGAATACCAATATCAGATAGAGATGGGTAAGAATTGGTGATAAGAGATCGGATCTTGAAGATGGTGTTGGACCACAACGATGAAACCCAACCAGAGAAATTCCAATAAAAACGAAGAGAACTCAATCATTTAGATCTCGAAGACAACTTGGAAAACCATTTATGGGGAAGAGAGGGTTACTAAAAAGAAAGTGGTGACATGTATTTTTTGTAGGAATTGCAAGCAGAGAGCTGAGATCTTGGTTGATAAAGCCAGAGGTGAAGACGGATCTCATCGGAGATGAACCGCCTTTAAGACTCCGATAGGAACCACTCCGTACAAGCTAGTACATGGAAAGTCTTACCATTTTCGGTGGAAATGGAGCATAGAACATATTGGGCTATCAAGTGGCTTAATTTTGATATGAAGGAAGCCGGAGAGAAGCGTCTTTTGGACATAAATGAGCTTGAAGTGATCCGGCTTGATGCTTATGAGAATTCCCTGATTAACAAAGAGATGATTAAGAAGTGGCATGACAAGCACATAATCCCGAAAGAGTTGACTGAAGGAGATCTTGTCCTCCTTTTCAACTCGAAACTTCGTCTCTTTCCGGGTAAGTTAAAGTCAAGGTGGACTAGACCATATGTAGTGAAGAAGATTTTCTCCTATGGAGCAATTGAAATATGGGGTGATCATTGTGAAAGTTTCAACGTGAACGGGCGTAGATTGAAGATATATACGTTGGAAGATCTGGTGGAAATCATTGTTCCCCTTCACCTTGAGTAGTCACCACGGGACTTAGTCCAGCTAGCGACCTTAAACCAAGCGCTTCTTAGGAGGCGCCCTAAGGTAATTCTTGTCCTTTTTCATTTTTGTTTTTGTTTTTTGTGTGTTTTGGTTTTTGATTGATAGGATCTAGGTTTCATGAGGGAATAGATGATGTTGTTGATTGAGATTGTTGAAATTTTGAGGATTTTGATGGAAAAGAAGTGTGGAAACCGTTCACAAGAGAAAAGGGTGCCAAGGAGTATGATCTTGGGCAACAAGGCAAACCGTTGTCGAGGTTTCGAATTTACTTTAATACTTGGCCGAGGTTTCTCAAGTCGAGAGCACCCGCGGCCAAAACTTCCGGTTCTTCCTCTTCTTCAAGAACTTCAGGAGAAACTTTCGGTTCGATTGGAGGAATGCTTGAAACTTGTAGTACTTCCTTATGCACCTCTTTTGGCTTAGCATAGGATAGGGAGCTTTCTTATAGCTCCTCCACCTTCTTCATCAATTTCTCCCATTTTGATTCAAGTGAATCTTCAAGAGGTTGCTCATAAACCTTTTTAGGGACATTCAGCTCATCCCATATTGCAAGCTCCTCCTCAATAGCCTCATCTCTTTCTCTTTCACTGTCAAACCAAATGAAGGTGTATTTCTCTTCCAAGTATTCATAATGGTCCGCCCTAGCACTTTGTTTTGCTATCCAGGCTGGATCAAATGTAGGTTCATAGCGACTCGTAGCCATTAGAAATCCTGAAAGCTACAAAACTCATAGAAAAAGATCAAATTCAAAAGCAAACGCTAGACAACCAAATACCGAACTCGGTCTTGACCAAGTCCCCGACAACGGCGTCAAAAACTTGTTCGCTCCAAAAGGTGTGTGTAAGCTTTAAATAACCCAAGAAGTATGCTTGAACAATATGTGAACCCGTAGTGTACGGATCAATTGTAATAAAAGCAAGAATTCCAGGGGTCGAACACAGGGACAATGGTGAAACAAAGCACGGAATCAGGTTGTCAAATATTACAAATAACTATAATTAAAGCAATCAAAGATGATATAAAGTCAGATAAAGGGAATGCGGATTCTAGGGATTAAAGCATCTAGTTGTGGTTCCGACTCAAGATCTCAAAGGATAACGCGGACAAAGCTGAGGTTTGCAAAGGGAAGGTGTTTCTAAGGTGGGAATAGATCACCGGTAAGTCTCACTACTCACTATCCCAAACCAAAGCTCCTATTACCGGGTAAGTCTCAAGGTACTAAGAAAAGGAACTATAATCTCAAACCAACACACCACCCAAGGGAATAGAATCAACCTTTACCGGGTAAGTCTCAGGCTAACTCACAAAGATGGGATGAAGGCACACTCAAACCCCAATAAACGATAAACCTTTATTACCTACACTTATGATCTGGGTAAACAAACAAAGGAATCACCGGGTAAGTCTCATCCTAGGCTTGCATTGAACCAAGAAAGGTGTAATAAGGATAGGATTTAGCAAACTTAAACTCTTAACTCAGATAAGGTTCACCTCGCTCAGTTTATGTACCATCTCGGTCGAGATGTTCCACGACTGACCGAGGTGTCCTACGGTTAAGGTAAAGACTCGAGCTTTCAGGGTCCTGCTGGGGTTAAGATCATTTTATCATCGCCTTTCCCACAACTTTCAGCCAATCACCCTAGAATCGCATAAGAAACTTAGCCAACAATCATCATGATAACAATAATCAAATTAATGGGAAAGGAATCAATATTTGAACAAGAAAACCTTAAGAAAAAGGTCTCAATAACTAAATCAAACAGTCAACAAACAAGCGTTCCTCAATTACAAATCAGCAAAGACAACAAACCAAAAGAAATCTAAGAAAGTCATACAAACTCCTTCAAAAGCCAACTTCAACTATGATTCCTTCCTTCTTAGAACTTCAATCCTTCAATTCTTCCTTCAAAACTCCAGAACACCTTCAATTGTTGGATGCTCTAAGCATGTGATGATCCGAAGATGGCTGAATTGTAGAAAATCCAACCCTTTATATAGGAGAATTATCTTCCAAAGATAAAATATCTTAAAAAGATAATTTTCTAGAAAATATATCCATTTCTCTCAAAATAAATCAGCCAAATATAATAATTTCCTTCCAGAAATCCAGCCAAAAATATAAGATATCCTCCTTCCAAAAATAAAAGATCTCGGCCAAAAATAAAGATCTCGCCGGCGGCAGGGTGTTCGCCTCGGTCGGGACGCTCCTCAAGATCACCTTGGTCGAGGTGATATTGTAGCTGACCGAGGTGAATCTCAACTGAATGTAAATCATCTCGAATCTGGTCCAAAATCAATCCTCTTAATCATTTCCATGCTTCCTGAGATCTTCTCAAAGCTCCAGATTGTAGCTCCAATGACTCCTTAGCTTCCTTAGCTCCATTTTGGTGCAAAATGTGTCATTTTACCTACAATTACAACGAAACTAGGTGTAGATCTCGATTCCCGCAAAGGTAGACAAAACAACAATATAATCAAAGAACATATATCTATACATGCAGGTTTATGAATTTAAAACGTCTAAACTAGCCCCAAAATATAGATTATAATACATGTTATCAATGTGCATCCGGTGTGAGGCACCTCGATAAAATTCACGAGGATCGTTAATCACCAAGGTTTCGGCTTTTGTGCACCAATGTCATGTTCTCAAGTGTGTGTGTGTGTGAGAGAGAGAGAGAATAAATGCTTGTTTGCTGGATGTCGTATGAAAGTGTTGATTGTGGAATTGTGGAGTTGTGGAGTTGTTCCTTTTTCTCGGATATGCACCACATATCCTAGAATGTCCCGTCCATGACACATTTCTTGGCCTCTTCTTGATAAGTCATTAAGACTATCTTGCACATGTGCTTTGGCTTAGTGGTTTAGATTTGATTCCTCATAATTGATCTAGATGAATTGGACATTACTATGCATGAGATGATTTCCGGTGTAAAGTGTGATTATCCTTTCCACGCCTATCTCTCTTTGATATATAATGATCTATCTTAGCCATGAAGCATAACTTTGAGGGTGATCTTTGACTAGAAGCACATCCAAAAATATTTTGCCTTGTTTTTGCATATGCATAATTCATATCATCTAGTATCTTAAGTTTGAATCTTGCTTGGGAACAAACAAGGGGCAAGTATTGGGTATTTTGATAACATGAATTATGTCCTTAGTTTTGACTTGTATTTAGGTAGATTTTATTATTGTTTTGCATGCATAGACACCAATCCATGACATTTAGGCTCAACTTTGCTTATTATACTAGAATAGATGTCTACATGGATTCTTGTCTCATTTTCAAGCGATTCGGCGAGCTTTGGAACGGAAGGACACATATGAGGACTGAGCCTCAAGGAGAAACGAGACGGAGAACCAAAGGAACATAGGAACACTACCAAAGGATTCGAGCAAATGAGCTAAGGAGAAGGAAAACACAGAAGAAATCGCGGCACCGACTTGAAAGAAGAACCGCGGCCGAGGTTTTTGCCCTGAGTGGCCGAGGTTTATCTTCTCAATGGCCCATGATGCAAATTAGGAAAGCCCGTTATTTGCAAGATCCTTAGGAGGTAGCCCATGTTGGTCTAGCCCTAAACATATCCCTATTAATCTCTAAACCTTCAACATTGAGAAGCCCCTTACACACTTGATTATTCTAGATTTGATTCAATTTGAAAAAGATTTGAGTAGAAAGTATTCTTGGTGAAGAAAACCTAGGATCTTGAGTTATTTTAGTTTTGGATTAAATATTCTATTTTTACTGTTGGATTGCTATATCTATTTGAGTTTGTAGGCATCTTGTTGAGTATTTCTTTCTTCTATTTTCTCTTTTGCTTATGGTTTGCTTGAATTCTTCTTTTATCTTTTTTGATTTAAATATGTGTGTTGTTGACTAAACCTATTAGATTCTAGGGTGATTCGTTAATGGTTGTGCTTTAGATGATGATAGACTGAGTGTTTATGTGTGATTTGGACGATTTGTGTTTGATTAACCATCACTCCCTAGAACCTTGGCATGCTCTTTAGGAGCCGCGACCGCGGTTTATCTTAGAACAACCCGAAGTCCACCACCAACTAATCAAGGAAGTCGATGAAGATACTGTTCATCAACTCCATAAAAACTACTAAAACATTCGTCACCGAAATGACATCACTACAAACTCGTAGTGTCCATAACAGGTATGGGATGCTATCTCGTACACATGCTGCACTCTCATCCATGACTAGGGATATTTTGAGCACAAAGAAATCCTGAAAACACAATTGCTTCTTGAAGCTAACTCATCAGGTCGTCAATACGGAATATGGAACCCACTAGGGTAAAAGAAGCCCGTTTCAGTCAATTTTTCAAGTTATCAGTACAATATCTCAACAAGCACCATATAGTGTGGCTTTCCCATTCAATCTTGTATCATACTTCAACTCGATAACAATGTCCACACTCCGCTGAGGCGACAACTAGACGGTTCAGTAACACGTCTATAAACTCATAAACAACTAGAATACCTTCCAATGTTGGATTATCTCGCTCCTTCATGGTATACACTAGAAGACGTCACATCCCTGTGCTATCAGCTCGCTGCTCGTATAGTCCTGATGACAAACCCGTCTCTTCAAAGGTCTTAACCTCAGAAGACCTTTATTTACCATCTTAGTAAAGACTATAATAGCCTTACTATTAATATCTAACACAGCATGATTTCTGTTCATCCAATCCATACAAATAATGACTTCCTCATGCACCTACGGCATGACAAAGAAGTCTACAAGCCATACACAAGTCCCGGAATAAGGGAACAAACACATATCTCGCGGGTACCTCAGACCCCTAACTAGTAATCCTGTAAAGGAAAGTCCACCTTCTACTATATATCAAAGATCAACCATTAACGCATGCATCGAAAGACAAGAAGTGCATAGCACTCATAACAAACAAAACTCCACTAGGTAAACCATTAACGAGAATGGTACTTGTAACAGCTAACTCCCGTAGCTCCACTACATATCATCACTCGATCTCGGATCTATGCTCCTCAAGTATCATTGAGGTCCTCACTATAGCCTTCACTTCCACTCTTTCAACACCGGAAAGAGGAAGGTCTTGCTGGAAAAAACACCACCGTGCTGACAGAAAGGGCCAGATGACCTAACTCACCACAAGTGAAACAAGCTATCAGTGTCAAAGGGCACACAGAACGCAAATGATCTGGATAGCCACAATTGAAACATAATCATCCCATCCTTGCAACATGTGCAACTAAAGGGTAACTCGACCTTCGTCGTCCACCTGGAATAATCTCACTCTTGAAGGGAACCTATAAAGGCAATGTCTTGCCCTGTCGACAAAACTACGCTCTATGCCCTGCTTTACCACACGTAAAGCATATGATGGACGTCTTTGGGCACACAGCTCGCCAGTGTCCCAACTTCCACGCAATTAAAACACTGTAGTTCCTTGCCAGTCATCTTCATGGCCAAAGGATCACTAGATTGTCTTGATATCGGACTTGGTTCCCCATTCATCATCTTTGCTTCTCCAGTAACTGATTCAGTCCATTGCTTCTTTCCGGATCCAGAAGCTTTAGTTGATCTCACAATTGTTGGTAAATCCGGTGTGGATCTACCCACTATCACCGCTTCATATACTTGTTACATATATTCTTGAAACTTGGATCTACTCATGGAGACACGATCAGCCTCTTCAAACTCGTTCTCTGCCATAGGCGAAACAACAGCGGAAACTGGTCCCTGACTTATCACCACTGGAGGAAGAGGGGGTGTACCCCTACCTCATCCCACTACAGATATTGCTCTAGTTTGAGTCATCTGTAGGATATACACACCTAATCTTATAAGGCTATATATATGCCATAGGTATCGATATGTATATAATACATCCACATAATCCATAGTACACACAGATATATATACATATCTATGCTACAGAGATCCATGACAGAGGTGACGACTTCTCGTACATTCTATCCCAGAACTACACTTAAAACCAAAACCTTTGAAAACGTCAGATCCCATGTGGGCTCTGTTTATTTTACCTATCAAACCTCATTGCAGGTAGCAAGTGTCATTGTTGTCAACCTGGGCCCTGATACCAACTCTGTAACACCCCGAATCCGTGGGACTCGGGATGTCACATTGGGCTAGGATCTCACAATGGATCCTGACCCTAGCCTGACAACAAGTTCACTGGACCTTACAACATGGCACTGACAGATATAAAACAAATACATAAAACAGTATAAACTGTACGACCCAAAGTAAACAACAACATAGCCGAGTATATAAAACGACATCCTCACATAGGAGGTACAAAAGATCATCCTCACACAGGAGGGAAAACACAACAACCCCAAACCAACCACCTAATGTACGAGAGTCCTCGGCCTGTCACCCTGTCAGATCACCCAATAGCGCCTAACCTGTAAACATCTACAACACGGTATGAAACCGTTAGCTAACCATACATATATGAGGTAATGCATAAGCACAAACACAATCATGGAAGATAAACACATCAGCATGCTATCACACATTTACCCATTTATTATCTTTATATAATAACCATTCACTAAAAAACCGTATATATATATATAGATAGATGAAAGTATGTGACACGAGGACCGATACATCCCCGCCTTTGAGTGCAATGTCCAGCTGTACGAGTATCGGTCACACAATCCGTGTACCCTATGGGAGTGGATTGCGCCCTTCTTGTAAACCAGTCTGGCCCGACATCAGAGAACCTCCCAGACTCCACAGCGGGATGAAAGGGAAAGGTTATCACAGCCACGCAGTCGGGCAGTCAGTAGAACATAGGTCGATAAAAACGACAACTCATGCTATCATAGCAAACATATAAAGCACACACCACTCATGCAAACACCCAATATAGGGATGATAGCTAAGTAAGTCCTACGGACTTACCTCAACCTCGTACAAACTCAACCACGATCACCTCTACACTGGAGGGACAACACGGCCTATAAACAAGGCATAAAGAGATATATCAACCTCTATTCATCAAAGGGGTCACACCTAGACCCAATAGGATCCATGAGGATCATACTCAATCTATAAGCCTCACAACCAACTAAACCTCAATATCTCAGTATAACTCACAATTCCTCAAATCTCAAGTAGTATCTAATCAACATTCCTCAATCTCAATTCTAATCCTAATTTAATTAATTAACCTTTAATTAATTAATTAGATTTCGCCAGAATAACGTTTTGCCCGCAGGCAATTTCTAAACCCCCTGTCATCAGGTTTCATCAAACAAACAACCCATAATCACCAGAATAATATAACGACCATAATGGAATTTCTAATTGTCCTATTTGAGAAGCCTAAACTCAATTTAGGCCAAATCGCAGTACGGAAAACGAATAAATTCATAACTTATTCGTTGCTAACCCGATTGACGATCTGAAAGAAGATTCGGAATCACAACGACGCAGGCTACGCATGGACAACATCAAATTCATCGGAATCTGAGCGACGGAACCGTCCTGGTGACATATATGCTCGACCAGCCCTCCATATACTCGGAAATGCAGAAACTCGGTACCGTTATGAAGAGAATGAAGAGAGGAATCCAGAAACTCAAACGGAATTAAAATCGGATTATAAACGGAGAGTAGATCTGAGTTTGAAGGTTGAGAGAAATCAGAGCTTTTACGAGGAAACGTGAAAGGAAATGAATTAATAAAGGATTTTCCGCTATTTATAGTGAAGACGATAATTATCCTTTAGTAAAGTCGATAATTATTCTTTAACCGATCCAAAGGCGGGTCGAACCTCTTTCTCCAAACTTCTCGAGATTGGAACATTAAATCTGGAATATTGTAGGGATAATTATTCCACAACTGCCTCGAAAAACGTGTATTCCTAAGCCGTCTTTCTTAGCCGTTAAGAAACGAAATAGCGACTCTTTTGACCGTTTTGCCTCTCCATGTTATTTCATATCTAGGACAAATCCGATGTCCTGATCATTTCTCTCAACTGCATTTTTATTAATTGGAGCTCCCAAATACTCCAAATAACACCGGAGAGTAAAAATAATTACCCGGGGAAAAAGTAAAAATTTCCCCAAACATCCAAAATTACGCCAGGAACATAACGGTGGGACTCTTACTCATCACTTGCGAAGTCTTCGCGAGTTATATGTTAATTACTATCAACGATTAAGTTAATCAACATTAATTAGAATTCGAAATCCTAGCTATTACAGAAGGGAGGAGCCAACATTAACACCCAACAAAAGTTCCGAGGAAGCCCCAAGACTCCCAACAGTCGATCAGGACAACTTTCAAGACGAGTTTCTCGATCCTTATACCATATTGATGTTGTTAAGCAAGGAGTCTGATGTCCCCACAAAAAGGAATTATCCTAGCTACCCCACAATATCCAACAAGTCATGTATGACTTTAAGACATATTTCCCGAGGAACTACCAGTTGGGCTACCCCCAATTCAAGGCATTGAACATCATATTGATATAATTCCCAAATCAATCCTACCCAACCGACCTGCATATCGAATGAACCCCAAGGAGACCCACGAAGTTCGGAAACAAGTGCAAGAACTTCTAGACAAAGAATAAGTCTGGGAGAGCCTCAACCCATGAGTTGTGTTTGTCCCCCTAGTTCCAAAGTAGGACGAAAGTTGGAGAATGTGTGTTGACTATCAGGCCATCAACAACATCAGCGTTAAGTATTGACATCCTATTCCTAGGTTGGGTGATATGTTGGACGAACTACATGGAGATTTTATATTTTCCAAAATAGACCTCAAAAATGGGTATCATCGAATTCCGAATGAGGGAAAGAGACGAATGGAAAACAACTTTCAAAACCAAATTCGGACTATACGAATGAATTGGTTATGTCATTCGGTCTCACCAACGCCCCTAGTACCTTCATGCGCCTCATGAACCATGTTCTCAAGTCCCTCATTGGAAGGTTCGTTGTTGTCTACTTTGATGACATCCTATTGTATAGTTCGGACCTTAGCCACAAAGGGCACTTGAGGGAAGTACCTATCCTACTACGCCACAACTATATGTACGCCAACCTCAAGAAATGTGAAATATACACTGATCAGCTCACCTTTTTAGGTTTCATTATGAACACCCATGGACTAAAGGTGGACAAAATCAAGATCAAAGCTATCCAAGAATGTCCCATTCCAACAACTCCGATTCAAATCCGAAGTTTTCATGGCTTGGTAAGATTCTACCACCAATTTGTCAAGGACTTTATCACCATTGCATCCCCTCTCCATGAAATTACCAAGAAAAGGAGTAAATTCGTTTGGGAAGACAAGAAACAGTAAGCCTTTGAGGAACTCAAACAAAAACTAATCAAGGCCCCTCTCTCTTAAGCTTGCCAGCCTTTAACAAGCTATTCGAAGTAGAGTGTGATGCTTTAGGAATCGGAATTGGAGGCGTCCTTACACAAGAAGGTAAACCTATTGCCTTCTTCTCTGAAAAACTCAAGGTCCTAATCTGAATTACTTCACCTATGACAAAGAGTTATATTCCCTATTTCGATCCCTCCAAACTTGTCAACATTACCTCTGGCCTAATGAGCTCATCCTGCATATTGAACACGAATCTTTGAAGCATTTCTAGAGTTATGATAAACTAGATAGGAGCCATGGTCGATGGATGGAGTTCATAGATACCTTTCCTTATGTAATCAAGTACAAGAAAGGGAAGGAAACTGTAGTAGTTGATGCTCTCTTTAGAAGATATATTCTCTTAGCCACTGTAGACTCCAAAGTCTTAACATTTGTGTATATCAAAGAATTATACTTTGCGGATCCTAACTTCAGCAAGCAATTCTAGACATGCCAAGACAAAGGGCCCAGTGGAATATATTACATCTTTGATAGGTTTTTATTCAAAGAAGACAAGGTGTGCATACCAAGTTGCTCCTTAAGACTATTCTTGATGAAAGAAGCACGCCGAGGAGGACTAATGGGACATTTCAGGAGAGACAAAACCCTCCACACCTTAGGAACCCACTTCCATTGGCCTCACATGAGAAAGGATGTAGAACACTTAGTTAAGAGATGCCTAGACTGTCTAAGGGCCAAGTCCAAGTTACAACCTCATGGAATATATACCCCCTATATCAGTTCTTATGTCACCATGGGAAGACATCTCTATGGATTTCATTGTAGGATTATCAGTCAACAAGAAAGGCAAAGATTCCATCTTAGTAGTCGTCGACAACCAAAATGGGTCACTTTATCGCGTGCCACAAAACTGATTATGCAACTAACGTTGTCAATCTCTTCTTTAGAGAAGTAGTAAGTTTACATGGAATATCCAAAATCATAGTCAGCGACCGGGATGTCAAATTCCTTAGCTCTCCCAGGAAAACCTTATGAGAAAACTATGGACTAAACTCATTTCATCCACATCCATCCATCTACAAACAGACGGCCAGATTGAGGTTACTAACAAGACACTCACAACCGTCCTCCAAGCAAATATCAAGAAAAACTCAAAGGATGGGAAGATACACTACCACATGTTGAGTTCTCCTACAATCGCATTGTACACTCCTCTACACAACTTACTCCTTTTGAATGTGTTTACGGCATAAACCCCTTAACAGCACTTGATCTTGTTTCCTTTCCTATGAAAGAAAGAGAAAATTTTTATGTGAAATTAGCCATAAAATAGCCCCACGCATATTTTATTTTTAGCCCATAAAAGACTTGTTTAATAACGGGTTGTATTTTGTTGGGCCTTAATCATATTTTCACAACAGACCAATTTTATTTTTCTTTAAGAATAAAATTAAATTTTCTGATAGGGAAGGTTAAAGATCTTATCTTATTAGAAGATAAAATCTATTTTTGTTAAGATCTAATCTTTTTAGAAGATTGATCTTATTTTATTTTCTTAAATATAGATTTTAACTTATTAGGAGATAGATTCTATTTTAGTTAATTTTAGAAGATATAATCTTTCTTGAAGATTGATCTTATTTTATTATTTTCTTAGTGATAAATCTTATCCTATTTTGTAGGGGTGAGCATGGGACGGGACGGGACGGGATTTATGACATTTTTTCTTCGTCCCGCGCGGGCCCTGTCCCATGTGGGACGGGACGGGACGGGACGGGACAAATCCCGCGAAAAATGCGCACCGATTATATTTAATATGTATACTTGTTTTCTCTCGTGTTTAAAGACATAAATGATCGGGAAAAAACTTGATACCGAAAAATAATCACAGATAATTTAATGAAAATTATATTTATTTAACTATCGATTACAATTGTGGTAATCCACAAATACAAGGGCGATGGAACCGACTAGAGCAAGGGTGTCGATAGAACGGACCAGAGCAAGGTGGCAAACGGACTAAATCAAGGGAGATCAGAAACTCTAGTATTTTAGATCCAACCGAATGAGTAGTAAAGAATGAGTGAATGAATGATGAAAAATCATCGATCTAATAATTTTAAAAATAAAAAAATATTTTTAAAAATTATAATTTATGTATAGTATATATCTATATAATATTTATAAAAATATAAAAATATTATTTATATATATATGCGGGATGGGACGGGATTAACCGGGATGGGAAGTCTTCGTCCCGTGTCCCGTCCCGCAAATTTTTTGCGGGACGGGATACATTTTTTTTCCAAATCCCGCCAGGATCGGGACGGGATGCGGGACGGGACGGGATTAAGCGGGATTTATGCCCACCCCTACTATTTTGGATGACAAGAAGGCTAACTTTTGGCCACCCTAGGGTTACATTAGATGTCATTTACTCCTATATATAGGTGGTTGTGTCTCAGTATTATTCATCCAAAAATGTATAAAGTTATTGATAAACATGTTGTCTTATCCGTCGTCTTCTCGGAGTGAGGAGCAAACCTGAGTAAGAGGTGTCTTACATGCCTCACTTGGACTTGTTTGAGTGTGTTCTAATTGCCAACAACCTCCAGTTGCTTAAGGGTCTTTGTAACCCTTTTGTGTGTGGAGTAGCGGGAGGAGTTATTACAGGGCTTCGTTGGTTGTGTGTTACGTGTCATCGCGTTGTAGCATGCCTCCAAGTTGTTTCTTAGGGTTCAACCTTGATCTATCTTTCCCTTATTTTATTCGTGTCACTTTTATATCTCTTTTGTTTCCCTTTTCCATCAAGTTTCAAGCGTCAAAAGATCGGACCATCTACGCGGGCGAATACC
The DNA here is from genome assembly GCA_033239125.1 of Fagopyrum homotropicum. NCBI lineage: Eukaryota > Viridiplantae > Streptophyta > Magnoliopsida > Caryophyllales > Polygonaceae > Fagopyrum > Fagopyrum homotropicum. Next base: position 28,430,781 of record BSWB01000004.1, read on the forward strand.
CCGTATCACAATCTATATTTGAGAGTTCAAGGTACTCAATAACGCTTTGAAAAAAGTCCATGCCTTGAGCACGAGGAATAGCACCACCATGTTTTTCCTTTACGTGTATTATTTGATTATAGTCCCCTATAAACACAGTGTGCAATGTAATTGGTTCATTAACTCTCATGTTAAGTGTTTATTATGGCATTCATGATGGTCATAATTTCCATAAAAACATTCATTTCATTGTTGTTGATCATGAACATGAGTCGTAATGTAATTACTAGAGAAAGAAATAATATTAGCATCGACATGACGCCGCCGCAACCTTAAACCGCCTAGTCGACCCACACTAACCACACACACAAACCTTGCGTAAAGCAATATCCGAACATCATTTGTCTTTATTCCATGAAACCCTTTTGGTATTCAAGTATTGGCTAACATCATCAACCATATTTATAGGATGCAATCCTATAGCCTTATGTTTTGGTACATGACTTTGAGGGATGGTGGTTGTTTTGTCACCACAAAACCTCCAATGCTTGTTGTTAGTAACTCCTCTCTTGTATTGGAAGACAAAGCACGTTATCGGTCTTTAAACATATCATACCAGTGTGTTTTCTTCTCTAACTTAGACTTAGAGGGACGATACCGTCCACGGGTGGAGAGACGCGAAGTCAAAAACCCAAACTCCTTCACATATGATTTAATAGAGCATGATTTAGAATAGCGTTTGACTAAACCACAAGCAAAACAATAAATTGGCAGACGCTCATGTTATAAAGACACCATTATTGCCTTCATACCAAACGACAATTGTATGTATTTAATTAATGGAACAATGACTTCCAACTCCACCCTAATGCATAGATTGCCTAACAAGTGAAGGAATTCTTGCTCATCCAATCCCACGTAATTACCAATATGGTCCCCTGTTATATTTGTTGTGTTTGATCACGATACCCTATAGGTAAGTCTCTAACGATAACCTAAAAACTAGTAGCCTTGAAAGCAAGATATGAAGGTCGACAATGGCGCTCCACTTATCGTACGCATGGTTAAGCATTCATCAAAACACCATGGGTTGTTAATTTGGACAAAAACTATTTCCTCACGGGGAAAAAACTTAAACAACACATTCCTTAACCAATCTCCCGAATGGCCATACCGTGTTTGAGATGCCACACAATGAGAAAGGTATTCTTTTGTGCATGCTAACCTTTGATGAAGATGATAACTTTCCAACCAAGCATATTGAAGGGTATTTTTCATTCAATCCTTATCCATAATTCTCTTTGATTCCACCAAAACCGTCCTCTCCTTTTCTGAAAGAGAGATTTTTACAAGCCTTGTCAATTTTTTGGAAGTTAACTTTTGGCCCTGAGATGTGGTGGGATCCATTCAAGAGATTCAGTACCTTCATGCTTGCCCTTATCGAGATTTTGGTAAATACTATTATTTCATCTACAATCAAAAAATGGGATAATATACCCTCTCTGGTTATTGGGAACCCAATTACTTTTTTACTTTGCTTACTTTCTTTTTTGATATTTCGTGCGAGAATTTCCGCACCTAAGTTAAATAGCTTTGGTGAAATCGGGTCACTCTGGCGAAGACCTCTTTTGGGGTATATCAGATCTTTAGTTTGTCATTAATACAAAATCTGATAGGATATGGTATATATACATTCTCTTTCAATTGAGATTATTGATTTCTTCTCCCTATTGCTTTTCTATGATGATATTTTGTATTCTTATCGTCATACTTTAATTATTCTCTATGCATTTGATACTAGACACGTTTATTTTTAAGATTTAGTTTTTTATCTTTTTCGGAAAAAAAATCTCTTTAATATTACCACTATGTTATTTCAAAAGAAAATAATACTCTTACATTCCTTAAAATAATTAAAATAATAAATAAAATGTAAAATAGTATTTACACAACTCTGCGTGCAACAGTCAAAAAACACCCCAGTAAAACATTTGAAACTTAAACGAAGAAAACAATGAAAACAGCAATCAAAGTAAAGCCGACACGTATCTCATAGGTGGCGTTGGACCCAGATTTCTTCTCTTCCGGAGACTTTTCGGCGGGCGATCCCGGCGGTGACTGAGAGCCAGAGCCAGAAGTCGAATTTAGGCCAAATTGTGAAAGTATTTGACTTGCACCAGGTGCACTTGATAACGCCGTTTGGTTGATACTTGATCCATTCTTGTTGGCTTCAGCCATTGATTTGGCGAACTCCGGCGATGAAGCTAGCTGAGCCATTGCAGCATTTGGGTCATTTGACTTAGCCGCAGCTTCACCTTCTTTCTTGCTTAGGTTTTCGTCAAGCTCTCTCTCGAGATCATTCACCCTTACTGGGATTTGGGCTGATTCAATTTCCAAGTTTTTTGTTCCTCCTAAGTGTAAGCCTTTAACCATGTCGTTGATTGAGGTCATGGCTTTCTGCATTCCCGGTGGGGATGACCCCGGGGATCCGTTCATGTGGTATTTTGATAACATGTTTGATGTTGATGGACCTGGACTCGGGGCTTCGGCTTGATCCTTAAATTTTGATAGCATGTCGTTTGTTGATGGACCCGGGCTCGGGCTCGAGCTCGGGCTTGGACTCGAGCTCGGGGCTTCGACTTCATCCACACTCACGTCTGATCTCGTTTTGAGGTGAATATCCTCCAAGAATTTGTCAAAGGTTGCATCGGCTGAGCTCACATTCTTGTCATGGTCTTCGCTGTCATCATCATCAGGCTCAACATCGTTGGGCTCGTTTGTTTGCATCAGCTTCTTTTCAAGGTTCACCAAAAACGATGGACTTTCACTTGGTGTAGTTGTTAGGAAGCTAAACATTGATGAAGACGGGGTCTCGCTTTGCGTTAGCTTCCTTTCGAGTGTGGCTAATAATGAAGTGCTCTCGGTTGGTGTACTAGCTGGAGCCTCCTCTTGCATTAGCTTTCTTTGTAAGTTGATCCCCATTGTAGTTGATGAAGGACTATTACTTGGCGCACTTTGGGTTATTTCTGATACCATTGTAGATGGGCTCGGAGCTGGAGTTGCAGCAATAGGAGAAAGCGTTGCTGGAGACAACGATACAGCTGCCGCTATGACATTTGATTTAGATTCATCAGAAGATTTGTCTTTGGACTTGTGCTTAGATTCATCAGAATCTTTGTCTTTGGATTTTTTATCTTTGTCTTTGGACTTGGAATCTTTGTCTTTAAATTTCGAATCTTTGTCTTTATCTTTGTCTTTGGACTTGGAATCTTTGTCTTTGGATTTGGAATCTTTGTCTTTGTCTTTGGACTTAGATTTCTTTTTGTCTTTTCTACGCGATGGTAAGACAAGTGCATTAGGATCTTCATCATGAGAGCCTGGTAGAATGTGAAAGGTAGCAGGATCTGTTGTCAAATTTGGTATATATGGAACTCCAGAAGCTTTAATCCAATCATCTCCTTCATATAAGACCAAAGGCATGAACTTCTCAGCGCGGCGAGGCAAAATCGTCTTAATACCCGGCCACTTGACTCTATGCTCCATATTTGAACCCGGACCTTGGTTTCTATATTCACCATAGTAGCAACTATTAAGTCCAAAGTCGCCTTCCCACGGTAACCACCCGTCTGCTTGGATGAGATCATCTATGTTCGACTCCATGATAATCGTCTTTGAATATTCTTTCCACGGCCGACCCAAGTATGCTTTGTTCTTGAACCTGAGAGGGTAGTAATCTGGATCAGCAACAAAGTTGCTCTTGTGAATGATGATGCCGGTAGGTTGGTGCCTCTCCTTCCTACCCTGTGCAGTGACGATACAGGCTTGGTTATCAAGCGGCTTGCGCACGACGAAGGTGCAGTTCTGGAAGAATGCAGCCGCATCACCAAATATGAAGTCGATTGTGCCTGAGATTTGGCAATCGCGATAATATTGTCGGTATGTGTGAGTATAAAGAGTGTCTTGATATCCGTCAAAATGACAATTGTAAAATATGGCCTCGTCGGCTTGAACCCTTAGAGCCACAGCTTGATGCTTCTCAGGACCGGCTGTGTTCTCGATTCCGATGTCCTTGGCCAAGAAATGGTCACCCAATGCAGCTGCACAAATTAAATGGTTTAACACTTAGATACTTTTTTTATTTCTCGGGTTGAGCATCTCAATCTCTTTAGCTTCCCGAAGTCAGTGAGCCACACATACAAGCCTTTTGGGTTCAATCTAAAACCAATTGGCAATAGGAGGAATACCACTAATACTTATATTTTAGGGTTCACACTATTGTCGATGTGGGACTTTCCATGCACAATTAAGATGGACTTACCGAGTGTGCAAGTTTGGAAGGTTGGAGTGCCGTCGATGAAGTTAAGGTTGCCAGAGATCCTTGTCTTTGTAGGGCCGGCTCCGACGAGCACGACATGGGTGTGCCACTTCTCGAGCCTCAAATACTCCTTGTAAACACCTTCCTTGACAAAGATAACAAAAGACTCGTTCCCATTCTTGGGTATTTCGTTGAAAGCGTCGCCAATCTTTCTGTACTTTCCGCTTCCATCTTGAGCCACGACGACATCCGGCTTTAAGTCATTCATTGTCTTTGCTTGTAGAAGCTTGCGCCTTTTATCGTCCATATCCAACCATCTCGGAATGACATCGTCACTGTACTCACTTGATACCAAAGACCTTTCATGTTTCTGATTCTCCCTAGACATCTTCTCAACAAACTCATCATCTATGAACTCGTAATGACCCGCGATAAATTCATCATACCAAGTCATGAGCTTCCTCTCCTTGGATGAACCTAGTAAGCGCCTGCTACCGCTTTTTACTCCATTAAGCTGCAACTCTCCTACAGCCGCGGACATCCCTGTGACGATAGCTATACCATTGGCCGACATCTTCATAGAAGTATCCAACAATTTCCTCACCTTTTCACCGGCTTCCGTACTGTTTTCAAACCCATCTACACAAGTCTCTTGGTATGTAACCGTTGCACTCAACCATACTTTCAAATTGGATAGTATTTTGTCCATGTTATTCAGATCAAACGCCCCAACTTGATCCACTGAACGCCTAAGTATTCATGTCAATTAAACAAGGGGTGTCATTAGACCAACAAACATAGACATTGCAAATATAAGAGAATGTATGCATACCTGAAGTCATCAGCAGCATCATTGAAGAGTGTTTTACAATTCTGAACTGCCTTGGAAGTTTTCGGGTTTTGTTGGAGCTCCTTGAGGAGGGTAGATCTCTCGGAGACTTCGCTAAGCTCTTCTAGAGCCGCGTTGAAGGCAGCCTTAACAAGCTCATTAGGATTATCCGTGTCAGGAGCCGCTTTTTGAAGAGTACTCTTACATGTTTTTTTGTAGTCTGTAGGCTGGCAAATGTTATCCACGGCTTTTCGTGAAGCTGTAAGCTCATTCTCGTTGCTTGATTTATCAGCGTTATTGACTCCGATTGTCACGCCTACCACCATAGCCACCAAGAACAAGCTCGCAACACCAATGATTGCGAGCCTCTTACTTCCTTCTCCTTCGCTCATGTTTTCTTTTATAATTGATCTTGATCCGTGGTTTTTCTTATCTTCCCGGATCAAAAACGGTTGCTTTTTGGTAAACATGAAATAAGATTTTGCATTAGGAGGCCTACTTGCTCAATTTGGCGGTTTTTTGTTAAAGGCCTCCTCTCATTACATGTATTGATCACCGGTATTAGATTATGGGACTTTTCAAAATTTTCTTATACCTTTTCCTTTAGCTAATTTTGCAATTCTCTCTTTTCCTTTCTTAGTCGAAGGTACATAAAAATGGTGGGTAAAGATTTGCTGGCAGATTTAACTCCTGGTTTTAAAGAGAACCTCTAGGATTATCCCTATTATTAGCAACACTATTTAGTGGATTATCTTTATTTTTTTGAACTATTTTTGTATAATTAGTATTTCAATAAGAAAAATTCCAAATATAGTCTCTCATCATTCTTCAAGTTTAAGACCACCTAACTATTAGGTAATATTCAGAACTATTTCATGAGTAAGTCTTAACAACCAATCTTTGATCTAACCCAAATGAGCAAAATATCTAACGAAATAATTGGGTGAAGTAGGCTCTTTTTTTTGGGCTTTTGTTTTGTAGACCCTCTATTTTTTACCACTCTAATTGGCTTATCATTATTACACTATTAAGAGTATATTTACTTAATAAATTTGTGTTATGGTACTCTTAATAGAATAATAGTGGTAAAAAGCTTATTTAGCCATTCTATCCAATATCAACAAGTAAAATCTAAGCAAGAACATACATAAAAAATTATCTATAACAATGACAAGAACTTGAGGTAGCAAACACCAAATACAACATTTCTGAAACATATGGCTCCAAGAACAATGATAACGAAATTATGTGTTGGACACTTAGGCAAGTAGTTTCTCATGGAAATCCATCACAATTGGGTGACCTGAATTGGGATCCGTTTCATTCTCAAACTGTCCATGCGAATGTCTGGAGCTCCATATTTGCCTACACAAATTGAAACCACATTCTTTATTTTCGTAATCAAAAAATGCTAGCTTTGGACTGATCTTTGAGAACCTCGCGAGACAATATTCCCTGTAATGGACCTAAAATAACGATAGTGAATTCAGATATCAAGATGTCCAAAGACATTGATTATGTTAACCATCAAAGGATAATCTCGTATCTTTGTCAAAAGAGCCGATGGAATTTAAATGTCGAGCAAAGGAGAGTGTGGCAGTGCGGAAGATAACAAAACTACAACGCTATAGATATGGTATAGTGGTAATGTGATGAAAAAGAAGTGAAAGTGGTTGGCCGGTACCTTACCATTAGGTTTGTGCAAGAATGACCCGGACCTGATCGGATTGGTTTTTTACGGTCCGATCCGGTCCCCGGTCCATATTTGTGGAACTTTGGTCCCGATCCGGTTTGATCAGACCGGAAAAGATCAGGTTGGACCGGAATTTTTTTAATAGATTTAATTTATATATTTAAAAAAATTTATATTTTGGGTACATATTTAATAAAAAAATTTAAATTTTTTTTAGCTTTTGCTAAATTATAAATTTTTAATTTTATTTTATTTATGATCCAGTCTAGACCGGATGTACAACCCTACTTACCGTGGTATAATCTTCGAAGGTGACATTCTACAAAACTAATTTCTAAATCATAATTGATATTCGGTCAGACAGACCGGTTAACACCCTACCTAAGACTTTTGAAAGAATATAAAAAATATTCTTGTTTAGCTTATTCCTGCAGATCCAAATATAAGAAAATATTTGATTTGAAACAATTTGGTTTACTAGGCTTTTTCTAGTTTTGTGTTTAGTAAATGTACCCCTTGAGAGAAGAGTGTGTAGAATTTGAGAATAAATATAAAAGGTTGGAGTATATTTACTTAATTGAAACATTAAAAAGTCTAGTACTACTATAGTTTTAAAAAAAAGGCCTAGTTATTAAAATTGGCCAAAATATTTTCACAGTTTAAGTAATGAGCTAAACTAGTGGTGGATGAGAGTGATTAGTTCCACTTTTGAAAGAATATGAATTGGGCCGCACGGCCGGCCCACTTAAAGTCCTGTTAATGGGCCGCACTAGATAGGGCAAATGCATTATAAATACCCATCTGTGCAGGGCATTCAAATTCAATCCACTTTCTAGGGTTTTACAAACAAAATTTACGCCGTCTCTTCGTTCGTCATCTTCTTTTTTTTTGTGTTTTTGATTTGGGATGCAGTGATGTTAAAATTCTAATTACCCAGCTCTTCGAGATCTTTAAACAAGATTAATGAGAAGACTTGTTTTCCAACAGTTATCTGAGCTCCCATTCTTCAATCTGTGTTTTTTTTTGTTGAACTTGATTCCAATTTGAAGGCGGCATTGGATCTTATTGAATTTGATGGTCTCTGGGTTGCTGTTTTGGATTTGAAATTGGTATGCGGTGATGATAAACACTCGATCTACCCAGCTCACTTCGAGACCTTATTAAAAAGGTCAAGGAGAATACTTTTATCCAATATTTATCTGAGCTACCATTCTAAACATCTTCAACAATTGTATTTCTAAGTTTATAAACTTACTATAATAGTTCTTTTTAAGATATGCTTTTCAAAAATTTCAAATATTCTGTTATGATTCATCCTACCGTTCCTTCCAACAAATAATAATATAATTTTTTTTGTCAGCTGAATTTTAAAATACAAAAAAATAATAATATCAAACACATCATGGACCAAGGTTTGCAGGGAGATCGTGAATTTGAGTGGAGAAGGGGTCGGAGGCGAGGTTAGGGACGAGGAGAGAGGTGAGGTTTGAGGGTCGAGGGAGTCGACTAGAGAAGTGTTTGACCGTAGAAAGAGAGGAAATATTAAGGTAGGAGATTAAAGAGAGGAAATATTAAGGTAGGAGATTAAAGTAGGCAACTCTTTTATATATAAAAAGATAAATTATTAATTAGTAAATAATATTGCATAAAAGTGATTATTCTCGAGTTGGCTCTCCCTCCTACCCTTAAATTTTGTGTATTCTTGATGATACACAATATTAATACATAATTTCAATTCCACAATATTAATACATAATTTTAAATGCACGTTAATAAATAAAAAATTTGTGTAACCAAAAAGCTTGTGTACGAAATACCTTTCACTGAATTTTTTTCCTGAATGAAGTACCTTTCACTAATATGTATGTGTAGTAATCAATACTTGTTAAGTATGAAATATGTATACATATGTACATATAAATGTGTCAAGTTTTGTTTGTGATTGCGTGATAAATACATATTAATTGGAAATGTGTACATAACGGTTAAATTTTAGAAATAAAGTGTATTCTTTGTTCATATCACACGTTAGTATGTACATTATGTATGCTCGAACCATTTACACAAGGTTTCACAAGTTTTTTTTATTTATTAGCATTGTGTATTTGAAATTATGTATTGATATTATGTAATTGAAATTGTATGTATTAATATTGTGTATCATTAAAAGAATACATAAAGTTTAATTAGTTCCACTGGTATAAGGGTGGATGGAGGGGCAACTCGTCAAGAGTTCGAATCCTACCTTCACAGGGCCGGTTCCTTTTCTTTCTTTTTAAGACCATGCAAAATGGAGAGCCCGGAGCTACTAAAATTTTTCTGCCACGTCAGCAAGATTCCTGTCACATCACCTTAGTAGCTTCATTTCAGCTTTTCACTTATTTTCACTCACAATAGGTAGTCCTGGCTACTAATTTTTCACTTTTCACTCATTTATTTATTTTAATAAATTGATGAATTGTATATTTACATATCATTTATTATTAAATAATATTACTAATATTATTATAAATAAAAATTAGCCATAAATTTTAACATGTAAATATATTTTAAACTTACTAAATCAAAATTTTAAATAACAAACAACTTAATAAAAAGCGTAATTTAAATAACAACCAACATATCAAATATTTTTAAATAACAAACAACTTAATAAAAAAGAAACACAATTTAAATAACAACCAACATAACAAAAAATACATACTAAAATAAACAACACGAACATAAAAACGTAATTTAAACAACGAACAACTTAATAAAAAAATAAAACTATAAATGTTTAGTGATTATCACCGGAATTGCCAAAATTTTGCCATATATGCTCAACTAAGTCCACTTTTAGTTGCTGATGCGTACTTGTGTCGCGGAGTGTACTCCTATTTTGTATAAACTGGGTCATTTCAAATGGAAGATCCGAGGCGATTGGCTCATTAACAACAACTTGTTCGAACTGGGCTGGATCATAGTAGAGCTAATAGGTATCACGTTCATCTTCAACGATTATATTGTGCAAAATGATGCATGTCCTCATTATTTTTCCGATCAAATTAATGCCCCAAGCAAGCGTAGGATGACGTATAATAGCAAAACGAGCTTGCAAAACACCGAAAGCTCGCTCCACGTCTTTATGGCATGACTCTTGCCGTTGGGAAAACAATTTATCTTTCGCACCAAATGGGTGTCGAATTGATGGGACAAATGCAGCCCATGCAGGATAAATGCCATCGGCGAGGTAATATGTCATGTTGTAATGATTACCATTTACAACAAAACCTGTCGTGGGTGCTCGACCATGCAACACATCATCAAACACAAGAGAACGGTCAAGAACGTTAATATCATTACACGTACCTGGAGTTCCAAAAAATGCATGTCATATCCACAAATCGTAAGATGCGACAACTTCTAGCACGACAGTTGGCTTTTTATCACCCTTGGCATATTGACCTTGCCAAGCCGTCGGGCAATTTTTCCATTTCCAGTGCATGCTATCTATACTACCGATCATTCCAGGTCAACCTCGTTGCTCTCCTACGTATAGTAGGCGTTGCATGTCTATAGCATTTGGCCTGCGTAAGTACTCGTCCCAAAACAAGGTTATAATTTCATCAACAAAGTAGGCTAAACAAGATCTTGTTGTGGACGCTCCAATGCGAATATAATCATCAACAGCATCGGCACCCACTCCATATGCTAGCATGCGTATGGCTGCGGTGCATTTTTGCAACGGGCTTAGGCTTAGCCTACCGGTCGCATCCGGAAGTTGGCAAAAAAATGGACAAGATTGGGACAAAGCATTGACAACGCGAAGAAATACGTGTCGCCTTATTCGGAATCTTCGTCGAAACAACCTATCGTTGTAGGTTGGCGTCAAAGAGAAATAATCCTCGAACAATCGAGCATGCCCGCTTTCACGATCTCTCTCTATATATGTCCGACTTCGACGTTGTCATGATCTTCCAGCAATTTCTTGGACCAACATCTCTCTTACCTCATCAATTTTTTCATTGATGTCCATATTGCTTTCGAAATTTTGAGAAGATTGCAGTGAAAGGACAAGGTCTTCTGATGAACAAGTAGAGGAGTTGGGTGAATAAGGAAAATTGAAATTCAAAGGCGTTTGAGACATTGTGAAGTTAGAGAAATGAAAGTGGATAGGAGTTGTAGATATGTGAAGCTCACATAGGTTTTTATAAAAAAAATTATTGGGTTACCACTTAATATGTATAATAAATTCGTGATTGAGTTGTCAATGCACACTCGATTATTGTGTTTTTCAGATTCGAAATTCAAATCAATGTCAGATGTCATTTATTGTGTATAATAAATTCGTGACTGAGTTGTCAATTCAAACTCGATTATTGTGTTTTTTAGATTCGAAATACAAATCAATGTCAGATGTCATTTATTGTGTATAATAATCCGTGATTGAGTTGTCAATTCACACTCGATTATTGTGTTTTTCATATTCGAAATTCAAATCAATGTCAGATGTCATTTATTGTGTATAATAAATCCGTGACTCAGTTGTCAATTCACACTCGATTATTGTGTTTTTCAGATTTGAAATTCAAATCAATGTCAGATATCATTTATTGTGTATAATAAATCCGTGACTGAGTTGTCAATTCACACTCGATTATTGTGTTTTTCAAATTCAAATCAATGTCAGATATCATTTATTGTGTATAATAAATCCGTGACTGAGTTGTCAATTCAAACTCGATTATTGTGTTTTTCAGACCCGTGATTGCGTTGTCAATTCATGGCTCGGTTATTGTGTAAATGAGACATATAACTCATTTATACCTTATATAAAAGGGTTTAAAGAGCACAAGACCATCACACTAACACTTCATCTTCTATCCTCACCTCATTCAACTAATACAACTTCTCTCTTTCTCTATTATTCACTTACAGTGGATGAAAACAGAAATCCCATTCCAAACCCTTTGTTTTTCCATCCAAACTTTAGCCAAGGTTTAGGAACACAAGTGTAATATCCGGAATTTTTATTCCGTTTATTTCCGTAACAAACCGGATTTCGATCATTTGATCCATATCCGTCTACTTAGTTAGACACATTGTTTCAAAATCTATCATTTTATGTAGCTTCCTTCACATAAAATGATAGGATCCTTATAACAAATCCTAAACTGTAACATGACCATGACAAGCTGTGACAAGCCGATCAACAAGCCTTCCTCCTGGGCCATTGTAGTCCGTCCATTTCCGTGCACTCGTTAGTCGGTGATCTCGTTTCCGGACTGCAGCTAGCACCGGACTGCTGCTCCCTTGTGCCAGTGCCCAGCCCAGCTTCAGCCAGCGTGCACAGCAGTCCAGCCCAACTGCCTGAGGAGCCCAGCGTGCACAGCATTCCAGCCCGCCAGACAACTTCAGCACTCGCCTGATCCATCGGTTCTCAGCCCAGCTGGAAGACGGATCTTGCTGCCAACCCTATCCAGCCCAGTTGCCTCGCTTGTTTGCCAGCCCAACTAAAACTCGAGCCCAGCTGGAAGGAGAAGATCAGCAACGTTTTATTCCCTCTTGATTCCCACGTAACAACTGATATTTTTGGAATGAAGATCTCCTTCAGTTCAGCCTGAAATCACGCAAATCAGATCACCCTCCTCTCCTTACTTCCGTCCAGATTCACGAAGCTAACCGTCGCCTTCCTTCTGCTGCCCACGTTCCTGCGCTCTTCCTTCCGTCGTCAACATCAACGTACAATCTTCGATCCCTCCAGACCGCTTCAAGCGCAGGACATAGAGCAGTGAGAAGCCAGCAGGCTTCGTAACATGAGACCATCACCTTGACGTGTACCTTCTGCACTAAGAGTGGTGAGTTCTCGTCCCTCTTCTGCTTTCTCCCCTCCTTTCCTTGATCTGAACTGGACCGACGTGCAGTGACAGCGGAGCCCTCCTAACAAGTGTGCACTTACTGAACCGGCAGACCCTCCAAGGACTGCAGTGTAAGTTTCCGCCAGTCTTATTCTTGTCCTGTTGTCAAACGTACCTTCTAGACCATAACTGACTTCCGGTGCAACTCCTTGACACTCCTCCGTGCAGTTACTTCGAGCCATTCCCTTCTGAAATCTGTCGAGAAACCATTAGCCGGTAGCTGCTGGAAGAAGTGAGTACCTCCTGTCTGCAGCCTTGTGTTTATTTTAATTCTTCTGAAGGATGTAGCGTAGTGTGTATGTGTGATTGCTGCGAGAGATTTTTTTTGACCTAGTATGCTGGGGTAAGGGTTGATCCTTGTGGATGTGCCCTTGGGAGTCAAACTTGTGATCATAGGATGACATTAAGGATAGAAACAAGGGCTGCTGCTGTATACATTCATTTCCTTCAGTTTTGAAGTGAGGAACTGCCTATCTTGTAGATCAATGTTAGAGAGTTCGGTTGATGATCCACCGTTGAAATTTTAATAGGTAATAGGTGGATGTTTGTAGTTTACTGTATTAAAATTTCAAAAGAAATGAACGGTCGGATTAGAAGTTATAAGCTTCCAAAGTGGGGTAGTTAAGCAGTTTTTACAAACTTGAAATTTTAGTTAAGTATATAAAATGTAAGTGTTGTAATCAACTTTGAGAATTTTTATAAAAATGATGGATGAACAGTTTTGAGAAATTCTTGCTCCTAAGGCTAGATGGAACATCATAGATAATCTAGAGAATTATTTCGGAATTTTTATAAGCTTTTACGAATTTCATATTTGAAGCCGAAGTTGGACCTTTACAATCTTTCGGAAAATAGGAAAATAGGTAAAGTGCCAGTTTGTAACCAAACTAAACTTTAGGAGTTAGAATAGGACTTTATAGTCTCAATTAAGAGTTTAGACAAGAATTTTGGAAATTCTGGGAGTCTCGGGACCAAGGGTAAAATAGTCATTTTACCATAAATTAGTACTGTAATCAGTTCTGTCCTATTAGGATCTTCTATCTTAGAAGTCTTAGACTTCTAAATACTTTGGAGTGTGCTAATGCACTTATCTCCTTTGGCAGGCAACTGAATTGCTACAATTACAGAGCGAGTTTGGTTTACAGAGAATCGAGATTCATAACAGGTAAGTCCTTTGGGCTTACTTAGTTGACTTCTGAATATGAGCATGAATGATAATAGTGGTGTGTGATTGAGATGTTTAGAGGTATAGGCTGTGATAGATATTTACCGACCTATACTTGGCCTAAGAGTAACGGGCGGTGGCATTCTGCTCAGTTAGCTTGAGGGCGCTGAGGGTTTCTTTAGGGACTAGTCCACACTCGGTTTGTAGTGATGCTACCGGAGGAGGTAAGCTAGACCTACACTCAATTGGATAAGGAACGGAGGCGAGAACTGTTAAGAGTTCTCGTGCCACAACTGTAAAATTGAATAAGATGAATCACCTAAGTAATAGATAATAAACGGTTGTGTGCCAGCATGATGTTTGTTTATATTATTCTGCGTGTGTTTGTGCTGTTATTATTCCACTTATATTTGGATAGTTAGCTAACAGTTGTTATGTTGTGTAGACGTACCACAGGTTAGAGCAGATGCCGAGTGATCCGGATGGTAGTGGTCAGCCGGGGTGTCGTACTTTTAGGACGTGTTGCAGTTTCTTTATTTGTGAGATTTTCAGTTGGACCTTGGTTCTTTTCTTTATATCCGTAGTTGTTATCTTATGTTTTCCGGCTGTTGGTTGTTCTGGTCACATTCATACGTTGTTAAGACTTAATTTATGATTTCCTGTTTTTCCTTATCTGTGCCTTGTTGTAAGATCTTGTTAAGTTGTTGTCAAACTAAGGTCGGGACCCACTGTGAGGTCCTAACCAGTAACTCCCCAAGTGGTAAAATTTGGGGTGTTACAACATGGTACCAGAGCTCTAGGTTGGCAACAATGGCACTTGAAATCTTCTAAAAAGGTCACATAAGTAAATAAACAGAACCCGAAAGGGGTTTGAGTTTTCCAAAGAAGATTTTGGTTTTAAAATGCATGCATAGTCGGGATGGGATAGAAAGTACGGATGACTACCACTACCTGCGCGGATCTCGGTATTCTTAGTATGATTATCATGGACTTTTACTGCTTACGATAGATTAGTTAGATTATAACTATAGTTGTTACCGTTCGTGCAAATGGCACGTACTAGGGCTACACCAGCGACTGGCCGAGGTAGGGGTCGTCCCCCCTTCCCCGAGTTAGACAGGATCGAGCTGATAGGACCCCTGCTGTTAGAGGGCATGGTCGTAGAGGTAGACCTCCACTAGGGAGAGGTCGAGGACGAGTTCCTCGAGAGGATCCACCTGCAGCAAGCATGCCAAAGGCTGTTGTGGAAGAGGTAGCTGAGAGTGTAGGTCTTGAGGTCAGGCATGAGACCGCCGCTAGGTCTGGAGCGCAGGGAGCACGTTCGACTGAGTCAGGACGTGTTTCTATTAGAGCATCTGAGTATAGAGAGTACAGAGCATACGTCGAGCATATGGAGGAGACTGTCAGAGTTGAGAGGCTTACCCACGTACCGCCGGTGGTACCGGCCCGGTCAGTTCAGCTGACACAGGGGGTGTCTCAGGTGCCGGCTGTACCTGAGAGGAGAGTAAATGCTGATAGAGCGCCTGCTGGGTCTAGAGCACCGAGACCGGATGAGTGGTTGAAGGCTTTCAACTCTCAGAAGGTTCCCTCATTCGGTGGAGAAATAGGGCTAGAGGTGGAGCACTGGATAGGGAAGATAGAGACTGCTTTAGAGGCGATATGTTGCCCCGAGGATCGACAGGTGGATTTGGTGCAGACCTGTTTGACAGATGATGCTCATTCATGGTGGCGGACCATTCGTAGCCTAGTCACCAGTTGGGAGCAGATGAGGAGCATTGTTAGAGACAAGTACTGTCCTGTCTCGCTGAGGAGGGAGAGATTCCAGGATTTCATTGAGGCGGGATTTGAGGATATCCCGATTGCTGCTGCCATAAAGAAGTTTCAGAAGGAGTTGACCCTACTTGGACCAGCTACACCTCCAGAAGAGCAGCATGTTTACCTTTTCTCCAGGAGATTGAGAGAGAGTACCCGATCATATCTGGTAGGATTCCGCTGTGAGACTTTGTCTAACTATCAGGATAGGGCCTTTGCTTATGAGAGAGATAGGCCAGCTTCGAGGAAAGCAATTCAGTCTAGTGGGCCGGATAAGCGGCAAAAGACAAGACATGCTGGTAGTGGTACAGTAGTAGCAGGTTATGGTCGAGGACAGACTCAGGGGAGGTCCAGCTACCACCCTACAGTTCAGACTTCCGGTAGAGATCGACAATGCTTTAACTGTGGTAGCCGCGATCACATTAAGACGGACTGCCAGAGGCCACCTACTACTTGCTTCACTTGTGGGAAGCCGGGATACATGGCTACTTTCTGCCGTCAGGGTAGGGCTCCTTAACAGCAGGGATCTTCTCCTGCAAGTGCTGAGAAGAGTGGACAGAGACCTCCTCAGTACCGAGCACCGAGTCAGCAGCAGCAACAGTACCGGGCTCCAGAACATCTTGCTTCATACAGTACGGCACAGGGATCAGGTCGTGGCAGGGGACGTGGTAGTACCACTGACACCAGAGGAGGACCATCGAGAGTTTTCGAGCTGAGGAGCACTGAGCAGCCTACAACACCCGCGACCACAGGTACTATTTGGATCCATGACTTACCTGTGCGAGTTTTATTTGATACGGGTGCTACACACTCCTTTATATCAGATGCATGCGTAGATAGGTTGTCCTTAGCTACAGTAGAGGGTGTACCTTTTGTGATTGGGTTACCAGATGGGGTAAGGTTCGAGGATCCCGAGAGATTTATGACTGCCCTATTCATCTGGGAGGCCGGATTTGGTTGGTAATTTTTCTAGTCATGCCCTTAGCACATGAGGACGTGATATTGGGGATAGATTGGATGACTAGACATGGAGCAGTCTTAGATATTGGTAGGAGAACTGTGACTCTCTCCACTGAAGAGGGTCACAGAGTGATATTCCGAGGTTGGGACCTCGGAAAGTCCGGCACAGTTATCAGCGCAGTGAGAGCAGTCAGACTGATAGCACAGGGTTGCGAGGCCTTCTGGTGTTATGCCATGAAGGAGCGCAAGAGCCTGACAGTAGAGGAGATACCAGTTGCATGCGAGTTTGCAGAGATATTCAGTGACGACTTACCAGGGCTACCTCCACAGAGGAGTGTTGATTTTAGCATTGAGTTAGAGCCGGGCACGAGACCGATCTCGAAGGCCCCGTAACGTATGGCACCGATAGAGCTGCTTGAGCTGAAGAAGCAGTTAGAGGAGTTAGCAGAGAAGGGCTTCATACGCCCTAGTGTTTCTCCCTGGGGGGCACCAATATTATTTGTGAGGAAGAAGGACGGATCGATGAGGCTGTGCATTGATTACCGGGAGTTGAACAAGGTCACCATCAAGAATAAGTATCCACTGCCTCGCATAGATGATCTACTAGACCAGCTGCATGGAGCGTCAGTGTTCTCAAGGATAGACTTGAGATCAGGTTATCACCAGCTGAGAGTGAGAGACCAGGACATACCTAAGACGACATTCCGGACTAGGTATGGCCACTATGAGTTTGTAGTGATGCCATTCGGGCTCACTAATGCTCCAGTAGTCTTTATGGAGTTGATGAATGGGATTTTCATCGACTTTTTAGACCAGTTTGTAGTGGTCTTCATTGACGACATCCTAGTTTACTCTAGGAGTCGAGAGGAGCATGCCGGACACTTGAGGACAGTATTACAGATTCTACAGGATATCCAGCTATATGCTAAGCTATCCAAGTGTGAGTTCTGGATGTCAGAGGTGGCTTTCCTAGGCCATGTAGTGACTGCTGAGGAGATTAAGGTCGACCCGGCGAAGATTAAGTCAGTGTCTTCTTGGCAACCTCCGAAGAATGTTAAGGAGGTTCGCAGCTTTCTTGGATTGGCAGGTTATTACCGCCGGTTCGTGGAAGGGTTTTCCCTGATCGCCCGACCACTTACTTGTCTCCTGAGGAAGACTACTCGGTTCATCTGGTCTGAGCCGTGTCAGCAAGAGTTTTGAGGAGCTGAAGAGGAGATTGACGTCCGCTCCGATTTTAGCACAGCCTGAGGGTACAAAGGACTTTGTAGTGTACAGTGACGCATCCAAGTTGGGCTTGGGGTGTGTCTTGATGCAGAGGGGTAAGGCCATAGCATATGCGTCTCGACAGCTGAAGACGTATGAGGAGAACTACCCCACCCATGACCTGGAGTTGGCTGCGGTAGTACATGCTCTTAAGATCTGACGTCATTATCTCTATGGGGCAACCTGTCAGATCTTCACAGACCATAAGAGTCTGAAGTACATATTCAGTCAGCGGGAGTTGAATAACCGCCAGAGGCGGTGGCTAGAGTTGATCAAGGATTTCGACCTTGAGATTCTCTATCACCCCGGGAAGGCGAATGTTGTTGCTGACGCTTTGAGCCGGAAGACGCCTCGGGAGAAGGCGATAGCCCGGTTGACAATATAGCCACAGTTACAAAGAGACTTAGCTTGGTTGGAGGTAGAGATCCAGTTCCCCGATACAGCTCATCAGTTAGCCACCTTAGAGTTATTTCCTGATCTGTTGGGTGAGATCCGACAGAAGCAGGAGACCTGCCCGACTTTGACCCGGATTCGAGACCGGATGTCACGAGATGAGGCACCTCAGTTCATTATTGGTGCCGATGGAGTGATGAGACGTCAGGACCGTATTTGTGTGCCATCAGACAGTGAGTTGAGACAGAGGATACTAGGTGAGGCTCATGCTACCCCTTACTCAGTACATTCAGGAGCGAGTAAGATGTATAAGGATGTGAAACGTTCCTTCTGGTGGGGTGGTTTGAAGCCTGATGTGGCTCGGTATGTAGCCCAGTGTGCGACCTGTCAGCAGGTCAAGATTGAGCATCGCAGGTCCGGAGGAGAGCTCCACCCACTTCCGGTACCACATTGGAAGTGGGAGGATATATCTATGGATTTTGTTACAGGGTTGAGGCTCAGCAGAGGGTTTGATGCTATTTGGGTAGTGGTAGACCGTCTGACAAAGACCGCACGTTTCATTCCGATTAAGGAAACGTGGCCGGTAAGTCGTCTAGCTAGGAGTTCACCAGACACATTGTGAGGTTTCATGGAGTACCGAGGATGATCGTCGCCGACATAGATGGACGTTTTACCTCGAGATTTTGGCAGCAGGTACATACTGCTTTGGGGACGAGCCTCCACTTTACCACTGCTTATCACCCACAGACAAACGGTCAGTCTGAGAGGACCATTCAGACCTTAGAGGACATGTTGCGGGCGTGTGTACTAGATTGGGGACAGGTATGGCCAGATCATCTCCCACTAGTAGAGTTTTCATATAATAACAGCTGGCACGCGTCTATTGGGATAGCACCTTATGAGGCTTTGTACGGGCGGAGATGTCGTACACCGTTGTGCTGGGATGAGCCTAGCAAGGCTGATGGGGTAGTACCAGACCAGATACAGGATGACATCGCCCGGATTGCCTTAGTCTGGGAGCGGATGTTAGCAGCTCAGAGTCGTCAGAAATCCTACGTCGATAAACGGCGTCGACCTTTGGAGTTTAGAGTAGGTGCACAGGTGTGGTTGAGAGTGTCACCGACGAGAGGAGTCCGGCGTTTCGGCATTAAGGGGAAGCTGAGTCCCCGATATGTCGGTCCATTTGAGATCTTAGAGAGAGTCAGAGAGGTTGCCTACTGATTAGCACTGCCACCGAGATTGGAGGGAGTCCATCCAGTTTTTCATGTATCTCAGCTGAGAGAGTACATACCGGATCCTAGACACGTCATCAGTCATGAGGATCTGATAGTCGAGCCAGGCCACACTTTTGTGGAGTACCTAGTAGCCATCCTAGAGCGTAGTACTAGGCGTCTGCGTTCTAAGGAGATACCGATGTTGAGGATCCAGTGGTCTAGACGAGGAGCTGATGAGGCTACCTAGGAGACAGAGGAGAGTATTAGACGTAATTATCCTGAGTTCTTTGCGGAGTTAGCCGCTACCTTAGTACAGACGGGTTAGTACTGAGACGATACTTTATATGCTTTCTGTGATTTTATGTTTGAATGAGTGTTTATGTTTACGTGATTAATAGCATGAATAGTTGCATACCGACGGGGAGATTGTTTGGGTAGATACCTTATTCTAAGTTTCGGGACGAAACTTATTTTAAGGGGGTACTGATGTAATATCCGGAATTTTTATTCCGTTTATTTCCGTAACAAACTGGATTTCGATCAGTTGATCCATATCCGTCTACTTAGTTAGACACATTGTTTCAAAATCTATCATTTTATGTAGCTTCCTTCATATAAAATAATAGGATCCTTATAACAAATCCTAAACTGTAACATGACCATGACAAGCTGTGACAAGCCGATCAACAAGCCTTCCTCCTTGGCCATTGTAGTCCGTCCATTTCCGTACACTCGTTAGTCGGTGATCTCGTTTCCGGACTGCAGCTAGCACCGGACTGTTGCTCCCTTGCGCCAGTGCCCAGCCCAGCTTCAGCCAGCGTGCACAGCAGTCCAGCCCAGCTGCCTGAGGAACCCAGCGTGTACAGCATTCCAGCCCGCCAGACAGCTTCAGCACTCGCCTGATCCATCGGTTCTCAGCCCAGTTGGAAGACGGATCTTGCTGCCAACCCTATCCAGCCCAGTTGCCTCGCTTGTTTGCCAACCCAACTGAAACTCGAGCCCAGCTGGAAGGAGAAGATCAGCAACGTTTTATTCCCTCTTGATTCCCACGTAACAGCGATATTTTTAGAATGAAGATCTCCTTCAGTTCAGCCTGAAATCACGCAAATCAGATCACCCTCCTCTCCTTACTTCCGTCCAGATTCACGAAGCTAACCGTCGCCTTCCTTCTGCTGCCCATGTTCCTGCGCTCTTCCTTCTGTCGTCAACATCAACTTACAATCTTCGATCCCTCCAGACCGCTTCAAGCGCAGGACATAGAGCAGTGAGAAGCCAGCACGCTTCGTAACAGGAGACCATCACCTCGACGTGTTCCATCTGCACTAAGAGTGGTGAGTTCTCGTCCCTCTTCTGCCTTCTCCCCTCCTTTCCTTGATCTGAACTGGACCAACGTGCAGTGACAGCGGAGCCCTCCTAACAAGCGTGCACTTACTGAACCGGCAGACCCTCCAAGGACTGCAGTGTATGTTTCCGCCAGTCTTATTCTTGTCCTGTTGTCAAACGTACCTTCTAGACCATAATTGACTTCCGGTGCAACTCCTTGACACTCCTCCGTGCAATTACTTCGAGCCATTCCCTTCTGAGATCTGTCGAGAAACCATTATCCGGTAGCTGCTGGAAGAAGTAAGTACCTCCTGTCTGCAGCCTTGTGTTTATTTTAATTCTTCTGAAGGATGTAGCGTAGTGTGTATGTGTGATTGCTGCGAGAGATTTTTTTTGACCTAGTATGCTGGGGTGAGGGCTGATCCTTGTGGATGTGCCCTTGAGAGTCAAACTTGTGATTATAGGATGACATTAAGGATAGAAACAAGGGCTGCTGCTGTATACATTCATTTCCTTCAGTTTTGAAGTGAGGAACTGCCTATCTTGTAGATCAATGTTAGAGAGTTCGGTTGATGATCCACCGTTGAAATTTTAATAGGTAATAGGTGAATGTTTGTAGTTTACTGTATTAAAATTTCAAAAGAAATGAACGGTCGGATTAGAAGTTATAAGCTTCCAAAGTGGGGTAGTTAAGCAGTTTTTACAAACTTGAAATTTTAGTTAAGTATAGAAAATGTAAGTGTTGTAATCAACTTTGAGAATTTTTATAAAAATGATGAATGAACTGTTTTGAGAAATTCTTACTCCTAAGGCTAGATGGAACATCATAGATGATCTAGAGAATTATTTCGAAATTTTTATAAGCTTTTACGAATTTCATATTTGAAGCCGAAGTTGGACCTTTACAATCTTTCGGAAAATAGGAAAATAGGTAAAGTGCCAGTTTGTAACCAAACTAAACTTTAGGAGTTAGAATAGGACTTTATAGTCTCAATTAAGAGTTTAGACAAGAATTTTGGAAATTCTGGGAGTCTCGGGACCAAGGGTAAAATAGTCATTTTACCATAAATTTGTACTGTAATCAGTTATGTCCTATTACGATCTTCTATCTTAGAAGTCTTAGACTTCTAAATACTTTGGAGTGTGCTAATGCACTTATCTCCTTTGGCAGGCAACTGAGTTGCTACAGTTACAGAGCGAGTTTGATTTACAAAGAATTGAGATTTATAACAGGTAGGTCCTTTGGGCTTACTTACTTGACTTCTGAATATGAGCATGAATGATGATAGTGGTGTGTGATTGAGATGTTTAGAGTTATAGGTTGTGATAGATATTTCCCGACCTATACTTGGCCTAAGAGTAACGGGCGGTGGCATTCTGCTCAGTTAGCTTGAGGGCACTGAGGGTTTCTTTAGGGATTAGTCCACACTCGGTTTGTAGTGATGCTACCGGCGGAGGTAAGCTAGACCTACACTCAGTTGGATAAGGAACGGAGGCGAGAACTGTTAAGAGTTCTCGTGCCACAACTGTAAAATTGAATAAGATGAATCACCTAAGTAATAGATAATAAACGGTTGTGTGCCAGCATGATGTTTGTTTATATTATTCTGCGTGTGTTTGTGCTGTTATTATTCTACTTATATTTGGATAGTTAGCTAACAGTTATTATGTTGTGTAGACGTACCACAGGTTAGAGCAGATGCCGAGTGATCCGGATGGTAGTGGTCAGCCGGGGTGTCGTACTTTTAGGACGTGTTGCAGTTTCTTTATTTGTGGGATTTCCAGTTGGACCTTGGTTCTTTTCTTTCTATCCGTAGTTGTTATCTTATGTTTTCCGGCTGTTGGTTGTTTAGGTCACATTCATACGTTGTTAAGACTTAATTTATGATTTCCGGTTTTTCCTTATCTGTGCCTTGTTGTAAGATCTTGTTAAGTTGTTGTCAAACTAAGGTCGGGACCCACTGTGAGGTCCTAACCAGTAATTCCCCAAGTGGTAAAATTTGGGGTGTTATAACAAGATCCGAATCAAACTTAAAATCCACAATTCATGAATTATCCGCGGTACCCTCAAACTCAAAACCCACAATTCATGAATTATCCGTGTTACCCTCAACCACAAAACCCACAATTCATGAGTTATATGCAATACCCCTAAACTCAAAACTCGCAGTTCATGAGTTATATGCAATACCCCCAAACTCCAAAACCCTACTGAAGGCTTGATCCCAACGTCTCCACCTATTACCATCCCGCCTTTTGGGACTCATGAATCGACAATTGATCTAGACAATGATGATGATGAAGAAGAAGCTCAAGTGACAACCGAGGAAGTTGCTAGAAGGTTGCGTTGGGGGGGGAGTCGAAGACACTTTGCTCGTTAGTGGATGGATGAACACGAGAAAAGATGATATCCTAGGAACCAACCAACACCTTTTGGAATCGAGTTTCTCAATATTACAACGAAAGAAGGGGAGATTTAGCATCTCGCTCATGGAAACAATGTAAGAACCTCTTCCAAAAGCTTAATACGCTTACTTCTAGATTTACATGTGTATATGCTACATCAGAAAGGGGGAGAATAAGTGGAGAAAGCCTTGACGATATTCTTGCAAGGGCTCATGTTTTGTATCAAGATCAATATAAATCAAAATTAAATTATGAAAACATTTGGCACATGCTTAAAAGTCTCCCAAAATGGCAAAGTAGCATTCAATCGATATCATCAAAACAAGGGGATGGCTCGAAGAGGGCAAAGGTAAATAAATCTAGATCATACACATCAAGCCCCAATGTTGGAACTCCATCAAGTGAAGGCGGAACCCCAGATAGCTCATTTGTCCGTCCTTTAGGACGAACTAGTTCGAAGAGGGCGGGAAAGAGACTGGTAAGTACAACACCATCCTTTGATTATTCAGAACAAATTAAAATTTTGGACAATTTGAAGAGTATAGAGCTTGAGGTCCGCCTCCAAGATTTGAAACTAAAGTGTAACACCCCAAGTTCTTGGAACTCGGAGAGCTACTGGTTAGGACCTCACAATGGGTCCCGACCTTGGTTTAACAACAATTTTACTAGGATCTTACAACAAGGCACAAATGTATATAAAACAATTTTCAAAACATAATGTTTTTATGGTATGAATGTACACATGTGACAGCCTTACAAACATATATATATATACATAACATGCATGCCATATGGAAGACTTCCCCGTCCCCATCTAATGAGTTTGTGGACCCGGCTGGCCATCCGTCCCGGATCTCTCTGCAACTGTCTATCTCAACAAATCTACAACACGGATAAACCGTTAGCTAACAGTCTAAATATCAGTAGAATAAAGATAACACAAGCACAAACAAGATAACATAAAACAAGCATCATGTTGGCACACAAACCGATTATTACCTAGTAATTAAGTGATTCACCTTATTCTA
Source organism: Fagopyrum homotropicum (assembly GCA_033239125.1). NCBI lineage: Eukaryota > Viridiplantae > Streptophyta > Magnoliopsida > Caryophyllales > Polygonaceae > Fagopyrum > Fagopyrum homotropicum. The sequence continues at coordinate 28,455,061 of BSWB01000004.1, forward strand.
TTTTACAGTTGTGGCACGAGAAATCTTAAGAGTTCTCGCCTCCGTTCCTTATCCACCTGAGTGTAGGTCTAGCTTACCTCCGCCGGTAGCATCACTACAAACCGAGTGTGGACTAGTCCCTAAAGAAACCCCCAGCGCCCTCAGGCTAACTGAGCAGAATGCCACCGCCCGTTACTCTTAGGCCAAGTGTATAGGTCGGTAGATAATTAATACTAAGTACAACTAAAAACACATCATTCAAACACCACTATCATTATTCACACTCATATCCAGAAGCTAGCTAAGTAAGCCCAAAGGACTTACCTGAATCGTAACTCGATTCTCGTTATCTCGACTCGGTCTGTAACCGTAGAAACGCAACCACCTGTTATACAAGGCAAGTGAATTAATAATGTATCTCACTTTCTTAGAAGTCTCCAACTTCTAAGATATTCAATGGATCATAAGAAAATTACCGAAATACCCTCATAAGGGTAAAAAGACTATTTTACCCCTAGGTCTCAAAACCCTAGAAATAATTCCTAAAAATATTTCTAAAACTTCCTATGATGTCCAAAAACACCATCTAACACTCACAAGAAAGATCCCGTTAAGTTGGAAAATTTTCCAACTTCTTAACTTCCATGAAAACTCACTAAGGTCTCACTTTGACCTCACTTAAAACACTCGTACCAAAATCTAAAAATCCCAAATAAAATATCTATTCTCTCTATGCAATGCATTCTACTCATTGAAAGAAACAGAACTCATAAAGCATCAATAGTTAATCCCACACAAAAATCCCAAGTTGGCTACACGACACAAAATCTCTTATACTTAGCCAAATATCTGCAGAATACCAAACTGCACCCCTAGCCTACTTTGAGCTCTTGTGGATCCAGATCCGACCGTTAGATCGATCTAAACTTTTAATATATCATACTATGCATGTCCTTCTATATCATACTAAAAATTGAACGGTAGATTATGTCTCTAAGGTATCGTAACATGGTCTTAAAGATGACTAGTCAACACTGATTTCGGGGATTAAAATCTGAGTACAAGTAATATGAGCTTCGAGACTCACCTGCAGCGTTTTGTAGCTAAGACAAGGAAGGCCACAGGTTCAAGATTCGACTCTCCACTGCTCCGACTCCCTATTCGATTAGATGGGCAACCAATCTATGTTTCGAAACTCCCTTGCAGATGGCCAAGACGAAGGAGTCTTCATTGGTCGTTGATGTTGTTCCTCTTGGCGACGAAGTTGCACCAGAAACCGTCTTCGGCTCAGCCTGCTCACCCAGTGGTGATGGTTCCGATGTAGAAGAGAGGGACAATTATTAATTCAGTCTTGACAGCAAGAAGAATGGAGAAAGGAAGGAAGGGAGGTAGGGGTCCCTACACTGTTGAAGATAGTCTTGAAGTGCAGAGGCTCACTCTTAGTGGAAGGAGGAGGGAAAGGCCCGGCCTTGAGTAGTAGCAGCAGCTCGAGAGTGATCGTGCAGAAGGTTGAAGGCGGCTCATCACCGGGGTACTGGGCTGGGTGTTTCCAGTTTGCAGCTAGGCAAACTTGGTTCTGCAGGTTCGTTGGTATGGGCTGCGTGCAGAGGCTGGGGACTCCTGTCGCTGGTGTCTCGTGAAGGAAGGTGAGAGAGACGAGTATGGCGTATTCTGTGCAGGGATTGAACGATAGAGAGAGATAGGAAGAGTGCAGGCTGACTTCGGACAACAGAGGGACGTGGTTCACGGCTTGACAGGCTCTTTGTTTTTGCGTAAATCAATGAGCAGTTACAGGAGAGGATCTTTAGCACACTCAGCAGCCGTTACAAGGGAGTTAAGAGGGGAGTGAATCTCGCTGCTCTTCTCCTTCCTGATGGGCTCGAAAATGCCACCGGGCCAGCACACAAGTGAGACCAAACTGGGTTGGAGAGGGAAGTTGTGCGGCCTGCAGGGAGGGAGCTGTTACTGGGCTCGTAAACAAGGCTCTCCTGGGTTGTGCTCCAGTCCGTCAGCAAGGAAGAAGTAAGGGCTGGTGTAACGCCCCAATTTTAGGCGCGTTTGCGATGTTTATCTTTCCGGCTATTATCGATGTTTTAATATCTTAAGTATGTTTTATGAGTATTTTACGTCGTAAAATTTAATTTTACGAGTATACTTTTCTATTAATACTTTAACGGTATTTTAATTGGAATCTTGTAATATTAGTTACTAGATTGATTTCTATGTCTCAAAGGAAATTTTGTGAGTTTATTTATATACTCGATCCACATATATTTTCCGTATTTTTTTCCTTTTCGGAAAAGTACGGTATTTTAATCGGAATCTTGTAATATTCCCGTTTCAATTTGTTTCGATCGAGGTTATTTTGTTTATGTCTTTTCCCTTCCTAGCCTCCCTTTCTTTTCTTCTTTTTTTTTTGTCTGTGTGATTGATTGCCTGCAGCCCTAACCGGATAGCTGCCCCTGCGTTGGCCAACCGCCCAGGCTACCCCAACCCTTGGCAGCCTGCACCCGACCCCTCGGTTGCCTACCCCGACCCTTGCCTCACCTGCGACTCTTGATCTCCCTCATAGAACGCTCAACCTCACAATTCCCTCCCTTCAATCTCTCCTCTTCTCCTCGAGCTCCCTGGAGAACCACCACCTTGCCACCCTTTTTCAGCCATCGGAGGGACCACGAGAAAGCCGCCCTTGCTTACCTCGCTTGCCGGAGAACGACCGATGCCGTTGCCGAAGCTCTGCCTCGCCGTCCTCTGCTTCCCAAGTTCCCAGCCCTGCACACCCATATCTCTCTCCCTCTGCTTTTGTCTCTCTTCGAGCCTCACCGGGAGCTGCCAAGGTAAGATGACGCCAACACCACCACTGTGAGCGCGCCTCCGCCAGAGATCTAGGGTTGTTCCCCATCTACCGCCGCCTCGATACCACCGAGGAACCTGCAACATCAGCCTTGCCGTTCGGCCTCCTCTTTCCTTCGTCTCTGTCGGGTTCGGAAACACCCCAACAACCGCCAGGAACACGCCGGCATGACCGTCGAAGCCACCGGAGCCTTCGCTGTGCTCTGCCGCCTGGAGCCCTTGCCGAAGGCCAAGCCGGCTAACCTCCTGTGTCTCTTCCCCGCCGCCAACGCAGTGGCCTTCCCCAGCGCTTCTCCATCTGCAGGATTGAGAAACCCTTCTTCTTTAATAAAAATCGGCCCCCTCTTATTTAGGTTAATTACAGCTTGTACCCTGGATTTCGGTAATTACATATTTTTACCCAGGTTTTCAGAATTTAGCAATTATACCCCTGCTGGAATTATTTACAGAAAATGCCCAAGGTTTTATTTACGGAATATGACCCAAGTTTATGAAATTGTATATATTGTCCCGGAAAGTATTTAAGCGGTTTTAACCTTGGTTTTGAAAACGAGTTTTTCCTTAGATTTTACATAAGTTATATATTCCGTTCAAATTTAGCATATAAGCTAAATTTGTTTAGCTTTGGTGTTAGGACCGGAAGCGCCCCGATAAAGGCCAACGATTCCAATCTCGACATCCGTAGATCGACTTCCGTCTTTTGACGTTGTGTGAGTATTCCTTCCCCTCGATCTAGTTATGTTTATTAGTATCATGCTAGGTTGGATATAAAATAACTTAGAGTGAATACCAAATAATGGTTATGAACCTTAGGTGAGTTTTGAGGATTTATGATTGTGCTAAGACTTGAGGTGTTTGGTTATCTTGTGAAGTTGTTATAAGGCTATAAGTTATATGGTTGATCTTGTGAGTGTTTTGAGGCTCGAGGTTAGGGTTGTATGATCTTGTGGGATTTTGGAGTTTAGGCTTGGCTTATCCTAGCATGTGTTGTCAAGCTTATGACTTTGTGAGATCGTGAGGATTAGGAGGTTGTTATCCTATCATGGTTATAATTTATGATCTTGTGAGATCATTAGTACTAGAAGTCTTAGGACTTCTAGCATGTGAGAGAGATGTTGATCGTGTGCCTTTTGACAGGCGTTGAGTGTCTTCCTGCGAGAAGCTTAGAGCAGGATATAGCGGGATTATCTTTGGGACGAGGTAAGTCTCCGGACTTACTTAGCTCGTATTTTCTGTATTAGTTTCAATGCGTGTTTGGTGGTGTGTGTTATTGTTTATGTGTGTGTTTATTGCTTATGTTATAACATCTAAACCGGTAATAGGACCACCGACTTTATATGTTTATATTTGGCCCAAGTGTATGATAACGGGCGGTGACCGCTTGTCCAGTCCAAAATGGGGATGACTGGGAGGTGCCTTGCGACCAGCCCATCGGGTGATGCTGATCCGCATCAAGTACAAACCCGTATGGTGAAAGGGGACAAGGGCGAGATCTTTAAGATTCTCGTGTCACAAAAGAAGTGGAATTAGAACGGGATATGACCTAATAATAAAAAGATAATAAACCGGATTGTGTGTTTTGAAACATGTTGTGTGTTTATGATACCTTATGTGTGTGTGTGTGCCAATACCATGATTCTAATGCCTTGAATGCTAGCTAACGGTTTTATACCGATATTGTTGTAGTTGCCTTGCAGGGTAGAGGCGCGGCCGAGAGATCCGGAAGAGTGGGCAGCCGGGGTCCGTATATTTTAGGATGGGTTTTGGGGGTTGTTTTTATGTATTGTTTAAGGTATTATGTATATCGCGTGTATGGCGGTTGCCTTTAGCGTTGTATCTCGGCTGAAGTCTTTCGTTGTTTTCTTTTGGGTTCATATCATTGCATTAAAATGAATTTCGGTTTTGCCTTTATTTGTGTCTTGTTGTAAGATCCAGTGAAATTGTTGTCAGGCTAAGGGTCGGGACCCATTGTGAGGTCTCCGCCCCTAGCATCCCGAGTCCCGCGGATTCGGGGTGTTACAAAAGTGGTATCAGAGCCCTAGGTTGACAACAATGGCACTCGCAATCTTTTAAAGGCCGAATAAGGAATAAACAGAACCCCGCGGGTTCTGAGTTTTTGTTTTCAAAATCACATGCATGAGTCGGGGTAGAATGTACGGACCACCACTCTTTCCGTGGATCTCGGCAGCATATTTTATTGGATTTTTAGTATATATATATAGATATGTGTAGTTATGTAGATATTTATCGTGGGCCTAGGATGTTGTTGGAATATTATTATATGTGGATTGTAGTTATGCATGATGGAGTTGATAGGTATCCTTGTGGATTGTACCCATGTATGATGGACTTGCTATGTATAGTAGTGGCATGGCGTTATATTGATACATGCTTATATATGTTGTATGATAAGATCTTATTAGCTTTTGAACCTTGTATTGTTGTAATGTATTTTCTGGATTTGGCATATTAGTAGTGATATGGACATAGGACTAATATACGTATTCTTATTATATATAGTAGTATATGGAGATGTAGGACCTTATAGAAAAGATGATAGTAAGATATCATCACCTTTAGGACGAGATTGTTGGCATAGGATAACGTTCATACGAGGAGGAATAAGCTCAAGTATCGAGTTTGAGCGTTAAGATCTGACGAATACCTTGGAGTTTCTCGTACTCTTTTAAGAGGATATCGAAGAGGAGGATTAGAGATGTTGTAAACAAAGGACAACCAAGTAAAAGAAAACTCGAGACGACTTAAGGGGGTCAAGATGGGAGCAATACAAGAAAAAGGGAGCAACATTAAAGTGTAGAAGCGGTTCTAAAGAGGTCATGATCGAACGACGACGAGACCAAGAGAGAACGAACTTAAGTTCTTCGAGAAGAAGCGTGGACAACTAAAGATGTAAATCGAGGAGGAGGTGAGTACGTTCTAGCAAGGTTAAGGTGGTGTTCCATTAAGATGCAAAGCTTTCCTTAGACGTTTCTAAGCATTGGAGGGTAGAGGAGAAAAGTGAACGAAACATGTGTGAAGGATTTAAATACCGTGAGTTAAACTTGCTAGGTACCAAGAAGTAAAGAGTCAAAAATACGAGGGTTACGAGGAGGATCACGTGGTGAAAGTTCACATAGTAGAATTACCTTGTGGAGTCAATCATTTTCCGTCATGGTGATGAGACTGAGCAATGCTAAGGAGGAAGTGTGTGTGGATGATGATCTTCAAAAGATGAAAGGTGCAATAAGGAGCTTTATTAGAAGAGGAAGGATACCAACCAAGAGAAGAGAGAGAGGTTACTAACGATAGAGATGTGGGGAAGATGCATTTACAAGATATTATGAAGACCGGTTAAGCGTATGAAGGTGGGTCATATGACACAAAAGAGCTGGGAGGGTATAGTTATCTTACAGAAGCGGGAAGATGATGGGAGCATAATAGGAGCCAACAAAGTTGGAAGTAGAATAAGCGAGCTAGTGAAGTTTAGGTGGAATACCCTGAGAAGGTATCCTTCGGGAGTGTGGTAACGTGGAAGTATGGTAGGAGGGTATGTCGTTGATCTTGGAAAGGGTCATTAATGAGTTAATCAGTGACCATCGGGAATGTACATGTGCGGGTTGTATACTAGTGACTGTAGGTGGGGAGAATAATCCAAGTGTAGGATCATGAAGAAGGGTAACGAGAACTCAAAACATTCGTGGTGGTTGAATGTCACTAATAAGGAGGTGTATTAACGGAAGCATAAATGTCTTAATCAGGTCATGGGGTTTTCATATGGAGGATTGACACGGATCAGGGTGAAGGAAACCGGAAGGACAAAGAGAAAGGTGAGTCTTCTATGGTTATTGTGCGTAAAGGGGGATATTATAAGGGGAGGTATGATTTGTTGTTTCTAAGATTATGGATGTCATGTTTTCGCGAGCGAAAGCTAAGTCAAGGTTTATGTGACTCGCATGGCAAAGCCATAGTGACTATATAGTGAAACGAGGAATCTATATTAGGGCAACGCTGCAAGCTTAGAGTTATGATGTCGGTGTTTGGTGGAGTAATGAGTGAATCTTTTAGTGATTGTGGTTGAGAAATTTCGCCTAAAGGCAGACTGGTACGATTGTGAAGTCGTTTATGGATACCAAGAGATACATAAGGGGGTCAACAAGAGTAAGAGGAGACTAAGGTTTTGAAATTGATGTCGATGTGAGATATACAAAAAGTATACGAAAGATCGAGGTTAGAGCCTCTGCGGTCGTTTGCCGTTACATAAGAAAATGAAGCGTAAATTTCTACGCCTACTTGAAGAAAGAATGTCTATGGTGAAAGCTTATGTAGAATACGAGGAGTTCCTCCCATAGGTTGGGATGTCAGGGAAAGCGGAGAAGATTGTATCGATTGTTTTAAGGCATGGTTAAGTCTTGTGGTTAGGACCATTGTGACTGAACACACGCGCGAGATCAAGAGATGTTATTATCACTGTTCTTTTGAAGTGAGAAGAGGGATTAAGCTGAATTATTTCTTAACCAAGGCTTCAAGAGTTGGAAAATTAGAGCAAGTCTCTCGTATTCTGTAGATGAAAGATCTCTAAAAGAGGATGGTGAACATAGTAGCTACAAAAGGAGCAATACACGGGTTGAAGGACGTCACCCCAACAAATCGGGGTGGACCACTTGTCAAGCGTTACAACTAATTTCTGTCGGTCATTACGATATGAAATGGGTAGGAAAAAGATGGAACCCGGGATAGAATGGATTCCAATGCATCGGAAAGTGGATTTCACCATTTGGTTAATTTGAAGTTCATATTGGAATATATCTTAAACTCTTGATTTGAGGTTGTTATGGAGAACACCAGTTTGGAAAAGGGAGACATATATCTTCGTTTGTACATCAATTACAAGGAGTTGAACAAGATATCAATGAAGAAGATGTACCTCTTACCACATATAGATGATCTACTCGACCGGTTGCAAGGGTCGGTAGTTTCTTCTAAAATTTACTTAAGGGTTGATTGTCACCAAATGAGAATTCGAGACTCGGATGTTGCAAATATGGCTTTCCGGACAAACCATGGTCACTACGAGTTGTAGTGATTCCATATGGGTTTACTATGCCCCGGACAAGATATTTTGGGTCTACTCTCGAAGAAGATGGAAGTTGTATGACAAGTTGTCTCAGGACGGCAACCCCCGAAGGGTGTGATAGAAGTTACAAGTTTCCTTTGATGTGCTGGTCATTACCGAATTTCTGGAGAGATTCTCCAAGTAATACTAACTATAATTAACCTACTCCGGATGACAATGGAGTATTGAGTGGGACAAAAATTGACAATGGAGTTGTTGATAGTTAAGAGGAGATCCATTGGTGCCACTGTTTTGATTTACCTTGAGGTATTATGGGTTTGAGGTAGACAAGTGATTCTTTGAGACAAGGTCTTGATTTACTATTGAGGAGCGATGTTAAAGTAATAATATACTTGTCTTGTTGGTAGAAGTAGTATGGAGTAAAGTACTTCGTTACTTGGAATGACAACAAGAATTGAGAAAACATAACATCAAAGTTTGGTTTGACAAGAACCAAAACCGATTGTGTAAATTGTAAGTTCGACCTTCTTTGTTTGTGAGAAGCAAAGAAGAAACATAATAGAAATGCTGCATTGAGAAAGACCCGAGAAGGAAGTTGAGTTCCTATATATCGGAGCTTTGTTAGATCATAACGCAAGTAAGGAAAGTGGTTTACCGGTTGGCGTAGCCGCCGAGAGTAGCGGGTGTTCACCTGGGGTTTCATGTGTATTAGTCTAGGAAATACATGCATGATTTGAGAGGTATTGCCGGTCTTGATGGTTTAGCGGCAGACAAGGAACCAATGGGGCTAATAGGAAGACGGAGGATAATGTCTTGGGTTGAGTTTACGCTGAGCTAGTAGCTTTGATAGAATCGACGGGTTAAGACCTAGTTCTTCCCTTAAGTTGGGTATGTTTTTGTGTAATGCTATATGTCGTTTTATGCCCCGCTCGGGAATGTGTTTTATGTCTGGTTATATATTTCGCGATGGTGGTGTGAGCAGTGTGGGTATATAGATTAAAAGGTCTAAGCCTTCTTTGTTTGAGAGTTCATACCTCGGCTTTAGGTACCGAGAGGTTCGGCGTATAGCAAGTTTCGGGTCGAAACTTGTTTTTAGGGGGATCTGATGTAACGCCCCAATTTTAGGCGCGTTTGCGATGTTTATCTTTCCGGCTATTATCGATGTTTTAATATCTTAAGTATGTTTTATGAGTATTTTACGTCGTAAAATTTAATTTTACGAGTATACTTTTCTATTAATACTTTAACGGTATTTTAATTGGAATCTTGTAATATTAGTTACTAGATTGATTTCTATGTCTCAAAGGAAATTTTGTGAGTTTATTTATATACTCGATCCACATATATTTTCCGTATTTTTTTCCTTTTCGGAAAAGTACGGTATTTTAATCGGAATCTTGTAATATTCCCGTTTCAATTTGTTTCGATCGAGGTTATTTTGTTTATGTCTTTTCCCTTCCTAGCCTCCCTTTCTTTTCTTCTTTTTTTTTTGTCTGTGTGATTGATTGCCTGCAGCCCTAACCGGATAGCTGCCCCTGCGTTGGCCAACCGCCCAGGCTACCCCAACCCTTGGCAGCCTGCACCCGACCCCTCGGTTGCCTACCCCGACCCTTGCCTCACCTGCGACTCTTGATCTCCCTCATAGAACGCTCAACCTCACAATTCCCTCCCTTCAATCTCTCCTCTTCTCCTCGAGCTCCCTGGAGAACCACCACCTTGCCACCCTTTTTCAGCCATCGGAGGGACCACGAGAAAGCCGCCCTTGCTTACCTCGCTTGCCGGAGAACGACCGATGCCGTTGCCGAAGCTCTGCCTCGCCGTCCTCTGCTTCCCAAGTTCCCAGCCCTGCACACCCATATCTCTCTCCCTCTGCTTTTGTCTCTCTTCGAGCCTCACCGGGAGCTGCCAAGGTAAGATGACGCCAACACCACCACTGTGAGCGCGCCTCCGCTAGAGATCTAGGGTTGTTCCCCATCTACCGCCGCCTCGATACCACCGAGGAACCTGCAACATCAGCCTTGCCGTTCGGCCTCCTCTTTCCTTCGTCTCTGTCGGGTTCGGAAACACCCCAACAACCGCCAGGAACACGCCGGCATGACCGTCGAAGCCACCGGAGCCTTCGCTGTGCTCTGCCGCCTGGAGCCCTTGCCGAAGGCCAAGCCGGCTAACCTCCTGTGTCTCTTCCCCGCCGCCAACGCAGTGGCCTTCCCCAGCGCTTCTCCATCTGCAGGATTGAGAAACCCTTCTTCTTTAATAAAAATCGGCCCCCTCTTATTTAGGTTAATTACAGCTTGTACCCTGGATTTCGGTAATTACATATTTTTACCCAGGTTTTCAGAATTTAGCAATTATACCCCTGCTGGAATTATTTACAGAAAATGCCCAAGGTTTTATTTACGGAATATGACCCAAGTTTATGAAATTGTATATATTGTCCCGGAAAGTATTTAAGCGGTTTTAACCTTGGTTTTGAAAACGAGTTTTTCCTTAGATTTTACATAAGTTATATATTCCGTTCAAATTTAGCATATAAGCTAAATTTGTTTAGCTTTGGTGTTAGGACCGGAAGCGCCCCGATAAAGGCCAACGATTCCAATCTCGACATCCGTAGATCGACTTCCGTCTTTTGACGTTGTGTGAGTATTCCTTCCCCTCGATCTAGTTATGTTTATTAGTATCATGCTAGGTTGGATATAAAATAACTTAGAGTGAATACCAAATAATGGTTATGAACCTTAGGTGAGTTTTGAGGATTTATGATTGTGCTAAGACTTGAGGTGTTTGGTTATCTTGTGAAGTTGTTATAAGGCTATAAGTTATATGGTTGATCTTGTGAGTGTTTTGAGGCTCGAGGTTAGGGTTGTATGATCTTGTGGGATTTTGGAGTTTAGGCTTGGCTTATCCTAGCATGTGTTGTCAAGCTTATGACTTTGTGAGATCGTGAGGATTAGGAGGTTGTTATCCTATCATGGTTATAATTTATGATCTTGTGAGATCATTAGTACTAGAAGTCTTAGGACTTCTAGCATGTGAGAGAGATGTTGATCGTGTGCCTTTTGACAGGCGTTGAGTGTCTTCCTGCGAGAAGCTTAGAGCAGGATATAGCGGGATTATCTTTGGGACGAGGTAAGTCTCCGGACTTACTTAGCTCGTATTTTCTGTATTAGTTTCAATGCGTGTTTGGTGGTGTGTGTTATTGTTTATGTGTGTGTTTATTGCTTATGTTATAACATCTAAACCGGTAATAGGACCACCGACTTTATATGTTTATATTTGGCCCAAGTGTATGATAACGGGCGGTGACCGCTTGTCCAGTCCAAAATGGGGATGACTGGGAGGTGCCTTGCGACCAGCCCATCGGGTGATGCTGATCCGCATCAAGTACAAACCCGTATGGTGAAAGGGGACAAGGGCGAGATCTTTAAGATTCTCGTGTCACAAAAGAAGTGGAATTAGAACGGGATATGACCTAATAATAAAAAGATAATAAACCGGATTGTGTGTTTTGAAACATGTTGTGTGTTTATGATACCTTATGTGTGTGTGTGTGCCAATACCATGATTCTAATGCCTTGAATGCTAGCTAACGGTTTTATACCGATATTGTTGTAGTTGCCTTGCAGGGTAGGGGCGCGGCCGAGAGATCCGGAAGAGTGGGCAGCCGGGGTCCGTATATTTTAGGATGGGTTTTGGGGGTTGTTTTTATGTATTGTTTAAGGTATTATGTATATCGCGTGTATGGCGGTTGCCTTTAGCGTTGTATCTCGGCTGAAGTCTTTCGTTGTTTTCTTTTGGGTTCATATCATTGCATTAAAATGAATTTCGGTTTTGCCTTTATTTGTGTCTTGTTGTAAGATCCAGTGAAATTGTTGTCAGGCTAAGGGTCGGGACCCATTGTGAGGTCTCCGCCCCTAGCATCCCGAGTCCCGCGGATTCGGGGTGTTACAGCTGGATAGTTGAATCCAATAGGAGAGCAATGGGCTGAAGACAAGTAATAATTAAGAGTGGGCTGATGTTGTCAGGACCTTGTCAAATCTTGTCATTGTCTTGTCGAGCCCATGCATGGCCTTGTCCTGATCTCGTCTTGGTCTCGTCATGACCTTGTCAAGCCCATGCATGGCCTTGTCACGAGTTTGCCATGGTCTCGTCATAACTCGTCATGGTCTTGTCTTGACTTCGTCTTGGGCTCGTCTTGATCTTGTCACTAGGACATCATGACCTTGTCAAAGACAAGTCATGTTCTAAATTAGGGTTTTATGGATTAGGGTTTGTTATAAAAATCTTATCATTTCATGTGAAGTGGTGTTACATAAAATGATAAAATTTTCGAGATATTGTGTCCGACTAAGTAGACAAATAGGGATTAACGGATCAAAATCCGGTTTGCTACGGAAATAAACGGAATAAAAATTCCGGATATTACATAAAGAAGGAAAAATTAAAGATGATTGCTATTTCCGAAGCTAGGAAGGACATAATAGAACAGAGGAAGGCCAAAGAGTTTGAGTACAAAAGGAAGTTAACCATTCTTACTGGTTTGATGGAGATGAAAGATTTCCGGTCTCCCGAACAAGAGAAGATGAAGAATGACTTGATCAGAGAACTAGGTATTTGAGTTTATGTTTAAGTTTGGGGTCCTTTGAGAGTTCGTAATGTATGTTTAAATTTATCATTTGTGTTTTATTTCAATCTTATGTTTTAAGTTAAGTGTATGTTGAAGTTAATATATAATTAGTTGTTTTCTTATTAAATTGGAAATTTTATTTGTAAGTTAATGTCTCGGTCATTTTATGTCTAACATCTATTCTAAATTGTCCGCGGATATCCGGATGATCCGTTTGATCCGAATGACTTTTGTTTGACCCGGTTCATCCGAAAATAACTTTAGCCGGATCCGGATATCCGATTGATATGTTTGATCCGAATATCCGCTTGATCTGAATATCCGTTTGATCCGGATATGTATTTGCTACTTTATTTATCATAAAATGTAATAAAAATAATTCAAATACACAAAAAAATCAAAATAAAAACGATAATCATATAGATAATAAAAAAATGAGAATATTAATGTACATTATAATGAGAAAATAAAAATAAGGTTTTAAAATAATAGATATCTTTATCTTTACACTTTATAACTACTTCTTACAATACGAAATAAAAAAATGAGAACGATAAAGTAAAATTAAATTATTTAACTTGAATAAATATTTATTTTTTTAGTCTTGAAAATATTAATATATAGAAAATGTTATTATTAAATATTACCAAAGTCAATTAACTTATTTTTTTTATTTTAACAAAAGCTAATTGATTGCATTTCATTATAAATATTATGAATAATAATTACACAAGAAAATGATATTAATTCAAAATAATAATATAATATAAAACTTTGTATATATTCTAAAATGAAATTCTTGTATATATATATAAACATATACATATATATCTATGTATATATAGGCGGTTTAATTAAATGAGACGATCTTCTAATAAAAAGGTTGATTTGATAAGAAAAAAATGACTAAAGTTATAGTTATCATAATTATCATTACTTATATTATTTAGAAACTTATTTTTAAGATTTTAACACAAATCTTATGACTAACATAGTTAAAATAGTTAGACTTATAAAACATCATTATATAAACTTATAGAATGTAATTTTGTACTTGTAATCTTGTTTAGTAAACTAGATGTTAAAACCAAAAGTTATATTTAATATCTTTTAATAATAATTTGTAGAATTAAAGTAGACAAGTAAATTTTAGTTGGATCTAAATTTATTTATATTATTTATTTATAGAAGGCTTTTCGAAAAATTATTGTGCCGATTTATTTTTTACTCAAATTACAATTTTCATTATCATCATTATTTATATTAATGATAAACTTATATTAAGACTTTACCACATATCTTATCTTTAATAGGGTGATAAGAATTGAAATTAAAAAACTCGTTATAGACCTATATTATTTAATATTCATAGTAAATTATAATATATAAAAATAAAATTTTAGAATTATAGTGAAATCTTATTTGAATCAAAATTTATCATATATATGTTTAACTCTTTTAACCATGTAAAAATATAATAATGTTTTTACAGCCTTATGATAAAAAGATTATTATGGGCATTTATCACATATCTTATCTTTAGTAGGGTGATAAGAATTAAAATGCTCTTTATAGACCTATATTATTTAATAATGTTTGTACAACCTAATGATAAATTTTACTATATGTATGTTTTTACAATTATCATTATTATTTTGTTCATTTAAATGAGACCGCTTCTAATAAAAGATTATTATTGAGACCAACTTAAAAAAAACATATCTTACTAAGATCAACTTATGATAAAAGATTATTATGGACATTTTGTTCATTTAAATGAGATCAACTTCTAATAAAGATTATTCTTGAGGCCATCTTATAAAATATATTTCTTACAATGAGACCAAGTTATAATGAAAGATCATTATGAACATTTGTTCTTTTAAATGAGACCAACTTCTACTAAAAGATTATTGTTGAGATTAACTTATAAAAACATATACCTTACAATGAGATCAACTTATAATAAAATATTATTATGAATATTTGTTCATTTGAATGAGATCAACTTCTAATAAAATATTATTATTAAGAGCAACTTATAAAAAAATATATATCGTACAATGAGATCAACTTATAATAAAATATTATTATGGACATTTGTTCATATAAATGAGATCAACTTCTAATAAAAGATTATTATTGAGACCATCTTATAAAACTTATGTCTTACAATGAGATCAACTTATAATTAAAAAAAATATTATGAATATTTGTTTATTTAAATGAGACTAGCTTATAATAATAGATTATTATTGAAACCAACTTATAATCATATTTATATAAATCTATATATGAAAATGAGACTAACTTATAATAAGAGATTATTATGAACATTTGTTCATTTAAATGAGATCAATTTTCAATAAAATATTATTATTAAGACCAACTTATAATCATATTTATAATAATCAACATCTTAAATTGAGATCAACCTATAATAAAAGATTATTATGAACATTTGTTCATTCAAATAAGACAAACTTTTAATAAAATACTATTATTGAGACTAACTTATAATCATATTTATAAAAAGATATATCGTACAATGAGATCAAATTATAATACAAAAATATTATGAGTATTTATTCCAAAAGGTATGAATATATGAGTATAAACAAAGTTGTATATATTATAGATGTATATATGTTTAATTAAATTAAATAAGATCAATATGACTATGTGAGTACGTATAAAGTTATATAAAATATTATTAATTCATTACTTTGATTAACTAAAATAGTTTACCATGTATATTATAATATATATCAAATACAAGTATTAATACAAACTACATAGCAATGTTCCAAAATACGTGAAACGGAGACGGGACGGAGAGGCACCGTCTAGCGTCTAGACGGCTAGACGGCCGTCTAGACGGATTCTAGACGGATAAGACGTTTTTTGATAAAATATATTATATTTGTCACGATATGGAAATTTTTAATAAATTAGGTTATAATTTGGTAATTAATTAGGATGATTTGTGTAAATTTAGTTTTATATGGGATATTTTTGAAAATTTTAATAAATTAGGGCATATTTGGTAATTAATGAAAATTTTAAAACCCTATTGACCTCCTATCTCCTCTCCTACCTCATTCATTATTCCTACCGCCGCTATGCTGTATCTCAGCAAAAAGAAAGAACAGAGGGAGAGGCAAAAGCAATCAGAATATGCAAGGAGTGTCGAGGAGAGTGTCACCGGAGTTCTGAGCAATGACTGACGAGGAAGGAGACGGAGTCGCCGTCGATCGCCCATGGAAGAGAAGTCCGAAGTCGGGAATCGGGTTAAAAAACAAGACGTCTTACCCCGTCTTGACCCGTCCCGCTCCGTCCCTTTGTGTCTTGACCTTGTTCTATCCCGTCTCGAACCCTATTTCTACTATACCCGTCCAAACATTCCCGTTTTGGCAAAAAACGGGACGGTCTACCGCCGTCCAGCGTCTAGACGCCGTCTAGACGGCCCTGGACGGCGTATTTTGGAACACTGCTACATAGTGATATAAAGTAACTAAGTATGCACATTATTAATTCATTATTTTACCTAACTCAAATATTTTCCCATTTAGTATATTTTTAAATATAAATATTAGTACATAATTGCAATATACAATCTTGATTTATCCTTCCTAAAACAAAAACATTTATGATTATAATAAACAAATTTTATACCCGGATATCCGGGAATATATAGTGATCCGGGACTATCCGGATATCCGGCGATCCGGAGCTATCCGGATATCCGGTGACCCGAGACGATCCGATGATCCGCGGATATCCAGTGACCCGCGGATAGAGAAAATTGGTGTAAATGAGCCCTTTTTGTATCCATGATACAATCTAGGCCCCTCTAATTTTCTCTCAAAAAATAAAACTAAATTAAATTATAAAGAGGTTATTAATTGTGGGGACCATTCTAATTAAAAAGATTCTCTCCCTTAATTAAGGAGGATAAATAACTATTAAAAATTAAAAAGATAAACTAAATTAAAAAGATAATTGAATATTAATTGTGGGGACCACTCTCATTAAAAAGATTCTTCCTTAATTAATATGGTTGTTTTTTAATTAAATAAAGAAAATGAGAATGATTCCCAGAAATTCGGTACATAATTTTATGTACATAATTTCACACGCAGATTATGTACATAAATTCGCACGCAGATTATGTACATAAATTCGCACGCAGATTATGTACATAAATTCGCACGCAGATTATGTACATAAATTCGCACGCAGTTTATGTACATAACTTCGCACGCAGATTATGTACATAACTTCGCACGCAGATTATGTACATAACTTCGCACGCAGATTATGTACATAACTTCGCACGCAGATTATGTACATAAAATTATGTAATTAATTTTAATGCCAGCAAATAAGCGATTATTTAAAAAAAAAAAGCAATGTTAATTAAGGGAGAGAATCTTTTTATTTTTTAAAACTAATTCCTTAATTGTAGGGGACCACTCTTATTTTTCCTTTTTTATTTAAAAAAATTAAGGGGAGAATCTTTTTAATTTTGAATAATTATAGGGGACCACTCTCATTTTCCTTTTTAATTTTGAAAGTATCTTAAATTATTTTTGATTTTATCTTTTTCTCAAAATTACAAGGGGCCTACTTTATCTACATTTTTACAAAAGAGACTAGTTAATCTACATTAATGCATAATTAGCCTACTTTCCATTTTATCTCCCGCGGATATCCGTTTTTTTTTATCATGGTATCCGCGGATACCCGGATGCTTAAAACTCCGATCCGTATCCGATCCGATGATATGAGAAGATCTCCCGGATAAGATCGGATTCGGACCGATCCGTATCCGCGGATTTTTCCGGATCGGGTTGACGGATTTTTCGGGCCGGGCCGGCGGATCAGATTGGTTTTGCCCACCCTAATTGAACCGCTTTCCTTTATCAATTTTTTTAAAAAAAAAAGTATGATATTGAAAACGCGCGTAAAATGCATGGATTGGGGTTGAAAAGAATGCACCAAGCATGGATTGGGGTTGAAAAGAATGCACCAATTTCCTCACTCGTTCCAAGAGAAAATTAAAAAGAGGAGATGTGAAAGAATGTTTTTGTAAATAACTACAATCGTGATTCATAAATCACGGTTAATTATATTAAAAAAATATATATAATTATGGTTTTAAACCACACTTATAATTTTTTTTATTACAAATAACTGGTATTTGAAACAACGGTTCATAACATAAACCTACAAAATTTCTTATTCTCGAAATTAAGTTTTAATTACTTATTATTATTTTGAATAAATCTTATAATCTCAACATCATAAGTACCTCAACAACATTATGTTTTAATGCCATTTGTTTGCAATATGTTAGCACACCTTGGACGAGTTTTAATGTCGTACAATATATTAAACTAATGGTGAGATTTGTGTTATGTACAAGTTTTATTTGAAAACAAATACTTGATTAGGTTATTAAATATCTTTTTATAATTTAAAGATAATTTTGTTGGATCATTAGGTCGTTCATTCCCAAATTATTATATATTTGTTTGATTCAATCGATTCTATCTTGGACAAATTAGACAACTAAACCTTTTTGAGAAACAATTAAGTAATTAGACTTTTATGAGATTTTCAATTAAAAAAATAGACCCCAGTTTTTTTAACCGTTCAAACCCTGGCCGCCCATTAGTTTTCAATTAAGAAAATATCCTGGAAGATCCGCCAATCGGATTGAAGGAACTCCCGGTATGAAATCGATGCGTTCTTCGCATTCTAATGCTGTTGAGAACACAATGACAATTTTATCGGTTTGATTTTTGTGATTTCGTCAATAAATTCAACAGGAGTCAAGTTTCCCCCAAATCTGCTATCCAATTTCTTATAACCCGTACGCAATCAAATTAGCAGTGCCAAGCTTCCACCTAACAAGGTATGCTTTCGACATTTTTCCGTAAAAGCTTTAGAATGTTTGATGAACCTGATCGTTTCCCACATTGTGTATGTTGTCGTAAGATGAAAACTTTGCAAGAATCGACCATGCATTTCTTTCTTTCTTTTTTTGTCCGGTTTTTAAGATTATGTTTGGTTTAACATGCTTTTCCTGGTTAATTGACATGCTGTCTAAGTCAACTATACCCATTGAAGTTTCTTAATGCTTATGCCTCTATTTCTGTTTTTTTGTATACCGTTCATGCATGTAGAATGGTTGCTAGTATGTGAGGATTAAGAAAACAGGGATTTATATATAGATCTAGTCAATGTGTTTGCTAAGAACGGTGGTCCGGCTGATCAATGATAATTGATTGCTATCTGACTATTTTTGTTATGTTCTTTCTTGTATATGGATATCCATATAGTGTCCATCAATTACATTGAGACACATTAATCTTATCATTTGATCTTTGTTTGTTTTCTGGTACGAGTTTTCATACTAGAAATGTTTCGATATGTAAGTTCCGGTATGTAAGTTCATATATGTAAGTTCTGGTATGTAAAATGTCCGGTATGAAAACAGAAAATTAAAAAAAATTAAAAAAGGAAAAAGATAATAAAAAATAAAAAAAGGAAAAAACAAAAACAAATAAAAAAAATTAAGTTTAGTATCTTAATTATTTGAAAAGTTCTCCTATTCTTTTTTTTTTAAATAGAGGAATTTCTTTTTTTTTTTTAAAATAAAAAAGTCAATTACTTTTACTTACCATTAAATAAAAATGATAAAAAAGTATAAAGTATATTTATAAAACACAAAACTAAAAAAAAACATTCTTTCTTCCATCTTTTCATATGTTAAAAAGTTGATTTTCGTAATTTAAACTTATATTTATTAAATAAAAATTAGTATCTGGATAGGTAAGATTCTATTGTAGTGAAACAGCCACCGCGGGTTTTGAGGCCCATTGAAAGTTGGAACCGGGCCGGGCTCGATAGGAATTGTAGTATAAAATCCCAAATGTGCAGAGTGGGAATACGGACTCCAATCCACATTCTAGGGTTTACTTTCCTCAACGGCGTCTCGTTCCAAGTTGTAGACAGATCTCTCTGTTCTCTTCTTCATTTCGTTTGTTTATGTTCGTAACCATCGATTCTCTTTTTCCTTTTCGATTTCTACTTCGATCTCAGTTCTTTTTAAAATGCCGGGATGCAGTGATGTTAAAATTCTAATTACCCAGCTCTTCGAGATCTTTATTTATACAAGATCAATGAGAAGACATGTTTCAAAATGTATCTGAGCTCCCAATCTGTTTTCTCCATGTGTTCGAAGTTGATTCCGAATTTACTCTGTTGAGTTTTTTGGTGTTGTATTTGAATGAATCATGGAGTCTAATTCGATAGACTAATGTTTGATTTATATCAGATATTTTTATGTTTGAGTTTGTTATTTTGGATCGGAAATTGGTATGCGGTGATGATAAACTCGATCTACCCAGCTCACTTCGAGATCTTTTAACAAGGTCAGGGAGAATACTTTTATCCAATATATGTCTGAGCTACCATTGATAACTTCTATCCGAACCTCAAATTTTCTTTGTAAATTGATCGGTTTCTCTCTCTTTGATTGTTTTCTTCCATTGGCCTTTTGTATTGTTTGGGATGCAGTGATGTTAAAATTCTAATTACCCAGCTCTTCGAGATCTTTCAATTAAGATTAATGAGAAGACTTGATTCCAATATTTTTCTGAGCTCCCATCAGTGAATATGTTTAAGTTTTCTCCCTATGATGTTAAAAATACCATGCTAATTCTGATTATATTTTGTGATCGACAAAACTAAAAATCACTTACTGAGGGAGAAGTTCTATACAGTGATATTTAACTGCGAAGTGTTTTCTGTTTTTATATTTTCAATCAAAAGTTCTGACTTTTTGGATAATGTCTTTGGTTTTTTTTTTCTTGTTAATATTTACCAAAAATCAGTACACCCAAATTATCACAGTTTGATTGCAACATTCAAATTTTAAAAATTCTGATTAATCAGTAATATTAATAACATTCAATTTTTTCACACCAAAAAAAAATAACATTCAATTTTTTTTCCTGTTAATACTCTAATAATAAAATTCTAATATTAAGCCACACATTTTCCCAATATTAATATACTATTATAACACAAAATCCTAAAACCATTCCAAGTCACACCAATCCATTTTGACAAGCAGCCAAGATTAGCATTAGTTGGCTGCTCGAAACTCCAGAAGGATCTCAAAACTCAAGAGGATTAGAACACTCACACAAGGAGGACTTTGTGCATTTGAGGACATGAATCCTTCTTGTGCGATTCTTCTAACCTAATGAAGACTTTGGTAGGGGAAGTTCCAAACACTCTGAACACGTGCCTAAATGAGTGTTTTTGATGTACATTACACTTTGAAGAACCGGTAGGTGAATAGAGGAAAAGAATTTTTCGCAAAACCAATATCAAGGTCTTGATAAGATTAATGCTACGATCTAGCTTTAAAGAGTCCTATAATAGCATAGTTAATTTGCAGAGTAACACACCCCCTTCTTCTCTCACTATAGTCAATGCTACGATCTAGCTACAACTCTACACCTTGCTATAATAGCATAGTTATTTCGCAGAGTAACACACCCTCGAGTATAACACTCTTTAGATATACTAATGGAACTCAGTTTTATCTCTCTCTAGGGGATAAAGCTTTTTAGAGAAAGAGAGAAAGAAAAACTATTTGATCGAATGAAGATGTTTTGGATCGCTTGAAAACTATTGATGTTTTCGTGTAAGCTTCTGTATTTTGTTCTTCAATCGCCATCTTCATTTATAACCTTCTATGAAGAGGTCTTTTAGCGATCTTCTTCTCCATGAAGATCGCTTCTTGGTTGATATGAGATAGACGTTGTGAATCTTCATCTCCTGAGAACACGTTGATCTCTCGCTCCTTAATCTTCTCGTATTTGTTGTAACAATATCAAATTCCAGAGGAGAGAATCTTCGTGCTTTTCGGTTGAGGATCTTTGTAAGATCTTTATTGGCTGGTTGAGATCTTCACTTGATCATATCTTTTTGTTTGAGCAAATCTCTCGTAGAAGATCTTCTTAGTGATTTGAAATCTTAGCGTGCGACCTTGATTTCTTTGTTCCCTTGAAATTCATTTCAAGGCCTTCGTCGTTCGAACACCCTAAACTCCTTGTCTTTCAAGGCCTTTCAAGGTTCTTTGAAGTGTCTTGCAAAACCTGCACTTTATTTAATCCAAACCACCAAACCAAATCAAACAACTCGATATATAGTCAATAAATTGTTAATGTATGAAACTACTTCATTTGTGTTTAAGTCTTCCATCATCAACACCTGTATAATTTATAATCAAGGCGGAGTTTTCAATCTCCCCCTTGATGGAAGACAACACAAATGTTTTCGTACTTGCATTGTAAGGTTAGCGATGCATATATGAATATCAAACTTAAAATGCAGAATGCAGAATATCGAATGTCGGATCACATTCATTTTCTCCCCCTTTGTCTTTCAACAAGGGAGAAAAATAGTTAAAGCACGGGAGTTTTAAAGCATTACAACCCCAAGAAAGTATTTTCACAAAACCACAAAAACAAGCCAGTTCCCTCAAACATCAAGCTCAATCCTCCTCATAGAACCTCCTTTTTTCTTTTAGATGAAGACTTTTTATGACTTCAATCATCCATTTCAGTTGCTAAACGTCGTTCCTTTTCTTCAGCTCTTCGTTGCTTAACCACTTCATATTCGATTACTGGCAGAATAATTGGCTCAACATGAGTTGGATACAAAATAGATTTATTCTATACATGCCGTTTGCAATTCATCAACACATTTTCAACTTTTTCTTGAGTATGTTGAGCTACATCTTCAGGCATGAGCAGAATACTTCCCATAGTAGTCAGAGTAAGAGCATTAATCAAATACATTTCATTGGCTTTAGCATTTATGGTAGATAGTAGCTCATAGTTTGCATCCATTCTTCTCTTAGTGTTAAACTGGAAATCAGACAGTTCACGATTCAAACATACCAGTTCTTTTTCACAACCTTCTAACCTGATTTCTGGAGTAGGAGTAGAAGATGTTGAAGCCTCTTGAGTTGGAATTGGAGTAGCTCCTTTCCCTTTTAGAGTACATGTGCATGCAAGAGTCTTCTTAATCCCTAGTCGTTCTAAGCAATTCTCATCAATCTTGTCAGAAATTAACTGTCGATCTTCAGAGGATGTATCAAATTTGAAATAATCAAAGATCTTAGGCATCAAGTTTCCATAAGGTAGAGAGATGAGTCTCTTAGAGTTAACATAATGTATCATATGGTTGAGAATGAGGTTAGGTACTAACTCATACATAATCAGATGAATTAGTTCCAGGGATTGACCAGTCAACAATTCTCTTGAGTTTGCACAAGGAACAACACATCGAACCAGAATGGTAAACACAATTTTAGCATCTAGGGTTAGGGAAGTATGAGTAAGTTGGCGTGAAGTTAAATTTGGAACTAGGAACTTCTCCTTAGCAATACGAACGCTCTCTGACCGTGAAGGATGATTGAACACAATATCTGTAGAAATTCCAAAAATCTCACTTAAAACAGAAGAAGTGAGCGAAATTGGGGTACCTTTCACTGAAGATTCAAGAGTGATAATTCCTTTGTCCCGTTTTGTGATGCGATTGACATAGAACATCCTCGTGAGCCGTGGAAAAGCAAAATCTCTAGGGTTTAGAATTTTCCAAACTATCAAACTCTTGAGCTTGTTTATGCACATGATCTGAAGAGTTTCGAGAAATTTAGTGTCCACCAGATTGCACATACAGAGCGGTCGATTGTGAAAACCATCAAGCCAAGATCTTGAGGCTTGAAAATTGATGAACCAAGATGTGGGAAGACCGGGCGTCTGAGAAATGTCCAAATCCTTAGAAAGTGTTTCTTCCTTTCCAATCGAGGACCTCTGAACAAATTTCTTTTTGGGAGCTTAAGGATCGGATTTCTTGCTTCTGGGTGCCATGAGTAATGTTTGAGAGAGAAAACAAGGGGTTTTTGAACAAGGGTTTTTGTAAAAGAGAAGAATGAAAAAGATAGAAAAATCTGGTCCTTTTAAACGAATGCAAATAATAACAAGATCTTGAAAAAATCAAGCCTTTTATAGACCAAAAAAAATTTTCAATAAAAACTCAACAAATCTTTTTCAATTCTTAAACAAATGAAACCATAAAAACAATTTAAGAATTGAAATATCAAAAAGATATTAATTCTTAAATAGATCCATATTTCTTAATTTACCCTTGAAACTTGTTTCAAGGCCCTTGAATTGCCTTTCAAGGCCATTGAAAACAATAATTGGGCTACATATATAGGAAAAAAAATAAAATGATTTACTCCCCCTACGTTAATGCTTCATTGTTCAACATACCAAGCTCCAATCTAATAAAATTAAATTGTTTCTCACGAAGAGGCTTGGTAAAGATATCTGCAAGCTGCAAGTTAGTAGATTTAAAAGAGATCGAAACATCACCTTTCTCAACATGATCACGTATGAAGTGATGCCTTACATCAATATGCTTAGTCCTTGAATGCTGCACAAGATTTTTCGGTTATAGAAATAGCACTTCTATTATCACATTTTATAGGAATACCTTTCAAATAAAAGCCAAGATCACAACGATGTTGAGCAATCCATAGAATTTGTGTACAACAGGCTCCCGCAACTATATATTCAACTTCGACTGTGGATAGGACGACAAAATTTTGCTTCTTTGAGTGCCAACTGATTAGGGATGACCCTAAGAATTGACAACATCTAGAAGTGCTTTTCCTATCAACCTTATAACCTGCAAAGTCTGCATCTGAATAACCAACAAGGTGAAACGAGCTTTGACATGTGTACCATAACCCTAGATCCTTAGTGCCATTGAGATACCAAAAAATTCTTTTCACAACTATCAAGTGTGACTCTTTAGGATCAGCTTAAAATCTTGCACACATGCACACGCTAAACATAATATCAAGTCGACTAACAGTTAAATACAACAATGAACCGATCATACCTCGATACTCCTTTTGTACTACACTCTTGCCATCTTTGTCATGGTCAAGAAAAAGTGTTGAACTCATAGGAGTCTTTGCGACCTTAGATTGATCCATCTTGTACTTCTTAAGCAAATCCTTAATATACTTGCTTTGATTGAAAAAATTCCTTTCTTTGCTTGTGTAACTTGAAGTCCAAGAAAGAAATTTAGCTCACCCATTAAGCTCATTTCAAATTCCTTGCACATAATATCTGAAAATTCCTTGCAAAGGAAATCATTAGTAGCACCAAACAATATATTATCAACATATATTTGTACTACTAATATCTCGTTGCCTCTGGTTTTGATAAATAAAGTTTTATCAATCAAACCTCTTTTGAATTTGTTTTCAAGAAGATATTTGGACAATCTTTCATACCAAGCTCGAGGAGATTGCTTAAGACCATAAAGAGCTTTGTCCAATTTAAAAACGTGATCCGAAAATTCATCATTCTCAAAACTAGGAGGTTGAGCAACGTAGACTTCTTCTTCTAAAAAGCCGTTTAGAAAAGCACATTTTACATCCATTTGAAAAAGTTTTATGCTCATAAAGTTGCAAATGCAAGTAGCATACGTATGACTTCTAACCTGGCAACCGGAGCAAAAATCTCCTCATAATCAATACATTCTTCTTGGTTATAGCCTTGTGCTACAAGTCGTGCTTTATTTCGTATGACTTTGCCACTTTCATCCAACTTATTTCGAAAGACCCATTTTGTGCCGATCACAGATTGGTGCTTTGGTCTTGAAGTAAGAGTTCAAATCTTGTTTCTCTCAAACTCATTTAGTTCATTTTGCATGGTAATGATCCAATCGGGTTCTTGAAGAGCTTGAACATAATTCTTTGGCTTGATAAGAGACACGAACGCGGAGAAAGCACATAGATTGTTCACTTTAGATCGAGTTTGAACTTCAGCGTTTGGATATGAGATCACATTCTCTTGTGGATGGTATGAAGAGTGTTGAAATTTTCTTCGTTTGTAAGATGGAGCAGATCCTGAAGGTTGAGCCTCATATGCTTGACTAGATTCAGATACCGTTGATATATTGCCCTTGGATCCTATCTCAAGGCCTTTAAGTTGAGTTTCAAGCCCTTGAAATGGAGTTCTGACATCGCAGTTTTATGTTTCAAAGTCTTGAAGTTGTGTTTCAAAGTTTTGAGGGTTTTCTTCGGTATCTTGAATCTTTTCTTGCATATTCTTTTCTTGATCTTTAGGATCTTCATCTTCATCCGAATTGTGATCTTCTCGTTGATTCAAATTTAGATCTGCAAAACTGTCACTCAAAGTACCATCATTGCTTTCATCAATAATAACATGAATACTTTCCTTAAAAATTTTAGTACGTTTGCTATAGACACGATAATCTTTGCTATTTGAAGCATATCCAATGAATATTGCTTCATCACTACGTGCATCAAATTTCCCAAGATTATCTTTGCCATTGTTATGAACAAAACAAGTACATCCAAAAGGTTTGAAATATGAAATTTTTGGTTTTCTTCCTTTAAAGAGTTCATAAGGAGTCTTTTTCAAAATAGGGCGAATTAAACATCTATTCAAAATATAATTTCAAGTGTTTACTGCTTCAGTCCAAAAACTTGTTGACAAACTATTTTCTAGAAGCATCATCCTAGACATATCCTCAAGAGTGCGGTTCTTACGTTCCACAACTCCATTCTGTTGAGGAGTTCTAGAAGCTGAAAAATTATGTGAAATACCATATTTTGCACAAAACAAATCAAATTTTAGTTGATCAAATTCTCTACCATGATCACTTCTTATAGAAACGATTGGTAGGTTTTTCAAAGCTTGCAACTCCTTACATAATATTAAAAACTCAAATAATGCTTCAGAATTTTCTCGTAGGAAAGAAATCCATGTGAAACGAGAGAAATCATCCATAATAACAAGGATATACTGCTTGCCTTTGGGAGATTTGACACGCATAGGTCCACAAAGATCCATATGTAAGAGTTCAATGGGTCGAGAAGAACTTACAACTTTTTTAGGTTTGAATGAACCTCTTGTTTGTTTACCTTGTGTACAAGCCTTACATAGTTCATCTACCTTGAAATTTAGATTTGACAAACCACGTACCAAATCTTTTGTAAGTATCTTCTGCATTGTGTGCATGCTTACATGACCAAGTCTTCTATGCCAAAGCCTTGGATCACCAATCAAGGCCTTTAGATATTTTAGCTTAGTTCCTGAAATTTGGTTAGTACTCATTGAATAAACATTGTTACATCTAGGAGCAGTAAACACAACTTCACCCGTCTTTTTGTCTTGAACTTCTCATTTTTTTTGAATCAAACAATACTTTGTTGCCTTTATCACATATTTGAGAGATGCTAAGCAGATTATACTTCAAACCGTCAACCAAATTAAATATACATCATCAATAAAGTTAGATGAATTATAACATATTTTACCAATGCCAATAATGTCACACTTTCGTTTATCACCAAGCGTAATGGTTCCAGATGATTGCTTCTTTAAATATGAGAATAAAGAGCTTTTTCCACTCATGTGTCTTGAGCAACCACTATCTAATATCCATTTATGCTCCTTTACCTTGGTGATATCCTGCAAAACAGCAAACATTAACCTTTCCGGGGCGACCAAATGACATATTTTGGTCCATATTCAGGTTCGATCATGTTTGGTGGTCTGATACCTTTAGGAACCCAAATTTGTTTGACCTGTTTGCTTAACTATAGAGGATAAGTGTTTTTAATAATATAAGGACAATTTCTTCCATATGGACATGTAGATATAACATGACCCTTTTTACAACAGTAAAAGCAAGTAGGAATTTGAATACTTCCTTTGGCTTTGACAAAAGTGGTAGTTGGTTTTCTAGGAAAGCTCCTATGATAACCTATACCATTTTTGTTAAGAGAGGACTGTTGTTCACCCATCGTTCTTTCATAATTAGCTTTTGAATGAGTAAACTTAACAAATGCAGCCTTCTGGTCTTGATACGTCAAAGTTAGATCAACTTTCTCTTTCTCTAGATCGATATAGTTTTGATGAAGAGAGGAGAGGTTGTCCTTAAAAATCGCATTTTCTGATTCCAAGGCCTTGATATTGTCATCAAGGTCTACCTTTTCCATGTTAAGATTTTCAATTTCCAGAGACATCTCACTTAGTTGTTTTTCTTGTTCAAGAAGCTTTTCTTTTAAAGAATTTATCCTTATTCTATGTTCCTTGTCACATATAATAATGTCTTTAAGGAATTGTTTCAGATCGGATTCAGGTTGAGACATAATAGTACTTTCCACATTGTCAACATATAGATTTGAATCTTCTTCATGATCGGCCATGAGACACAAGTTTGCTTGTTCTTTTTCATCTTCTGATTCATTTGAGGATTCTGAATCACTCCATGAAGCTACCATATCTTTCTTCTTTCAATCATTTTTCTTGAAGTTGGTCCTCTTATTTTGCGGACAATCCTTTACAAGAGGATTTGTTTCACCACATTCAAAACAAATCAACACTCTAGTTTTCTTGTTAGAGTTAGAAAACTTACATCGGAGTTTTTATGTTCATGGATATTCTCTATTGTTTGCAGATTGTTTCTTTATCTTGAGAATTCTCGCGAGACCCTTAGAGACCATGTCAATTGTATCTTCTTCTTCATCATCATCACTATCTTCCTCGTCTGATGGTAATTCATCCTTTCTTGATTTTAATGCCAAATTCTTAGAGTTGGATGGGAGCTCTCCATCTTCTTCACCAAGAACCATTTCATGTGTGATAAGTTTTCCAAGGAGGTCATCAAGAGGAAGAGTTGAGAGATTCTGAGCTTCTTTGATGACAGTCATCTTTGGTCCACAATTGTTGTAGGTAAGCTCCTTAGAACCTTCCTAACTTTTTCTTCATTTGTGAAGACCTTTCCTAGTGAGTCCAAGTTGTTCACGATCTCAGGGAAATTATGTGAACATTTCCTTGGCTGGTTCATTTGGATTCATCTTGAATAACTCGTATTGTCTGAGGAAGATGCTAATCTTTGTTTCCTTGACTTGACTTGTTCCTTTGTAAGTGACAACGAGTTTGTCCCATATTTCCTTTGCACTCTTGCATGATGAAATGCGGTTGAATTCGTTGGCATCTAATCCGCAGTAGAGTAGATTTATATCTTTGTAGTTCTTTGACACACTGTCCAAGTCAGCTTGTGTGAAGTCAGCTTCCTTCTTTGGGACTTGGACATCTTCAACCATTGTAGTTGGGACTTTGGGGCCACTCTGAATAATGCTCCATAGTTTCATGTCCTGATCAATAATGAACATACGTATGAGTGCTCTCCAATGGGCAAAGTTGTTTCCACAGAAGAGTGGTGGTCGAGATGAGGATCTTCCTTGAGAAAATCCTCCATCACCTACATAATTCATGATTAGTCTAACTGATGGTTAAATCAATATACATGAGTCTAGCTCTGATACCAATTGAAGAACCGGTAGGTGAATGAAAAGGATAAAATATACTCTAGATGGGGGGGGGGTTGAATAGAGTATGAGAACTTTTCGCAAAACCAATCTCAAGGCCTTGAAACCAATTTCAAGGGCCTTGATGTCGATTTGAGCTCTTTGTGATACTTTGATTTCAAGGGCTTTGAAACAACTTTCAAGGGCCTTGACTTTGTACTCCTGCAAAACAAAGTTAGTCACAATAAAGCAAGATATAATGCGGAATATAAAAGATCGACACAAGGATATGTTTACGAAGTTCGGCTCTAAATAGCCTACTCTCCGTCCCAGGGTATAGCCTTAGGATCTAACTATCTATTATCAGCTTCAAAGAGTCATAGATACAAACTAGAAGAAATCCCCTTCTTCTCTCACTGTAGCCAATGCTACGATCTAGCTCCAACTATTCACCTTGCTATAATAGCCTAGTTACTTCGCAAAGTAACACACACTCGAGTATAACACTCTTTATATATATCAATGGAGCTCTCGAGTTTTTATCTCTCTCTAGGGGATAAAACTTTTTAGAGAAAGAGAGAAAGAAAAACTATTTGATCGAGTGAAGATGTTTTGGATCGATTGAAGACTATTGATGTTTCCGTGTAAGCTTCTGTATTTTGTTCTTCAATCGCCATCTTCATTTATAGCCTTCTATGAAGAGGTCTTCTAGCCGTTGGAAAGATGACCGCTTGAAGATCACTCTTCTTCTTCATGAAGAGCGCTTCTTGGTTGAGATGAGATAGACGTTGTGGATCTTCATCTCCTGAGAATACGTTGATCTCTATCTCCTTAATCTTCTCGTATTTGTTGTAACAATATCAAATTCCAGAGGAGATAATCTTCGTGCTTTTTGGTTGAACATCTTTGTAAGATCTTTATTGGCTGGTTGAGATCTTCACTTGATCATATCTTCTTGTTTGAGCAAATCTATCGTAGAAGATCTTCTTAGTGATTTGAAATCTTTTTAGCGTGCGACCTTGACTTCTTTGTTCCCTTGGAATTCATTTCAAGGACTTCGTCGTTTGAACACTCTAAACTCCTTGTCTTTCAAGGCCTTCCAAGGTTCTTTGAAGTGTCTTGTAAAACCTGCACTTTATTTAATCCAAACCACCAACCAAATCAAGGAACTCGATATATAATCAATAAATTGTTAGTGTATCAAACTACTTCATTTGTGTTTAAGTTTTTCATCATCAATACCTGTATAACTTTATAATCAAGGTGGAGTTTTCACACTTTTGAAGGTGACAACAAATTCAACCCTATAAATATGTATATTGGACCTTAAAGTTCTTGTTAGAATCTCCATTACTCACTTTACCAAAAAAAAATAAAACTCCATTACTCATCAAAGATCGTTTATTTTTCGGAGTCGCTCCTTTTATGTATCCCTTGAACTCACGTTGGACCCTTTTTCTTACGTTTTTTGCGGTAAACATTATCTTCTATGATGCAAAACATGTGATAAGCCTTGAGATTGTATAAGCAAGCATCTTCAAAGTATAAAGTTTCATGTTTGTAATTATCACATTCGGCACTTTGTGACCGCATCATTTTATGATGCAAAACATGTGATAAGCTTCAGATTGTATAAGCAAGCACCTTCAAAATATAAAGGTTCATGTTTGTAATTATCACATGATATTTTGTGACCGCATTATCCCTTGATGCAAAACTCAACTTCACATTTTCTTTGTTTTATCTCGAAATGAATACAAATTTAAAGTAAAAGTTCTTTTGTGTGCATGCTATCTCATACCTAAAAGAGTATATATGTTAGAAATATTGTGGTTTAGAGCGTACAATAAGAACATAAAAAGACCATCACTCATGTGTTTGTGTTGTAGATTATATACATTATCACGATACAAACTTCTTCCATAAAAAAAAGCTGGGTTTGTGAATGCTATATCTTGCAATCATCACTCGCTTGTCGTTCATCATCTATAGACATATACTCGTACCCTCGTACTGGAGTACTTACATAGTGATCATAACCCCCAACTTGAACCATTGGAATTTCGCGCAAACATTGTATACTCGTCCTCTCATACTGGAATTTTTAATCATATATGATCATGAGGATTTCTACCGTAGGCTTTGGTATGCACCTGCTAGCGTCCTACCACCTCATTAAGTGTACATAACCCTTGAAGTGCTTGTTTAGTTTGTCGTTGTAAGCACTTTCCTGAACTTTCAGTCACCATACGTTATTCTCAGCCTCATAACAATGCTACATCAATTGACAATTTCACCTTTTCGGGTGAAATTTGTTTTTTTTTTAATGGGTTGATCATTATTGTAAAGCAATTTTGCCTCAACTTCGTTCACACTTTTGGTGCACCATCCCGCACATCCACTATTATGTGAACTTTCATGGTTTTGTGATAGTTAGTATCATGCCTTCAAGATGAGCTTTATCACGAGCCCGATGTATCAAAGATTCCCCTGTCAAAGATCATTCGTATGTCATAAAAACGTCAAAATAGTTATTTTCTAGTGGGGCAACATTGGGGTCGTCAACGCCTACCATATATGGATCATATTGCTACTTAAGGTAGAAGAGAGTTACCAAAGGTAATGATACCAAAAACAATATAAATGGAATACTAGAATATTAATCAAAATAAAACTAATATAATGAAATAAATAATGTAATACCCGGAAATTTTAATTTCCGTTTAATACCGATCTAACCGGATTCCGATCCGCCAAACTTTATTCTTTTTAAATAAAATAAAGCAATATTAGTTTCTATCATTTTATGTGACCTAAATTCACATAAAATGATAAAAATGTCAACCGAATAGAAATTCGTATAATTCTTTTTAAAAACTCGAAGAGAAGTATCGTACGAGTAAAGACGCTTACTTTCAGCCCATCTTTTAAATTGAGGAGCAGGCCCAACAGCTGGCCCATTCATTCTTTTTTCAGCCAGCCCAAAGCCTTTCTTATTTCTTTTTCCACCAGGCCGGCCCAAGAAGGAAGAAGACCGCCTGCTGGAGTGGATCGTTGCCAGCCCAACCGCTTTAACCCTTTTCTTAACCTAATTAATCACCTTCTAATCTAAACCCTAAATACCCTATCCCGATCACTTCCTCCTTAACCTATTCTATCACTTTTATCCGGCAAGCACGTAACAAGAGCGACGTCTCTGCAACTCCGGCACCCTATCGCCAACTGATAACACGATTTATAGCATAGTTTTAGGTGCACATTTAGGTAGAATTCTCGCTCAATCATGCATTATCTAGCACTAGTCCAATACGTTTTGCACTCAAAACATGTATTTTGTCGAGATAGACGTCTACACGGACTTGTGTGCGTTTTGTAGGTATTTCGGGAAGTTTCGAGCCAAAACGACACGTTTGAGGGTCGCTCATTTAGAGGACACGTTTCCAAACTCATTAGAACGCAAGGCAAGGGCTGAGAAAGACTCAAGGAACCTTGCCAACACAGGCCATGCACCAAACCACAGCCTAATGATCCAAGGCGAAGTTTCTGCACAGAATCACGGTTCTCTGAAGAACCACGGCCGTGGAAATGACCGTGGATTTTGCCAGATTCTCATGACAGCTGTGTCACGACTCTCATGGCCAGCTCATGAAGAAATTGGTTATAAAAGTGGTCCTTGATAGTTGTTAGAGGCAGCTGGGATTTGGGTAGTTTGAGAGCAGCTCACATATTCTCCATTTTTCTTTGACAAAATATATTCCAAGAAGAAGAAGGACTTTTTCTAGGAAGGAAAGTGCAAGAAGAAGAAGAAAGGAGCCATTGCCATTGAAGAGGAGAGGAGAAGACACACTTAGCTCTTGTATTTTCGGATTTATTTCTAGAAGTTTTTGAACTCTTGAACCTTCCTTTGGAAGGGTTGTAAGTCGTTCTAATTTCATCTTCAGATTTAGATTGTGTTTGAAGTTCATTTGTTCATCTTCTTTCTCTCATTTTCTTGCAATGGAGGTTATGAATCTATGTTTGTTTGTTTTGATTTCTAATATGAATGTTGTAGGCTAGATTGATGTGATTCTAGGGTAAGGAAAGGATGGTTATGGCTAGATCTATGATAGGAGGAACTTAGATTTACCTTTGGATGATTTTTGTTTATGAACGTAGCTACTGTTAGGAATCACGGGTAGTTCTTGAAGAACCACGGTCGTGGTTTCTGTAGAACAAACCGTGGTTCTTCCTGGTTCGAAGGATCTTATCTTAGGTTCATAAAATTGTTGAAACCCTAAGTTTTTGCTGAGTTTAACCTACCCTAGGGTGTCCTAGTGTAGCGACTAAGTGTTAGGAGAGACTTACCCGGTAATCCTTGCCCTTAGAATCTAAAATAGCAAAACCTTAGGTAATGGTGAGCCTAATAAGCCGCCATCGGATTAAATGTGCTAGGATAGTTGATTAGGACTTCCCTTTCCGAGACTTACCCGGTGAGGATAGGTTAGACCCCTAATTAAACAATCCGGTTTGTGTTAAATTCCTCCCCTTAGGTTCTTAGAGACTTAACCGGTAATGAGACCTTAGGTGTGGATTAGTTGGATCATGAGACTTACCCGGTAATTGATCCCATTTTAGGAACACTTAATCCCAACATATCATAATCAATCCAAAGAATGAATAGATAACTTGAGTTTTATGCCATAACCGGAATTTCCAACCCCTAGAATCCGTCTTCCTTTTCTCTTGATCAATATCTCGTTTGACTCGTTTATTTGTGCTGATTTTTGGTTTGGTTTGATTTATTGCTTTGCATGAGTTATGACCCTTGCTTGATGACCATAAAAACCAACAAAAACATTGAGTTTTCCATTTTCTTTGTTCCTCATCTTGTCTTAGCCTAGATTTACACTATTTTTGATCATTGCTTGACTCGATTTCACCTTAGTCTTTGAGTTCGACCTCGGAATACTTACCTTTCTACATAACGATCCGTACACTGCGGGTTTCGCTAGGTAGTTTAGGATTTAGTTCGAGTTTATAAATGTAAAGCTTTTTGTGCTACCTTTCTAGCGTGACAAGTTTTTGGCGCCGTTGCCGGGGACTAGGTCTAGATTGAGTCATTTCGTGATTGTTTATAGTGTAGATCTTTCTTGTTGCTTTTGATCTCTCTTTGGTGTGTGTCTTTGCTTTTCAGGACACCTCTTACTCTTTAGGTGTATGCGAAGATCTCGTGGCAAGGATTTAGCTCCATTCGATCCCGAACCGGAGAAAACCCTTAGATCTAGATCCAAGAGCATTCGAAAAGAGAAAGAGATGGCCGGTAGGAATCTCCAAGCTGAGTTGGATGAAGCCTTAGAGCAAATTAGGCTAAGAGATGAGCTCTTGGAGGAAGAAAGGAGACTTGCCAATGAGAGGCAAGAGGCAACTAGGAGGGAGATTGAGGAGATTAGGCAAGCACTTGTGCAAAGGGAGCTTAACCGTCAACAACCTCCTCCACCTCCACCACAACCGCAGCCGGCGGTGAACGTTAGGGTTGTGCCCATTGCTATGGATGAGCCACAAACATTGGGGCAACGTATGGATCCGGCACAAAGAGCACACCGACCGGGTGTGAATCTAGGAGATCCCGCAGCCCATGATTACGAGCTCCGCCCTTAAGTTCTACAAATGATCCGGCATAACCAATTTGGAGGGATGGAAGGAGAGTCTCCTCACCAACATTTGATGAACTATGAGATTTTGATGGAGACTCTTAGACCGCCGAGATTGGAGAGCAACAACCATAAGCTAAGGGCTTTCTCCTTCTCTCTTAAGGACAAGGCCTTAGCTTGGTATCAATCTATTCCACAAGGGAGAGTTGGTACTTGGGAGGAGATGACAACCGAGTTCTTGACCAAGTTCTTCCCACCTTCCAAGACTACCGAATTAAGGGGAAAGATCAATGCCTTTGTGATGAGGGATAGAGAAAGTTTGTTCAAGTCTTGGGAGAGATTCAAAGACCTTCTCCTAGATTGCCCACACCATGGTATACCGAAGATTGAGCTATTGGAGATCTACTTCAAGGGGCTTGATGAAGATAGCCAATTCAAGCTTCAATCTCTTTCCGGTGGGACATTTATGGAGAAACATGTAGATGATGCTTGGGAGTTTGTGGAGAAGCAAGCTCTAGTGATTGAGAAATACTCCCATAGGAAGAGTGAAGGGAGAAAGGCGGGAGCATATGAGGTGAGCGAAGTCACCATGAGCAATTTCAAGCTTGACGCCATCAACAATGAGTTGAAGTCCTTGAGAGAGTTGTGCACTACCACCTTGAAGAGCCAAGCAACTCCTCAAGCACCTCCACGAGCCAACTTGTCTTCCAAGGAGGAAGATGTGAATTATATGGGAAGGAGCAACTTCAACAATTACCAAGGCCCAAGAAATTTCAACAACAACCGGCAATTCAACAATTACCGGCCAAACCACAACCATCCCGGGTTTTCTTACTCTAATCCGGATGGAGCCTTGAACCCTCCCGCCTCCACAAGCACAACTCCACCACAAAGAGCTTCACAAGAACCTCCACCCGGTTTTACTCAACCTTCAAAGGATAGAACCGAAGTCATGTTTGAACAATTGCTAGGAAGATTGAGTGGACTTGAGAGCACCGTTACTTCAATTTCTAAGGCTCAAAAGGTCTTGGAAGCACAAGTCTTTCAAAAGGCGGGTGAGGCACATAGAGATCCGGGAAAGCTTCCCGGAAGAACCGAAGACAACCCAAGAGGCCAAGTTTTGGCTATCACAACAAGGAGTGGGTTGAGTATGAAGGATCCTTTGCCCAAGGACCAAGCTAAGGGGAGTCAAGTAGTGGTAGAAGAGGGAAGAAAGCAAGATGATGGAGGCAAGAGCAAGGATGTAGAGCCAACTTATGTAGCACCGCCTCCATACAAGCCACCACTACCGTTCCCACAATCAAGAGCAAGAGCTCGTTTGGACAATCACTTTGGTAAGTTCCTTGAACTAATGTCCAAGTTACATATTAACATTCCGTTCATGGATGCCATCTTAGGAATGCCGGCATACGGAAAATTTTTGAAAGAAATACTCTCCAACAAAAGGAAGTTGGAGGAGTATGGGGAGATTAGGATGACCAAGAGATCCTCGGAGTTAATCCAAACAATGAAGGAGGCAATGCCTCCCAAGCTAAGGGATCCGGGCTCTTTTTGTGTTCCGATTGGAGTAGGAGACGTGAAGTACGAAGCCCTTTGTGATCTTGGAGCAAGTGTAAGCATCATACCGCTTGCACTTAGCAACAAGGTCGGGTTAGGAGAGCCAAAGCCGGTCAAGATGACCCTCTATATGGCGGACCGTTCTATCACTCATCCAGTTGGGATTCTTGAGGACATTCCGGTGCAATTGGGAGGATTCTATGTGCCTATTGACTTTGTAGTGTTGGACATTCCGGCGGATTACCCGGTTCCCATCATCCTAGGAAGACCTTTCTTAGCTACCTCCGGATGTTTAGTGGATTGCAAGAACGGGACTCTCTCCTTCAACATTGGAGAGGAGAACATCAAGTTCAAGCTGTCCACAATGATGAAAGGGCCAACCCTTGATGAAGATATCTTCAACATAGTCGAGCAAGAAGAATCTAGAGAAATGGTGAGCTCGATTTTGATCAAGGATCCCTTGGAAAAGGTTCTTACCTTGAGTATGATGGAGGAGGACATTGAGGAGGAATGCAATGAAGAGATCAAGGCCTTGGAGGTTTTGGAAGAAGAGCCAAGAGTTGGATTTGGGAGCCATGAAGAAATTGTGAACAGCTGCAAATTCCACGGTCGAGATTTGGGTTCCACGGCCGTCAAACTCTCTGGACAACTCCAAGAAGCAAGCTTGGCAAGAACCACGGTCGTGGAAGTTGAGCCAACCGTGATTCCAACCGTGGTTTCCCCTGAATCAGCTCTTGATGATGATCAAGCTTCTAGGAGCCAAGGAGAGTCTTCATTTGCCTTGGATTCATCTCATCCAATCTTATTTGGATCGTCTTCAACCGATAAAGGTCCTCCCTCTCTTGAACTCAAACCCCTCCCCTCTCATTTAAAGTATGCATTCCTTGGTGATAATTCTACATATCCGGTGATTGTTAATGCATGCTTGAGTGATGATGAACTTGCTAAATTGCTGCATGAACTAAGATTGCATAGGAAAGCCATTGGTTATACTATTGATGATTTGGTTGGCATTAAGCCATCTTTGTGCATGCATAAGATAATGATGGAAGATAACCACAAACCCTCTATTGAACATCAAAGGAGATTGAATCCTATAATGAAAGAGGTGGTCAAGAAGGAAATCATTAAGTTGCTAGATGCGGGAATTATCTACCCTATCTCGGATAGTAAGTGGGTTAGCCCCGTTCATGTAGTACCTAAGAAGGGTGGAATGACGGTAGTAACTAATGAGAACAATGAACTAATACCAATTAGGACGGTCACGGGATGGAAAATGTGTATAGATTATAGGAAATTGAACATGGCCTCTAGGAAAGATCACTTTCCCCTCCCCTTCATTGACCAAATGCTAGAAAGATTAGCTCAACACTCTCACTTTTGCTATCTAGATGGGTATAGTGGATTCTTCCAAATCCCTATCCACCCCGATGACCAAGAGAAAACAACTTTTACATGTCCATGGGGTACATTTGCATATAGGAGAATGCCATTTGGGTTGTGTAATGCACCCGCCACCTTTCAAAGGTGTATGATGGCTATCTTTTCGGAATACATAGAAAATATCATGGAAGTGTTCATGGATGATTTCTCTGTTTACTTTCTTCTTTTGATAATTGCTTGGCTAATTTGTCATTGGTGTTGCAAAGATGTGAGGAAACAAATCTTGTCTTAAATTGGGAAAAATGCCACTTCATGGTAAGTGAAGGGATTGTGTTAGGACACTTGGTGTCTAACCGTGGCATTGAGGTTGATAGGGCTAAGATTGAAACAATAGAGAAGTTGCCACCACCTACCTCGGTGAAGGGGGTAAGGAGTTTCTTAGGGCATGCCGGTTTTTACCGGAGGTTTATTCAAGATTTCTCTAAAATTTCTAAGCCTCTCACTAACCTACTAATGAAAGATGTTGATTTTGTGTTTTCCAAAGATTGTCTTGAAGCGTTTTGTAGGTTGAAGAACGCCTTGATCTCCGCACCTATCATGCAACCTCCGGATTGGAGTCTACCATTTGAGATTATGTGCGATGCAAGTGATGTGGCCGTTGGGGCCGTTTTGGGGCAAAGGAAAGAAGGGCGCACTCATGCTATTTACTATGCTAGCAAGACGCTAGATGATGCCCAACTCAATTATGCTACTACCGAGAAGGAGTTGTTAGCGGTAGTGTATGCATTTGAGAAGTTCCGCTCGTACCTTGTTGGAGCGAAGGTCATAGTTTACACGGATCATGCGGCGATCCGTTATCTACTTATAAAGAAGGATGCCAAGCCAAGGTTGATTCGGTGGATCCTTCTTCTTCAAGAGTTTGATTTGGAGATAAGAGATAAGAAGGGATCCGAGAACTCGGTGGCGGATCACCTTAGTAGACTCCCACCATTGGAGCTTGGGAAAGACAACATTCCGATAGATGACTCGTTCCGGGATGAACAATTGCAAATGGTGGAAGAATGCTTGTTCCAAGTGGCTAGAGGAAGTGAGCCATGGTATGCCGACATTGTGAATTACTTGGTGTGTGAGGAAGTGCCTCCCGGATTATCATATTCACAAAGGAAGAAGTTCTTCAACGATGTAAGGCATTACTATTGGAGCGAGCCACTTCTATTCAAGAGAGGCCCGGATGGGGTGCTTAGAAGATGCATACCGGAAGATGAAATGGAGAGTGTGATCCGGCATTGTCACTCCCTACCATGTGGAGGCCATGCTAGCTCACACAAAACGTGTGCCAAGGTATTGCAATCCGGTTTTTATTGGCCTAACTTGTTTAGAGATGTGCAAGGTTTTGTAGCGGCATGTGACGCTTGCCAAAGAACGGGGAACATCTCAAGGAGGAATGAAATGCCCTTCAACAACATCCAAGAAGTTGAGATTTTTGATGTGTGGGGTGTAGACTTCATGGGACCATTCCCTTCTTCATGTGGCAATCTATTCATCCTATTGGCGGTGGACTATGTGTCAAGATGGGTAGAGGCAATCGCCTCTCCTACGAATGATGCCAAGGTGGTGGTGCGGTTCTTCAACCGAGTGATCTTCCCTAGGTTTGGAACACCAAGGGTGATCATTAGTGATGGAGGGAAGCACTTCACAAATAGGAATTTTGGAGCACTTTTGGCCAAGTATGGGGTGACTCATAAAGTGGCCACACCCTACCACCCCCAAACTAGTGGCCAAGTGGAGATCTCCAACCGAGAAATTAAGGCCATCCTCGAGAAGACGGTGTCTAGAACAAGGAAGGATTGGGCCATGAAGCTCAATGACGCACTATGGGCATATAGAACCGCCTTCAAGACACCTATTGGCACCACTCCCTACAAATTGGTCTATGGCAAGTCTTGCCATCTTCCGGTGGAAATGGAGCATAGAGCTTATTGGGCCATTAAGTGGCTAAATTTTGACCTCAAGGAGGCGGGAGAGAAGAGATTGCTTGATATCAATGCCCTTGAGGAACTCCGGTTGGAAGCTTATGAGAATGCCCGGATTTACAAGGAGAGAACCAAAAAGTGGCATGACAAGAGGATCATTCCAAAAGAGTTAAGTGAAGGAGATCTTGTCCTTCTCTTCAACTCGAGGCTAAGGCTCTTTCCCGGAAAGCTCAAATCAAGATGGACCGGGCCATATGTGGTAAAGAAGATCTTTCCCCATGGAGCTATTGAGATAGGAGGGGAGCATTATGGAGATTTCAAAGTGAATGGGCATCGCTTGAAGAAGTACATTCCGGGAGCCCCAATAGACATGATCGCCCCGCTTCACCTTGCATAAACGCTCCCGAGTTTGGTCAAGCTAATGACCTTAAAGAAGCGCTTGGTGGGAGGCAACCCATCGGTAACATTTTTTCTTCATTTTAGCTTAGATTTTTCTGTTTTTGTGTGCTTTGTGTGTTTTGTCTATTCTATGTGTGCTAGAACATTAGTGGCATTGGAAGCCTTTCTTGGAAATGATGATGATGAAACCCTCACTAATCATGGGTGGAGCGGACGCGGAACTTGGACGGCTAGCGGTGCCTAGCGCGGGTTTCAAAGCTTGAAGGATGCTTAGAGCTCCCTACCATGGTTGAAAGGATCATCCAACATCAATCCTCTTAGGAATTCCCAAATACCGAAGAAAACCATTTTACATTGTGAGAACCTTCTTTCACTCTCTTTACTTGAATACCACATTGAGGACAATGTGTTTCTAAGTATGGGGTGGGGTTTGCATGATCCTTTGCATGATGAGCATCTAGGATAGGTTAATATTTGCACATATCTTGCATTGTACATACTTAAATCGAAAATTCCATAAAAATCAGAAAATTTAAAAATTTTTTGTGCTTTCTAGGCTTGGATATGATCCTAATGATGAAACTTGTCTTGTGATTGGCTATGAATGGCCTTATGTGTTGAATTGATAAATGCATATGTGGACTTGAACTACTTCTCTTGAATTCCATGAATGACTTGAGGTCATGATGATTGCCTAGAATGGATTGAGTATTGAAAATCGAAATTACATGATAGTTCTTGCATACCATCTAGGAATGAATAAGGCACTTCATCTTTCTCTACTTCTCATCTTGATCATGATTGCTTGAGCACCTCAACTGATATAAAATTTGACCTCCTTTTAAAACCCATCCGGGAATAGGAGCATGCTAGTGTGTTTGAATGTGTAAAAAGCAAGTGCGGGGTGAAGATGTAATGAAAAGAATGTCGTGAATGGAATGCTGAAATTATTGTGGAAGTGTAGCCAAAATAGGTTTGGGGGCGTTGGTTTAAATGACAAGTAACTCGGTACACTTCACATAATCGGGTGTTGGTGCCTTGCCAAAGTCAAATGAGCCAATAGCCCTAACGAGCTTTGGTATGTGTGCCCGGTGTGGATGCACCTCGAAAAAGAGAAAAAGCCCGAGGATGGCTAATCACCGAGATTTCGGCTATTGTACACCAATGCCATTGTCTCAAAAATGAGCTAAAGAAAAAGAAATGAAAGCAAGATAGGGAAAGATATGCACTTGGGGGAAGTTGATCGAGGACAAGGAAGTGAAGTTAGTTCCATTCCCGGATTAGCATCACATACCTAGAAAATTCCCCTCCCCAATTGAAACGTTTCTTAGCCTTTTATTTCACAAGCCCTTATGACCTACTTGCATGTTTGTAAGACTTAGTAATCTAGATTGGATAGACTCTTGATCTTCTTGACATCTCCGTCCTCCCAACTCATGCATGTTTTTGAGTTAAGTACAATTGTCTTTCCATGACTTTATTGTTTGATACATAATTGCTTATTCAATTGCCATTGATCATGACTATGAAGGTGATCCAACAGTAGAAGCACAAAACCAAAAAGATTTTGCCATTTTTCTGCATATATAAATCATGTCATCTCTTAGTCTATAGTTGGGAATTTGCTCGGGGACGAGCAAACCTTAAGTATGGGGTATTTTGATAACACGATTTATAGCATAGTTTTAGGTGCACATTTAGGTAGAATTCTCGCTCAATCATGCATTATCTAGCACTAGTCCAATACGTTTTGCACTCAAAACATGTATTTTGTCGAGATAGACGTCTACACGGACTTGTGTGCGTTTTGTAGGTATTTCGGGAAGTTTCGAGCCAAAACGACACGTTTGAGGGTCGCTCATTTAGAGGACACGTTTCCAAACTCATTAGAACGCAAGGCAAGGGCTGAGAAAGACTCAAGGAACCTTGCCAACACAGGCCATGCACCAAACCACAACCTAATGATCCAAGGCGAAGTTTCTGCACAGAATCACGGTTCTCTGAAGAACCACGGCCGTGGAAATGACCGTGGATTTTGCCAGATTCTCGTGACAGCTGTGCCACGACTCTCATGGCCAGCTCATGAAGAAATTGGTTATAAAAGTGGTCCTTGATAGTTGTTAGAGGCAGCTGGGATTTGGGTAGTTTGAGAGCAGCTCACATATTCTCCATTTTTCTTTGACAAAATATATTCCAAGAAGAAGAAGGACTTTTTCTAGGAAGGAAAGTGCAAGAAGAAGAAGAAAGGAGCCATTGCCATTGAAGAGGAGAGGAGAAGACACACTTAGCTCTTGTATTTTCGGATTTATTTCTAGAAGTTTTTGAACTCTTGAACCTTCCTTTGGAAGGGTTGTAAGTCGTTCTAATTTCATCTTCAGATTTAGATTGTGTTTGAAGTTCATTTGTTCATCTTCTTTCTCTCATTTTCTTGCAATGGAGGTTATGAATCTATGCTTGTTTGTTTTGATTTCTAATATGAATGTTGTAGGCTAGATTGATGTGATTCTAGGGTAAGGAAAGGATGGTTATGGCTAGATCTATGATAGGAGGAACTTAGATTTACCTTTGGATGATTTTTGTTTATGAACGTAGCTACTGTTAGGAATCACGGGTAGTTCTTGAAGAACCACGGTCGTGGTTTCTGTAGAACAAACCGTGGTTCTTCCTGGTTCGAAGGATCTTATCTTAGGTTCATAAAATTGTTGAAACCCTAAGTTTTTGCTGAGTTTAACCTACCCTAGGGTGTCCTAGTGTAGCGACTAAGTGTTAGGAGAGACTTACCCGGTAATCCTTGCCCTTAGAATCTAAAATAGCAAAACCTTAGGTAATGGTGAGCCTAATAAGCCGCCATCGGATTAAATGTGCTAGGATAGTTGATTAGGACTTCCCTTTCCGAGACTTACCCGGTGAGGATAGGTTAGACCCCTAATTAAACAATCCGGTTTGTGTTAAATTCCTCCCCTTAGGTTCTTAGAGACTTAACCGGTAATGAGACCTTAGGTGTGGATTAGTTGGATCATGAGACTTACCCGGTAATTGATCCCATTTTAGGAACACTTAATCCCAACATATCATAATCAATCCAAAGAATGAATAGATAACTTGAGTTTTATGCCATAACCGGAATTTCCAACCCCTAGAATCCGTCTTCCTTTTCTCTTGATCAATATCTCGTTTGACTCGTTTATTTGTGCTGATTTTTGGTTTGGTTTGATTTATTGCTTTGCATGAGTTATGACCCTTGCTTGATGACCATAAAAACCAACAAAAACATTGAGTTTTCCATTTTCTTTGTTCCTCATCTTGTCTTAGCCTAGATTTACACTATTTTTGATCATTGCTTGACTCGATTTCACCTTAGTCTTTGAGTTCGACCTCGGAATACTTACCTTTCTACATAACGATCCGTACACTGCGGGTTTCGCTAGGTAGTTTAGGATTTAGTTCGAGTTTATAAATGTAAAGCTTTTTGTGCTACCTTTCTAGCGTGACACCAACACAGGTGGAACAGACCAATCGGGACACCGCCGACCCCGTCAGGATAGTCGCTGCAACATCGAGCTCCTCTTCAAGACGATAACGCCGAAAAGAACAAGCTTCTCAGCCGGGACCGCGGGCCTGCACAGACTTGCCCGATATTGACCAACCTCACTACTGCCGCCTTAACCTATTCTGTTTTGGCTTAGGCGCCTGGAGATCGAGCGCCACTGCTACCGCCTGGAGTTTAGACACCACCGCCCCGCCGGAGACGTCACCAAGACCGCTACTCCCTCCCAACTGCAGCCATAGTCGCCACCACTGGATCGGAACCGACTACTTACATACGACTCCGGTAAGCCAAACCATTTGACCCTTGTTGATTCGTTACTTCCGCACTTTCTAACCGGTTGTTATGCGGCATCGTCGACCCTCCGGGTGGCTGGCGCAACGCAGGCTCGACAGGACTCTCCTTGGGGCTGCTTCGATTGACTTCAGCCTCGGTTTACCCTCTGCAAAGGCGCAACGGAGGTGCTGACTGGTGAGTTGTGTTTCTCCTCAGTGTAGTGCATATGTATCTGTTTATATATATATATATATATATATATGTGGCCGTACAGTTTATATGTATATATTTTATATAAATATATGATGGAGAGTGTATATATATATATATTAAAATAAGTGTAGTATATATGCATAAGTATA
Organism: Fagopyrum homotropicum; assembly: GCA_033239125.1. NCBI lineage: Eukaryota > Viridiplantae > Streptophyta > Magnoliopsida > Caryophyllales > Polygonaceae > Fagopyrum > Fagopyrum homotropicum. The sequence continues at coordinate 28,499,171 of BSWB01000004.1, forward strand.
TATGTAGATGGGGAAGGGCTAGAGTCATGGATAATTGTAGCAGTGCAGTGTACCTAAATATATGTATATATAGAAGTAGGATTTGAAAGAGATAAGTATACAAACAAATACGGATTAGCAGTGTACATATATACGTATTTATAGTTTTACGAGTTGGAAGAGATGAGTATATATATATATATATATATATATATATATATATATATATATATATATATATATATATATATATGAATAGGTGCGTGTATGTGTATATATAGATGTATAAGAATGGATATGTGTAGGGTTATATATATAAGCGTAAGAGTGATATGAATATGCAAGTATATATATAAATATATATATATATATATATATATATATATATAGGTATAAGTGTAGGATATATATATATAAGTATATATATATATATAGGTAAATAGGTGTCCTTAATTAGAACCTTATTTGTAAATGGGTAGGAACTTGCGGTATAGTAATAACTGAGAAGAGTTAAAGTTTATAGTTAGTACGGCCGGAGTAGTGTACTCTAGGTTGAGAGTTCTGGGACCAGGGGTAAAATAGTCTTTTGCCTTAAGAGAGTTGTATGTTCGTTTTTTTTTCTCTTTATGAGATTTCACCTCTTAGAAGTTTATAACTTCTAAGAGTAGGGGATGTGATTTTGATCCACATGGCTTGTTTGACAGGCGTTTGAGTTACCACGAGTACGGACCAAGTTGAGATTGTTAGAGTGTAATTTGATTCAGGTAAGTCCTTGTGACTTACTTAGCTAGTTTCTGGATGTTGGTTGAGTGATAATATTGGTGTGTGTGATGTGTGTTTATAATAATAACTTGATAGGCGACTGTTATTATTATTATTATATTTTAAGGCCCAAGTGTATGTATAACGGGCCGTGACATCACTGCCCAGCTTTGCCAGGAGACTGAGAGGTTCTCTATACCCATACCATACAGGTACAAGGTGAGATGCATCGGATCTATTCCTGATGGTTACACGGGGGCGGAGACGAGGTTTGGGAATCTCTCGTGTCACAAAAAAATAAGTATCATTAATAAGAGTGAATGACCTAAGTAAAGATAATACATGGATTGTTTGAAAGCATGTTGAGTGTGTACTTTTGCTATGTGTGTGTTTGCTATTATTATTCTTCTAATGTTTAGATAACTAGCTAATGGTTGTTCTGTTGTATTTTTAGATTTACCGCAGGTTAGAGAAGCAGCTGAGTGATCCGGAAGTAGTGGTCAGCGGGTCTCCGTACTCCTTAGAGTGGGGTTGGGTGTTATCTTGTTTAGATAACAAGTGTTTGAGTTACCACGAGTACGAAACGAGTTGAGATTGTTAGAGTGTGATTTGATTCAGGTAAGTCCTTGTGACTTACTTAGCTAGTTTCTGGATGTTGGTTGAGTGATAATAGTGGTGTGTGTGATGCGTGTTTATAATGTTAAATTGATAGGCGACTATTATTATTATTATATTTTAAGGCCCAAGTGTATGTATAACGGGCCGTGACATCACTGCCCAGCTCTGCCAGGAGACTGGGAGGTTCTATATACCTAGACCATACAGGTACAAGGTGAGATGCATCGGATCCATTCCTGATGGTTACACGGGGACGGAGGCGAGGTTTGGGAATCCCTCGTGTCACAAAAAAATAAGTATCATTAATAAGAGTGAATGACCTAAGTAAAGATAATATATGGATTGTTTGAAAGCATGATGAGTGTGTACTTTTGCTATGTGTGTGTTATTATTATTCTTCTAATGTTTAGATAACTAGCTAATGGTTGTTCTGTTGTGTTTTTAGATTCACCGCAGGTTAGAGATGCAGCTGAGTGATCCGGAAGTAGTGGTCAGCTGGGTCTCCGTACTCCTTAGAGTGGGGTTGGGTGTTATCTTGTTGTTTTTCTTCTTCTTGTTAAAGACAGTTAGACTCTTCTGTTGCTTAAGTACTATAGGCTGTTAGACGTTGTTGCATTCATTCCTTTAAAAATACATTTTTTATGACTTTCGGTTTTTCTTATTTGTGTCTTGTTGCAAGATCCTAGTAATATTGTTGTCAAACTGAGGTTGGGACCCATTGTGAGGTCCTAACCAGTAATGTCCCGAGTTCTGAGAATTCGAGGTGTTACAACATGGTATCAGAGCTCTAGGTTGACAACAATGGCACTTAAAATCTTCTAAAAGACCGAATAAGTACTTAAACAGAACCCGAAAAGGGATCTGAGTTTTAAAAAGGACTTTTAGTTTTCAAATGCATGCATAGTCTGGTTGGGGATAGAAAAGTACGGCTGACCAACACTACTACCGCGGATCTCAGTATGTTTAATATGGACTTTAGATTTTTACTTTATGTTGACTTATTAGCTTGATTATAAAGATATGTAGTATAGATAAATATATGCCGAAAATTAGTAGAAATTATAGTTATGTTATGTCCTTGACAGAGATAACATAATGAGTTTCTCACCCCTTTGACACATCTAAGTAGATTTTGAAGGGTGTCAACGTGAGGATTAGTATGCACCTCTTATGTGCATTAGGGTAGACAAACGACGGACAACTTCTTCGAGCTTGTTGAGGAACGTAGAGACGGAAAAAAGTGAAGACTAAAAGACAACACCAACGACGATGACAAGAAGGGACCCCGAGTTAACTCAATAAGACCAAATGAAGAAAATACATGAGTGTAGTTCCGGAAAAGCGTTTGATGACCGTCAAATGTACAAATTGGAAGAGACAACCAATAGGTTCTTTCAAGTGTGGTGTAAAGAAGTGTTACAAACAAAGTGGATACATTCAGAAACACACATGGGCATGAAAGTCAAGGTGAAATATAGTAGCGATCCAGACAAGAAGCATTGAATCTAAGCTTACTGACGGACCAGAAGGTGAAAGTTTGAGGCTAGAAGCAGAGCGGAAGATGATCACTCTCGACAAGCTACTTGCCACCACAGTCAAGATGGGAAACCGAGACAAACATAAGTGTAGGAGTCAAGATGAGATACATTGTCCATCCCGATACGAAAAATTAAAGAGCCGAAAAAGGAAAACTTACAGGTTGCTAGAAAGGGGGAGGCAGATGTCACCGACATGGAAGTGGTGTAACCTCCTAGAATACACAAGAATTACAACAAGGATCGGGATACAACAAAGACCGGATTTCTATAAAGGCGAAAGTAGAAGCAACACCCCAAGGGAGGAGGGTGTAAGAGAATGGTCTTGGTGAGAAAGAGGGCCTCTAATAATTTATCACTCACGAAGGGATTTAAGCTAATAACACTATCGGGTCATAACAGAGAATCGCCAGTGGACAATAACTCGGGTAAAAAGTATCACGGAGAAATGCCTACAAGTTATCGTAGAAGAATTTATAAGTCCGTTGATGGAAGACAAAGATACAACTATACTCGTAAGAGTATAGTACTCTTATAGGAGTGTAAATTGTAGAAGGAGCTAAAGGAGTATAAATGGAAGAGATATATTTTCACCTTGTATATCAAACCTCAAAAGAGATAGAAGAAAAGTAAGTCTACGATCTTATAGAAGGTCAACTACAGACAAATGGGTAACAATAGAGAATTTACACGTACTAGCTAACTAGCGATGGTTGGTTGACATATAAGAAGAATAACCACAAGGTTATAAAGGAATTTTACCGACATCTGGTGAATTTCTTCCATAGATCAATGACGACAATGGTGAAGTTAAATCAATACAAGTACTAGTAGCCTTGATGGTAACATTGAATGAGTCCAATATGATAACTCTACTAAAGAAATTAAAGAGAAGCTCTTGACGGTCGGTAATGACCATTGATGATAGTAATGGTGTAAAGGGAATTGTTGTGAGTAGTTAATTTACTACTGACTATGAAAAGATACATATCAAAGTTAGTATGAAGGAATCCTTGTAAGAAGAACTAGAAGAGTAAGAAGAAACAGAGAAGAAATAGATGACTGTGAACATGTTCTATGTCTTAGCATTCCACACAAGTAGGACTGATGGTGCTCCTCCGAGAAAAGGTGGGGTCAAATTGTCTAAATTGACAAGGGAAACCCTTGTGATTAAAGATGTGACACAGAATAATTGGAATTTCAAAAGCGGCACAAACATAGAGAGTATGATTTAAAGCCTTGGTGAAATGTGTGGTCGAGTTGTGAGGTGATTGCAGATGGAATCTACATGTTGGCTAGAACAGACATGACAAGGAGTAAAGTTGAATGACTGTTGTATGGATCCGGTATTGCCCCAATAAGATGATTACAGAAAAGTGTGCATATAAAAGTTTAATGAGAAATGGAGGTACTCCAATGAAAATTCAAGCTGGACTGATGACATAAGAGTTGATGAAAGAAATAAGACCAACCAACGCGGTCCGTAAGGCGTATACGAAGAAACTCAAAGGGATTTAACTATCCTACAGGTGATAAAGATTTAAAAGAAGGTAAAACGACATGAGTATAAGGAAAACATAATAAATGCGATGCGAGGAATTAGACTTTTGAGAAAATCATATGCATATGATATTTGTACACAAAGGGTACAGATGACTTTGTGGTATACAATGACATATCCAAGCTGAGCTTGGGTGTGTTTTGATGCAGAGGGGTAAGGTCATAGCCTATGCGTTTTGACAGTTGAAGACGTATGAGGAGAACTACCCTACACACGATCTAAAGTTAGCGGTAGTAGTCCATGCTCTTAAGATCTAGCGTCACTGTCTCTATATGGTGCAACATGTCAGATCTTCATAGACCATAAGAGTCTGAAGTACATACTCAAGCAGCGGGAGTTGAATAACCACCAGAGGCGGTGGTTAGAGTTGATCAAGGATTTCAACCTTGAGATTCTCTACCACCCCGGAAAGGAGAATGTAGTAGCTGACACTTTGAGCCGGAAGACGCCTCGGGAGAAGGCGATAGCCCGGTTGACAGTACAACCACAGTTGCAGAGAGATTTGGCTTGGTTAGAGATAGAGATTCAGTTTCCAGATACAGCTAGTCAGTTGGCTACTTTGGAGTTACTTCCTGATCTGTTGTGGGAGATCCTACAGAAGCAGGAGACTTGCACACCTTGACCAGGATCCGAGACAGGATGTCTCGAGGTGAGACACCTCAGTTCACTATTGGTGTTGATGGAGTGATGAGACGTCAGAACCGCGTTTGTGTGCCATCAAACAGTGAGTTGAGACAGAGGATACTAGGTGAGGCTCATGCTACCTCATACTCAGTACATCTTGGAGTGAGTAAGATGTACAAGGATGTGAGACGTTCCTTCCGGAGGGGTGGTTTGAAGCCCGACGTGGCTCGGTATGTAGCTCAGTGTGCGACCTGTCAGCGGGTCAAGATTGAGATTCGCAGGTCCGGAGGAGAGCTCCACCTACTACCAGTACCATAGTGGAAGTAGGAGGATATATCGATGGATTTTGTCACGGGATTGAGACTCAGCAGAGGTTTTGATGCTATTTGGGTGGTAGTAGACCGTCTGACAAAGACCGCACGTTTCATTCCGATTAAGGAGATGTGGCCGGTAAGTCGTCTAGCTGAGGAGTTTACCAGACATATTGTGAGACTCCATGGAGTACCAAAGACTATCGTCTCCGACAGGGATGGACGCTTCACCTTGAGATTTGGGCAGCAGGTACATACTGCTTCGGGGACGAGTTTCCACTTTACCACTGTTTATCACCCACAGACCGACAGTCAGTCTAAGAGGACTATCCAGATGTTAGAGGACATACTGCGAGCATGTGTACTGGATTGTGGACATGTATGACCAAATCACCTTCCACTAGTAGAGTTTTCATATAATATCAGTTGACACGCGTCTATTGGGATGACCCCTTATGAGGCTTTGTATGGGCGGAGATGTCGCACGCCATTGTGGTGGGATGAGCCTAGCAGAGCTAATGGAGTAGCTCCAGATCTGATACAGGATGACATCGCTCAGATTTCCCTGGTCCGAGAGCGGATGTTAGCAGCTCAGAGTCGCCAGAAATCCTACGCCGATAAAAGGCGTCGACCCTTGGAGTTTAGGGTGGGTTCCCAGGTGTGGTTGAGAGTGTCACCGACGAGAGGAGTCCGGTGTTTCAACATTAAGGGGAAGCCGAGTTCCCGTTATGTCGGACCTTTTGAGATCTTGGAGAGAGTTGGAGAGGTTGCCTACCGATTAGCACTACCGTCGAGACTAGAGGGTGTCCATCCGGTCTTCCATGTATCTCAGTTGAGAGAGTACATCCCAGACCCGAGACACGTCATCAGCCATGAGGATCTGATAGTTGAGCCAAATCATACTTTTGTGGAGTACCCGATAGCTGTCTTGGAGCGCTGTACTAGACGTCTGCGGTGCAAGGAGATACCGATGTTGAGGATCCAGTGGTCTAGACGAGGAGCCAATGAGACCACTTGGGAGACAGAAGAGAGTATTAGGCGTAATTATCCCGAGTTTTGTGCGGGGTTAGCTACTACTTCTGTACCGACGAGTTAGTACTCGGATGCTGTTTTGTTTGACTTTTCATGTTTTCCTTGGATTGAGTGATTGTGTTTTATGTGATGTGTGCCTAAGTATAATGATTGAGTAGTTGCATGTTAGAAAATGGGACTTAATAAAACCAAGTTATACAAAGAAAGTCGTTTAGTTTGATACTTTATTCTAAGTTTCGGGACGGAACTTATTTTAAGGGGGCACTGATGTAATACCCGGAAATTTTAATTTCCGTTTAATACCAATCTAACCGGATTCCGATCCGCCAAACTTTATTGTTTTTAAATAAAATAAAGAAATATTAGTTTCTATCATTTTATGTGACCTAAATTCACATAAAATGATAAAAATGTCAACCGAATAAAAATTCGTATAATTCTTTTTAAAAACTCGAAGAGCGGTATCGTACGAGTAACGACGCTTACTTTCAGCCCATCTTTTAAATTGAGGAGCATGCCCAACAGCTGGCCCATTCATTCTTTTTTCAGCCAGCCCAAAGCCTTCCTTATTTCTTTTTCCACCGGGCCGGCCCAAGGAGGAAAAAGACCGCCTGTTGGAGTGGATCGTTGCCAGCCCAACCGCTTTAACCCTTTTCTTAACCTAATTAGTCACCCTCTAATCTAAACCCTAATTACCCTATCTCGATCACTTCCTCCTTAACCTATCCTATCACTTTCATCCGGCAAGCACGTAACAAGAGCGACGTCTTTGTAACTCCGGCACCCTATCGCCAACACAGGTGGAACAGACCAATCGGGACACCGCCGACCCCGACAGGATGGTCGCTGCAGCATCGAGCTCCTCTTCAAGACGATAACGCCGAAAAGAACAAGCTTCTCAGCCGGGACCGCGGGCCTGCACAGACTTGCCCGACCTTGACCAACTTTACTGCTGCCGCCTTAACCTATTATGTTTTGGCTTAGGCGCCTGGAGATCGAGCGCCACTGCTGCCGCCTGGAGTTTGGACACCACCGCCCCGCTGGAGACGTCACCAAGACCGCTACTCCCTCCCAACTGCAGCCATAGTCGCCACCACTAGATCGGAACCGACTACTTACATACGACTCCGGTAAGCCGAACCATTTGACCCTTGTTGATTCGTTACTTCCGCACTTTCTAACCGGTTTTTATGCGGCATCATCGACCCTCCGGGTGGCTGGCGCGACGCAGGCTCGACAGGACTCTCCTTGGGGCTGCTTCGATCGACTTCAGCCTCGGTTTACCCTCTACAAAGGCGCAACGGAGGTGCTGACTGGTGAGTTGTGTTTCTCCTCAGTGCAGTGCATCTGTATCCGTTTATATAGACATAGGAATAAGATATATAAGTACGTGTGTGTATATATATATATATATATATATATATATATGTGGCAGTACAGTTTATATGTATATATTTTATATAAATATATGATGGAGAGTATATATATATATTTTAAAATAAGTGTAGTATATATACATAAGTATATATATATGTAGATGGGGAAGGGCTAGAGTTATGGATAATTGTAGAAGTGTATGTAAATATATGTATATATAGAACTAGGATTTGAAAGAGATAAGTATACAAACATATACGTATTAGCAGTGTACATATATACGTATTCATAGTTTTACGAGTTGGAAGATATATATATATATATATATATAGGTGCAGTGGACGTGTATGTGTATATATAGATGAATAAGAATGGATATGTGTAGGCTTATATATATAAGCGTAAGAGTGGTATGCATATGTAAGTATATATATATATATAAATATATATATCTGTAGGTATAAGTATAGTATATATATATATGTAAGTATATATATATATATATAGGTATAAGTGTAGGAACTTGCGGTATAGTAATAACCGAGAAGATTTAAAAGTTTATAGTTAGTACGGCTAGAGTAGTGTACTCTAGGTTGAGAGTTCCGGGATCAGGGGTAAAATAGTCTTTTGCCTTAAGAGAGTTGTATGTTCGTTTTTTTTTTCTCTTTATGAGATTTCACCTCTTAGAAGTTTATAACTTCTAAGAGTAGGGGATGTGATTTTGATCCACATGCCTTGTTTGACAAGTGTTTGAGTTACCACGAGTACGGACCGAGTTGAGATTGTTAGAGTGTGATTTGATTCAGGTAAGTCCTTGTGACTTACTTAACTAGTTTCCGGATGTTGGTTGAGTGATAATAGTGGTGTGTGTTTATAATATTAAATTGATAGGCGACTGTTATTATTATTATATTTTAAGGCCCAAGTGTATGTATAACGGGCCGTGACATCACTGCCCAGCTCTGCCAGGAGACTGGGAGGTTCTATATACCTAGACCATACAGGTACAAGGTGAGATGCATCGGATCCATTCCTGATGGTTACACGGGGACGGAGGCGAGGTTTGGGAATCCCTCGTGTCACAAAAAAATAAGTATCATTAATAAGAGTGAATGACCTAAGTAAAGATAATATATGGATTGTTTGAAAGCATGATGAGTGTGTACTTTTGCTATATGTGTGTTATTATTATTCTTCTAATGTTTAGATAACTAGCTAATGGTTGTTCTGTTGTGTTTTTAGATTCACCGCAGGTTAGAGAAGCAGCTGAGTGATCCGGAAGTAGTGGTCAGCCGGGTCTCCGTACTCCTTAGAGTGGGGTTGGGTGTTATCTTGTTGTTTTTCTTCTTCTTGTTAAAGACAGTTAGACTCTTCTATTGCTTAAGTACTATAGGCTGTTAGACGTTGTTGCATTCATTCCTTTAAAAATACATTTTTTATGACTTTCGGTTTTTCTTATTTGTGTCTTGTTGCAAGATCCTAGTAATATTGTTGTCAAACTGAGGTTGGGACCCATTGTGAGGTCCTAACCAGTAGCGTCCCGAGTTCTGAGAATTCGGGGTGTTACAAATAATGAAGATAATAATAAATTAAACGAATGCATATATGCAAATAATGAAGGTAATATTAACATAAACGAATTAAATAATAATAATAATTATAAAGATAAAAGTAATTGAAACGAATTAAATAACAACAGACAAGGAAATTCCGCATCTTCAAGAATGTTAGCGTCTTCCCTTTGATGTTGAGATTGTCGTGCCTTTCTAAAAGAATAAAACAAATTAAAATAAATATTATATAAGACTAATATTCTCAAAAAGAGCATTAGACTTGCTCTCCGAGTTCAGCTTCTTGTGTTTGTTGCAGCTAGAAGTGAATGGATCTAAAGTGGTGAAACTTGAGAGGTATATAATGACTCCAAGTCCGCTAGATATCACAGTCATGGAAGATGTAATTCCTCCCTTTAAGCTCTTAGATGAAGCCGTTTCAAATACAACTGTAATAAATTATAAAAATTTAACTTAAGGTATTATAAAAAAAACTTAAAATCTAAATACGTATAACTTACTACAAATGCTTGTGAGTTTCAGCGTGCATCAAAACCTGATGACGTTAGTATCCTCCATGACACCCCAACATGTGGACACGACGATATTAAACACGATTATAAAGTAATCATTGTCTTAGATTTCCATAACATAATGTCCGTATCATTGAGGTGACATGTACATATCTTCCTTGCAAACCATATAGTTATGACTAAGAAATACGCAAAAGGGATCACCAGTGAAATTCCAAAAAATGCTTCCCTTAATCTGCCGTATTCAAGTCCATCCTTGTCAAATATCGGAAAAATTGTACGGCATCGAAACACTCATGAAAGAATAGATATTAGAAGAAGAATAAATTTGTGTCCGCTATCCCCTATCATCCAACCCGCCCAACCCATACAACCCACACAACACACCATATAATTGATTGTTTGATTTGGATTTGGTTTTTGATTTGGTGTTTCGAAGAAAGGTCGACCATGGATATAACAACAATACATATTTCATTTTCGTCTTTTCTTTGATGTTTCATGAATGATATCTACATATAAAATAAGTAGGTTTCTTCTTAAATGTTCTTATTTTAAATATTATCATATTTATTAGGCTTAAATTTATAATTTTTTTAAATATAGGTTTTCAAATTATCTACATATAAAATAAATATATTGCTTGATAAATACTCATATTTTTAATATTTTCATATTTATTTGGTTTAGTTTTATAAGAGATTAAAGTTTACAGTAACTGTAATAACCGAAAATTTTTAAACTCCGATTAATACTGAATTTCACCGAATTCCGATCCGCCAACCTTTAGCCTTTAAATAAAGATAAAACGAGATGTAAATTCTATTATTTTATGTGACCTTAGTTCACATAAAATGATGAAAGATGTGACCAGAAATAATTCCGTGCTTTTAAAAATAAAAACCGATGAGCGGTTCCGTACGAATAACTTTTAACTAATATCACAGATTAACTAAATGAACTGACCCAACCCGAATTGCTGGCCCATATCCTCAGCCGGCCCAATACTAAATTAATTAACCTAATCCTAAAATTAATCTAACCCTAAGAAAAACAACTAGACTAGCCTGCCGCTTCTCTTCACTTACCACCCTTACGACTGGAGAAGACGAGGACGCCTACTCGCCCTGCCTTCATCGCCCGCCGTTCGCCCTGCGCAATAACCTCCAAAGCCGAACCAGCAACCCTCGCGAACCATAGCAACACAGCCTCGGACCAGGTGAGCCACCATCCTTACCCTTCTTCCTCTTCCCTTTGTTTTCGGAACCCACCAGCCGGAGTCTGACTTGAGCCACGCACAACCATGATTCGGGACGCCGGGAAGTGCTGCAGAGAACTGGACGACAACGTAACAGGGTTCCTTATCCACTGCAGTATGCGGAACTGTTTCTCTCTCTCTCTTCTTCCCTATTCAGCCTTCTGGGCTCGTGTGGATAACGACGGAAACCTCTCTCGGTTTCTACAGTGTTGGACCAAGGTGGTGGTGTGTTGTGGGGAACCTACTCGAGCCGGAATACGAGCCCGATCCAGGATGCCGGCTACACCTCGTAACTGAAGAAGAACGGGCCTACTGCAGGCTGTTTTAGGTGAGTCCTTTGACAGTGCTTTGCTGTGTAGTTATGGTTGTATAAATAGGTAGAGAAGTGTAGGGTTGTGACTATATAGGTATGATCGAGAGATATAGGCATGGTTTGAGGAGTAATGGAGTAATGTGCTGAGTAGAGGTATGAATGTACAATTAGGTGTGAGTAAGCTAGAAGTTCATGAATGTCATCGTAAATGTGTACATATATATGTACTGCAGTGCTTTGTTGCAAAACGTGAGTGGAGATGTAAATATATATATGAATAGGTTAGAATTTGGATATATATATTCATATACGTAAGTGTACATATATCCGTACGAGATGGGAAAATAAATATATGTAGATATATATATGTTTACCGAATAGTTACATAATTATATAAGTTGAAGGAAAGGTTAAGGTGTGTAAGTATATATATATATATATATATATATATATATATATATATATATATATATATATATATATATATATGTATGTATGTATAAGATTAGATAGCAACCGGGGAGGAGGAGTGTTGTCCTTTTCGAGTTGATTCGAGTTTTGAACTTATAACTTATATGTAACTATCTTAGAGACTTAAATTATGGAAAACAAGTTCTAAAGGAAATTAGCAAGATTTAAGAATAAACTTTGAGAATTTTCGGCACTAAGGGTAAAATGGTCTTTTAGCAAAAGAGAACCTTTTTCCGTAATTCCTCCGCTTGAGGTTGTACATCTGGATGTGATTTTGATCCACATGCCTTGTTTGACAGGCGTTTGAGTACCACGAGTACGGACTGAGTTGAGATTTGGATAGAGTGTGTTTTGATTCAGGTAAGTCCTTGCGACTTACTTAGCCAGTTTTCGGATATTAGTTGAGTGATAATGGTTGTGTGTGTGCGATGTGTCTGATTATAATAATAACAACTTGTTAGGACGACCATTGTTACTATGTTTTAAGGCCCAAATGTATGTATAACGGGCCATGACATTACTGCCCAGCTATGACAGGAGACTTGGAGGTTCTCTATACCCAGACCAGGAAGGTACAAGGTAAGATGCATCGAATCCATTCCTGATGGTTATAAAGGGGTGGAGGCGAGGTTTGGGAATCCTTCATGTCACAAAATAAGTATTATTAGTAAGAGTGAATAACTTAAATAAAGATAAATGGATTTGTTTGTAAGCATGATGGGTGTTTATTCCTGTATGTGTGTGTGTGCTTTATTATTCTCCTAATGTTTGGATAACTAGATAATGGTTATTCTTTTGTTGTGTTTTTAGATTTACCGCAGGTTAGGGCAGCAACTGAGTGATCCGGAAGTAGTGGTCAGCCGGGTCTCCGTACTCCTTAGAGTGGGGTTTTGGGTTGTGTTTTGGCGTTCTTTCTTTTTGTTAAGACAGTTAGTCTTTTTCCTTTTATTTAAGAACTATAGGCTGTTAGACCTTGTTGCATTCATTCCTTTAAAAATACTATTTCATGAATTTCGGTTTTTCTTATTTGTGTCTTGTTGCAAGATCCTAGTAATATTGTTGTCAAACTGAGGTCGGGACCTATTGTGAGGTCCTAACCAGTAACGTTCCGAGTTCGGAGAATTCGGGGTGTTACAACATGGTATCAAAGCTCTAGGTTGGCAACAATGGCACTTGAAATCTTTTGAATGACCGAATAAGTATTAAGTAGAACCCGAAAGGGGTCTGAGTTTTAATAAGGGAACTTTTGGTTTTCAAATGCATGCATAGTCTGGTTAGGAATAGAAAAGTACGGCTGACCACCACTACTACCGCGGATTTCAGTATGCTTAGTATGGACTTTAGGTTTTTACTGTAGTTGGACTTATTAGCTAGTTTATAATTATAGTTGTTATTCCTCGCGCAGATGGCACGTACTAGAGCTACGCTAGCTACTGGTCGAGGTAGAGGTCGTCCACCTCTCCCTCCAGCTGGACCAGGTAGGGGAGATGGGACCCCTATTGTTAGAGGACGCGGCCGTGGAGGTAGACCTCCACTAGCACGAGGTCGAGGTCGAGCTCCTCGAGAGGATGCACCAGCAGTGATCATGCCAGATGCTGGAGTGGAGGAGGTGGCTGAGAATGTAGGTCCCGAGGTCAGGAATGAGACCGTTGCTAGGTCTAGAGCGCAGAGAGCACATTCGACGGAGTCAGGACGTGTTTCTATTGGAGCATCTGAGTACAGAGAGTACCGAGCATACGTCGAGCGTATGAAGGAGGCTGCTAGAACAGAGAGACTTACCCAGGTACCACCAGTACTGGTAGGTCCGTTCAGGTGACATAGGGAGTGCCTCAGGTACCGGCTGTACTTGAGAGGAGAGTGGTGGCTGATAGAGCTCCTACTGGGTCTAGAGCACCGAGGCCGGATGAGTGGTTGAAGGCTTTCAACTCTCAGAAGGTCCCATCATTCAGTGGAGAGATAGGGTTGGAGGTGGAGCACTAGATTGGATAGGTAGAGACTACACTAGAGGCGATACGTTGCCTAGAGGAACGACATGTGGATTTCGTGCAGACCTGTTTCACTGAGGATGCTCATTCCTGGTGGCGGACCATACGTAGTCGAGTCACCAGTTGGGAGTAGATGAGGAGCATTGTTAGAGACAGATACTACTCTGTCTCGTTGAGGAGAGAGAGGTTTCAAGACTTCATTGAGGCAGGATTTGAGGACATTCCGATTGCTGTTGCCATCAAGAAGTTCCAAAAGGAACTGACTTTACTTGGACCAGCTGCACCTCCTGAGGAGCAGCATGTGTATCTCTTTTCACGGAGATTGAGAGAGAGCACTCGTTCCTATCTGGCAGGATTTCGCTGTGAGACTTTGTCAGACTATCAGGATAGGGCATCTGCATATGAGAGAGGCATACCAGTCCAGAGGAGAGCTGCTCAGTTAGACAGACCGGATAAGCGGCAGAGGACAGGATATGCTAGTGGTAGTACAAGAGTAGCTGTTTTTGGACGGGGAAAGACTTAGGGGCGACATAGCCATACCGCTACTGGTCAGACTTCAGCTGGGAGTTTACAGTGCCACAACTATTGTGGCTATGGACACATCCGATCGAACTGCACGAAGCCGTTAGTGACCTGCTTCCAATGCGGCAAGGTTGGACATAGGGCTGTATTCTGCCGCCAGGGCAAGGCTCCATCTCAGCAGGGTTCCTCCCTTGCAGGTCTATCAGGGAGTGTACAGAGGCAGCCACGGTACCGAGCTCCGAGTCAGTAGCAGCAGTACCGAGCTCCAAGTCGGCAGTAGTCTTACAAGGCTCCAGGACACACATCTTCACAGAGCTCTATGCAGGGATCAGGTCGGGGCAGAGGACGTGGCAGTGTAGCTGATACATGAGGAGCTTAGGCACAATTGTTTGAGCTGAGGAGTGTTGATCAGCCAGAGGCACCGACTGCCACAGGTACGATCCAGATCCATGACTTACCCGTACGAGTTTTATTTGATACGGGTGCTACACACTCCTTCATATCTTATGCATGCGTAGATAGGTTGTCCTTAGCTACTGTAGAGGGGATACCTTTTATGATAGGCTTACCTGATGGGAGTAAGGTGAGAGGGACTAGAGAGATCTATGGATGTCCTATTCGCATGGGAGATAGAGACTGGCTAGTAAATTTTCTAGTCATGCCCTTAGCTCATGAGGATGTGATTTTAGGGATAGATTGGATGAAGAGACACAGAACAGTCTTAGACATTGGTAGGAGGACAGTGACCGTTGCCACTGAGGAGGGTCATAGAGTGATATTCCGAGGTTGGGACCTCGGAAAGTCCGACACAGTTATTAGTGCAGTGAGAGCAGTGAGACTGATAGCACAGGGTTGCGAGGCCTTCTGGTGTTATGCCATGAAGGAAAGCAAGAGCCTGACCATAGAGGAGATACCCGTTGCATGTGAGTTTACAGAGGTATTTAGTGACGACCTTCCAAGACTACCCCCACAGAGGAGCGTTGACTTCATCATTGAGCTAGAGCCGGGCACGAGACCGATCTCGAAGGTTCCGTACCGTATGGCACCGATAGAGTTACTTGAGCTGAAGAAGCAGTTAGAGGAGTTAGCAGAGAAGGGTTTCATACGCCCTAGTGTGTCTCCTTGGGGTGCGCCAGTATTATTTGTGAAGAAGAAGGATGGATCGATGAGGCTGTGCATAGACTACAAAGAGTTGAACTAAGTAACCATCAAGAACAAGTATCCACTGCCGCGCATAGATGATCTGTTGGACCAGTTGCATGGAGCGTCCATATTTTCGAGGATAGACTTGAGGTCCGGTTATCACCAGCTACGGGTGAGAGATCAGGACATACCTAAGACGGCATTCCGGACTAGGTATGGTCATTATGAGTTCGTAGTGATGCCTTTTGGACTCACTAATGCACCAGCGGTGTTCATGGAGTTGATGAATGGGATATTCATTGACTTCTTAGACCAGTTTGTAGTGGTCTTCATTGACGACATCCTAGTTTACTGATAGCATGAATTATTGTCTATATTTTGGGGCCTGTTTAGACATTTTATCTTCAATAATCTGCATGTTTGTATATATTATGTGATTATATTGTCGTTTCATCTACCTTTGCGAGAATCGAGGTCTACACCTAGTTTTGTTGTAATCGTAGGTAAAATGACACGTTCTGCATCAAAAAGGAGCAAAAGGAGCTATGGAGTCATTGGAGCTACATTCAGGAGCTTAAGGAATGATCCAAGAAGCACAACCATGGATTAAAGATTCACTTTGGACCAGATTTGAGAGATTTCACATTCAGTTGTGATTCACCTCGGTTGACTACAGAGTCACCTCGACCGAGGTGATCCAGAGGAGCCGACTCGACCGAGGCGAACATCTGGGACGCGGCGAGAATATTTTAATCCTGGTTGAGATCTTTTATCTTTGGAAAGATGATCTTATATTTTTGGGTTGGATTCCTAGAAGGAAGAAGATAAGTTAGACCATGTATTTTACCTATTTTTATGGGAAGAGATCTTTCTAAGATATCTTATCTTTGGAGAGTAATTTTCCTATAAAAAGGGTCGGATTTCCCACAAATCCGACATCCGCTATCACTCGGAACAGCCTGCATACATCCGACTACACCGCTGCAGCCATACTCCAGTTGGGAGATTTGAAGAACCTTTTTGAAGGTTGAAGGAAGAAAGTCTATAGCTTTTATAGCTTTTTGAAGGGTTTTTGTAAGATCATCTTAGATTCCCTTCTTTGTTGATTGTCTTGTTGGATTTCTATCCAAGGAACGCTTGTTGGTTTGATAATTGATTCAGTTATTGAAGCCTTTTTATTAAGGTTTTCTTGTTCAATTATTCTCTTTCTTCCCATATATTCGATTAATACTTTCATGATGATGAGTGGCTAATCTCTTTGTGTGATTCTAGGGTGATTGGCTGAAGGTTGTGGGAAAAACAATGATAGAATAATCTTAATCATAGTAGGACCCTGAAAGCTCGAGTCTTTACCTTAACCCTAAGCATCTCGCTCAGTCGATGAACATCTCGGCCGGGGTGGAATTTGGTTGACCGAGGTGACTTATCTGATCCGAAACTGAGAGTTAAGTGTTAGAGTTTGTCAAATCCTATTCTTATTACACCTTTCCTGGTTCAATGCAAGCCTAGGATGAGAATTACCCGGTAATTCCTTTGTTTGTTTACCAAAGATCATAAGTATAGGTAATAAAGGTTTATCCTTTATTGGGGTTTGAGTGTGCTTTCATCCCATCTTTGTGAGTTAGCCTGAGACTTACCCGGTAAAGGTTGATTCTATTCCCTTAGGTGGAATGTTAGTTTGAAGTTATAGTTCTTTTCCTTAATTCCTTGAGACTTACCCGGTAATAGGAGTTACGGTTTGAGATTAGTGAGTAGTGAGACTTACCCGGTAATCTACTCCACTTTAGTAACACCTTCCCTATGCAAAAATCTCAGCTTTGTCCGCTTATCTTTAGATCTTGAGTTGGAACCACAACTAGATGCTTTAATCCCTAGAATTGCATATTTCCTTTATTGACTTTTTATCATCTTTGATTGTTTTAATTGCTTTTGTGGTTAGTAATTACAAAGCTTACCTATTCCGACTTTGTTTCACTAAGTCCCTGTGATCGACCCCTGGAATTCCTTGCTTTTACTACGATTGACCCGTACACTGCGGGTTCGCATCCTTCTTTTAAGCTTACGTCTAGGGTTATAAATTTAAAGCTTGCACACACTGTTTGGAGCGAACACGTTTTTGGCGCCGTTGCCGGGGACTTGGTCTAGACCGAGCCGGTTGCGGTACGCTTTTGGGGCACTTGCCCCCGTGTCTACTAACCACTCTACTTGAGTGACTTTCGCAGGTTCTTTTTCTTAGGTTTATGCAAAGAACCCGCGCTGGGAAGGAAATCGTTCCTTACGATCCCGAACCAGAAAAGACATATAAACGACGCTTGAGAGAAGCGAAGATGGCTAACCAAGACAATCGCGATCTTGAGGCCGAATTGAAGGATGCGTTAGAACAGCTACGCCTCAGCAGGGAAGAACTGATGCAGGAGAAAGAAGAAACTCGTACCAGAACTGAAGCGATCGAAGCAGATATGGCAGCCTTACGAGACCAGTATCTACTTCGACCGAGGGAAGGCCCTGTTCCCGATCCTCGACCGATGCAGGATCCAGTTCCAGACCCTCGACCGAGGCAGGTCCCAGTACCTGACGCCCCGACCGAGGTACTTCCACCTCAGATACCAATCCGAGGCGCTCTTTTTGCAGGAATCCCGCAAACCCTAGGGAAAAGGATGGACCCTAATCAACAACTGAGGTGTCCAGGAGTTAACCTAGGAGATCCGGCGAACCATGACTACAAACTTCGACCGCAAGTTCTTTCCATGATTCGCCAATGCCAATTTGAAGGGCTAGAGAAGGAATCTCCGCATCAACATCTGCAAAACTATGAGATCTTGATGGAGACCTTGAGACCCTCAAGAATAGAAAACAACAACTATAAGCTAAGACCTTTTTACTTTTCTTTAAAAGATAGAGCTCTTACTTGGTATCAATCTCTTCCTCCAGGAAAAATCAGCACTTGGGAGGAGATGACTACGGAATTCTTGACTAAATTCTTTCCCCTCTAAGACCGCTGAAATGAGAGGGAAGATTAATGCATTCATTATGAAGGACAAGGAGAGCTTGTCCAAGTCATGGGAGAGGTTTAAAGACATTCTTTTGGATTGCCCACATCATGGGATTCCAAAGATAGAGTTGTTGGAGATATACTTCAAGGGACTGGACGGAAGCACCCAGTTCAACCTCCAATTATTATCCGCCGGTACCTTTATGGACATGGCGATTGACGAAGCTTGGGACTTTATAGAGAAGCAAGCTTTGCATATGGAGAAATATTCCCACCAAGGAGCTGAAGGTGGAGTTAAAAGAGTCAACTTTCAAGAGGATTCCTCAAATAATCAACTCATCTCTTTGAAGAATGACGTGAAGCAATTGAAGGAACTCTTGGTTGCTCAAACCAAGAAGAAAGATCAAGGATCAAGGAACAACAACAATGGATACCGTAACAACAACAAAGGTTCCCGGAACAACAACTACAACAACAATAGAGGATCCAACAACAATAATTGGAGGGCGAACAACAAAAATTCAGGTAACAATCATTCTAACTCCAATTCTAACGATTCCTCTAATCCTTTCCTCTCTTCCCCTTCTTCTTATTCTTCTACTCCATTAAAGAGCCAGGGGCAAGGATCAAGTTCGTCCCAGCCGGAAAAGAAAGACGCAGTGCTGGAGGCCATCTTGATCAAGCTTAGTGCTATGGAGACATCCATGACTTCATTTTCGAAGGCCCAAAAAGCCTTTGAACAACAACTTGCTAGTAGGGCGAATGAAGCGCCAAGAGATCCAGGGAAGCTTCCAGCAAGGACGGAAAGCAACCCTAAAGGCCAAATCATGGCTATAACAACGAGGAGTGGACTGAAGACTGCAGATCCAGTGCCTCGGTCGGTGCCAGTAACGACGAAGACCACCTCGGTCCAGGTGCAGTCGAAGAACACTTCGGCCGAGATGCCAACCGAGGTGGAGCCACAGAAAGCGGAGGAGAAAACTGAAGTTTATGTTCTACCTCCTGCATATAAACCACCACTTCCATTCCCCCAATCAAGGGCCAGAGCACATCTAGACAAGCACTTTGGTAAGTTCCTTGACTTGATGAATAAACTACACATTAACATTCCTTTCCTTGATGCTATTCTAGGAATGCCGCCTATGGGAAGTTCTTGAAAGAGATCCTATCAAGGAAGAGGAAACTGGAAGACTTTGGTGAAGTAAGGATGACATCTAAATCCTTGGAGCTTATTCAAATCATGAAGGAGAAGATGCCACCCAAGTTGAGAGATTCCGGCTCATTTTGCATTCCCATTCAAGTTGGGGATGTCACTTGTGAAGCCTTATGTGATCTAGGAGCCAGCGTGAGCATCATTCCGCTAGAGCTATGTGTGAAGATCGGACTTGGAGAGCCCAAGCCGGTTAAGATTCGATTATACATGGCGGACCGCTCCATTACCCATCCCGTGGGCATTTTGGAAGACGTTTTGGTTAAGTTAGGTAACTTCTATTTACCTATAGACTTTGTTGTACTTGATATTTCCGTAGATTATCCTGTTCCTATCATTCTTGGGAGGCCATTTCTAGCAACTTCGGGTTGCAATATGGATTGTAAGAACGCCAAGTTGAAATTCAATATTGGCGGAGATGAAGTGGAATTCGCATTACTTGCGGCCATGAAGGGAGAGCAGCTAGGAGATGATATCTTCAACATCTATGATGAAGAAGAATCAAGAGAATTGGTGAGCTCTATCCTTACTAAAGATCCACTTGAGAAAATTATTAGTTTTAGTTTAATGGAGGAAGGTATAGATGCTTCTTGTGATGCAGATATACGGAGCTTAAAGGCGCTGGAAGAAGATCCAGGAGCTAAAACTGAGAAATTAATCCAGGAGACGAAGATCTCCAGTTTCAGTTCCAGTTACAGTACCTCGACCGAGGCACTTTCTGGACCAAGCGAGGCGACTAAAGAACATCTCGGTCAACGCCTCTGCGCCTCGACCGAGGTCGAAGGCGAGATGATTTCAACTGAGACTTCCGAAAGTCCAGTTTCTGGATCTACTCCACTGGAAGGAGGAAGCAAGGATTCCCCAGAAAGCACCCCCAGTTGTGGAGCTTAAACAACTCCCAAATCACTTGAGGTATGTCTTTCTTGGACCGGATTCCACCTATCCCGTTATCGCTAGTGCTTTCCTCTCCGAATCTGAATTTTCTAAACTAATGCATGTCCTGAGAAAGCATCAAAAGGCTTTAGGTTATACTATAGATGATCTTATTGGCATTAAGCCTTCTTTCTACATGCATAGAATTCTAATGGAGGACAATCATAAGACTTCACGGGAACCTCAAAGACGGTTAAATCCGATCATGAAAGAGGTTGTGAAGAAGGAAATTCTTAAGTTGTTGGATGCAGGTATCATATATCCTATCTCGGACATCAAATGGGTTAGCCCGGTGCATGTAGTTCCGAAGAAAGGAGGGATGACCGTTGTTACGAATAAGAACAACGAGTTGATCCCAACCAGGACCGTCATGGGCTGGAGGGTTTGCATTGATTATAGGAAGCTGAACACGGCCACTCGGAAGGACCATTTTCAACTTCCCTTTATTGATCAAATGCTCGAACGGTTGGCCCAGCATTCACACTTTTGCTATTTAGACGGCTATAGTGGTTTCTTCCAGATTCCTATCCATCCGGATGATCAGGAGAAGACCACTTTCACTTGTCCATGGGGGACATTTGCTTATAGGAGGATGCCATTTGGATTGTGCAATGCACCCGCTACCTTCCAGCGATGCATGATGGCTATCTATTCCGAGTATATAGAGGAGATCATGGAGGTATTTATGGATGATTTTTTAGTATATGGTTCCTCTTTTTATGATTGCCTATCTAACCTTTCTCTAGTGCTACAAAGATGTGAGGACACTAATCTTGTCTTGAATTGGGAGAAGTGTCATTTTATGGTTAATGAAGGCATAGTGCTAGGACACCTCGTTTCTAATTGAGGTATTGAGGTCGATCACGCTAAGATCGAGACTATTGAGAAACTCCCTCCCCCTTGTTCTGTTAAAGGTGTGAGGAGTTTTCTCGGGCATGCAGGTTTCTACAGGAGATTCATCAAGGACTTCTCTAAGAATTCTAAACCTCTAACTAACCTCTTGAATAAAGATGTTGTTTTTGAGTTTTCGCAAGAGTGTCTTGATGCATTTTACAGGATTAAGGAAGCGGTGATCTCCGCTCCCATTATCCAACCACCGGATTGGACCTTGCCCTTTGAGATCATGTGTGATGCTAGTAATGTAGCCGTAGGAGCGGTGCTTGGACAGAAGAAGGATGGCCGGACCACCGCCATTTACTATGCTAGCAAGACGCTAGATGAAGCTCAGCGCAACTACGCTACCACCGAGAAGGAGCTATTGGCGGTTGTATATGCTTTCGAGAAGTTTCTTTCTTACTTAGTAGGGGCGAAAGTCATTGTCTACACCGACCACGCAGCCATTCGCTACTTACTTGCTAAGAAAGATGCCAAGCCACGCCTTATTCGATGGATTCTCTTACTTCAAGAGTTTGACCTAGAGATCCGCGATAAGAAGGGATCCGAAAATTCTGTTGCGGATCACCTCAGCCGGCTACCTCCATCTTCACGCGAGAAGGACAACCCACCCATAGACGATTCATTCCCCGATGAGCACTTGCACTTGTTGGAGCGTTTGATAGACTTACTTACTTCACCCCATGATGGAGGTGAAGTATGGGGTGAGCGCACCTCCCATCACGCATAGAGACGCCGTACGGTCCAGCTAGCAACCTTAAATCAAGCGCTTCTTGGGAGGCAACCCAAGGTATTGCTTTCTTTTCCCCTTTTCTAGTCTAGCTTAGATAGTTTGCTTTTGCTTTGCTTTGTTTTGTTTTTGGCGTCCTAGACAGATAACAGGTGACATCTAAGGAAGGAATACAACCCAGGAGCACAATTGGAAGGACAGAAGTTCGAGAATTTGAGAAGACGGAGTTTGACTGAAGCACATCTCAGTTGCTGTCACAGCACCTCGACCGAGATGATTCTTGAGCAACTGAGGCGACTAGGGTTTCTGAAGATCCACCTCGGTCCGTATCACCTTGGTCCAGTCGAGACCACCTCGACCGAGGTGACAGCAGTTCCAGAAAAGGTTATAAAAGGGGGCTGAGATTTCTCTCTCCTCCTTTACCTTCTCCTCGACCGCGGCACGCCCTTCGCCTCGCTTCGCCGATCTTCGCTCGTTTTCGACGATTCTTCCTTCCACACCGTTAAGAAAGGGTAGAGGATCACAGTGCAAGTGCGAATCTGCAAGAAAAACGAGCCAATCGACCGAATCGAGGTAAAAATCAGAAAAACCCTAACCTCGCTCTTCTCCGCTGTTTTTCCTTTGATTTGGGCTTTGGTTGCCCCTGCATTTGCTGAGAAACAGATTAAGTACCCCATAGGAACCAGTTGTAGTGATTTTGGTGGAAAAGAACTGGATTTTTGAGGAAATCAGTCGCGCAGTTATTCGCCTCGGTCCAGTCGGCCTGTGCCTCGGCCGAGGTGTTCTACAGAGTTGTCAGGCCGACCGAGGTGGTCTGACAGATTTCAGAAAAGATGAGTTCAGATAGACAGCTAGTCCTGAGGGACAGATCCTCTCCTTCCCCTTCTTCTTCTTCCTCTAGACGCACTAGACCGGTGATCCACGAGAGACACCAGGTTGACTATGACCGCGTCGCGGCCCGTCCAGTGATTGCACCTCGCTTCCTGGACATATCAACTTTTGATTGTCTCCATGTGGATGGAGATTTGAGACGGATGATTTCTATGGTGGGGCTAGATCAGTTCACTGAGATCCGAGCACCTGCCTACTTAGAGCCTACTTTGGAGTTTGTCAGCTCCTTCACCTACCTTCCCACAGAGCGTGCTGTGAAGTACCGGTTGATGAACCGGAACTTCATAGTTCCTTTAGAGTACTGGCGAGACATTTTTGGTTTCCCGGCCCCGACTGCTGTTGATTTTCCCTCCCGAGCTGTAGCTAGGGAGTTCTGGGGACAAATTGCTCACGTGGTTGAGCATGCAGATAGATGGCGCCCTGGAGACTCCAGGGAGCGTATTATATTTCACCTAGCTTTTAGGTTGGCTCACAGGATTTTTAGTGAGACTCTTTTGGCGCGTACTGAGACGCCCCTGAAGGTTAGACAGGGGGAGCTGCTTAGCCTTTACTACATGGTGACTGGAGGGATTCCAGACTTTGGCTTGATGCTGGCAAAGGATCTACACAGGATCAAGGCCAAGGCGAAGGGGGATATCTGTTGCGGAGGCATTGTGACTCACATAGCGAGTTACCAGGATATGGATCTTAGTGCTTGCACCATGGTGGCGGCTGCCAAGCCGCTAGGACTTCAGGAGATGATTACTCGGAGGATACTGGTCCTCCGAGGACTCACTACGCCGTATGTAGCTATGCCATAGGAGCCGACCGCACCACAGGGGATCACATGGTCACCCCAGTTCTCAATGTATGATCCACACTATTGGCAGACTGCTTGGATCCCACTGATGGAGGATGCGAGAGAGACAACAGCTGCACTAGCTGAGGAGGATGAGGTTGAGGAGGCTGCTGCTGATGATGATGATGATGATGATAGGGATGGTGGAGTTCCTATGGATACAGGGACTGATACTGCTGGGACGAGCGCGCCGGTCATTGATTTGGACGATGACGAGACTGAGACCGTGCCGGCTGCATCACCAGTACGTCATGCTAGGCGTAGGGTACGCCGACAAAGAGATCCAGATGCTCACCGTCGGATTGATGATCTGACGGATCAGATGATAGACTCCTATGCTGCCCTTATTGTGGACATCCATGAGAGATTTTCTGACCAGCGCCGAGAGATCGACAGCTGGACTCATCAGATGCTAGAGGGCCAGCACTATCAGTGCCGGATGATGGAGATCCAGTTTTAGCAGACTATGGGTTATCCATTTGACCCATCCCAGTATCCGTACGCACCACCACCACCACCACCGGATCGTGATCATTGAGAGCTTGCAGGATTTTCTTTCTTTATTTATTATGCAGCTCAGCTATTGTCCGGTGAGTACTTTATTTCTTTAGACTTATTTTGACCCACTGGGACAGTGTGTCCCAAGTATGGGGTGTTTATGTATTTTATGACTTATGTGTTGTATGACTCGACTTTATCGGATATTTATGCTTTATTTTGCTTCTATGGTTTTATCTGAGATTACATGCATACATACAGGTTATTTGATTGAGAAAACGTCAAAAACTGGACAGAAATTTTTTTTTTTTTTGACCTCGACCGCGGCAGTTCTGGCCAAACGAGGTACTTCACCTCGGTTGACTTAGAACACCTCGACCGAGGTGGTTTAACTGAGAGTTTTCGAAACGTTTTGTGCTTCTTATCTGGATATGATCTCAGTGAAGATCTTGTTTGCTGACTGGTTTTAAAATCTTTATATGTTTGAAAGGTTTTATGATATGTTTAAGTTGCTAAATGCTTTGTTTGAAATTTTTGGCATGTTTAATACTTTGTTTCTATCCAAATTATGTTGAACTTGAAGGTTGACACCGCAAGATAAGTTCTCTCACTTTCTTCCTGGAAAGACCAAGGCAGTTCATTCTTCTCTCTTCTTCTTCTTGATCATGCTTAGCCCCTCATATACATTTTTTCCTCCCTTTACCTATCCGGGAATTTGGAAGCAAGCAAAGTGGTGAAAACAAGTGAAGCAAAAGTTGAGAAGTTGGCTGGAAGTGAAAGTGTTAGAAAGAAATAAATAGGTTTGGGGAAGTCAATCATGATGATGAGTAACTCGGCACCATTCACATAGCCGGGTGTTTGTGTCTTGCCAAAGTCGGATTGAGCGATATTCCTAACGGGTCATGGTATGTGCATCAAGGGTTTGATGCATCTCAAGAAATTGATGATTGCTGATTTCCTAGGCTTCGGTTATTGTGCACCTCTGTCCATGCTTCCCAAAAAGTAAAGTAAAAAAAGGAAAAGTGTGAAATAAGCAAAGCTTATTAGTGGATGATGTTGAAAGTGAAGTTCAAGTAAAGTGAAGAAAGATCCTATTCCCGGATTCTAGCACCACATTACCTTTTATACATCCCTACCCTACACGTTTCTTGACCTTTCTTTTGGGAAGCCCTTGAGACCTCGAGCTTGTTGATTGACTTAGTGGTTTAAACTGGATTATACATGATTAATTTCGATGATTATGATTTATTATGCATTCTATAATTTTATGCAAATATGAACAACTTTCTTATATTTATAAAATGTTTTAAACATGTTTTGATTTCAAATTCCATGAAGTATTCTCTTAGAGTGATCTATGATTGTAGCACACCATTAAAATGTTTTTGAAAGACTTTTTCATTGATCTTTATGACTTATAATCCATTCTATCTTGTATTTTATATGCGGAACTTGCTTGGGGACAAGCAAGGGCTAAGTATGGGGCATTTTGATAGCATGACTAATTGTCTATATTTTGGGGCCTGTTTAGACGTTTTATCTTCAATAATCTGCATGTTTGTATATATATTATGTGATTATATTGTCGTTTCATCTACCTTTGCGGGAATCGAGGTCTACACCTAGTTTTGTTGTAATCGTAGGTAAAATGGCACGTTTTGCATCAAAAAGGAGCAAAAGGAGCTATGGAGTCATTTGAGCTACATTCAGGAGCTTAAGGAATGATCCAGGAAGCACAACCATGGATTAAAGATTCACTTTGGACCAGATTTGAGAGATTTTACATTCTGTTATGATTCACCTCGGTTGACTACAGAGTCACCTCGATCGAGGTGATCCAGAGGAGCCGACTCGACTGAGGCGAACACCTGGGACGCGGCGAGAATATTTTATTCCTGGCTGAGATCTTTTATCTTTGGAAAGAGGATCTTATATTTTTGGGCTGGATTCCTGGAAGGAAGAAGATAAGTTAGACCATATATTTTACCTATTTTTATGGGAAGAGATCTTTCTAAGATATCTTATCTTTGGAGAGTAATTTTCCTATAAAAAGGGTCGGATTTCCCACAAATCCGACATCCGCTATCACTCGGAACAGCCTGCATACATCCGACTACACCGCTGCAGCCATACTCCAGTTGGGAGATTTGAAGAACCTTTTTGAAGGTTGAAGGAAGAAAGTCTATAGCTTTTATAGATTTTTGAAGGGTTTTTGTAAGATCATCTTAGATTCCCTTCTTTGTTGATTGTCTTGTTGGATTTCTATCCAAGGAACGCTTGTTGGTTTGATAATTGATTCAGTTATTGAAGCCTTTCTATTAATGTTTTCTTGTTCAATTATTCTCTTTCTTCCCATATATTTGATTAATACTTTCATGATGATGAGTGGCTAATCTCTTTGTGTGATTCTAGGGTGATTGGCTGAAGGTTGTGGGAAAAATAATGATAGAATAATTTTAATCACAGTAGGACCCTGAAAGCTCGAGTCTTTACCTTAACCCTAAGCATCTCGCTCAGTCGATGAACATCTCGGCCGGGGTGGAATTTGGCTGACCGAGGTGACTTATCTGATCCGAAACTGAGAGTTAAGTGTTAGAGTTTGTCAAATCCTATTCTTATTACACCTTTCCTGGTTCAATGCAAGCCTAGGATGAGACTTACCCGGTAACTCCTTTGTTTGTTTACCAAAGATCATAAGTATAGGTAATAAAGGTTTATCCTTTATTGGGGTTTGAGTGTGCTTTCATCCCATCTTTGTGAGTTAGCCTGAGACTTACCCGGTAAAAGTTGATTCTATTCCCTTAGGTGGAATGTTAGTTTGAAGTTATAGTTCTTTTCCTTAATTCCTTGAGACTTACCCGGTAATAGGAGTTACGGTTTGGGATTAGTGAGTAGTGAGACTTACCCGGTAATCTATTCCACTTTAGTAACACCTCCTTCCCTATGCAAAAATCTCAGTTTTGTCCGCTTATCTTTAGATCTTGAGTTGGAACCACAACTAGATGCTTTAATCCCTAGAATTGCATATTTCCTTTATTGACTTTTTATCATCTTTGATTGTTTTAATTGCTTTTGTGGTTAGTAATTACAAAGCTTACCTATTCCGACTTTGTTTCACTAAGTCCCTGTGATCGACCCTTAGAATTCCTTGCTTTTACTACGATTGACCCGTACACTGCGGGTTCGCATCCTTGTTTTAAGCTTACGTCTAGGGTTATAAATTTAAAGATTGCACACACCGTTTGGAGCGAACATTTATTCTAGGAGTCGAGAGGAGCATGCCGGACACTTGAGGACAGTATTGCAGATTCTACAGGATAGCCAGCTGTATGCTAAGCTATCCAAATGTGAGTTTTGGATGTCAGAGGTGGCTTTCTTAGGCCACGTGGTGACTGCTGAGGGTATTAAAGTCGATCCGGCGATGATCGAGTCAGTATCTTCTTGGCAACCTCCTAAGAATGTTAAGGAGGTCCGCAGCTTTCTAGGTTTGGCAGGTTATTACCGCCGGTTTGTGGAAGGGTTCTCCTTGATTGCCCGACCACTTACTTGTCTTCTGAGGAAGACTACTCGGTTTGTCTGGTCTGAGCTGTGTCAGCGGAGTTTTGAGGAGCTGAAGAGGAGATTGACGTCTGCTCCGATTTTAGCACAGCCTGAGGGTACTGATGATTTTGTTGTATATAATGACGCATCCAAGCTGGGCTTGGGGTGTGTTTTGATGCAGAGGGGTAAGGTCATAGCCTATGCGTCTCGGCAGTTGAAGACGTATGAGGAGAACTACCCCACACATGATCTAGAGTTGGCTGCAGTAGTTCATGCTCTTAAGATCTAGCGTCACTATCTCTATGGTGCGACATGTCAGATCTTCACAGGCCATAAGAGTCTAAAGTATATATTCACTCAGTGGGAGTTGATTAACCGCCAGAGGCGGTGGTTAGAGTTGATCAAGGACTTCGACCTTGATATTCTCTATCACCCCGGAAAGGCGAACGTAGTAGCTGATGCTTTGAGCCGGAAGACGCCTAGGGAGAGGGCGATAGCCCGATTGACGGTACAACCACAGTTGCAGAGGGAATTGGCTTGGTTAGAGATAGAGATTCAGTTTCCTGATACCGATAGTCAATTGGCTACTTTGGAGCTACTTCTTGATCTGTTGGATGAGATCCGACAGAAGCAGGAGACTTGCCCGACTTTGATCAGGATTCGAGACAGGATGTCTCGAGATGAGACACCACAGTTCACCATTGGAGCTGATGGAGTGATGAGACGTCAGGACCGCGTATGTGTACCGTCAGACAGGGAGTTGAGGCAGAGAATACTAGGGGAGGTTTGATGACACGATTTATGACGTTAGTTTAGGCATCCATTTAGATAGTTTTTCCCTCTTTCCATGCATGGTTTGGCATTAGTTCATGACGTTTGCGCTTAATTCATGCATATTGTCGAGATAGACGTCTACACGGACTTTTGTCGGTTTTGTAGGTATTTTGGGAAGCTTTTCGACTCAATCGACACATTCGAGGATCATTCCTCGTGATGACACACTTCCGGACTCGTTTAGGAGCAAGCTAGGAGCAAAGGAGAACACATAGGACCTAGTTAGGGGATGCCTTGCACCAACTCATGGCTAAATGGTTCAAGGGGAGTTTCTGGAACAAAATCACGGCCAGAGACCAGAACCACACCCGTGGAAACAGGCCGTGGTTTCTGTCTGGACCACGTTGACACGTGTCCCACGATCTCTTTGGATGACTCTTGCTCTTGGTGGGTATTTAAAGGATCTTGCAGGCTGTAATAGGGGATTCTCTTCCTTCTTTTTGACCTAGCTTCTTCCCCAAAACACTTCTCCATTGTAGCCTCTCTTCCAAACACCCATTGTGGGTGTTCTTGGAAGAGATTAGTGTAGATTTTCGTTTTAGAGTGAGATTAGAGTGGTTTTGAGTGAGGTTTCCATTGTTGACAACTTGGAACAACTCTTGGAGCCTTGTAAGATTTGGTAACTTCTATTCTATGCTTTTAATGTCTTTTCTTTGGATTGTTCTTCAATATCTAACCATGACTTGCAAGCATGCTTTATTTGTGAAGTTTGATCTTGAAATGTATGTTGTTGGCTGAATAGATGTGATTCTAGGGTGAAGGAATGATGTTTATGCTTTGGACTATGATTGTATGGACTTCCATGTTAGCTTAGGATCGATTTGTGTTTGAAATCCCAACCACAACCAAACCACGGCCTGTTCTTCATGCTTCCACGGCCGTGGTCTTGCATGATCCACCCGTGCTTTGCTCTGTTGTTCTTGAATTCATTAAATCTGGATGTTTGGATGTAGATGTGTTGAAATCCTAGTGTTTGTTGAGCCAAATCTAGCTTAGGGCGACCTAATGTTAGCAACTTTTTGAGGGATGAGACTTACCCGGTAATTTCCTCTCTTAGATACATAAGATGATGAACTCTAGGTAGTAGTGAGCCAAAAAAGCCGCTATTGGATTGAGTGTGCTAGGATCGTTGCCTAAGACTTGCCTTTTCCGAGACTTACCCGGTAAGGAGGGGTTTGACCCTTAGGTAGTGACCGGTTTGTGTAGATTTCCCGTCCTTAGGTTCCTTGAGACTTACCCGGTAATAGGACCTTAGGTGCGAGACTAGTGGACGCATGAGACTTACCCGGTAATTGCTCCCATTAAAGAAACACCCAAATCCGAACAACCTCAACCTTCCTTTAATCTTTAGAGGCATGAGTCCATAGTCATAATCGGAATTCCGAATCTCTAGAATCCGCTTTCTTACCTCTTATCTCCTATCTTTGTGTTTGTGTGTTTGTGTTGCTTGATTGTGTTGATATATTTGTGATCTTTGTTTGATCACCCAAAACCCTCCAAAAATATTGTGTTTTCCATTTTCTTTATTCCTCATCTCATCTTAGTTTAGATTTACACTATCTTTGATCATTGAATGACTTGATTTCACCTCAGTCCTTGTGTTCGACCTCGGAATACTTTCCTTTCTACAAAACGACCCATAACTGTGGGTTTTGCTAGGTAGTTTAGGATTTTAGTTCAAGTTTATAAATGTAAAGCTTTTTGTGCTACCTTTCTAGCGTAAGAAGTTTTTGGCGCCGTTGCCGGGGACTAGGTTAAGATTAAGTCATTTGCTTTTGATTGTTTTTAGTGTTTATCTTTCTTGTTACTTTTGATCTTGTGTTGTTTTTGTCTTTTCCTTTTCATGTTTGCCATGAACGGATTGTACTTCCAAGACGACCTTGACAACATGGAGTATGAGGAGTGGATAGAAACCCAAGATCTAGGACCTCTCCATGATGAGTTTGAGTATTGGGAGGAGTTTAATGCATATCATGAGTCCCATGATCAAGCTCACATGACTACATTACCTCATGAGGAACCTCACCATCAACTTCATGAAGATCGATTGGAATCAATGCTAGAGGAAATGTTGAGGAAGATGGATGATCTAGAGAGCAACCTTGCTTCCATTTCGAGTTCCCACATGGAGCTTAAAACGAAAGTGCTACAACAAGAGGAGGTTCACCATGAGGAGATCCAAGAATTACCCGAATCAACCATGATCATTAAGGAACTTCAAGAAGAGTTAGATGAAGCTTGGGAGCAAGTGAGGCTAAGGGATTTGGCCCTGAAGGATGAAAGAAGATTGAATACCGAGAGAGAAGAACAAATGAGGATGGAGATTGAGGAGATTAGGAATGCTCTTACCCTAGGAGATCCTACCATCTTTCAAGACTCACCTCCACCTCCTTCACCTTTGGAGGAGTGCAATGAAGTGCTCTCACCCCGAACGTCCTTGCCATCAACCCCGGAACCACATTTGAAGAGCTCACTAGGGAGGAAGAAAACAGAGACTTCCACGGCCTATATGGCACTTCCACGCCCGTGGATTTGACCGTGGAAAGCTCTGTTGAAGAGAATCCTAAGCTAACTTCAACTCCTTCCAATCCTTCCTTGCTTGCCCGGAGTACATACGAAGATTGGAGTCCCTTTCCTAAGGAATCTCCCGTATTGAATGATGGAGGCAAGCATGATGGATCTATGATGGTTATGAAGCACTTCAATGAAGGATTCTTTCCAAGAATCGGCTTTCTTCGGATCATAGAGGATGAGGATGAAAAGCGTTTCACCGGTGTGACCGCAGAGTATAAATTGCCTAAGTATGGGGTGGCACCTATGGTTGCAACTCCATACTATCATCAAGGAAGCGGTGATAGAGGAATCTACTACTCACCGGTGAAGAGAGAACTTAAGGTATATTTGGGCATCAAGTGGCCTTTGCTTGTCATCATGGATTCCGGTAAAAGATGGTTGCTTGGACTCCTCAAGCAAACCATGGTATTTGAGGTGGATTGACATATCCACGGAGTTTGGTCAAGCTAATGACCTAAAAGAAGCGCTTAATGGGAGGCAACCCATTGGTACAACTCTTTCCCTTTTCTCTTTTGCTTTTGTTTTTGTTTTTGTGTGTTTTTGTGTTTTGTGTTTGTGTGGTAGATTTTAGGTAATGAGGAAGCCTTGCAAGGCGAGTTGATGACGATGATCCCGTTTTCAACCATGGGTGGAGCGGACGTGAGACTTGGACGGCTCGAGGTGTCTTTGTTGGATGGAAGAGCTCCCATCTCGCATACACCTTGGCGTGGGTCTCGACGCCGGAATAACTATGAAGAGCTCTCTACCATGCTTGATCGATCATCCATCACCACCACTCCACACGAGTTAACCCAAATACCGAAGACACTACATTTTTACATTGTGAGGACTTCTTTCACTCTTCTTTACTTGATTTGCACATTGGGACAATGTGTTTTTAAGTATGGGGTGGGGTTTTTATGATTCTTAGCATGGCATGATCGCATCTAGGATAGCTTAATATTGTCACACATTTCTTATCATGTTTTTGCATTGTACATATACATTTCAAAAATTCAAAAAAATCAAAAAATTTAAAAATTTTGTGCTTCCTAGTTGGATATGACCCTTATGATGAGATTGTTTTGTGAATTGCCTATGGATGGCCTTGTGTTTTGAATAAATTTATGCATATGTGGACTTGAAATACTTCTCTTGACTCCTATGTATGAATTGTGATTATGATGTTTGCCTTGATTGGATTGAGAATTGAAAGTCAAAATTACATGCTAGTTCTTGCACATCATCTAGGAATGATTAAGGCGATTCGTATCTCTTCTTCTCATCTTGATCATGTTGCTTGAGCACCTCACTTGATTAAAAATTTGGCCTCTTTTGACCCATCCGGGAATAGGAGCATGCTAGTGTGTTGATGTGTGTGAAAAGCAAGTATGGGGTGGTGAAGTTGGTGTATGAATGTTGTGAATGAAGTTGTTAAAAATGTGTTGTGAAAAGTGTAGAAAAAAGGTTTGGGGACGTTGGTTTTGATGACGAGTAACTTGGCACCATTCTCATAATCCGGTGTTTGTGCCTTGCCAAAGTCGGATAAACCGATAGTCCTAACGAGCTTTGGTATGTGTGCCCGGTGTGGAGCACCTCGAAAAATAAAAAAGCCCGAGGCCCGCTAATCACCAAGGTTTCGGCTTTTTTACACCAATGCCATTGTCTCAAAAATAAGTGAAAGAAAAAGAAAATGAAAAAGAAAATAAAAGAAAGAAAAGAAAGAAAAGAAAGAGAAAAATACACTTTGGTGGATGAAGTATAAATGTGAAGTTGTGGTTGTTTAGTTCCTTTCCCGGATTTGCACCACATGACCTTAGAAAATTCCCACCTTATCATCACGTTTCTTTGCCTCTTCTTTCCAAAGTCCTTAAGACCTATTTGCTTATGTGTATGACTTAGTGATCTAGATTGGATATTCTCATGATCATTTTGACTTCATCATTTTTACCTTCCATGCATGCTTTCGAGTTAAGTATGATTGTCTTCCCGTGCCTTCATTCATTTAGTACATAATTGCTTGCTCATTGCCATGAAACATCACTATGAAGGTGATCCATCTTTAGAAGCACAATTCCAAAAATATTTTTCTGTTTTTCTGCATTCATAAATCATGTCATCTCGTAGCCTATAGTTGGACCTTGCTCGGTGACGAGCAAGTGCTAAGTATGGGGTATTTTGATGACACGATTTATGACGTTAGTTTAGGCATCCATTTAGATAGTTTTTCCCTCTTTCCATGCATGGTTTGGCATTAGTTCATGACGTTTGCGCTTAATTCATGCATATTATCGAGATAGACGTCTACACGGACTTTTGTCGGTTTTGTAGGTATTTTGGGAAGCTTTTGGACTCAATCGACACATTCGAGGATCATTCCTCGTGATGACACACTTCCGGACTCGTTTAGGAGCAAGCTAGGAGCAAAGGAGAACACATAGGACCTAGTTGGTGCATGTCTTGCACCAACTCATGGCTAAATGATTCAAGGGGAGTTTCTGGAGCAAAATCACGGCCAGAGACCAGAACCACGCCCGTGGAAACAGGCCGTGGTTTCTGTCTGGACCACGTTGACATGTGTCCCACGATCTCTTTGGATGACTCTTGCTCTTGGTGGGTATTTAAAGGATCTTGCAGGCTGTAATAGGGGATCCTCTTCCTTCTTTTTGACCTAGCTTCTTCCTCAAAACACTTCTCCATTGTAGCCTCTCTTCCAAGCACCCATTGTGGGTGTTCTTGGAAGAGATTAGCGTAGATTTTCGTTTTAGAGTGAGATTAGAGTGGTTTTGAGTGAGGTTTCCATTGTTGACAACTTGGAACAACTCTTGGAGCCTTGTAAGATTTGGTAACTTCTATTCTATGCTTATAATGTCTTTTCTTTGGATTGTTCTTTATTATCTAACCATGACTTGCAAGCATGCTTTATTTGTGAAGTTTGATCTTGAAATGTATGTTGTTGGCTGAATAGATGTGATTCTAGGGTGAAGGAATGATGTTTATGCTTTGGACTATGATTGTATGGACTTTCATGTTAGCTTAGGATCGATTTGTGTTCGAAATCCCAACTCAGAACCAAACCACGGCCTGTTCTTCATGCTTCCACGGCCGTGGTCTTGCATGATCCACCCGTGTTTTGCTCTGTTGTTCTTGAATTCATTAAATCTGGATGTTTGGATGTAGATGTGTTGAAATCCTAGTGTTTGTTGAGCCTAATCTAGCTTAGGGCGACCTAATGTTAGCAACCTTTTTGAGGGATGAGACTTACCCGGTAATTTTCTCTCTTAGATACATAAGATGATGAACTCTAGGTAGTAGTGAGCCAAAAAAGCCGCTATTGGATTGAGTGTGCTAGGATCGTTGCCTAAGACTTGCCTTTTCCGAGACTTACCCGGTAAGGAGGGGTTTGACCCTTAGGTAGTGACCGGTTTGTGTAGAATTCCCGTCCTTAGGTTCCTTGAGACTTACCCGGTAATAGGACCTTAGGTGCGAGACTAGTGGACGCATGAGACTTACCCGGTAATTGCTCCCATTAGAGAAACACCCAAATCCGAACAACCTCAACCTTCCTTTAATCTTTAGAGGCATGAGTCCATAGTCATAATCGGAATTCCGAATCTCTAGAATCCGCTTTCTTGCCTCTTATCTCCTATCTTTGTGTTTGTGTGTTTGTGTTGCTTGATTGTGTTGATATATTTGTGATCTTTGTTTGATCACCCAAAACCCTCCAAAAATATTGTGTTTTCCATTTTCTTTATTCCTCATCTCATCTTAGTTTAGATTTACACTATCTTTGATCATTGAATGACTTGATTTCACCTCAGTCCTTGTGTTCGACCTCGGAATACTTTCCTTTCTACAACACGACCCATAACTGTGGGTTTTGCTAGGTAGTTTAGGATTTTAGTTCGAGTTTATAAATGTAAACCTTTTTCTGCTACCTTTCTAGCGTAACAAGGCTCATGCTACCCCATACTCAGTACATCCTGGAGCGAGTAAGATGTACAAGAATGTGAGACGGTCCTTCTGGTGGGGTGGTTTGAAGTCCGATGTGGCTCGGTATGTAGCTCAGTGTGCGACCTGCCAGCAGGTCAAGATTGAGCATCGTAGGTCCGGAGGAGAGCTCCACCCACTTCCAGTACCACAGTGGAAGTGGGAGGATATATCTATGGATTTTGTCACAGGATTGAGACTCAGCAGAGGTTTTGATGCTATCTGGGTAGTGGTAGACAGTCTGACGAAGACCGCACGTTTCATTCCGATTAAGGAAACGTGGCCGTAAGTCGTCTAGCTGAGGAGTTCACCAGACACATTGTGAGATTTCATGGAGTATCGAGGACTATAGTCTCCGACAGAGATGGACGTTTCACCTTGAGGTTTTGGCAGCAGGTACATACTGCTTTGGGGACGAGTCTCCACTTTACCACCGCCTACCACCCCCAGACCGATGGTCACTCTAAGAGGACCATCCAGACATTAGAGGACATGCTACGGGCTTGTGTACTAGATTGGAGACAGGTATGGCCAGATCATCTCCCACTGGTAGAGTTTTCATATAATAACAGTTGGCATGCGTCTATTGGGATGGCCCCTTATGAGGCTTTGTACGGGCGGAGATGTCGCACGCCATTATGGTGGGATGAGCCTAGCAGAGCTGGAGATCTTGGAGAGAGTTGGAGAGGTGGCCTACAGATTAGCACTACCGCCGAGACTAGAGGATGTTCATCCGGTCTTCCATGTATCTCAGTTGAGAGAGTACATCCCGGATCCGAGACACGTCATCAGCCATGAGGATCTGATAGTTGAGCCCGATCATACTTTTGTAGAGTACCCAGTAGTTGTCTTGGAGCGCAGTACTAGACGTCTGTGGTCCAAGGAGATACCTATGTTGAGGATCCAGTGGTCTAGACGAGGAGCTGATGAGGCTACTTGGGAGACCGAGGAGAGTGTTAGACGTAACTATCCCGAGTTCTTGGCGAGGTTAGAGGTTACTCCTGTATCGACGAGTTAGTACTCGGATGTTGTGTGGTTTGACCATTCATGTTTTTATATTGTAATGGGTGATTACGTTTTATGTTATGCATGTCTCATTATGATGTTTGAGTAGTTGCATGGTAGAAAATGAAAATGTTTAGAAAACTAAAATATACAAAAGGAAACGTATGATTTAAAAGAATCATTTTAAGTTTCGGGACGAAACTTCTTTTAAGAGGGCACTAATGTAATATCCGAAAATTTTTAAACACCGGATTCCGATCCGCCAATCTTTAGCCTTTAAATAAAGATAAAATGAGATGTAAATTCTATCATTTTATGTGACCTTAGTTTACATAAAATGATAAAAGATGTAACCATAAATAATTCCGTGCTTTTAAAAATAAAAACCGATGAGCGGTTCCATACGAATAACTTTTAACTAATATCCCAGATTAACTAAATGAACTAACCCAGCCCGAATTGCTGGCCCATGTCCTCAGCCGGCCCAATACTAAATTAATTAACCTAATCCTAAAATTAATCTAACCCTAAGAAAAACAACTAGACTAGCCTGCCGCTTCTCTTCACTTACCACCCTTACGACTAGAGAAGACGAGGACGCCTACTCGCCCTGCCTTTGTCGCCCGCTGTTCGCCCTGCACAGTAACCTCCAAAGCCGAACCAGCAACCCTCGCGAACCGTAGCAACACAGCCTCGGACCAGGTGAGCCACCATCCTTACCCTTCTTCCTCTTCCCTTTGTTTTTAGAACCCACCAGCCGGAGTCTGACTTGAGCCACGCACAGCCACGATTCGGGACGCCGGGAAGTGCTGCAGAGAACTGGACGACAACGTAACAGGGTTCCTTCTCCACTGCGGTATGCGAAACTGTTTCTCTCTCTCTCTCTTATTCCCTATTCAGCCTTCTGGGCTCGTGTGGATAACGACGGAAGCCTCTCTCGGTTTCTGCAGTATTGGACCAAGGTGGTGGTGCGCTGTGGGGAACCTACTCGAGCCGACATACGAGCCCGATCCAGGACGCCGGCTACACCTCGTAACTGGAAGAACGGGCCTACTACAAGTTGTTTTAGGTGAGTCCTTTGACAGTGCTTTGCTGTGTAATTATGGTTGTATAAATAGGTAGAGAAGTGTAGGGTTGTGAGTATATAGGTATGATCGAGATAGATAGGCATGGTTTGAGGAGTAATGTGCTGAGTAGAGGTATGAATGTACAGTTATGTGTGAGTAAGCTAGAAGGTCATGAATGTCATCGTAAATGTGTACATATATATGTACTGCAGTGCTTTGCTGCAAAATGTGAGTGGAGATGTAAATATATATATGAATAGGTTAGAATTTGGATATATATATATATATAGGTATACATATAAGAATATATATATATATATATATATATATATA
Organism: Fagopyrum homotropicum; assembly: GCA_033239125.1. NCBI lineage: Eukaryota > Viridiplantae > Streptophyta > Magnoliopsida > Caryophyllales > Polygonaceae > Fagopyrum > Fagopyrum homotropicum. The sequence continues at coordinate 28,537,053 of BSWB01000004.1, forward strand.
TATATATATATATATATATTCATATACGTAAGTGTACATATATCCGTACGAGATGGGAAAATAAATATATGTATATATATATATATATATATATATATATATATATATATATATATATATATATATATATATATATATATATATATATGTATAAGATTAGATAGCAACCGGGGAGGAGGAGTGTTGTCCTTTTCGAGTTGATTCGAGTTTTGAACTTATAACTTATAAGTAACTATCTTAGAGACACAAATTATGGAAAACAAGTTCTAAAGGAAATTAGCAAGATTTAAGAATAAACTTTGAGAATTTTCGGCACTAAGGGTAAAATGGTCTTTTACCGAAAGAGAGCCTTTTTCCGTAATTCCTCCGCTTGAGGTTGTACATCTGGATGTGATTTTGATCCACATGCCTTGTTTGACAGGCGTTTGAGTACCACAAGTACGGACTGAGTTGAGATTTGGATAGAGTGTGTTTTGATTCAGGTAAGTCATTGCGACTTACTTAGCCAGTTTCTAGATATTAGTTGGGTGATAATGGTTGTGTGTGTGCGATGTGTGTGATTATATTAATAACAACTTGTTAGGACGACCGTTGTTACTATGTTTTAAGGCCCAAGTGTATGTATAACGGGCCGTGACATCACTGCCCAGCTCTGACAGGAGACTGGGAGGTTCTCTATACCCAGACCAGGCAGGTACAAGGTGAGATGCATCGGATCCATTCTTGATGGTTACACAGGGGCGGAGGCGAGGTTCGGGAATCCCTCGTGTCACAAAATAAGTATCATTAGTAAGAGTGAATAACTTAAATAAAGATAATAAATGGACTTGTTTGTAAGCATGATGGGTGTTTATTCCTGTATGTGTGTGTGTGCTGTTATTATTCTCCTAATATTTGAATAACTAGCTAATGGTTATTCTTTTGTTGTGTTTTTAGATTTACCGCAGGTTAGGGCAGCAACTGAGTGATCCGGAAGTAGTGGTCAGCTGGATCTCCATAATCCTTAGAGTGGGGTTTTGGGTTGTGTTTTGGCGTTCTTTCTTTTTGTTAAGACAGTCTTTTTCCTTTTGTTTAAGAACTATAGGTTGTTAGACCTTGTTGCATTCATTCCTTTAAAAATATTATTTCATGAATTTTGGTTTTTTCTTATTTCTGTCTTGTTGCAAGATCCTAGTAATATTGTAGTCAAACTGAGGTCGGGACCCATTGTGAGGTCCTAACTAGTAACGTTCCGAGTTCTGAGAATTCGGGATGTTACAGTAACACATTGTCTAACCATTCACATCTTAATGTAAAAATTGCATCAACACAATTTTCCTACACTTATTTTTTCAGCATAAACAAAAAAACTACTTAAGTTCTCAACTTAGAAAAAATTATAACTCCTAAACTAATCGCTGAATTTCTCTCAAATTTTGATATGTTCTACAAAAATATACCAAATACAACATATTAAAATTTTAGTAAGAAAGGATGAGGCTAACATACCTAGATGTGGACCCAAAGTTGTTTCTGATATATGGATGTTCACATCATTGAGGCCACATGTACGTATTTTCCGTGCAAACCATATAGTTATGACTGAGAAATACGCGAAAGGGATCACCAGTGACATTCCAAGAAATGCTTTCCTTAATATGTTGCATAAAAATCATCATTTTCACAATATTGGAGAAACTATATGGCACATAACACCGAGACTTTCACTCATGCAAGCAGATATATCAGTAGAAGCATAAAATTTGTGTCCGCTGTATCATGTCACCCAACCCGAACAACCCATACAACCCTCATAACACGTCATCTGCTTTGATTGTTTGATTTGGTATTGGTTTTTGATTTGGTGTTTTGGAGAAAGTTCGACCATGGATATAACGACAATACATTTTCCATTTTCGTCATTCTTTTGATGTTTCAAAAATGTTATCTACATGTCAAATAAGTAGGTTGCTTTATAAATGTACTTATTTTTAATATTGTCATACTTATTTGGTTAAATTTTATGATTATAAAAATTATTTACAATTAAATAAGTATGTTCTTTGATACATACTCTTATTTTTGGAATTTTCATATTTATTTTGTTTAATTTTATGAGGGATTAAAGTTTATGGTAACACAATGTCTAACTCATTTGTATCTGGATCAAAAAGTTGCATCTAACACACAAATTTCCTACCCTTAGATTTTTTCAGCTTAAACAAAAAATACATAAGATTCCAAATCAGAAATATTATAACTCCTAAACTACTTGTTGGATTCCTCTCAAATTTTGATATATTAAACAACAATATTTCAATTACAATATATCAAAATTTTAGTAAAAAAGGATGAGCCTAACATACCTATATTAGGATCCAAAGTCATTTCTGATACAAGGATGTCCGCATCATTGAGATTTGAGGCCACATGTACGTATCTTTCGTGCAAAACATATAGTTATGGTTGAGAAATACGCGAAAGAGATCGTGTAACACCCCGAATTCTCAAAACTTGGAGTATTACTAGTTAGGACCTCACAATGGGTCCCGACCTCAGTTTGACAACAATATTACTAGGATCTTGCCACAAGACACAATAAGAAAAACCAAAATTCATAAAATAGTATTTTTAAAGGAATGAATGCAACAACATCTAACAATCTATAATACTTAAACAACGAAACAGACCAACTGTCTTAACAAGATGAAAGAACAACAAAGGAAACATCCCAACCCCATTCTAAGGAGTACGGAGACCCGGCTGACCACTACTTCCGGATCACTCAGCTGCTTCTCTAACTTGTGGTAAATCTAAAAACACAATAGAACAACCATTAGCTAGCTATCTAAACATTTGAAGAATAATAATAGCACACACACATAGCAAAAGTAAACACTCATCATGTTTTCAAACAATCCATTTATTATCTTTATTTAGGTCATTCACTCTTACTAATAATACTTATTTTGTGACACGAGGGAATCTCAAACCTCGCCTCCACCCCCGTGTAACCATCAGGAATGGATCCGATGCATCTCACCTTGTACCTGTATGGTCTGGGTATAGAGAACCTCCCAGTCTCCTGGCAGAGCTGGGCAGTGATGTCACATCCCGGTATACATACACTTGGGCCTTAATAATATAAAAATAACAGTCGTCCTATCAAGTTATTATTATAAACACACATTGTACACACCACTATTATCACTCAACTAACATCCAGAAACTAGCTAAGTAAGTCGCAAGGACATACCTGAATCAAAGAATGCTCTAACAAATCTCAACTCGGTCTATACCCGCAGTAACTCAAACGCCTGTCAAATAAGGCATGTGGATAAAAATCACATCCATACTCTTAGAAGTTATAAACTTCTAAGAGGTAAAATCTCATGAGGATAAAAAGTGGAAAGACTCTCTTAAGGTAAGAGACTATTGTACCCCTAGTCTCGGAAACTCCCAAAAGTTTAACATTTAATTCTACTATTCTCTTTTAGAACCTATTTCCATAGTTTGATTCTCAAGGATTATTTTCTAGCGATTAAAAGATTAACAAGGTTCTAAACTTTTAAACAAAAAAGGTTGCTAAGGTCCGACTTTAACACTTAAGCTACTAGAGCTAGGGTCCAAAAAAAACATAATCTTACTCGTCAACGAGAACAACATTATTCCACTCATATAACACTCTCTAGAAACTTCTTCAGAATTGTTCTAGATACGAGACCGAGAACCTATATGTAATAACCGGAAAATTTATTTCCAATTAATTCCAAGCCAAACCGAGATTTTAGGACCCTTGACCTCTTTAAGATACCTAATTTTATGTCTAGCTTTAATTTTATCATTTTATGTAAGTTGGTCACCACATAAAATGATGAAAAATACACCAAACCCTAGTTATATATATATATATATATATATATATATATATATATATATCTAGGTCTTGTGACGAGGCCAAGACGAGTTTTGACGAGGTCGTGACGAAACAAAGACGAAGTCGTGACAATTTTTGACAAAGTCATGACATGAGTTTTACAAGCCCAATTTCAGCCATGAACCTTACCATCCGGGCCCATTTTCGAGTAATCTGCTGGGCCGTTAAGTCTTCTATCCCCATCTCCTCTTCTGCGTCTCCTTGCCCTAATTCCGTTTCTCTCTTTACGTCGCTCCTCAACGCGCAACATCCCACGCCGCGCAGCAGCTGCTCCCCTTCGCCTCCGCCTCCACGCCTGTGAGCCACAAACGTCGTCGACCGAAGAGCAACGCCCTCCTCTACTCCCTTCTACCTTCAGACGGACTTCACGCCGAGCCGCTTGCCTCCGGATCAAAGCCTTGTGCACGCCCTTCCATCTTCAGCGACGGTTACACAGCCAGCCAACACAGATACTCCTCGAGCAGTGCCGTCTTCACGCCCAGGATCGAATTGTAAACCATCACACCGTCACACCAGGCCGCAACAAACCGCTGCTCCCTATGCACCTGTGATAGAACAAGCACCCTAATATCGTGGTGAGTTCCCTTACCCTCATTTTGGTTCCTTACTATCGGTTAGCCAACTTAACGCCAATCCTAACTGCTTGCTTGAACAGCCACTGGTGGATCTCGAAGAGAGGTCCTGTCGCTCCTACATTCCGCTTAAACCCTACAAGAGACTAGTAAGCAAACCTTCTCCGACACTGATGGTTTTAAATACAGTAGGGAGAGTTGTAGATCATGTGAAATGTGCCTTCTGTAGGAGTCAAGTCCAGGACTGAATCTTGGAAAATTTGGACACATAATTTGGGGTAAGAAGATCGAGTTGGAGACATATGAATGGAGCCAGAAATCAAACAGCGGCTAGTGAGATTGGAGACCCAAACATCTTTGTATATGTGCTGATGAGAGTGCCCATATGTGTCTTTAGACCTTCCCTAACAGCCTCGGAAGATAGCTTGAAGAGCTGAACCGTTTTCTGAATTTTCGGAAGTGACAAACATTCAACTACGGGTTCAGATTTGGGTAAGTTAGACTTCTTCTTTTTGGCTAGTTTTCGGATATGTCATAGACAATATTGCATAGTACATCATACTAAACTTTTAGAGGAATTCATTACAGTTTTAGAGTTATGGTGTTTCAAAGTTGACTCCTCATACAGTTTTATAAATGTGCTGAATGTTGAGAAAAACAGCATGTGATGTTGTTTTGTGAGATAGTTTTGATTAGGCTTTTGATCCCTGTTGGACTTGAATTTTGGATATGATATAGTGGGAATATTGTTGTAGAACATATTAAAATTTGGGATGAATCCAGCAAGTGGTTTAGGAGTTATGAATTTCAAAGTTGGGGCCTTAAACAGTTTTCTGGATGTTGCTGAAATTGCTAAGTGCTGGAAATATCTCGTATTGTGCAGTCATGTTTGAGATTATGTTTGGATACCTTAAAAACATAATTCACCGTTCAGTTTTTAGTATGTTATAGAGTGTCATGCATAGTGTGAGGTATTAAAAGTTGGGATTTAGATCTATGAAGGTCCAAAGTGGACTGGTTGAGCAGTTAAGAAATACTCAGTTTCTGGCTAAGTCTGAAATTTCTAGTTTTGGAACCGACTTTGAGAATTTGTGTAGAAGTGATTATTAGGTATTTTTGGAAAATTCTGGCTGCTATGGATAGAGTACATAGCATAAAAGACTTAGAGATTTTTGTTAGACTTTTTATATTTTTATTCGCGACTTTTATCATAGGCTAAAGTTGGACCTTAGTGACTTTGTTAAAAGTTAAGAAAAAAATGTGTAGTCTATAAGTTCTACCTAAACTAACTCTTAAGAGTTAGCTTATGAAATTAAGTCCCAAAGAAAGGTTTGGGCATATATTATAGGATCTTTGGGAGTTTAGTGACTAGGGGTAAAATGGTCATTTTACCTTAGGAGGACTTTTTAGTAATTTCTCTTGAAGGGATTGTACATCTTAGAAGTTATAGACTCCTAATATTATGGGATGTATTTTGATCCACGTGCCCTTATGACAGGCAGTTGAGTCCCAACAATTGCGGACCGAGTTGAGATAACAGGAATCGAGTTTCGATTCAGGTAAGTCCTTTGGGCTTACTTAGTTGACTTCTAGATATGAGTATGGATAATGGTAGTGGTGTGTGAATGAGATGTTTATAGTTATATTTTAGTAATAATTATCTACCAACCTATACTTTGGCCTAAGAGTAACGGGCGGTGGCATTCTACTCAGTTAGCCTGAGGGCGCTGGGGGTTTCTTTAGGGACTAGTCCGCACTCGGTTTGTAGTGATGCTGCCGGCAGAGGTAAGCTAGACCTATACCCAATTGGATAAGGAACGAAGGCAAGAACTCTTAAGATTTCTCGTGCCACAACTGTAAAATGGAATAAGGTGAATCACTTAACTACTAGATAATAACCGGTTTGTGTGCCAACATGATGGTTATTTTATGTTATCTTGGTTGTGTTTGTGCTATCTTTATTCTTCTTATATTTAGATTGTTAGCTAACGGTTTATCCGTGTTGTAGACTTTGTAGCATTAAATAAGGATAGTGGGTAAAGGGCATTTTGGTTGGAAAGAACTTGAGATAGGCTATGCGGAGTGAATGGAAATACTGTATGGAAATGAAGAGGTTATAGAAAAAGTGGGTTACCCTATTATGGATTCGAGTGAAAAATGAAGGCTTTGTTATATGTTGCTAGACAAGTGGTTTTGAATCCTATTCTAATGGAGTACTTTGGAGTGAGTTTTCTTGATGGATTAAGAGAATAATTAACGATGTAATAAAAGTATGGTGCAAGGCTTACACTAGAAAGCTCAAAGTGAGTAACTACCCTACGGACTCGGAAGACACATAAGGAAGGAAGCGGCAGAAGTATACCTGCAACTCAATAATCGCGCATAGAGAAAGCATAATCTCGGGTAGAGCTTACGTGTAATGTTATATCGGAATGGAGCTAAGTTGCATTTAGCGTCAGAGGAATATTCTTGGCCCGGTAAACGTGGGGATACAAGAGTGCAATGCTGATGGTGTGTTAATAGTATTGAGTAGTTATGATCAAACGATGGTGATGCGAGATCACCTTGTGTCTAGTGTTGTCATTGTGGACACATTCTATATCACTTAAGATCTTGGATACTGCGTAAGAAGTTTGAGTTGAGCTAGAGATCTATAAAATAATACGATGACGTCGATAGAACACAAAGATTGATCACCGGATTTTGAGCGTTAAGTGATATCAAGATTCAGACAAAAAATGAGTAGATGATGATTCCTTAATGGAGGAACCATATGACTGAGTCATAGTAGGGGACAAGACCAAGTGAGTTGTGATACAACTAACCTTAAGCACTTAGTTAAGTGCGGGGAGATGTATAAGGGGATATCCTAGATCAGATACTTGAAACATTTTCAGTAGACCACAAGGAAAAAATTGGAATAAATTACCTCAGGAAGGTCATCAAAAAGATCTAGAGCTGAGTTATGTAAGGCAACCTTGTGAGACCTTACAAGTGGAGTTGAAAGTGATTAATGGACTAGTATTCCTCACCCTATTGAGAAGAGCAACCCCATCGGTCCACGGGTTTAGAGGAAATATCTACTAGACACGAGTTAGGACCTCTGAATAGAGGATCGAACAGTTGGGCCGAATGATACCGGAGAGATATCCGATAACCACTCTAGAATGTGGTAACAAGTGCTTGTGATATATGTACATGAAAATATTTTCGGAGTTAGTGGTTTTATGAAAAGCCGACGAGGCTACTTGAGATATTGTGGATAGTATGAGACGTCGTAACCTTTCAGAGATCTATACAAAGATAGTTGTAACCTTGAAAACAACTAGTTAGGGTTTGCCCTGCATGTGTGTGATACTGTATGATTACTTGTTTCTTTTTTTCAATGATTGAGTACTTAGTCATGTGTGTTATATTGAAGACCTTTGGTGTGTGAGTACTTAGATGTAGAAACGACAAGGCTTTGGTGTAGTGATTAGATACACCCGAATGGTGCCTTAAAGGCCAATCATAATTATCTAACCCTAAGTTTCGGGACGAAACTTATTTTTAGAGGGTACTGATGTAATAACCGGAAAATTTATTTCCGATTAATTCCGAGCCAAACCGAGATTTTAGGACCCTTGACCTCTTTAAGATACCTAATTTTATGTCTAGCTTTAATTTTATCATTTTATGTAAGTTGGTCACCACATAAAATGATGAAAAATACACCAAACCCTAGTTATATATATCTCTAGGTCTTGTGACGAGGCCAAGACGAGTTTTGACGAGGTCGTGACGAAACCAAGACGAAGTCGTGACAATTTTTGACAAAGTCAAGACATGAGTTTGACAAGCCCAATTTTAGCCATAAACCTTACCATCCGGGCCCGTTTTCGAGTGATCCGCTGGGCCGTTAAGTCTTCTATCCCCATCTCCTATTCTGCATCTCCTTGCCCTAGTTCCGTTTCTCTCTTCACGTCGCTCCTCAGCGTGCAGCAGCCCACGCCGCGCAGCAGCTGCTCCCCTTCGCCTCCGCCTCCACGCCAGTGAGCCACAGACGTCGTCGACCGAATAGCAACGCCCTCCTCTACTCCCTTCTACCTTCAGACGGACTTCACGCCGAGCCGCTTGCTTCCGGATCAAAGCCCTATGCACACCCTTCCATCTTCAGCGACGGTTACACAACCAGCCAGCACAGATACTCCTCGAGCAGTGCCGTCTCTACGCCCAGGATCGAATTGTAAACCATCACACCGTCACACCAGGCCGCACCAAACCGCTGCTCCCTACGCACCTGTGATTGAACAAGCACCCTAATATCGTGGTGAGTTCCCTTACCCTCATTCTGGTTCCTTACTATCGGTTAGCCAACTTAACGCCAATCCTAACTGCTTGCTTGAACAACCACTGGTGGATCTCGAAGAGAGGCCCTGTCGCTCCTACATTCCGCTTAAACCCTACAAGAGACTAGTAAGCAAACCTTCTCCGACACTGATGGTTTTAAATACAGTAGGGGGAGTTGTAGATCATGTGAAATGTGCCTTCTGCAGGAGCCAAGTCCAGGACTGAATCTTGGAAATTTTGGACACATAATTTGGGGTAAGAAGATCGAGTTGGAGACGTATGAATGGAGCCAGAAATCAAACGAGCGGCTAGTGAGATTGGAGACCCAAAAATCTTTGTATATGTGCTGATGAGAGTGCCCATATGTGTCTTCAGACCTTCCCTAACAGACTCAGAAGATAGCTTGAAGAGATGAACCATTTTCTGAATTTTCGGAAGTGACAAACATTCAACTTCGGGTTCAGATTTGGGTAAGTTAGACTTCTTCTTTTTGGCTAGTTTTCGGATATGTCATAGACGGTATTGCATAGTACATCATACTAAAGTTTTAGAGGAATCCATGTTACTGTTGAGAGTTATGGTGTTTCAAAGTTGACTCCTCATACAGTTTTATAAATGTGCTAAATGTTGAGAAAAACAGCATGTGATGCTGTTTTGTGAGATAGTTTTGATTAGGCTTTTGATCTCTTTTGGACTTGAATTTTGGATATGATATAGTTGGCTTATTGTTGTTGACCGAGCCAGTTGCGGTAGTCTTTCGGGGCAATTGCCCCTATTGCTACTAACCACTCTACTTGAGTGACTTTCACAGGTTCTTCTTCTTAGGTTTATGCGAAGAACCCGTGCTGGGAAGGAAAATGTTCCTTACGATCCTAAACCAGAAAAGATATACAAAAGACGCTTCAAAGAAGCGAAAATGGACAACCAAGACAATCGCGATCTTGAGGCCGAATTGAAGGAGGCGATGGAACAACTGCGCCTCAATAAGGAAGAACTGCAGTGCGAGAGGGATCAAACTCGCACCAGAACTGCAGAGAATGAAGCATATATGGTTGAGCTACGAGCCCAGATTCTGCATCGACCGAGGCAGGACCCCGCTCCAGTTTCCCCGGCAGAGATACATCCACCTCAGATACCTGTCCGAGATGTTCTTTTTGTAGGTATTCCACAGACCCTAGGGCAGAGGATGGACCCAAACCAGCAAGTGAGGCGTCCAAGAGTCAACCTAGGTGATCCAGGGGAGCATGATTATGAACTTCAACCACAAGTTCTATCCATGATTAGCCAATGCCAGTTTGGAGGTTTAGAGAGGGAGTCTCCACATCAACATTTGCAAAACTATGAGATTTTGATTGAGACCTTGAGACCTTCAAAGCTGGAAAATAATAATTACAAGCTAAGGCCTTTTTACTTTTCTTTGAAGGACAGGGCGCTTACTTGGTATCAGTCCCTTCCTCCCGGAAAGATCAACACGTGGGAGGAGATGACAACGGAGTTCTTAACAAAATTATTTTCCCTCTCCAAAACTGCTGAAATGAGAGGGAAGATCAATGCATTCATCATGAAGGACAAGGAGAGTTTGTCCAAGTCATGGGAAAGATTCAAAGATGTTCTATTGGATTGCCCACATCACGGGATTCCAAAGATAGAGTTGTTGGAGATATACTTCAAGGGATTGGATGGAGCTACCCAATTCAATCTTCAACTACTCTCCGCGGCACATTCATGGACATGCCGATTGATGAAGCTTGGGAGTTCATTGAAAAACAAGCTTTGCACATGGAGAAATACTCCCACCAAGGAGCGGAAAATGTAGTTAAGAGAGTTAATTTCCAAGAAGCTCCATCAAATGATAATCAATTTACTTCCCTCAAGAATGATGTGAAGCAATTGAAGGACCTTTTGGTTGCTCACACAAGAAAGGAAAAAGGGGGATATCAAGGCTCAAGGAACAACAATCAAGGACCCAGGAACAACAATTACAACAACAATAGAGGCTCCAATAGCAACAATTGGAGATCTAACAATCAAAATTCGGGTAACCCTTATTCTAATTCAAATTCTAATAATTCTTCTAACCCTTTCTCTTCTTCTTTTTCTACTCCATTGAAAAGCCAGAAGTCTGGATCAAGTTCATCCCAGCCAGAAAAGAAAGATGCAGTGCTGGAGGCCATCTTGATCAAGCTCAACGCTATGGAGACGTCCATGACTTCATTTTCGAAGGCACAAAAAGCCTTAGAGCAACAATTCTTTAATAAGGCGAATGAAGCGCCAAGAGATCCAGGGAAGCTCCCAGCAAGGACAGAGAGCAACCCTAAAGGACAGATTATGGCAATAACGACGAGAAGTGGATTGAAAACTGCAGATCCAGTGCCTCGGTCGATGCCAGTGCAGACGAAGAACACCTCAGTCCAGGTACATACGAGGAACTCTTCGTTCGAGGTGCCACCCGAGGTGGAGTCCCAGAAAGAGACGGACAAAACTGAAGTTTATGTCCCACCTCCTGCATATAAACCACCACTTTCATTCCCCCAGTCAAGGGCTAAAGCACATCTAGACAAGCACTTTGGTAAATTCCTTGACTTGATGAATAAGTTACATATTAACATCCCTTTCCTTGATGCTATTCTAGGGATGCCCGCCTATGGGAAGTTCTTAAAAGAAATTCTATCAAGGAAAAGGAAGTTGGAAGATTTTGGTGAAGTAAGGATGACATCTAAATCCTCGGAGCTCATTCAAATCATGAAGGAGAAGATGTCACCTAAGTTGAGAGATCCCGGCTCATTTTTCATTCCCATTCAAGTTGGGGATGTAACTTGTGAGGCGTGTGTGATTGACCGAAGGTATTTCTATGGTCGTGTATACCCAATCAAAAGTAAATCCCGACTTAACACTAAGAACAAGTATAGTGATTAAATAAGGGTCGAACACAAGAGAGTTAAGGTGTTTTAGATGCAATTATCGATTATAATGACAAGTGACACAAAGGGGGGGGGGTTGGTTGAATTGATGTACAAAAACTTATGAAAACGATTAATGCGACAAGTAAGACAATAATGGATGAATCTACACTAGGTTGATTCTAAGCATGCAGTTGCTACTTTGGTGCATTCCTTTTACAAGTTTTTAAGTAATCTCCCGTCTCGATCATACATATGTGTTGAGCCAACCGGCATCAACACCACTTAACCTATTAAAGTTTCATAAACCTACAAGAAAAAATAACAAGTTAGCATTCAAACAAAGACTAAGGGATATAAAGAGAAGATTAAAACAATTAAACTTATCTTTATATTTGTGTTCCTTTTCTGTAAGTAATTACAACCCGTTATTACTTAAAGTTACTACTAGATTAAAGACCCGAACCCGGAACCTATTAATCCTAGTTGTTTACATGCACTTTAGAACATAAGGTGATCAATCTCAAGTAATAGTTAACATGCAATTAAACAATGGAGATCAAGGAAACACAAAGCATTACTGGATAAAAACTTATATTAAAAGAACTTACAACCAAAGTAACAAAGCAGCTTCAAACCAACCCAATGTAGCAAAGGAGTTAGCAACTCATTATAATGGAAAACTCAAGTCTAAAAATGGATTTTGTGAGGAAAAGCATGGATGATTCTAGCAATCAGCCATGGACTATTTATACTATAAAAGACACTTAATTAGGAGTAAATAGCCGGCTTAAAGCAGCCACCTTTAATGCCATAAAGGTGGTGTAAACAGCCGGAGTAAAGCTTTTGGCGTTTCACCGCAGGGGCGGCCTTCAGGAACCGCACGGGCGGCTTAGGCAAAATCGGTTGATCTTCTTCAGAACCGCCGGGGCGGCTACACAACTCCGCTGGGGCGGATCTGTAATGCACTTCAACGTCTGACCTTTCGCCTTCCTAACGTTTCTGATGTCAAGGTGCAGGGGCGCCTTAAGGCCAACGCAGGGGCGGTGACATAGACTCTTTGCCTTCCAGCTCCCAAGGCGAGGTGCAGGCAGGGCGTAGTGGGAGGCGCAAGGGAGCTGGTCTTTGTCTCGTCAAGGCAAGTCACACAGGGGCGGTTGCAAGGGCCCGCGGGGGCGGTGGAGCAACATAAACTTTGCTTCTTGATCGATCTTTACTCCTAAGTGCTTATAACTCCTTCCTTAGCTTCTTTTGATCTTCTTCTTCTGGACCAAGGAGTTAGTAGCATAAACCGACACTAATGCAATAAAAAGACTCTAAAAACTACCCTAAATGATAGTGATTCCATCACTTATCAAACTCCTCCATACTTAGACCTTTTACTCGTCCTGAGTAAAACAAATAACAGCCATTAGACTCAAGGTCTCAGGAAGCAAGGGAAAGAAAGAAAAATAATGGAAAACAAGAGAAAAACCAAGAAAGAAAGAAGGGAAAAGAGAGGAAATGTGAGAAAAAGAGATACTATCATCCTTATCGCTCCAAGAGTGGCCTACCCGGACAACCTCCTTATGACTCCCCTTCTTATGTCGCCAAAACGCCGGAAGGGAAACCTACACTCGGTGTCGCTCATCTTGCCAAGGCGCCCTTTCGGGTTTTCACCTTGTCACTCTTCTTCTTTTCTCACTTAAGCTCACATCCCTCAAGTCCAATTTTGCACCAACCTAAGGTTGGTTGGACTACCTTCTTTTTACCTAAACCGCCCTTTCGGGTTTTCGGTTTATCCAAGGATTTTCATGCCTTTTTCACTTCTTTGGCTTTTTCTTTTTTTTTTTTTACTGATTTCAACAAAGCAAAACAAATGCCAAAAAACAACACAATAAATTGTACAAGCAATGATATATATCCCTCACCCATACTTGAAGTGCACTTTGTCCTCAAAGTGGAAATGAGTCAAAGATAAATGTGGGAGAAGGGAAAGAAATGTACCCCTCACTAAGGTGGTCCGGATGGACCACCAGGACCCTCCTCTGGCGGTTAAGGGAAGTGGCTGAAGAAGTGCTCCTGCCGGTGGTAGATATCATCGATGCGGTCCTGCTGGGCAGTCATCCGGCGACCAAAAGAGGTCTCAAAACTGGCCTGCCAAGCCAGCTGCTGAGCCTCCAGCTGCTGCTGCTGGGCTGCTTGCCATGCCTCCTGCCTCTGGTCGAAGAGTGAGGTCATGGAGGTGGCAAAGGTGTCCTACTAGCTCTGCTGCTGCTCCAACATAGTCCGCTGGTAGTCGGACTGCCAAGCCCGGTACTGGGTCGTCATGGCTGCCATTTGAGACTGAAGGCTCGCAAGGGCCGGGTCCTCCTCTGGTGTCGCTGTGGGCATCTCCTCGTCATCTGGGACGGGCAGATGCTCCTCCTGATGGGCCCGGCTGGAGCTGGCAGCATGCCTCTCCACAATGGCCACTAGTGGCCTCCTCGGCACGAAGGGATCTGCCGGTATGTAGAGCTCGGAGAGCTCACCTCCTAGTGGTAAAGGTCGGGGGAGGTAGGTGAGGTGACTTCCATCTACAAGGGAGATCCAAAATAGGTTCTCCCCGTCCCTCCGGAGGAGCTTGCACCTCCTAAGCATCCCCTCAGTGTAGAGAGGAGCTGCCATCCCATCCTCTAACTTGGATAGGTCCATCACTTGTGAGGCGATCAAAGAGATCACCCCACGGCCGACAATATCCCTCGGCTTATTCCTCCTAATCCGCTTCAAAGCGGCGAGGAAGAGAGATGGCCAATCCATCAGCTGTTGGCTATGTGGAAGGCAGGAATAGAGCAGTGGAAGGTCCTTTAGAGCGACCTTGTTTTCCTCTTTGTGTCCACAGAAGACACTCATGAGGATCTTGGAAATCAACCTCAAACTGGGGTGAGTGAGTTTGTTGGAGTACTCACCCCTAGCATGGAACTCCGACCCGGTAGCTACTCGCCAAAACTCACATAGGTCCGGGGCCGGGACTGGATCCTACCAGTTCTCAGAGGGGTTTAGAGTCACCCCAAAAGCCTCCCGTAAATCATTGTAGTCAAGCGTTTACTTCACCTTGTTGAACTTGAAGGTGAGGCCGGTACACACGTGGTCTTCCTTCTCCATTGTGAAAGTGGAGATAAACTGTCTGCTGAGCTCCGGATATGTCGGAGCACTCTTCTGGAGGAAGTCTCCGAGCCCAGCATTCGCCAAAAACGTTTGCATGCTCTCTAGCATGCCCAGTTTCTCCAAGGTCGGAATATGTAGAAAACGAGTTGCATACACAACTCGATCTTGCACAATCCGATAATGGTCCTTCTCTGTTTAGGTCATCTTGTATTTCCTTGGGGCTTCCATTCTTGCAAAGATTTGAGTAAATGATTAGTGAACGTTTGGAAAAAAAAGAAGAGAATCGACCTTTCTATTGGTTTTTCCACAGGGGCGGCTATGTAGGCGCAGGGGCGGTGAGGCGCAGGGGCGGATGCTTGCAGGCGCAGGTGCGGGAGAACAGTAGAAGGCGATTTTTCGAATGCTTCGAATGTGGTGGCATCTTGGAGTGGCTCCGGTGGTGGTTTGTCGGTGCAGTCGACGTTGAAGGTGGTGCAGGAGTGGAGAATCGTTGCAATTGAAGGGAGGTGGCGTTTGGCACGAGGGCTGGTGGCGCAAGGGCGTTGGGGGTGTGCGTCCTTGGTGTTGGTGGCGCAGGGACGTCGGGGAGGGTGGTTGGGTGGTTTCTCTGAGGGTTCAGGGGCGTTCGCAACTTAGAGAGAGAGAAGGTGCGAGGGGTTGTGGTTGTGTTAGGTGAAGAGGGTTGGTGGGTGGTATGTGGTAGGTATAGGTGTTTTTTCGAGATCCTATTTTTTTTCTTTTTTGGGTAAACCTGCAGGGGCGGGGGTCTGATACCGCAAGGGCGGCGACAAGGGAGAGGAGCACGCAGGCCCAGCGCCGGGGGCGGCGCTGGGAATTTGTGTCAAGGATGGCCGCCGCAGGGGCGTGGGGATGTCACCGCGGGGGCGGTGATAGGCGTGATCGTCTTGTTACAGAAATGGGTGCCCCTATCACTGATTAAGGCTTTCGGAATTCCAAATCTAGCAAAGATATTTTCCTTAAGAAATGTTGCAACCACTTTTGAATCATCAGTTTTGGTGGCCTTTGCTTCCACCCACTTGAAAACATAGTCCACCGCAAGCAGAATATATGTGTTCCCGAATGACATAGGAAATAGCCCCGTGAAATCAATTCCCCAAACGTCAAATATTTCACAAAATATAAGAGAGGTTTGGGGCATTTCATGTCTCCTTGAAAGATTTCTCACCCTTTGGCATCTATCACACACTTTACAAAACGCAAAAGCGTCTCGAAAAATGTGTGGCCAAAAGAAACCGGCATCCAAAACTTTTCTTGCAGTTTTGTTTGCTCCAAAGTGCCCCCCACATGCTTCAGAATGACAGAAAGTTAGGACGAATTGTACCTCATTGTCCGGAATGCAACGCCGGATCACTTGGTCACTACAATGCTTCCAAAGGTAAGGATCGTCCCAAACGTAGTGTCGAGCTTCAACTTTGACTTTCTCTCGTTGTGCCTTGGTGAAGTCTGGAGGATACTCCTTCCTGACAATAAAGTTCACAATATCAGCAAACCAAGGCTTAAAAGATTGAAGCTTAAGACAAACCTCTATCAACACTTCCGCAGGGACGCCTAGACAGAGCCGCAGGGGCGGCTGGCCGCTAGGGCGGCTGGTGTGAGGCGCAGGGGCGGTTACACAACAGAGAGTTGTGTAGAATGTATCGTCTGGAAAGCTTCCGGCTATCTCTCTTTCTTTTCCTGGTTCTTCCTCCTCGTGCACTAGTTTGCTCAAATGATCTGCCACCAGGTTCTCAACTCCCTTTTTGTCCCTTATTTCTAGGTTAAATTCGCTTAGAAGGAGCACCCAATGGATTAATCGTGGTTTCGCCTCCTTCTTTGCCATGAGGTACCTAAGGGCTGCATGGTCAGTGAAAATAATTACCTTTACCCCAAGTAAGTATTGCCTGAACTTCTCAAGGGCAGAAACTACTGCCAACATCTCCTTCTCGGTGGTGGAGTAATTCATTTGTGCTCCATTTAGTGTCATAGACGCATAATGGATCACATGAGAGGCCCTTCCGTCTTTTTGTCCTAAGACAGCTCCGACAGCGTAATCACTAGCGTCACACATGATTTCAAAAGGTTTCTCCCAATCCGGAGAACGGATGATCGGAGCGGTGGTGAGACATGACTTCAGAGTGTCGAAAGCCTTCTTGCAATCCTCATACACTATGAAGGTTACATCTTTCTTGAGCAATTCACACAGGGGTGCTAAGATCTTTGAGAAGTCTTTGATGAACCTTCGGTAGAAACCTGCATGACCAAGAAAAGATCGGATTTCCCGAACATTAGTAGGATAAGGTAAATTTTGAATAACATCAAATTTTGCCTTATCTACCTCTATCCCTTTTGAGGATATTACATGTCCTAGCACAATTCCCTGTTCGGCCATGAAATGACATTTTTTCGAATTAAAAACTAAGTTGGTTTTAACACATTTTTCAAGAACAAGTTTTAAATGCCCTAAACATGCGTCAAAACTGTCTCCATGGACGGTAAAATCATCCATGAAGACTTCAATGAAATTTTCTATGTATTCAGAGAAAATACTTATCATGCACCGTTGGAAAGTGCCCGGCACGTTACAAAGTCCAAAGGGCATTCTGCGATATGCAAAAGTGCCAAATGGGCAAGTGAACATTGTCTTCTCTTGATCTTCTGGTGCGATGGCTATTTGGAAATAGTCCGATTATCCATCCATGAAACAGTAGTATTTATGACCTGCAAGATGTTCCAACATTTGATCAATAAAAGGTAATGGGAAATGGTCTTTTCGTGTTACCTTATTGAGCTTGCGGTAGTCAATGCAAACTCTCCATCCAGTTTGTGTTTTGCTTGGGACCATCTCTCCATGTTGATTTTCCACCAAGGTGATGCCTCCCTTCTTTGGAACTACTTGGGTTGGACTAACCCAAGTGCTATCCGAGATAGGAAAGATCATGTCCGCTTGGAGGAGTTTCAACACTTCCTTTTTTACCACATCCATCATAAGTGGGTTCAACCTCCTTTGAGGTTGTCTAGAGGGCTTGGCTTCGTCCTCAAGTAAAATTCTATGCATGAAAGTGGAAGGACTTATCCCCTTGATGTCCGCAATAGTCCATCCGAGGGCCGTCTACATTCACCAACTTATCTTCTTGTCCGGTAGTCAACTTATTGGAGATGATCACCGGCAAAGTACTGTGTGCTCCAAGGAAAACATACTTGAGGTGTGACGGAAGATCCTTCAATTCTATTTCCGGTGCCGGCACTATGGACGGAACAACCTTTTTGTTCGCTCCAAACGGTGTGTGCAAGCTTTAAATTTATAACCCTAGACGTAAGCTTAAAACAAGGATGCGAACCCGCAGTGTACAGGTCAATCGTAGTAAAAAGAAAGGAATTCCAGGGGTCGATCACATGGACTTAGTGAAACAAAGTCCAATTACGGTAAGCTTTAGCAGTTACTAACCACAAGTAATTAAAACAATCAAAGATGATAAAAGTCAATAAAGGAAATATGCAATTCTGGGGATTAAAGCATCTAGTTGTGGTTCCAACTCAAGATCTCAAGATAAGCGGACAAAGCTGAGGTTTTTGCATGGGGAAGGTGTTACTAAAGTGGAATAGATCACCGGGTAAGTCTCACTACTCACTAATCCCAAACCGTAACTCCTATTACCGGGTAAGTCTCAAGGAATTAAGATAAAGAACTATAACCTCAAACTAACACACCATCTAAGGGAATAGAATCAACCTTTACCGGGTAAGTCTCAGGCTAACTCACAAAGATGGGATGAAAGCACACTCAAACCCCAATAAAGGACAAACCTTTATTACCTACACTTATGATCTTAGGTACACAAACAAAGGAATTACCGGGTAAGTCTCATCCTAAGCTTGTATTGAACCAGGAAAGGTGTAATAAGAATAGGATTTGGCAAACTCTAACACTTAACTCTCAGTTTCGGATCAGATAAGTCACCTCGATCAGCCAAATTCCACCCCGGCCGAGATGTTCATCGACTGAGCGAGATGCTTAGGGTTAAGGTTAAAAACTCGAACTTTCAAGGTCCTACTGGAATCTAAGATTATTCTATCATTGTTGTTCCCACAACCTTCAGCCAATCACCCTAGAATCACACAAAGAGATTAGCCACTCATCATCATGAAAGTATTAATCAAGTATATGGGAAGAAAGTGAATATTTGAACAAGAAGAATTTAATGAAAAGACTTCAATAACTGAATCAAATATCACAACAAAAGCGTTCCTTGGATAGAAATCCAACAAGGCAAGACAACAAGGAAGGGAATCTAAGATAATCTTACAAAAACCCTTCAAAAGCTATAAAAGCTATAGACTTCAATCTTCCTTCAACCTTCAAAAAGGTTCTTCAAATCTCCCAACTGGAGTATGGTTGCTGCGTATGCGGGGTTTCCAACTGTATGCGGCTGTATGCAGCGTGTTTTTCGGTGTAAGCGGGTTGCATATTTGTGGGAAATCCGACCCTTTTTATAGGAAAATTACTCTCCAAAGATAAGATATCTTAGAAAGATCTCTTCCCATAAAAATAGGTAAAATATATGATCTAGTTTATCTTCTTCCTTCCAGGAGCCAAACCCAAAAATATAAGATCTCTTTCTAAAGATAAAAGATCTCAGCCAAGAATAAAATATTCTCGCCGCGTCCCAGGTGTTCGCCTCGGTCGAGTCGACTTCTCTGGATCACCTCGGTCGAGGTGAATTTGTGGTCAACCGAGGTGAGTCACAACTGAATGTAAAATCTCTCAAATCTGGTCCAAAGTGAATCTCTAATCCATGGCTATGCTTCCTGGATGGTTCCTTATGTTCCTGAATGTAGCTCCAATGACTCCATAGCTCATTTTGCTCCTTTTTGATGCAAAACGTGCCATTTTACCTACGATTACAACAAAACTAGGTGTAGACCTCGATTCCCGCAAAGGTAGATGAAATGGTAATATAATCACATATTATACATACAAACATGCAGATTATTGAAGATAAAACGTCCAAACAAACCCCAAAATATAGACTATAATTCATGCTATCAAAATACCCCATACTTAGCCCTTGCTTGTCCCTAAGCAAGTTCCGCATATAAAAGACAAGATAGAATGGATTATAAGTCTAGAAGATCAATGAAAAGTCTTTCAAAAACATTTTTATGGTGTGCTACGATCATAGATCACTCTAAGAGAATACTTCATGGAATTTGAAATCAAAATATGATCAAAACATTTTATAAATATAGGAAAGTTGTTCATCTTTGCATAAAATCATATAATGCATAATAAATCACAATTATCGAAATTAATCATGCATAATCCAGTTTAAACCGCTAAGTCAATCAACAAGCTCGAGGTCTCAAGGGCTTCCCAAAAGAAAGGTCAAGAAATGTGTAGGGTAGGGATGTATGTAAGGTAATGTGGTGCTAGAATCCGGGAAAAGGATGTACTTCACTTTCACTTTGACTTTCAACATCTTCCACCAATAAGCTTTGCTTATTCCACACTTTTTCTTTTTACTTTACTTTTTGGGATGCATGGACAGAGGTGCACAATAACCGAAGCCTAGGAAATCAGCAATCATCAATTTCTTGAGATGCATCAAACCCTCGATGCACATACCATGACCCGTTATCCGACTTTGGCAAGACACAAATACTCGGCTATGTGAATGGTGCCGAGTTACTCATCATCATGATTGACTTCCCCAAACCTATTATTACTTTCTAACACTTTCACTTCCAACCTACTTCTCATCTTTAACTTCACTTGCTTTCACCACTTCGCTTGCTTCCAAATTCCCGGATAGGTAAAGGGAGGCAAAATGTATATGAGGGGTTAAGCATGATCAAGAAGAAGAAGAGAGAAGAATGAATTGCCTTGGTCTTTCCATGAAGAAAGTGAGAGAACTCATAATGCGGTGTCAACCTTCAAATTCAACATTAATTTAGATAAAAACAAAGTATTAAACATGCCAATAATTTCAAACAAAGCATTTAGCAACTTAAACATATTATAAAACCTTTCAAACACATAAAGAATTTAAAACCAGTCAGTAAACAAGATCTTCACTGAGATCATATCCAAATAAGAAGCACAAAAAACCGTTTTCAAAAAACTCTCAGTTAACCCACCTCGGTCGAGATGTTCTTAGGTCAACCGAGGTGAAACACCTCGTTCGGCCAGAACTCCACCGGTCGAGGTCAAAAAAATTTTTAAAACCAGTTTTCTTTCAGTTTCGACGTTTTTCTCAATCAAATAACCTGTATGTATGCGTGTAGTCTCAGATAAACACATAGATGCAAAAGTGAAGCATAAATATGAATAAATATCCGGTCAAATAGAGTCATACATCAAATAAATGTCAAGTAATACACAGATACCCCATACTTGGGACACACTGTCCCAGTGGGTCAAAATAAGTCTAAGAGAATAAAATACTCACCGGATAATAAGCTGAACTGCATAAAAATAAGAAAGAAAATCCTACAGCTCTCAGTAGTCACGATCCGGTGGTGGTGGTGGTGGCACATACGGATACTGAGACGGGTCGAACGGATAGCCCATGACGTGCTCAAACTGAATCTGGGCCATCATGTGCTGGTAATGCTGCCTCTCCTGCATCTCGCGGATATCCACTGACAAAGCGGCATATGAATTAATAACCTGATCCGTCAGATCATCGATCCGACGGTGAGCCTCTGGATCTCTGTGTCGGCGTGTCCTACGCCTAGCAGGTCTCACAGGTGATGCAGTAGGTGCAGGCTCAGTATCCTCATCATCCAGATCTATAATTGGCGCGCTCGTCCTTGCAGTATCCGTCCCTGTATCCATCGGGACTCCACCATCCCTGTCATCAGCTGTCTCCTCATCATCTGCCTCCTTCTCAGCTGGGGCAGCTGCTGCCTCTCTATAATCCTTCATCAGTGGGGCCCAGGCGGTCTGCCAATAATGAGGGTCATAAATTGTAAACTGGGCAGACCACCTGATCCCCTGTGGTGCAGTCAGCTCCCATGGCATAGCCACGTATGGTGTAGTTAGTCCTCGGCGAACCAGAATCCGCCGAGTGATCATCTCCTGCAGCCCAAGCGGCTTGGCAGCCGCCACCATAGTGCAAGCGCTGAGATCCATGTCCTAGTAGCTGGCGATGTGGGTGACAAGTCCTCCGCAACAGATGTCCCCCTTCGCCTTGGCCTTGATCTTGTGCAGATCCTCTGCCAACATCAAGCCAAAGTCGGGGATCCCTCCTGTCACCATGCAGTATAGGCTGAACAGCTCCCCCTGTCGGACCTTCTGGGGCATCTCAGTACGCGCCAGAAGCGTCTCGCTGAAGATGCGGTGGGCTAACCTAAAAGCTAAGTTAAAGATGACCCTCTCCCTGGAATCTCCAGGGCGCCATCTGTCTGCGTGCTCAGCAATATGGGCAATTTGTCCCCAAAACTCCCTAGCTACAGATCGGGACGGGAAGTCAACAGCTGTGGGGGCAAGAAAACCAAAAATCTCCCTCCAATACTCTAGTGGCACTAAGAAGTTTCGGTTCATCAACCGGTACTTCACAGATCGCTTTGTGGGGAGGTAGGTGAAGGAGCTAACAAACTCTAGGGTGGGCTCCAGATAGGCAGGGGCTCGGATCTCAGTAAACTGATCTAGCCCTACTGTGGATATCATCCATCTAAGGTCTCCATTCACATGGAGACAGTCAAAAGCAGACACGTCCAGGAAGCGAGGTGCAATCACTGGACGACCGGAAATACGCTCATAATCGATCCGGTGTCGCTCGTGGATCACTGGGCGATAGGGTCGGGAAGAAGAGGAAGAAGGGGAAGGGGAGGATCTATCCCTAAGGGCAAGGCGTCTGTCAGAACTCATTTTCAGAAATCTCACTGTCAGGTCACCTCAGTCGACTGACAATACTCAAGAACACCTCGGCCGAGGCACATCGCGTCTGGACCGAGGCGAGAAACTGTTCGATCTAATCTCTTAGAAATCCAGTTCTTTTCCCCCAAAATTACTACAACTGGTTCCTATGGGGTACTTAATTCGTTTCTCAGCAAATGTAGGGCAGTCCAAGCCCAATTTTAAGCGAAAACAGCGAGGTTACGGTTTCGGTTTTGTGTTACCTCGTTCGGCCAAATCGGTTCGATTTCTTCGCAGATCGACGATGCACTGGGATCCTCTATGCCTTAATCGCAGTTTGGAAGCGAAAATCTTCGAAAATGAGCGAGAATCGAAGAAGCGAGGTGAAGAAGAGCGCCGGGTCGAGGGAGGGTAAAAGTGAGGAAAGAGAAAATTTTCCCTTTTTATACCCTTGCTGGAACTGCTGTCACCTCGGTCGAGGTGGTCTCGACTGGACCGAGGTGGTACGGACCGAGGTGGTTTTTCAGAAACCCTAGTCGCCTCGGTTGCTCAAGAATCATCTCAGTCGAGGTGCTCTGACAGGAATCGAGATGCCTCAGTCAAACTTCGTCTTCTCAAATTCTCGAACTTCTGTCCTTCCAGTTATGCTCCTTCCTTAGATGTCACCTGTTATCTGTCTAGAACGCCAAAAACAAAACAAAGCAAAGCAAAAGCAAAAACTATCTAAGCTAGACTAGAAAAAGGGAAAAGAAAGCAATACCTTGGGTTGCCTCCCAAGAAGCGCTTGGTTTAAGGTCGCTAGCTGGACCATACGGCATCTCTTAAACAAGGTGGGAGGTATCCTCACCCCATGCTTCACCTTCCTCATGGGGTGAGATAAGTAAGTCTATCAAACACTCCAACAAGCGCAAGTGCTCATTGGATCCATAATGAAACTCTCCCAAAAAGGTTCCGGTTCCTAACTTCACTGGCAAATGGTAGGATCTCCTACGTACAAACTTGTACGGTTTGGTCCTTACCGGAATCCTACCGGTCTTCCTCTTTTTCCGTGGGACATAACTTAGTCTTTCGTCCCATCCTTTCCTTGATCGAGAAAACAGCTTCTCGAGAATCCTAGTAGCTTCCCCATCTTTAGCTTGGGGATGGTACAAGGTCCTTAGCATGCGAGGGACCCCATACTTGAACAAGATACACTTCATCGCCTTAACGGTGTAGTGCTTGCAAACTCCACTCCTTATAATCCAAGGATTATCTTCTTCCAACAGTTTCAAGGGAGGTTTCATCTTGATCTTAGGAGGTTCTTTCGAAAGAGACCTCCAACTCTCCGGTGCATTTTTGAGAAATTCAGAAATTTTAATAGGGATTTCAAATGAAGTAGGAGAATGTACCTTGTAAAGTTCTCCAAAGCTTGAGACAAGTTTCATGTTGGGTTGATAATCCACGCACGAAATCCCTCCCAACTCAGCTGGTCTTTCTTCCACCTTGACCACAGTCTCAGTAATTTGGCCAAGGTTCTCCGTATCTTCCAGTTCTACAGATTTTTCCTCCACCTCGGCCGATCTCTCTTTCACCTCGGCCGAGGTCTCAACAGTTAGATCGAAATCTTCCAAATCTTCTTCTCCCTCAAAAGTTTCAGGAGAAACTTCTGGTTTGATTGGAGGGGTGCTTGGAACTTGCAGCACTTCCTTATGCGCCTCTTCCGGCTTAGCATAGGATAGGGTGCTTTCCTTGAGCTCCTCCACCTTCTTCATCAACCTCTCCCATCTTGATTCAAGAGAATCTTCAAGGGGTTGCTCACAAATCTTTTTAGGGACATTCAGTTCATCCCACATCAGTTCATGCTTAATGGCCTTTTCTCTTTCCCATTCATTGTTGAACCAATAGAAGGAGTACTTCTCCTCCAAGTATTCATAATGGTCCGCCCTA
Organism: Fagopyrum homotropicum; assembly: GCA_033239125.1. Taxonomy (NCBI): domain Eukaryota; kingdom Viridiplantae; phylum Streptophyta; class Magnoliopsida; order Caryophyllales; family Polygonaceae; genus Fagopyrum; species Fagopyrum homotropicum. The sequence continues at coordinate 28,561,680 of BSWB01000004.1, forward strand.
GCACTTTGTCTTGCTATCCAGGCTGGATCAAATGTAGTCATCGGAAATCCTGAAAACTACAAAACTCATAGAAAGAGTAGTTAGTAGCAACAGGGGCAAGTGCCCCGAAAGCAAACCGCAACCGGCTCGGTCTAGACCAAGTCCCCGGCAACGGCGCCAAAAACTTGTTCGCTCCAAACGGTGTGTGCAAGCTTTAAATTTATAACCCTAGACGTAAGCTTAAAACAAGGATGCGAACCCGCAGTGTACGGGTCAATCGTAGTAAAAAGCAAGGAATTCCAGGGGTCGATCACATGGACTTAGTGAAACAAAGTCCAATTACGGTAAGCTTTAGCAGTTACTAACCACAAGTAATTAAAACAATCAAAGATGATAAAAGTCAATAAAGGAAATATGCAATTCTGGGGATTAAAGCATCTAGTTCTGGTTCCAACTCAAGATCTCAAGATAAGCGGACAAAGTTGAGGTTTTTGCATGGGGAAGGTGTTACTAAAGTGGAATAGATCACCGGGTAAGTCTCACTACTCACTAATCCCAAACCGTAACTCCTATTACCGGGTAAGTCTCAAGGAATTAAGATAAAGAACTATAACCTCAAACTAACACACCATCTAAGGGAATAGAATCAACCTTTACCGGGTAAGTCTCAGGCTAACTCACAAAGATGGGATGAAAGCACACTCAAACCCCAATAAAGGACAAACCTTTATTACCTACACTTATGATCTTAGGTACACAAACAAAGGAATTACCGGGTAAGTCTCATCCTAAGCTTGTATTGAACCAGGAAAGGTGTAATAAGAATAGGATTTGGCAAACTCTAACACTTAACTCTCAGTTTCGGATCAGATAAGTCACCTCGGTCAGCCAAATTCCACCTCGGCCGAGATGTTCATCGACTGAGCGAGATGTTTAGGGTTAAGGTTAAAAACTCGAACTTTCAGGGTCCTACTGGAATCTAAGATTATTCTATCATTGTTTTTCCCACAACCTTCAGCCAATCACCCTAGAATCACACAAAGAGATTAGTCACTCATCATCATGAAAGTATTAATCAAGTATATGGGAAGAAAGTGAATATTTGAACAAGAAGAATTTAATGAAAAGACTTCAATAACTGAATCAAATATCACAACAAAAGCGTTCCTTGGATAGAAATCCAACAAGGCAAGACAACAAGGAAGGGAATCTAAGATAATCTTACAAAAACCCTTCAAAAGTTATAAAAGCTATAGACTTCAATCTTCCTTCAACCTTCAAAAAGGTTCTTCAAATCTCCCAACTGGAGTATGGTTGTTGCGTATGTGGGGTTTCCAACTGTATGCGGTTGTATGCAGCGTGTTTTTCGGTGTAAGCGGGTTGCAAATTTGTGGGAAATCCGACCCTATTTATAGGAAAATTACTCTCCAAAGATAAGATATCTTAGAAAGATCTTTTCCCATAAAAATAGGTAAAATATATGATCTAGTATATTTTCTTCCTTCCAGGAGCCAAGCCCAAAAATATAAGATCTCTTTCCAAAGATAAAAGATCTCAGCCAAGAATATAATATTCTCGCCGTGTCCCAGGTGTTCGCCTCGGTCGAGTCGACTTCTCTGGATCACCTCGGTCGAGGTGAATCTGTGGTCAACCGAGGTGAGTCACAACTGAATGTGAAATCTCTCAAATCTGGTCCAAAGTGAATCTCTAATCCATGGCTATGCTTCCTGGATGGTTCTTTATGTTCCTGAATGTAGCTCCAATGACTCCATAGCTCCTTTTGCTCCTTTTTGATGCAAAACATGCCATTTTACCTACGATTACAACAAAACTAGGTGTAGACCTCGATTCCCGCAAAGGTAGATGAAATGGTAATATAATCACATATTATACATACAAACATGCAGATTATTGAAGATAAAACGTCCAAACAAACCCCAAAATATAGACTATAATTCATGCTATCACTTTTCGCTTGGGGTTAGTAAAGTGGGTCCAATGGCCAAATTGGAGATAGGTAGCCTTTTATGTCCATCTAATTGGGCTAGGGCTTCTTTCATGTTAGAGGTTAACACATAATCTGATTTGAAACCATCAATGTCATGCTCAATCACATTTCTCAATTCATCCGCATCAGAGTTATCAAAAACATCTTGCACAAAAGGTTCAACAACGTCAATAGCACATAGAGAATGATCATCGCTAGGAAATTTCATTGCATCATAAATGTCAAATTCCACTACTTCTCCATCAAACTCCATGGTCAATTTACCACTAACATAATCAATTTTAGTCCTAGCCATTTTTAGAAATGGCCTTCCTAACAGAATGGGTGCAGCATGCGAGTCATTTTCCATATCCATTACAAAGAAATCAGCAGGAAAAATTAGGTTGTCTACCATCACTAATACATCTTCAATTATCCCTTTCGGGTACACATTAAATATATCAGCAAGTTGTACTACAATCCTAGTTTCCATTAGTGGCCCAAGGCCAAGTGATTTGTAAATTGAATATGGCAAGACATTAATAGAAGCACCGACATCAAGCATTGCTTTGTCAAAGCGGGTTTCCCATATAACACAAGGAATGCTTACCATGCCCGGATCGCTGCATTTCTTGGGCATTCTCCGTTGGAAAACTGCTGACACATGTTCACTCACTTGCACTTTCTGTTTCCCCTTTAGCTTTTGATTTCTCTTGATAGTGCAAAGTTCCTTCAAAAAACGAGCATACTTAGGGATATTTTTCACCAACTTAAAGAGGGGAATGTTTACCTCGCATTTAGAGAAAGTCTCAAAGAGGTTCTTGTCCTCTATGATTCTTCGCTCCTTTAATGCTTCAAGAAAAGGAGCCGGTGGCTTTTCGGAGTACAGCGGCGGAAAGTTAGGCCGGACGTAAGTATCCTTTTCAGCAGGACCTTCTGTTGTGTTTTCCGCAGGGGCGTCAGCTTGAAGGCGCAGGGGCGGCTCAGGGGCTGTCACCGCAGGGGCGGGGGCAGCCATCCGCAGGGGCATCCTTCCTTCTGGGCTCGGCGCAGCTGCAGCCGCAGGGGCAGCTGTGGGTGCGGAAATAATGACAGAGGGTTCGTTTTGTGGCTCTTTTGTTGGTTCTTGTCGAATTTGCTTCCCGCTCTTTAATGTTAGGGCACTAACATTCTCCTTGGGTTTTATAAACATCTAGGAAGGCAATCCCCCGGAAAGCCTTGATTCGATCCTTGAAATAGCTTCCGCCATTTGACCAACCTGCTTCTCAAGGTTTTTGATGCTTGATTCTGTTGTTTGGACATGAGTAGTAAAGTGTTTAGTCAAAACCTGCAACATATCTTGAGTTGAGTGATACTTACCTTGGTGGGGCTGTTGTTGTTGGTTTTGTTGATCCCTCCAACGAAAATTCTGTTGGTCACGCCAATTTGGCATGAAATTCTGTGCATAGGGATCGTTCCTAGGTCTTTGCTGCTGTGGTTGTCCATAACCCATTGCGTTTACTTCAGCATCGTCATCTTGAACATGTGGACACATGTCCATTGGATGATACGGGTCAGCACAAACTCCACAAGCTTTGAGCTGTTGCGGTGTTCCTATAAGTGTTAGCCTCTTCACCATTTCCTTCAATTCCGCTAGCTCGGTGGAAATCTCGTTCTTCCCGGAACTCACGGCATGAACTCCTTTCTTAGCCGGGGTCCTTCCAAATTTCCGAGTTCCTTCCGCTAGTTCTTGTATCTTTTCCAAAGTAAGGTCAGGAGTAGAGTTAAGAATATTACCTTCGCAAGCCGCATCAGCGATCCTCCTTTCATTGTCTATCAAGCCATTGTACAAGTACAAGACTAGATCTTGAGTTGAATATTCGTGGAAAGGACAGCTGGATCGGAGGCGTGCAAACCTTTCGAAATACCCGTAGAGAGTTTCGGTTGCCTCTTGCTCGATGTTGCTTATAGCTTTCTTCAAGATATTTGCCTTTTTAGCTGGAAAGTATTTCTCCAAAAATGCTTTGTGAAGGTTCTCCCAAGTGTCAATGCTCCCGGATGGAAGGTGGTAATACCAATCATCCGCCGAATCTTTGAGTGTGAAACTGAATGCCCTCATCTTGATCTATTCTTCTGTAATGTTGGCTGGCTTCATGCTCATACAAACGGTGTGGCACTTCCCAAGGTGCTTGATAGGGTCTTCACCACTTAGCCCATGGAAGGATGGAAGCAAGTGAATAAGGCCCGGTTTGAGCTCAAAGTTGACTCCTTCCCCTAGTGCCGGTATAGCGACTGCAAGAGGGTTTTGAGCCAAAGTGGGTTGCGTAAGTTGACGAAGAGTACGGTCAGCCATGTCTTGTTGTAGTTGTTGTTGTCTTCGTTGCCGGATGTGCGTCCTCTCAATTTCTGGATCAAAAGAAGCAAATCCGGAATTAGTAGCACGGGTTTGAACCATAAAAATGGTTCAAACCAATAATCAATAATAACAATAAAACACAAAAACTCCCTGGCAACGGCGCCAAAATTTGACCGAAGGTATTTCTATGGTCGTCTATACCCAATCAAAAGTAAATCCCGACTTAGCACTAAGAACAAGTATAGTGATTAAGTAAGGGTCGAACCCAAGAGAGTTAAGGTGTTTTAGATGCAATTATCGATTATAATGACAAGTGACACCAAGGGGGGGGGGGTTTGGTTGAATTGTACAAAAACTTATGAAAACGATTAATGCGACAAGTAAGACAATAATGGATGAATCTACACTAGGCTGATTCTAAGCATGCAATTGCTACTTTGGTGCATTCCTTTTACAAGTTTTTAAGTAATCTCCCATCTCGATCATACATATGTGTTGAGCCAACCGGCATCAACACAACTTAACCTATTAAAGTTCCGTAAACCTACAAGAATAAATAACAAGTTAGCATTCAAACAAAGACTAAGGGATATAAAGAGAAGATTAAAACCGTTAAACTTATATTTATATTTATGTTCCTTTTCTTTAAGTAATTAACCCGTTATTACTTAAAGTTACTACTAGATTAAAGACCCGAACCCAGAACCTGTTAATCCTAGTTGTTTACATGCACTTTAGAACCTAAGGTGATCAATCTCAAGTAATAGTTAACATGTAATTAAACAATGGAGATCAAGGAAACACAAAGCATTACTGGATAAAAACTTATATCAAAAGAACTTACAACCAAAGTAACAAAAACAGCTTCAAACCAACTCAATGTAGCAAGGGAGTTAGCAACTCATTATAATGGAAAACTCAAGTCTAAAAATGGATTTTGTGAGGAAAAGCATGGATGATTCTAGCAATCATCCATAGACTATCTATTGTAAAAAAGACACTTAATTAGGAGTAAATATCCGGCCTAAAACAGCCACCTTTAATGCCATAAAGGTTGTGTAAACAGCCGGAGTAAAGCTTCTGGTGTTTCACTACAGGGGCGGCCTTCAGGAACCGCAGGGGCGGTTTAGGCAAAATCGGTTGATCTTCTTCAGAACCGCCGGGGCAGCTACACAACTCCGCTGGGGCGGATCTTTAATGCACTTCAACGTCTGACCTTTTGCCTTCCTGACGTTTCTGATGTCAAGGCGCAGGGGCGCCCTAAGGCCAACGCAGGGGCGGTGACATAGACTCTTCGCCTTCCAGCTCCCAAGGCGGCGCAGGGGAGTTGTTCTTCGTCTCGTCAAGGCAAGTCACCGCAGGGGCAGCTGCAAGGGCCCGCGGGGGCGGTGGAGCAACAGAAACTTTGCTTCTTGATCGATTTTTACTCCTAAGTGCTTATAACTCCTTCCTTAGCTTCTTTTGATCTTCTTCTTCTGGACCAAAGAGTTAGTAGCATAAACCGACACTAATGCAATAAAAAGACTCTAAAAACTACCCTAAATGATAGTGATTTCATCACCTATCAGTGATCTAGGAGCCAGCGTGAGCATCATCCCGCTGAAGCTATGTGTGAAGATCGGACTTGGAGAGCCCAAGCCGGTGAAGGTAAGGTTATACATGGCGGACCGCTCCATTACCCATCCCGTGGGCATTTTGGAAGATGTTCCGGTTAAGTTAGGTAACTTCTACTTACCTATAGACTTTGTTGTGCTTTATATATCCGCAGATTATCCCGTTCCTATCATTCTCGGGAGACCATTTCTAGCAACTTCGGGTTGCAATGTGGATTGTAAGAACGCCAAGTTAAAATTCAACTTTGGCGGAGATCAAGTGGAGTTTGCATTGCTTGCTGCAGTGAAAGGAGAGCCGCTGGAGGATGATATCTTCAACATCTATGATGAAGAAGAATCAAGAGAATTGGTGAGTTGTATCCTTATTAATGATCCTCTTGAAAGAGTTATTAGTTTTAGCTTAATGGAGGAAGGTATAGATGCTTCTTGTGATACAGATATACGGAGTTTAAAGGCATTGGAAGAAGATCCAGGAGTTAAGATTGAAAGACTAATCCAGGAGAAGAGAATCTCCAGTTTCGGTCCTAGTTCCAGTACCTCGACCGAGACACTTTCTGGACCAAGCAAGGTGTTCTTATGTGAAGAACATCTCGGTCACCCACTCTGGACCTCGACCGAGGTCGCAAGTGAGATGATGTCAGTTGAGACTTCTGAAGGTCCAATTCTTCGATCTAACTCTACTCCACTGGAAGGAAGAAGCAAGGATCCTCCTCAGAAAGCACCCTCAGTTATGGAGCTTAAACTGCTTCCAAGTCACTTGAGGTATGTTTTCCTTGGACCAGATTCTACTTATCCCGTAATCGTTAGTGCTTCCCTTTCCGAAACTGAATTTTCTAAACTGATGCATGTCCTGAGAAAACATCAAAAGGCTTTGGGTTATACAATTGATGATCGTATTGGTATTAATCCTTCTTTCTGCATGCATAGAATACTAATGGAGGATGATCATAAGACTTCACGAGAACCTCAAAGACGGTTAAATCCGATCATGAAAGAGGTTGTGAAGAAAGAAATTCTTAAGTTTTTGGATGCAATTATCATATTTTCTATCTCGGATAGCAAGTGGGTGAGCCCAGTGCATGTAGTTCCGAAGAAAGGAGGGATGACCGTTGTGACGAATAAGAACAACGAGTTCATCCCAACTAGGACCGTTACGGGCTGGAGGGTGTGCATCGATTATAGGAAGCTGAATGTGGCCACACGGAAGGACCATTTTCCACTTCCCTTCATCGATCAAATGCTCGAACGGTTAGCCCAGCATTCACATTTTTGCTATTTAGATGGATATAGTGGCTTCTTTCAGATTCCTATCCATCCGGATGATCAAGAGAAGACCACTTTCACTTGTCCATGGGGGGCATTCGCTTATAGGAGGATGCCATTCGGATTATGCAATGCACCCGCTACCTTCCAGCGGTGCATGATGGTTATCTTTTCTGAGTATATAGAGGAGATCATGGAGGTATTTATGGATGACTTTTCAGTATATGGTTCCTCTTTTGATGATTGCCTATCTAACCTTTCTCTAGTTCTACAAAGATGTGAAGACACTAATCTCGTTTTGAATTGGGAGAAGTGTCATTTTATGGTTAATGAAGGCATTGTGTTAGGACACCTCGTTTCCAACCGAGTTATTGAGGTCGATCGAGCTAAGATCGAGACTATTGAAAAACTTCTTCCCCCTTGTTCTATTAAGGGTGTGCGGAGTTTTCTCGGGCATGCAGGTTTCTATAGGAGGTTCATCAAGGATTTCTCGAAGATTTCTAAACCACTAACTAAACTCTTGAATAAGGATGTTGTTTTTGAGTTTTCGCAGGAATGTCTTGATGCATTTTTCAGGATAAAGGAAGCGTTAATCTCCACTCCCATTATCCAACCTCCGGATTGGACCTTGCCCTTTGAGATCATGTGTGATGCAAGTGATGTGGCGGAAGGAGCGGTGCTTGGACAAAAGAAGGATGGTCGGACCAACGTCATTTACTATGCTAGCAAGACGCTAGATGAAGCCCAACTAAACTACGCCACCACCGAAAAAGAGCTTTTGGCGGTTGTTATATGCTTTTGAAAAATTTCGCTCTTACTTAGTGGGAGCGAAAGTTATTGTTTACACTGACCATGCAACTATTCGTTACTTGCTTGCTAAGAAGGATGCTAAGCCACGTCTTATTCGATGGATTCTCTTGCTTCAAGAGTTTGACCTAGAGATTCGCGATAAGAAGGGATCCGAAAATTCTGTTGCGGATCACCTCAGTCGGCTACCTCCCTCTTCACGCGAGAAGGACGACTCACCCATCGATGATTCATTCCCCGATGAACACTTGCATTTGCTAGAGCGTTTGATAGACTTCTTTATTTCACCCCATGATGAAGGTGAAGTATGGGGTGAGGACACCTTCCAGCATGTTTAGGGATGTCGTACGGTCCAGCTAGCGACCTTAAATCAAGCGCTTCTTGGGAGGCAACCCAAGGTATTGCTTTCTTTTCCCTTTTCTAGTCTAGTTTTAGATAGTTTGCTTTTGCTTTGCTTTGTTTTTGTTTTGTTTTTGGCGTCCTAGACAGAAACCACGTACTTTCTAAGGAAGGATTACAACTCAGGAGCAACACTAGAAGGACAGAAGTTCGAGAAATTGAGAAGACAGAGTTTGACTGAGACACATCTCGGTTGCTGTCACAGCGCCTCGACCGAGATGATTCTTGAGCAACCGAGGTGACTAGGGCTGACAAAGATCCTCATCAGTCCAGACACCTCGGTCTAGTCGGGACCACCTTGACCGAGGTGATGTCAGATCGAGCGAGGGGTATAAAAGGGGAACAGTTTCTCTCTCTTTCCCTCCCATCTCTCTCTCGACCGTGGCGTAAGATTCACCTCGTTTCTCCATTCTTCAATCGTTTTCTACAATTTTTGCTCCGATCTCACAAGGAAAGGCTAGAGGATCATATTGCAAGCGAGAAACTGCAACAAAAACGCCTCCAATCGACTGAATCTGGGGTAAACGTTCAAAAACCCTAACTTTCCTACTCTCGCTGATTTCAGTCGAATTTGGCTTTGGTTGCCATTGGTTTATGTTGAAAAAGGCTTAAGTACCCCATAGGAACAATCCGTAGTGATATTGGGGGGGAAGAACTGAAAATCAGAGAGTAGAGATCGAGCAGTTTTTCACCTCGGTCTGACAGCCTCAAGAAGTGATTCTTGAGGCTGTCAGACCGACCGAGGTGACCTGTCAGTAGAGAGAAAAAATGAGTTCTCGTTCTGATCGCCAGTTAGTTCTGAGGGATGCTCCCGGTAGATCCTCACCTTCTTCTTCTAGACCTTCCATCCCGGTGATTCACGAGCGTCACCAGGCTGACTTTGACCGCATATGCGCACGCCCCGTGATTGCGCCACGATTCTTGGATATTTCTGCTTTTGATTGCCTCCATGTAGCTGATGATCTGAGGAGGATAGTTTCCATGGTAGGGCTACAGCAGTTTATAGAGATTAGAGCTCCAGCCTACCTCGAGCCCACCCAAGAGTTCGTGAGTTTTGTTACTCACTTGCCTAAGTAGAGAGCCATCAAGTACCGGTTGCTGAACCGGAACTACATCATTCCCATGGACCAGTGGAGAGATATATTTGGCTTCCTGACCCCTACAGTTCCCGACTTCCCTTCTCGAGCCGTAGCTCGACAGTTTTGGGGGCAAATTGCCCATGTTGTAGAGCATGTTGATAGGTGGAGACCTGGAGACTCCAGGGAGCGCATTATCTTCCACCTTGCTTTCCGACTAGCCCACCGGATCTTTAGTGAGACCCTTGGCGTGTACTGAGACGCCCCAGAAGATTAGACAGGGGGAGTTTCTGAGTCTTTTTTGTATGGTGACTAGGGGAGTGCCTGATTTTGGGGTCATGTTAGTTGAGGATCTGCACCGAATTAAGGCTAAGGGAAAGGGAGATATCTGTTGTGGCGGCCTGATGACTCATATAGCGACGGTCATGGATCTGGATCTGAGTGTTTGTACGTTGGTGGCGGCTGCAAAGCCGCTAGGTCTTCAGGAGATGATCACGAGGAGGATTCTGGTTCCTCGTGGACTCACTACACCGTACGTGGCGATGCCTTGGGAGCAGACTGCCTCTCAGGGTATCATGTGGTCGGCTCAGTTCTCAGTCTACGATCCTCAGTATTGGTCCACCGCTTGGATACCCTACATAGAGGATGCTAGAGACGCTGCAGCAGCTCAGGTATAGGAGGAGGAGGAGGAGGATGATGATGGCGTTGCTTCCATGGAGATAGAGACAGATACGGTCGGCCCTAGTGTGCGCGTTGTCGACTTAGACAATGAGGCGGCAAAGGAGGAGGCGGCTGCAGCACCATCACACCCTTCTAGGCACAAAGTCCGCAGGCAGAGGGATCTCATAGCTCATCGACGGATTGACGAGCTGACGGACCAGATGATCGACTCTTACGCCGCCTTGTCCTTGGATATGTTGGAGATGAGGGAGAGCCAGCACTACCAGCACCGGATGATGGAGATACAGTTCCAGCATACCATGGGTTATCCATTTGACCCATCTCAGTATCCCTTCGTCCCGTATCCACCACCACCACCAGCGGATCAGGATTAGAGCTTGCAAGGATTTCTTTTCTTTATTTATTATGCAGCTCAGCTTATGTCTAGTGAGTACTCTATTTTAGACTTATTTTGACCCATTGGGACAATGTGTCCCAAGTATGGGGTGTTTGGATGTACCTTATTTGACATTATGTGTATGACTTGTATGACTTTCTATTTATGATCTTTCTTATGCTTTGTGTTTAACTGAGACTACATGCATGCATACAGGTTATTTGATTGAAAAAAAACGTCAAAACTGGTTAAGAAAAAAAAATTTATGACCTTGACCGGGATGATTCTTGCCAAACGAGTTCAAGTACCTCGGTTGACTTAGAACATCTCGACCGAGGCGCCTTAACTGAAAAAGTTTTCGAAACGATTTTTGTGTTTCTTTCTGGATATGACCTCAGTGATGATTTTGTTTGCAGATTGGTTTTGAAATCTTTATATGTTTGAAAGGTTTTATGATATGTTTAAGTTGCTAAATGCTTTGTTTGAAATTTTGGCATGTTTAATACTTTGTTTTTATCAAAATTATGTTGAATTTGAAGGTTGACACCACATGATGAGTTCTCTCACATTCTTCCTGGAAGGACCAAGGCAATTCATTCTCTTATCTTCTTCTTCTTGATCATGCTTTAGCCCTTCATATACATATTTTCCTCCCTTTACCTATCCGGGAATTTGGAAGCAAGCAAGTGAAAAGCAAGTGAAAGAAAATATGAGATGTTGGCTGGAAGTTTAGAAAGAAACAAATAGGTTTGGGAAGTCAATCATGATGATGAGTAACTCGGCATCATTCACATAGCCGGGTGTTTGTGTCTTGCCAAAGTCGGATGGAGCGATATTCCTAACGGGTCATGGTATGTGCATCAAGGGTTTGAGGCATCTCGAGAAATTGATGATTGCTGATCTCCTAGGCTTCGGTTATTGTGCACCTCTGTCCATGCATCCCAAAAAGTAAAAAGTAAATAAACAAAGCTTATTGGTGGAAGATGTTGAAGTTCAAAGCAAGTGAAGTAAAGATCATTTTCCCGGATTCTAGCACCACATTCCCTATATACATCCCACCCTCACATGTTTCTTGACCCTCTTTTGAAAAGCCCTTGAGACCTCGAGCTTGTTGATTGACTTGGTGGTTTAAACTGGATTATACATGATTAATTTCGATAATTATGATTTATTATGCATTCTATGATTTTATGCAAAGATGAACAACTTTCCTATATTTATAAAATGTTTTGATCATATTTTGATTTTAAATACCATGAAGCATTCTCTTAGAGTGATCTATGAGTGGAGCACACCACCAAAATGTTTTGAAATACTTTTCATTGATCTTTATCACCTATAATCCATTCTATCTTGTACTTAAGACTTGGAACTTGCTTGGGGACAAGCAAGGGACAAGTATGGGGTATTTTGATAGCATGTGTTATAGTCTATATTTTGGGACTTGTTTAGACATTTTATCTTCAATAATCTGCATGTTTGGATGTATATTATGTGATTATATTGTCGTTTCATCTACCTTTACGAGAATTGAGGTCTACACCAAGTTTCGTGATAATCGTAGGTAAAATGGCACATTTTGGACTAAAATGGAGCTAAGGAGCAAAGGAGTTATAGGAGCTACATTCTGGAGCTTAAAAGAGAACTCAGGAAGCATGGAATTAACAAATAAGATTTACTTTAGACCAAATTTAAGAGATTTCACATTCAGCTGAGATTCACCTCGGTCAGCTACAGTGTCACCTCGACCGAGGTGATCTTGAGGAGCGTCCCGACCGAGGCGAACACCCTGGCGCCGGCGAGATATATTTTATTTGGCTGAGATCTTTTATTTTTGGAAGGAAGAGATCTTATATTTTTGGGCTGGATTTCTAGAAGGAAGATCATATATTTAGGAGATCTATTTTAGAGATAAGATTTATTTCATAGGAAATTATCTTTTCTTAAGATATTATTATCTTTGGAAGGTAATTCTCCTATATAAAGAGTTGAATTTTTCACAATTGAGGATCCAATTTTCAATCAAAGCCGGCTAGAAGCCGACAATACACTATAGTTAGGAAGGATTTTTGGAAGTTTGAAGATTGAAGGAAGGAAGTTCATAGCTTTGTGATAGCTTTTGAGGGGATTTGTAAGATTTTCTTAGATTCCCTTTAGTTTTATTGTCTTGTTGGATTTGTAATTCAAGGAACGCTGATTTGTTTGATATTTGATTCAGTTATTGAAGCCTTGTTCTTAAGGTTTTTGTGTTCAAATATTCATTCTCTTCTCATATATTTGATTATTGTTTTCATGATGATGAGTGGCTAATTTCCTTGAGCGATTTTAGGGTGAATGGCTAAAAGTTGTGGGAAAGACGATGATAGAATAATCTTAATTCCAGTAGGACCTTGGAAGCTCGAGTCTTCAACCTTAACCCTAGAACATCTCGTTCAGTCGACGAACATCTCGGCCGGGGTGGGACTTGACTGATCGAGGTGACTTTTCTGATCCGTAACTGAGAGTTAAGTGTTAGAGCTTGTCAAATCCTATTCTTATTACACCTTTCCTGGTTCAATGCAAGCCTAGGATGAGACTTACCCGGTAATTCCTTTGTTTGTTTACCCAAGATCATAAGTGTAGGTAATAAAGGTTTATCCTTTATTGGGGTTTGAGTGTGCCTTCATCCCATCTTTGTGAGTTAGTGTGAGACTTACCCGGTAAAGGTTGATTATATTCCCTTAGCTGGTGTGTTGGTTTGAGATTATAATTTCTTTCCTTAGTACCTTGAGACTTACCCGGTAATAGGAGCTTTGGTTTGGGATTAGTGAGTAGTGAGACTTACCCGGTGATCTATTCCACTTTAGAAACACCTTCACTTTGCAAAATCTCATCTTTGTCCGCTTTATCTTTAGATCTTGAGTTGGAACCACAACTAGATTCTTTAATCCCTAGAATTTACATATTTCCTTTAATTGACCTTATTATCATCTTTTGATTGCTTAATCGCTTTTGTGGTTATTAGTTGCATTGACAACCTATACTTGCTTTGTTTCACCTAAGTCCCTGAGATTGACACCCCGGAATTCTTGCTTTTTACTATAATTGATCCGTACACTGCGGGTTCGCATCCTTGTTTTAAGCATTCTTCTTGGGATATAAATTTATAGTTTGCATATACCATTTGGAGTGAACACCTGATCAACAAGGCACACAATAAACATCTCTCTCACATGCTAGAAGTCCTTAGACTTCTAGTACCAATGATCTCGCAAGATCATAAACTATAACAACATAGGGACATCTACACTCCACTGATCTCGCAAGATCGCAACTCATAACAACATACTAGATAAGCCAATCCTAAACTCCAAAATCTCACAAGATCATACAACCCTAACCTCGAGCCTCAGAACGCTCACAAGATCAACCATACACTCATATACTTATAACCATCTCAAGATCAAACACACATCAAGCTTTAGAAGGAACGACAAATCATCAAGCACTTACCTAAGGTTCAAAGCCACTAGATGGCAATCACTATAAGTTATGCTAGATTCAACCTAGCATGATACTATTACTAAACATTACTATATCGAGGAAGAAGATACTCACACGAGGTCAAAGGCAGAAGGCGATCTACGGATGTCGAGAGAGGATTCGTTGAGCCTTTATCCGGGCGCTTCCGAACCTAACACCAAACTAAACAAATTTAGCTTATACGCTAAATTTTAATGGAAGATTTAACATATATAAATATAAGGAAAACTCACTTTCAAAACTAAGGTTAAAAACCCGCACTAAAATCTTTGAGCCATAAACCGAGATTAACCAACAAGGGCATAAACTATTATTGTAAAAACTGGATCACAAACTACAATATAAAATATGGGTCCATTTATGTAAATAAATTCTGCAGTAGGGTATAATTGTTACATTCCAAAACATGGTTACAAATCTGCAATTATAAAACATGGGCACATTTGTAATTATGCCAAAATTGGGGGAGTCCCGATTTAATTAACCCAAAAGGGTTTATTCTTCAATTGCAACAGAACGCAGGGACTGAGAGGTGAGAATGAGGGCGGCGACTGCTGGTGGGGGCAACTAGCGGTGCTTCAACGGCCAGGCTTGGCAAGGAAGACGGAGACGGCGGCTGTTGGAGTTCCGGCAGGGTAGGGCGGCCACACAGGGTGAGTCTTCCAGCGTTTGTTGCTCCAACCTGGTGGCTGCAGAGAAGAGACGAAAAGAAGGAGGAGCAGGGGATGTCGACGAAGGGTGGCGTCCGGTGGCTTCGACGACGAGGGTTGCGCTGGAAGGGCAAAGGCTTCAATGGAGGCGAAGGTAGGAGCTGGCGACGGCGGCTCCAATGGGATCCCTCCAGTGGCTGTAGACGGGTGCGAGGGCAACATTGGGGCGGCTCCAACGGTGGAAGAGGGATAATCAGGCGGCGACCATGGCTCCAGCAAATCAACGACAGTAATTTTAAGAGAAAGGGGAAGTGGAGCTGTTGAGGTGAAGGTGGTTGCTGAAGATGAAGACGTGAGGTTGAGAGTTGGTGAGTAAGAAACAGAGGGATGAGATCGATTGAGGTAGATGAAGAGACTGAAGAAGGAGAACGAGTGAGGATATGAGGGGAAGATGGTGAGTAGAGTGAATCTGAGTAGAGTTGAGAGGGCACAGAGGCGGGCAACGATGGGTCGAGTTGAGCGAATGGTCGGAGGCAGGGTAGGTAGGTAGGGGTAGGTAGATGGGCGGCAGACAAGAGGTCGCTCATCAAGCTGGGAAGAAAGGAGGGAAAGATAAAGGAGAAAATAAAATAAATAAAATAAAAAGGAAAATGAGTAATGGAATAAACTCGATCAAACTACCAGAATGAATTTTTCGGATCGGAAACTTTTCCGTATAAGAATTTACGGAAAAGTATATATATATAACATCGTAAAATTTAAATTACGCCGAAAAACACTCTTTTAAAATATCTAGGCTATTAAAATATTAATAAAAAGACAAAAAAATACTTATACAAAACGTGCCTAATATTTAGGGCGTTTCATGAGATCCCCTACAAACAAATTTTGTCTCGAAACTTGCTAAACGCCGAACTTCTTGGACCCTAAAGCCAAGGTATGAACTCTCAAACTAAGAAGGTTTAAACCTTCTAATCTATACACACAAACTACTCAAACTACCACCGCAAGATATATCAGGTCATATAACACATTCCCGCACGGGGCACATAAAACAGAATAATAACACATACGGAACACTCAACAAGGAAGGAACGGGAACTCACACGTCGATCCTACAGGTGTATCTAACTCAGCGTAAACTCTGGGTAATTCCTCTTTATACTATCCTTTGTCTCTCAGGTAGCCTCATCGCCTCCTCGTCTCGACTAGATCATCATGACGGACCATATATCTCGAGTCATGTATGTACTCCCTCGACTGATACACATGAAACACCGGGTGAACACCCTCTACTCTCGACGGTCAACATTTCCATTATGTTTCTTTTTGCTTGTCTCTAGCAAAGAAGATCAAACTTCCAATATACACCGTTGGCTTTGATTCTTGTCAAACTAAACTTTAATGTTACGTTTCCTCAATTCTTGTTGCAAGTTCCAAGTAATGAAGGAAGTACTTTACTTCACATTTCTTCTACTAACGACACACGTATGCTATAACTTTTACATCGTTCCTCAATACCCAATCAAGACCTTGTCTTGGAGAATCACTTGTACACTTCAAACCCATCATACCTCGAGGCAATTTCAAAACAGTTGCACCAATGAATCTCCTCTTAACTCTCAACAACTCCACTGTCAATTTTCGGCCCACTCAACACTTCATTGTCATCCGGAGTAGGTTAGCCATAGATGGTGTTACTTTGGAGAATCTCTCCACAAATCCGGTAATGACTAGCACATCCAAGAAAACTAGTAACTTCTTTCACATCCTTCGGGGGTTATCATCCCGAGACAACTTGTCATACAGCTTCTATCTTCTTCAAGAGTAGACAAAAATATCTTATCCGGGGCATTAGTAAGCACATTGAATCACTACCACTCGTAGTGACCATAGTTTGTCCGGAATGCCGTATTTGTAATATCCAGTCTTGAATTCTCAATTGGTGACAATCAAATATTAAATCAATTTTAGAAGAGACTACCGACCCTTGTCACCGATCGAGTAGATCATCCATTCGTTGTAAGGGATACTTGTCCCTCACCATTATCTTGTTCGACTCACAGTAATCGATGTTCAAATGGAGAGAATTGTTTGTCTTTTACACAACAATTATGGTGTTCTCATAAATACTTCAAATCAAGAGTTCAAGATATAATTAAATATGAGATTCAAATCAAGAGCTCAAGATAACATTCGGATTTTTCCATAGCATTTCACTAGTTCTAATGAACTCTCATCAATAAGTTCTTGCAATTGCTTCCACAACTTACGTCTCTTCACAAGGTCATTGTATATGGCGCCTTGGATGTCAGAGTTGAGTCAAGCTCGGCCTTAGTGGCAAAATACTCATTCCGAATTTTTGGACTCCGTGATATCTTGGGTTTCTTCTTTTCTTCTCCCATCACATAACATAATAACCGATACAACCTTGTCTTAACACTTGACAGGTGGTCATGGTACTAATGAAGCACCCCAATCTGTTGGGTGACGTCCTTCAAACACGTGTGTTGCTCCATCTGCAGCTACACTGTTGACCATCCTCTTTCAAAGATCATTCTTCTCTTGAACTCGAGAGACTTGCTCGAGTCTTCTGACTTTTGGGACCTTGGTTAAGCAATATTTCAGCTTAATCCCCCTTTTTCCTTTTTGAAGGAATGATGATATTAATCTTTCCTGATCTCGCACATATGTTCAGTCATAAAGGTCCTAACTACAAGATTTAATCACGCCTAATAGTAAATCAATCTTATCTTCTCGCTTTCTCTGACATCCCAACATCTTGGAGGAGTTATTCGTATTCTACATAAGCTTGCATCATTCCTTCGAGTAGGTGTAGAACTTACTTCATTTCCTTATGTAACGTCAATCCGACCGTAGAGGTTTTAACCTCAATGTTTCCTATACTTCTTGTACATCTCATGTCGACATCAAACTTCAAAACTTCGGTCTTCTCTTACTCTTGTTGGTCACCTTATGCATCTCTTGATATTTCATGAACAACTTTGAAACCATAGCAGTATGCCCCGTGGAGGACGCTAGGCAAAATTCCCCAACCACAATCACTGAAAGATCCACTCATTACTTCACCAAGCACTAACATCATAAACTCTAAGCTTGCAGCGTTGCCCTAATCTAGGTCCACCCTTTCACGCCATAGCCACCATGGCTCTTCCGTGTGAGTTTAAAACATTTGACTCAGCTTTTGCTCACGAAAACATACCATCCATTTTATTAGAACGAACATAATATGCATCCTCTTTATATATTCCCATTTACGTACAACAACAATGGAAGCTTCACCTTCCTATTTGTTCTTCTAGTCCTCTTTACCCAGATCAACCTTAAAAGTTATAATCCGTGTCGTTCTCCCATATGCCAACCCCATGAACTAAGAAGGTCGCATAGGGTCATTTCAATTCTCTCATAGGAGGTCTGTTACAGTTACTTGCTTGAACTCTTCAATACAGCTTGATTAGGACATTTGGGCTTCCGTTGATACACCTCCTTACTACTGACGGTGAGCCACCGGGAAAACTCCAAGCTCTTGTTACTGATCCTTTATATTCCCATAGTCTTGGTTAATCTTCCCATCCACCCTCGTCAATAGACAACCCGCCCATGTGCGTTCTTGGTTGTCACCTATTAGCTTATAGTTTACCTTTTTCAAGGTTAACGACTTACCTTCCTTCTATACTTTTCATGTTGCCATTCTCATGAAGTCTACCCTCCCCAGGTACTCTACCTTAAACTCCGCTAGCTCAATCCACACTCCACACTTCCTTTTTCTTCTAATCTATAATTATACCTTCTCGGTCTTGTTGTGACGTATGACCCACCTTCATAGGCTTAACCACTCTTCCATGATATCTTACAAGCGTACCTTCTAAAATATTTTGACCTTAGTTAGCGTCCACTCACGTCTCTCTTAGTTGATATCTTAAGTCTATCGGAATAAAAGCTCCTTGTTGCGTCTCGCATCTTTTGAGAGCATCATCTATGCACACTTTCTTCTTCTTGGCGTAATTTAAAATTTTCAGCATAAGATTTAAATTACGCTGAAAAACACTCTTTTAAAAATATCTAGGCCATTAAAATACTAATAAAAATACAGAAAAATACTTATACAAAACGTGCCTAATATTTTGGATGTTTCATTAATAATTGTAAATTGTAAATTCTTATTTAAGTAAGTATGTTGCTTAATAAGTTCTTTTATTTTTAATATTGTCATATTTATTTGGTTAAGTTTTATTAGAGATTAAACATTATGGTAACATAATAACTATCTACATGTAAATAAGAATTTTTTCTAACAAAAACTCTTATTTAATATTGTCAGATTTATTTTGTTAATTTTTTTTAAAATAATAAACATGGTTAATTAGTAAATTGATATTATAAATGCTTTACATATCTTAAATATCCCATAAAATATTATTAATTTTTTTCAATAACATTATAGAATATAAATAAAATTAATAAGTTGAATTTATAAAATTGCACGTAACTAAAGATTTCATAGATGTTTTTGAAATTATTTATTTAAGTTTGGATAGATGATAGAAGAAAATATTGTTTAATTAATAGTTTGAAATTTAAATTATTCTACAATTAAACCTTTCAACAAGAATTATAAAGAACATAATAAAATAAAATAAAAGAGTGATAAACTCTCCGTATAAAATAGATTTTTAGAGTACTAAATGATCTAAACAATTAATGTTTTTAGCCAATAAACTAGTATATAAACTTTTCCACCTAAATCTTCTTATCGACCGTACAAAAAAGACTGTGAATTTGTAAGTTCTTGTGCAAGTTGGGTTTGCGGCGCCAACCCTCTTGTTCACCAATTTGCAAGTTATGTTTATGAGTTTGTTTGAATGGTGAAATTTGTTTATATTTTTGTGATACATAGCGGCACATCGACAATCTAGTTCTAGAATTAAGAATTTCAGTATTTTAAAAAAAAAAATTGGTTGAAATTATATTCATTTTAAAAAGGTCATATGACTTTTAAATATATACATGTATGTATAACAACTCGCCATGAAAATAGAACAAATTTTATATAATAGTAAACTTTTAAATGTTAAATGAATAACTTTAACTTCCACTAAATATAAAAAAATAAAAAACTTTTAGATAAAAATGCAAAATAATACTAATAGTCACGTCCTATCACGGTTATGATTTTCTAGTATATTAATAAATTTATGTCCGTAGAACTAACCCCACTCGTTTTCCATTAATTTTGTCTTTACAACTTTAACTTTCAACTGAAGTAGAAAATTAACATTTTGTTTCTAATCCTTGGATTCCAAATATCAAATTAAATAATGATAAATATTTAAATCAAACTATTATAGTTTTCTATACTTGGTCAACAAGCAAAAACACGGTAAAGGAAAAGTATATTTATTAGCTAAATAAGCAACTCCTGTATTTCTCATTTCTAAAGTGTAACGTTTTGCACTAACATATATATTTTTTTGGTGAGAAAGAATGAGTCACCGTTTGTATACCAAGTTTACGGATCCGACAACCATCTTATTATTTATTTATTGTTTATATAAAGTTAAAAGAGTTAGACTGATCAAGTTTTAGAAACTGATCGAGCTAAAGTATCTTTGCGGATGAGGCCTTAAATATAATGAGAAATTGCATTAACGTCTATATAGAGATTGTGTCCATGCATGACAATTTTTTTCGCAACCGTGTTGATTTCCCTGAAAACATGTTGTGCAGTGGAGTAAGAAAATCTCGAGATCGAATTGTAGATATCATTGATAAGCATGTCAAGCTCCCATGGAGGTTTCCATATTCGATTAACCGAAATAATAAGCGTCAGGTTGTCCCCTTCAATCTCGATAGATGAAATTTCACTCTTCGTGGCCTTTTGTAGACCTTTCCGCAGAGCAAGTGCTTATGCTTTCAGCACAGAGTCAGCGTTGCACCTACCGCTTCCTAGCCTATAGCAATAGGAATGACATCATGTTGTCCCCTTCTGATGATTTAACCAAAAGAAAATTGTTTTGCTGAATTTTGTGAGGCATCAAAAATAAGTTTGCGTTTCCATCCTCTGGTCGTGTCCACCTTAAATTTTTCTTGTTCCTTCTTGGATTTTTAGTTTGTTGTTGTCGGGGTTCTTGTTTACTTGTTCTCGTGCAACTATTTAATTAATAGCTGCCAAATTAATGTTTTGCGGGATTTTTTTTTTTGTTAAAGATGAACCATCTTAGAATAACTTATAACTTATAACTATTTATTCAAAAATATATATATATATATATATATATATAAATATACCATTCTTTTTTCGAGTTCAAATTATTCCCCCCCCCCCCCCCCCCCACCCCCACCCCACACCACACACACACAAATTTTATCTTATAAATGGTAAAACTAAGAAAATATGAAATTATTTTTTTTTTTTAATGTCTAATCCTTGGAGTCTAAGTAGCAATTTAATTCAATAAACATTATTCAAATTTTACGATATCTAACTATTTTAAATGGCCCAAATTGAAGTGGGCCGAAGTCCACCAGCACACTGAACCCATATTATAAATTACCAAATAACACTTGAGAAAAACCTAGGTTAGTTACAACTCCAAATCAGCCGTCGTCCGGAGGAGCGAAAATGGTGTCGCTGAAGTTGCAGAAGCGTCTTGCTGCCAGCGTGCTAGACTGCGGTAAGGGCAAGGTGTGGCTCGATCCCAATGAGTCCAACGAGATCTCCATGGCCAACTCCAGTAAGTCTCCGTCTCCTCATTTATTCACGTTGTTCCAGTTCTGGACCTAAATTCATACGCTTCACCATTTATAATGCTTTCGAAATGGTGGCGCTGTTGGATAAGGTCTTATCTTGATGGGTTTGATGTTCATCTTGTTTTATTCTCTTTGTTAGGTTAGATTCTGTCAGAATAACCATCCCAGACGACAAATTCGCATAAAAATGGAGCAATTTAGGGTTTCAATAGCATAGGAATGTAGTTATGATATGAGATGTCATTGTAATTTCTTTAGTAGAGTTTCGGGGAAAATAGGCTGCTGCTACTCTCTAAATGGTCTAATTAACGAGCATAGTTTCATTTTGAAGTCATATCTGACTTGTTTAGCTATTGTTATTCACTTTATAAACCTAGTATTGGTTCTGTTATTATTGAACATTTCTGCAGATTGAACTTGTGTTAGCAAATTGTTTGTATGATATTATTTTGAAACATGAAACAATCAGTAAGTGATTCGCTTCATTCTAACAGGGCAAAACATCAGGAAGTTGGTTAAAGATGGGTTTATCATCAGGAAGCCCACAAAGATCCATTCTCGTTCTCGTGCAAGAAGAATGAAGGAAGCTAAGAGAAAGGGAAGACACTCTGGTTATGGTATGGACTATTGCTACAATTTACTTCAAAAGTGCTATATGATCTTGGTCTGTAATGTTCCAATAATGTGCCTCTTATCTTCCAAGGTAAGCGTAAGGGTACACGTGAGGCAAGGCTCCCAACCAAGATTTTGTGGATGAGGAGGATGCGTGTGCTTAGGAGGTTGCTCCGCAAGTACCGTGAAGCTAAGAAAATCGACAAGCACATGTACCATGACATGTACATGAAGGTGAAGGGTAATGTGTTCAAGAACAAGCGTGTGTTGATGGAGAGCATCCATAAATCAAAGGCAGAGAAGGCAAGAGAGAAGACGTTGTCTGATCAGTTTGAGGCCAAGAGAGCCAAGAACAAGGCTAGCAGGGAGAGGAAATATGCTAGAAGAGAGGAGCGTTTGGCACAGGTTCGGTTGACCCCCTTTTACTAAGTTGTTTGAATTCTAAGTTAGAGCTCATAATCCTTTTTGCATTGTGTGTATGAACATCTTTATTTGTTTCAGTTATAGGGTGGTTTTTGCATTGTTTGTGAACATTGTTTATTGGTATATGCTGCAGGGACCTGGTGCAAAGCCAGCAGAAGCAGCCGAGGCTCCTCAACAGGATGCTGCTGTAGCTAAGAAATCCAAGAAGTGAAATTATGTTTTCTTTTAGAGGAGATTTATTAGAGCAACTATTTTGTTTTGTTATGAAATTTTGTTGTTGGAGTAAGTTTTTGTTGCTAATTTTTAATCTTATCCTGAGACCTATAGTCATATTTCTTTGAGTTTTTCAGTGCTCATAGACAAGAATATATATGTTTACTGTCAATTCTCTACTGTCTTCAACTTATCTACAGCATCTTTAATTGTTTAGCATTGCAAACTCAGACTTACCATTCACAAGAAATCTTACACGTGGCTGTGTTTGGCATACTTAGCAAAAACACTAGTGTTTTTGGAAGTATTTTCGTAAAACACTAGTGTGTAGTGTTTGAAAACGCTAACGAGTGTTTGACACGGTTTATATTTGTTGCTGAGTGTTTTTGCAGAATCTGAGATTAAAAGAAAATAACATATTCATATACAAAAAGAAATCTTGCTGGAAAACAGGAGAGAAATGGATAACTAGTTGAAAATAACATATTCATATACAAAAAGAAGAAATCTTGCTGGAAAACAGGAGAGAAATGGATAACTAGAAATGGATAACTAGTATCAATGATTTATGACTTCATTGTTCATCTAAGAAGCTATCATCTGTGTCCAATCTTCGACCTGGTGTTCTCGACATATGGACATTTACAAAAGCGGAACCCTGCATTCGGTACAAGTCTGTCAATCTTAAGCGTTCATTACATAAGCCTTAGCATTTTACACAAGAACACTGTAATTTGTTTAACAGTAAACAATACTGAAGTGATGAAGATATAATTGTATTGAAGTGATGAAGACATAGTTTAAGCATTTCACACAAGAACAATGCATTCGAACAAGTCTGTCAACCTAGATTAAATATTTACAGCTTCAGCAAACAACAGAATTTGCAATGACAATATCTTGCCAATCTTAATTGCAAACTTAGTATTCATATGGGAGAGCTTAACAAGGAAATACCACCAATTTGCTTATGGTGATACTCAATATAATTTCATTGTTGGCATCAAATTTGACCGGCAAACACTACAGAACATCAATCAATGCAAGGTGAACCTAATCAACATATTGCAATGCAAGGTGAACCTAACCAATATAAAATAAGTTCATCAAACTCAATGATCAAGTTATCAACCATCATCAAGTTCACACATTCTTCAGTTTGTAGCTTCAAATCGAAACAAAAGAGAAAGAAGGCAGAAGAGAACCGAAGAACTCGCTATAAAAACTTCAAACCGAAACACAATGAAAACAAAAAAATCAAAAGGAAAACAAAAAGAGAAGAGAAGTTACGAACCTGCGTGGGTGGGTCGTTGGGAGGGATAACCCATAGGTCGTGAGATTGAATCTGAATCGACTTCAAATTAGGGTTTTTGGCACACCGATAATGAGCAAATAAGGGGAAACATGATAGAAGAATCGAATTAAAATGGTTTTGCAAGTGTGGTTGATCGATCTGAGAGAGGTTAGAGATGTTTTTGCAGGTGTGATTCATCTTTCTTTTTCGTCAATGAGTAGGTTACTCTCTTTTGTCGATGGAGAAGGTAAATGAGGTGAGAGAGTGTACATTAAATACCTTGTATATAGCGTAAATAAGAATATAAGTGAAGGGTAACAAAGTCATTTCCACTCAGAAACACTAGTGTTTCGGATGAAACCCTTACTGGATTGAGGGTTTCAAAAACCAATCCCGAAACACTAATCACTAGTGTTTTTTCCATTGTCAAACACTCGTTAAAAATATAAACACGCAGAAACACTAACAAACACTTGTGTTTATTGGTTGCCAAACACAACCATAATATCAAGGGCTTATTTAAGGATGAAGCTCAATTTAAGTAACCACTAGTTTATTATAATGTTACAATTTTTTTATAGTGTTTATTAGCCCGTACAATAATTCAATGAACGTATTATGTACATATGATTATAGTATTTCAACTTATTTTCTTACAAAGATGAAATAAATGAATATGAATCAAAATAGTTTCATTCGAAATGAAAGTTGACAGACCCTACATGTTCTAATAGTTAACACCTTAGTTACGAGTATTGTATATATAAAAATTTTCTCTTGAGGAGTAATTGTTACCGGAATTGATTAGATATTTTGTTTGTTATTTTTGTACTACCGAATTGATATTTTTTTAAAAAAATATGTACGCGTTTTTTGTTTATAATTTGAAAAAAATGAGTAGTGATACTAAATCAACTGATTGTATAAAAAATAACAAATTTCTCACTTCTTTCTCTATAAGTAGTTTTCTTATCAGAACCAAAACATATACATATATTCTAAAAGGAAAAAAAAAAAAGAAAATGAAAAAGCAACAATCTCCTAGTCTCATCCATGTTCTTCCTTTCTCCCTAAAATTTTTCTAGAGAAAACCTAATCTATATATACTACTAAAGAAACACCCATTTTGTCAACGTGTCAGCCTCTAAAGCCGTCCACATCAGCTTTTTTTCAATTTATTTACAGATTTGCCACAATCTATTTGCCATTAATTATTTTATAAGAAATTTTTTTATTAGAATTTTATAAATAGTCATCATGCCACGTCAATTTTATTAAAATAAATAATTAAAAAAAAAATTAAATCTACTTATCTACCAATCAAAATTAACAAACTAATCTATTCTAACTCGATTTGTTGAGAAAATCTAACGCAAATCTTCTAACAAGATTTGACACATTTGTTAAATTTAAAACTAAATCAAATTTTGCTCCTCTATCTAAATCTTAAGTTAAAGTGATAATATATTAAGGTATAAATATAATACTCGAATAATAATCTTTGTAATAGAATTTTAATTATGTTCTTTTATTTATTTTAAAAAATTAATCCTCACATGTTAGTCATATTAATTAATAAAAATAATTTTTATTATAGATTGATATCAAATATATGATGCATGAAAGTGAAAATATAATATTTTTTATTTAGACAACCCCGCACCTGTGCGGGCACTAAACTAGTTAATCTTAAACCATCTGGAAGACTACAAATTAAAATTTTCCTTCTTCTCGTACTTTATCTCTTTCTTAATTTTTTTTTGATGGGAATCTCTTTCTTATTTAATATAAGAAGGAATAGAAACCTAAACCATAAGAAGAAGTAGGGATGAACATGTTAGGTTCGGTTTATCGAATCGAACCGAGTGATTTCAGTATAGATCGAACCGACAACCGACAATTTAGGTTCGATTTTAGATTTACATATTCAAGAAAGTAGTTTCGATTCGGTTTTCGTGATTAACTGAAAAAACCTATTTTTACTTTAAAAAAAGGACTGGTTCATATTAGTTATTTTTATCGAGATAGATTTAGATTTGGATATTTCATATTTGTTATTTTTATCGGGATAGATGATATTGACTATATTTGTACTTTACATTGTAGTTTTTATTTTTAAAAAAAATTATTTAACTATTTTAAACTTTTACATTTTAGCTCCGTTTAGGTTCAAAACCTAAACCGACCTAATAAGTTCGTTTTTCAGTTCTAATATTTTTAATTTTCGGTTTTAGGTTCAAACCGAACCTACTTTTATAGGTTCGGTTGTCGGTCCAAGGTTTCAAGAAAATTGGTTTTAGGTTCGGTTCGATTTATTGCAATTCAGTTCGGTTCGGGACCTATGCTAACCCTAAGAAGAAGATCCGAAAAGGAGCCTAGAAAGAAAGATAATATCTTGATCTGTATCTGCATTATACTAGCCATTACCACTCAATTCCTCTATTGAATCTCCAAAACTTTGATCTATATAATGAAATTTGCTTTGATCCAAATCGATTTATGACCGCTC
The DNA here is from genome assembly GCA_033239125.1 of Fagopyrum homotropicum. Taxonomy (NCBI): domain Eukaryota; kingdom Viridiplantae; phylum Streptophyta; class Magnoliopsida; order Caryophyllales; family Polygonaceae; genus Fagopyrum; species Fagopyrum homotropicum. Next base: position 28,588,190 of record BSWB01000004.1, read on the forward strand.
GATGATCTTGGTGCCAATCGTCGACCACAATGCTAAGGGTTCGACCACTATCACCGTCACCTTTAACGTCGGGGATCAAGTACATATCCTTGTTGCAGGCGTGTCCGCACATCGCTGTAACACGCCCAAAAGTGAGATAAGTGTTATAGTGTCAGGAGCCCCGACGAAGACTCCCTAAGGCTTAATAAATACATAAAGAGATATAAAACACAAGGGCATACGAACTTGCTACGATAAAGGTTTGAAAATCAATCATCATCCATGACATCAAACCCTAAGGGTTCCAAAAAAACAATAACATACAACCCCAAACGAGTCAAACTTGAGGTCAACAACATCAGAGTTTAGAAATGCAAACCAACAACCTAAAAGATATAAAGAAAAAGCTACGAAGAAGTCCTATATAAACACAAGGCCACCCAAGCTCAACCCCAAAACACAAAAACTCTCAAAAGGTCGCCCAATCTCTATGCTCCTGAATTGATCATGTACCTGAATATGTCAAAAACATAATCAACCGAATGTGGTAGATTTAGTCTTCCACACAGACTAAGTCAATACATAACCAATGTAATATATGAACGAGACAAGAATGAAATCATATATGCTATCACATGATCACTTTGGAAATACTTGAAGGGTTCCAATATTCAACATGCTTCCAAAATCATCATAAAACTCAAAAGAGTTCAACTCATCATGCATCAAATATACTCATTGTAAGAACCAAGGTCTTAGGGACGTTGTCCTCATGTCAACCATGCTTGTGCTGAAACTTTCCATGAGGTCACCAATCTTGAAATTGCTCCCTCACAAGCACGCTTAACTCTAGAGTTCTTTATCCTCACTTGACCACTGGAAACGAAGAGTTCTTGTTGATAAGGGTAGCAAACCATCCATATAATTTAACTATAAACCTCCATTCATCCGATGCGGGATGATAATTTTACGGGTTGTTACAATCTCCCCGCTTAAACTCCTAACGTCCACGTCAGGCTGAAGAACCGTCCACTGAGCCGAGTGACCTCCTACTAGGGTGAGCACACTCGTAACTCAAGGTTATCTCTGATACCATGTTGTAATACCCCAAATTCTCAAAACTCGGGGCGGTATGAGTTAGGACTTCACAATGGGTCCGACCCTAGTTTGACAACAACTTTATTGGATCTTATAACAAGACACAAATGTAAGTAAGAATAATTTGAAAACAATAAAATACAAATGCATGAATGTGTAACATATGATAGCCTTACAACATGTAGTAATAATGGTATCCTATGTACATGCTGAAACTTGGAATAACAATCCCCTTCCCAAACTATATAAGTGGACCCCGTTGACCATCTACTCTAGATTTCTCTACAACATCTTTAACCTGCAAATATCTAACAACATGACGGTAAAATCGTTAGCTAACAACCTACATACTATAAGAACTATAATAGCACATAGACACACCATTGCAGAAATAAAACACTCATCATGCTTACACAAAAATCCATCTATTATCTTAATTTACGCCATACACTTACTAATTTAACTTATTTTGTGACACGAGGGATTCCCAAACCTTGCCTATGTCCCCGTGTACCAACAGGAATGTATCCGATGCACCTCACCATGTACCTATATGGCCTGGTCTGAGAGAACCCCCAAACTCATGTCAGAGCTTGGCAATGATATCACTGCCCGATATACATACACTTGGGCCATATATAATAAAGGTCATCCTATTCAAGTTATAATTATTAAACACCCAAAGCACACACCACTATCACAATTCACGCTAACACACAAAATCTAGCTAAGTAAGTCCAAGGAACTCACTTGAATCGAGTCACAAATCTTTTTATCTCAAAAACTCGATTCGCAAGCGTAAAAACTTAATCGCCTGATATAAAAAAGGAATTTGGATCAATAACATATCCAAACCTCTTAGAAGTTTTCAACTTCTAAGTTACCAAAGATCATCTAAAGGAGATTACCAAATTTACCCTTATAAGGGTAAAAAGACGAATTTACGATTGAGTCCTAAAAACCCTAAAAATCCTAGAACTCTTCCAAAACATCCTTTGGAACCCAAAACTATAATCCAATACTCAAAGGAAAGATTTTACTAAGTTGAGAGATTCTCCAACTTCTTAACTTTCATGAAAATCTCACTAGGGTCTCACTTTGATCAAACTTAAAACACTGATAACAAAATCCAAAAATTCAAAAGAAAAATGTCTAAACCTTCTATGCTATAAATTGACATCACTAGAACAAAGAAACCTCAAGAATTAACAACTACTTATCTTACACAACATAAAACAAAGTTTGCCCCAAAGCACAAAACACTCCATACTTAGCCAAAAACTCATCATTTACCAAACTGCACTACTACCTTACTTCAAGACCTCGTAATTGCAGATCCGAATGTTGGATCGATCCCAAATTTTGATACATTCAACTATGCATATCCACCTATAGAACATATAAAATTTTTAATGGTGGATGATCATTCTAAAGCATCGAAGACCCATTCCTGAGATCAACAGTTTATAACCTAAAACTGAAAATCCAAGAAACACAACAAGTCTTGATTCGATCCTCACCAGAAGTAGTTTTGAAGGAAGGTCTTTCAACACGTCTTGGGTTCGACAGTTGCTAGCAGCTACTCGCCTATTTACATTGGTGTGCAAGAGATCCCTAGTTCGAGTGCTGCGATGTATGAGATACCATTAAAACGTGTTCCCTCATGTATATCTCCATGGGAAAAGGAAACCACTGGATCCTCTTACCGATGGATATGCAGATGACTAGGAGAACTCACAGGTGGTCGCCGGGGAGATGTACCTTCTTGTTGGCATCATTGATGAAGGAAGCAACAAAAGGGAGGCTGGATAACGCTAGTCTTCCCTCACAACAAGGAAGAATTTGTTTGCTCCTGGTTTGCGTGAAGGAGACTCTGGTGGGTGTGCCCGGTTGGCAACGTTCCTCTTAATAACCTGGCTACTCATGATGGAAGAAGGACGAAGGTCCAAGCAATGGTTAGTTGCAAAGGTCGGGTTTTAGTGGAGAGGAACAAGGTGTATGTACCTGCAAGTTCCTATTACCTGCAAGGGAAGAGGGTACCCTTGGTGCACTCGTCGCCTGATTTTACTAGTCTTGGTAACGAAGCAGCGGATCGGCCTCGTCCAAGGTGCACGCCTAGGTTAAGCGGTTTGTTGTGTTGAATGTTTTATAGTGGAGAGAGAGAGACGGTTGATTGGGTAAGCAAAAACGTTGACTAGGATTGCTTGAGGTGCAGTGTTAGCATGAAATATTGTGATATTTTAGGCACGTTTTCTAAGTGTATTTCATCCATATTGATAGTCATTGATTAAGCATTGATGCATTTGTGAGCTAGTTTGTCTATATTGTCGATATAGAGATCTACACAAGCTTTATGTTGATTGTAGGCAATTAAGAGCTATTTCCGAACGGATTGAGCGAGAATGGAGTTTGATTGAGTATGTTCAAGGATTGAGGACATCTCTAGGAGCTAAGGATGGTGCCAACTTGAAGAATGGCACGAGACTAAGGAAAATCACGAACTAGCCCTAAACCACGCTCTAAAATACGGCCATACTACATTCCACGTTCTAGTCCACGGCCGTGGAGCATGGCAAGAGAGGCGTGATCCATTCCAGCAACTTACACGGCCGTGGAGGGTTGTGTCAAACCGTGACCAACTTCCACGCTCTAAATTACGGGCGTGGAACCCTTCCACGACCGTGATCTTGACGATCTTTTACGCAATATTTTAAGCCACGATCTTCTACGCAATTGGGCCGGGCTTATATTTTATCTTACACTATAAAAGGACGGAAGAAGAGAGATTCCGTCACCTTCGCTTACGCTTAGACGCACTTTCGCTTACACTTGGATTTGCCCTAATTTCGCATTTTGGCGGAGATTGTGATTGAGAGATTTGCGCTTTGCTATTGAGATTTCCGGATTGACGGAAGAGTTGAAGATTCGGAAGATTGTTCGTAAGAAGATTTCGCTTCTTATTTAGGTTTGATTTGAAGACGGGTTGACATCCCGTTCTTCGTTCTTATCTAAGATTGTGATTGTTTGCATTATTCCAAATCTATTGACATTATTGTTCTTGATTTGTGGATTTGAGATTGACTTGAGAGTTATTCAAGGTTTTCGGAAGTTTTCATCTTTCATTCTTTTAAATCTTGAATTTGATATCAATATGACTGTTGTTGGCTAAAACCCTTTAACAATTCTAAGGTGAAGGATTGATAGTTCTGGCTTAGATGATGAAAGATCGATCGTAAACAGATTGGACCCTGAGAGTTAGAAAGAATCGCCGACGAACCTAATCCACGGTCTGTTCTTGAGCTTCCACGGCCGTGGAACTCAAGAACTACCCGTAATTTTGTGTCAGTTTACGAACTTGCTTTTACTTTAATCCAAAGTTAAAGATTTGCTTTAACTTAGTCTTGGCTTACCCTTTTCTAGGTGGTAGTGAAGCCTCAACAACCTCTACCTCGATTCTGAGTGTCACAACCTTAATCGGTTTAGTTAGTCTTGATCCTTGGATTATAAGTTTGGGTGTTTGACGCTAATTCTTACCTTTAGAACCTTTCTATACTGAAGCATCAACAACCTTTATAGAGAGTGTCTTTTAGGTGGGTCATATAAGGTTTTTTGGAACTTCACCGTTCGATTACCTTACATTCGTATACCTTTGCATACCTCAACTCTGTCCTTATATCTTTAGTATATCTTAAATGGATTACCATAGTTGGATTCCTGGATCTTTAGGATTGTTGTTTTCCTAATAATTTGAAAAGCTTCATACATTTACTTGCTTGATAATCTATAACTGGATTTAACCCCCCAAATCCCTGTGTTCGATACTCTGGAATTCTTGCTCAACTATATCGATCCGTACACTGCGGGTTCGCTTGCTTGATTTCTAGTTTTATAATTAAAGCTTATTTGCACGCACACTAAGTGGCGAACAAGTTTTTGGCGCCGTTGCCGGGGATTTGGTCTAGGCCGAATTCGGTTATCGGTTGTCAAGCTTGGGAGCTTCTCCCTTGTTATTTGATATCTCTTCGAGTGTATGCGCAGGTCTAGGAACACCGAATATCTCTTACCTCTTGATCAAGAGCTTGAGAGGACTTTAAGGAGAAAGCGTAAGGAGAAACAAATGGCTGAAGAAAGAGAACGTGATCTCCAATCGGAGTTAGCGGAAAAGGAAGCTCAACTCCAATGGAGTGAGAAAACTCGTAGGGAAGAGATGGATCGTCATCAATCAAAGGTTGATGATCTATCTGACATGATGTTCCAAATGAGGTTGGAGATAAACAACCTTAAGGAGAAAAAGAAAAGGAGGAGACCGGGAAGATCGGTTAGAGCCAACTCATCCAATGAGGATAGCGACTCCTCCATGCCACCGTTAGAGGAAATTGATCCCACGATCAATGTGAATCCATTCTTTCCACGGCCAGCTGCAAATCGCCGTGTTCCACCTAGGAATGCGAATGCGAGGGTCGAACGTGTGGATGAAGAGCCAAGAACTCTTGGCCAAAGGATGGATCCAACGCAGCAACCACGCCGTTTAGGTGTGAACTTTGATGCTGATGATGTACAAGGGTTTAGCTTCAACCCTCAAGTTATTACCATTGTTCGCCAAAATCAATTTGGTGGAACAAGTGCTGAATCTCCACACCAACATCTACAAAACTTTGAGATTATGATGGAGACAATGAAGCCTAAGAACGCAACTACCAACAACTACAAACTCAAGCCTTTCTTCTTCTCCTTGAAGGGGAAAGCATTGTCTTGGTATCAAGCTCTTCCAAGTGGAAAGCTTGAGACATGGGAGGATCTTTCCGCGAAGTTCCTCACTAAGTTCTTTCCGCCATCCAAAACGGCGGAGCTAAGAGGTAAGATTAATGCATTTTCCATGAGATCTAACGAAAGTTTGTTTCAATCTTGGGAAAGATTTCAGGATTTGCTATTGGATTGCCCTCATCATGGCATATCCAAGCTTGCATTGTTGGAGATATACTATAAGGGGCTAGATGTGGAGACACAATTCAAGCTCCAATCCCTCTCATGTGGTACATTCATGGACATGAGGGAAGATGACGCTTGGGACTTCATTGAGAAGCAAGCAAGGGTCATAGAGAAGTATTCTCACCGGAAAGTGGAAGGGAATCGTGTAGAGCAAGGAGCAAAGCTCACACATGAAGCTCAATCTCAAATCTTTTCTCTCAACAATGAGATTAAAGAGTTGAAGGAAGCTATCAAGACCAACTTCCCAAAGCAAAACGGAAAGGATGTTGGCTACTTGGGCAACAACAACAACGGTGGTGAGAATACAAACCGCAACAATAACCGGAATAATTGGAACGACAACAACAACAACCGGAACAACAATTGGAACAACAATAGGGGTTCAAACAACAACAATTGGCGCTCCAATCAACAAAACTCCGGTAACTCTTATCCTTCCAATTCAAATTCACTAACCCCACCTTCTTCTTCTTCCACTCCTTTGAAAAGCCAGGGGCAAACATCTAATGGTGGAAGCACTTCGGGGAAGGAGAAGCCCGATCCCATGTTGGAGACGATTTTGGGAAAGCTTCAAGGGTTAGAGACTCGCATCATCAAGGTTGATGATCACATAACTAAGGTTGATAAAACCCAAAAAGTTTTAGAAAACCAAATGTTTACTCATGCGGAGGAAGTTCCTAGGAATCAAGGGAAACTTCCAGGAAAAACGGAGGATAACCCAAAGGGAAGGGTGATGGCAATCACAACTAGGAGCGGAGTGACTACCACCGATCCGCAGCCTAAGTTTGTAGAAGTCCCCGTTGAGAAAGAAAAAGAAAAGGGGAAGGAGAAGGAAGATGTCTACGTTCCTCCTCCAGCTTACAAACCTCCCCTACCATTCCCTCAATCTAGAGCAAGAGCGCGTCTAGATAAACAATTCGGTAAGTTTATAGAACTCATAAGCAAGCTGCATATTAATATACCTTTTCATTGATGCTATTGTAGGTATGCCGGCTTATGGCAAGTTCTTAAAGGAGATCCTCTCTAACAAGAGAAAGTTAGAGGATTTTGGAGAGGTTATGATGAGTTCGGATTCTTCGGATCTCATCAAGACCATGAAGGAGAAGATGCCCCCAAAGCTAAAGGATCCGGGGTCATTTTGTATTCCCATAGGAGTGGGAGATGTCACATATGATGCATTATGTGACCTAGGAGCAAGTGTGAGCATCATACCACTTGCATTATGTAGGAAGATCGGTTTAGGCGACCCTAAACCGGTGAAGATGACGTTGTACATGGCGGATCGATCCATAACTCGCCCCGTCGGTATTGTAGAAGACGTCCCGGTCAAGCTAGGTAAATTCTTTGTTCCCATTGATTTTGTTGTGCTTGACATTCCTGCAGATAGTCCGGTCCCGATCATACTCGGAAGACCATTTCTTGCAACTTCCGGCTGCATAGTCGATTGCAAGAATGCTAGACTCGCTTTTGACATAGGATAAGAGAAGGTAGAGTTCGTTCTTTCCACTCTAGTGAAGGAACCAATCTTTGATGAGGATATATTCAATATCCAAGATGAAGAAGGGTTGTCTAGGGAGAAGGTAAGTGCTATTCTCTTCAAAGATCCTTTGCAAAAGGTTATTACTATGAGTCTAATGAATGTAGGGGAAGAAGAGGAGTGCAATGAGGCAATTGAAGCCTTAGAAGCACAAGAAGAAGTATGTGAAGAGGAGTTTGAGAAACTCCACGACGAAGCAAAAAACGTGAGAATCCACGGCCATACACTATATTCCACGGCCGTGTATTTCACCAACAAAAGCGTGGCTCACTCCAGAGGGTTACATGGTCGTGGAGGAAACAGAGCACCCGTAACTACATTCCACGCCCAAAATCACGGCCGTGGAGCATACAGAGCACCCGTAATTTTGGCCGTGGACGAAGGCAAATATGCCACTTTTTCAACTTCTCTTGATTCTTCTCCAACACCTTCTACTTCCTTGGATATTTCTAATGAACCATCGGATGCTCCTCAAGAGCCATTGGAGACTCCGATCGCAATGGAATTGAAACAACTTCCTACACATCTAAGGTACGCTTTTCTAGGACCTAATTCTACCTATCCGGTAATTGTTAGTTCCGATTTAACCATAGATGAGCATAGTAAGCTTATGGTTGTCCTTAGGAAACATAGGAAAGCTTTAGGTTATACTATAGAGGACTTAGTAGGAATCAAACCTTCTCTATGCATGCATAAAATATTAATGGAAGAGGACTTTAGGACTTCAAGACAACCTCAAAGGCGGTTAAATCCGACCATGAAAGAGGTTGTCAAGAAGGAAATTCTTAAACTTCTTGATGCAGGTATCATCTACCCTATCTCCGATAGCAAGTGGGTGAGTCCGGTACAAGTGGTTCTGAAGAAGGGAGGAATGACGGTCATCACCAACAAGAATAACGAACTCATTCCTACCCGAACCGTAACGGGATGGCGGATGTGCATAGACTACCGCAAGCTAAACAACGCGACGAGGAAGGATCACTTCCCACTACCCTTCATTGACCAAATGCTTGAAAGGTTAGCACAACATTCGCATTTTTGCTATCTTGATGGTTATAGTGGTTTCTTTCAGATCTCAATACACCCGGATGATCAAGAGAAGACCACGTTCACGTGCCCGTGGGGTACGTTCGCTTATAGGAGGATGCCGTTTGGGCTTTGCAACGCCCCAACCACCTTTCAAAGGTGCATGATGGCCATCTTCTCCGAATATATAGAGGAAATCATGAAGGTCTTTATGGACGACTTCTCCGTATACGGTTCCTCTTTTGACAATTGCCTTTCTAACCTTGCTCTTGTATTACAAAGGTGTGAAGACACTAACCTAGTTCTTAATTGGGAGAAGTGTCAATTTATGATAAAGGAAGGAATTGTATTAGGACACTTAATCTCTAGTAGAGGGATTGAAGTAGATAGAGCTAAAATAGAGACCATAGAAAAGCTTCCTCCCCCAACTTCGGTGAAAGGGATAAGAAGTTTTCTAGGACATGCTGAATTTTATAGACGCTTCATAAAAGACTTCTCTAAAATATCAAAACCGCTCACTAATCTATTGATGAAGGATGCAGTTTTTGAGTTTTCGCAGGAATGCTTGGATGCGTTTAACATGATCCGGGAAGCTCTAATTTCAGCACCTATCATCCAACCCCCGGATTGGAGCTTTCCCTTTGAGGTTATGTGCGATGCTAGTGACGTAGCTATAGGAGCTGTTCTTGGACAAAGAAAGGAAGGGCGAACCCACGCTATCTACTACGCTAGCAAGATGCTAGATGAAGCGCAGCTCAACTACGCCACTACGGAAAAGGAATTTTTAGCCATTGTTTATGCTATTGACAAATTTCGCTCTTATCTTGTAGGTGCAAAGGTGATTGTATACACGGATCATGCTGCGATCCGGTACCTCCTTGCAAAGAAGGATGCGAAACCAAGGCTAATTAGATGGATTCTTCTCCTACAAGAATTCGATCTAGAGATCCGCAATAAGAAAGGTTCAGAAAATTCTGTTGCGGATCATTTGAGTCGTCTAACACATCTAGAAGACGACCATATACCTATAGATGACTCCTTCCCGGACGAACATTTACACATTATAGAGGAGTGCATCGATGTGATCTCCAAAGGTAACGAACCATGGTTTGCTGATTTTGTTAACTATTTGGTTTGTCAGGAGATACCGCCCGGATTATCCTACGCACAAAGAAAGAAGTTCTTTAAGGATGTTCGGGAATACTTTTGGAATGAACCTCTCCTCTTTAAGAGAGGTCCGGATGGCATCATTCGGCGATGTGTGCCGGAAGATGAGATGCAAATTTGTCATCCGCCATTGTCATTCACTACCATGTGGAGGACACGCTAGTTCGAACAAGACTAGCGCTAAGGTATTGCAATCTGGATTCTTTTGGCCTACTTTATTTAGAGATGTGCAATCCTTTGTTTCCTGCTGCGATGCTTGTCAAAGAACAGGAAATATCTCTAGGAGGAATGAGATGCCTCTCAATAACATCCAAGAGGTGGAAATTTTCGACGTTTGAGGAGTTGACTTTATGGGACCATTCCCATAATCTTGTGGAAACCAATACATACTCTTGGCGGTGGATTACGTTTCTAGATGGGTGGAAGAAATTGCCTCTCCCACCAATGATGCCATGGTGGTGGTTAAGTTCTTCAACAAGACCATCTTCCCACGATTCGGGACACCAAGGACTATCATTAGTGATGGAGGTTCTCACTTCATTGCCCGGCGCTTTGAAGCTCTTCTAGCTAAGTATGGGGTTACTCACAAGATCGCCACCCCTTATCATCCACAAACTAGTGGACAAGTTGAGATCTCAAACCGGGAGATCAAAGTAATCCTAGAGAAGACGATTTCAAGGACTAGGAAGGATTGGTCCTTGAAGCTTGATGATGCATTGTGGGCATACCGGACTGCGTACAAGACTCCCATAGGAACCACACCATACAATCTTGTGTATGGGAAGTCTTGCCACTTACCGGTAGAGTTGGAGCACAAGGCGTTTTGGGCCATCAAGTGGTTGAATTTCAGCATGAAGGAAGCGGGAGAGAAGCGTCTCTTGGACCTTAATGAGCTTGAAGAACTCCGCTTGAACGCTTATGAAAACGCCAAGATCTATAAGGAGAGAGCAAAACGTTGGCATGATAAACATATCATTCCAAAGGACTTCAAAGAAGGAGATCAAGTTCTCCTCTTTAATTCAAGGCTTCGTCTCTTTCCAGGTAAGCTTAAATCTCGTTGGACCGGATCTTTTCTAATCAAACGTATTTTTTCCCATGGTGCAGTTGAAGTATGGGGTGAAGCGGGCGGAAGCTGTAAGGTGAACGGTCAACGACTCAAGAAGTATACGCCGGAACTCCAAGCTGAAGAGTTCGCGCCTACCGCACTCGAATAAGTGCGAATTTGGTCTAGCTACGGACCTTAAACAAAGCGCTTCTTGGGAGGCAACCCAAGGTATTGCATTTACGTTTTTTGTTTTTGATTCATAGTTTAGCTTAGTTTAGACGTTTTTGCTTTGTTTTGCCTTCGATTCCTGTTCGCTCCAAACGGTGTGTGCAAGCTTTAAATTTATAACCCTAGACTTAAGCTTAAAACAAGGATGCGAACCCGCAGTGTACGGGTCAATCGTAGTAAAAAGCAAGAAATTCCAGGGGTCGATCACAGGGACTCGGTGAAACAAAGTCAATAACGGTAAGCTTCGTAAATACTAACCACAAAGAGCAATTAACACAATCAAAGATGAATAAGAAGTCAATAAAGCAAACATGCAATTCTAGGGATTAAAGCGTCTAGTTGTGGTTCTAACTCAAGATCTAAAGATAAGCGGACAAAGCTGAGATTTTTGCAAGAGGAAGGTGTTACTAAAGTGGAGTAGATCACCGGGTAAGTCTCACTACTCACTAATCCAAAACCGTAACTCCTATTACCGGGTAAGTCTCAAGGAATTAAGATAAAGAACTATAACCTCAAACTAACACACCATCTAAGGGAATAGAATCAACCTTTACCGGGTAAGTCTCAGGCTAACTCACAAAGATGGGATGGAAGCACACTCAAACCCCAATAAAGGATAAACCTTTATTACCTACACTTATGATCGTTGGTATACAAACTAAGGAATTACCGGGTAAGTCTCATCATAAGCTTGCTTTGAACCAGGAAAGGTGTAATAAGAATAGGATTTGGCAAACTCTAATACTTAACTCTCAGTTTAGGATCAGATAAGTCACATCGGTCAGCCGAATTCCACCCCGGCCGAGATGTTCATCGACTGAGCGAGATGCTTAGGGTTAAGGTTAAAGACTCGAACTTTCAGGGTCCTACTGGAATCTAAGATTATTCTATCATTGTTTTTCCCACAACCTTCAGCCAATCACCCTAGAATCACACAAGGAAATTAGCCACTCATCATCATTATGAAAGTATTAAATATATGGGAAGAAGGTGAATATTTGAACAAGAAGAATTTAATGAAAAAGACTTCAATAACTGAATCAAATATCACAACAAAAGCGTTCCTTGGATAGCAATCCAACAAGACAAGACAACAAAAAAGGGAATTAAAGACAATCTTACAAAACCCTCCAAAAAGCTATAAAAGCTATGATCTTCAATCTTCCTTCAACCTTCAAAAAGGTTCTTCGAAACTCCCAACTGGAGTATGGCTGCTGCGTGCTATAAACCCTGATCGGTGTAAGCGGGATGTATGTGATATGATAGCGGATGTATGCGATATGATAGCGGATCCGGGATTTGTGGGAAATCCAACCCTTTTTATAGGAAAATAACCCTCCAAAGATAATATATCTTAAAAAGATCTTCTCCCATAAAAATAGGTAAAATATAAGATCTTCTTCCTTCCAGGAGCCAAGCCCAAAAATATAAGATCACCTTCCAAAGATAAAAGATCTCAGCCAAGAATAAAATATTCTCGCCGCGTCCTAGGTGTTCGCCTCGGTCGAGTCGGCGTCTCTGAATCACCTCGGTCGAGATGAATCTCTAGTCAACCGAGGTGAGTCATAACTAAATGTGAAATCTCTCAAAACTGGTCCAAAGTGAATCTTAATCCATGGCTATGCTTCCTGGATGGTTCCTTATGCTCCTTAATGTAGCTCCAATGACTCCATACCTCCTTTTGTTCCTTTTTGATGCAAAACGTGCCATTTTACCTACAATTACAGCAAAACTAGGTGTAGACCTCGATTCTCGCAAAGGTAGATGAAATGGTAATATAATCACATAATATACATGCTAACATCCAGATTATTGAAGATAAAACGTCCAAACAAACCCCAAAATATAGACTATAATTCATGCTATCAAAATACCCCATACTTAGCCCTTGCTTGTCCCCAAGCAAGTTCCGCATATAGAAGACAAGATAGAATGGATTAATAGTCATAAAAATCAATGAAAAGTCTTTCAAAAATATTTTTATGGTGTGTTACAATCATAGATCACTCTAAGAGAATACTTCATGGAATTCAAAATCCAAACATGATCAAAACATTTTATAAATATAGAAAAGTTGTTCATCTTTGCATAAAACCATAGAATGCATAATAAGTCATAATTATCAAAATTAATCATGTATAATCCAGTTTAAACCACTAAGTCAATCAACAAGGTCAAGGTCTCAAGGGCTTCCCAAAAGAAAGGTCAAGAAACGTGTAGGGTAGGGATGTATGTAAGGTAATGTGGTGCTAGAATCCGGGAAAAGGATGAACTTCACTCTCACTTTGACTTGCAACATCTTCCACCAATAAGCTTTGCTTATTTCACACTTTTTTTTTTCTTTTTACTTTACTTTTTGGGATGCATGGACAGACGTGCACAATAACCGAAGCCTAGGAAATCAGCAATCATCAATTTCTCGAGATGCGTCAAACCCTTGATGCACATACCATGACCCGTTAGGAATATCGCTCAATCCGACTTTGGCAAGACACAAACACCCGGCTATGTGAATGGTGCCGAGTTACTCATCTTCATGATTGACTTCCCCAAACCTAAAATTACTTTCTAGCACTTTCACTTCCAGCCAACTTCTCAACTTTAACTTCACTTGCTTTCACCACTTCGCTTGCTTCCAAATTCCCGGATAGGTAAAGGGAGGCAAAATGTATATGAGGGGCTAAGCATGATCAAGAAGAAGAAGAGAGAAGAATGAATTGCCTTGGTCTTTCCAGGAAGAAAGTGAGAGAACTCATGATGTGGTGTCAACCTTCAAATTCAACATAATTTAGACAAAAACGAAGTATTAAACATGCCAATAATTTCAAACAAAGCATTTAGCAACTTAAACATATTATAAAACCTTTCAAACACATAAAGAATTTAAAACCAGTCAGTAAACAAGATTTTCACTGAGATCATATCCAGATAAGTAACACAAAAATCGTTTTCGAAAACTCTCAGTTAACCCACCTCGGTCGAGGTGTTCTTGGGTCAACCGAGGTGAAACGCCTCGTTTGGCCAAGACTGACTCGGTCGAGGTCAAAAATTTTTTAAAAAACCATTTTTTTTCAGTTTCGACGTTTTTCTTAATCAAATAACCTGTAAATATGCATGCAATCTCAGATAAACATATAAATGCAAAATAAAGCATAAATATCATAGAAGGTCAAGTCATACATCCACGAGTCAAATAATACATAAATACCCCATACTTGGGACACACTGTCCCAGTGGGTCGAAATAAGTCTAAGGACACGATACTCACCGAACATAGCTAAACTGCATGAAGAAGTGAGAAACAGCTCCCAGATAAGCCCATCTCGGTTGGTGAAGCACATCTCGGTCGAGGTGTTCTAACAGTAACCGAGATGTATCTCAGTAAAGCTCGTTTCCTCAACTTCTCGAAATTTTGTTCTTCCAGTGTAGCTCCTGAACTGTGATCCTTCCTTTTGGAATACCTGGTTGTTGTCTAGAGGAAAACAAAAACAAAGCAACTATCTAAACTAAAAAAAGGGAGAAGAAAGCAATACTTTGGGTTGCCTCCCAAGAAGCGCTTGGTTTAAGGTCGCTAGCTGGATCCTTCTCCATAGAATTACTCAATGTACCTTGAACACCAAGGAGTGCTCATCACATCCATCATAAAATTCTTCCAAAAAGGTTCCGGTTCCTAATTTCACCGGCAAATGGTAAGATCTCCCACGTACAAGCTTGTACGGTTTGATTCTCACCGGAATCCGTCTAGACTTCTTGCACTTCAATGGGACATTCCTCGTGTCCCATCCTTTCCTTGATCGAGAAAACAGTTTCTCGAGAATCATAGCAGCTTCCCCATCTATAACTTGGGGATGGTACAGGGTCCTGAGCATGCGAGGGACCCCATACTTGAACAAGAGATACTTCATCGCCTTAACGGTGTAGTGCTTGCCAACTCCACTCCTTATAATCCAAGAAGTATCTTCTTCTATCGGTTTCAAGAGAGGTTTCATCTTGATCTTAGGAGGTTCTTTCGGAAGAGACCTCCAACTCTTTGGTGCCTTCCTGGAAAATTCAGAAATATTAATAGGGAATTCAAATGAAGTAGGAGAGTGTACCTTGCAAAGTTCTCCAAAGCTTGAGACAAGTTTCGTGTTGGGTTGATAATCCACCCACGAAATCTCTCTCAGTTCTGCTGGTCTTTCTTCAACTTTGACCACAATCTCAGTAATTTGGCCAAGGTTCTCTGCATCTTCCACTTCTGGTTTTGCAGATTCTTCCATCTCGGCCGAAATCTCTTCCACCTCGGCCGAGGTCTCAACAGTTGGATCGAGACCTTCCATATCCTCCTCTTCCTCAGAAGTTTCAGGAGAAATTTGTGGTTCGATTGGGGGAATGCTTGAAACGTGCAACACTTCCTTATGCTCCAATTCCGGCTTAACATAGGATAGGGTGCTTTCACTGAGCTCCTCCACTTTCTTCATCAACCTCTCCCATCTTGATTCAAGAGAATCTTCAAGGGGTTGCTCACAAATCTTTTTAGGGATATGCAGTTCATCCCACATCGCAAGTTCACGCTGAATGGCCTCTTCTCTTTCCCATTCATTGTTGAACCAATAGAAGGAGTACTTCTCCTCCAAGTATTCATAATGGTCCGCCCTAGCACTTTGTCTTGCTATCCAGGCTGGATCAAATGTAGTCATCGGAAATCCTGAAAACTACAAAACTCATAGAAAGAGTAGTTAGTAGTAACAGGGGCAAGTGCCCCGAAAGCAAACCGTACCGGCTCGGTCTAGACCAAGTCCCCGGCAACGGCGCCAAAAACTTGTTCGCTCCAAATGGTGTGTGCAAGCTTTAAATTTATAACCCTAGACTTAAGCTTAAAACAAGGATGCGAACCCGCAGTGTACGGGTCAATCGTAGTAAAAAGCAAGAAATTCCAGGGGTCGATCACAGGGACTCGGTGAAACAAAGTCAATAACGGTAAGCTTCGTAAATACTAACCACAAAGAGCAATTAACACAATCAAAGATGAATAAGAAGTCAATAAAGCAAACATGCAATTCTAGGGATTAAAGCGTCTAGTTGTGGTTCCAACTCAAGATCTAAAGATAAACGGACAAAGCTGAGATTTTTGCAAGGGGAAGGTGTTACTAAAGTGGAGTAGATCACCGGGTAAGTCTCACTACTCACTAATCCAAAACCGTAACTCCTATTACCGGGTAAGTCTCAAGGAATTAAGATAAAGAACTATAACCTCAAACTAACACACCATCTAACGGAATAGAATCAACCTTTACCGGGTAAGTCTCAGGCTAACTCACAAAGATGGGATGGAAGCACACTCAAACCCCAATAAAGGATAAACCTTTATTACCTACACTTATGATCGTTGGTATACAAACTAAGGAATTACCGGGTAAGTCTCATCCTAAGCTTGCTTTGAACCAGGAAAGGTGTAATAAGAATAGGATTTGGCAAACTCTAACACTTAACTCTCAGTTTAGGATCAGATAAGTCACCTCGGTCAGCCGAATTCCACCCCAGCCGAGATGTTCATCAACTGAGCGAGATGCTTAGGGTTAAGGTTAAAGACTCGAACTTTCAGGGTCCTATTGGAATCTAAGATTATTCTATCATTGTTTTTCCTACAACCTTCAGCCAATCACCCTAGAATCACACAAGGAAATTAGCCACTCATCATCATTATGAAAGTATTAAATATATGGGAAGAAGGTGAATATTTGAACAAGAAGAATTTAATGAAAAAGACTTCAATAACTGAATCAAATATCACAACAAAAGCGTTCCTTGGATAGCAATCCAACAAGACAAGACAACAAAAAAGGGAATTAAAGACAATCTTACAAAACCCTCCAAAAAGCTATAAATGCTATGATCTTCAATCTTCCTTCAATCTTCAAAAAGGTTCTTCAAAACTCCCAACTGGAGTATGGCTGCTGCGTGCTATAAACCCTGATCGGTGTAAGCGGGATGTATGTGATATGATAGCGGATGTATGCGATATGATAGCGGATCCCGGATTTGTGGGAAATCAAACCCTTTTTATAGGAAAATAACCCTCCAAAGATAATATATCTTAGAAAGATCTTCTCCCATAAAACTAGGTAAAATATAAGATCTTCTTCCTTCCAGGAGCCAAGCCCAAAAATATAAGATCACCTTCCAAAGATAAAAGATCTCAGCCAAGAATAAAATATTCTTGCCGCGTCCTAGGTGTTCGCCTCGGTCGAGTCGGCGTCTCTGAATCACCTCGGTCGAGATGAATCTTTGGTCAACCGAGGTGAGTCATAACTGAATGTGAAATCTCTCAAAACTGGTCCAAAGTGAATCTTAATCCATGGCTATGCTTCCTGGATGGTTCCTTATGCTCCTTAATGTAGCTCCAATGACTCCATACCTCCTTTTGTTCCTTTTTGATGCAAAACGTGCCATTTTACCTACAATTACAGCAAAACTAGGTGTAGACCTCGATTCCCGTAAAGGTAGATGAAATGGTAATATAATCACATAATATACATGCTAACATGCAGATTATTGAAGATAAAACGTCCAAACAAACCCCAAAATATAGACTATAATTCATGCTATCAATTCCTTCCGGTATGTTTGTGTTTTTGGATGTAGGAACAGTGGAAAAGGAAAGGGGAAGAGAAAGTTTGAAGAAAAGTGACGAAACTTGAACTTTGGAGCATTACAGAGAGTTCCACGGCCTAAACCACGGCCGTGACAGCTACAGTGACCGTAATTTTCAAAAGCCTTTGAAAAATAACCAAAACCACGGTTCCGTACATTTCCACGGCCGTGGAACCCCCTGACAGACCGTGATTTTCAAAAATTTTGACGGCCACTATATAAACCACGTTCTTCACAAAAACACAACACACAAAACCCAAATTATGCCCAAAAACGCCGATTCCACGCCCCTCACCTCAAATCTCCGTTCGTTAATCGTTTTTAACGATTCTTTGACCAAAACTGAAGTAAATCCGACCACCAACGAGATCCAAGCAACAATTCGAGCGGCAAATCACCGAGGAAAGCAGAATTCGGATTTGAAATTCCGAAAACCTAGGTTTTTTCGCTCTTCTCTATCTTTGTCGATTCGGTCTTGAAATTGCTAGATTTTTTAGGAATAACTGATTGGAATTGGAAGAGAATTAGTCTAGGACTGCTGTTGTGAATTTTGGTGTGATTTTGCTGAGTTTTGAGAAAAGTCGAGACAAACCACGGTTCCTGTAGCTTCCACGGCCGTGGAACACCAAGAACAGACCGTGGTTTCTGCCAGAAAATGGATTTTGTGAGGAGAGTGTCCGGTAGGAATAAGGACAAGAATAAAAAGAAAGATAAGAATAAGAAAAGGAAGGGCAACCCCTCTTCCTCCTCTTCTAGAGCACCACCACCTTCATCCCCTTCACCTCCATCATCACCTTCATCACCATCACCTCCTAGCCCTAGGGTCCCTACCATTCACGAGGATCATCTCGATGCCTTAGAGAGGATCCATAAGAGGACCGTTATAGGGCCTAGATACCTACTGTTGGAGGACTTAGCGCCACTACATGTGATAGATGACATCACTTGGCTCTTGGATAGAGCCGGATTAGTCGTCTTCTCGGCTATCCGAGAAGATGCATACGAGGAGATTACGAGAGAGGTTGTGACCTCTTTTGAGCACAACCATGTTGATAGGACAGTTTCTTTCCGGCTGATGGAAAGAAACTATGATTTCTCCATCCGGGAGTTTGGAGCCTTCTTTGGGTTCCAAGAGACCTTCAATGGTCGTTTTCCCAGCGGCGTTTACGCCAAGGATTTCTGGGCGGAGGTAGCCATGATCTATGCCAGCGAGGACCGCTGGCAACCAGCTGATACCAAGGCTAAGTTGATGTATCACTTAGCCTTGAAGATTGCTCACCGGGTACTTTCTGAGTGTCTCTTCCCTAGGACGGAGACACCTCAGAAGATCAAGACGGATGAGCTCTTTCTTCTGTACTCCATGTTATATGGACGACTTGCTGACTGCGCCACCCTCTTAGCTGCTACCATGAGCAAGCTAAAGAATAAGAGGGCTGGCAACATTGGATATGGTGGGATAGTGACCCACCTTGCTCGACAGCTAGGGGTAGATTTTTCTGCATGTACACGTATAGCTGCTGTACCCCTAGGACTCCAGGCCCTTATGACTAGAGGCCTCATTTTCCCTATCCATAGAGGTCCACCTTACGCTGCTATGCCATGGGAGAGCAGGACGGGGAGAGGCATTGAGTGGCTCCCAGAGTATTCCATTATGGCTGGACGCCATAACTGGAAGTAGACGTTCGTTGCTATGCATGCGAACAGGATTGCAGCCCCTCCATATGTCCCACCACCACCTGTAGTTGAGGAGGAGGAGATAAGAGATGAGTATGAGGGAGAAGGAGGAGGAGCTGATGACTTTGGCACATTCCTGGATCAGCCGGATGTGGCTCTTGACATGCCTAGACGTTCTCCACGTCCAGCTAGAGCTTCAGGATCTTCTTCTCGCCGCGCCAGCGTGAGCAAGAGGCCCACTTGGATGGAGGCCCCTCCTGCGTGGTATGAGCAGCTGCCGGAGTGGGCCACCGACCTTTCTGATAGGGTGGGAGCTTTGGAGATTCGAGCTGACACTAGAGATGCACGTATGGATGACCTTGACCATATGATGAGGGATGTTTACCGCCAGCAGTTCGGGCGGTACTACGATCCTAGCTTCTCTCCATTTCCACCTCCACCGCAGTGATGACGATGATGACCGACAGTTTAGCCGCTCCACCACCATGTTGTGAGTTCTTTTTCTTTCTTTCTTTTCTTCTTTTTCTTTTCTTTGAACATTAGGGACAATGTTTGTTCCAAGTATGGGGTGGGGTGTGACTAATCGTCTGTAATAACTCTTACTCACTTTGATTGCTTCTATTGAGACTATCTTGCATGTTTCATTCTATTGTTACACGTTTCATTATTGCATTGCATGAAAAAGAGTTTGAAAAACCCATAAAAATTGAAAAATTTTGAAAATTTTGTGCTTCTAAGGATAGAGATGATTTCTATGATAATCACCACTTGTGAATTGAGTTTTGATGACAATTGCATGCTTAAACGAATAGTGAATTGAAAAGAAATTGAATGATTTGATTATACCTCTATTGCAAATTTCATAATGTGATGAATGTTACTTAAATCATGTTGAGAAATTAAGGTTGAAATCACACTATAAGTTCTTATACTTCTTGTTGAGATGATTAAGGCAATTCGATTTTCTTTCTTCTTTCTTTGATCATTTAGCCCCTCATTGAAATTTTGACCTCCTTTACCTATCCGGGAATTTGGAGGAGTTGATTGATATTGGCATGTTTGATGTGGGAGGGCCTTGAAAGCAATTATGTGCAATCAAAAGAATAGAAAGAAATTGTAGGTTTGGGGAAGTCAATCATGATGATGAGTAACTCGGCACCATTCACATAGCCGGGTGTTTGTGTCTTGCCAAAGTCGGATTGAGCGATATTCCTAGCGGATTATGGTATGTGCGCTAAGGGTTTGAGGCATCTCATAAAAATTGAGAAACGCCAATCTCCTAGGCTTCGGTTTTTGTGCACCTCTATCCATAACTCCAAAAGTAAAGTCGAAAAATGAAAAGAAGAGAGCGAATCTCTAAGTTGAAAGTGCTGCGGAAACCGCAAGAGAAGAACAAAAGAGTAGTATCCACTTTCCCGGATTCATGCACCACATTCCTTAAAGTTTTCCCCTCCCTTTCCACATTCTAGACCTTGTTTGAAAGTCCTTAAGATCAAAAGAATGTTATATGACTTGGTGATCTAAATTGAAGTTTCTTATGATTGATTTTGATAATGTTGAAGGTTATGATGTTTACATGGAAGTTTGATTAATTCATGAGCTTTCTTTACTCTTTACTCTTTGATTATGCATATGAAAGTCTTATAAGCGAATGAAGCAAGATTTGAGAATGATCTATTGATTAGAAGGCACATTCATCTAAAAGAAGTTTTGCTTTGAGAAGGTACACATATTTCATCCTAACTTGTGTTTTAAAGCTTTTTGAAAGACCTTGCTTGAGGACAAGCAAGTGGCAAGTATGGGGTTATTTGTTAGCATGAAATATTGTGATATTTTAGGCACGTTTTCTAAGTGTATTTCATCCATATTGATAGTCATTGATTAAGCATTGATGCATTTGTGAGCTAGTTTGTCTATATTGTCGATATAGAGATCTACACAAGCTTTATGTTGATTGTAGGCAATTAAGAGCTATTTCCGAACGGATTGAGCGAGAAAGGAGTTTGATTGAGTATGTCCAAGGATTGAGGACATCTCTAGGAGCTAAGGATGGTGCCAACTTGAAGAATGGCACGAGACTAAGGAAAATCACGAACTAGCCCTAAACCACGCTCTAAAATACGGCCGTACTACATTCCACGTTCTAGTCCACGGCCGTGGAACATGGCAAGAGAGGCGTGATCTATTCCAGCAACTTACACGGCCGTGGAGGGTTGTGTCAAACCGTGACCAACTTCCACGCTCTAAATTACGGGCGTGGAACCCTTCCACGACCGTGATCTTGGCGATCTTTTACGCAATATTTTAAGCCACGATCTTCTACGCAATTGGGCCGGACTTATATTTTATCTTACACTATAAAAGGACGGAAGAAGAGAGATTCCGTCACCTTCGCTTACGCTTAGACGCACTTTCGCTTACACTTGGATTTGCCCTAATTTCGCATTTTGGCGGAGATTGTGATTGAGAGATTTGCGCTTTGCTATTGAGATTTCCGGATTGACGGAAGAGTTGAAGATTCGGAAGATTGTTCGTAAGAAGATTTCGCTTCTTATTTAGGTTTGATTTGAAGACGGGTTGACATCCCGTTCTTCGTTCTTATCTAAGATTGTGATTGTTTGCATTATTCCAAATCTATTGACATTATTGTTCTTGATTTGTGGATTTGAGATTGACTTGAGAGTTATTCAAGGTTTTCGGAAGTTTTCATCTTTCATTCTTTTAAATCTTGAATTTGATATCAATATGACTGTTGTTGGCTAAAACCCTTTAACAATTCTAAGGTGAAGGGTTGATAGTTCTGGCTTAGATGATGAAAGATCGATCGTAAAAAGATTGGACCCTGAGAGTTAGAAAGAATCGCCGACGAACCTAATCCACGGTCTGTTCTTGAGCTTCCACGGCCGTGGAACTCAAGAACTACCCGTAATTTTGTGTCAGTTTACGAACTTGCTTTTACTTTAATCCAAAGTTAAAGATTTGCTTTAACTTAGTCTTGGCTTACCCTTTTCTAGGTGGTAGTAAGCCTCAACAACCTCTACCTCGATTCTGAGTGTCACAACCTTAATCGGTTTAGTTAGTCTTGATCCTTGGATTATAAGTTTGGGTGTTTGACGTTAATTCTTACCTTTAGAACCTTTCTATACTAAAGCCTCAACAACCTTTATAGAGAGTGTCTTTTAGGTGGGTCATATAAGGTTTTTTGGAACTTCACCGTACGATTACCTTACATTCGTATACCTTTGCATACCTCAACTCTGTCCTTATATCTTTAGTATATCTTGAATCGATTGCCACAGCTGGATTCCTGGATCTTTAGGATTGTTATTTTCCCAATAATTTGAAAAGCTTCATACATTTACTTGCTTGATAATCTATAACTGGATTTAACCCCCCAAATCCTTGTGTTCGATACTCTGGAATTCTTGCTCAACTATATCGATCCGTACACTGCGGGTTCGCTTGCTTGATTTCTAGTTTTATAATTAAAGCTTATTTGTACGCACACTAAGTGGCGAACATGCAGATCTGATTAGGGAGGAAGGAAGGTGTTGTTGCGTAAATGGGAAGGTGTATACTCATGTCAACAACAAAAGGTAAGGGGGTGAAGAGAGAGTAGGTCAAGATTGAAGGATAGACAATCAGGGCCCGTTTGGTTTTAAATCCGGAATCGGAAACGGAATAAAAACGAATCTAGTCCATACGTATATCCTTATTCATGAAACTTTTTGGAATCATTCCTTGTGGTTTGAAGTAATTGGAATAGAATTTGATTACTTTTGATACCCTATAGGGTAACAAAATGTGGGGAATCAAGTACATTTTGCCTTAAACCACAAGGAATGATTCCATACAAGTTCATGAATAAGGATATAGATATAGACTAGATTCGTTTCCATTCCGTTTCCGTTTCCGGAGTTGGAAACAAACGGGCCCTCAATGTGGATGTGTATGTAGGGACATGCAGGTTGAGTCATGTGAGTAGAGAAGGCAACACGAGATCTCAGTTGCTTTGATTGTGGTCCGGCGAAGGCAAGCAAGATCTTCTATGACATAAAAGAAAGAAGGCATCCACCACTTTGATACCATACCAAATCCAACCGAAGGTGATAGCATGTATTATAGTCTATATTTTGGGACTTGTTTAGATGTTTTATCTTTAATAATCTGCATGTTTGAATGTATATTATATGATTATGTTGTCGTTTCATCTACCTTTGCGGGAATCGAGGTCTACACCAAGTTTCGTTGTAAATGTAGGTAAAATGGCACGTTTTGCATCAAAATGGAGCTAAGGAGCAAATGAGTCATTGGAGCTACATTCAGGAGCTTAAAGAGGAGCTCAGGAAGCATGGAATTAACAAAGAAGAATTACTTTGGACCAGATTTGAGAGATTTCACCTTCAGCTGAGAGTCACCTCGGTTGACCACAGAGTCACCTCGACCGAGGTGATCTAGAGGAGCGCCCTGACCGAGGCGAACACCCTGACCCGGCGAGATATATTTTATTTGGCTGAGATCTTTTATTTTTGAAAGGAGAGATCTTATATTTTTGGGCTGGATTTCTGGAAGGAAGATCATATATTTTGGAGAACTATTTTAGAGATATGGATATATTTTATTAAGGATATTATCTTTTTAAGATATTATTATCTTTGGAAAAGAATTCTCCTATCTAAAGGGTTGGATTTTCCACAAGTTCAACCATGCTTAGAGGCTGAAAATAACCAGCAAGGAGAGGATTTTCTAGAAGCTTTGAAGGAAGGAAGGAAGATTGAAGATCAATCAAGGAAGGATTGATAGTTTGGATATAGCTTTTGAGGGGATTTGTAAGACTTTCTTAGATTCCCTTTTGTTTGATTGTCTTGCTGGATTTGTAATCCAAGGAACGCTGATTTGTTTATTTGATTCAGTTATTGAAGCCTTGTTCTTAAGGTTTTTTTGCTCAAATATTCATTCTCTTCCCATATATTTGATTATTGCTTTCATGATGATGAGTGGCTAATTTCTTTGTGCGATTCTAGGGTGATTGACTGAAGGTTGTGGGCAAAACAATGATAGAATAATCTTAAATCCCAGTAGGACCCTGAAAGCTCGAGTCTTTATCCTTAACCTTAGAATATCTCGTTCAGTCGATGAACATCTCGGCCGGGGTGGAACTTGACTGACCGAGGTGACTTATCTGATCCGTAACTGAGAGTTAAGTGTTAGAGTTTGCCAAATCCTATTTTTATTATACCTTTCCTGGTTCAATGCAAGCCTAGGATGAGACTTACCCGGTGATTCCTTTGTTTGTTTACCCAAGATCATAAGTGTAGGTAATAAATGTTTATCCTTTATTGGGGTTTGAGTGTGCCTTCATCCCATCTTTGTGAGTTAGCTTGAGACTTACCCGGTAAAGGTTGATTCTATTCCCTTAGTTGGTTTGTTGGTTTGAGATTATGATTCCTTTCCTTAGTACCTTGAGACTTACCCGCTAATAGGTTCTTTGGCTTGGGATTGTGAGTAGTAAGACTTACCCGGTAATCTATTCCACTTTAGTAACACCTTCCCTTTGCAAAACCTCAGCTTTACCCGCTTATCTTGAGATCTTGAGTTGGAACCACAACTGGATGTTTTAATCCCTAGAATTTGCATATTCCCCTTTATTGACCTTATTATCATCTTTTGATTGCTTTAATCGCTTTTGTGGTTATTAGTTACATAGACGACCTATACTTGCTTAGGTTTCACCTAAGTCCCTGGGATCAACACCCCGGAATTCTTGCTTTTACTATAATTAATCCGTACACTGCGGGTTCGCATCCTTGTTTTAAGCATACTTCTTGGGTTATAAATTTAAAGCTTGCACACACCATTTGGAGCGAACAGAAGGTACTGGTCTCTTGCAATCAACGTGATCATAGGAGGAAAAAGGGAAGTGTGGATTGTAGAAGGAGTTAAAGGAGTATAAAAACGAATAAAGTCGAGTGGATAGCTTTTCACCAGGTATATCAACATCGAAAGATAAAGAAGAAAGGTAAGTCTATGACCTTGTAGAAGGTCAACTATAGACTAATTGGTAACAACTGAAGATATACACGTGTAAGTTGACTAGTGACGACTGGTTGGCAAATAAGAAGAATAATTTTGACCGCGGATTTATAAAATAATTTTATCTCCATTTGGAGGATTTGTTCAAGAGGTCAACAGTGACAGTTAGAAATTTATATTTATTCAAGTACGAGTGTTCTTCGATAGTATCATTGAAGGAGCTCAAGCCAGTAACTCTAAGTGATCATTCAAGAAGAAGATTTTGACGACCGGAAATGACCCCCTTATCATTAATGGTATAAAAGAGCATTTTTGTGAGTAGTTGCTTACTTGCTAACGGAGGAAAGACACATACAAAAGTTAGTATGGACTGATCCCTGCAAGAAGAACTCGAGAAGTAAGAGGAAGAAGATAACTTTGATCATGTCATACGTCAATAAAGACAAATAAAAAGGGTGCATAGTATTCCGCACCAGAGGGATTGATGGTGCTCTCACGAGCGAGAGTTGGGCCAATCTTTCAGGATCACGGAGGAAGTCTTTGAGACTAAGAGTCTGACATGAAATATCTTGATTTATAACGGCCGTGCAAACGTAGAGATTATGACGTTAGCATCTTTGTGAAACGACTTGTCGAGGTTTGAGGTGATTTTAGTTGGGTATACACTTATGTTAGAACAGACGTGAGATAGAGTGATGTTGAGTGACTGAAGGTTGTTATATGGATCCTGTGTCACCCCGACGAGATAAATACAGAAAAGTGTTTATGTAAGAGTTACTGAGAAATGGTAATACTCCAACGCAAATTCAAACCATGCTTGATAACCCGGTCATATGTAGATGGAGGAGCAGTTTTGGAATCCATGTACAAATGGTGTACCCTAGAGTCTTTTCTCAACTGATGGGAGAAGAATTGATGAAAGTAATAAATCTAATCAACGTGGTCGGTAAGGGTTGTACGAGAAAGCACAAAGGGAATTAACCATCATAATTGGTGTAAGGATTTGAAGGATAGAAGAGCGACGTGAGTATAGTGGCAACCTAGTAGACATGAGTTGAGAAATCGGTTTTTTGTAGAAGATATTATATATTTGATGCTTCCTATCCAAAAGGTACAAGGAGATGTTGAGCAAAAGCCATACTAGCAAGCCGATAAAACGATGGTGGAGAAAGCGCAACCCTAGACGGATAACTTAACTAGTCAGGAGAAAATACCATGGGTCTAAGGTCTAGTCTTGCCAACTTGAACTATGATGTTGAGATGAAGATACCTTATGGAATCTATTCAGGGGTACAACACAGTTGAGGAATTAGCGTTGAATGAGTGGTACTGTCCAATGGAAAATAACAAACCGGTCCGGACAAGGAAAATGTTATGAGAAGAGTCATCTAGTGGGGGAATTCACAAGACGAGTATACGAAACTACCATGTGTCTAGTATCATGGTTCAAAATAGATTTATTATTGCACATAGGGGAACATAAAGCTAAGTAGGAAGCTCAAACTTCAAATAAAGACGTATAGACTAATAGGATGTGCCCCTAAGTTGAAGGCCAAAGAGTTGTGGGAAGAGATCCACAATGAGTATTATTGGTGGTATCAAGTGAGAGTTCTTACGGGATATAAGTGAATCAGGGAATTGTTCAGGCCGCACGTTCCAATCTTATCAAGGAGATGTGTCCGGTGAGTCGTTTAACTGAGGAATTCTCTAGAAAAATTGTGAGAATTTGTAAGATTTCATGGGGTGTCGAGGGCCATCGTTCCGACGGAAATGGATGGATCATCTCGAGAGTTTGGCAGTCAGTGCACAAGGCTTTGATTAGGAGCCTTCACTTGACTATAGTAAATCATCCTCAAACTGACGGTCGTCTGAGAAGACCTTTCCAACATTAGAAGAGAAGCAACGGACGTGTGCGTTAGAGTGGAGAACAAGTGTGATCAGACTACCTTTTCTCGGTGTAATTTGTGTATTATAGCAAATAGCATGCATATAGAGGTATAGCTCCTTACGAGACGTAGTATAGGTAGAGATATCATACACCTTTATGCGGGAATGAACCCGAGGAAGCATGTGAAGTAGCTAGAGCAGATAAAGAATGACCTCGCTCGAGCAACCTTGATCCGAGAGTGTGTGTTAGCAAACACAAAGTCGTCAGACATCATACACCCACAAGAAATAATGACTTCCAAAACTTAGAGTGAGTGACAATGTTTGGTTGGGAGTTCTACCAACACGAGGCATCCAACATTTTGACATTTAAGGGAAGTTGCGTTTCCGATATGTTGGACCAGCTGAGTTTATAGATCGATTCGGAGAGGTTACCTACCGACCAATACTACCACCGATCCTAGAGGGTGGTACTAAATGTCTACGGTCTAAATATATCCCAATGATGCGAATCCCACTAGTACAAATAACCCCCCTAGACCTCGCTTATGTTGGAGTGGTTTGAAAGAACCATGATAAAAGTTTATTTCGGACCACGGTTATATATATAACCGAGGTCAATTGTTTTTTATTTTGTTAAAAATAAATTTATATCCCGGTTATTTTATTTAACCGGGTTAATAAAGTCTCGGACCCCGGTTATTAATTAACCGTGTTAGAATAGCGAACCCGGACCCCGGTTATTATATTAACCGTGTTAAAATAACGAACCGGAGCCCGGTTTAAAATAACCCTGTTAAAAACAACAAAATAGACGACGTCGTTTTCAACTACTAAAAGAACCACGATGCCCTTTCGATCTGCTTCCCTAACCTATCGATCCCGTACGCGAGCCCTCCTTCGTGTTCAACCATCCGGCGACTGCACCTCGACCCCGATTCTCCATGACTAGCAACGAGCTGCAGTAAATTGAAGCACACTGAACACATAAGGTATGAGTTCTTCGTGAGATTTCCCTTCTATGTTAATAATTGTCACTTTGTAGTAGGATTATGAATCTGTACTTGCGAATATATACAGGCTTGAAGGATTTGAGAAAAGAAGCCCTTTTACCTTATTCACTTCGTGAGATTACCTTCTTCACTTCTGCAGCTGCACTTCCAATCGACTTCTTCCTTCTTTTCCTAGATTCATTGCGCCTTCATTCTTCAAGGTAGTATGACTTGCCCTAGTCTTAATCCATTCTTCTTCCTCAGTTCGATGTACTCAGTTAGTGAGGCTGTTTCAGCTTCAAACTAAAATTAAGCACAAACTAAAATTAGTATACTTATTTGCTATTGTTGATCTTACTTTCCTGAATAGAATTAGTATACTTATTTGCTATTGCATTACCTGTTTTTCCTATCCATTGGTGTTCAGCAAGTTATGGCATTTATGTTGTAGGAAAGGACCTGAATTGATATGTTTTGGGGTTGATTAGATAGAGGGATGTTTGTGGAATCAGTAGATAGGTTAGCAAACTCTTGAATATGAAGATAACAATTGTGATTCACAATCTCAGTTATATGAGTGATCTTTATACTGGATCACTGTATGGATAATATGTGCTATTAGGTTGCTTACTAGGGCTTATGCCGTAAAGAAGTGAAATAGTAGAGAGATTAGAATGTAACAATAAAGAGATTAGAGGGATGTCTGAAAAGAAGTTCCCACTGTCTATGATATTGTGGGCCTTAAATAATCCTTTGAGCTTACCTCAAATCCACCATTTTTTTCTTCTTCATATTGAAACCAAAGTAGTAGAAACAGTACATTAATGGGTCCTTCAAAAAATATTTTTACAAAAATATTAAAATGTATGTCATATAAATGAAAAACAACCTTCAAAAATATTTGTAGTCTCTTAGTGATGTTGTGATGGCTTTGATCGAGAAAGGCTAAAAGCCAGTTGAGGTCGTCTTTTAAAGTGTTGAGTTGGTTGTGTTTATGGATATTAAAATGTATGTCCGAGGGAAGAATGAATAAACGAAACGAGTCTTTGTCTTTTCTATATCTTATGTTGATTTAACTGTGTGATTCTGGGCATGAATGCTGATCAACAACTTTACAAACTTACCTACTGCTAAGTTTTTAATGCTGTTACTCAGCATTTGGCAATTGGATTTTGGACGTGTAATATTTGTAAATCTGTGTAGGATGTATGATTAGTGATTACTGAGCATTTGGCAATTGGATTTTGGACATGAAATGGGGCTGATCAACAACTTTACAAACTTCCTGTGCATCAATGTTTTCATAACTGTGTAGGATGCATGATTAGTGATTACTGCGCATTTGGCAATTGGATTTTGGACATGAAATGGGGCTGGTCAACAACTTTACAAACTTCTTGTGCATATATAACACCATCATTTTGCTACATAATCTCCATGAGTTATGAGTTGGTTGGATGGCCGTTACTTGAAATACTATTTCACAATTTACTGATGGGCCTGAAAACATGTATGAATTTTTTTATAGATTTTTGGTATCTTTTTCTGGTAACACCTAAAACTAAATGCTGTGTATTTTGCATCTGATAGGCGCTGGAATTGTTAGAGAAGAAAGAGAACGTTCTTACCAAGAAGGCTGTTGACGAGGTTGAGAAGGCCAAGGCTTTTACCAGAGCAAAGAACAAAAGAGGTGTGTTTGGAATCTGATTCTTCTGAA
Organism: Fagopyrum homotropicum; assembly: GCA_033239125.1. NCBI lineage: Eukaryota > Viridiplantae > Streptophyta > Magnoliopsida > Caryophyllales > Polygonaceae > Fagopyrum > Fagopyrum homotropicum. The sequence goes on from BSWB01000004.1 coordinate 28,618,195, forward strand.
CTTATTAACAAGATCATACTTCATTCACGTAGATTATTTATGGACTTCTTGTGATATGTGGAGTATAATTTTTAATAAATGTCCTAAATCTGCGGAGCCTTTTTTTAACCGCTAGACTACTAACTAGATTTTCCTTTAGATGATAGAATATTTTTCTCTCCGTTTTTTAAGTATAAGTTGGTTCAGTTTTGTCTCTTCCCCTGATATTACTGGGAACGAGACGCTTGCTACCTTAGCATATAGTTCTTGTTTCATGGCTTAATTAGGATGAGCTTGGGACTATCCACCTTGATGTTTGACACTCGTAGATGTTTCTGGTTCTTCTTAATAATTATTGCAATCACCGATCATCTTCAATTGCAAAAATTCATCAAGTTTAACCCTTTCCTTGTAATAAGTGAAATGTTGTTGATCTATGCATCTAAGAAGACCGAAATAAGTGCAGGTCATGTCGTTACAGCTGCAATACAATGTTTTATTCATCAATTTGACCGAGATATAGACTGTAATCAAATTTTCAGCATTGTGTTAAGTCTTGAATGTTATAGATGTCTTGTCTTCACAACTGCAATACAATGTTTGAAGAGAAAAAGGCTTTATGAGCAGCAAGTTGAGCAGCTGGGAAATTTTCAGTTGCGTCTTCATGATCAAGTAAGCAATTTTTTTTCCCCAATCAATGTGGAGCATGCTTCTTTTGGATGAGAAGTTATGATTGATGTGGTTTTCTGTGTAAGTTCAAGATGCTTTTATGAAATTGGATGTTTAATATTGTATCAATAGTTTTGTTCATGTGTATGAGGGTGCAAAATGTAGAAACATGGACATACTTTAAATTGATGAACGTAATTGATTCCACTGATGAGCATTTGATGGTTCAATCGTATAAATCTGCAATTCAAGTTTGAGGCAACTCTTGGAGTGCAACAAAACAATGTGTACACTATGGGCCTCTCTGATTTGAGGCCATGAATTCATACATATTATGTAACTTTTCTGAACTGATGTCTTAGTAAAGGTATAGTTTTTTGTACCAATCATTTTTTCTTCATCTTCCTAACTTTTGTCATGGAGGATATTAACTAATTCAAGATTCTAAATTCTGAACGTTTATATATCTAGTTCTCTTACTTTTCAACCATGGATTTTCCTTCTGTACCTCTTTGTTTTGAGCTTAGGTATGTTAGAGAAGGGTGACTCTTTATCTGGGAAAAAAAATGGTTTTAATATGCATAATCATAAACTTCTACTTAAATGTACTGATTTACACAAAGCAACTCAACAAATTCTAATCTTCTATATCTAGCCTTAATTTATGTTTTAGAACAATAAAAAATTATCTATTAAACTAAAAATAAAGTTACAGACTCATTTTTTATTTTATTTAAAAGTATACATTTTACATTAGTATCCCACAAATCTTTTGTTATTGTGATTAATAAAGTATACCCAAATAAATTGGAATCCAATTTTATCCCTTAGATTTATAGTATGTATTTTGAATATATTATACTATTTTAGTTTCAGCCATAAAAGATGTAGACTAAAAAAATTTGATTTCTAATTTTCCTGTATTCTCGTCCTATATCCTCTATGCTCCCAAATATTACTCCATCAATCTTAGAGGTATCACTATAAGCAATTAAATTTATGATTATTAAATACAAGTCAGGAAATAAATCTTATTAAAAACAGTAGTTCAAAAATCTTTAACGTAAATGGGAAGACCTTTGTTCACCCAAGACTACACAAATGGTATGGGTTTTGGTGGTTTCAAAAATCTTTAACTCGGCTCTGTTAGCTAAGTTATAGCATGAAATATTGTTATATTTTAGGCACGTTTTCTAAGTGTATTTGATTCATATTGATAGTCTTTGATTGAACATTGTTGCATTTGTGAGCTAGTTTGCTTATATTGTCGATATAGATGTCTACACAAGCTTTATGTTGATTATAGGTGATTGAGAGCCATTTCCGAACGGAATTTAGCAAGGATGAGTTGATTGAGTATGTCCATGGATTGAGGGCATTCTTAGGAGCAAAATGGATGTCAACTTCAGGAATGCACGAGGCTAGGGAAGAATCACGTTCTTGCCCTAAACCACGCTCTAAAATACGGCCGTACTACAAACCACGTTCAGTTCCACGGCCGTGGAACCCTGCAGGAGAAGCGTGGTTCATTCCAGAAGCTTTTACGGTCGTGGAATCCATGGTTCAAACCGTGTTGATTTCCACGCTCTAAATTACGGTCGTGGAACCTTCCACGACCGTGATCTTGGCGATCTTTTTCGCCACATTTTGAAGCCACGATCTTTTGAAGATTGGGCCGGGCCGATATTTTATCTTGCCCTATAAAAGGACGGACGAAGAGAGATTCCGTCACCTCGCTTTAGACCTTGACTTATACCTTCGCTTAGACGCATTTTTGCGACCTCGCTTCATACTCTCGTCTACGCCGCGACTTGGAGATTTTGGCGATTCTTGCAAAAGACGTAATTTGCGTTCATCCTTGGAGTTGCCCTAATCTCGCACTTTTGGTGGAGATTGCTGTTGAGACCTCCGGATTGACGGAAGATCGAAGATTTGGAAGATTATTGCAAGAAGATTTCTCTTCTTGTTTAGGTTTGAATTAGAAGACGGATTGACATCCCGTTCTTCCTTCTTACCTAAGATTGTGTTTGTCTATTCTATTCTGAATCTATTGACGATATTCGTTCGTGATTGTGACTTTGAGATTGGTTTGAAGTTTATTGGAAGTTTTCGGAAGTTTTCATCTTTCAATCTCTAAATCTTTGAATTTGATATCATAATGATGATTGTTGGCTAAAAACCCTTAACAATTCTAAGGTGAAGGGTTGATAGTTGTGGCTTAGATGATGATAGATCGATCGTAAACGGATTAGACCCTGAGAGTTAGAGAGAATCGTCGACGAACCCTAAATCACGGTTTGTTCTTGAGTTCCACGACCGTGGAATCTCAAGATCCACCCGTAATTTCCCTTAAGTTTACGAACCTGCTTTTACTTTAATCCAAAGTTAAAGATTAGTTTTAACTTAGTTTAGGCTTGCCTTTTCTAGGTGGTAGTGAAGCCTCAACAACCTCTACCTCGATTGTGAGTGTCACAACCTTAATCGATTAAGTTAGTCTTGATCCTTGGATTACAAGTTTGGGTTTTTGACATTAATTCTCACTTTTAGAACCTTCTATATTGAAGCCTCAACAACCTGTATAGAGAGTGTCTTGTAGGTGAGTCATATAAGGTTTTTGGAACTTCACCGTACGATTACCTTACATTAGCATACCTTTGCATGTCCTAACTCTGTCTTATATCATTAGTATATCTTGAATTGATTGCCACAGCTGGATACTTGGATCTTTAAGATTGTTGTTTTCCCAATATTTGCAAAACCTCTCATATTTACTCGCTTGATAATCTGCAATTGAATTTGTTCCCACCCAAATTCCTGTGTTCGATACTCTGGAATTCTTGCTTAACTATATCGATCCGTACACTGCGGGTTCGCTTGCTTGATTCTAGTTTTATAATTAAAGCTTATTTGCACGCACGTTTAGGGGCGAACAAGTTTTTTGCGCCGTTGCCGGGGATTTGGTTTCGGCCGAATTCGGTTGCCGGTTGTCAAGCTTGGGAGCTTGCTCTCGTTATTTGATATTTCTTTGAGTGTATGCGCAGGTCTAGGAACACCGAAGATCTCTTACCTCTTGATCAAGAGCTAGAGAAGACTTTAAGGCAAAAGCGCAAGGAAAAGAAGATGGCTGAAGAACACGAACGTGATCTTCAAGCGGAGTTGGCAGAGAAAGAAGCTCAACTCCAATGGAATGAGAACATCCGCCGGGATGAAATGGATCGTCATCAATCTGAAGTTAACGATCTAAAAGATATGATGTTCCAGATGAGGATAGAGCTAAGCAACCTTAAGAATAAGGGAAGCAAGAAATCCTCAAGAAGGGCATCAAGATCAAGAAGAAGAAGTCATTCATCCGCTGATGATAGTGACTCTTCCATGCCACCACTAGAAGAAATTGATCCCACGATCAATGTGAATCCTTTTCATCCACGGGGGGCTGCTAATCGCCGTATTCCACCTAGGAATGCGAGGATCAAACGTGTAGATGATGAGCCAAGAACTCTTGGCCAAAGGATGGATCCAACACAACAACCACGCCGCTTGGGCGTGAATTTTGATGCTGAAGATGTACAAGGGTTTAGCTTCAACCCTCAAGTTATTACTCTTGTTCGCCAAAACCAATTTGGCGGGACAATCGCTGAGTCTCCACACCAACACTTGCAAAACTTTGAGTGTATGATGGAGACAATGAGACCGAAGAATGCTACTACCAACAACTATAAGCTCAAGCCTTTCTTCTTCTCCTTGAAGGGGAAAGTGTTATCTTGGTACCAAGCTCTTCCTAGTGGGAAACTAGACACGTGGGAAGACCTTTCCGCGGAGTTCCTCACCAAATTCTTTCCGCCATCTAAAACGGCGGAACTTAGAGGTAAGATCAATGCATTTTCCATGAGGTCTAACGAAAGTTTGTTTCAATCATGGGAAAGGTTTCAGGATTTGCTCTTGGATTGCCCTCATCATGGCATATCCAAACTTGCCTTGCTGGAGATTTATTATAAGGGGCTGGATGCGGGAACGCAATTCAACCTCCAATCCCTCTCATGTGGAACATTCATGGACATGAGAGAAGATGACGCTTGAGACTTCATTGAGAAGCAAGCAAGAGTCATAGAGAAGTATTCCCACCGGAAAGTGGAGGGAAATCGTATGGAGCAAGGAGCAAGGCTCACACATGAAGCTCAAAATCAGATTTTCTCCCTCAACAATGAGATCAAAGAGTTGAAGGAGGCTATCAAGACCAACTTTCCAAAGCAACAAGGGAAGGATGTTGGCTATTTGGGCAACAACAATGACGGTGATAACACAAACCGCAATAACAATAACAACAACCGGAACAATAACTGGAACAATTGGAATGGCAACAACAACAATAACAACACCCGGAACAACAATTGGAACAACAATAGGGGTTCAAGTAACAACAATTGGCGCTCCAATCAACAAAATTCCGGTAACTCTTATCCTTCCAATTCTAATTCACTAACTCCACCTTCCTCTTCCTCTACTCCTTTGAGAAGGCAGGGGCAATCATCTAATGGAGGAAACAATTCGGGAAAGGAGAAGCCCGATCTCATGTTGGAAACGATTTTGGGAAAGCTTCAAGGGTTGGAGAACCGCATCATTAAGGTTGATGATCAAATTTATAAGGTTGATAAAGCTCAAAAGGTTTTAGAAAACCAAATGTTCAGCCATGCGGAGGAAGTTCCTAGGAATCAAGGGAAACTTCCAGGAAAGACGGGGGGCAACCCTAAGGGAAGGGTGATGGCAATCACAACTAGGAGCGGAGTGACTACCACCGATCCGCAGCCTAAGTTTATTGAAGTCCCCGTAGAGAAAGACAAAGAGAAGGGGAAGGAGAAGGAAGATGTCTACGTTCCTCCTCCGGCTTACAAACCTCCCCTACCATTTCCTCAATCTAGAGCGAGAGCGCGCCTAGATAAACAATTTGGTAAGTTTATAGAACTCATGAGCAAGCTGCATATTAATATACCCTTTATTGATGCTATTGTAGGTATGCCGGCTTGTGGCAAGTTCTTGAAGGAGCTCCTCTCTAACAAGAGGAAGCTAGAAGATTTCGGAGAGGTTAAGATGAGTTCGGATTCTTCGGATCTCATCAAAACCATGAAGGAGAAAATGCCCCCAAAGCAAAAGGATCCGGGGTCATTTTGATTCCCATAGGAGTGGGAGATGTCACATATGACGCTTTATGTGACTTAGGAGCAAGTGTGAGCATCATACCACTTGCATTGTGCAGGAAGATCGGTTTAGGCGATCCTAAACCGGTGAAGATGACGTTATACATGGCGGATCGATCCATCACTCGCCACGTCGGTATTGTAGAAGACGTCCCGGTCAAGCTAGGTAAATTCTTTGTTCCTATTGATTTTGTCGTGCTTGATATTCCTGCAGATAGTCCGGTCCCGATCATACTCGGAAGACCGTTTCTTGCAACTTCCGGCTGCATAGTCGATTGCAAAAATGGTAGACTCGCTTTTGATATAGGAGAAGAGAAAGTAGAGTTCGTTCTTTCCACTCTAGTGAAGGAGCCAATCTTTGATGAGGATATATTCGATATCCAAGATGAAGAAGGGTTATCTAGGGAGAAGGTAAGTGCGATTCTCTTTAACGATCCTTTACAAAAAGTTATCACTATGAGTCTAACAAATGTAGGGGAAGAAGAAGAGTGCAATGAGGTAATTGAAGCCTTAGAAGCACAAGAGGAGATGCATGAAGTGGAGTTTGAAAAACTCCACGATAAAGCTAAAAACGTGAGAATCCACGGTCACACACTATATTCCACGGCCGTGGATTTCACAACCAAAACCGTGTCCCACTCCAGAGAGTTATACGGTCGTGGAGAAGATGTGACAACCGTATTTCCCTTTCACGCCCTAAACCACGGCCGTGGAGGACATGAGGAAACCGTGATTTTGGCCGTGGAAAGGAGTGATCGAGACACTTCTTCAACTTCTTCTGATTCTTCTCCCACACATTCAACATCCTTAGAAAGTTCTAAGGAGACATCGGATGCTCCTCAAGGATCATTGGAAGCTCCGAAAGCGATGGAACTAAAACCACTTCCTACTCATCTAAGGTACACTTTTCTAGGACCTAATTCTACCTTTCCGGTTATTGTTAGTTTCGAACTAAGCATAGATGAACATAATCAGCTCATGATTGTCCTTAGGAAACATAGGAAAGCTTTAGGCTATACCATTGAGGACTTAGTAGGAATTAAACCCTCCCTATGCATGCATAAGATACTAATGGAGGAAGATTTTAGAACTTCAAGACAACCTCAAAGGCGGTTAAATCCGACCATGAAGGAGGTTGTCAAGAAGGAAATTCTTAAGCTTCTTGATGCAGGTATCATCTACCCTATCTCCGATAGTAAGTGGGTGAGTCCAGTTCAAGTAGTTCCGAAGAAGGGAGGAATGACGGTCATCACCAACAAAAACAACAAACTCATTCCTACCCGAACCGTGACAGGATGGTGGATGTGCATAGACTACCGCAAGATTAACAACGCAACGAGGAAGGATCACTTCCCATTGCCATTCATCGATCAAATGCTTGAAAGGTTAGCACAACATTCGCATTTTTGCTATCTTGACGGCTATAGTGGTTTCTTTCAGATTCCGATACACCCGGATGATTAAGAGAAGACCACATTTACGTGCCCGTGGGGTACGTTCGCTTATAGGAGAATGCCGTTCGGGCTTTGCAACGCCCCAGCCACCTTTCAACGTTGCATGATGGCCATCTTCTCCGAATACATAGAGGAAATCATGGAAGTCTTCATGGACGACTTCTCCGTATACGGTTCCTCTTTTAACGATTGCCTTTCTAACCTTTCTCTTGTTTTGCAAAGGTGTGAAGACACTAACCTAGTTCTTCATTGGGAGAAGTGTCAATTTATGGTTAAGGAAGGAATTGTATTAGGACACTTAGTCTCTAGTAGAGGGATAGAAGTAGATAAAGCTAAGATAGAGACCATAGAGAAACTTCCTCCCCCAACTTCGGTGAAAGGGATAAGAAGTTTCCTAGGACATGCTGGATTCTATAGACGTTTCATTAAGGACTTTTCTAAGATATCAAAACCGCTCACTAATCTATTGATGAAGGATGCAGTTTTTGAGTTTTCGCAGGAATGTTTGGATGCGTTTAACACAATTCGGCAAGCTCTAATTTCAGCACCTATTATCCAACCTCCGGATTGGACTCTTCCCTTTGAGGTTATATGCGATGCTAGTGACGTAGCTATTGGAGCTGTTCTTGGACAACGAAAGGAAGGGCGAACCCATGCCATATACTATGCTAGCAAGACGCTAGATGTAGCGCAGCTCAACTACGCCACTACCGAGAAAGAGTTTTTAGCCATTGTCTATGCTATTGACAAGTTTCGCTCTTATCTTGTAGGTGCAAAGGTGATTGTCTACACGGATAATGCTGCGATCCGGTACCTCCTTGCGAAGAAAGATGCGAAGCAAATGCTAATTAGATGGATTCTTCTCCTACAAGAATTCGATCTAGAGATCCGCGACAAGAAAGGTTCAGAAAATTCTATTGCAGATCATTTGAGTCGCCTAACACATCTAGAGGACGACCATTTACCCATCGATGACTTCTTCCCGGACGAACACCTACACCTTATTGAAGAGTGCATCGATGTGATCTCCAAAGGTAACGAACCATGGTTTGCTGATTTTGTTAACTATTTGGTTTGTCAGGAGATACCGCCCGGACTATCCTACGCACAAAGGAAGAAGTTTTTTAAGGACGTCCGGGAATACTTTTGGAACGAGCCTCTCCTCTTTAAGAGAGGTCCGGATGACATCATTCAGCGATGTGTGCCGGAAGATGAGATGCAAAGTGTCATCCGTCATTGTCACTCACTACCTTGTGGAGGACACGCTAGTTCGAACAAGACTAACGCAAAGGTATTGCAATCTGGATTCTTTTGGCCTACTTTGTTTAGATATGTGCAATCCTTTGTTTCTTGCTGCGATGCTTGTCAAAGAATAGGCAATATCTCTAGGAGGAATGAGATGCCCCTCAACAACATCCAAGAGGTGGAGATTTTCGACGTTTGGGGAGTCGATTTTATGGGACCGTTCCCATCTTCTTGTGGAAACCAATACATACTATTGGCGCTGGATTACGTTTCTAGATGGGTGGAAGCAATTGCCTCTCCCACCAATGATGCCATGGTGGTGGTTAAGTTCTTTAACAAGACCATTTTCCCACAATTTGGGACGCCAAGGACTATCATTAGTGATGGAGGTTCTCACTTCATTGCCCGGCGCTTTGAAGCTCTTCTAGCTAAGTATGGAGTTACTCACAAGATCGCTACCCCTTATCATCCACAAACTAGTGGACAAGTTGAGATCTCAAATAGGGAGATCAAAGGAATTCTAGAGAAGACGGTTTCAAGGACTAGGAAGGATTGGTCCTTGAAGCTTGACGATGCATTGTGGGCGTACCGGACTGCGTACAAGACTCCCATAGGAACCACACCATACAACCTTGTGTATGGGAAGTCTTGTCACTTACCGGTAGAGTTGGAGCACAAAGCGTTTTGGGCTATCAAGTGGTTAAATTTCAGCATGAAGGAAGCGGGAGAGAAGCGTCTCCTAGACATCAATGAGCTGGATGAACTCCGCTTGAATGCTTATGAAAACGCTAAGATCTATAAGGAGAGAGCAAAGCGTTGGCATGATAAGCATATCATTCCAAAGGACTTCAAAGAAGGAGATCAAGTTCTCATCTTCAATTCAAGGCTTCGTCTCTTTCCAGGTAAGCTTAAATCTCGTTGGACCGGACCTTTTCTAATTAAGCGTATTTTCCCCCATGGTGCAGTTGAAGTATGGGGTGAAACGGGCGGAAGCTTTAAGGTGAACGGCCAACGACTCAAGAAGTATACGCCAGAACTCCAAACTGAAGAGTTCGCGCCTACCGCACTCGAATAAGTGCGAGATTGGTCTAGCTACGGACCTTAAACAAAGCGCTTCTTGGGAGGCAACCCAAGGTATTGCATTTTTGTTTTTGTTTTCGATTCATAGTTTAGCTTAGAATAGACGTTTTTCGTTTTGTTTTTGCCTTCGATTCCTTCCGGTATGTTCGTGTTTTTGGATGTAGGAACGATGGAAAAGAAAAAGGGAAGGATAATGTTGCAGAAAATTGACGAAATTTGGACTTTGGAGCTTTACAGAGAGTTCCACGGCCTAAACCACGGTCGTGACAGCTACAGTGCCCATAATTTCCAAAAGCCTTTGAAAAATCACAAAAACCACGGTTCCGTATAATTCCACGGCCGTGGAACACCCCGACAGACCATGATTTTCAAAATTTTGCCTATGACTATATAAACCACGTTCTTCACAAAAATCATCCACAAAATTCCCCTTCCACGACCTAAACGCCGAAATCCACGACCCTCTCTCAAATCCTCGTTTCTTAATCGTTTTTAACGATTCTTCTTCCCAAACTGAAGCAAATTCGACCACCAACAAGATCCAAGCGACGAATCGAGCGGAAATTTACCAAGGAACGCGCAATTCGGATTCTTAAATCCGAAAAATAGGTTTTTCCACTCTTCTTGATCTTTGTCGATTTGGTTCGTTTTTGTTAGAGATTTTAGGAAGAACTGATTGAAATTGGAAGGAATTAGACTAGGGCTGCCTGATTGACTGAGTTTGAGAGTTGTTTGCTGAGATTTGAGAATTTCTGAGACGAATCACGGTTCCTGGGAGAACCACGGCCGTGGAATTGCTAGAACAGCCTGTAATTTTTGACAGAATGGACTTTGTGAGGAGAGTTTCGGGGAGGATTAAGGAGAAGAAGAATAACCAGAACAAGAAGAGGAAGGGTAATCTCTCTTCTTCCTCATCCTCTAGAGCACCACCACCCTCTTCCCCTTCACCTCCATCTTCACCCTCTTCACCCTCACCTCCTAGCCCCAGAATACCGACTATACATGAGGATCACCTCGATGCACTCGAGAGGATCCATGAGAAGGCTGTGATTGGTCCTAGGTACCTATTGTTGGAGGATCTAGCTCCTCTCAACATTATAGATGACCTTACTTGGCTCTTCGATAGAGCCGGACTAGTTGTCTTCTCGGCTATCCGAGAAGACGCTTATGAGGAGATTACACGGGAGGTTGTGACGTCTTTCGAGCACAACCATGTAGACAGGACCGTCTCTTTCCGTCTTATGGAAAGAGACTATCATTTTACCATCCGTGAGTTCGGGACCTTCTTTGGGTTCCAGAAGACCTTTAACGGTCGCTTTCCTAGTGGCGTTTACGCCAAGGACTTTTGGGAGGAGGTGACGATGATTTACGTCCGCGAGGACCGCTGGCAGCCCGCTGACACCAATGCTAGGTTGATGTACCACCTAGCCTTGAAGATTGCTCATCGTGTTCTTTCGGAGTGTCTCTTTCCTCGGACGGAGACGCCCCAAAAGATCAAGATGGATGAACTCTTTTTGCTTTACTCCATGCTGTGTGGGTGCCGAGCTGACTGTACCACCCTCTTGGCTGCTACTATGAACAAGCTCAAGAACAAGAAGAAGGGCAACATCGGATATGGTGGGATAGTTACCCACCTTGCTAGGAGCTTGGGTGTTGATTTTTCTGTGTGTACCCGCATACCGGCCGTTCCCTTAGGACTCCATGCCTTCATGACTAGGGGTCTCATCTTCCCCACACATAGAGGTCCGCCTTATGCGGCCATGCCCTGGGAGAGTAGGACCGGTAGAGGTATTGAGTGGCTGCAGGAGTATTCCATTATGGCGGGACGCCATAATTGGAAGGAGACGTTCGCTGCTATGCATGCGAACAGGATTGCAGCTCCCCCATATGTCCCACCACCAGTTGTTGAGGAGGAGGAGATGGGAGATCAGTTTGAGGGTGGAGGAGGAGCAGAGCAGGAGTTTGGCACGTTTCCGGATCAGCCGGATGCGGCCCCCGATGTACCTAGACGTTCTCCACGTCCAGCTAGAGCTTCAGGCTCGTCTTCTCGCCGCGCTAGCGTGAGTGAGAGACCTACGTGGATGACCACACCTCCTACATGGTATGGCATTCCCCCTCCTTGGTCCACAGAGCAGTCAGCAGCACCAGCACCATCCGACGCTCCAGCATGGTACAGTCAGGCTCCGGGATGGTATGAGCATATGCCGGATTGAGCTACTGGTCTTTCGGAGAGAGTAGGAGCATTGGAGATCCGAGCCGATGCTAGAGATGGACACTTAGACGACCTCGACCACATGATGAGGGATGTCTACCGCCAGCAGTTTGGGCGGTTTTATGATCCTAGCTTCTCTCCATTCCCGCCTCCACCAGCGCCGTAGTGATTGATTGCATGACCGTTCGCTTTAGCCATTCCACCGCCACTTTGTGAGTTTCTTTTTCTTTTCTTTCTTTTCTTTCTTTCTTTTGAACATTAGGGACAATGTTCGTCCTAAGTATGGGGTGAGATGTACTAAAAGTTTGTAATAACTCTTACTCACTATGCTTGCTTCTATTCGAGACTATCATTGCATGTTCATTATATTGTTGCACGTTTCATTATTGCATTGCATGAAAAAGAACTTGAAAAACCCATAAAAATTGAAAAATTTTGAAAATTTTGTGCTTCTAATGAATTGAGATGATTTCTATGATAATCACTACTTGTGAATTGAGTTTGATGACAATTGCATGCTTACAAGAATAGTGAATTGAAAAGGAATTGAATGAGTTGATTATACCTCTTTTGCAAGTTTCATAATGTGATGAATGTTACTTAAATCATGTTGAGAAATTGAAGTTGAAATCACAATATAAGTTCTTATACTTCTTGTTGAAATGATTAAGGCAATTCGATTTTTCTTTCTTCTTTCTTTGATCATTTAGGTCCTCATTTAAATATTGACCTCCTTTACCTATCCGGGAATTTGGAGAAGTGAATGAAAAAGGCATGTTTGATGTGGGAGGGCCATGAGAGCAATTATTTGCAATCAAAAGAGTAGAAAGAAATTGTAGGTTTGGGGAAGTCAATCACGACGATGAGTAACTCGGCACCATTCACATAGCCGGGTGTTTGTGTCTTGCCAAAGTCGGATTGAGCGATATTCCTAGCGGATTATGGTATGTGCGCTAAGGGTTTGAGGCATCTCATAAAAATTGAGAAACGCCAATCTCCTAGGCTTCGGTTTTTGTGCACCTCTGTCCATAACTCCAAAAGTAAAGTCGAAAAATGAAAAGAAGAGAGCGAAGCTCTAAGTTGAAGATGTTGCGGGAACCGCAAAAGAAGGAGTAGTTGTCCACTTTTCCGGATTCATGCACCACATTCCTTAAAGTTTCCTTCCCTTTTCACATTCTAGACCTTTTTCTTTGAAAGTCCTTAAGATCAAAAGAATGTTATATGACTTGGTGATCTAAATTAAAGTTTTTTATGATTGATTTTGATAATGTTTGAAGGTTATGATGCTTGTATAGAAGTTTAATTGATTCATGAGTTTTCTTTGCCTTTTACTCTTTGATTAAGTGTATGAAAGTCTTATAAACGATTGAAGCAAGATTTGAGAATGATTTATTCTTTAGAAAGCACATTCATCCAAAAGAAGTATTGCTTTAAGAAGGTACACATATTTCATCCTAACTCTTGTTTTAAAAGCTTTTGAAAGACCTTGCTTAGGGACAAGCAAGTTGCAAGTTTGGGGTTATTTGTTAGCATGAAATATTGTGATATTTTAGGCACGTTTTCTAAGTGTACTTGATTCATATTGATAGTCTTTGATTGAACATTGTTGCATTTGTGAGCTAGTTTGCTTATATTGTCGATATAGATGTCTACACAAGCTTTATGTTGATTATAGGTGATTGAGAGCCATTTCCGAACGAAATTTAGCAAAGATGAGTTGATTGAGTATGTCCATGGATTGAGGGCATTCTTAGGAGCAAAATGGGTGTCAACTTCAGGAATGCACGAGGCTAGGGAAGAATCACGTTCTTGCCCTAAACCACGCTCTAAAATACGGCCGTACTACAAACCACGTTCAATTCCACGGCCGTGGAACCCTGCAGGAGAAGCGTGGTTCATTCCAGAAGCTTTTACGGTCATGGAATCCATGGTTCAAACCGTGTTGATTTCCACGCTCTAAATTACGGTCGTGGAACCTTCCACGACCGTGATCTTGGCGATCTTTTTCGCCACATTTTGAAGCCACGATCTTTTGAAGATTGGGCCGGGCCGATATTTTTTCTTGCCCTATAAAAGGACGGACGAAGAGAGATTCCGTCACCTCGCTTTAGACCTTGGCTTATACCTTCGCTTAGACGCATTTTTGCGACCTTGCTTCATACTCTCGTCTACGCCGCGACTTGGAGATTTTGGCGATTCTTGCAAAAGACGTAATTTGCGTTCATCCTTGGAGTTGCCCTAATCTCGAACTTTTGATGGAGATTGCTGTTGAGACCTCCGGATTGACGGAAGATCGAAGATTTGGAAGATTATTGCAAGAAGATTTCTCTTCTTGTTTAGGTTTGAATTAGAAGACGGATTGACATCCCGTTCTTCCTTCTTACCTAAGATTGTGTTTGTCTATTCTATTCTGAATCTATTTACGATATTCGTTCGTGATTGTGACTTTGAGATTGGTTTGAAGTTTATTGGAAGTTTTCGGAAGTTTTCATCTTTCAATCTCTAAATCTTTGAATTTGATATCATAATGATGATTGTTGGCTATGTAACACCCCAAAATTTTCAATTTAGGGAGTTACTGGTTAGGACCGCACAGTGGGTCCCGACCTTAGTTTGACAACAACTTAACAAGATCTTACAACAAGACACAAATAAGGAAAACCAGAAATCATAAAATAGTTCTTAACAATGTATGAATGTGACCAGAACAACTAACAGCCGGAAAACGTAATATAACAAAGTACGGAAAGAACGACAAGAAAGAAAGTCCAACTGAAAAACCCACAAATGGAGAAACTGTAAAACGTCCTAAAGTACGACACCCCGGCTGACCACTACCGTCCGGATCACTCGGCATCTGCTCTAACCTGTGGCAAATCTACACAACATATCAACCGTTAGCTAACTATCCAAATATAAGTAGAATGACAATAGCACAAACACAAGCAGAAACAAAAATAAACAAACATCATGCTGGCACTCAACCGTTTATTATCTATTATTTAAGTGATTCACATTATTCAATTTAAGTTGTGGCACGAGAGCTATTAACAGCTCTCGCCTCCGTTCCTTATCCAACTGGGTGTAGGTCTAGCTGACCTCCGCCGGTAGCATCACTACAAACCGAGTATGGACTAGTCCCTAAAGAAACCCCCAGCGCTCGCAAGCTAACTGAGCAGAATGCCACCGCCCGTTACTCTTAGGCCAAGTATAGGTCGGTAAATATATATCACAACCTATCTCTCTAAACATTTCAATCACACACCACTATCATCATTCATGCTCATATTTAGAAGTCAGCTAAGTAAGCCCAAAGGACTTACCTGGTATAAAGCTCGACTCTTTGTAAACCAAACTCGCTCTGTAAACTGTAGCAACTCAGTTGCCTGTCAAAGGGGATAAGTGCATTAGCACACTCCCAAGTAATTAGAAGTCTAAGACTTCTAAGATAGAAGAACGTAGTAAGACATAACTAGTTACAGTACCAATTTAGGGTAAAATGACCATTTTACCCTTGGTCCCGAAATTCCCAAAGTTTCCAAAATTCGTGTTTAAACTCTTATTTGAGATTCTAAAATCATATTCCAACTCCTAAAGTTTAGTTTTGTCACCCACTGTCATTTTTCTTAATTCCTTATTTTCCGAAAGGCCGTAAATGTCTAACTTCGGTTCCAAATATAAAAATCGTAACAGCTTATAAAAATTCCGAATTAATTCTCAAGGTCATCTATGATATTCCATCTACCCTTAGGAGCAAGAATTCCTCAAAACTGTTCATCCATTATTCTTATAATAATTCACAAAGTTGACTAATACACTTCTTATTCTATACTTAACTAAATTCCAAGTTTACAAAACTGCTTAACTACTCAACTTCGGAAGTCTATAACTTCTAATCCGACCGTTCATTCCTTCTCAAATTTTAATATGCTAAACTACATATATCCATTTATCACCTATTAAAATTTTAACGGTGGATCTTCATTCAAACTCTCAAACATTGGTCGATAAGGTAGGCAGTTCCTAACTTAAAAATTGAAAGAAAAGAGTTGAATTTATAGCAGCCCTTTATTTCCACCATTTTATTTATACAACTCAGCAGCTACCTATTACTAACTTAACTATGCTCAAGGCCGAATTATAGCAGCTCATCAATCTAGCATTAAGGAATCGGTATACATACATAAGATCATACATTAACCTTCCCCTTAAACTAATCAGAAACCTATTTTAAACCAAGTATAGGCTCTTACCGGGTTGCAGCTAGAAGGGTGGCTCGTTACAGTGGCTGTAACTCGATGGACTCAGCCTTTTGGTTCTATAGGTGGCTGCAGTTTGAGGCATAGCAGCGTCGGTCGAAGGGACAAGTAGAGAAGGATGGTGAGTGTTGTACGCAGGTGGCTGTAGAGATATTAAAGTGAAGACGGAAGAAAACAAGACCGCTGCACTAACCTTGGTTCAGTCGGGAGATCAGAAGGTGGTCGTATTTGCTTGAAGCGGCTGAACGTATACAGACGGGGGCTGGGTGTGCAGTTTGCAGTTGTGCTTCCGTTCTCCAATTTACACTTGTACGTATGAATATAGGAGAGAGAGATGAATACTCAGAATAGGAAAACGAGATTTTGGGAATTAAGGAGGCGTTACTGCCGTATGAGAGAGAGAGAAGGAGGAGAGTAACGGCTGAATAAATCTGTAACTGCTGATCTTCTGGCTCCTCTATTCGCTGGGCTGAAGCAAGGCAGAAGAATGGCTGTAGAAGGCGCTGAACTGAAGGAGTGTTGGGCTGGAGAGCGTTGGGCCGAAGACTAAACACTGGGCTGGAGCTGGCAACGCTGGAGGCTAGGCACTGGGCTGGAGAAGCTGGCAAGGCAGCAGCTCTTCCTGGGCTGAGCACACGCTGGGCTAGAGATGCTGGCAAGCTGCTGCTGTTGGGCTGAAGCTGCTACTGCGGACAAGGCAAAGCGGTGGGCTGCTGGACTGAAGTTGGGCTGAGACTGGCGCAAGGTTGAAGGGAGCAGCAGCCCGGTGCTCGCTGCAGTCCGGAATCGAGATCCCGACAATGAATGTACGGAATAAACGGATACGGATTATATTACAGTTTAGGATTTGCTATACGAACCCTATCATTTTATGTGAAGGTAAGCTACATAAAATGATAAACTTATAAAAGATTCTATCATTTTATGTGAAGAAGATCTACATAAAATGATAAATTTTATCATAATATGTCTAACTAAGTAGACGGATATGAATCAACTGATCGAGATCGGGTTTATAACAGAATTAGACGGAATAAAAATTCCGGATTTTACATCAGTACCCCCTTAAAATAAGTTTCGTCCCGAAACTTAGAATAAGGTATCTACCCCATACATTTCCCCTCAAGAGTTATATTCTAGCATGCAACTACTCACGTCATCAAGCACATAAACATAAACAATCATTTAAACATATAATCACAGAAGTCATATAAGGTATCGTCTCCGTACTAACCCGTCAGTACTGAGGTAGCGGCTAACTCCGCAAAGAACTCAGGGTAGTTACGTCTAATACTCTCCTCTGTCTCCCAGGTAGCCTCATCAGCTCCTCGTCTAGACCACTGGATCCTCAGCATCGGTATCTCCTTAGAACGTAGGCGCCTAATACTACGCTCTAGGACGGCTACTGGATACTCCACAAAAGTGTGGTCTGACTCGACTATCAGATCTTCATGACTGATGACGTGTCTAGGATCCGGTATGTATTCTCTCAGCTGAGATACATGAAAAACTAGGTGTACTCCCTCTAATCTCGGTGGCAGCGCTAGTCGGTAGGCAATCTCTCCGACTCTCTCTACGATCTCAAATGGGCCGACATATCAGGGACTTAGCTTCCCCTTAATGCCGAAACGTCTAACTCCTCTCGTAGGTGACACTCTCAACCACACCTGTGCACCTACTCTAAACTCCAAAGGTCGACGCCTTTTGTCGGCGTAGGACTTCTGACGATTCTGAGCTGCTAACATCCTCTCCCGGACTAAGGCAATCCGGGCGATGTCATCCTGTATCTGGTCTGGTACTACCCCATCAGCCTTACTAGGCTCATCCCAACACAACGGTGTACGACATCTCCGTCCGTACAAAGCCTCATAAGGTGCCATCCCAATAGACGCATGCCAGCTGTTATTATATGAAAACTCTACCAGTGGGAGATGATCTGGCCATACCTGTCCACAATCTAGCACACATGTCCGCAACATATCCTCTAAGGTCTGAATGGTCCTCTCGGACTGACCGTCTGTCTGTGGGTGATAGGCAGTGGTAAAGTGGAGACTCGTCCCCAGAGCAGTATGTACCTGCTGCCAAAATCTAGAGGTAAAACGTCCATCCCTGTCGGAGACGATAGTCCTCGGTACTCCGTGGAGTCTCACAATGTGTCTGGTGAACTCCTCCGCTAGACGACTTACCGGCCACGTTTCCTTAATCGGAATGAAACGTGCGGTCTTCGTCAGACGGTCTACCACTACCCAAATGGCATCAAAACCTCTATTGAGCCTCAACCCTGTGACGAAATCCATAGATATATCCTCCCACTTCCAATGTGGTACTGGAAGTGGGTGGAGCTCTCCTCCGGACCTACGATGCTCAATCTTGACCTGCTGACAGGTCGCACACTGGGCCACATACCGAGCCACATCAGGCTTCAAACCACCCCACCAGAAGGAACGTCTCACGTCCTTATACATCTTACTCGCTCCTGGATGTACGGAGTAAGGGGTAGCATGAGCCTCACCTAGTATCCTCTGTCTCAACTCAATGTCTGATGGCACACAGATACGGTCCTGCCGTCTCATCACTCCATTGGCACCGATAGTGAACTGAGGTGGCTCATCTCGTGACATCCGGTCTCGGATCCGGGTCAAAGTCGGACAGGTCTCCTACTTTTGTCGGATCTCACCCAACAGGTCAGGAAGTAACTCTAAGATGGCTAACTGATGAGCTGTATCGGGGAACTGGATCTCTACCTCCAACCAAACTAAGTCTCTCTGTAACTGTGGCTGTACTGTCAATCGAGCTATCGCCTTCTCCCGAGGCGTCTTCCTACTCAAAGCGTCAGCAACTACATTCGCCTTCCCGGGGTGGTAGAGAATCTCAAGGTCAAAATCCTTGATCAACTCTAGCCACCGCCTCTGGCGGTTATTCAACTCCCGCTGAGTGAATATGTACTTCAGACTCTTATGTTCTGTGAAGATCTGACAGGTCGCTCCATAGAGATAATGACGCCAGATCTTAAGGGCATGCACTACCGCTGCTAACTCCAGGTCATGAGTGGGGTAGTTCTCCTCATACGTCTTCAACTGTCGAGACGCATACGCTATGACCTTACCCCTCTGCATCAAGACACACCCCAAGCCCAGCTTGGATGCGTCACTGTACACTACAAAGTCCTTTGTACCTTCAGGCTGTGCTAAGATCGGAGCAGACGTCAATCTCCTCTTCAACTCCTCAAAACTCTGTTGACACGGCTCAGACCAGACGAACCGAGTAGTCTTCCTTAGGAGAGAAGTAAGTGGTCGGGCGATCAGGGAAAACCCTTCCACAAACCGACGGTAATAACCTGCCAATCCAAGGAAGCTGCGAACCTCCTTAACATTCTTCGGAGGTTGCCAAAAGGACACTGACTCAATCTTCGCCGGGTCAACCTTAATCCCCTCAGCAGTCACTACATGGCCTAGGAAAGCCACCTCTGACATCCAAAACTCACACTTGGATAGCTTAGCATATAGGTGGCTATCCTGTAGAATCTGTAACACTGTCCTCAAGTGTCCGGCATGCTCCTCTCGACTTCTAGAGTAAACTAGAATGTCGTCAATGAAGACCACTACAAACTGGTCTAAGAAGTCGATGAAAATCCCATTCATCAACTCCATAAATACCGCTGGCGCATTAGTGAGCCTGAATGACATCACTACAAACTCATAGTGGCCATACCTAGTCCGGAATGCCGTCTTAGGTATGTCCTGGTCTCTCACTCTCAACTGGTGATACCCCGATCTCAAATCTATCCTTGAGAACACTGACGCCCCATGTAGCTGGTCCAGCAGATCATCTATGCGAGGCAGTGGATACTTATTCTTGATGGTGACCTTGTTCAACTCTCGGTAGTCAATACACAACCTCATCGATCCATCCTTCTTCCTCACAAACAATACTGGTGCGCCCCAGGGAGAGACACTAGGGCGTATGAAGCCCTTCTCTGCTAACTCCTCTAGCTGCTTCTTCAGCTCAAGCAGCTCTATCGGGGCCATGCGGTACGGGGCCTTCGAGATCGGTCTCGTGCCCGGCTCTAACTCGATGCTAAAGTCAACACTCCTCTGTGGAGGTAGCCTTGGTAAGTCGTCACTGAATACCTCTGCAAACTCGCAGGAAACTGGTATCTCCTCTACTGTCACGCTCTTGCGCTCCTTCATGGCATAACAC
Organism: Fagopyrum homotropicum; assembly: GCA_033239125.1. Lineage (NCBI taxonomy): Eukaryota > Viridiplantae > Streptophyta > Magnoliopsida > Caryophyllales > Polygonaceae > Fagopyrum > Fagopyrum homotropicum. Next base: position 28,638,485 of record BSWB01000004.1, read on the forward strand.
CAGAAGGCCTCGCAACCCTGTGCTATCAATCTGGCTGCTCTCACTGCACTGATAACTGTGCCGGACTTTCCGAGGTCCCAACCTCGGAATATCACTCTGTGACCCTCCTCAGTGGCGACAATCACAGTTCTCCTACCAATATCTAAGACTGCTCCATCTCTAGTCATCCAATCTATCCCCAATATCACGTCCTCATGTGCTAAGGGCATGACTAGGAAATTTACTAACCAAATCCGGCCTCCCAGATGAATAGGACAGTCATAAATCTCTCGGGATCCTCTAACCTTGCCCCCATCTGGTAACCCAACCACAAAAGGTACACCCTCTACTGTAGCTAAGGACAACCTATCTACACATGCATCTGATATAAAGGAGTTCGTAGCACCCGTATCAAATAAAACTCGCACAGGTAAGTCATGGATCCAAATAGTACCTGTGGTCGCAGGTGCTGCAGGCTGCTCAGTGCTCCTCAGCTCGAACACTCTCGATGGTCCTCCTCTGGTGTCAGTGGTACTACCACGTCCCCTGCCACGACCTGATCCCTGTGCCGTACTGTATGCAGCAGGATGTCCTAGAGCCCGGTACTGTTGCTGCTGCTGACTCGGAGCTCGGTACTGAGGAGGTCTCTGTACACTCTTCTCAGCACCTGTAGGAGAAGATCCCTGCTGAGAAGGAGCCCTACCCTGACGGCAGAAGGTGGCTCTGTGACCCGGCTTCCCACAAGTGAAGCAAGTGATAGGTGGTCTCTGGCAATCTGTCTTAATGTGATCGCGGCTACCACAGTTAAAACACTGCCGATCTCTACTGGGAGTCTGGACTGTAGAGTGGTAGCTGGACCTCCCCTGAGTCTGTCCTCGACCATAACCTGCTACTGCTGCACTGCTACCAGCATGTCCTATCTCTCTCATAAGCAGAGGCCCTATCCTGATAATCAAATAAGGTCTCACAGCGGAATCCAGCCAGATAGGATCGGGTACTCTCTCTCAACCTCCTGGAGAAAAGGTAAACATGCTGCTCTTCTAGAGGTGCAGATGGTCCAAGTAAGGTCAACTCTTTCTGAAACTTCTTTATGGCTGCAGCAATCGGGATATCCTCAAATCCCGCCTCAATGAAATCCTGGAATCTCTCCCTCCTCAGCGAAACTGGACAGTACCTGTCCCTAACAATGTTCCTCATCTGCTCCCAGCTGGTGACTCGGCTACGAATGGTACGCCACCATGAATGGGCATCATCTGTGAAACAGGTCTACACCAAATCCACCTGTCGATCCTCGGGGCAACGTATTGCCTCCAGAGCAGTCTCTATCTTCCCTATCCAGTGCTCCACCTCTAGTCCTATTTCTCCACTGAATGAAGGAACCTTCTGAGAGTTGAAAGCCTTCAACCACTCATCCGGTCTCGGTGCTCTAGACCCAGTAGGCGCTCTATCAGCATTAGCTCTCCTCTCAGATACAGCCGGCACCTGAGACACTCCCTGTGTCACCTGAGCTGACCTAGCCGGTACCACCGGTGGTACCTGGGTAAGCCTCTCAACTTTGGCAGCTTCCTTCATGCGCTCAAAGTAGGCTCTGTACCCCCTATACTCCGATGCTCCAATAGAAACACGTCCTGACTCAGTAGAACGTGCTCCTTGCGCTCCAGACCTAGCGGCGGTCTCATGCCTGACCTCGGGGCCTACACTCTCAGCTACCTCTTCCACAACAGCCTCTGGTATGCTTGCTGCAGGTGGATCCTCTCGAGGAACTCGTCCTCGACCTCTCCCTAGTCGAGGTCTACCCCCACGACCACGCCCTCTAACAGCAGGGGTGCTATCAGCTCGATCCTGTCTGACTGGGGGAAGGGGGGGACGATCCCTACCTCGGCCAGTCACTTGTGCAGCCCTAGTACGTGCCATCTGCACGAACGGTAACAACTACAGTTATAATCTAACTAATCTATTATAACAGTCAAAGTCTATACTAATAATACTAAGAATACCGAGATCCGCAGAGGTAGTGGTGGTCATCCGTACTTTCTATCCCAACCAGACTCTGTATGCATTTTAAAACCAAAATCTTCTTTGGAAAACTCAGACCCCTTTCGGGTTCCGTTTATTTTCTTATATGACCTTTTTAGAAGATTTCAAGTGCCATTGTTGCCAACCTAGAGCTCTGATACCATGTTGTAACACCCCAAAATTTTCAATTTAGGGAGTTATTGGTTAGGACCGCATAGTGGGTCCCGACCATAGTTTGACAACAACTAAACAAGATCTTACAACAAGGCACAAATAAGGAAAACCAGAAATCATAAAATAGTTCTTAACAATGTATGAATGTGACCAGAACAACTAACAGCCGGAAAATGTAATATAACAAAGTACGGAAAGAACGACAAGAAAGAAAGTCCAACTGAAAAACCCACAAATGGAGAAACTGTAAAACGTCCTAAAGTACGACACCCCGGCTGACCACTACCGTCCGGATCACTCGGCATCTGCTCTAACCTGTGGCAAATCTACACAACATATCAACCGTTAGCTAACTATCCAAATATAAGTAGAATGACAATAGCACAAACACAAGCAGAAACAAAAATAAACAAACATCATGCTGGCACTCAACCGTTTATTATCTATTATTTAAGTGATTCACATTATTCAATTTAAGTTGTGGCACGAGAGCTATTAACAGCTCTCGCCTCCGTTCCTTATCCAACTGGGTGTAGGTCTAGCTGACCTCCGCCGGTAGCATCACTACAAACCGAGTATGGACTAGTCCCTAAAGAAACCCCCAGCGCTCGCAAGCTAACTGAGCAGAATGCCACCGCCCGTTACTCTTAGGCCAAGTATAGGTCGGTAAATATATATCGCAACCTATCTCTCTAAACATTTCAATCACACACCACTATCATCATTCATGCTCATATTTAGAAGTCAGCTAAGTAAGCCCAAAGGACTTACCTGGTATAAAGCTCGACTCTTTGTAAACCAAACTCGCTCTGTAAACTGTAGCAACTCAGTTGCCTGTCAAAGGGGATAAGTGCATTAGCACACTCCCAAGTAATTAGAAGTCTAAGACTTCTAAGATAGAAGAACGTAGTAAGACATAACTAGTTACAGTACCAATTTAGGGTAAAATGACCATTTTACCCTTGGTCCCGAAATTCCCAAAGTTTCCAAAATTCGTGTTTAAACTCTTATTTGAGATTCTAAAATCATATTCCAACTCCTAAAGTTTAGTTTTGTCACCCACTGTCATTTTTCTTAATTCCTTATTTTCCGAAAGGTCGTAAAGGTCTAACTTCGGTTCCAAATATAAAAATCGTAACAGCTTATAAAAATTCCGAATTAATTCTCAAGGTCATCTATGATATTCCATCTACCCTTAGGAGCAAGAATTCCTCAAAACTGTTCATCCATTATTCTTATAATAATTCACAAAGTTGACTAATACACTTCTTATTCTATACTTAACTAAATTCCAAGTTTACAAAACTGCTTAACTACTCAACTTCGGAAGTCTATAACTTCTAATCCGACCGTTCATTCCTTCTCAAATTTTAATATGCTAAACTACATATATCCATTTATCACCTATTAAAATTTTAACGGTGGATCTTCATTCAAACTCTCAAACATTGGTTGATAAGGTAGGCAGTTCCTAACTTAAAAACTGAAAGAAAAGAGTTGAATTTATAGCAGCCCTTTATTTCCACCATTTTATTTATACAACTCAGCAGCTACCTATTACTAACTTAACTATGCTCAAGGCCGAATTACAGCAGCTCATCAATCTAGCATTAAGGAATCGGTATACATACATAAGATCATACATTGACCTTCCCCTTAAACTAATCAGAAACCTATTTTAAACCAAGTATAGGCTCTTACCGGGTTGCAGCTAGAAGGGTGGCTCGTTACAGTGGCTGTAACTCGATGGACTCAGCCTTTCGGTTCTGTAGGTGGCTGCAGTTTGAGGCATAGCAACGTCGGTCGAAGGGACAAGTAGAGAAGGATGGTGAGTGTTGTACGCAGGTGGCTGTAGAGATATTAAAGTGAAGACGGAAGAAAACAAGACCGCTGCACTAACCTTGGTTCAGTCGGGAGATCAGAAGGTGGTCGTATTTGCTTGAAGCGGCTGAACGTATACAAACGGGGGCTGGGTGTGCAGTTTGCGGTTGTGTGATAGCATGAATTATAGTCTATATTTTGGGGTTTGTTTGGACGTTTTATATTTCATAATCTGCATGTTTGTATGTGCATTATGTGATTTTACTACCATTTCATCTACCTTTGCGAGAATCGAGGTCTACACCTAGTTTTGTTGTAATTGCAGGTAAAATGGTACGTTTTGCATCAAAAAGGAGCGAAAGGAGTCATGAGTCAATTGGAGCTACATCCAGGAAGCATAGCCATGGATTAAAAGATTTACTTTGGAGCAGATTCAAGAGATTTCACATTCAGTTGTGACTCACCTCGGTTGACCAGAGATTTATCTCGACCGAGGTGATCCAGAGACGCCGACTCGACCGAGGCGAACACCTAGGACGCGGTGAGAATATTTTATTCATGGATGAGATCTTTTAAAATTGGAAAGTGATCTTTTATTTTTGGGCTTGGCTCCTGGAAGGAAGGAGATATGCAGAATCATATATTTTACCTATATTTATGGGAAAATATCTTTCTAAGATTTATTATCTTTGGAGGGTTATTTTCCTATAAAAAGGGTTGGATTTCCACAATTCCGACATCTCGCATACAGGCCGCTTACACCGAAAAATACGCAGCAGCAGCAGCATACTCCAGTTGGGAGTTTTGAAGAACCTTTTTGAAGGTTGAAGGAAGATAGAAGTCTATAGCTTTTATAGCTCTTTGGAGGGTTTTGTAAGATTGTCTTCAATTTCCTCACTTGTTGTCTTGTCTTGTTGGATTGCTATCCAAGGAACGCTTTTGTTGTGATATTTGATTCAGTTATTGAAGTCTTTTCCTTAAATTCTTCTTTGTTCAAATATTCACCTTCTTCCCATATATTTAATACTTTCATAATGATGATGAGTGGCTAATTTCCTTGTGTGATTCTAGGGTGATTGGCTGAAGGTTGTGGGAAAAACAATGATAGAATAATCTTAGATTCCAGTAGGATCCTGAAAGTTCGAGTCTTTAACCTTAACCCTAAGCATCTCGTTCAGTCGATGAACATCTCGGCCGGGGTGGAAACTGGCTGATCGAGGTGACTTATCTGATCCATAACTGAGAGTTAAGTGTTAGAGTTTGCCAAATCCTATTCTTATTACACCTTTCCTGGTTCAAAGCAAGCTTAGGATGAGACTTACCCGGTAATTCCTTAGTTTGTTTACCAATGATCATAAGTGTAGGTAATAAAGGTTTATCCTTTATTGGGGTTTGAGTGTGCTTCCATCCCATCTTTGTGAGTTAGCCTGAGACTTACCCGGTAAAGGTTGATTCTATTCCCTTAGATGGTATGTTAGTTTGAGGTTATAGTTCTTTATCTTAATTCTTTGAGACTTACCCGGTAATAGGAGTTACGGTTTAGGATTAGTGTGTAGTGAGACTTACCCGGTGATCTACTCCACTTTAGAAACACCTTCCCCATGCAAAAATCTCAGCTTTGTCCGCTTATCTATAGATCTTGAGTTGGAACCACAACTAGATGCTTTAATCCCTAGAATTGCATGTTTGCTTTATTGACTTCTTATTCATCTTTGATTGTGTTAATCACTCTTGTGGTTAGTATTGACATAAGCACACCGTATTGACTTTGTTTCACCGAGTCCCTGTGATCGACCCCTGGAATTTTCTTGCTTTTACTACGATTGACCCGTACACTGCGGGTTCGCATCCTTGTTTTAAGCTTAAGTCTAGGGTTATAAATTTAAAGCTTGCACACACCATTTGGAGCGAACATTGTGCTTCCGTTCTCCAATTTACACTCGTACGTATGAAGATAGGAGAGAGAGATGAATACTCAGAATAGGAAAACAAGATTCTGGGAATTAAGGAGGCGTTACTGCCGTATGAGAGAGAGAGAAGGAGGAGAGTAACGGCTGAATAAATCTGTAACTGCTGATCTTCTGGCTCCTCTATTCGCTGGGCTGAAGCAAGGCAGAAGAATGGCTGCAGAAGGCGCTGAACTGAAGGTGTGTTGGGCTGGAGAGCGTTGGGCCGAAGACTAAACACTGGGCTGGAGTTGGCAACGCTGGAGGCTAGGCACTGGGCTGGAGAAGCTGGCAAGGCAGCAGCTCTTCCTAGGCTGAGCACACGCTGGGCTGGAGATGCTGGCAAGCTGCTGCTGTTGGGCTGAAGCTGCTACTGCGGACAAGGCAAAGTGGTGGGCTGCTGGACTGAAGTTGGGCTGAGACTGGCGCAAGGTTGAAGGGAGCAGCAACCCGGTGCTCGCTCCAGTCCGGAATCGAGATCCCGACAATGAATGTACGGAATAAACGGATACGGATTATATTACAGTTTAGGATTTGCTATACGAACCCTATCATTTTATGTGAAGGTAAGCTACATAAAATGATAAACTTATAAAAGATTCTATCATTTTATGTGAAGAAGATCTACATAAAATGATAAATTTTATCATAATATGTCTAACTAAGTAGACGGATATGAATCAACTGATCGAGATCGGGTTTATAACAGAATTAGACGGAATAAAAATTCCGGATTTTACAGGCTAAAAACCCTTAACAATTCTAAGGTGAAGGGTTGATAGTTGTGGCTTAGATGATGATAGATCGATCGTAAACGGATTAGACCCTGGGAGTTAGAGAGAATCGTCGACGAACCCTAAATCACGGTTTGTTCTTGAGTTCCACGACCGTGGAATCTCAAGATCCACCCGCAATTTCCCTTAAGTTTACGAACCTGCTTTTACTTTAATCCAAAGTTAAAGATTAGTTTTAACTTAGTTTAGGCTTGCCTTTTCTAGGTGGTAGTGAAGCCTCAACAACCTCTACCTCGATTGTGAGTGTCACAACCTTAATCGATTAAGTTAGTCTTGATCCTTGGATTACAAGTTTGGGTATTTGACATTAATTCTCACTTTTAGAACCCTTCTATATTGAAGCCTCAACAACCTGTATAGAGAGTGTCTTGTAGGTAAGTCATATAAGGTTTTTGGAACTTCACCGTACGATTACCTTACATTAGCATACCTTTGCATGTCCTAACTCTGTCTTATATCATTAGTATATCTTGAATCGATTGCCACAGCTGGATACTTGGATCTTTAGGATTGTTGTTTTCCCAATATTTGCAAAACCTCTCATATTTACTCGCTTGATAATCTGCAATTGAATTTGTTCCCACCCAAATCCCTGTGTTTGATACTCTGGAATTCTTGCTTAACTATATCGATCCGTACACTGCGGGTTCGCTTGCTTGATTCTAGTTTTATAATTAAAGCTTATTTGCACGCAAGTTTAGGGGCGAACACTAAGCAAGATTTGAGCATATTCATAACCCTAATTCATTACCAAAGTTCTTAAAAGTCAGATTTTGTTGTATTTAATAATCACAAAATATTTATATCTAAGTTCCTAAGATATAATATTTAGATGTATTTATATAAATTTTCAGGCGTTGCTGATTCACTTGGAGTTGCTGGTTTATTTGGATAGGAGCTTTTGATTGTTGCTGATTTATTTGGATTCAGGTGTCATATAGGGTTTCTTTGAAGCCTTGTATTTTTGACAAGTAAGTCTCTTGTTCCATCTCGTTTCTACCCAGGGAGGACTTGTAGTTATGTTGTTTTTGTTTCGTTTACCTGGAAGAGGAACCAGGATTCTTGTTTTATTTTTGTTTTATCTCGTTTCTACTCAGGGAGGACCTGATGTTACGTTATTTTTATTTTATTTACCTGGAAGAGAAACTAGGGTTCTTGTTTCCTTTCCATATGAATATTATTTATACGAATTCTTGTTTTCTCATAGGCTCTGTTGACTTTAAATTAAGGTTCTTTAATATGGATTGAAAGTGGATGTCTGCGAGTCGTTTGACATTCGAGTACCAGGATGGGGTTAATGAATTCATAAGGCTTGCTTTAGAAAATGCTAAGAACCCTGACATGCTTCCATGCCCTTGTACAAAATGCTACAATTGTAAACGGTCTGATGCTAGGAGTTTGAAGGATCATTTGATTATCCATGGAATTGACCAATTGTATACTTGTTGGATATGGCACGGAGAGAAATAACAACCATCTGATAGCACCGATGCACCTCTCCAAGAGGAGAATTATGGGACTGATCATTTCGAGGAAATAGCATAAGCTGCCGAGGAAAATTTCAATGATCATCCTAAGATTTTTGACAATTTCTTGTTTGACGCTAGAGAACCTCTATATCCATCGTGTACTAAGTTCACAAAATTGTCTGGTGTTTTGAGGTTGTATAATCTGAAAGCCGCCTATGGATGGAGTGATAGGAGTTTTACAGCCTTACTAAAGCTTTTGAAGGCAATGCTTCCTGAAGATTCCGTGCTTCCTGATTGCACATATCGAGCTAAAATAGTGCTACGCTCCTTCAACATGGATTACGAGAAAATTGATGTGTGCCCTAATGATTGTATTCTGTACAGAAAAGAATATGCCTCCCTAGATAAATGCCCAAATCCTATTTGTGGTGAGCCTAGATATAAGAGAGATCGTGTCCCAGCGAAGGTGATGTGGTATTTTCCAATAATTCCGCGATTGACACGTCTATTTTCCAACGTTGAGGATGCAAAGAAACTAAGATGGCATGCTGAGAAGAAGATTTGTGATCGAAAGTTGAGACATCCAGCAGATTCCGAACAATGGTTAAGCATCAATAACCGATATCCCGAGTTTGGAGGGGACTCTAGAAACTTACGTCTTGCTTTGTCAACTGATGGAGTTAACCCATTTGGGAATCAATCAACTAGTCATAGTACATGGCCAGTTGTGATTGTGATTTATAATCTTCCACCGGAGCTGTGCATGAAAAGAAAGTATATGATGTTGACATTGTTAATTTATGGTCCAAGACAACCTGGAAATGATATGGATGTTTTTTTGGCTCCTTTCGTGGATGATTTGAACCTTATGTGGGATCGTGGGGTGGATGTCTACGATGCTTATGGTAAAGAAACCTTTTGCTTGCGCTCGATGTTGTTTTGCACTATAAATGACTTTCCAGCATATGGGAATATCGTTGGTTATATTACTAAGGGATATACGACATGTCCAATTTGTGAGAAAGGTAGTTGTTATTGTTGGTTACATTTTGGTAGAAAGACCGTTTATCTTAGACATCGAAGTTGGTTGGAGACAAACCATTATTACCGCAAGCTCATGAAAGTTTTCAACGGTCGTGTAGAAAAAAATAGACCTCCTCGACCTTTAGCGGGCTCTCAAATCCATGATAAAGTTAAAGATTTGAATGTGGTATTTGGAAAAAAGCGTGCACAACCTCTACCGAAGCAAGGATGGAAAAGAAGTCAATATTTTTCTCCCTTCCTTATTGGGAGCACTTGTACGTGAGACATTGTCTCGACGTAATGTACATTGAGAAGAATGTATGTGATAGTCTAATAGGTACATTGTTGAACGTGCGTGGAAAGACTAAAGATGGCATCAACTCAAGAAAAGACATGGAAAATATGGGAATTAGACCAGAGTTGAAACATGAGGAAAGAGGAGGAAAAATGTACCTACCGCCGGCTTGCTACACCCTTTCTAAAGCTGAAAAATCTGCATTCTGTAAATTCTTTCTTGAGATAAAGGTACCTTTTGGATTTTCATCCAATATCAAAAGTCTCGTAAATATGAATCAAGTGAAGCTGCAAGGACTTAAATCCCATGATTGTCATGTTATAATGGAGGAATTTTTGCCGATAGCCATACGTGGAATTCTACCAAAACATGTTCGAGATACTGTCACTCGTCTTTGTTTCTTCTTTAAGATACTTTGCAGCAAGGTCATTGATGTGAAAGAGTTGACAAGTTTGAAAAAGGAGATTGAGCTTATATTGTGTGAACTTGGAATGATTTTTCCTCCATCATTTTTTGATGTAATGGTGCATTTGATGGTTCATCTTGTGAGAGAAGTAAGATATTGTGGACCAGTATATTTGAGGTGGATGTATCCATTTGAGCGATATATGAAAGTATTGAAAGATTATGTGCAAAACAGATATCGACCTGAAGGTTGCATGGTTGAAAGATATATTGTTGAAGAAGCTATTGAGTTTTGTAGTAATTACTTTTCAGGTGCTGATGCCATAGGCCTTCCTAAGACATTTGTGATAGATCCGACATAAGGAAAGGGTTTAGTTGTTGAAAGAATGGAAAGAGTAATGCCAGAGTTGTTGCGTCAAGCTCATCTATATGTTCTTCGAAACAGTGACAAAGTTACCCCTTTTATTGAAGAGCACATGGATTATTTGAGAAGCCAGTGGTCTAGACTAGGACCCGACAAGGCTACGTGGGAGACGAAGGATAAGATTAGAACTAGTTATCTTGAGTTCTTTGCGGAGTTTGCCGCAACCTCAACATTGACGAATTAGCACTCGGAATTTTATCCGTTTAACCTATTTGACTATGTATTTGTTTTTTTATATTTGAGTGTTTAATCTTTTATGTGTTTCAGTGATATGGTCTCTGAGTGATACCTTCATGGTTAGAAAAGTAGAAGTAGAACGATGACTCTAGAACAAGAGTTGGATACTTTGGTTTAATAGAAGGCTACATGGGTGACATTCCTTATCTTTAATTTCTGTCCGAAACTTATTTTAAGGGGTAACTAATGTAAAACCGGAAAATTTTATTCCGTAGATCTGACCCGAATTGATAAATTCATCGGACCGGATCTAAAATTTTAGATACTAGTAAAATGGCCCGTACGTCATTAGAAGACGGATGCAAGAGGAATGCAAACAAGGATCATAAGAATAAGGATGCAAGAGGAATGCAAGCAAGGAACAAAAGAACGTAACAGAAGACAAATCTCGGATGAATAAAATATATCTCGGCCGAGATTTTATTCGGGTTCATCCGAGATATTGCTGAAAAAGGCCCATGGCCCGTATGTCATAAAACCCTAGTTTTTATTATTAAAGAAAGACGGATTTTGATAGTCGGAATGCAGAGAAAGACAGTGGTAGAGAATTCAAATGAAGAGTTACAACATCAAGTGATCAAACATTCGCATAGTTAGTTACAACACCTTGAAGTTTTGTGTGGATTCTTTAAAGGAGACACTTAGTTGCATTTGAACACAAGGTTGAACCTTTATTATTGCTTTATTTCAGTTTTGATATTTGAGGACCATTTGTTAAGTATTCGTTTGCCCTTTCCATGTTTATTTCAATTTTAATTTATGTTTTATTTGATATCATATATCTTCTTTGATTTGAATATGAATATTGTTGGCTAGAACTCTTGGGATTCTAGGGTGATTAGTTGATAGTTGTGGTATAGATGGTGATAGAATGAACCTTTAAGTTAGATTGGATCCTGAAGGTTGGTTTTAACCTACGCAGTTACCGATCTCGGATTGATCTCAGGAATATCGGCCGAGATTTGAGTAAGAACAATCCGAGATTTATCCTTGTTTATCCGTTCATGTTATATCCTTGATCTTAGGTTATAGATTTTCCAAATCCTAGCCTTGTTGAGCCTTTCAAGCTTACATCTAAGCTTGGGAAGAGACTTACCCGGTGATTCCCTTTCTTAGTTGCCAACGATGATGATTGTTAGGTAACAAAGGTTTACCCTTTGTTAGGTTTGAGTGTGCCTTCACCTTGCCTTTGTGAGTTAACGTGAGACTTACCCGGTAAAGGTTAGTTCTATTCCCTTAGGTTGAGTTGTTGGTTTGAAATTATAGTTCCTTTCCCTAGATCCATGAGACTTACCCGATAATAGGATCTTTGGTTTGGGATTAGCGGATAGTGAGACCTCCCCCGTAATCTATCCCACCTTAGAAACACATTTCCTTAGCAACCCTAGCCTTTTCCATAGATCCTTAGAAATCTTGAATCGAAAACCACAACCTGATGCTATGATCTCTAGAATCTGCATACTTTCTTGATTATTATACTTTGTTGATTGCTTTGCTTTGTTCTTTGATATTTGCAAGTTTCTTACCTAGATTTGATATACTGCTTGATTTCACCACAATCCTTGTGATCGACCCAAGAATACTTGCTTTTATTGCGATTGATCCGTACACTATGGGTTTGCTATTTTCTTCTATTCTTGCTATAAGTTTAAGACTATTTTCCTTCATACACACACACACACGTTTTGGAGCGAACAATTTTCCGGCGCCGTTGCCGGGGACTTCGTTTAGACCAAGCCGGTTTTTGGTTGTCTACGGTAGATACTTGCTTTTGCTACTGATCTTTTTGCTTGAGTGTTCTTGCATAATTTTCTCTTAGGTTTATGCGAAGATCTTGTGCCGGTAAGGAAGTAGTTCCATACGATCCTGAACCAGAAAAGACTTACAAACGAAAGTTAAGGGAAGCTAAGATGGCTTCAGCCAAAAGAGACCTTCAAGCTGAATTGGATGATGCTTTGGAGCAATTAAAGCTTCGAGATGATGCTCTAGCTAAAGAGAGAGTTGTTGCATGTGAGAGAGAAGAAGTTATTCGAGCTGAGATTGATGAGATGCAATCTACTATGAGGCAGTTACTCCTTGAGAGAAGGAATAACGCCAGGATCAAAGTACAACCACCCGTCGCACCACCAGTTGTACCTCACCTTCCGGTGAGGAATGTGAGGATTGATCCTTTTGTGGGAGAGCCACAAATGCTTGGACAAAGTATGGATCCAGCTGTAAGATCCTAGGTTTTTGCCTTTACCGCCTCCGCGGTGAAGGGGAAATTATCTTTTAAGATATTTCCTATAAAATTATCTTAGAAAGATATTTATTTTAGGAGATATGGATATATTTTTATAGGAAATTATCTTTTTAAGATATTTTATCTTTGGAGGATAATTCTCCTATATAAAGGGTTGGATTTTCTACAATTCAACCATCTTCGGATCAAGAGATTTCAGATCTTCGGATCACCGCATGCTTAGACAAGCCTAGAGGGCTGATAGCATCCAGCAATTAAGGGATTTTTTCTAGAGTGTTAAAGGAAGGAAGATTGAAGATCAATCAAGGAAGGTTTGATAGCTTGTTATAGCTTTTGTGAAGGGTTTTGTAAGACTTTCTTAGATCCCTTCTTGTTGATTTGTCTTGTTGGATTTTGATCCAAGGAACGCTATTTGTTTGATATATGATTCAGTTATTGAAGCCTTGTTCTTAAGATTTTTGTGTTCAAATATTCATTCTCTTCCCGTATATTTGATTATTGCTTTTATGATGATGAGTGGGTAATTTCTTTCTGTGATTCTAGGGTGATTGGCTGAAATTTGTGGGAAAAACAATGATAGAATAATCTTAAATTCCAGTAGGACCTTGAAAGCTCGAGTCTTTATCCTTAACCCTAGAACATCTCGTTCAGCCGATGAACATCTCGGCCGGGGTGGAACTTGACTGACCGAGGTGACCTTTTTGATTCGTAACTGAGAGTTAAGTGTTAGAGTTTGCCAAATCCTATTCTTATTACACCTTTCCTGGTTCAATGCAAGCCTAGGATGAGACTTACCCGGTAATTCCTTTGTTTTTTTTACCCAAGATCATAAGTGTAGGTAATAAAGGTTTATCCTTTATTTGGGTTTGAGTGTGCCTTCATCCCATCTTTGTGAGTTAGCCTGAGACTTACCCGGTAAAGGTTGATTCTATTCCCTTAGTTGGTGTGTTGGTTTGAGATTATAGTTCCTTTCTTTAGTACCTTGAGACTTACCCGGTGATAGGTTCTTTGGCCTGGGATTGTGAGTAGTGAGACTTACCCGGTGATCTATTCCACTTTAGTAACACCTTCCCTTTGCAAAATCTCAGCTTTGTCCACTTATCTTGAGATCTTGAGTTGGAACCACAACTATATGCTTTAATCCCTAGAATTGCATATTCCTTTAATTGACTTTTTATGATCTTTGATTGCTTTAATCACTTTCGTGGTTATTAGTTGCATTGACTACCTATATTGGTTTGTTTCACCTAAGTCCCTGAGATCGATACCCCGGAATTCTTGCTTTTACTACGATTGACCCGTACATTGCGGGTTCGCATCCTTGTTTTAGGCATACATCTTGGGTTATAAATTTAAAGCTTGCACACACCATTTGGAGCGAACAATCAGCATATAAACTTCCTTCTCAGGTCTTTCACAATGCACCATTTACATTATGTTTGTCTTTGATTTTCTCTAACAAAGAAGATCGAACTTCCAACTTACAACGTCGGCTTTGGTTCTTGTCAAACCAACTTGATGTTACGTTTCCTCAATTCTTGTTGCAAGTTCCAAGTAATGAAGAAGGTACTTACTTCACACCGCTTCTACTAATGAGACACATATGCTATTACTTTTACATCGTTCCTCAATACTCAATCAAGACCTTTCCTTGGAGAATCACTTGTACACTTCAAACTCATAATACCTCAAGGTAAATCAAAACAATTGCACCAATGAATCCTCTCTTAACTCTCAACAACTCTTTTGTCTATTCTTTATCCCATTCAGTACTTCATTATCATCCGGAGTAGGTTACCATAATTGGTGTTATACAACTTCTCTCTTCACAAATCTAGTAAAGCTCAGCACATCCAAGAAAACTTGTAACCTCTTCCACATCTTTTTGGGTTTGCCATCCCGAGATAACTTGTCATATATCTCTCCTTTTCAAGAGTAGATCCAAAATATCTCACCCGGGCATCAGTAAGCCCATATGGAATAACTACAACTCGTAGTGACTCTGATTGGTCCAAAATGCCGTACTTGCAATATATCAGACTCGAATTCCGAATAGGTGACAATCAGACCTTAAATCATTCTCATAAGAGACTACCGACCCTTGTAACCGATCGAGTAGATCATCCATTCGTTTTAAGGAATACTTGTCCTTCGACTCACGGAAATCGATGTTCAATTGGAGAGAACTGTTTGTCTTTTTTCACAATAATTCTGGTGTTCTCATAATAACTTCAAATCAAGAGTTTAAGATAAATTCTGGTGTTCTCTACGGCAGTGCATTGGTTCTAATGAACCTTTATCAACAAGTCCTTGCAATTGCTCCTTTGATTGCATCCTCAATTCATGACTCTGCACAAGTGTCATTGTATATGGCGTCTTGGATGTCATAGTTGATTCAAGCTCATCCTTAGATAACGTTTGACGTATTGGAATCCGTGATATCTCGGTTTTTTGTCTTTCCTTCTTTCATCCCATAACATAAGGCCGACACAACCTTGTCTTAAAACATGACAGGTGGTCATGATACTAATGATCTACCCCGATTTGTTGGGGTGAGGTCCTTCAAACACATGTATTGCTCCATCTTTAGCTACAATGTTGACCGTCTTCTTTTAAAGATCCTTCATCTCCTGAAATTGAGAATGTAACACCCCAATTTTTCGGAACTCGGGGAGCTACTGGTTAGGACCTCACAATGGGTCCCGACCTTGGTTTAACAACAACATTACTTGGATCTTACAACAAGGCACAAATGTATTTAAAACAATTTCTAAAACATAATATTTTTAATGGTATAAACGTACACATGTGACAGCCTTACAAACATATATAAAGATACATAACATGCATGACGTATGGAAGACTCCCCCGTCCCCATCTAATGAGTACGTGGACCCGGCTGACCATCCGTTCCGGATCTCTCTACAACTGTCTATCTCTACAGATCTACAACACGGATAAACCATTAGCTAACAATCCAAATATAAGTAGAATAACAATAGCACAAACACACGGAGAAAAATTATAAACAAACATCATGCTGGCACTCAACCGTTTATTATCTATTATTTAAGTGATTCACATTATTCAATTTAAGTTGTGGCACGAGAGCTATTAACAGCTCTCGCCTCCGTTCCTTATCCAACTGGGTGTAGGTCTAGCTGACCTCCGCCGGTAGCATCACTACAAACCGAGCATGCACTAGTCCCTAAAGAAACCCCCAACGCTCGCAAGCTAACTGAGCAGAATGCCACCGCCCGTTACTCTTAGGCCAAGTATAGGTCGGTAAATATATATCACAACCTATCTCTCTAAACATTTCAATCACACGCCACTATCATCATTCATGCTCATATTTAGAAGTCAGCTAAGTAAGCCCAAAGGACTTACCTGATATAAAGCTCGACTCTTTGTAAACCAACTCGCTCTGTAAACTGTAGCAACTCAGTTGCCTGCCAAAGGAGATAAGTGCATTAGCACACTCCCACGTAATTAGAAGTCTAAGACTTCTAAGATAGAGATCGTAATAGGACATAACCAATTACAGTACTAATTTATGGTAAAATGACTATTTTACCCTTGGTCTCGAAACTCCCAGAATTTCCAAAACTCAAGTCTAAACTTCTATTTGAGACTATAAAGTCATATTCTAAGTCCTAAAGTTTAGTTTGGTTACAAACTGTCACTTTTCTTATTTACTATTTTCCGAAAGATCGTAAAGGTCCAACTTCGGTTTCAAATATAAAATTCGTAAAAGCTTATAAAAATTCTGAAACAATTCTCTAGATCATCTATGATGTTCCCTCTACCGTTAGGAGCAAGAATTTCTCAAAACTGTTCATCCATCATTTTTATAAAAATTTCCAAAGTTGGTTACAACACTTGAAGTTTCCTATACTTAGCAAAAATCTGAGTACACTTTGAAAAATCATAACTCCTAAACCACTCACTGGATTTATCCCAAATTTTGACATGTTCTACCATAAAATCTTACCTATAATATATCCAAAATTCAGCCGGAAAGGATATCAAGAGCTTATTCAAAATCATCTCACAAAACAGCATCACTTGCTGTTTTCCCCCAACACTCAGCACATGTATAAAAACGTCAACTTTGAAACACAATAACTCTCGAACCGTAACTCCGATTCTTCCCAAATTTTAATATGATCTACAACCAGATGTCAACTATATCATATCAAAAATTCAAGCCTAACAGAGATCAAAAGCCTATTCAAAACTATCTCACAAAACAGCATCCCATGCTGTTTTTCTCAACTCAGCACATTTATAAAACTGAACTTTGAAACCCCATATCTCTCAAACCGTAACATGGATTCCTCTAAAATTTTAGTATGATCTACTATACTATATCAACTATAACTTTTCAGAAATTCAAGTCTAACAGAAGTCAATAACCCATCCAAATCTATTCCACAAAACTGCATCCCAAGCATCAGCATAAAAAAAAAACTGCATGAGTAGCCAACTTGAGAAAATCATATCTCCTAAACTATAACTCAGAATAAGCCCAAATTTTAATATGTTCTATCACAATATCCCCTATACGACATATAAAAATTTCAGCCAAAATGGATCAGTGTTTCGTACCTAAACTTGGACCCGAAGTTAGATGTTCATCACTTGACAACGCAGAAAACGCAGCAGCTCACGAGCCATCTTCTAGGGCTGTTATGGAAGAGTCTAGGATACAATTGAGGCTCTCATCAGCACATAAGTAGGGAGTGTAATGTAAAGAAGGGAGGGGACATGCTTACCCGACAAGAGAGACTCGACAAGCTCACTAAGACGGTTTGGAAGAGGACTAAGATGGGTCGGAAACTGTCACTTGGACGCACCAGCGGCTGGGAGATGAGGAGAGATAGAACAGTTGTGAGTTGGTCGATCTATACAAAAAAAAAGGTCGAAGAGGGTCTGAAGACTCATTGCAGAATAGAGGAAGTACCTTCATCTGTTTGTTCTCGCGCAGAAGGTCTCGAGTCAGACGACAAACAAGTCGAGGAGGCATCTAGGGTTGAAGTCGTGTAACCGTCATTGAAGGCTGAAGACGTGAACCATGGCTTGGATCCGGAGGCAGCGACTTGGTTTGGAGTCCGCTACTGCCTTCGTCTGATGATGGAGAGTCGGGAGAGAAGAGAATACTCGACCTGCTGTTAGTGAAGGAGAGAGATGATGATTGATGTGAATCTGGACAGATTACAACGGCTGCAAAAGGGAAGGAAATCACGCAAATCTCGGCTGTTACATTTCTTTGTAACGTTCAGCCATTGAACGTGTAAAGCTACTGGGTTGGCGTGCTCCTGGACTGGGCGTTGGGCTGAGATGTTGTGCCTGCTGCTGGACTGCTGGAAGCTGGCGTGCTGGCTGTTGGAAGCTACTGGGCTGGCTGAGGGCATCAGGCGCTACTGGGCTGCAGCAGCTGGGCTGCAGAGGGCTGAAGCTGGCAAGCTGAAAGGAGATCACGGACTGGGTTGTACAAGGCAAGCAGTGGCCGGCTGGGCTTGTCACAGACTCGTCACAGACTTGTCTGGCCTTGTCACAGACTCGTCACAGACTTGTCTGGCCTTGTCACAGCTTCGTCACAGACATGTCCAGACCTTGTCACAGCTTCGTCACAGACTTGTCCAGACCTTGTCACAACTTCGTCACAGACTTGTCAACGACGAGTCATATTCTAAATTAGGGTTTGGGGCTAAACTTATTATTTTATGTGAAGTCAAGGGATCGGAACTGGTAGGCTACGGAATAGACGGATACGGATCATGTTATAGTTTAGGATTGGTTATAATAATCCTATCATTTTATGTGAAGGTAAGCTACATAAAATGATAAAATTTTATAAAGATCCTATCATTTTATGTGAAGGGAAGCTACATAAAATGATAAATTTTATAATAATGTGTCTAACTAAGTAGACGGATATGGGTCAACTGATCGAGATCGGGTTTGTTACAGAAATAAACGGAATAAAAATTCCGGATATTACAGAGAACTTGCTCGAATCTTCTGACTCTTAGGGCCTTATTTAAGCCTTTAACTTAATCTCGTTTCCCCTCTTTGATGACATGATTCTAAAAAAATCTTCTGAGGTTTCTCACTTATGTGCTACCATAAGGATCCAAACTACATGACTTAGCCGTGCTTCAAAACAATTGACCTTATCTTCTTTACTTCTATGAAATCCCAACATGTGGGAACCGTTCTTCGTATTATATATAAGTTTGCATCATTCTTTCGAGTAGGTGTAGAACCTACTTCATTTCCTTATATAACGTCAAACCGACTGTAGATGTTGTGACCTCAACCTTTCATGTACTTCTTGTACACCTCATATCGACAACAATTTCAAAACTTCGGTCTTCTCTTATTCTTGTTGGTCACCTTATTCATCTCTTGGTATTCCATGAACAACTTCACAACCGTACCAGCATGCTCCGTTGAGAACGCTAGGCGGAATTTCTCGAACCACTATCACTGAAAGATCCACTCATTACTTCACCAAGCACTAACATCCTAAACTCTAAGCTTGCAGCGTTGCTCTAATCTAGGTCCCCCCTTTCATGCCATAACCACCATGCCTCTTCCATGTGAGTTTGAAACATCTATCTCATCTTTTGCCCGCGAAAACATACCCTCCATTTCATTACCACAAACATATCATGCATCCTATTTATGTATTTCCATTTACGTACATCAACTATAGAAAAACCTCACTTCCTCTCGCTCCTCTATCCCCTTAACTTTTATAAAACCTTAACAGTTCTTATCCGTGTCGTTTCCCCTATGTCGATCCCAAGACCTAAGAAAGTCGCACCAGTTCGTTACGATCCCTCTCCACACGGTACGTTACTATCGCTTGCTGAAATCGATAATTTGCTACATGATTAAGACATTTGCACTTCCCTTGATAAAGCTCTTTAAACCACCACGAATAATCCACGTCCTTGTTACCCCTCTTCATGATCCCATAATCTTGTTTACTCATCCCCTCTACACTCATCAATAGCCAACTCGCACTAGTGCGTTCTTAGTTGTCACCGCTTAACTTGTATTTGACCTTCTCCGAATTCAGCGACTTATATTCTACTACACTTATCATTTTACCATTCTCATGAAGGCTACCCTCCTCGGGGTACTTTACCTTAAACTTCGTTAGTTCTTTCCCCGTTCCATGCTTTCTTCCTCTTCCATAGGGTAACTATAGTCTTCTAGGCCTCACACACCGTATAACTCACCTTCATAAGCTTAACCACTCTTCCTTGATGTCTTTCAAGTGCACCTTCCCAAATATTATAGCCTTAGCTAACATCCACCCGCGTTCCTATTGGTTGGTATCTTAAGTCTTTCTATTAAAACTCCTTGTTTCCTCTTTTATCTTCTTAAACCCTTATCTATATGCAATTCCTTCTTCTTGATGTTGCTTTGCCTTCTCACCATAACGAAAAACGGTTGACCCTTTTAAAGACATTCTACTATGTGAACCTTCACCACATGATTCTTCTTGTGGCCTCACATATCCGAAGAAAGTCACCCACTTGGGATCTCGTAAAATAGATGCTTCACCCTCTGATACCTACTTAAGCTTAACTTACGGGTCTCTCAAATCTTTTGTGATTGGTTCATCCACACCTCTCATCTCGACTCCAAAGCCTAGGAGCGTCTAAGGAAAGCTTCACTTCTCGTAGTGGAACACCGCCTTTAACCTTGTTAGAATGCACCCATCTCCTCCTCGATTCGCATCTTTAGTTGTCCACGCGTCTTCTTGAGGAACTTAAGTTCGTTATCTCTATTGGTCTCGTTGTCATTCAATCATGACTTCTTTAGAACCATTTCTACACTTTAATGTTGCTCCCGTTTACTTGTATTGCTTCCATCTTGATTCCTCTTAAGTTGACTCGTGGTGTTGTTTTACTTGGTAGTTCTTCGTTTATGTCATCTCTACTCCCCCTCTTCGACATCCTTTTAAAGGAATCCGAGAAACGCCATGGTATTCGTTAGCACGAAAAACTCAACTCGATACTTGAGCATATTTCTCCTTGTATGAACGTTATCGTACGCCAACAACGTCACCATAAAGGCGATGTTATTATACTATCACCTTTTCTATTAGGTCCCATAACTCCATATGCTACTACTATATATAAAAAGAATACATATACATAACTATATAAATCCTAAGTCCATATCACTACCAATATAACACATCCAATATTTCATCCATAATATAAGGTTCCAAAACATATAACCGTCCACATATATAACTATACACATATATCCAGTTCATCATGCAACATACAATCACAAAGATACACACCAATTCTATCATGCATAACTACAAACCTCATATCCATATCTATCATATCTATATATACATATATATACATATCAAAATGTAATAAGCTAAGTTGTTGAGATCTGTGGAAGGAGTGGTGGTCCATACATTCTACCCCGTCTCATGCATGTGATTTTGAAAATGAAAATTCAGAACCCGTGGGGTTCCGTTTATTCTTTATTCGGCCTTTAGAAGATTGCGAGTGCCATTGTTGTCAACCTAAGGCTCTGATACCACTTTTGTAACATCCCAAATATGCGGGACTCGGGATGCTACGGGTTGGAACCTCACAATGGGTCCCGACCCTTAGCTTGACAACAATTTCACCGGACCTTTCCAACATGGCACAAATAAAGACAAAACCGGAATTCCTTTTAATGCAATGATAAGAAACCCGAAGAAAAACAACAAAAGACTTAAGCCGAGATACAACACAAAAACCAAACGCCAAATACACGGCATACAAAACACAACAATCGAAGGACAAAACACAACTCAACTCCATCCAAAAACCCTTTCTAAAATGTACGGACCCCGGCCGCCCACTCTTCAAGATCTCTCGTCCGTATTCCTAACCTGCAAGGCAATCTACAACAATCGGTATAAAACCGTTAGCTAATATTTGAGGCATTAGAATCAAGGTGAAAGACACAAACACAAGTCAATCATCATAAACACCCAATACACTCCCAAGCACACAAGTCCGGTTTATTATCTTATTATTATTAAGTCATACCCCGTTCTAATTCAACTTAGGTTGTGACACGAGAGTCACCGAAACTCGCCTCGGTCCCTACTTACCGGCATGGAATGGTACTGATGCATCCGACCGTCTACCAGCACGGGATAGTCGCCGAGAACCTCCTAGCTCTCGCGGGAGCCAGGCAAGTTGTCACCGCCCGTTATCATACACTTGGGCCAAAATAATATAAAGGTCGGTAATCCTATTTCCGGTTTAGTTGTTATAAACAATAAAGAATAAACACACATCACCAAACACACATCAATGCTAATACAAGGAATACGAGCTAAGTAAGTCCGAAGACTTACCTCGTCACCATATTCAACTCACAACACTCTCGCTTCCTTAGGGAGGAAGCCCATAACATATTCACAAGAAGATAACCATATCAACAACAACCCACTCACAATAGAAGTCTTAGACTTCTATACAAATGATCTACGCAAGACCAGTTGACTCTCAATTCTAGGACCGCATCCTAGAATCCCTCATGCTCACATCACACACAACAGAAGCTAGAAGTCCTAAGACTTCCAAACCCTCGGATCTCGCAAGAACATAACTCACAACACCACTAGGATAACATGCCTAGTCCAAACAAAATCAACGGAACAACACCATGCTAGGATAAGCATAACCTAGCTCATAATCTCAACAACCATATAACCAGAACCTCAAGTCTCAGATACTCACAAGATCAACCAAACACTCAAAGTCTTACAACAATCGACAATCCTCAAAACTCACCTAAGGTCCAAACCACAACTTGGTATTCACTCTAAGTTATGCTAGATCCAACCTAGCATGATACTAATACTATACATAACTAAATCGAGGTAAGATCATAAGCTCGGGGGAGAGGGTACTCACATGATGTCAAAAGACGGAAGACGATCTAAGGATGTCGAGAATGGATTCGTTGAGCCTTTATCGGGGCGCTTCCGAACCTAAAACTAAAGCTAAACAAATTTAGCTTATACGCTAAATTTGAATGAAAGATTTAACGTATATAAATCTAAGGAAAACTCGCTTTCAAAACCAAGGTTAATACCCACAACAAAATATTTGCCATAAACCGAGATTAATCCATCAAAGCCATAATATGTAGTATATAAAAATATAAGAATATCCCCCTAATTGAAACCCGAGTTTAAAATCGACAAATACATTTTTAGGGCAAAGATGAACAAATTCATAAACTTGGGTCATATTTTGAAAATGTAAATAAAGGCCATAATCTGTAATTTTTCAACAAAGGATATAAATGCAAGATTCCAAAATGTGGGTAAAATATGTAAATATATAAAGTTGGGTACATTCTGTAATTAAACATAAACTAAGGGCCCGATTTAAAATCCTAAAAGGCTTCTCTCTTAAACGATACATCACAGCTGGGGAAGGAGAAAGCAGGTTGCGGCAGAGGAATACAGAGAGTGCCGGCGGCTTCGCCCTCAGCTCCGGTGAGCTCTAGCGGGGAGCATGGACGGCGATGAAGGCAATGGGTGTCCCTCCGGTGGCTTTGACGGCAGTGAGGGCGGCACTGAGGCGGCAGTGGAGGACAAAGAAGAAGGACTTTGTTGAACCCGATGCACAGACGGGGAGAGAAGCCAAGGGAGGCGGCGGACTGCGTTGCTCCAGCGGCGAGGCTGCGGCAACCTGTCGGCCCAATCTCCGGCAGCGGTAGCCCCTTCCTTGCGACAGATAGACGGTGAGCAGGGCGAAAGAGAGGAGGCTGCCTGCGGTTGCTCCGACGGGGTTGAGGCGGCGTTGTGGAGGGGCTCTACTTCCTTCAGCGGTGCAGCTTCTCCCCGGCGTGGTGCAACCTCCCAATCAATCTCCGGACTTGCAACAAAGAGAGAAAAGAATGGGGAGAGAAGAGAGCTGCAGAGGGAGAGAGAGAGGTGAGATAGGCGGCTTGGGTAGTCACCAGGTGAGGGAGAGTGAGGAGTAGGCATGCCAGGCTAGGCGGTAGGCTGCAGACGGAGGGGAATAAGGGGGCGTGCAAGTTGTGGACGGAGAGGAAACGAGGAGTCGGCCGTCCGCCTTTCCTCTGTTGAGCGCATCACGCCAACACAGGTGAAAAAAAACAGAAATAGAAAGAAATGAAGGAAAAAGGAGGAAAAGGATAAAAAAAGAAATAAATAAGTAATAGAGGAGTGTATAAAAAAAATAACTCGATTAAACATTCGGAACGGGATCCTCGAATCGGAAATTTCCGACTAAAATAAAATACGGAAAATACGTATATGTACACCAAAACAATTAAAAAACCCGGAAACATATTTTTATGTCGAGAGATATTTTAAATAATAATAAAAAGAAATCTCGTGTTACGAACGAATCGAAAATAGGGAGAAATAAAAACGGAACGCACCCAAAAGAACGGGACATTACATCCGAAGCTAAGGAAGCTTCACAAGATGCCTGAAGAGGTGCAAAACCTTCACTAAAAGAACCTCCTATGTTTGAGCTAAAACCTCTTCCACAACACTTAAAGGATGCGTTTCTTGGACCAAGCTCAACTTAACCGGTCATAGTTAGTGCTACTTTTAATGATGATGAACTCTACAAGTTGATGCATGAGTTGAAACTACATAAGAAAGCTTTAGGATATACTATGGATGATCTTGTTAGTATTAAGCCTTATTTATGAATGCATAAAATTCTTATGGAAGATAATCATAAACCTTCACGAGAACTTCATATACGGTTAAATCCGATCATGAAAGAGGTTGTGAAGAAGGAAGTGCTTAAGTTACTTGATGCATGTATTATCTTTCCAATATCGGATAGCAAGTGGACGAGTCCCGTTCATGTGGTCTCAAAGAAAGGAGGAATGACCATTGTCACCAACAATAACAACGAGCTACACAAGGACTGTAATGGGATGACGAATGTGCATTGATTACAAGAGATTGAACATAACAACAAGGAATGATCACTTCCCCTTCCTTTCATTGATCAGATGCTTGAAAGATTAGAACAACACTCCCATTTTTTCTACTTAGATGAATACAATGGATTCTTCCAAATCCCTATCCATCCGGATGATCAAGAAAAGACTATATTTACTTGCCCTTGGGGTCCGTTCGCTTACAAAAGAATGCCCTTTGGATTGTGTAACACATCTGCTACATTCCAATGATGCATGATGGCTATATTCTCTAAGTACATTGAAGAGAATATGGAGGTATTTATGGATGATTTTTTGGTATATGGTTCATCCTTTGATAACTATTTGGTTAACCTTTCTCTAGTGCTACAAAGATGGGAGGACACTAATCTAGTCTTAAATTGGGAGAAGTGTCATTTTATGGTTAGTGAAGGAATTGTTTTAGGTCATTTAATCTCAAATCGCGGGATTGAGGTGGATAGAGAGAATATCGAGACTATTGAGAAGCTACCTCTACCTTCATTTGTTAAAGGGGTAAGAAGCTTCCTCGGACACACAGGTTATTATAGAAGGTTCATCAAAGACTTTTCTAAGATTTCTAAACCATTGACTAACCTATAGATGAAAGATGTGGTTTTTGAATTTTCAAAGGAATGTCTAGATGCTTTCTACAAGTTAAAGGAAGCATTGATATCCGCTCCTATCATTCAACCCCCATATTGGACTCTACCGTTCGATATTATGTGCGATGGTAGTGAAGTAGTCGTAGGATCCGTACCTGGACAGAAGAAGGATGAGCTCACTTATGCCATCTACTATGCTAGCAAGACGCTAGATGAGGCTCAACTGAACTACGCTACCACAGAAAAGGAGCTTTTAGCGATGGTCTACGCTTTCGAGAAGTTTAGTTCCTATCTTGTGGGAGCGAAAGTCATTGTCTACACCGACCACACGATAATTCGGTATTTTCTCACTAAGAAAGATGCAAAACCGCGGCTCATTAGATGGATCTCCTTCTACAAGAGTTTGATCTAAAGATCCAGGACAAGAAAGGATCTGAAAACTCGGTAGCAGATCATCTTATCCGGCTACCTCCCATCGCTATAGAGAGGGATGACTTGCCCATATATGACTCATTTCTGGATGAGCAACTGCATTGGATAGAGGATTGTCTTCTCCAGATTTTTGAAGGTAACGAACCTTGGTATGCTAATATTGTTAATTATCTAGTTTGTCGGGAAATACCTCCAAGACTATCCTACACACAAAAGAAAAAATTCTTTAAGGATGTGCGATAGCATGTATTATAGTCTATATTCTGGGACTTGTTTGGACGTTTTATCTTCAATAATCTGCATGTATTGATGTATATGATGTAATTATGTTGTTGTTTCATCTACCTTTACGGGAATCAAGGTCTACACCAAGTTTCGTTGTAATCGTAGGTAAAATGGCACGTTTTGGATTAAAATGGAGCTAAGGAGCAAAAGAGTCATAGGAGCTACATTCTGGAGCTTAAAGAAGAACTCAGGAAGCAAGGAATTAATGAAGAAGATTTACTTTGGACAAGATTTGAGAGATTTCACATTCAGCTGAGATTCACCTCGGTCAACTACAGTACCACCTCGACCGAGGTGATCTTGAGAAGCGTCCCGACCGAGGCGAACACCCTGGCGCCGGCGAGATCATATCTTTTGGCTGAGATCTTTTATTTTTGGAAAGAAGATATCTTATATTTATGGGCTGGATTTCTGGAAGGAAGATCATATATTTGGGTTATCTATTTTAGAGATATAATATATTTTATAGGAAATTATCTTTTTAAGATATTATTATCTTTGGAAGATAATTCTCCTATATAAAGGGTTGGATTTTCCACAATTCAGCGATCCAATCTTTTATCCAATTATCACCCAATTTTCCATCACCGCAAGCTGCGGATTAGAGAGATTTTCTGGAAGTTGAAGAAAGCTTTGAAGATTGAAGGAAAGAAGATTGATAGCTTTGAGATAGCTTTTGAGGGTATTTGTAAGACTTTCTTAGATTCCCTTTGGTTTATTGTCTTGTTTGATTTGTGATTCCAGGAACGCCGATTTGTGAATTATTTTATTTAGTTATTGAAGCCTTGTTCTTAAGGTTTTTGTGTTCAAATATTCATTCCTTTCCCTTATATTCGATTATTGTTTTCATGATGATGAGTGACTAAATTCCTTGTGCGATTCTAGGGTGATTGGCTGAAAGTTGTGGGAAAGACGATGATAGAATGATCTTAACCCTAGTAGGACCCTGAAAGCTCGAGTCTTTAACCTTAACCCTAGATATCTCGCTCAGTCGATGAACATCTCGGCCGGGGTAGAACTTGATTGACCGAGGTGACCTTTTCTGATCCGAAACTGAGAGTTAAGTGTTATAGTTTGCAAAATCCTATTCTTATTACACCTTTTCTGGTTCAATGCAAGCCTAGGATGAGACTTACCCGGTGATTCCTTAGTTTGTTTACCCAAGATCATAAGTGTAGGTAATAAAGGTTTATCCTTTATTAGGTTTTGAGTGTGCCTTCATCCCATCTTTGTGAGTTAGCCTGAGACTTACCCGGTAAATGTTGATTCTATTCCCTTAGGTGGTGTGTTGGTTCGAGATTATATCCCTTTCCTTAGTACCTTGAGACTTACCCGGTGATAGGAGCTTTGGTTTGGGATAGTGAGTAGTGAGACTTACCCGGTAATCTATTCCCACTTTAGAAACTCCTTCCCTTTGCAAAATCTCAGCTTTGTCCTCTTTATCTTGAGATCTTGAGTCGGAACCACAACTAGATGCTTTAATCCCAAGAATTTGCATTTTTCCCTTATTTGACCTTATTATCATCTTTTGATTGCTTTAATCGCTTTTGTGGCTATTAGTTGCATTGACAACCTATACTTGCTTAGTTTCACCTAAGTCCTTGAGATCGACACCCCAGAATTCTTGCTTTTTACTATAATTGATCTGTACACTGCGGGTTCGCATCCTTGTTTTAAGCATATTTCTTGGGATATAAATTTAAAGCTTGCACACACCATTTGGAGCGAACTAGTTTTTGGCGCCGTTGCCGGGGACTTGGTCTAGACCAAGCCGGTTGCGGTTGTCTTTCGGGGCAATTGCCCTAGTTGCTACTAACCACTCTACTTGAGTGCTTTCACAGGTTCTTTCTCTTAGGTTTATGCGAAGAACCCGTGCTGGGAACGAAATCATTCCTTACGATCCCAAACCAGAGAAGACCTACAAACGATGCTTGAAAGAAGGTAAAATGGTCAACCAAGACAATCGCGATCTTGAGGCCGAATTGAAGGAGGTGCTGGAACAATTGCGTGTCAATAAGGAAGAATTGCAGCGAGAAAGAGAGCAAACTCGCACCAGAATTGCAGAGATTAAATCAGATATGGCCGATCTACGAGCCCAGATTCTGTATCGACTAGATCCTCGACCGAGGGAGGACCCCGTCCCAGTTGCCGCGGCCGAGATACATCCACCTCGGATGCCTGTCCGAGATGTTCTTTTTTGCAGGAATTCCACAAACTCTAGGACATAGGATGGACCTAAACCAGCAAGTGAGGCGTCCAGGAGTCAACCTAGGTGATCCAGCGGAGCATGATTATGAACTTCGACTGCAAGTTCTATCCATGATCCGCCAATGCCAGTTTGTAGGTTTAGAGAGAGAGTCTCCACATCAACACTTGCAAAACTGGAAAACAACAATTACAAGCTAAGGCCTTTTTACTTTTCTTTGAAAGACAGGGCGCTTACTTGGTATCAATCTCTTCCACCTGGAAAGATCAACACTTGGGAAGAGATGACGACGGAGTTTCTAACAAAGTTCTTTCCCCCTTCCAAGACCGCTGAAATGAGAGGGAAGATTAATGCATTCATCATGAAGGACAAGGGGAGTTTGTCCAAGTCATGGGAATGATTCAAGGATGTTCTATTGGATTGCCCACATCATGGGATTCCAAAGATCGAATTGCTAGAGATATACTTCAAGGGATTGGATGGAGCTACTCAATTCAATCTTCAACTACTCTCCGCCGGCACATTCATAAACATGCCGATAGACGAAGCTTGGGAGTTCATTGAGAAGCAAGCTTTGCACATGGAGAAGTACTCACATCAAGGAGCCGAGAATGGAGTTAAGAGAGTTAATTTCCAAGAAGCTCCATCAAATGATAATCAACTCATCTCCCTCAAGAACGATGTAAAGCAATTGAAGGAACTTTTGGTTGCTCACATAAAGAAGGAAGAAGGAGGATATCAAGGCTCAAGGAACAACAACAAAGGTTCCCGGAACAACAATTACAACAACAATAGAGGCTCCAACAGCAACAATTGGAGATCTAATCAACAAAATTCGGGTAACCCTTATTCTAATTCCAATTCTAATAATTCTTTCAACCCCTCTTCTTCTTCTTCTACTCCATTGAAGAGCCAGAACCCTGGATCAAGTTCGTCCCAGCCAGAAAAGAAAGATGCAGTGCTGGAGGCCATCTTGATCAAGCTCAATGTTATGGAGACGTCCATGACTTCATTTTCAAATGCACAAAAAGCCTTAGAGCAACAATTCTTTAATAAGGCGAATGAAGCGCCAAGAGATCCAAGGAAGCTCCCAGCAAGGACAGAGAGCAACCCCAAAGGACAGATCATGGCAATAACGACGAGAAGTGGATTGAAAACTGCAGATCCAGTACCTCGGTCGATGCCAGCGCAGATGAAGGACACGTCGGTCCAAGTACAGACGAGGAACACTTCGGTTGAGGTGCCACCCGAGGTGGAGTCCCAGAAAGCGACGGACAAATCTAAAGTTTATGTCCCACCTCATGCATATAAACCACCACTTCCATTCCCTCAGTCAAGGGCCAAAGCACATCTAGACAAACATTTTGGTAAGTTTCTTGACTTGATGAATAAACTACATATTAACATCCCTTTCCTTGATACTATTCTAGGGATGCCCGCCTATGGGAAGTTCTTAAAAGAGATTTTATGAAGGAAGAGGAAACTGGAAGACTTTGGAGAGGTTAAGATGACATCTAAATCCTCGGAGCTCATTCAAATCATGAAGGAGAAGATGCCACCCAAGTTGAGAGATCCCGGCTCATTTTGCATTCGCATTCAAGTTGGGGATGTAACTTGTGAGGCGTTGTGTGATCTAGGAGCCAGCGTGAGCATCATCTTGCTGGAACTATATGTGAAGATCGGACTTGGAGAGCCCAAGCCGGTGAAGATAAGGTTATACATGGCGGACCACTCCATTACCCATCCCGTGGGCATTTTGGAAGACGTTCCGGTTAAGTTAGGTAACTTCTATTTACCTATAGACTTTGTTGTACTTGATATACCCGCAGATTATCCCGTTCCTATCATTCTCAAGAGACCATTGCTAGCAACTTCGGGTTGCAATGTGGATTGTAAGAACGCCAAGTTGAAATTCAACATTGGCGGTGATCTAGTGGAGTTTGCATTGCTTGCTGCAATGAAAGGAGAGCCGCTGGAAGATGACATCTTCAAAATCTATGATGAAGAAGAATCAAGAGAATTGGTGAGCTCTATCCTTATTAATGACCCTCTTGAAAGAGTTATTAGTTTTAACTTAATGGAGGAAGGTATAGATACTTCTTGTGATGCAGATATACGGAGCTTAATAGCATTGGAAGAAGATCCAGGAGCTAAGATTGAAAAACTAATCCAGGAGAGGAGAAATCCCAGTTTCGGTCCCAGTTCCAATACCTCGACCGAGGCACTATCTGGACCAAGCGAGGTGTTCTTATCTGAAGAACATCTCGGTCACCCACTTTGGAACTCGACCGAGGTGGGAAGCGAGATGATGTCAACTGAGACTTCTGAAAGTCCAGGTCTTCGATCCAGGTCTACTCCACTAGAAGGAGGAAGCAAGGATCCCCCTCAGAAAGCACCCCCAGTTGTGGAGCTTAAGCCGCTTCCTAGCCACTTGAGGTATGTTTTCCTTGGACCGGATTCTACTTATCCCGTTATCGTTAGTGCTTCCCTTTCCGAAACTAAATTATCTAAACTGATGCATGTCCTGAGAAAACATCAAAAGGCTTTGGGTTATACTATTGATGATCTTATTGGTATTAAGCCTTCTTTCTGCATGCATAGAATACTAATGGAGGATGATCATAAGACTTCACAGGAACCTCAAAAACGGTTAAATCCGATCATAAAAGAGGTTGTGAAGAAAGAGATTCTTAAATTGTTGGATGCAGGTATCATATTTCCTATCTCGGATAGAAAGTGGGTGAGCCCAGTATATGTAGTTCCGAAGAAAGGAGGGATGACCATTGTGACGAATAAGAACAACGAGTTGATTCCAACTAGGACCGTTACAGGCTGGAGGGTGTGCATCGATTACAGGAAGCTGAATGTGGCCACTCGGAAGGACCATTTTCCACTTCCCTTCATCGATCAAATGCTCGAACGGTTAGCCCAACATTCACATTTTTGCTATTTAGATGGTTATAGTGGCTTCTTTAAGATTCCTATCCATCCGGATGATCAAGAGAAGACCACTTTCACTTGTCCATGGGGGACATTCGCTTATGGGAGGATGCCATTTGGATTATGTAATGCACCCGCTACCTTCCAGCGCTGCATGATGGCTATCTTTTACGAGTATATAGAGGAGATCATGGAGGTATTTATGGATGATTTTTCAGTATATGGTTCCTTTTTTGATGATTGCCTATCTAACCTATCTCTAGTGCTACAAAGATGTGAAAACACTAATCTCGTTTTGAATTGGGAGAAGTATCACTTTATGGTTAATGAAGGAATTGTGCTAGGACACCTCGTTTCCAACCGAGGTATTGAGGTCGATCGAGCTAAGATTGAGACTATTGAGAAACTTCCTCCCCCTTGTTCTGTTAAGGGTGTGCGGAGTTTTCTCGGGCATCCAGGTTTCTATAGGAGGTTCATCAAGGATTTCTCGAAGGTTTCTAAACCACTCACTAAACTCTTGAATAAGGATGTTGTTTTTGAGTTTTTGCACGAATGTCTTGATGCATTTTACAAGATAAAGGAAGCATTGGTTTCCGCTCCCATTATTCAACCTCCGGATTGGACCTTGCCCTTTGAGATCATGTGTGATGCGAGTGATGTGGCCGTAGGAGCGGTGCTTGGACAAAAGAAGGATGGCCGGACCAACGCCATTTACTATGCTAGCAAGACGCTAGATGAAGCTCAACTAAACTAGGCCACCACCGAAAAGGAGCTTTTGGCGGTTGTATATGCTTTTGAGAAATTTCGCTCTTACTTAGTGGGAGCGAAAGTTATTGTTTACACTGACCATGCAGCTATTCGTTACTTGCTTGCTAAGAAGGATACAAAGCCGCGTCTTATTCGATGGATTCTCTTTCTTCAAGAGTTTGATCTAGAGATTCGCGATAAGACGGGATCCGAAAATTCTGTTGCGGATCACCTCAGCCGGCTACCTCCCTCTTCACGAGAGAAGGACGACCCACCCATAGACGATTCATTCCCCGATGAGCATTTGCATTTGCTGGAACGTTTGATAGACTTCTTTATCTCACCCCATGATGAAGGTGAAGTATGGGGTAAGGATACCTTCCAGCATGTTTAGGGATGCCGTACGGTCCAGCTAGAGACCTTAAATTAAGCACTTCTTGAGAGGCAGCCCAAGGTATTGCTTTCTTTTCCCTTTTTCTAGCTTAGTTTTAGATAGTTTGCTTTTGCTTTGCTTTGTTTTGTTTTTGGCATCCTAGACAGAAACCAGGTACTTTCTAAGGAAGGATTACAACTCAGGAGCAACACTGGAAGGACAAAAGTTCGAGAAATTGAGAAGACGGAGTTTGACTGAGACACATCTCGGTTGTTGTTAAAGCGCCTCGACCGAGATGATTCTTGAGCAACCGAGGCGACTAGGTCTGACAATCCAGTCAGTCACCTCGGTCCGGTCGGGACCACCTCGACCGAGGTGATAGTAGAATCGGCAAGGGGTATAAAAGGAGAAAGGATTTCTCTCTCTTCCCTCCTATTTTCCTTCTCGACCGCGGCACTCCTCAACCTCGTTTCTTCGATTTTCGATCGTTTTCCACGGTTTTTGCTCCGATCTCGCAAGGAAAAGCAAGAGGATCAGATTGCAAGTGAGAAAGTGCAAGAAAAATGCCTCGAATCGACCGAATCTGGGGTAAATTGTCGGAAACCCTAACTCCTTCTCTCTTTACTGATTTTGGAAATTTGTTGCTTTGGTTGCCACGTTTTTGTGCTGAAAAGAGTATAAGTACCCCATAGGAAGCAATTGGTAGTGATTTTGGGGGAAAAGAACTGCAAATCAGAGAGTAGAAATCGAACAACGCTTCGCCTTGGTCCAGTCGAACTGTGTCTCGGCCGAGGTGTTCTTTAGGCTGTCAGACCGACCGAGGTGCCTTGTCAGCAGAAACAATGAATTCTCGTTCCGATCTTCAGCTTGTTCTGAGAGATACTCCCAGTGGTTCTTTTCCTTCCCCTTCCTCTAGACCGTCTATCCCGGTTATCCATGAGCATCACCAGGCAGATTTTGACCGTATTTGCGCACGACCTGTCATTGCCCCGTGCTTCTTAGATGTTACAGCCTTCGAGTGCCTCCACGTGGCAGAGGACTTGAAGAAGATGATTTCCATGGTGAAGCTGGAGCGTTTTATGGAGATCAGAGCTCCAGCCTACCTCGAGCCGACCTTGGAGTTTGTGAGTTCTGTTACTCACATGCCTGAGAGGAACAACATCAAGTACCAGTTGCTGAACCGGAACTACATGGTTCCTATGTATTAGTTCAGAGATATTTTTGGCTTCCCGACTCCTACAGTTCCTGACTTTCCTTCTCGAGTAGTGGCTCGACAGTTCTGGGGGCAGATTGCCCATGTGGTGGAGCATGTTGATAGATGGAGACCTAGAGACTCCAGGAAGGGCATTATATTCCACCTAGCTTTCCGTCTAGCCCACCGCATCTTTAGTGAGACCCTTCTGGCGCGTACTGAGACGCCCTAAAAGATCAGACATGGAGAGTTGCTGAGTCTCTTATGTATGGTTATTGGAGGAGTACCTGACTTTGGGGCCATGTTAGCTGAGGATCTGCATCGGACCAAGGGCAAGGGAAAGGGAGACATTTGCTGTCGAGGACTGGTGACTCATATCGCTACAGTTATGGGTCTAGATTTGACTTCTTGTACACTAGTGGCGGCTGCAAAGCCGCTTGGACTACAGGAGATGATCACGAGGAGGATACTGGTTCCTCGTGGCTTTACCACACTGTACGTAGCTATGCCTTGGGAGCAGATGTTCGCTCCAAACGGTGTGTGCAAGCTTTACATTTATATCCCAAGAAATACGCTTAAAACAAGGATGCGAACCCGTAGTGTACGGATCAGTTATAGTAAAAGCAAGAATTCCGGTGTGTCGATCTCAAGGACTTAGGTGAAACAAAGCAAGTATAGGTAGTCAATGCAACTAATAACCACAAAAGCGATTAAAGCAATCAAAGAGATGATAATAAGGTCAATTAAAGGAAATATGAAAATTCTAGGGATTAAAGCATCTAATTGTGGTTCCAACTCAAGATCTCAAGATAAGCGGACAAAGCTGAGATTTTGCAAAGGGAAGATGTTTCTAAAGTGGAATAGATCACCGGGTAAGTCTCACTATTCCCAAACCAAAAGCTCCTATTACCGGGTAAGTCTCAAGGTACTAAGGAAATGAATTATAATCTCAAACCAACATACCAACTAAGGAATAGAATCAACCTTTACCGGGTAAGTCTCAGGCTAACTCACAAAGATGGAATGAAAGCACATTCAAACCCCAATAAAGGATGAACCTTTATTACCTACACTTATGATCTTGGGTAAACAAACAAAGGAATCATCGGGTAAGTCTCATCCTAGGCTTGCATTGAACCAGAAAAGGTGTAATAAGAATAGGATTTGGCAAACTTTAACACTTAACTCTCAGCTTCGGATCAGAAAAGGTCACCTCGGTCAGTCAAGTTCCACCCCGGCCGAGATGTTCATCGACTGAGCAAGGTGTTCTAGGGTTAAGGTTAAAGACTCGAACTTTTAGGGTCCTACTGGAATTAAGATTATTCTATCATTGTTTTTCCCATAACTTTCAGCCAATCACCCTATAATCGTACAAGGAAATTAGCCACTCATCATCATGAAAGCAATAATCAAATATATGGGAAGAGAATGAATATTTGAACACAAAAACCTTAAGAACAAGGCTTCAAAAACTGAATCAAATATCAAACAAATCAGCGTTCCTTGGATCAAAAATCCAACAAGACAATCAAACAAAAGAGAATCTAAGAAAGTCTTACAAATCCCCTCAAAAGCTATAACAAGCTATGAACTTCCTTCCTTCAAACTTCCAAAAATCCTTCCTAACTGCGGCTTCTTCAATCTCCAAGTATACGACGATAGCCGGTTGCTCAATTTGTGGAAAATCCAACCCTTTATATAGAAGAATTATTTTCCAAAGATAATAATATCTTAAAAAGATAATTTCCCAATAAAATATATCTTATATCTAAAATAGATCTCCCAAATATATGATCTTCCTTCCAAAAATCCAGCCCAAAAATATAAGATCTCTCCTTCCAAAAATAAAAGATCTCAGCCAAATAAAATATATCTCGCCGCGTCAGGATATTCGCCTCGGTCGGGGCGCTCCTCTAGATCACCTCGGTCGAGGTGACATTGTAGCTGACCGAGGTGAATCTCAGCTGAAGGTGAAATCTCTCAAATCTGGTCCAAAGTAAATCTTCTTTGTTAATTCCTTGCTTCTTGGGTTCTCCTTTAAGCTCCTTAATGTAGCTCCAATGACTCCTTTGCTCCTTAGCTCCATTTCGATCCAAATTGTGCCATTTTACCTACGATTACAACGAAACTTGGTGTAGACATCGATTCCCATAAAGGTAGATGAAACGAAAATATAATCACATAATATACATTCAAACATTCAGATTACTGAAGATAAAACGTCTAAACAAGTCCCAAAACATAGACTATAATACATGCTATCAGTAGACTGCCCCTCAGGGTATCCAATGGTCAGATCAATTTACAGTTTTCGACCCACAGTATTGGTTTTCCGCTTGGATACCATACATAGAGGATGCTAGAGATGTTGCAGCAGCTCAGGTAGAGGAGGAGTATGATGAGGGCGGTGCTGCCATGGAGACAGGGACAGATACAGCCGGCCCTAGTGTGCCAGTTGTCGATTTAGACGATGAGGCGACAAAGGAGGAGGTTGCTGCAGCACCATTGTTCGCTCCAAACGGTGTGTGCAAGCTTTAAATTTATAACCCAAGATGTATGCTGTTACGCTAAGATTGTGTAGCACAAAAAGCTTTAAATTTATACTCGTTATATTTCTCCTAACTCCTAGCGAACCCGCAGTGTACGGGACGTTTGTAGTAGGGATAGTATTCCGAGGTCGAACACAAAGACTAAGGTGAAATCAAGTCAAACAATGGTCATAGATAGTGTGGATCTAATCTAAGAAAAGGTCAAGGAACAAAGAAATGAAAATCTCGATGTTTTTTATTTGGTTTTTAGATGATCGATCAAGATCACAATTTATGCAAAGTAATAGATCAAACTAACAGTTCAAGCTACCAAAACAAACAAGTAACGCAAACTCAAATATGTGATCAAAGAGAAAAGTGGATTCTAGAGGTCAAGATCTCCGGTTATGGCATTGGACTCAAGGTTCTTAAGGATTCTAAGGACAAATCTGCGGTGTTGGGAAAGGGTGTTTCACTATGGAAGCAATTACCGGGTAGGTCTCTCACTTCACTAGTCCCGCATCAAACTCCTATTACCGGGTAGGTCTCAAGGGGTTAAAGTAGGGAATTCTACACAAACTGGATACTACTTAAAGGGCAACCCTCTCCTTACCGGGTAAGTCTCGGAATAGGTAAATCTCAAGCGACAATCCTAGCACACTTGATCCAATAGCGGCTTATGAGGCTCACTATTATCTAGAATTCATCATCTTAGGTATCTAAGATCGGGAATCATCGGGTAGATCTCTTCCCTCACTTAGGTTGATAGCATTAGGTGACCCTAAGCTAAATTAAGCTTAATAAACACTAGGATTTCAATAACCTAACACCTTAACATACAGATTCATCAATTAAAGATCAACAGAGAAGAAAATCGGGTGGATCTTATATAAATCGGCCGATCTGGCATGATGAACAACCCGATTTTTCCTCCTGGGTTAGATTTCGTGCATACAAATCATCCTAAACTAACATATAAGTCCATCCTATCATCACCCAAGCCATAACCATCAATCCATCACTCCAGAATCACAATAAACTAGCCAATAATATTCATATCAAGATCCAAAATCATCATACAAGCATACATGGTTCTCATAGATGGATGATGAAAGATAAGCAAGTAAAAACAATAAATCTCAGCTGAATCTAAGTTTTAGCAAGACTTACAACCCTTCAAATGATATTCCAAAATGTTCCTAACAATCCTTGCAATAGCTTTCAATCCAAGACTCCAAAAATCACTCAAAATCACTCAAAACCTCACTATCACTCTATGTTTGGTGTTCTTCTTCTTCCTTCAATTTGAGAGAGTTTTCCTCTCCTCCAAGTCTATCCTCCAATGGGTGAGTTGTCAATGAGAGAATGTGGGAGAGGAGAGATGCTCAGCAACAGCTTGCAGGCCCACTTATATTCTCCACCAAGAGCAAGGCCGGATCAAGAGATCGTGGGACACGTGGCTTAAGTTGTCAAAGGCAGAAAAATCGACCCAGGGAGATAAATTGGCCGATTTTCCTGGTTGTTGGTCCGATTTTCTTCAACAGAAGCATGCTATGATCATTTAGCCATGAGTTGCTCCATTGCTTGCACCAATAGTGGTCTTTGTGTCCTTTGTTGCTCCAATTATGCTCCTTCAAAGCTTTGGATGTGTACCACCATGAGGCTTGACCCTCGAATGCATCGTTTAATGTCTAAAAGACCCCCAAAATACCTACAAAACCGATAAAAGGTCGTGTAGACGTCTTTTCTAGAAATATGCATGAATTGAGCGAAAACGTCATGAACCAATGTCAAACCGTGCATGAATAATGGGAAAAACTATCTAATTAAGTGCCTAAACTAACGTCATAAATCACGTTATCAAAAATACCCCATACTTAAGATTTGCTCGTCCCCGAGCAAGATCCAACTATAGACTAAGAGATGACATGATTTATGTATGCAGAAAACAACAAAATCTTTTTGGAATTGTGCTTCTAGCATTGGATCACCTTCATAGTCATGTTCATAGCAATGGACAAGCAATCATGCATGAAATAAATGAAGGCCTGGAAAGACAATTATACTTAACTAGAAGTCATGCTTGAGAGGTGAAAATGAAGAAGTCAAGATGATCATGAGCATGTCCGATCTAGATCACTAAGCCTTACACACATGCAATTAGGTCACAAGGACTTAGGAAAGAAAAAAGCCAAGAAACGTGATGATAAGGTGGGAATTTTCTAAGGCCATGTGGTGCAAATCCGGGAAAGGAACTAAACAACCACAACTTTTACATTTATACTTCATCCACCAAGGTGTATTTTTCTCCTTTTCTAAGTCCTCGGGTTTTTTCTATTTTTCGAGGTGCATCCACACCGGGCACACATACCAAAGCTCGTTAGGACTATCGGTTTATTTGACTTTGGCAAGGCACCAACACCCGATTATGTGAAGTGTGCCGAGTTACTTGTCATTTAAACCAACGTCCCCAAACCTATATTTTTGTCTACACCTTCACATCAAATTCAGCATTTCATTCACAATATTCTTTCATCAACGACTTCACCCCAAACTTGCTTTTCACACGCATCAACACACTAGCATGCTCCTAGTCCCGGATGGGTCAAAAGAGGTAAAAATTTTTTCATCAATTGAGGTGCTCAAACAACATGATCAAGATGAGAAGTAGAGAAAGATGAATTGCCTCAATCACTCCTAAATGATGTGCAAGAACTAGCATGTAATTTCGACTTTCAATACTCAATTCAATCAAGGCAAACATTCATGATCACAATTCAAACATGGGATTCAAGATAAGTACTTCAAGTCCACATATGCATTCATCTATTCAACACATAAGGCCATCCATAGCCAATTCACAAGACAATTTCGTCATAAGGGTCATTCCCAAGCTTAGAAGCACTAAATTTTTTTTTTTAAATTTTTTGATTTTTTGGATTTTTCGAAATGTGTATGTACAATGCAAGACATAATGAAACATGTGACAATATTAAACTATCCTAGATGCCAATCATGCAAGTGATCATGAAAACCTCACCCCATACTTAGAAACACATTGTCCCCAATGTGGAAACTAAATAAAGAAGTGAAAGAGGGTCCTCACAATGTAAAATTGGTGATGCTTTGGTATTTCGGTTCACATCGAATGATGATGGTGGATGATCGATCAAGGATGGTAGAGAGCTCTTGATGTTCATTACGGTGTCGGAACCAGATCCACGTCTGCTCCACCCATGCTTGATTGGAGATCATCACTTTCCTTGACAGAAGGAAAAATCGCCCCAACTGCCCAGGAAAATTGGCCGATCTGGCTGAAGAACAAGCCGATTTTTCTGGGTGATTTCCTCCTCGTCCATGTCCTTGGATCTTGTACCTTCAATAGTTCCATGAGGTTTTCACCTGACCTCCAATATCTCATCACACATGACAATCAACAAGATCTAGCACTCAAAAACACAAAACAAAAACAAAGCACACTAAGAGTAAGATCAATCAAAAGCAAGAAAAACAAAAAGGAAAAATAAGTACCAATGGGTTGCCTCCCATTAAGCGCTTCTTTAAGGTCATTAGCTTGACCAAATTCAGGAGCATTTCACTCAAGGTGAAGTGGAGCTATCACTTCCACCGGGGCTTCCGGGATGTACTTCTTCAAACGGTGCCCATTCACCTTGAAGTCACCACAATGATCTCCTCCTATCTCTACCGCTCCATGAGGAAAGACCTTCTTCACAACATAGGGACCCGTCCATCTTGACTTGAGCTTTCCGGGGAAGAGTCGCAGCCTCGAGTTGAAGAGAAGCACCAAGTCGCCTTCATTCAACTCCTTTGGGAGGAGGCGCTTGTCATGCCAACGCTTGGTCCTCTCCTTGTAAATCCGGGCATTTTCATAAGCATCCAACCGGATCTCCTCAAGGGCGTTCATGTCTAGCAACCACTTCTCACCGGCCTCCTTGAGGTCAAAATTCAACCACCTTATAGCCCAATATGCTCTATGCTCCATCTCTACCGGAAGGTGGCAAGACTTGCCATAAACTAGCTTGTAGGGAGTGGTGCCAATTGGTGTCTTGAAAGCGGTTCTATAAGCCCACAAAGCATCATCGAGCTTCATAGCCCAATCTTTTCTCGTCCTAGAGACCGTCTTCTCAAGTATCCCTTTTATCTCCCGGTTGGAGATCTCCACTTGGCCACTAGTTTGGGGGTGGTAAGGTGTTGCCACCTTATGAGTCACCCCATACTTAGCCAAAAGTGCTCCAAAGTTTCTATTAGTGAAGTGCTTCCCTCCATCACTTATGATCACCCTTGGTGTTCCAAACCTAGGGAAGATGACTCGGTTGAAGAACCGCACCACCACCTTGGCATCATTTGTGGGAGAGGCGATTGCCTCCACCCATCTTGAAACATAGTCTACCGCCAATAGGATGTAGAGGTTGCCACATGAAGAAGGGAATGGTCCCATGAAGTCCACACCCCATACATCAAATATCTCCACCTCTTGTATGTTGTTCAAGGGCATCTCATTTCTCCTTGAGATGTTGCCCGTCCTTTGGCAAGCATCACAAGATACCACAAAGGTTTGTACATCCTTGAACAAACTTGGCCAAAAGAAGCCCGATTGCAACACCTTAGCACATGTCTTGTGTGAGCTAGCATGCCCTCCACATGGCAAGGAATGACAATGGCGGATCACACTCTCCACCTCATCCTCTGGTATGCATCTTCTAAACACTCCATCCGGTCCTCTCTTGAACAAAAGTGGTTCATTCCAATAGTAGTGCCTCACATCCTTGAAGAACTTCTTTCTTTGGGTATATGTCAATCCGGGAGGCACTTCTTCACACACTAGGTAGTTCACAATGTCGGCATACCATGGCTCACTTCCTCTAGACACTTGGAACAAGCACTCCTCCACCATTTGCAATTGCTCATCCCGGAATAAGTCATCAA
The DNA here is from genome assembly GCA_033239125.1 of Fagopyrum homotropicum. Classification (NCBI taxonomy): domain Eukaryota; kingdom Viridiplantae; phylum Streptophyta; class Magnoliopsida; order Caryophyllales; family Polygonaceae; genus Fagopyrum; species Fagopyrum homotropicum. The sequence goes on from BSWB01000004.1 coordinate 28,679,571, forward strand.
TCGGGATGTCATCTCGCTCAAGCTCTAATGGTGGGAGTCTACTAAGGTGATCCACCACTGAATTTTCGGACCCCTTCTTGTCCCGGATCTCCAAATCAAATTCTTGAAGAAGGAGGATCCACCGAATCAATCTAGGCTTGGCATCCTTCTTGGTAAGGAGATAACGGATCGCAGCATGATCCGTATACACTATGACTTTCGCTCCAACAAGATATGAGCGGAACTTTTCAAATGCATATACAACCGCTAGCAACTCTTTCTCGGTTGTGGCATAGTTAAGTTGGGCATCATCTAGCGTCTTGCTAGCATAATAAATGGCATGAGTGCGCCCATCTTTCCTTTGCCCCAAAACAGCCCCAACGGCTACATTGCTTGCATCACACATGATCTCAAATGGTAGGCTCCAATCCGGAGGTTGCATGATAGGTGCGGAGATCAAAGCGTTCTTCAACCTACAAAAAGCCTCAAGGCAATCTTTGGAGAAAACAAACTCAACATCTTTCATTAGTAGGTTAGTAAGAGGCTTAGAAATTTTAGAGAAATCTTGAATAAACCTCCGGTAAAAACCGGCATGCCCTAAAAAGCTCCTTACCCCCTTCACCGAGGTAGGTGATGGCAACTTCTCTATCGTTTCAATCTTGGCCCTATCAACCTCAATGCCATGGTTAGACACCAAGTGTCCTAACACAATACCTTCACTTACCATGAAGTGGCATTTTTCCCAATTCAAGACAAGATTTGTCTCCTCACATCTTTGCAATACTAATGACAAGTTAGCCAAGCAATTATCAAAGGAAGAACCATAAACAGAGAAATCATCCATGAACACTTCCATGATATTTTCAATGTATTCCGAAAAGATAGCCATCATACACCTTTGGAAGGTGGCGGGTGCATTACACAACCCAAATGGCATTCTCCTATATGCAAAAGTTCCCCATGGACATGTAAATGTGGTTTTCTCTTGGTCATCGGGGTGGATAGGGATTTGGAAGAATCCACTATAGCCATCTAAATACACATCCTCCACCCCGTAACCGTCCTAGTCGGGATTAGTTCATTGTTCTCATTGGTCACTACGGTCATCCCACCCTTCTTAGGAACTACATGAACGGGACTAACCCACTTACTATCCGAGATAGGGTAGATAATTCCTGCATCTAGCAACTTAATGATCTCCTTCTTGACTACCTCTTTCATTATAGGGTTCAATCTTCTTTGATGTTCAATAGAGGGTTTATGGTTATCTTCCATCATTATCTTATGCATGCACAAAGAGGGCTTAATGCTAACAAGGTTGTCAATGGTGTATCCTATTGCCTTTCTATGCAGTTTCAATTCATTCAACAATCTATTAAGCTCATCATCATTCAAAGATGCATTCACAATCACCGGATAAGTAGAATTTGAACCAAGGAAAGCATACTTTAAATGAGAAGGAAGAGGTTTAAAATCAAGTTGAGGAGGACCTTTTTCGGTTGGAGACGATCCATACAATGTAGGTTGAGATGATTGCAAAGCCATGGAAGCCTCCTTGGAGTCCCTTGATGATTGCTCACAATCAAGTGGTTGATGCTGAAAAGACTCAGGAAAATCGGCCCAGTCAGAAAAATCGGCCGATTTTCCTGAGGGTAGGTCGATCTGAGTTTCTGTTTTTGCAGAACTGGATGAAACTTCAGCATAAGTCCATAAATCGGCCGATTTGGTCCCTTCAGTCCGATTTCTCTGGCTGATTTTCTCTTCCTTGAGGACTTCAAATCCAACACTTGGTAGCTCGTCTAATGCATTCAAGGCCTTGATTACTTCATTTCTACTCTCCTCAACTCCTTCCTCCATCAAGCTTGAGCTAAGAACCTTCTCAAGTGGATCTTTGAGCAAGATTGAGCTCACAACCTCTCTAGACTCCTCTTCTTCAACTATGTTGAATACATCTTCATCAAGGGTTGGTCCTTTCATCATTGTGGACAGCTTGAACTTGATGTTCTCTTCTCCAATGTTGAAGGAGAGAGTCTCATTCTTGCAATCTACTAGACATCCGGAGGTAGGTAGGAAAGGTCTCCCCAAGATGATAGGAACCGGATAGTCCGCCGGGATGTCCAAAACAACGAAGTCTATGGGCACATAGAACTTCCCTACTTGCACCGGAATGTCTTCCAAGATTCCAACCGGATGAGTGATTGAGCGGTCCGCCATGTAAAGGGTCATCTTGACCGGCTTTGGCTCTCCTAGCCCAACCTTGTTGCAAAGTGCAAGCGGGATGATGCTTACACTTGCCCCAAGATCACATAGGGCGTCATACTTCACTTCTCCTACTCCGATTGGCACACAAAAGGATCCCGGATCTCTTAGCTTAGGAGGCATCTCCTCCTTCATTGTTTGGATCAACTCCGAGGATCTCTTTGTCATCCTTATCTCCCCATACTCCTCCAACTTCCTTTTGTTGGAGAGTATCTCCTTTAAGAACTTGCCATATGCCGGCATACCTAAGATAGCATCCATGAACGGAATGTTAATATGCAATTTAGACATAAGTTCAAGGAATTTACCAAAGTGATTGTCCAAGCGAGCCCTTGCTCGTGATTGTGGGAATGGTAGTGGTGGCTTGTATGGAGGCGGTGCCACATATGTTGGCTCAACATCCTTGCTCTTGCCTCCATCTTCTTGAAATGGCTCTTCTTCATTCACCACTTGCTTCCCTTTAGCATTCTCCTTTGGCAAAGGATCCTTCATGCTTAACTCACTCCTCGTTGTAATAGCAAACACTTGGCCTCTTGGGTTATCTTCGGTTCTTCCGGGAAGCTTTCCCGGATCTCTATGGCTTCACCCGCCTTTTGGAACACTTGTGCTTCTAAAACCTTTTGAGCCTTGGAAATGGAAGTCACCGTGCTCTCAAGTCCACTCAACCTTCCAAGCAATTGCTCAAACATCATTTCGGTTCTATCCTTTGGAGGTTGAGTAAATCCGGGTGGAGGTTCTTGTGAAGCTTTTGGTGGTGGAGTTGTGCTTGTGGAAGCAGGAGGGTTCAAGGCTCCATCCGGGTTAGAATAGGAAAACCCGGGATGGTTGTGGTTAGGCCTGTAATTGTTGAATTGCCGGTTGTTGCTGAAGTTCCTTGGACCTTGATAGTTATTGTAATTGCCCCTTTCCATGTAATTCACATCCTTCTCCTTGGAAGACAAGTTTGCTTGCACTTGCACTTGAGGGGTTGCTTGGTTCTTCAAAGTTGTAGCACACAACTCCCTCAAAGACTTTAGCTCGTTGTTGATGGCGTCAAGCTTGAAATTACTCATGGTGACTTCACTTACCTCATATGCTCCCGCCTTTCTCCATTCACTCTTCCTATGGGAGTATTTCTCAATCACTAGAGCTTGTTTCTCCACAAACTCCCAAGCCTCATCCACATGCTTTTCCATGAAAGTCCCACCGGAAAGAGATTGGAGCTTGAATTGGCTATCTTCATCAAGTCCCTTGAAGTAGATTTCCAACAGCTCAATTTTTGGTATACCATGGTGTGGACAATCTAGGAGAAGATCTTTGAATCTCTCCCAAGACTTGAACAAACTCTCTCTATCCTTCATCACGAAGGCATTGATCTTCCCTCTTAATTCGGTAGTCTTGGAAGGTGGGAAGAACTTAGCCAAAAACTCGGTTGTCATCTCCTCCCAAGTACCAACTCGCCCTTGTGGAATAGATTGATATCAAGCTAAGGCCTTATCCTTAAGAGAGAAGGAGAAAGCCCTAAGCTTATGGTTGTTGCTCTCCAATCTAGGCGGTCTAAGAGTCTCCATCAAAATCTCATAGTTCATCAAGTGTTGATGAGGAGACTCTCCTTCCATCCCTCCAAATTGATTATGTCAGATCATTTGTAGAACTTGAGGGCGGAGCTCGTAGTTGTGGGTTGCGGGATCTCCTAAGTTCACACCCGGACGGTGTGCTCTTTGTGCCGGATCCATACGTCTCCCTAAAGTTTGTGGCTCTTCAATAGCAATGGGTACAACCCTAACATTCGCCGCCGGCTGCGGTTGTGGTGGAGGAGGTGGAGGTTGTTGACGATTAAGCTCTCCTTGTACAAGGGCTTGCCTAATCTCATCAATCTCCCTCCTAGTTGCTTCTTGCCTCTCATTGGCAAGTCTCCTTTCTTCCTCCAAGAGCTCATCTCTTAGCCTTATTTGCTCTAAAGCCTCATCCAATTCAGCTTAGAGATCTCTTCCGGCCATCTCTTTTCCCTTTTTAATGCTCTTGGATCTAGATCTAAGGGTTTTCTCCGGTTCGGGATCGAATGGAGCTAAATCCTTGACACGAGATCTTCGCATACACCTAAAGAGTAAGAGATGTCCTGAAAAGCAAAGACACAAACCAAAGAGAGATCAAAAGCAACAAGAAAGATCTACACTATAAACAATCACAAATAGACTCAATCTAGACCTAGTCCCCGGCAACGGCGCCAAAAACTTGTTACGCTAAGATTGTGTAGCACAAAAAGCTTTAAATTTATACTCGTTATATTTCTCCTAACTCCTAGCGAACCCGCAGTGTACGGGACATTTGTAGTAGGGATAGTATTCCGAGGTCGAACACAAAGACTAAGGTGAAATCAAGTCAAACAATGGTCATAGATAGTGTGGATCTAATCTAAGAAAAGGTCAAGGAACAAAGAAATGAAAATCTCGATGTTTTTGATTTGGTTTTTAGATGATCGATCAAGATCACAATTTATGCAAAGTAATAGATCAAACTAACAGTTCAAGCTACCAAAACAAACAAGTAACGCAAACTCAAATATGTGATCAAAGAGAAAAGTGGATTCTAGAGGTCAAGATCTCCGGTTATGGCATTGGACTCAAGGTTCTTAAGGATTCTAAGGACAAAGCTGCGGTGTTGGGAAAGGGTGTTTCACTATGGAAGCAATTACCGGGTAGGTCTCTCACTTCACTAGTACCACATCAAACTTCTATTACCGGGTAGGTCTCAAGGGGTTAAAGTAGGGAATTCTACACAAACCGGATACTACTTAAAGGGCAACCCTCTCCTTACCGGGTAAGTCTCGGAATAGGGAAATCTCAAGCGACAATCCTAGAACACTCGATCCAATAGCGGCTTATGAGGCTCACTATTACCTAGACTTCATCATCTTAGGTATCTAAGATCGGGAATCAACGGGTAGATCTCTTCCCTCACTTAGGTTGATAGCATTAGGTGACCCTAAGCTAAATTAAGCTTAATAAACACTAGGATTTCAACAACCTAACACCTTAACATACAGATTCATCAATTAAAGATCAACAGAGAAGAAAATCGGGTGGATCTTATATAAATCGGCCGATCTGGCATGATGAACAGCCCGATTTTTCCTCCTGGGTTAGATTTCGTGCATACAAATCATCCTAAACTAACATATAAGTCCATCCTATCATCACCCAAGCCATAACCATCAATCCATCACTCCGGAATCACAATAAACTAGCCAATAATATGCATATCAAGATCCAAAATCATCATACAAGCATACATGGTTCTCATAGATGGATGATGAAAGATAAGCAAGTAAAAATAATAAATCTCAGCTGAATCTAAGTTTTAGCAAGACTTACAACCCTTCAAATGATATTCCAAAACGTTCCTAACAATCCTTGCAATAGCTCTTCAATCCAAGACTCCAAAAATCACTCAAAATCACTCAAAACCTCACTATCACTCTATGTTTGGTGTTCTTCTTCTTCCTTCAATTTGAGAGAGTTTTCCTCTCCTCCAAGTCTATCCTCCAATGGGTGAGCTGTCAATGAGAGAACGTGGGAGAGGAGAGATGCTCAACAACAGCTTGCAGGCCCACTTATATTCTCCACCAAGAGCAAGGCCGGATCAAGAGATCGTGGGACACGTGGCTTAAGCTGTCAAAGGCAGAAAAATCGACCCAGGGAGATAAATCGGCTGATTTTCCTGGTAGTTGGTCCGATTTTCTTCAACAGAAGCATGCTATGATCGTTTAGCCATGAGTTGCTCCATTGATTGCACCAATAGTGGTCTTTGTGTCCTTTGTTGCTCCAATTATGCTCCTTCAAAGCTTTGGATGTGTACCACCATGAGGCTTGACCCTCGAATGCATCGTTTAATGTCTAAAAGACCCCCGAAATACCTACAAAACCGATAAAAGGTCGTGTAGACGTCTTTTCTAGAAATATGCATGAATTGAGCGAAAACGTCATGAACCAATGTCAAACCGTGCATGAATAACGGGAAAAACTATCTAATTAAGTGCCTAAACTAACGTCATAAATCACGTTATCATATGCTAAAAACAAGGATGTGAACCCGCAGTGTACGGGTCAATCGTAGTAAAAAGCAAGAATTCCGGGGTGTCGATCTCAGGGACTTAGGTGAAACCTAAGCAAGTATAAGTAGTCTATGTAATTACTAACCATAAAAGCAATTAAAGCAATCAAAGATGATAAAAAGTTAATTACAAGAATATGCAATTCTAGGGATTAAAGAATCTAGTTGTGGTTCCAACTCAAGTTCTAAAGATAAGCGGACAAAGCTGAGATTTTGCAAAGGGAAGTTGTTACTAAAGTGGAATAGATCACCGGGTAAGTCTCACTACTCACTAATCCCAAACCGTAACTCCTATTACCGGGTAAGTCTCAAGGAATTAAGGAAAAGAACTATAACCTCAAACTAACACTCCAACTAAGGGAATAGAATCAACCTTTACCGGGTAAGTCTCAAGCTAACTCACAAAGATGGAATGAAAGCACACTCAAACCCCAATAAAGTGTAAACCTTTATTACCTACACTTATGATCATGGGTAAACAAACAAAGGAATTACCGGGTAAGTCTCATCCTAAGCTTGCATTGAACTAGGAAAGGTGTAATAAGAATAGGATTTGGCAAACTCTAACACTTAACTCTCATTTTTGGATCAGAATAGTCACCTCGGTCACATGAATTCCACCCCGGCCGAGATGTTCATCGACTGAGCGAGATGTTCTAGGGTTAAGGATAAAGACTCGGGCTTTCAGGGTCCTACTGGAATTTAAGATTATTCTATCATTGTTTTTCCCACAACCTTCAGCCAATCACCCTAGAATCACACAAAGAAATTAGCCAAACATCATCATGAAAGCAATAATCAAATATAAGGGAAGAAGGTGAATAATTGAACACAAAAACCTTAAGAACAAGGCTTCAATAACTGAATCAATTATCAAACAAACAAGCGTTCCTTGGATCACAATCCAATAGGACAATCAACAAGAAGGGAATCTAAGAGAATCTTACAAAACCCTTCACAAAAGCTATAAAAGCTATCAACTTCTAATCTTCCTTCAACCTTCCTAAAATCCTTCCCAACTGCTGGATTGCTCTAAGCATGTATAAACATGTATTTTCCGGTGATGCGCCGAAGATCTGAAATCTCTTGATCCGAAGATCTAAAATCTCTTGATCCAAAGATGGTTGAATTGTAAAAAATCCAACCCTTTATATAGGAGAATTATCTTCCAAAGATAAAATATCTTAAAAAGATAATTTCCTAATAAAATATATCTTATCTCTAAAATAGATCTCCTAAATATATGATCTTCCTTCTAGAAATCCAGTGAAAAAATATAAGATCTTAGCTAAGAATAAAATATATCTCTCCGCATCCAAGGTGTTCGCCTCGGTCGGGACGCTCCTCTGGATCACCTCGGTCGAGATAGTACTATAGCTGACCGAGGTGGCTCTAAACTGAATATGAAATCTCTCAAATCTGGTCCAAAGTAAATCTTTAATCCATTTCCATGCTTCCTCGATTCTTCCTTAAGCTCCTGAATGTAGCTCCAATGACTCCTTCGCTCCTTTTTGATGCAAAACGTGCCATTTTACCTACGATTACAACGAAATTTGGTGTATACCTCGATTCCCGCAAAGGTAGATGAAACGACAATATAATCACATAATATACATTCAAACATGCAGATCATTGAAGATAAAATGTCTAAACAGGTCCCAAAATATAGACTATAATTCATGCTATCAAAATACCCCATACTTAGCCCTTGCTTGTCCCCAAGCAAGTTCCAAATCTTAGATATATGATAGAATGGATTATAAGTCATAAAGATCAATGAAAAGTCTTTCAAAACATTTTTGGTGGTGTGCTCCAATTATAGATCACTCTAAGAGAATGCTTCATGGAATTGAAAATCAAAACATGCTCAAAACATTTTATAAATATAAGAAAGTTGTTCATCTTTGCATAAAATCATAGAATGCACAATAAATCATAATTATTGAAATTAATCATGCATAATCCAGTTTAAACCACCAAGTCAATCAACAAGCTCGAGGTCTCAAGGGCTTTCAAAAGAGGTCAAGAAACGTGTGAGGGTGGGATGTATATAGGGAATGTGGTGCTAGAATCCAGAAAAAGGATCTTTACTTCACTTGCTTTGAATTTCAACATCTTCCACCAATAAGCTTTGCTTATTTTACTTTTTGGGATGCATGGACAGAGGTGCACAATAACCGAAGCCTGGGAGATTAGCAATCATCAATTTCTCGAGATGCCTCAAACCTTTGATGCACATACCATGACCCGTTAGGAATATCGCTTCATCCGACTTTGGCAAGACACAAACACCCGGCTATGTGAATGGTGCCGAGTTACTCATCATCATGATTGACTTCCCCAAACCTATTTGTTTTTTTCTAACTTCCAGCCAACATCTCATCTTTTCTTTCAATTGCTTTTCACTTGTTTGCTTCCAAATTCCCGGATAGGTAAAGGGAGGTAAATATGTATATGAGGGGCTAAGCATGATCAAGAAGAAGAAGAGAAGAGAATGAATTGCCTTAATCATCCCAGGAAGAAAGTGAGAGAACTCATCATGTGGTGTCAACCTTCAAATTCAACATAATTTGGATAAAAACAAAGTATTAAACATGCCACAAATTTCAAACAAAGCATTTAGCAACTTAAACATATTATAAAACCTTTGAAACATATAAAGATTTAAAAACCAATCTGCAAACAAAATCATCACTGAGGTCATATCCAGATAAGAAGCACAAAAATCATTTCGAAAATTGTTCCAGTTAAACCATCTCGGTCGAGATGGTCTCGACTGGACTGAGGTGGTACGGACCGAGGTGGATCTTTAGTAACCCTAGTCGCCTCGGTTGCTCAAGAATCATCTCGGTCGAGGTGCTGTGACAGCAACCGAGATGTGTATCAGTCAAACTCCGTCTTCTCAAATTCTCGAACTTCTGTCCTTCCAGTGTTGCTCCTGGGTTGTATTCCTTCCTTAGATGTCACCTGTTGTCTGTCTAGGACGCCAAAAACAAAGCAAAGCAAAGCAAAAGCAAACTATCTAAAGCTAGACTAGAAAAAGGGAAAAGAAAGCAATACCTTGGGTTGCCTCCCAAGCAGCGCTTGATTTAAGGTCACTAGCTGGACCGTACGGTATCCTTAAACAAGTTAGGAGGTGTCCTCACCCCATACTTCACCTTCATCATGGGGTGAGATAAGAAAGTCTATCAAACGCTCCAACAAGTGTAAGTGCTCATCGGGGAATGAATCGTCTATGGGTGGTTCTTCCTTCTCGCGTGAAGAGGGAGGTAGCCAGCTGAGGTGATCCGCAACGGAATTTTCGGATCCCTTTTTATCGCGGATGTCTAGGTCAAACTCTTGAAGCAAGAGAATCCATCGAATAAGGCGTGCTTGGCATCCTTCTTAGCAAGTAAGTAAGGAATAGTTGCATGGTCGGTGTAGACAACAACTTTCACCCCTACTAAGTAAGAACGAAACTTCTCGAAAGCATATACAACCGCCAATAGCTCCTTTTCGGTGGTGGCGTAGTTACGATGGGCTTCATCTAGCGTCTTGCTAGCGTAGTAAATGGCGGTGGTCCGCCCATCCTTCTTTTGTCCAAGCACCGCTCCTACTGCCACATCACTCGCATCGCACATGATCTCAAAGGGCAAGGTCCAATCCGGAGGCTGGATAATGGGAGGGGAGATCAACGCTTCCTTAATCCTGTAAAATGCATCAAGACACTCCTGCGAAAACTCAAAAACAACATCTTTATTCAAGAGGTTTGTTAGTGGTTTCGAAATCTTTGAGAAGTCCTTGATGAATCTCCTATAGAAACCTGCATGCCCGAGAAAACTCCTCACACCCTTAACAGAACAAGGGGGAGGGAGTTTCTCAATAGTCTAGATCTTAGCGCGATCAACCTCAATACCTCGATTAGAAACGAGGTGTCCTAGCACAATGCCTTCATTAACCATAAAGTGACACTTATCCTAATTCAAAACAAGATTAGTGTCTTCACATCTTTGTAGCACTAGAGAAAGGTTAGATAGGCAATCATCAAAATAGGAACCATATACTGAAAAATCGTCCATAAATACCTCAATGATCTCCTCTATATACTCGGAAAAGATAGCCATCATGCATCGCTGGAAGGTAGCGGGTGCATTGCATAATCCAAACGGCATCCTCCTATAAGCGAATGTCCCTCATGGACAAGTGAAAGTGGTCTTCTCTTGATCATCCGGATGGATAGGAATCTGGTAGAAGCCACTATAGCCATCTAAATAGCAAAAATGTGAATGCTGGGCCAACCGTTCGAGCATTTGATCGATGAAGGGAAGTGGAAAATGATCCTTCCGAGTGGCCATGTTTAGCTTCCTATAATCGATGCACACCCTCCAGCCCGTGACGGTCCTAGTTGGGATTAACTCGTTGTTCTTATTCATCACAACGGTCATCCCTCCTTTCTTCGGAACTACATGCACTGGGCTCACCCACTTGCTGTCCGAGATAGGAAATATGATACCTGCATCCAACAACTTAAGAATTTCTTTCTTCACAACCTCTTTCATGATCGGATTTAACCGTCTTTGAGGTTCCCGTGAAGTCTTATGATCGTCCTCCATTAGTATTCTATGCATGCAGAAAGAAGGCTTAATGTCAATAAGATCATCAATAGTATAACCTAAAGCCTTTTGATGCTTCCTCAGGACATGCATTAGTTTAGATAATTCAGATTCGGAGAGGGAAGCACTAACGATGACGGGATAAGTAGAATCCGGTCCAAGAAAAACATACCTCAAGTGACTTGGGAGTTGTTTAAGCTCCACAACTGGGGGTGCTTTCTGAGGTGGATCTTTGCTTCCTCCTTCCAGTGGAGTAGATCGAAGAACTGGACTTTCAGAAGTCTCAGTTGACATCATCTCGCTTTCGACCTCGGTCGAGGTCTAGAGAGGGTGACCGAGATGTTCTTCAGTCAAGAACACCTTGCTTGGTCCAGAAGGTGCCTCGGTCGAGGTACTACAACTGGAACCAAAACTAGAGATCTTCTTCTCCTGGATTAGCTTTTCAATTTTAGCTCTTGGATCTTCTTCCAGCGCCTTTAAGCTCCGTATATCTGCATCACAAGAAGCATCTATACCTTCTTCCATTAAGCTAAAACTAATAACCTTTTCAAGTGGATCTTTAATAAGGATAGAGCTCACCAATTCTCTTGATTCTTCTTCATCATAGATGTTGAAGATATCATCTCCTAACTGCTCTCCCTTCATTGCCGCAAGTAATGCAAACTCCACTTCATCTCCGCCAATGTTGAATTTTAACTTGGCATTCTTACAATCCAAATTGCAACCCGAAGTTGCTAGAAACGGCTTCCCGAGAATGATAGGAACGGGATAATGTGCGGGAATGTCAAGTACAACAAAGTCTATAGGTAAATAAAAGTTACCTAGCTTAACCGGAACGTCTTCCAAAATGCCCACGGGATGGGTAATGGAGCGGTCCGCCATGTATAACCGTATCTTCACCGGCTTGGGCTCTCCAAGTCCGATCTTCACACATAGCTCCAGCGGAATGATGCTCACACTGGCTCCTAGATCACACAATGCTTCACAAGTGACATCCCCAACTTGAATGGGAATGCAAAACGAGCCGGGATCTCTCAACTTGGGTGGCATCTTCTCCTTCATGATTTGAATGAGCTCCGAGGATTTAGATGTCATCCTTACTTCACCAAAGTCTTTCAACTTCCTCTTCCTTGATAGAATCTCTTTTAAGAACTTCCCATAGGTGGGCATCCCTAGAATAGCATCAAGGAAAGGAATATTAATGTGTAGTTTATTAATCAAGTCAAGGAACTTACCAAAGTGCTTGTCTAGATGTGCTCTGGCCCTGGACTGGGGGAATGGAAGTGGTGGTTTATATGCAGGAGGTGGAACATAAACTTCATATTTCTCTTCCGCTTTCTGTGGCTCCACCTCGGTGGGCACCTCGGCCGAAGTGTTCTTCGACTGTGCCTGGACCGAGGTGGTCTTCGTCTGTACTGGCATCGACCGAGGCACTGGATCTGCATTCTTCAGTCCACTTCTCGTCGTTATTGCCATGATCTGTCCCTTAGGGTTGCTTTCTGTCCTTGTTGGAAGCTTCCTTGGATCTCTTGGCACTTCATTCGCCTTGTTAAAGAATTGTTGTTCTAAGGCTTTTTGTGCCTTTGAAAATGAAGTCATGGATGTCTCCATAGAGTTGAGCTTGATCAAGATGGCCTCCAGCACCGCATCTTTCTTTTCCGGCTAGGAAGAACTTGATCCTTGCTCCTGGCTCTTCAATGGAGTAGAAGAAGAAGAAGAAGAGAGGAAAGGATTAGAGGAGTCATTCGAATTGGAGTTAGAGTAAGGGTTACCCGAATTTTGGTTGTTTGCCCTCCAATTATTGTTGTTGGATCCTCTATTGTTGTTGTAGTTGTTGTTCCGGGAACCGTTGTTGTTGTTCTGGTACCCATTATTGTTTCTCGAACCTTGATATCCTTCATCTTCTTTCTTTGTTTGAGCAACCAAAAGGTCTTTCAATTGCTTCACATCATTCTTCAAAGAGGTTAGTTGATCATTGTTTGGGTGAGCTTCTTGAAAGTTAACTCTTTTAACTCCACCTTCAGCTCCTTGGTGGGAGTACTTCTCCATGTGCAAAGCTTGTTTTTCTATGAACTCCCAAGCTTCGTCAACCGGCATGTCCATGATTGTGCCGGTGGATAGCAGTTGAAGGTTGAACTGGGTGCTTCCATCCAGTCCCTTGAAGTATATCTCCAAAAACTCTATCTTTGGAATCCCATGATGTGGGCAATCCAAAAGGATGTCTTTAAATCTCTCCCATGACTTGGACAGGCTCTCCTTGTCCTTCATGATGAATGCATTAATCTTCCCTCTCATTTCAGCGGTTTTAGAGGGGGGAAAGAATTTAGTCAAGAACTCCGTAGTCATCTCCTCCCAAGTGCTGATTTTTCTGGGAGGAAGAGATTGATACCAAGTAAGCGCCCTGTCTTTCAAAGAGAAATAGAAAGGCCTTAGCTTGTAATTTTTGTTTTCCAGCCTTGAAGGTCGCAAGGTCTCCATCAAGATCTCATAGTTTTGTAGATGTTGATGCGGAGATTCCCTCTCTAGCCCTCCAAACTGGCATTGGCGAATCATGGAAAGAACTTGCGGTCGAAGCTCATAATCATGGTCCGCTGGATCACCTAGGTTGACTCTTGGACGCCTCAGTTGCTGATTGGGGTCCATCCTTTGCCCTAGGGTATGTGGAATACCTGCAAAAAGAGCATCTCGGACTGGCATCCGAGGTGGGAGTATCTCGACCGGGGCAGCTGGAACTGGGTCCTGCCTCGGTCGAGGAGCTGGATATGGGTCTTGCCTCGGTCGAGGATCTGGATTCGGTCGAGGTAGATATTGGTCCCGTAAAGCTACCATATCTGCTTCGATCGCCTCAGTCCTTGCGCGAGTTTCTTTCCTTTCCAGTCGCAGTTCTTCTTTACTGAGGCGTAGTTGTTCCAACGCCTCCTTCAATTCGGCCTCAAGATCGCGATCGTCTTGGTCGGCCATCTTCGCTTCCTTTAAGCTTCTCTTGTATGTCATTTTTGGTTCGGGATCGTAAGGCACGATTTCCTTCCCAGCACGGGTTCTTCGCATAAACCTAAGAAAAAGAACCTGCGAAAGTCACTCAAGTAGAGTGGTTAGTAGAAACAGAGGAAAGCGCCCCGAAAGATCACCGCAACCGGCTCGGTCTAGACCAAGTCCCCGGCAACGGCGCCAAAAACTTGTTCGATCCAAACGGTGTGTACAAGCTTTAAATTTATAACCCAAGATGTATGCTAAAAACAAGGATGCGAACCCGCAGTGTACGGGTCAATCATAGTAAAAAGCAAGAATTCCGGGGTGTCGATCTCAGGGACTTAGGTGAAACCTAAGCAAGTATAGATAGTCTATGTAATTACTAACCACAAAAGCAATTAAAGCAATCAAAGATGATAAAAAGTTAATTAAAGGAATTTGCAATTCTAGGGATTAAAGCATCTAGTTGTTGTTCCAACTCAAGATCTAAAGATAAGCGGACAAAGTTGAGATTTTGCGAAGGGAAGGTGTTACTAAAGTGGAATAGATCACCGGGTAAGTCTCACTACTCACTAATCCCAAACCGTAACTCCTATTACCGGGTAAGTCTCAAGGAATTAAGGAAAAGAACTATAACCTCAAACTAACACTCCAACTAAGGGAATAGAATCAACCTTTACCGGGTAAGTCTCGGGCTAACTCACAAAGATGGAATGAAAGCACACTCAAACCCCAATAAAGGGTAAACCTTTATTACCTACACTTATGATCATGGGTAAACAAACAAAGGAATTACCGGGTAAGTCTCATCCTAAGCTTGCATTGAACCGAGAAAGGTGTAATAAGAATAGGATTTGGCAAACTCTAACACTTAACTCTCAGTTTCGGATCAGAAAAGTCACCTTGGTCAGAAGAATTCCACCCCGGCCGAGATGTTCATCGACTGAGCGAGATGTTCTAGGGTTAAGGATAAAGACTCGAGCTTTCAGGGTCCTACTGGAATTTAAGATTATTCTATCATTGTTTTTCCCACAACCTTCAGCCAATCACCCTAGAATCACACAAAAAAATTAGCCAATCGTCATCATGAAAGCAATAATCAAATATAAGGGAAGAAGGTGAGTAATTGAACACAAAAACCTTAAGAGCAAGGCTTCAATAACTGAATCAATTATCAAACAAACAAGCGTTCCTTGGATCACAATCCAATAGAACAATCAACAAGAAGGGAATCTAAGAGAATCTTACAAAACCCTTCACAAAAGCTATAAAAGCTATCAACTTCCTTCCTTCAATCTTCCTTCAACCTTCCTAAAATCCTTCCCAACTGCTGGATTGCTCTAAGCATGTATAAACATGTATTTTCCGGTGATGCGCCAAAGATCTAAAATTTCTTGATCCGAAGATCTGAAATCTCTTGATCCGAAGATGGTTGAATTGTAGAAAATCCAACCCTTTATATAGGAGAACTATCTTCCAAAGATAAAATATCTTAAAAAGATAATTTCCTAATAAAATATATCTTATCTCTAAAATAGATCTCCTAAATATATGATCTTCCTTCCAGAAATCCAACCCAAAAATATAAGATCTCAGCCATGAATAAAATATATCTCACCGCGTCCAAGGTGTTTGCCTCGGTAGGGACGCTCATCTGGATCACCTCGGTCGAGATGGTACTGTAGCTGACCGAGGTGGCTCTAAATTGAATGTGAAATCTCTCAAATCTTGTCCAAAGTAAATCTTTAATCCATTTCCATGCTTCCTAGATTCTTCCTTAAGCTCCTGAATGTTGCTCCAATGACTCCTTTGCTCCTTTAGTTCCTTTTTTATGCAAAACGTGCCATTTTACCTACGATTACAGCGAAACTTGGTGTAGACCTCGATTTCCACAAAGGTAGATGAAACGACAATATAATCACATAATATACATTCAAACATGCAGATTATTGAAGACAAAACGTATAAACAGGTCCCAAAATATAGACTATAATTCATGCTATCAACCATCTCGTCTTGACAGGCGTAGAGTCCGCAGACAGAGAGATCCCGTAGCTCATTGACGGATTGATAAGCTGACGGACCAGATGATCGACTCTTACGCCGCCTTGTCATTAGAGATGATGGAGCTGAGGGAGAGCTAGCACTACCAGCGTAGGATGATGGAGATCTAGTTCCAGCACACTATGGGTTATCCGTTTGACCCATCTCAGCATCCCTTCATCCCGTATCCACCACCACCACCAGCAGATCAAGACTAGAGCTTGCATGGATTTTCTTTATTATTTATTTTCGCAACTCAGCATGTCCGGTGAGTTCTCTTGTTTTAGACTTATTTTGACCCATTGTAACAATGTGTCCCAAGTATGGGGTATTTATGTGTATTATTTGACATTATGCATGCTTGTATGACTCGGTTCGGATATTTATGATTTTCTTTATGCTCTATGTGCTTATCTGAGATTACATGCATGCATACTTGTTATTTGTTTGAGAAAAACGCCAAAAACTAGTTAAGAAAAAAAATTTATGACCTCGACCGGGATGATAATGGCCAAACGAGGTCAAGTACCTCGGTTGACTTAGAACACCTCGACCGAGGTGGTTTAACTGAGAGATTTTTCGAAACGTCTTGTGCTTCTTTTCTGGATATGACCTTAGTGATGGTTTTGTTTGCAGATTGGTTTTGAAATCTTTATATGTTTGAAAGGTTTTATGATATGTTTAAGTTGCAAAATGCTTTGTTTGAAATTTTGGCATGTTTAATACTTTATTTTTATCCAAACTATGTTGAATTTGAAGGTTGACACCACATGATGAGTTCTCTCACTTTCTTCCTGGGATGATTAAGGCAATTCATTCTCTTCTCTTCTTCTTCTTGATCGTGCTTAGCCCCTCATATATATATATATTTGCCTTCATTTACCTATCCAGGAATTTGGAAGCAAGCAAGTGAAAAGAAAGTGAAAGAAAAGTTGAGATGTTGGCTGGAAGTTTAGAAAGAAACAAATAGGTTTGGGGAAGTCAATCATGATGATGAGTAACTCGGCACCATTCACATAGCCGGGTGTTTGTGTCTTGCCAAAGTCGAATTGCACGATATTCCTAACGGGTCATGGTATGTGCATCAAGGGTTTAAGGCACCTCGAGAAATTGATGATTGCTGATTTCCTAGGCTTCGTTTATTGTGCACCTCTATCCATGCATCCCAAAAAGTAAAAAAAGTAAATAAGCAAAGCTTATTGGTGGAAGATGTTGAAGTTCAAAGGAAGTGAAATGAGATCCTTTTTCCCGGATTCTAGCACCACATTCCCTATATACATCCCACCGTCACACGTTTCTTGACCTCTTTTGAAAGCCCTTGAGACCTCGAGCTTGTTGATTGACTTGGTTGTTTAAACTGGATTATACATGATTACTTTCGATAATTATGATTTATTATGCATTCTATGATTTTATGCAAAGATGAACAACTGTTACGCTCAGGATGTGATACGCAATGGGTTTTAAATTTATATTCTCGTTATATTTATCCTAACTCCTAGCGAACCCGCAGTGTACGGGACGTTTGTAGTAGGGATAGTATTCCGAGGTCGAACACAAAGACTAAGGTGAGATTGATTCGATTTATGATTAAGTCTAGTGAAGATCTAGGTTAAGAAAAGAGAAAGAAATAAAGAAATAGAAAACACAATGTTTTTGGTTGGTTTTTGGGTGATCAATCAAAGATCACTAACATGCAAAATAAACAAATCAACTATGCTAACAAATCAACACAATCAAACAAACTAAATAAGATAAAACGAGATATAGATCAAAGAAAGAAAGGCGGATTCTAGGGGTGTGTAGAATTCCGGTTATGGCATAGGACTCAAGCTATCTAATCATTCCTTGGATTAACTATGATATGTTGAGAGAGAGTGTTTCTAGATTGGGATCAATCACCGGGTAGGTCTCATGGTCCACTAATCCATTCACTAAGGTCTTATCACCGGGTAAGTCTGTAAGAACCCTAGGGACGGAATTCTACACAAACCGGATCGTTACTTAGGAATCTAACTTATCCTTACCGGGTAAGTCTCGAAAGGGTTAGTCCTAAACAACCATCCTAGCATACTTAATCCAATGGCGGCTTATGAGGCTCACCACTACCTATGGTTTGTCATCTTCGGAATCTAAGAGTAAGGATTACCGAGTAAGTCTCTCCTAACACTTAGTTGCTTGACACTAGGTCACCCTAGAGTAGATTTAACTCAACAAACACTTAGGATTTCAACATTCTAGCAATCTAAGCTAGATCCATCAAACAAGGGAGAATCACGGGCTGTTCTACACCTTCCACGGCCGTGGAAAGGCAAGAACAAACCGTGGACTCCAACAGAAACTACGTCCAAGCAAGAGAGTCATCCAAGGGCTAATCTAAGTCCATCCTATCATAGTCCTAGACATAACCATTCCTTCCTCACCCTAGAATCACATCTATTTAGCCTACAACATTCATCATAGCAATCAAAATCATCAAACATAAAATCATGGCTTCCATTTGCAAGATTAAAAAGAGGAAGAGATGAACAAGAGAAGTAAACAAAACCAAGCTAAAAAATGGAATTAGAATGACTCACAACCCTTCTTAAAGAAGGTTCAAATGGTTCATACAAGTCTAGAAATCGATTCCGAAACTCTTCACTACAAAGCTATCAAGTCTATCAATGGTGTGTTCTTCTTCTTTAATGAAGCTCTTCTCCAATGGTAGCTTCCTTCTACCTCCTTCTTCCAAAGAATCTTCTTGTTGAGAGAATATTTTGATTGGATGATAGTGGATAATGGAGAGCTGCTCCAAGATGCCTCTCACAGCCAATGCAGGACCACTTTTATACTACAACTTTGCAAGAGCTGGCCAAGAGATCGTGGCACAGCTGTCACGAAAACCTGGCAAAAGCCACGGGCATTTCCACGGCCGTGGAGTGTTAGTGAACCGTGATTTTGTGTTTCAGCTTTGCCTTTGATCATTAAGCTTCGATTTGGTGCATGGCTTGTGTTGATAAGGTTCCATGAGTCCTCCCTAGCCTTTAGCTTGCGTCCTAATGAGTCTGAGGGTGTGTCATCTAGATGAACGATCCTCAAACGTATCGTTTTAGCTCCTAAATCTCCCAAAATACCTACAAAGCAATGCACAAGTCCGTGTAGACGTCTATCTCGACAAAATATGTGAATTGGGTGCAAACGTCGTGAACTAGTGCTAAACCATGCATGAATGAGCAAAAATCTATCTAAATGATTACCTAACTAATTCATAAATCTCGTTATCAACAACTATCTTATATTTATAAAATGTTTTGATCATGTTTTGATTTTAAATGCCATGAAGCATTCTCTTAGAGTGATCTATGAGTAGAGCACACCACCAAAAATGTTTTGAAATACTTTTCATTGATCTTTACGACCTATAATCCATTCTATCTTGTACTTAAGATTTGGAACTTGCTTGGGGACAAGCAAGGGACAAGTATGGGGTATTTTGATAGCATGTATTATAGTCTATATTTTGGGACTTGTTTGGACGTTTTATCTTCAATAATCTGCATGTATTGATGTATACTATGTGATTATATTGTTGTTTCATCTACCTTTACGGTCATCAAGGTCAACACTAAGTTTCGTTGTAATCGTAGGTAAAATGGCACGCTTTGGATTAAAATAGAGCTAAGGAGAAAAAGAGTCATAGGAGCTACATTCTGAAGCTTAAAGAAGAAATTAGGAAGCAAGGAATTAATGAAGAAGATTTACTTTGGACCAGATTTGAGAGATTTCACATTCAGCTGACATTCACCTCGGTCAGCTACAGTACCACCTCGACCGAGGTGATCTTGAGAAGCATCCCGACCGAGGCGAACATCGTAGCGCCGGCGAGATCAAATCTTTTGGTTGAGATCTTTTATTTTTTGAAAGAAGATATCTTATATTTTTGGGCTGGATTTCTGGAAGGAAGATCATATATTTGGGAGATCTATTTTAAAGATATAATATATTTTATAGAAAATTATCTTTTTAAGATATTATTATCTTTGGAAGATAATTCTCCTATATAAAGTGTTTGATTTTCCACAATTCAGCGATCCAATCTTTTATCCAATTATCACCCAATTTTCCATCACCGCAAGCTGCGAATTAGAGAGATTTTCTGGAAGTTGAAGGAAGCTTTGAAGATTGAAGGAAGGAAGATTGATAGCTTTGAGATAGCTTTTGAGGGGATTTCAGGATTTGTAAGACTTTCTTAGATTCCCTTTGGTTTATTGTTTTGTTTGATTTGTGATTCCAAGAACGCTGATTTGTGAACTATTTGATACAGTTATTGAAGCCTTGTTCTTAAGGTTTTTGTGTTCAAATATTCATTCCTTTCCCTTATATTCGATTATTGCTTTCATGATGATGAGTGGCTAAATTCCTTGTGCAATTCTAGGGTGATTGGCTGAAAGTTGTGGGAAAGACGATGATAGAATGATCTTAACCCTAGTAGGACCCTGAAAGCTCGAGTCTTTAACCTTAACCCTAGATACCTCGCTCAGTCGACGAACATCTCGGCCGGGGTGGAACTTGACTGACCGAGGTAACCTTTTCTGATCCGAAACTGAGAGTTAAGTGTTATAGTTTGCCAAATCCTATTCTTATTACACCTTTCCTGGTTCAATGCAAGCCTAGGATGAGACTTACCCGGTGATTCCTTAATTTGTTTACCCAAGATCATAAGTGTTGGTAATAAAGGTTTATCCTTTATTAGGGTTTGAGTGTGCCTTCATCCCATCTTTGTGAGTTAGCCTGAGACTTACCCGGTAAAGGTTGATTCTATTCCCTTAGGTGGTGTGTTGGTTCGAGATTATAGTTCCTTTCCTTAGTACCTTGAGACTTACCCGGTGATAGGAGCTTTGGTTTGGGATAGTGACTAGTGAGACTTACCCGGTAATCTATTCCCACTTTAGAAACACCTTCCCTTTTGCAAAATCTCAACTTTGTCCGCTTTATCTTGAGATCTAGAGTCGGAACCACAACTAGATGCTTTAATCCCTAGAATTTGCATTTTTCCCTTATTTGACCTTATTATTATCTTTTGATTGCTTTAATCTCTTTTGTGGTTATTAGTTGCATTGACAACCTATACTTGCTTAGTTTCACCTATGTCCCTGAGATCGACACCCCGGAATTCTTGCTTTTTACTATAATTGATACGTACACTGCGGGTTCGCATCCTTCTTTTAAACATATTTCTTGGGATATAAATTTAAAGCTTGCACACACCATTTGGAGCGAACAATATGCGCCATTACTACTAGAATGAACCTCTACTCTTTAAGAGAGGTCTGGATGGGATGCTAAGGAGATGCATTCCGGAAGATGAAGCAGAGAGCGTTATAAAGCATTGCCATTCATTATCTTGTGGTGGACATGCTAGTTCACGCAAGACATGTGCTAAGGTACTTCAATCCGGTTTCTTTTTGCCTAACTTATTCAAAGATGTGCAAAAGTTTGTTGTTTCTTGTGATGCTTGTCAAAGAACAAGAAACATATCTAGGAGGAACGAGATGCCTCTAAACAGCATCCAAGAAGTGGAAATCTTTGACGTATAGGGAGTTGATTTTATGGGACCATTCTCATCATCTTGTGGGAACTTATACATACTCTTGGCGGTAGATTATGTTTCAAAATGGGTGGAAGCCATTGCTTCTCCTACTAATGACGCCACAGTGGTAGTGAAATTCTTTAACAAGACAATTTTTCCAAGATTCGGGACGCCTCAAGTCATCATTAGTGACGGAGGGACACACTTCACCACCCATAAGTTTGAAGCATTTCTATCGAAGTATGGGGTTACTCACAAGGTATCAACTCCTTACCATCCTCAGACTAGTGGACAAGTCGAGAAATCAAATAGAGGGATCAAGGGAATCCTAGAAAAAACCATCTCTAGAACGAGGAAGGATTGGTCCATGAAACTGGATGATGCACTTTGGGCATATAGAACGGCATTCAAGACTCCCATAGGTACCACACCTTACAATTTGGTATATACGGAAGTCTTGTCATCTTCCGGTAGAGTTAGAGCACAAAGCATATTGGGCAATCAAGTGGCTGAATTTTGACATGAAAGAACCATGAGAAAAATGGCTTTTAGACATCAATGAGCTAGAGGAAATCCACTTGAATGCCTATGAGAACGCAAGGATTTACAAAGAATGGACCGAGAAGTGGCATGACAAGAACATTATCCCAAAGGAGTTGAAAGAAGGAGACCTTGTCTTTCTCTTCAATTCTAGACTCTGTCTCTTTCTAGGTAAACTCAAATCTAGATGGACATGACCTTACATTGTGAAACATGTTTTTCCCCATGGTGCAGTTGAAGTATGGGGTGAGAATAGCGGAAGCTTTAAGGTGAACGAACATAGGTTGAAGAAATATACGCCGGAAGCTCCGGTTGAGAGGATTGCTCCCCTTCACCTTACGTGATCATGAGGATTGCGATCAAGCTAGCGACCTTAAATCAAGCACTTCTTGGGAGGCAATTAACCCAAGGTAATTCCTAGTTTTTTCTTTCTTAGATAGATATTAGTTGTTTTTTATGTGTTTTGTTTTTGTGCTTTCGATTGCAAGACTTAGGTATTTTCTAACAAGAATGGCCAACTAAGATGCGTTGAGATTGCTTTAAGTTTGGGACTGTGAGACAATAGGGACGTTGAGAAATAGAAAGAGGAAGTAGAAAAAATCTAGACCGAGACTGAAAAATTTCAAACCAAGAGCATTCTTCACACACGCCATTTCAACCAAGATGAGCACAACAGGGAGAAATCTCGGATGAAAATCTTGGTTGGTTTCAGGAATCTCGGCCAAGATTTTTTTGAAATTTCTACAAGGTATAAAAGCTGAAAATGACCTCACCTTCTTCTCCAATCCTACTTTCCTCAGAAAATTTGAGGAAAGCAATGTTTTAGGAAAACATTGCGTTCCCCAACCCTACTTTTCTCAGAAAACATCGCTTTTAAGATTGCTCATTGTATCCTTAGTGAATCCCTTTTTGATAGGACTGAAACTCCTCTGAAAATTATGGCTAATGAGTTATTTATATTGTGGTGTATGGTGACTGGTACCATACCTGACACTGCCACCATGCTTGCCGATAGTTTGGGCAAGATTGCCAACAAGAGCAAAGGAGATATTTGTGTTGATGGGTTGGTTACTCACTCTGCCAAGGTTATAGGGTTAGACTATTCTACTTGTACCTTAGCTGTTGAATCTAAACCCTTAGGTCTCCAGCACTTAATCTCTCGTAGGATTCTGATTCCTCGAGGGCGTGTTGCTCTTTACGTTGCCATGCCTTGGGAGAAGAAGTCTCCTAGAGCGATTCCATGGACTAGTGAGTACACCATTGCTGACTCTAGGAACTAGAGGGAGGTATTTGAGGGTATGCATGGGACATTTGAGGATGATGATAGTGATGTTGATGAGGTTGTTGCTATGGACACTATAACCAATACTACATATCCTAGTATTGTTGTTGAGGGGGTAGATGATGAGCATATTGATGAGGACCCTATCATTAGGGTTGAGGACATGAGGTCTGGACGGTAGGAGGAGCCTGTGAGGATGGCGGGACAACAAGATGGGAGTAGGTACATCTGAGCGCCTGGACATGTTAGCGAGTCTTGAGACCAGGATGGAAGCATTGGAGGTTTCGGTCCGAGCTATATGTGACGACATTCACATCCTTTAGAAGGACAAGATCCGCCATGCACGTATGATGGAGGATATGTACCGGCAGCAGTTTGGGCAGACATTTGATCTTTCCTATTATCCATTTCCTATTCCACCGGACATGTGATCAGCTACTCTTGGACTTATTATTATATGCTTTTGTCGGACATTGTAAGTTCTCTTTCTCTTTTCTTTTATTCACATTAGGGACAATGTGTAATTTAAGTATGGGGTGGATAATGTTTGTAATAACTACTACCTATGATACTTTTGCTTCTATGTCTATGCATCGCATTTTGGATTTCATGTCACACGTTTATTCTTCATGCATTGCATCATGTTTTTGAAAAACCCATAAAAAAGTTTGAAAAAAAGTTTGTGCTTCTAAGATGGATGTGATCCCAATAATGATAAATGTTTGTTGAATATCTATGATGATTTATGTTATATGCGGGATTTGAATACTTTATTTGAAATTCATGGATGATAGTAACTTGTTTTTATCTAAATCATGTTGAAATTTGAAGGTTGAAACCGCACTATAAGTTTTTACACATCTTTTTGGTATGATTAAGGCAATTCGATTTTCTTTCTTTCTTCTTCTTAATCATGCTTAGCACCACATATATATTTGCCTCCATTTACCTATCCGGAAATTAGGAAGCATGTTTAGTAAAAAGTATGTGAAGTTGAAGTTGAAAGTGGAGTTTGTGTTAGAAAATAGGTTTGAGGACGTTATTCATGATAATGAGTAACTCGGCACCATTCACATAGCCGGGTGTTTGTGTCTTGCCAGAGTCTAATTGATTGATAGTCCTAACGAGTCATGGTATATGCATCAGGTTTCAGGCACCTCGTAAAATTGAGGCTACTTGATTTCCAAGGCTTGGGTTTTTGTGCACTTATGTTCATGTTCTCAAGTGAAAAGTAAATAATGAAGTATAAAAAGTAGTGAAAAAGTGCTTGTTTGGTGGATGTTGAAATCTATTTGCATTTGTGAAGTTACTATCCTTTTCCCGGATTTGCGCCACATACCCTAAGTACATCATGCCCCTAACATATTTCTTGGCCTCTATTTGAAAGCCCTTAAGACCATTGTGTAAAACCCGAAAATTTCTATTCTGGTAGTCGGATTGAGTTTTCAAATTTCCGGACGGAATTTAGCATTTTCGAGTTGCTAGCGGATCGAACTTACCATGATGGACCATTATTTCGATAGATGGGACCACAATATCGGTTCAACCGGCACTAATTTCTTCTCTTCATATAAATGGGCTCTAATTAGGATTAATTAGGTTTTAATCCTAAATAAATCTTTAACCAAATCCCTTAAGATCACCCGCAAACCCACCTTCCCTAATTAACGTAACCTCTACGGATTTTGTGGCCTCCAAATCAACATATTCAAAGCAATTACTCTTCACGTCACACCGTTACTTCTTCGTCTCTTCCCTAAAAGCGCACACACGGACGAAGTTCTTTGTCTCTTCCTCACGAATGAATATACAAGACGTACTCCTTCAACTTTCCAACACGCATGACGCACAACTACAACCTTTGAACGCAGAGGATAGACGGACCATTTCGGCCCCAGGCCACAGTCGAGGGAGGGAGACCCTTCCAGCCCCGCAACAGCGCTAACCTCGACACCTTTCCAGCCACCGACGGAAACGGAGGACCCGGTGCCGTCACCGACGGAAACCGCAAGGTAAGTCGGACTTCTTTACCTTTGTCGAATCCCGATCTGCGCAATTTTCTTACTCGGGGTGTATGCACAGACCGTCGCTTGCCAACAAGGGAAGCCGGACTTCTCGCAGCCTCCGTCCCGACATCAAGCCTTACTTGTCCGA
Source organism: Fagopyrum homotropicum (assembly GCA_033239125.1). Classification (NCBI taxonomy): domain Eukaryota; kingdom Viridiplantae; phylum Streptophyta; class Magnoliopsida; order Caryophyllales; family Polygonaceae; genus Fagopyrum; species Fagopyrum homotropicum. The sequence goes on from BSWB01000004.1 coordinate 28,705,054, forward strand.
CCTTAGCTTACTTCTGCTGTTGTCGGTGAGTTTATGTTCCCTGCAGATGTACGCATGAGGTTAGTTGAGAGGTTAGGCGGCTGTTTCTTTTATTAATGTAGCAGGAGGTGGTGAGATTGTATGAGTACAGAGTTAAATTAAATCCAGTAGATAGTTGGGTATTATTAGTTTATTCATTAAGTCTACTTCCTCATGCTTGGGTTTGTATAAATAAAATATAATAGTTTGATATGAAGGATGGGACAAGAGTTGGTGGTGAGTTGTTAGTCTTTCATAGTTAAGAATTTTGAGTATGTTAAGTAAAGGGTAGGATAATAATTAGCAAGGTTAAGTAGTAGTTTGTAGTTAGTGTTGTTTAGGATTAGTGCATTATTGCGACACTTTACGTAGAGTACACTTTAGGCTTTAGATTTAGTTATCCTTTATATATATGTGTCTATGTATATTAGACTATTGTGCGTCTACTTTTTGATAACTCCGGCCATTTTCTAGTCCGACTTATAGTTATCTATAGTCTAAATGGGAGTCGATATTGGAAAGTGCAATACTCTTGTGTTAGCTATTAATTTTTTTATTGTTGGGATATCTTAGGTGTTTAAGTTCGGTTCAAGTACTTCTCGGAAGCTTTTGCTTGTGGTAGATTGGATTGTCTTCTTCGGATCGAGGCGGTTGATATTACACTCTTGTGAAGTCAAGGGATATCGTTGACTGGACTTGACCTAGTTCAGGTAAGTCCTTTGGGCTTACTTAGCTGACTTTTAGATATGAGTGTGGATAATGATGGTGGTGTGTGAATGAGATGTTTATAGTTATATTTTAGTAGTAATTATCTACCGACCTATACTTTGGCCTAAGAGTAATGGGCGGTGGCATTCTGCTCAGTAGCCTGAGGGCGCTGGGGGTTTCTTTAGGGACTAGTCCACACTCGGTTTGTAGTGATGCTACCGGTGGAGGTAAGCTAGACCTACACCAGTTGGATAAGGAACGGAGGCGAGAACTCTTAAGATTCTCGTGCCACAACTTTGAAAACGGAATGAAGTGAATCACCTCAGTTATTAGATAATAAACGGTTTGTGTGCCAGCATGATGATTGTTTTATTTTTCCTAAGTTGTGCTTGTGCCTTTTTTTTATTCTACTTATATTTGGATTGTTAGCTAACGGTTTATCCGTGTTGTAGATTTTTTGAGATAGACAGTTGCAGAGAGATCAAGAACGGATGGTCAGTCGGGTCCACGTATTCATTAGATAGGGACGGGGGAGTCTTCCATACGACATGCATGTTATGTCTCTATATATATGTTTTTGTAAGGCTATTATAGGTGTACATTCATACATTAGAAATAAAATGTTTTGAATTTGTTTTAAATACATTTGTGCCTTGTTGTAAGATCCCAGTAAAGTTGTTGTTAAACTAAGGTCGGGACCCATTGTGAGGTCCTAACCAGTAGCTCCCCGAATTCTAAGAATTTGGGGTGTTACAACTTGGTATCAGAGCTCTGGGTTGGCAACAATGGCACTTAAAATCTTATGAAAGACTGAATTTATAAAATAATTAGAACCCGAAAGGGGTCTAAGATTTTCAAAACGGATTTCTGTTTTTACACACTTGCATAGTCGGGTTGTTGGGTTAGTAGTACGTCGGACCACCATCGTTCTCATTGGATCTCTGCAACTTGGAATGTTATGTGAGTTAGTATATATACTTATATTGATATGTTTTAGTGTAAGATTATATATATGTGTATGTGTAGCATGTTAGTATCCTAAAGGATATCTTATATTTTTTAGTTGTGACATCATGAAGCGATTCTCGCCTCATGATAAAACGGTAGCGGACTTGAAGAGTTTTCAACATGAGATAATGGATTCAGACCTAGGATTGCGTATTATACTCAAATGGGTGTCCTGGTGACCCTATGAATTATCCGAAGAACGGGTGGGCAAAGAAGTAAAGTTGTTAAGATAATTTTCACCACAAGTACAATCTGATGAGAAAGAAATTCCAAGTCAACTCAGATAAAAGGAATAGGAAGTCATACAAGGGACTTGGTCGTGTGAAGCCGAGAGATGAATTAGAAGAATTACGGAAAGGACACCAAGAGATCGGAGTAGAGATAACAATCAGGGAACAAGAATCATATAGAACGGATTATAAACCAAGATTTGCGGAGTAAAGGACGTTACAATCGAGGCGGACGCCGACATATGCAAGCATGGGCATGAGACTACAAAGAAGATAGGGTGTTGACCCAGTTGGGAGAGATTAAAGGGTACAAAGATAGAGAGTGAATTAATGACGAAAAATAAATTTTGTAACCATGGAAGCATATGGAGTCCTTCAAAGATACGAGAATTTTGAAAGAAACTTCGACATAAGAATCAAAGAAACTAGAAGTCTAAAACTGAGACAACGAATTTCCATAAAGGTAGCATGATCAAAACAACACCAATCAAGGGGGAAAATGTGGGAAAGTGAGTTTGGTGGACTAGAGAGTCCACAATAACTTCTCATTCACATAAAGATTTAAGTGACCTACATTAACGGTCATATCAGAGAACCGCAAATAGACGATGAACAAAGTAAGAAGAATCGTGAAGGCACACTTACAAGTTATTGTGGAAGACTTGGTAAACTCAATGACGATCGATGAATGCAATGACTGGACTCAAAAGAGTATAGTGATCTCATAAGAGAACAAGAGAAGTGCAGACTGTGGAAGAAGATAAAGGGGTATTAGCAAAGAAACTGGAGGAGATAGATTTTCACCAAGTGTATCAAACTTCAAACGAGATAGAAGAACAATAAGTCCGTGATCTTATTTGAAGGTCAACTACTGACTAGTTGGTAATAACTGAGATATAACACGTGCGGGTCAACTAGCGGTAACTAGTTGGTAGATAAGAAGGATAACCATAGACTTATGAAAGAATTTTATAGACATCTGGAGGACCCTTCAAGAGATCAACGACGACAAAGGTGAAGCTAAATCGATACAAGTGCTAGTACCCTTAATAGTAACATGGAGTGAGTTCGAGCCAGTAATTCTAATTAAGAACTTAAGAAGAAAGATTAGACGGCCAGTAATGACCCCCTTATGTCATATGAGACCAAGGGAATTGTGTGAGTGTTTTACTACCTATTGGTTAGGAAAAGGGTACATATGATAGTAAGGTTAGATGGATTGTAAAAGAAGAACTAGGGGAGTAAGAAGTATATGATTTTGATAAGGTTCTATGTCAATCAAGATAGAGTGTGCGTAGCATTCCATACAAGATAAACCGCAAGGGGATGGAAGTTAAGGTCATGGGAGTCGTGTAGACTTGCTTACAAGCTATAGTGGAAGACCTAGAAAGGACTATTGATGTCAGATGGACGACACAGTTGGACTCGAGAATTGGAGTTAGCTCACGGAGGAACTGGAAGTTTGTAATGTAGAACGAGATAAAGGAGTATAAATGGATGAACTCGAGTAAGTAGTGCTCACCAAGAAATTCAACGGCAAAAGAGGTATGAGAAAAGTAAGTCCGGGATATTGAGATAAGTCAATTATAGACTGACCAACGTCAACCGAGGACATGCAAGTGTTGTTTGGTATTAACGAGTTATGTACCGTTAAAAAGAGATATTTGTGAATGTGGATTTACGAGGTAGCTTTACCGACGCCTTGGAGGATTTCCTCAAGTAGGCAACGACAACCTTCTTGGATGAATTAAAGGTATAAAGAGAAACGTGTTAAAGGTTACTTCTTGGCTAGTTAAGATCAAACTTCGGTCGAGTCAGGGAGTTTGGATCCGTGTTAGAAGAATTACGAAAGTAAGCGGAAGAAGTTGCTTTTCAATCGTTGTTTAAGTTTCACGAAAGCGAGTAAGGAAAATACTTGGTACTCCATCCGGAGGAGACTGATATGTAATTAGGAGAAAGAGTTTGGGGCCAATCACTTTGGACTCACATAAAATGTCCTTATGATTAATGAGTGACAACAACATTATCAAAGTAGCGCAGCGGAAGCGTGGTGGGTCCTAACCCACAGAGCATGAAGCTCAATAGTATAGAAAAGCGACGTATCGAGTTTAAGATGATGGTAGTTGGTGAAATGCGTTTTGAGGTGAACAAACATGAGATAGGCTATGCGGAGTGACTACAAATTTTGTGAAAGAATTGTACCACCATCAAGGTAGATGGGAAGGTACCTGCATGTAGAGGTTATGGAAAGAGATTGGTATCCTATTATGGATCCCAATGAAGCATGACAACTTCGTCACATGTTGACAGATAAACAGTTTTAGGAATTAATACCTAAAGGCGTAATTGAGAGTGTAGTTCCATTAAAGGGAGAAAATAATTAACGATATTATTAAGGTATTGTGCGTGGTTTGCACTAGAAATCTCAAAGTGTGTAACCACCATTCCGAGTCGAAAGATACATAAGAAAGAGAAGCGACAAGAGTATAGTTGCAACCCAGTAATCGTACTTAAAGAAAGCATAATCTTCGAGTGGAGTACGTGAAATTTGTATCGGAATGGAGCCGAGTGGCGTTTGGTGACATAGGAGTATTCTCGGTCCAGTAAATATGGGGATATAAGAATGCAATGTTGATGGTGTGTTAGCAATTATCGAGTAGTTATGATCAAACGATGGTGATGTGAGATCACCTTGTGTCTAGTGTTGTCATTGCGGACACATTCTATATCACCTAAGGTCTTGGATACTGAGTAAGAAGTTTGAGTTGATGTTCGCTCAAAAGGTGTGTGCGTCAAAGTCTTAAATTTATATCTAGAACTCAAAGCAAAGCGAACCCACAGTGTACGGATCAGCTGTAGTAAGGTAAGAATTCCAGAGTCGAACTCAGGGATTTGGTGAGAATAATTCCGATTTCAGTTATCTAGCAAAAAGTGTGAAAAGCTTTTGTGATCAAATAAGGGGAAAATGATTCCAAGGATTCAAGTATCCGATTTCGGCTTTCGGTTCAAGACACTTCTATAGATATTAGAACAGAGTTTATATTGCCAAGATTAAATGTTCAAAGGTAGGATTCGTACGGTGAAGTTCCGAAACCTATATAACTAATCTAAAGGTTCTCTCTATAAGGGTTGTTGAGGCTGCAATATAGAAAGATCTAAAGACAAGAATTATGTTCAAACTAACTATCTAAAACTCCAGGATATGACTCTCCAAAGTAAAGATTAGAAAGCACACTTAAAATCTTAATAAAGGATGTTGAGTCTCTTTATTACCCAAATCTTGAGATCTTAATCTATTAAATGTAGAATCAGGTTTGAAGTGTCTTCATACATTCAATTAGAGGGTAGAAAGGTTAATCAAGGTTGGGATTTAGGCAAGGATTAGTTTTAATTAAAGATTGGTTCAATTAAAGTTCGTCAGAAGAATAAATCGTGTTGTTCATAAGAAAATCGGTCGATTTTCCTCAAGAACAGCCCGATTTTCCTGTTATCGCAAAACTAAAATCTAAACTCTCAGGGTCCTAATGTTTGAATGAGTTCAATCTATCATCATCTAAGCCTTAATCATCAACTATTCTCCCCAGAATCACAAAGGTTTTAGCCAACCATTTTCAAAATCGAATCAAATTAATTATTGATAGAAATATCGCAAAGAAACCGAATCTTGAATAAAGAATTCCAATAAGCTTCAAATCTGTAAACGATTGTCAAAACAACTCAGTGTATCTCCTAAACAACTCAAATTCGTGCTCAAAAATAGCAAATACTTCAGTGAACAAAGAAATCTCACAATTAGAATCAAGAATAACTTTCCGGCAAAAAGTCCTTCAATCTTCCTCCAAGAATCTTCGAATTCTCTCAAACGTGTAAAGATTTCCCGCTGCGGCCCCTCGTTTTCGTTCGTAGGGTTCTTCTTTATAGTTTCTTGCAAATGGGCTGTTTGGCAAAACTATCTCCTAGCCCAAAATAATTGGGCTTTGTGTCGTCTTTTCATTTGGCCGAAAAACATAAGAAATCGACCCAGTCGATTTACACACAAAACCGTTCGATTTCTATAGGAGAAAATCGTCCGATTTATATGTATATTGGCACGATTTTCTTCAACAGAAAGTGCTCTTCTCTTGGCTCGTCTTCTATGCTTCTCCTTTGCAATTCCTTAGCTCTTTATGAACCCTTTAAGACTTCTTTAGCTTCCTTAACATCCTTAGATGCTCCTTGCTCCGCTTTTGCTTCCAATTCCACTCCATTTACCTATAATTCATCAAAAACTCGTGTAGACCTATATTTCCGACAAATGATTGAATAGAACATAAAAGGCATACAAAATCTCTCTAAATTCAAGGTAAACTGAGACAATCTTCTATAATATGCATGAATATGATGATACATAATTCATGTCATCAAAATACCCCATACTTGCCTCTTGCTTGTCCCTAAGCAAGACTCAAATTTAGAATATAAGATGTCATGGATTATATATGTAAGAAAACTCAAAAACTCTTCTTTTGGTAGTGCTTCTTCTTATTGGATCACCCTCAAAGTGATATTTCAAGGCATAAAAAGGCAAAGCATGTATCAATGATAACTATAAGATGAACTAACTCCCTTTTCTTTCTTGAAAGCACAAATAAAGAACATGATAAAGGTGTAGAGGTAATCAAAGTCAAACAAGTCTAAGCCATTAAGTCTTAAACACATGCATAAAAGTCTCAAGGTCTTCTTAATCAAAGAAAAGGTTCAAGAAACGTATTAAGGGAAGGAATTCTTTTTGGCAATTGTGGTGCTAATCCGGGAAAGAGGAACACATAATACCTTCAAGAATTTTCTTCACCGCACATGCTTCGCATGTAGAAAGCTTTGCTTTCATTATACTTTACTTTTTGAGAGTATGGACAGCGGTGCACAAAAACCGAAGCCTAGGAGATCGGCATTTCTCAATTTCGAGATGCCTCAAACCATTGATGCACATACCATATCCCGTTAGGACTTGTCGTTCAATCGGACTTTGGCAAGACACAAACACCCGGCTATGTGAATGGTGCCGAGTTACTCATCCTCATGTTCAACGTCCCCAAACTTATGAATTTTTGTACTTTCTTTCAATACATTTTCCTTGGCCCTCCCACATCAAACATGCCTTTTTCTATCACTTATCCTAATTCCCGGATGGTAAAAGGAGGGTTACATATTTCATTGAGGGGCTAGCATGATCAAGATATGAGAAAAGAAAAGAAGTGAATTGCCTTAGTCATCCTTATATGATGTAGAAGAACTTGCAATATAGCTTCGACTATTATTTCATTCTCTTATCAAAACAACTAGATCATATAACTTATTCATGTGTTCAAGTAACAAAAGCAAACTCATTCATGCTATAATCAATATCTCAACACAACTAAGCATCTTTTTGCCTATCCATATACACAATTCTCATCATAGAGGTCATTTCCATCATAAGAAGCACAAAAATTTTTGAAAATTCATAGGATTTGAAAAAGATCATGCAAATGCAAGTGTCATAATGGAAAGCAAGTAGTGCAAGAGTTATTACAAGCCAAATTTGTCAAGAGTAGTGGAAAGTACATAAAGTGCTAAAATGAAACATAAGGTATTGTAAGTACCCCCACCCCATACTTGACATCCACATTGTCCCCAATGTGAAAATCAAGCATAGAAAGGAGAAAAATACTTACAATGTAAAAGAAGTGGAAGCTCAATCCTTTGTCGGCGGTGGAGGTGGTGGATAGGGATACATTGGTACGCTAGGATCGTAGAAGTGGCCGAACTGGTGGTAGTACAAGTCTCTCATCTGGCTGTCATAGGATAAGTGCCTAGCGTCTGTCTCTTGTCTGTAGTTCCTGAACTGAGTGTTCAGGGTCTCGTAGTCGGTGTGGAGAGCATGATAGTCGGTGCTAAGGCTCTGGAAGCTAGTGACTAGCTCCCTAAAGTGGCACGGAGGGCGACGCCCTCGTCCCTGTCCTGGAGCACGTGCAAATGAGCGGCGAGGTGGCTGCATGTCATCCTCCGTCTCCTCCTCGCCTCTACTAGTCCTGCTAGGTCCTGCACCACGAGTGTCGGTGTCCATGGCATCCGTAGCATGTCCGCTATGAGTGTGACTCTCAAACTCGAGCATGGTACCCTGTCCTACATCCTCATCCTCCTCCTCGGAGTCACCTGCATCATCATCATAATAAGTAGGAGGAGAGAACTCCTCAAGCATCGACTCGAACGTCTCCTTCCAGTTTCTCTTGTTCTGAATAGTGTATTCGGACTTCCATATGATCTCGGATGGCTTCTTCTTTGGATCCTTGTACCATGGCATGGGCACATGAAGTGTTCCTCTCCCTCGAGGAATCAAGACCTGTCGAACAACCAACCGCTGGGAGCCTAATGGGAGGGCACTCTCAGCTAGAGTGCATCCTGAGAAGTCCAATCCATTGTCTTAGCCACATGAGTGACAAGACCTCCTGCACAAATATCGCCCTTAGCTTTGTTGGCTATCTTTCCTAGATAGTCGGCAAGCATGGTGGCAATGTCGGGGATGGTGGTGGATGTCATGCAGTAGAGAATGAAAAGCTCGTCAGCCTTGAGCTTCTATGGAGTCTCTGTCCGTGCAAATCAGCTCTCGTTGAGAATCCGATGTACTACCTTGAAGGAGAGGTTGTACATGCTAGTCTCCTTGGAATTTCCGGGCCTCCATTTGTCTCCTCCGTATTCACCCACTGAAATAGCCTCCCAAAAGTCACTAGCACGAATACCTCTAGCAAAAGTGCCTGCATCTGAATAAGAGAAGCCAAACAAGTCTCCAAAAGTGTCAATGGACATAGTGTGGTCTTGGCTCATAAGGCGGAAGGTGACCATCCTTTCCCTAGGGTCATGTTCGAATGTGCTAAGGAACTCTAGGGTGATCTCGGTATAAGCATCCTCCCTAATCGTAGCAAACTGGCTCAGTCCAGCCCTGTCAAGCATCATATCAACATCCTCTCGAACAAACAATGAATCTAAGTCATCTAGCACTATGTAGCGAGGAGGGGTGAATGGGCAATCTATGATGCGTTCAAAACGTTTCTTGTGCTTGGATAGGGGAGGGGGAAGCTTAGGTATGTGTTGAGGTGGTGGTGGAGGTGGGGGAGGGGCTTTGGAAGAAGATCCCTTCTTCTTCCCCGTGTTTCTAGTTACCCTCTTAACAAGATCCATTCTGAGTCAAAAAATCGGCCTATTCTTCACAAAAATCGTCCGATTTTTCTGGGCTAGGTCGATTTTTTTGTCGATTTCAACGATTCTCACAATTCTGTAAAGTTCTGTTCAATCTATCACCACACAAAGTCTCCTACAATGATTCCTAAGCAGATTCCTCAATCAATTCCAGCAAACAAACACTTCCTAAGCAAACTTCAATTTGAATTAGAAACTTAGGTTTTTGGAAAGAAAAACCTGAATTCCTTATGGAGGAGTCGATTGCCGTGCTTGTTGTTGCTAGATCCTTGTTCCTTGTTGAAAATGCTTCAGTTTGGAGCCAAGAATCACTCAAAATGATTTAGGAATGAGGATTGTAGGTTGAGGGCGATTTTCGGCGTTCTTGAGAAGGGGAAATCGAGAGTGGTAGGTTGCGGAATGAGGAAGATCGAGCGTTTGAGTCTTTATATAGTGTCGAGAAACTGTGAAGAAAATCGGACGATTTATAGGGGCGATTTAATCGTCGGGGCGATTTTTCTCTGAACTCAAAGAAAATCGGACGATTTATTTCGGCAGGTCGATCTCCAGGTCGATTTATCTTCCTGTTGCCAAAAATCGCCTTGCTCTGCTCTTGAATCGACCGATTTACTTCAGGTAACTCGATTTTTCTCTGAACACATGCAAAATCGGACGATTTATTATGATAGGTCGATCTCCAGGTCGATTTATCTTCCTGTTGCCAAAAATCGCCTTGCTCTTCTCTTGAACCGACCGATTTACTCAGTGTATCTCGATTTCCTTCCTTATTCTTCATGGATCTAGAAGATTTAACTGATTTGTGCTCCCTTCTTCCATGGATCTCTCATTTTGAACCTAAATTCCTGCGATTAATGACACGACAAACCAAGAGTGCATCGAGGAACAAACAAAAACGAAAACAAAGACATAAAACAACTAATCTACTCTAACTAAGTGATGAAAAGAAGGGAAAAAAAAATAAAATAAAAAAAATACTATCATGGGTTGCCTCCCAAGAAGCGCTTGATTTATCGTCTTTAGCTGGACGGTGTAAGGTTTTGCGTTCAATGAAGGAGGATAGGAGCTATCTCCTCAACCGGAGTTTCCGGTATGTATTTCTTCAACCGTTGGCCATTAACTTTGAAACTTCCGCTTTGTTCACCCCATACTTCAACTGCACCATGGGGGAAGATTTGTTTAATTACATAAGGTCCTGTCCAACGGGATTTAAGCTTACCTGGAAATAGACGCAGCCTTGAGTTGAATAGGAGGACTTGGTCTCCCTCCTTCAAGTCTTTTGGAATGATGTGCTTATCATGCCAACGCTTTGTCCGTTCCTTGTAGATCTTTGCGTTCTCATACGCATTTAGCCGGATTTCATCTAGTTCATTGAGGTCTAAGAGCCGCTTCTCTCCGGCTTCTTTCATGTCAAAGTTGAGCCACTTGATAGCCCAATAGGCTTTGTGCTCTAGCTCTACAGGAAGATGACATGATTTACCATAGACAAGGTTATAGGGAGTCGTACCTATTGGTGTTTTGAAGGCCGTCCTGTACGCCCATAGTGCGTCGTCAAGCTTCATTGACCAATCTTTTCTTGTTTTAGAGACGGTTTTCTCTAAAATTCCCTTGATCTCTCTATTGGATATTTCGACTTGTCCGCTGGTTTGCGGATGGTAAGGTGTAGCTATCTTATGGGTTACCCCATACTTAGCCAATAGAGTCTCAAAACGACGGGCCGTGAAATGCGTTCCTCCGTCACTAATGATGGTTCGGGGAGTTCCAAACCTTGGGAAGATCGTTCTATTGAAGAACTTCACCACTACCATTGCATCATTAGTAGGAGAAGCGATTGCCTCCACCCATCTTGAGACATAGTCTACGGCAAGAAGTATATATTGGTTGCCGCATGAAGATGGGAAAGGTCCCATAAAATCGATGCCCCATACATCAAAGATCTCTACTTCTTGTATGTTGTTGAGAGGCATCTCATTCCTCCTTGATATATTACCTGTCCTTTGACAAGCATCACAAGCAACAACAAACTTTTGCACATCTTTGAAAAGTGTAGGCCAATAGAAGCCGGAACGAAGTACCTTAGCACAAGTCTTGTGGGAACTAGCATGTCCGCCACATGGTAAAGAATGGCAATGGCGGATGACGCTATCCACTTCATCTTCGGGGATACATCTCCTGTAAATGCCATTGGGACCTCTTTTGAATAGAAAGGGTTCGTTCCAATAGAATTGCCGGACGTCATTAAAGAATTTCTTCTTTTGAGCATACGAAAGTCCGGGTGGAATCTCCTGACAAACAAGGTAATTCACAATGTCAGCAAACCATGGATCATTACCTTGGGAGATGTGTTGAAGACACTCTTCAATCTCGTGCAGCTGCTCGTCAGGGAATGAGTCGTCTATAGGAAGTTCATCCGTCTCGCCGGTGAGTTGCGGTAGACGACTAAGATGATCGGCAACGGAGTTCTCCGATCCTTTCTTATCACGAATCTCTAAATCGAACTCCTGTAAGAGTAAGATCCATCTTAGAAGCCTTGGCTTTGCATCCTTCTTCGTGAATAAGTATCGAATTGCGGAGTGGTCCGTGTAAACTATCACCTTCACACCTACAATATAGGAACGAAATTTCTCAAAAGCGTATACTACGGCTAAAAGTTCCTTCTCTGTAGTTGCATAATTATATTGAGCCTCATCTAGTGTTTTGCTAGCGTAGTAGATGGCATGAGTGCGACCATCTTTCTTCTGTCCAAGAACGGCTCCTATAGCGACGTCGCTTGCGTCGCACATGACCTCGAAAGGAAGAGTCCAATCGGGTGGTTGAATGATTGGTGCTGAAATCAAAGCTTCTTTGATCCTGCAAAAAGCATCTAAACAATCCTTCGAAAATTCGAAAGTTGCGTCCTTCATCAAAAGATTAGTCAAGGGTTTTGAAATCTTAGAAAAATCTTTTATGAATCTCCTATAGAAGCCTGCATGTCCTAAGAAACTTCTAATTCCTTTCACTGAAGAAGGGGGAGGTAACTTCTCAATGGTTTCTATTTTTGCTCTATCAACTTCTATTCCCCTTTGTGATACTAAATGACCTAACACAATCCCTTCGGTGACCATGAAATGACACTTTTCCCAATTTAAGACTAAGTTAGTGTCCTCACATCTCTTAAGAACTAGTGAAAGGTTATAGAGACAGTTATCAAAGGAAGAACCATATACCGAAAAATCGTCCATGAAGACTTCCATGATATTCTCTACATATTCGGAGAAGATTGCCATCATACACCTTTGGAAGGTGGCTGGAGCGTTGCATAGGCCGAATGGCATTCTTCTGTAAGCGAACGTACCCCATGGGCACATAAAAGTTGTCTTCTCTTGGTCGTCCGGATGAATTGGAATCTGAAAGAAACTGCTATATCCATCTAGATAACAAAAGTAAGAATGTTGGGCTAACCTTTCCAACATTTGATCGATAAAAGGAAGGGGGAAGTGGTCCTTCCTTGTGGTCACGTTCAGTTTGCGGTAGTCGATGCACATTCGCCACCCTGTAACTGTCCGTGTAGGGATAAGTTTGTTGTTCTTGTTGGCAACAACGGTAATGCCTCCTTTCTTGGGTACTACTTGTACTGGACTCACCCATTTGCTATCGGAAATAGGGAAGATGATACCTGCATCAAGTAGCTTAAGGATTTCTTTCTTCACGACCTCTTTCATTGCCGGGTTTAACCATCTTTGAGGTTGGCGTGAAGGTTTGTAATCCTCTTCCATTAGAATTTTGTGCATACATAGAGAAGGCTTTATTCCTACTAAATCATCAATAGTATAGCCTAATGCCCTTCTATGTTATTTCAAAACATGCATAAGTTTCTCTAATTCAGCATCATTCAAATTCGCATTGACAATGACCGGATATGTGGAATTAGTGCCAAGGAAAGCGTACCTTAAATGCGTGGGGAGTGGTTTCAATTCTAATGATGGAGGTACCTTGATTGATGATGAATCGTGGCCTTCGGATGTTGTGGGAGAGGCCTCTAGAGATGGGGGGTACTGCATCATTAGATTCGAGAGTAGCTGTAGAGACGTTTGGAGATTCCAGAAAATTTCCCTCTGGATCGACCTCCCCTGAAGTAAATCGGTCGAGTTGAGGTTCGATTTTTCTTTCTGTCGAAAAAAATCGGGTTACCTCTTCACAAATCGGACGATTTAGTTTAGTCGGGTCGATTTTTGTTTCTGTTGAGAAAAATCGGATTGCCTTTTCACAAATCGGGCGATTTATTTCAAGCAGGTCGATTTTCTTCACAGTTTCCGGAGATACTTCTAGTTCTTCAATTCTTGTTCCTAGTTCTTCCTCTACATCATTTAATGCCTTCACATCCTCGTTGCAATCATGTTCCACTCCTTCCTCTATGATGCTCATACTAATAACCCTTTGAAGAGGGTCTTTCATCAAGATTGAACTTATTACCTCTCTAGACTCTTCTTCATCAAAAATTTCAAAAGCATCGTCTTTCAAGGCTGGCTCCTTGATTAAGGAAGAGAGTATGAATTCTATCTTTTCTTCGCCAATATGGAATGACAGTTGGCCGTTCTTGCAATCTACCATGCATCCGGATGTTGCAAGGAACGGTCTCCCAAGGATGATGGGAACCGGATAATCTACAGGTATGTCAAGAACGACAAAATCTATTGGGATGTAAAACTTACCGAGCTTTACCGGAATGTCTTCTAATATTCCCACCGGCTTAGTGGTGGAACGATCAGCCATGTAGAGTGTGATCTTCACCGGTCTAGGCTCTCCTAGACCAACTGCCTTGCATAGAGCGAGAGGTATGATACTCACACTCGCTCCAAGATCACAAAGTGCATCATAGGTAGCTTCTCCCAAAGTGATGGGTATGCAAAAAGATCCTGGATCACGGAGCTTGGGTGGCATATTCTCCGTCATAGTCTTGATGAGTTCGGATGACTCCATACTCATCTTGACTTCTCCTATATCTTCCAATTTCCTCTTGTTAGAGAGGATCTCCTTGAGGAATTTCCCGTAAGCCGGCATACCTAAAATTACATCCATAAAAGGTATGTTAATATGTAGCTTACTCATAAGTTCAACAAACTTACCAAAATGTTTATCTAGGCGTGCACGCGCTCTAGATTGAGGAAAAGGTAGAGGTGGTTTGTAAGCGGGAGGAGGAACATAGACTTCTTCCTTCTCTTTTGCCTCTCCTTCTTTTGTGGTGGTATCAACTACTTTAGGTTGAGGATCGGTAGTCGTTTTGCCACTCCTAGTAGTTATTGCCATAACCCTTCCCTTTGGGTTATCTTCCGTCTTTCCGGGAAGCTTCCCTTGATCTCTTGGAACTTCTCCGGCTTTGTTGAATACTTGGTTTTCTAAAGCTTTGTGAGCTTTGTCAACCGAAGTTATATAACTCTCTAGCCCTTGTAGCTTGCCTAGGATCGTCTCTAGCATGGGATCGGGTTTGCTTGATCCGCTTGATTGTCCCTGGCTTGTTAAAGGGGTAGAAGAAGATGGAGGTGTTAGAGCCTTTTCAGCATGAGAGTAAGGGTTACTTGGATTTTGCTGATTTGACCTCCAATTGTTGTTATTTGAGTTCCTATTGTTGTTGTTATTCCAATTGGAGTTTCGGTTGTTATTGTTGTTGTTACTCCAATTGGAATTCCTATTGTCACTCCTTTGATTGTTGTCTCTTCCCATGTAGTTGGCTTCTTGCTCCTTAGTCTTTTGAAGACTTGTTTTGAGTACTTCCCTCAATTCTTTGATGTCATCTTTGAGGGAGAATATTTGTGTTTGAGCAGCTTGGTTCAACTTGGCTCCCGAATCGCCTTGATTCCGGCTATTTGAGTCCACCTTCCGGTGGGAATACTTCTCAATCACTTGGGCTTGCTTCTCAATGAAGTCCCAAGCATCATCCTCTCTCATGTCCATGAATGTGCCACAAGAGAGAGATTTGAAGATTGAATTGTGTCTCCACATCCAATCCTTTGTAGTAGATCTCCAATAATTCCAGCTTGGAAATGCCATGGTGTGGGCAATCCAACAAGAGATCTTGAAACCTTTCCCAAGATTGAAACAAGCTTTCATTAGGTTTCATAGAAAAAGCATTTATTTTACCTCTCAATTCCGCTGTTTTGGATGGCGGAAAGAATTTGGTGAGGAATTCCGAAGACAATTCCTCCCATGTAGCTAGCTTTGCAGTTGGAAGTGTTTGGTACCAAGCTAGAGCCTTGTCCTTCAAAGAAAAGAAGAACGGTTTGATCTTGTAATTGCTTGTAGTAGCCTTCTTCGGCTTCATAGTCTCCATGAGAATCTCAAAATTCTACAAGTGTTGGTGTGGAGATTCAGTACTTGCTCCGCCATATTGACTTTGGCGAACCATGGTGATGACTTGTGGTGAGAAGCTAAACTCTTGGATGTCTTCAGCTCCGAAATCCACACCTAAGCGGCGTGGTTGCTGAATTGGATCCATCCGTTGCCCCAAAGTTCGGGGTCTATCATCGTTATTAACAGCTCTCACGTTCCTAGTTGGGAGGCGAGGAACAACCCTTGGTGTTGGGGTGTTTCGAATAGGACGAAGTAGTGGATCGATCTCCTCAAGTTCCGGCATGTCCGGATCAATCTCTTCATCATCGGATGAGTCATTCCGAATGGATTTAGTTGGTGTCTTGACTTTCTTCTTCTTCCTGGATTCGTTCAACTCCAACTTCATGTCCAACATCATAGCTCTTAGTTCATCAATCTGAAATTGATGACTTATTTCAGCTTCTTTTCGTGCTTTCTCACTCAATTGGAGTTGGCGTTGAGCTTCGTTCAGTTCAGCCTGGTAGTTTCTCTCATCGTTTTCAGCCATTTTCTTCTCCTTCAACTTTCTCCTCAAAGTTCTCTCTAATTCAGGATCGAAAGGAACTAGATCTTTAGTGGATCTAGTCTTTCGCATATACCTAAAGAACCTGCAAAGAACACTCAAGTAGACAAGTCAAATCACAAGAGCAAGAGCTCTCAAGCTAGACAACCGAAAACCGAATTTGGTCTAGACCAAATCCCCGGCAACAGCGCCAAAAACTTGTTCGCTCAAAAGGTGTGTGCGTCAAAGTCTTAAATTTATATCTAGAACTCAAAGCAAAGCGAACCCGCAGTGTACGGATCAGCTGTAGTAAGGTAAGAATTCCAGAGTCGAACTAGGGATTTGGTGAGAATAATTCCGATTTCAGTTATCTAGCAAAAAGTGTGAAAAGCTTTTGTGATCAAATAAGGGGAAAATGATTCCAAGGATTCAAGTATCCGATTTCGGCTTTCGGTTCAAGACACTTCTATAGATATTAGAACAGAGTTTATATTGCCAAGATTAAATGTTCAAAGGTAGGATTCGTACGGTGAAGTTCCGAAACCTATATAACTAATCTAAAGGTTCTCTCTATAAGGGTTGTTGAGGCTGCAATATAGAAAGATCTAAAGACAAGAATTATGTTCAAACTAACTATCTAAAACTCCAGGATATGACTCTCCAAAGTAAAGATTAGAAAGCACACTTAAAATCTTAATAAAGGATGTTGACTCTTTATAACCCAAATCTTGAGATCTTAATCTATTAAATGTAGAATCAGGTTTGAAGTGTCTTCATACATTCAATTAAAGGGTAGAAAGGTTAATCAAGGTTGGGATTTAGGCAAGGATTAGTTTTAATTAAAGATTGGTTCAATTAAAGTTCGTCAGAAGAATAAATCGTACTGTTCATAAGAAAATCGGCCGATTTTCCTCAAGAACAGCCCGATTTTCCTGTTATCGCAAAACTAAAATCTAAACTCTCAGGGTCCTAATGTTTGAATGAGTTCAGTCTATCATCATCTAAGCCTTAATCATCAACTATTCTCCCCAGAATCACAAAGGTTTTAGCCAACCATTTTCAAAATCGAATCAAATTAATTATTGATAGAAATATCACAAAGAAACCGAATCTTGAATAAAGAATTCCAATAAGCTTCAAATCTGTAAACGATTGTCAAAACAACTCAGTGTATCTCCTAAACAACTCAAATTCGTGCTCAAAAACAGCAAATACTTCAGTGAACAAAGAAATCTCACAATTAGAATCAAGAATAACTTTCCGGCAAAAAGTCCTTCAATCTTCCTCCAAGAATCTTCGAATTCTCTCAAACGTGTAAAGATTTCCCGCTACGGCCCCTCGTTTTTGTTCGTAGGGTTCTTCTTTATAGTTTCTTGCAAATGGGCTGTTTGGCAAAACTATCTCCTAGCCCAAAATAATTGGGTTTTGTGTCGTCTTTTCATTTGGCCGAAAAACATAAGAAATCGACCCAGTCGATTTACACACAAAACCGTTCGATTTCTATAGGAGAAAATCGTCCGATTTATATGTATATTGGCACGATTTTCTTCAACAGAAAGTGCTCTTCTCTTGGCTCGTCTTCTATGCTTCTCCTTTGCAATTCCTTAGCTCTTTATGAACCCTTTAAGACTTCTTTAGCTTCCTTAACATCCTTAGATGCTCCTTGCTCCGCTTTTGCTTCCAATTCCACTCCATTTACCTATAATTCATCAAAAACTCGTGTAGACCTCTATTTCCGACAAATGATTGAATAGAACATAAAAGGCATACAAAATCTCTCTAAATGCAAGGTAAACTGAGACAATCTTCTATAATATGCATGAATATGATGATACATAATTCATGTTATCAGTTGAGCTAGAGATCTATAAAATAATATGATAACGTCGATAGAACACAAAGATTGACCACTGGATTTTGATCGTTAAGCTATATCAAGTTTAAGACCAAAAATGAACAGATAATGATTCTTTAATGGAGGAACCATATGACTAAGTCATATTAGAAGACAAGATCAAGTGAGTTGTGATACAACTAGCCTTAAGCACTTAGTAAAGTGCCGGGAAATATATAAGGGGATATCCTAGATCGGATACTCGAAAACTTTTTAGAAGACTGAAAGGAAATGAATTGGAATAAATTACCTCAGGAAGGTCATCAAAGATCTAGAGGTGAGTTATGTAAGGCAGCGTGGTGAGACCTTGCAAGCGGAGTTAAAAGTGACTGATGGACTAGTATTCCTCACCCTATTGAGGAGAGTAACACCATTGTCCACGGATTTAGTGGAGGGAATACCTACTAGACACGAGTTAAGTCCTCAGAATAGAGGATCGGACAGTTGGGCCGAATGATACCAGCGAGATATCCGATAACCACTCTAGAACGTGGTAGTAAGCGCTTGTGATGTAAGTACATGAAAAGATTTTCGGAGTCAGTGGTTTTATGAAAAGTCGACGAGGCTACTTGAGATATTGTAGATAGTATGAGATGTAACCTTTCAGAAACCTATGCAGAGATAGTTATAACCCGAGAGACGGAGGATAACTTTAGGAGTAGCTATCTTGAGTTCCTTGCGGAGTCAACCGCAACCCTGGTACCGACGAGTTAGTATTTGGATGCTGAGGTGTACGACTTAACTAACTATGTGATTACTTCCGTGTTTGAGTGTTTAATCTTGTGTGTTTCAACTCTATGATATTTGAGTGATACATTTATGCCTAGAAAAGTAGAGTTAGGATTCTTTAGAAGGAGATTAGATAGCTTGGTGCTAACTATAGAAATTTATCGGATTGATGTCTTTATTCTAAGTTTCGGGACGAAACTTGTTTTAAGGGGGTACTGATGTAATATCCGGAAATTTTATTTCCGTAATTCCGAGTCGAACCGAATTTCCGACAAGCTTAAATATCCTTACATGATACCTATCATCATAAATAAAAACATTTCACCATTTTATGTGAAATTTTTACACCCATAAATATATCTATCCTCCTAGACTTACTCTTGCAAGATTAATATTAAATGGTCATTTGACAAGTGTGTGACAAGATCAGGACAAGCCCATGAAAAGCCCATGACATTGCCATAACAAGGAAAAGACAAGGCCATGGGCCATCCAAATAAGTCCATGATAGCCGGCCCATCAGCCCTACATGAGCAACTCGGATCCTACCCACAATAGAGAGTGTATCTCCAGTTTCTACGTGTCTCAATTGAGAGAATACATACCAGATCCGAGGTAGGTCAACATTTGCGAGGATTTGTTCATCGAGTCGGACCCTACCGGGGTGGAGCATCTTGTAGATATTCTAGAGCGTAGTACTATACATTCGCGGTCTAAGGATATGATAGCTACGGATCCAGTGATCTAGACGAGGAGCCAATGAGGCCATATGGGAGACAGGATAACATCAGGACGAACTATTCGGAACTCTATGATGAGATAGTTACAACTATAAGACCGACGAGTTAGTTCTCGGATTTGATTGGTGTGATGTTTGTTTTGGTGTTTGATTGCTTGGTTGTTATGTTATGTGTGATTTCTTGATCTTGAGGTTTAATTGATGTGGAATGTGAGAATAGTGTTAAAACATTCTTATGTACGGTCGTTAGACCTTGGTTTTAAAAACAAGGTAACTTGTGTCATTTAAGTTTCGGGACGAAACTTATTTTAAGAGGGGAATGATGTAAAACCCGAAAATTTCTATTCTGGTAGTCGGATTGAGTTTTCAAATTTCCGGACGGAATTTAGCATTTTCGAGTTGCTAGCGGATCGAACTTACCATGATGGACCATTATTTCGATAGATGGGACCACAATATCGGTTCAACCGGCACTAATTTCTTCTCTTCATATAAATGGGCTCTAATTAGGATTAATTAGGTTTTAATCCTAAATAAATCTTTAACCAAATCCCTTAAGATCACCCGCAAACCCACCTTCCCTAATTAACGTAACCTCTACGGATTTTGTGGCCTCCAAATCAACATATTCAAAGCAATTACTCTTCACGTCACACCGTTACTTCTTCGTCTCTTCCCTAAAAGCGCACACACGGACGAAGTTCTTTGTCTCTTCCTCACGAATGAATATACAAGACGTACTCCTTCAACTTTCCAACACGCATGACGCACAACTACAACCTTTGAACGCAGAGGATAGACGGACCATTTCGGCCCCAGGCCACAGTCGAGGGAGGGAGACCCTTCCAGCCCCGCAACAGCGCTAACCTCGACACCTTTCCAGCCACCGACGGAAACGGAGGACCCGGTGCCGTCACCGACGGAAACCGCAAGGTAAGTCGGACTTCTTTACCTTTGTCGAATCCCGATCTGCGCAATTTTCTTACTCGGGGTGTATGCACAGACCGTCGCTTGCCAACAAGGGAAGCCGGACTTCTCGCAGCCTCCGTCCCGACATCAAGCCTTACTTGTCCGACCTTAGCTTACTTCTGCTGTTGTCGGTGAGTTTATGTTCCCTGCAGATGTACGCATGAGGTTAGTTGAGAGGTTAGGCGGCTGTTTCTTTTATTAATGTAGCAGGAGGTGGTGAGATTGTATGAGTACAGAGTTAAATTAAATCCAGTAGATAGTTGGGTATTATTAGTTTATTCATTAAGTCTACTTCCTCATGCTTGGGTTTGTATAAATAAAATATAATAGTTTGATATGAAGGATGGGACAAGAGTTGGTGGTGAGTTGTTAGTCTTTCATAGTTAAGAATTTTGAGTATGTTAAGTAAAGGGTAGGATAATAATTAGCAAGGTTAAGTAGTAGTTTGTAGTTAGTGTTGTTTAGGATTAGTGCATTATTGCGACACTTTACGTAGAGTACACTTTAGGCTTTAGATTTAGTTATCCTTTATATATATGTGTCTATGTATATTAGACTATTGTGCGTCTACTTTTTGATAACTCCGGCCATTTTCTAGTCCGACTTATAGTTATCTATAGTCTAAATGGGAGTCGATATTGGAAAGTGCAATACTCTTGTGTTAGCTATTAATTTTTTTATTGTTGGGATATCTTAGGTGTTTAAGTTCGGTTCAAGTACTTCTCGGAAGCTTTTGCTTGTGGTAGATTGGATTGTCTTCTTCGGATCGAGGCGGTTGATATTACACTCTTGTGAAGTCAAGGGATATCGTTGACTGGACTTGACCTAGTTCAGGTAAGTCCTTTGGGCTTACTTAGCTGACTTTTAGATATGAGTGTGGATAATGATGGTGGTGTGTGAATGAGATGTTTATAGTTATATTTTAGTAGTAATTATCTACCGACCTATACTTTGGCCTAAGAGTAATGGGCGGTGGCATTCTGCTCAGTAGCCTGAGGGCGCTGGGGGTTTCTTTAGGAACTAGTCCACACTCGGTTTGTAGTGATGCTACCGGTGGAGGTAAGCTAGACCTACACCAGTTGGATAAGGAACGGAGGCGAGAACTCTTAAGATTCTTGTGCCACAACTTTGAAAACGGAATGAAGTGAATCACCTCAGTTATTAGATAATAAACGGTTTGTGTGCCAGCATGATGATTGTTTTATTTTTCCTAAGTTGTGCTTGTGCCTTTTTTTTATTCTACTTATATTTGGATTGTTAGCTAACGGTTTATCCGTGTTGTAGATTTGTAGAGATAGACAGTTGCAGAGAGATCTAGAACGGATGGTCAACCGGGTCCACGTATTCATTAGATGGGGACGGGGGAGTCTTCCATACGACATGCATGTTATGTCTCAATATATATGTTTTTGTTAGGCTGTTACAGGTGTACATTCATACATTAGAAATAAAATGTTTTGAATTTGTTTTAAATACATTTGTGCCTTGTTGTAAGATCCCAGTAAAGTTGTTGTTAAACTAAGGTCGGGACCCATTGTGAGGTTCTAACCAGTAGCTCCCCGAATTCTAAGAATTTGGGGTATTACACATTGAGCATGTGATTTGACTTGATGGTTTAGATTAGACCTTTCATGATTGATTTTGATAAATCTATTTTGCTATGCAAGCTATGATTTTATGTAAAGTTTGATTATCTTTTTCATTCCTATATTTCCTTTTGATCATGTAATGATTTTTATTTGATATGAAGCATTCTCTAAGAGTGATCCATGAATAGAAGCACAACAAAAATATTGTGAGTTTTCTTTGTCTTGCATGTTCATAATCCATTTCATTTTGTATCCTAGTTTGAACCTTTCTTGGGGGCGAGCAAGAGACAAGTATGGGATATTTTGATGACATAAATTATGACCTTAGTTTAGGTATGCATTTAGATAGATTTTCCCTTTATTTTGCATGCATGGACATATATTCGTATCAATTATGCTATCATTTGCCTATTTTGTGAGAATGGAGTTCAACACATAGTTTTATTGCAATTGTAGAAAATATGGTACATTTTGGATCAAAAGGGAACATGGAAGTATAAGGAGTCAAGAAGACAACACATTAGAGTACATTGAAGTATAAAAGAAGACCAAGGATCATAAGAAGAAGGATGCAAGAGGAATGCAAGCAAGGAACAGAAGAAAGAATGTAACAGAATACAAATCTTGGATATTTTATTTTTGGTTCATTCGAGATATCGTTGAAAACGGCCCATGACATGTACGTCATAAAACCATAATTTTTATTATTACAGAAAAGCGGTTGCGGCAAGAAAAGACGACGAGTTTTACGCACAGTTCGATAGAGTCGGAACGCATAGAAAAACGGCGGTAGAGGTTCGAAGGAAGAGTTGCAACATCAAGTGATCGAAGATTCGCATAGTTAGTTACAACACCTTGAAGTTTTGTGAGGATTCTTGAAGGGAGATACTTAGTTACAGTTTTCGTTGTTTTGAACACAAGATCGAACCATTATCATTGCTATATTTCAATTTTGATATTTGAAGACCATTTGTGAAGTTTCTTAGCCCTTTCCTTGGTTATTTTTTTATGTCTTATTTGATATCATATATCTTCTTTGATTTGAATATAAATGTTGTTGGCTAGAACTCTTGCAATTCTAGGGTGATTAGTTGATGGTTGTGGTATAAATGATGATAGAATGAACCTTTAAGTTAGATTGGATCCTGAAGGTTGGTTTTAACCTACACAATTACCGATCTCGGATTGATCTCAAGAATCTCGGCCAAAATTTGAGCAAGAATAATCCGAGATTTATCCTTGTTTATCCGTTCATGTTATATCTGGTTGAGTGTGAGCATGCTATATGTTTACTTTACCTTATGTGTGTTTGTGCCTTTACGTTCTTTCCGATATCTAGAATGTTAGCTAACGGTTTATACCGATGTTGTAGATGCCTTGTAGGATATAGGTGATGCTAAGTGATCCGGATGGTGTGGTCAGTCGGGGCTCCCGTACATTATAGGACGGGATCAGGTTTTTATTTCTGTTGTTGCTTCCCTTTTGTTTTGAACTCGATTGATAGTCTTTTACGCTTCCTTTTGTTTAAACCTTTGGTTTTATATTGAGTTTTGGTTTTCATTTGTATGTGCCTTGTTGTAAGATCCGTTGTGTCGTTGCTACTTTGAGAACCGGGACCCATTGTGAGGTCCTAGCCCGTAACGCTTCGAGTTCCCAAAACTTGGGGTATTACATATATTTTAAGTTTTAATATACTATAATAAATAATACACTTAAATAAAATGTCATAAAACCAAGTCATAAAAGAAAACCAATTTCACTAATCCAATTTGTTATTTTCCAAAGATGTTTTCGATTTAAGCATCAAATTAGACGAAATTAATTATTTGTAACACAAAATATCAATTATACTGTTTATACATAATATAACATTTATTAAAGTTTTTAACTAAATGATTTATTATATGTGTTTTAAAAATATTATTGTATTCAAATAAAAACCTGATTTTATCAATATTAGATATTTTATGCAAAACCTTTTCCGGTTAGTTAACAAATTAAGAAAATTTCGTGACTTTTATCTAAAATTATGAAAACATCAAAAAACCTATACATAAATCTAGCCCATTTAATAAAGTTTGAGTCGCGTTTGCGGGAAGGCCGCTAAACCGCTCACTAATCGGAAATTAAAATTCCGGGCGTTACAATATAGCCGAATTGTATATTTTAACAATTTTATTTTAGATATTGCTTTAGTAAATAAATATTTCTCGGCTTAATTTGTAATTTAATAAAAAATAATATTCCGAAAAAAAACGTGAGGCCGTCACGTCACCTTTACGTCAGCTACTTATTAAAATATATATTAAATGAAATTATTATTTTTTAACATAAAATATCAATTATACGTAATATAACATTTATTAAAGTTTTAAGTAAATGATTTATTATATACGTTTTAAAAATACTATTGTATTCATTTAAATGAATAAAAAAAACATGATTTTATCAATATGATTAGATACTTTACGCACAAATTAAGAGAATTTCGTTACTTTTATCTAAAATTATGAAAACGTCAACAAACCTACACATGCATCTAACCCATTTAATAATTTCTATTGTCGGATACAATATAATCAACAAAAAAAGGTGAATTTCTATTTTTAAATTGATCATCTCTTATGAGGACATAACTACTTTTATGTGAACATTTAATAATCTAAACTTTTTTATATACATAAACAATAAATCTTAATAACTAATTGGTTAAAATGTAGTATTATTAATTTTGATAATCCAATTTATTGAATTAAAAAATTGTGTCTTTATTGTGGTTAGCTACTTTTTTCATAATTAATTAAATTATCAAATCAGGCAAAGCAAGTTAAATTTATGCCAGAAAAATGCTTACGATGGTATTTTCACATAAAAAATTCTAACAATAAAAAATATAATTCTAAAACACTTTATCATAAACTTTAATAATTGCATAAACATGTAAAGCGGTTGATGTTATAACAAAAAAATCAGAGTATTTTTTACCAAAAAACACATCGATATTATAGAATTAAGCATGTTAAGTATAAAATTGTGCAAAGTATTATATTCTAAAAGTGTATCTTACCAACATTGATGATAAATAAAATATTTTTAAAAGTTGATGAATCTAACTTTGTGAAATCTAGAAGGAGACTTAAGCCCCTCATTTGTTAGATCCGTTGACATGTAATATATACTTGTTTTTTCACAAACCTTTCAACAACAATTGATCATCATAAAGGGTATATTGATTCATTATTTCTCCAAGATAGTGTTAAAATGGTGTTCATCATCCAACACGTTCAAATCAAACTTATTGCTATGTAAATTTTGACAAATTAAGACAATTTATCACGTCATAATAATAAGTATCATTTGAAGTTAGGTATATTCGAGTTATTACTATGACTAATTGTCTCTTGTCCGGCTTCTAACTCCAATATGAACGTATTGGAAGATGATTCCGTTTTTAATATTTTCGGAGAAAATTTTGGATCAATATAATCTGTTTTGATGACAGATTAATGTTGAACGGTGAACATATAGAATTTCTGGAATCCTTCTATTGTGTAACACCCCAAGTTCTTGGAACTCGGGGAGCTACTGGTTAGGACCTCACAATGGGTCCCGACCTTGGTTTAACAACAACTTTACTTGAATCTTACAACAAGGCACAAATATATTTAAAACAATTCCAAAACGTAATATTTTTATGGTATGAATGTACACATGTGACAACCTTACAAATATATATATATATATATATATATATATATATATATATATATATATATATATATATATAGATATAGATACATAACATGCCGTATGGAAGACTGCCCCGTCCCCATCTAATGAGTACGTGGACCCGGCTGACCATCCGTCCCGAATCTCTCTACAACTGTTTATCTCTACAAATTCTACAACACGGATAAACCGTTAGCTAACTAATAAAATATAAGTAGAAAGATAAATAGCACAAACACACAAAAGAAGAATATAGACACTCAACATGCTAGCACACAATCCGGTTATTATCTGACAACTTATGTGATTCACTTCATCTTATTTTAAAAGTTGTAGCCCGAGAAATCTTAAGATTTCCCGCCTCCGTTCCTTATCCAATTGGTGATGGTTTGGCACACCTCCGCCGGTGGCGTCCCCGCAAACCAAGTATGGACTAGTCCCGAAAGAAACCCCCACCGCCCTCGGGCTAACTGAGCAGAATGCTACCGCCCATTACTCTTAGGCCAGATAAGTAAGTCGGTCGATGATTACTATGAAATACACTAGTACACACATCATTCAAACACCACTATCATCATTCACACTCATATCTGACAGCTAGCTAAGTAAGCCCAAAGGACTTACCTGAATCAAATGATAAACCCGTTATCTCGACTCGGTCCGCAATCGCAAGAACTCAACCGCCTGTTTTAAAAGGCAAGTGGATTAATAATGTATCCCAATTTATTAGAAGTCTCCAACTTCTAAGATATTTAACCCTATCATCAGATAAATTACCAAAATACCCTCTCAATGGCAATTGACTATTTTGCCACTAGTGTCCGAAACCCTAGAAGTATTCTGAGGACATTTCTAAAACTTCATAAGAAGCCCAAAACCATAATCTAACACTCACAAGGAAGATCTAGCTAAGTTGGAAGATATTTTCCAACTTCCTAACTTCCATGAAAAATTTGCTAACGATCCCACTTTGACCTAACTTGTAACGCTCATACAAAAATCTAAAAACTCAAATAAAATATCAAATCCTTATATGCAAAACACTCTACTCCCTAGAAGAATTAAATCTCAGAAAGAATCAAAAACTAGTCTCACACAAAAATCCCAAGTTGACTCTTCAATGTAACGACCCGTTTATTGGGTGCGCTTTTGATTTTTTATTTTTCCGTATTTTGTTAATATTTTAAAGGCCTCAATATATTTTCCGAGTATTTTTATGCCGCAATTTGAATTTCAAGAGTTTCGATATATATATATATATATATATATATATATATATATATATATATATATATATATATATATGTGTGTATGTATATATATTATCCGTTTTTTATTTTCGGAATGGTCGGAGAAGTTTTTCGATTCGGACATCCCGTTCCGTATGCTTTTGATCGAGTCCATTCTATTAATTTTTCTTATTTTCTTTTCTTTCCTTTTCTTTTTTTTTTCCCTCTCTTTTACTTCCTCTCTCTCTCCCACCGTCTGGTGAGCTCCTTCTCTCCCCGACCTCTCGCTTCCGACTCCTCGTTACTCTTGGTACTGCCCACTCTAGCCTGCAGGTCCTGCAGTCTGCACCTTGTCTCTCCCTCTCCTGCAAGCAACCATCACTCCACACAGCAGCAACCATCCACTCTCCCTTCTCTCCTCTGCACAACACTCAGCTCCATCTCCCAACTCCCTCACTCTCCTTTCACAGGTGAGTTTCCCCTCTCTCGGACCCCTGTTGCCTCGCCTGCCACCAGGAGGTCGGCTTTTGCCCTGCCGGAACCCACCTAAGGCCGACTGCCCTTGCGCTGTGGTGCTTCACCGGAACCTTGCTGCCCGCAAGATCTCACCCTTCCCCCTCCTCCTAGCCATTCGATAGAATGAAGCAGTGACGCCCCTGGAACCGCTGTCGAATCTCACCGGAGAAGCCACTACTCCCCTGCAATCTCCTGCCTTCGCCTCGCCGGGGAAGGCAGCGCCGCCTTCGCCTTTGCCTTTGCTTCGCTTGCCGAACCACTACAGCCGCCTTCGATCCCCGTCTCCGTGCCCAGCTTGCTCGATCCTTCGTCGTTCTTGAAAGTGGAGACGCCGTCTGGTTCGCACATCGCCGGGGACTTCGGATATGCTGCCGTTGTCGACCGCCGTGCACCAGGCCGCCGGGAACTCTCACCTACGCCGCCGCCGCCGCCGTGTAAAGAGAAACCCTACTACACTTAATTACAATCGAGCCCCTCCTTTTTGGGATAATTACAAAAGTGAACCCCTGTTTATATTTTGCACATTTGGCCCTAATTTCTGAAAGTTGTGGATCTGCCCTTTTGCTGATATAATTACAAAAAGGGACCAAAGTTTTAATTATGGAAATTAACCCAAGCTTTATGATATTGTCATATTTGCCAAAAAATGTCTTTACGAGCTTTAACCTTGGATTTTATATACGAGTTTGATCTTATAATTATATATATTACCTATGGTGACCTTGTTAGTTTATTTTATAGAATTTGGCCCAAAGATTCAATTACGTATTATGACCCATGTTTTTGGAATGATATTAATTGCCCCGGAAAACGCGTAAGCGGTTTTAACCTTGGTTTTGGAAAACGAGTTTTACCTTAATTTTTATATAAGTTACATATCCCGTTCAAATTTAGCGTATTAGCTAAATTTGCTTAGCTTTGGTTTTAAGTCCGGAAGTGCCCCGATAAAGGCCTAACGAGTCCAAGTTCGAATTTCGTCTTTTGACGTCACGTGAGTACCCTCTCCTCCGAGTTTATGATCTTGCTCGATCTAGTTATGTTTTATGGTAGTATCATGATAGGATGGATCTAGCATAACTTAGTGAAAATGCCAAGTAGTGGCCTTGAACCGTATATAGATGTTGGATGGTTATGAGTATTGTGATGTTTCGGTACGATCATAGGATGATCTTCGGGATTGGGAGTTGGACCTAGCATGTTAGGGTTGTGATCTCGTATAGGTTTCGGGAGACTAAAAGCCCGAGGGCTTCTAGCTTATTGGTTAGTTATTTTTTTATTATTTTTTTTGAAGAAGGTTACGTACCCGGTTCGATCGGCTTAGCCGATCTACGTCCGGATCGGGTAGATAGTCGTGGCTCATTGCTGGGGGATACCCTCCCAATATCAGTTTTTCCATACATGCCGCCAGGAGGATTCGAACTTGAATCTCTAAGCTAAACACTTAAGGAGCCTAGCACCACATCCCACTAGACCAACTGAGTATTGGTCTTATTGGTTAGTTATTGATTGTGTGCTTTGTCTGATCAGGCGTTGAGTTACATTCATGCGGAAAACTGAGTACGGGATTTAGCGGATTTATCTTAGGGACAGGTAAGTCTCCGGACTTACTTAGCTCGTATTCTGCGTATTAATTTTGATGTGTGTTTGGTGATGTGTGTTTATTGTTTATGTGCGTGTTTATTGTTTGTATGCGTGTTTATTGTTTATGTTATAACAACTAAGCCGGTAATAGGACAACCGACGTTATATGTTGATAATTGGCCCAAGTGTATGATAACGGGCGGTGACCGCTTGTCCTGTCCAAAATGGGGTGACTGGGAGGCGCCTTGCGACCAATCCAACGGGTGAGGTTGATAGGCGTCAAGTACAAACCCGACATGGTGAAAGGGGACAAGGGCGAGGGATTCTCGTGTCACACCATAAGTGGAATAGTAAGGGATATGACTTAATAATAATAAAAGATAATGAACCAGACTTGTGTGTTAGATCATGTTGGGTATTATGATTCCTTATGTGTGTGTGTGTGTGCCAATACCATGATTCTAATGCTTTGAATGCTAGCTAACGGTTTTATACCGATTTGTTGTAGTTGCCTTGCAGGTTAGGAACGCAGTTGAGAGATCCGGAAGAGTGGGGAGCCGGGGTCCGTACATTTTAGGATGGCTTTTGGGGGTTGTGTTTGTGTATTGTTTATGGTATTATGTATGTCGCATGTATGACAGTTGCCTTTGGAGTTGTATCTCGGCTGGAGTCTTTCGTTGTTTTCTTTTGGCGTTCATATCATTGCATTAAAATGGATTTCGGTTTTGCCTTTATTTGTGCCTTGTTGCAAGATCCGATGAAATTGTTGTCAAGCTAAGGGTCGGGACCCATTGTGAGGTCCCAACTCGTAGCATCCTGAGTCCCGCGGATTTGAGGTGTTACATTCAACACAAAATCTCCCATACTTAGCCAAAAATCTGCACCTTCACCAACTGCCTAACTAGCCTACTTTGGGGCCTTGTAAAACTAGATCCGACCGTTGGATCGACCCAAACTTTTGATACATCCAACTATGCATATCTTTCTACAATCTATCAAAATTTGAACGGTGCAAAATAAATATAAGGCATTGAAACACAAGCTCAAAGTCGACTCCTCACACAGATTTCAGGTTCGAAACCCACCCTTGGCGTCTCAGATCTGCAATAGAGCTTCCAACACATCCTGAGTTCGAGTGTCTTCAGTTGCAACCAATTGATCTCTAACTCAACTCTACTCCAGTACTGGTTAGGGTTGGCTTTACTCAAGGTTGGAGTGGAGAAAAGGAGCTTCTACATCATGATCTCGACGCAGTCCCTGTGCAATAGAGCTTCCAATACCTTTTTTTCCTAATGCCTTGACTTTTTTTTTTTTTGTAACACCCCAAGTTCTCAGAACTCGGGAAGTTACTGGTTAGGACCTAACAATGGGTCCCGACCTTGGTTTAACAACAACTTTACTAGGATCGTACCACAAGGCACAAATGTAATTAAAACAATTTCAAAACATAATATTGTATTTTATGAATGTGCACATGTTACAGCCTTACAAACATATATATACATAACATGCATGCCGTATGGAAGACTCCCCCGTCCCCATCTAATGAGTATGTGGACCCAGCTGGCCATCCTTTCCGGATCTCTATGAAACTATCTATCTCTACACAAAAACTACAACACGGAATAACCGTTAGCTAGCAATCCAAATATAAGTAGAATAAAAATAGCACAAGCACAACTTAGACAAAATAAAACAATCATCATGCTGGCACACAAACCGTTTATTATCTGATAACTTAGGTGATTCACTTTATTCCGTTTTTAAAGTTGTGGCACGAGAAATCTTAAGAGTTCTCGCCTCCGTTCCTTATCCAACTGGTGTAGGTCTAGCTTACCTCCTCCGGTCGCATCACTACAAACCGAGTGTGGACTAGTCCCTAAAGAAACCCCCAACGCCCTCAGGCTAATTGAGCAGAATGCCTCCGCCCGTTACTTTTAGGCCAATGTATAGGTCGGTATATAATTACTACTAAATACAACTATAAACACATCATTCAAACACCACTATCATTATCCACACTCATATCCAGAAGCTAGCTAAGTAAGCCCAAATGACTTACTTGAATCGAAACTCGATTCCCGTTATCTCAACTCGGTCCGCAACTGTTGGGATTCAATTGCCTGTCATAAGGGCAAGTGGATCAAATTACATCTCATATTCTTAGAAGTTATAAACTTCTAAGATGTACAATCCCTTCAAGAGAAAATTATTAAAATGTCCTCCTAAGATAAAATGACCATTTTATCCCTGGTCCCGAAACTCTCAAAGATCCTATAATATATGCCCAAACCTTTCTTTGGGAATTAATTATATAATCTAACTCTTAAGAGTTAGTTTAAGTATAGATTACACATTTTTCTTAACTTTTAAAAAGTCACTAAGGTCCAACTTTAGCTTATAATACGAGAATCAAATAAATTTATAAAAATTCTAAGATAATTACCCAAGTCGTCTATGATATGTATACTAATCATAAGGCCAAAAATCTCTCTAAAACTCTAAATCAAACTTTCTATATAAATCCTCAAAGTTGGTTCCAACATCCAGTAATTCATACTTAACCAAAATAATCACTTCTTTTTCAAAAAAAAAACAAATTGTGTTAGTACCCTACTTCGGAACATCATAAGTCCGAAACTATATGTTGGATCATCCTCAAAACTTTACACAATAAACCACAGTATATGAACTCTAATCCCTCAAAATTTCATGTTCATCAGAATTATCTAACTCATTCAAATCTAGATCCAAAAACTGCTTCAACACACGTTTTCTCCAACACTTAGAATATTTTATTTCAGCAACACTGAAAAAAAAAACAGCTTACTGATCCAACTTTGAAAAATCATAACTCCTAAACATCTTGATGAAATCCTCTCAAAATTTGGTATACTCTAGTATGTAATCCTAACTATTACAGATCCAAAATTCAAGTCCAACAGAGGTCAATAACCTATCCAAATCGATCTCACAAATCTGCATCACAAGCAGTTTTTTCTCAACACAGAATTTTCAGCACAACAGAAAAAACAATTTAATGTCCCAACTTCAAAAAATCATAACTCTTAAACCACTATCTGGATTTCTCCCAAATTTTAATATGTTCTACAACAATATGCCAGCTATATCATATCGAAAAATCAGCAACAAATGAGAAGTCTAACCTACCCAAATCTGGATCACAAAACTGTATCAACATGCAGTTTTCCAACACTTAGAAATTCCAGCACAACAGAAAAAAACTATTTATGACCCAATCTTTGAAAAATCATAAATCCTAAACCACTCGTTGGATTCCTCTCAAATTTTAATATGATCTACTATGAAATACTAACTACAACATATCCGAAATTCAGCCACAAGAGGAGTCTAACTTACCCAAAGTGGAACTCCAAGTCGGCTGTTCGTAACCTTACAACCCGGAAAAAAAGCATCAGCTTTCAAGCCATCTTCCAGTGCTGCTATGAAAGGGTCTAGGATACAAATGAGGCTCTCATCAGCACATAAGTAGAGAGGGTAACACAACGAAGGGAGGGAGGTATTTACCAGAAAAGAGTGACTCGACAAGCACACGAGTACGAGGAAGAAGACAGAAGGCGGCTCCAACCCCTTGGCACACATGCGGCGCACTGGAGGCACTTTTTACGGCCCAGGGAAGGCGCACCAGCGGCCTGTCTGTACAGAAACTGTGCTCGACTCTTGCTGGCGCGTTGAAGGCGGAGGACCCAAAAGCTCCATGCTGTTTGCTACTATTGTGTGCACATCCACAGGAGGAGAAATGTTGATGCTCTTGGTGTCGCTTGTCCCCCACAGGAAGGACCTTGGCGTGATGCATAGACGGAGGCTGGATGAACGAGGGTTTGGCGTGGCTTGCTGAACTGTTGGTGTGTGAACTCCCCGTGTAGAAAGAAGCAGAGGCTGACGGTCGAAGATGTTCGATGCGTGTAGACAGGGAAGAGAGATAGTCGACTCTCTTGTTGTGGCACTGCGTGCAGGAAGGAGGGCATCGGCGCTACTCGTGTTGAAAGACCGGCTCCCGTGCTGTGGCGCTGCGTGCAGGATGGAGGGAACGAGAGAGGGGAGAGCGGCCACAACGTGCAGAAGGTAGGAGTAGTCGTGAATAGATAGGGTAACGAAGAGAATGAAGAGGAACTTCCATGATGGGCCCAACTGGCTCATTGCAATGGCCCAAATGACGAGTCTTTAGGGGCCCGGATGGCCTATTTTAACGGATACAACTCCTTTGACGGATAAGAAAA
Source organism: Fagopyrum homotropicum (assembly GCA_033239125.1). NCBI lineage: Eukaryota > Viridiplantae > Streptophyta > Magnoliopsida > Caryophyllales > Polygonaceae > Fagopyrum > Fagopyrum homotropicum. The sequence continues at coordinate 28,738,314 of BSWB01000004.1, forward strand.
GGTAGATTGGTTTCGCGTATTTTATGTAAGTAGAGACATCGCATAAAATTAATAAAACAATCGAAGAACTCGGTATCACATAAATATAAAATAATAAAATTATCGAAGAACTCGGTGTCACATAAATTGACAAGAATGACGGAAAAGTCCGAACTTGTCGAATTCCGGTTTGTCTCGGAAATATCCGGAAATTAAATTTCCGGATGTTACACTTTTTTAGATGGACCCTTTGAGTTTGAGCGTTGATCAATCTCACGAGTCTCCAAAAGACTTTGAGAACGTAACGAATGTTGATGATGATATGGACGAGCAACCTGAACATGGAGATGTGTCATCACAAGCAACTCGTCGCAAAGCAGTTGAAAAGAGAAGAGGAAAGAGGAAAGAGTTTTGGGATGGATATGATGAGTATATGGATGAGAAGAATCTCCGTAGAGCTAAGTGCAAATATTGTGAGACAACCTATGCTTGTGACTCAAACCTCAATGGCACCAAGAATGTGAGTCATCATTTCTATCAGTGTCAAAAGAATCCATCAAATAAGGGTAAAGGTAAACAAACTCAACTCATTCTTGAAAGTGTGGATGATAGTGGTGTGAGAATGAAAAACTGGACATTTGATGCAAAGCATGTTAGGGAAAAAGTGGTGGAAATGGTTATTAAAGATGAAATGTCTTTTAGATCTGTAGAGAAGGATGGGTTTAGAGGAGCTTTCTTTGCTGCTTGTTTGTCATTTGTTATGCCTTCACGCACCACTATTTCACGTGACTGCTTTCAGCTTTATGTGAAAGAAAGAGATAAGTTAAAAGGGATTTTCAGAACTTCTTGTCAAAGTGTGTGCTTGACCACTAATACATGGACATCTATTATAAAAGATAATTATATGTGTGTCACTGCCCATTTTGTTGATGAAAACTGGAACTTGCAAAAGAGAATTATTAATTTCTGTTTGATTTCTAGTCATAGAGGAGAGGACATTGGTCGGGCACTTTAGGATTGTTTGAGTTTTTGGGGATTGTCGAGTAAGCTTCTAACGGTGACTATTGATAATGCATCTTCTAATGATGTTGCTTGTGCTTACCTTAAACGGGTTAGTAGAGATAATGGTTGTGTTCTTAAAGGCAAGTATTTGCATATGAGGTGTGTAGCACACATTATTAATTTGATTGTACAAGATGACATCAAGTTGTGTGATACTTATGTTAAAAGGGCTTGAGTTGTTGTTAAGTTCATTAGGGGTTCTCCTGCTAGATTAACATCATTTCAACAACTAGCTGAGAAATTGAAGATTGATTGTAAGAGTTCTCTAGTGCAAGATGTATCCACTAGGTGGAATTCCACCTATTTGATGTTGAGTAGTGCATTGAAGTATAAGACTGTAATTTCTCGGACAAATATTCCAGATGTTGATGGAGTTAGCTATACTCTTGATGATGAAGAGTGGAGTAAGATAGAGTCACTTGTTGTGTTCTTAAAAGTGTTTTATGATTTGACAACCCGAGTTTCTGGCTCCTTGTATGTCACAAGCAACTATATGATCTTTCATGTTTCCACCACTTATAAAGTGCTAGATAGTATGCTCTCTAACCCGGACTTTGCTTTGAAAGACATGGCAAGAGCAATGAAAGATAATTGTAAAAAGTATTGGGATTCACTTGAGACTATGAATATGCTGATGTTTCTACCTGCAGTACTTGATCCTTTCTACAAGTTTCGTGGAGTGCAGCTTGTTCTTAAAAGCATTTATGGGAGAGATTCTTGTGTGGAAGACTTTGTTAAGAAAGTTAGAGAAGTGTGTTATGAGTTGTTTGAGGAGTATAGAACTCGTTATTCTCAAGTGGAAGATCAAGCTATTGGGTCACATTCAAGTGCAGCATGTGTTGATGATGATAGTTCAAGATGGTTAGAAGATATTAATGAGGAAGTGACAAGAGGGATATTAGATCCAAGTGAACTTTCAAGATCCGAGTTTGATCAGTATTTGCATGAAAGGGGGAAGCAAAAAAAGTTGATGTTTTGGTGTGGTGGAAATTCAATGGTCATCGATACCCTATTGTTGCATCCATGGCTCGTGATGTGTTAGTCATTCCTATTTCTACCATTCCGTCGGAATCTGCATTTAGTGCTGGAGGTCGTCATATTTCTGAATACTGAAGTAGTTTGTCTCCTCAGGTACTTGTTTGTTAATTTAAATCTTCAATACTTACTTTACTATTTACTAAGCATTTGCTTATTTAAATTTTTCTTTGTTCAAAGATGGTACAAGCACTCGTATGTACTCAAGATTGGTTGCGTTTAAGGAGTAAGAACAAAAAAGATGATAAGGAGGATGTCTTAGAAGAAGATGAAATCTCGAGTTTGGCAGAAGGTATATATAAATATATCATTATGTACTTGAGGAAGTTGAGTATGTGGAAGACATTGCTTAAATGAGAAATTTTTTTTGTTCAAATCATTGATTTGATTTTTTTTTGTTGAACGGATTTGAGAAAATATTGCTCGATTGATGTCAATGAAGGCGCATTCTACGTTTGTTCTTGAAGATGTGGAATATTTGAAGATGGATTTGCTTTCATTTTGAAACATTACCACTATTTTGTTTAGATTGATTGACAATCTCATGTGGGAGATCGGAAAGACTAGATATACTTAATTCTTGGTTTTTAATTTGACAATATTTGAATTGTTTAGGCTTTAGATTGTATTTTGTCATTGGTGAAATTTATGTTTCAGGTTAAAAGCAACATTTTAGGTCCGGTCTGATCCGGTCCGGACTGGTCCAAAAAATTAAAATTGAATAGCAGGTAAAAAATACGGTCCAGTCCCCGGTCCAAGTTTTTCCAAGTTTACGGTCCGCCGGTCCGGACCGGGCCTTGCGCACTCGCAAGGCGCATGCACGCCAGGAGGCCCACTACTCATGCGCAACCCGCCTGCGTGCCAACCCTATATAAGGGCAAGGCGCGCGGAGGCGGGCTGCACCCTTCCCTTGCCCTTATTTTTTTCGCAGCCGTCGCGCCCTTCCTTTGCCCTCGAGATTCTCCTCTTCTTCGATCCATTTCTTCTCTTCTTCACTACAATGGAGAAAGATTCAGATATCGGGAGTTCTAGGAGTTAAACACTTGTGGATCGATTTGAGGTTAGTTAATATTGTTTTTTTTATCGTTTATTTATTTTTTGCATTAGACTTGAAACTAGTTAGTTTAGTTAGGTTCGGTTAGTTAGGAATAATTGAAATTGAATTATTTTCGATAGTTAGTAGTATTGTTATCGATCTTATGATTGTTAATGTAATATATTATATATATAATATTTTAATAGAAAAAATAAATATGTGAATTTATATTTTAGTTAGATGCGGTTAATTAGGAATAATTGAAATTGGATTATTCCGAGAGTTACTAGGTTTGTTATCGATTTTATGATTATAATAATAGCACAATTTAATATATATATATATATATATATATATATATATATATATATATATATTATAATAGAAAAATAAAAATTTGAGTTAAAAAATATTCAGCTTGCGATGAGGAACATTAGAGAGAAGAGGAATGTAACACCCCGAATCCGCGGAACTCGGGGCGCTACGGGTTGGGACCTCACAATGGGTCCCGACCCTTAGCTTGACAACAATTTCACCGGATCTTGCAACAAGCCACAAATAAAGGTCAAAACCGAAATACATTTTTATGCAATGATATGAACCCCAAAAGAAAACAACGAAAGTCTCCAGCCGAGATAGAACTCCAAAGGCAACCGCCATATACGCGACATACATAATACCATAAACAATACATAAATACAACCACCAAAACCCATCCTAAAATGTGCGGACCCCGGCTGCCCACTCTTCCGGATCTCTCGGCCGCGTCCTTAACCTGCAAAGCAACTATAACAATATCGGTATAAAACCGTTAGCTAGCATTCAAGGCATTAGAATCATGATATTGACACACACACACACACAGCATCATAAACACACACATGCTCCAAAACACACAATCCGGTTTATTATCTTTTTATTATTAGGTCATATCCCGTTCTAATTCAACTTCTTTTGTGACACGAGAATCTTAACGATCTCGCCCTTGTCCCCTTTCACCATACGGGTTTGTACTTGATGCTAGACATGGGTCCCAAACACAAACCTACGGTTTAGGTTTGGGAACCGACGAAACCTAAACCGGCCCAACTCAAACCGCCGGTTTAGGTTAAACCTAAACCGGCGGTTTGCCAAACCGGTTCAGTGGTTTGAGACACTATTTTTTTTTAAAAAAAAAAGAAATTTAAAATGCAACGTCTTTTTTGACTAAACCGTTGGTTTAACCGACGATATTCAAACCGACGGTTAGTCAAAAAAAAATAAAAAAAAATAAAAAAAGGTTCAAGCCGTCGGTTTAGGTTTGGCCGAGAGCCAAACCTAAACCTAAACCGTAAACCTTCGGTTCGACCAAACCGGCGAACCTAAACCGCCGGTTTGACCAAACCGGCGGTTTACATCGGTTCACAAACCGCCGGTTCGGCGGTTTGGTTTGAACCGGACCCAACTCTACTTGATGCAGATCAACATCACCCTTTGGACTGGTCGCAAGGCACCTCCCAGTCATCCCCATTTTGGACTAGACAAGCGGTCACCGCCCGTTATCATACACTTGGGCTAAATATAAACATATAAAGTCGGTGGTCATATTACCGGTTTAGATGTTATAACATAAACAATAAACACATATATAAACAATAAACACACACCACCAAACACGCATCGAAACTAATACAGAGAATACGAGCTAAGTAAGTCCGGAGATGTAACGCTCCGTCTATTCGGGTGCGTTCCGACTTTGATTTTCTCCCTTCCATCGATTCGTTATAGCTCGAGTTCTTATTTAAAGAATATTTTTTGGGAGAATTTGACATACTAGGCTTTTTTGAGTTTTTGTTTGAGAAAATGTACCCCAAATTTTTTACCACTTTCATTTAATAGTAGGTAAAAAATATTAACCCTTCTATTAGAAAGAAATAATAAATGATGTTTGTTATTTGTTATATAAGTATAATTTTTAATTAATGAATTTGTTTATTTTTATTATTTTTCTTGCTTTTTTTTTATTTTTATTTTCTTTTTTATTTTCTGGACTGAATTTCTCATACCAGAATTTGTCATACCAGAATTTTCATACCAAAAATTTAATACCAGAAATTATCATACGAAAAGTTCATACCAGAAATTTTTTACCAGAATTTTTTTCATACCAGAATTTTCATACCAAAAATTTAATACCAGAAATTATCATACGAAAAGTTCATACCAGAAATTTTTTACCAGAATTTTTTTCATACCAGAATTTTTCATACCAGAAATTTCATACGAAAAGTTCATACCAGAATTTTGTCATACCAGAATTTTGTAATACCAGAATTTTGCCATACCAAAAATTGTCATACCAGATTTTTTACACCAGATTTTCATACCATTAAATACATACCATAAAATTACATACCAGAAATTAGATATCAGAAATTAAATAACATAAATTATATACCAGAAATTTGATACCTTAAATAACATAAATTATATACAAGAAATTTGATACCATAAATTATATACCAGAAATTTGATACAAAAAATTAGATACCAGAAATTAAATAACATAAATTATATATAAGAAATTAGATACCAGAAATTAAATAGCATAAATTATATACCAGAAATTTCAAATTTACATACCAAAAATATGTATACCAAAAATTTTAATACCAGAAATTTCTTACAAGATTTACATTTACATACCAAAAATATGTATACCAAAAATTTTAATACCAGAAATTTCTTACAAGATTTACATTCTAGAACAACAAGAGAATCAAGTTAATCCAGCCTACACGGCACAATATTCTAACCTTGCACTAGATCTCAAAAGACTCAAAGCCTGCAGTAGATCTGGCTCAATTGAAGCTTACTCAACATACCAGAAGTTAAGTTTCATAGCTAAGTATTCTGCGAGTGAGTTCAAATGCAATCAAGGACAACAAGTATTTTAATTTGTTATGAAATTTAAAGCTCAATCATAATTTGACGATTTACTACTCAACATACAATTGATATGGTAACGTAATTAATATATAAATAGCAAAGTGAAAGTTTCAAGGAGCCAAAAGTTAGCTCTGGCCAATCACACACCATTTATCACTTGTAATGTTTATGCAGAACATGTGGGTCTTTGGTAGCCTGATGAACTCCTCAGGCAAGTTCTTGGACGATGGCAGACCTCCTACTACGTCTTCTTCGATACCACATTCTTGCTTCCCCTTTTGATCCTAAACAGACCATCCTACAAAACCCAATACAACATGTCATTTTGGAACAAATGGTTTCATATATCGTATGAAATCAACATAGATGAAGAGATTAAAGAAAAACATACTTTACCTCAGCCCTTATTCCATTGGTTTGCTATAAGCTGCAAAATGATAGCACTGAATGATTAGTCATGGCTTTCGAAGAAGCATAAGCGGTCACAAACATATAACCGGCTAACACAGTAATCTTCCCCACTCTCTGAAGTTCCCCAACCGATTAGCTTAACACCCATACATATACAAACAATAGAATCATTGTAGTATATAGCTAATTAAGGCATAATAACCCAAATGCTGCAAAATTGAGGCTTATCGAAGTTAACGATGGAGGATGGAGGAAGATTTTTAAGAAAAAGGGTTGTTTGTTTTGGAGATACCTTCCAACGGAGCAAGGACGAACAGTGGAAGCACCGTAGTGGCTAAAAAGGAGTCTCATCTGGAACCCCCTCAGGAAGGTGACGAATTAAGAGAGTAGTCGAAGACATGGGCTGAGATGAATTCGCTAGAGCTTGCTGATGAACATGATGATGCGAAGCGCTAGGGAATTGCGGGCTCGTAAATTGCTGTGGTTGAACCCGAAACCAGAAGCCATCAAACTTAAAATCCAGATCTAGATCTGGATACAAATCAGATTTAGATCTAGATCCAGAACGATCAAGATCCAGATCTCTAACTTGGCAACATACTTCTAGTAGAGAGACGAAGTAAGCTTTGTACTGAGGAGAAGCGGGAGAGGTGAAGTAAAAAGGGCTTTCCTGGGCTTATTAGTAGTGAAGAAGGGAAGAAGATAAGCCTTGTTGTGGTGGTGAGGGATCGAAAGTGAGGATGGGGATGTAGGAGATAGAGTTGAGATTCGAATAGATGAGAACAACGCCATGGCCATGGATTAGAGCTAATTGCAGAATGGGGAAGGGAGAATATGAAGAAGGGAAGAGAACGGCTGCAGGAATTGGGAATAAGGGTTTGACGGTAAAAAAAATATTTGGGGTATATTAACTTAAATAAAAAACTAAAAAGTTTAAGGAAATCTGGAAAAAGCCTAGTTACTTAATTAACCCATATTTTTTTTTATAGATTTAAAAATGATTTTTTCGGGCATTATATTATTTTGGGATACATGTATGTATTCCCGTATTTTATTAATTTAATATGGTCGGAAATCGGGATTTACCAACCCAAAAATTCCCGTTCCGAATGTAAATCGAGTTGGTTATTTTTAAAATACTCCTCTCTACTCTTTTATTTATTTATTTATTTTTCTTTTCCTTTTCCTTTTCTTTTCTTCTTCTCTCTTTTTCATGGCTGTTGCGTGCTATTGGACCTCCTGAGGAGCGTCTCCTCGTTTGCCCTCCGCTGCAGCTTTTCCCCACGCTAGGGCCGGCCGACCTCTCGAGCCCCGCCTCCTAGTTAAGACCCCCAGCAGCACACCCTCCCTCACTCACACTCACCCTCACCCATTCTCATCTGCGCCGCTTCCATCTGTCTTCCCTTCTGCGACCCCTGTATCTCCCATTCTCCCCAGGTCTGCCCTGGACCCTTTCTCCCTATATTTTCTTCTTCACCGGGACTCTGCAACTCGTTCAAGCCGACGGGAGGAGCACTGTTGTCGCTCTTCCTCCGCCAATGTTGACCTCGCCGCCTCGCCGCCTCGCCGCCTGTCCTCCCTTCTCCCCAACCTCTATCGCGCCGGAACCCACCGCCAAGAACTCCCTGCAGTCACATCTTGTTACCCCTGGTGCCGCTGCCAACCGCCGGAGAAACTCTTGGCCTGCCCTCGCCGCCTGCTGGAACACATCGAACGGTCGCCGCCTTTTTGCTGCAATGGAAACAGGGGGTTGAAGAAACCCTTTCCAGTTACATATATCGTGCTTCCCTATATTAGGGCTTAATTGCAAAAATGTCCGAGACTTTCATTTATGAATTTTGCCCCAGGTCTCTCTTGAAGTAATTACAAATTTGACTCCACAAATTTAATTACAGATTTGACCCCAGAATTTAATTGTGGATTATAACCCATGTTCATATAAGTGTATTTTTGGCTCGGAAAATGGTCGAGCGGTTTTGTTTTAACCTTGATTTGAAAACGAGTTTTTACCTTAGATTTATATAAGTTGCCTTCCGTTCAAATTTAACATATAAGCTAAATTTGCTTAGCTTTGGTGATAGGTTTGGAAGCACCCGATAAAGGCCAACAATTACAATCTCGACATCCGTACATCGACTTCCGTCTTTTGACGTCGTGTGAGTATTCTTTTCCTCGACCTAGTTATGTTTAGTAGTAGTTGTAACGCCCCGTTTATTGAGTGTGTTTTCGATTTTTATTCTTCTTCGATCGATATTTTAATAGCTTAAATATTTTACGAGTACTTTCACACCGAAAATTAAAATTTTCGGAATTATATATATATATATATATATATATATATATATATATATATATAGGGTGTGGTTCCCATGAGAACACCCCTAACGTGAGAACATGAGAACAATCGTACACCGTTGGATGTGAGTTGTAAGGGTTGAGATTTAGAGTAGATATAAAAAATAATAATAACTACGAATAATAATAATTAGGAATCCAACAATAACTACGAATAATCCACTCAACCAACAATAACTACGAATAATACATTAAACGATATGGCACATTTGTAACAAAACTAATAATAATTACGAATCTGTTCTCATGTTCTCACGTTAGGGGTTGTTCTCATAGGATCTATACTCTATATATATATATATATTTTGATCCATATATTTATCTTTTTTTCCGTATCTTTATTCTCGGAATAGTCGGGAAGTTTCTCGATTCGGAATCCCGTTACGAATGTTTTGATCAAATCTATTCAGTTACTTTTTATTTTACTAGGGTGGATGCGCGGGCTGCGCCCGCGCACCGTGAATTGTCGTTTTTGTCTAAATTGAGAGCGCATAGCGAAATAGTTAACTGATTTGTGTGAAGAATACAAGGGACCAGACTTTTGAGTTCGAGAACAAGAATTGATGAATACATTTACGAATTTGAATATGCAAAGTACAAATACGGATATATTTTTAGGAATGGTTCATATTTCCCTACAAATTACCAAACTACAAAGTACTTTGTTAGTAGAGGGTAAGAAGAGCATGGAGGCTGCAAAGCAGCAACATTTCCCTTTTCTTCTCCTCCTGAAATTTACTCTTCAGTCATCTCTAGTAATGTAAGATGAAAGACAATCGCAATATCCAATATAACATAAACCCATATCCATTGTCCATCTTCATTTCTCAGTAGGACTCCGGCCATTGCATTCCCTTTTTCGTATACAGCTCCGTCGGTATGTGTCCTGTTGATTTGTGTCCTCTTAATTTGTTGTTTTTGACTCAGCTATTTTGATGATGAATACTCACAATCACAAAGAGAAGGTATCAATCCCTATTTGTGTATTGGCATAAAATAAATAGGTGGAAGTGGCAAAACTACAATTGGGTTCGAATCTGCAAGCTAGAGAAATAATATTGTCAGTGAGATTCTTCGATATTGTGGAAATCTACAGAAGTTCAAGAGATAATCCAATCAAAACTAAACTATCTAATACAATGTAAAAAGGTTTTTTTGTAGTAAGAGATATTGGATCCACACACCAAACTATGGCTAACTGTATGAATCAATTATAAAACTGATGAAAATATGAGGAAGAGCGACAAATATAGATTAAACCATGAAAGCTATTCCCTAAATGTGTGAACGTTTTACCTGATAATTGCAGAAACCATAGCTGTCTGAATTGCTTATGTCTCTGTGCTTGACAAGGTCAAATCCTTTCAGGGGCCTGTAATACAAAATTAGCCCATGAGAAAGCATTACAGAAAAAACATATCATAAATAGGTGGATAAAACTGAAAAATGAAGTAGCATGAACTTGCTATTCTGTGCTTATTATGTATGAGTAAACTTCTGCAGTGGGTATGCAAAGATTCAGTTTTCATGTACATTTGAAGGAGGCAGGAGCTGGTACAAATATTATATGGGTTGAATTATAATGATCTCTATGTTAATAGAATTGCGTATAAAAAACTTTATACGTTAAATCATGAATATTCATTTATTATAAAAACTCATACAATTAAAAGCTTCCAATAAGATGTAAGGAGAAAACAGAAGTAGTTATAGAGATGTTACTCTCATAATATTTTACATAAGTATGCAGCTTAGTTGATCCTTAATATATTGGCAAGGCAATGGTCAATTGGCCTTGAGATGGGCAAGTATCTCACCGGGCACCTTGGATTCACTCTATGAAGCTTGTAACCATCAGCATTACAAATACACAATTCAAAATCATGTAATATATTGATAAAAAATAAAATATTGGGAAAAGTATTTATTACCTGTAATTAAGAAGAAAATAATGGAGGAAAATTTAGATTTCAAGCCTTGCAAGATTCCTGCCTGGGCACAGTCTGCTACCCGCTCCAAATGGAATGAATTTGCCCTTGTTTTTGGATCCTTTTACATTGTCATACAAATATAAAGCAGGCAGGATGCCTGAGAGTGAGCCACAATATGCAGCAGATTAACCAAGTCCTAAACCAAGTGGAAACTTTGATGACACTGTCATTGAAGCAGATGTACAACTGATTTAGAGAAAAAGTTCAATCAAATAGCAATATATAATATAGGTAGGAATTTCTTTTGAGGAAACAGAAAATGTTTGAGCCAAATGATCCTAAGAGAACATCCAACCTATCGTGAGCATACCAAGTAGCAACAATAACTTAGTACGATATTTGATGCTTGAATCTTATCCAAAATCAAGATGCAAATGCCAGAAGGCCTAGAACTTGACAGAAAAGCATCGAATAGTCCGACTAAAAACCAATTCTATATCTATAACAATTCCCAAGTCCTCTTGAAACCAAACTCACTTACAAAGAACCCAATAACCCTAAACTTGACGTCTCATCGACCAAAGAAGGAACAAACGGGCAAAATCGGGGCAACAAATTAAACAATTTGCAGAAGTTCGAACTCAAGATCAAACTAAAATCCAAGAGAAACCAAAATCAACCTAGATCTAAACTACAAACCTCAATCACAACAACAAACAACATAATGGAGAGGAAATTAAATTAGAAAAAAACAAAGCACTGACCATCAAACGTGGAGTAAGGGAAAATTCTTCGACCAGCGAAGAAGAACAAGGGAAAGAGCACAATAGTGAGAAAGAAAAATAGAAGGCCCGTAACCACGTTCCGCCGCCACTTTTTCCCCGACCAAGAACCCCTCTTCTCCCCGCCATTCTCACTTGACAAGAACCTGAGGAAAATCAAAGTAATCAAAAGGAAACAAAGTGATGATTAAATGCACAAACGCAAGAATAACGATAGACAAAAAACAATGAATAATTGGAGTTGGTAGCAAATAAAATAACGCGCAATTGCGATGGAGAATGAAGAAGAAGAAACCGAAAGAGATCGACCTGTCGATTGGGCGTAGGGTTCTTACCTCCAGAAGAGTGTTTGTAGAAAGAGAAGAGGCATGTGATCAAAGAAGCGCAAAATAGAATAAGAAATCTAGTCTTCATTCACTTGAAATTAAATCATAATTATGGAGATGAAGAAGTTCAAACAACAGAGAAGTTCAAACAAATTGAAAATTCAAACGACAGAAAAATTGGGAAGATTGGGAAATCAAAAGTAGGGAGGAGACATTATAATAATACCTAACGGATCGAAGAAGAAATGAGACAGCAGAATAATACCTAACTGAGAAGACGACGGATGCTTGTGGCGAAACCCTACGACGCCACCGAATCCAAAGCGAAGACAACCGGAGGAGAAGGACGCCGACTAATCCGAAGCGGAGGTAACCGGAGGAAAGGCCACGCTTGGAGCCAACGAGAGTCGTGTGCAAGAGCGATGATAAACGTAGGATGTAGGATTTGAGGAGGTTGAGGACAAGAATCGATTTTTCGATTACCTACGACGGACGGGTTTGGATGGCGTGGAGAAGAAGGCGGACTATGACTAAGAAGAAAGGGGTTGAGGCGGTGTAACGTGAAACACACTGGTGAAGGAGGAGGTGAGGTGTCAAACCAAAAATACATGTAATTACCATGAAACAGAAAGGGTAAAATAGACAATAACCTATTATAAGGGTAAAACGGGAAATATACTATTTATTGGGGTTAGCCTTTTTTTAATATAGTAAAGATTTTTGTTCTTTTCCCCTTTCTCTTTTCCCTCTTTTTCTAGTGACGACCTTCAACCTCTTGGTTTTGCCTCCCTAGCCCGCTAGCCTGTCCCTGCAGGCTGCAGCCTACCTCTCTTAACACCAACCTGAACAAGCAAGCAAGGTCTCCTCCACAAGCCTTCTCCCCACCTTAGTCTTTGTCCTGCACCTGTTGCAACAAGCTTCACCCATGGCCATTTCAATTCTTCTCATCTCTACCTCCTCGAACCCTCAATCTCGGCCCTCCAATGTCCCCGATATCAAAAAAAAAAGAAGAAGAGTTGGATAGGTATTTACAAAAATCAGGAAAACCCACATTATGCAGATGGATATCTCGATTCAGGATCTGTGGCATTGGGCTGAAAACAACCGTCGCCTCACCTTCGCCCGAAGCCAGATTAATGCTCGAGATGCGCTGCTGTCGCCTCTACACCGGAGGGCCACCCGTCGACCTCCCTCTGTTTGTCTGTCGCATCCTCCACCAGGATCCTGTTGCCGGGACTGCCAATGCGGGCCTGACTCGCCACCGCCATCGGATCCACCTGCTTCGCCCCACGCCGGAGCCAACCGGAACCGTTGCAGCCCCGAATTTGATCTCCCTCGCCGTGCCCTACTGTAGCGAACCAGCTGGATTGGGCACAACCGCCGTCTTCTCCCCATTCTCCCTCTGCCCCGCTCTGCTGCCGGAGAAGACGCCACTGGAGCCTCCGCCTGCACGTCACCGGCCGCTTCTCCTCTCCTCCGCCTGGGTAGCCGCCGGGAGCTCTTTTCCCCCTTTCCCTTCTTCTGTCGCGATTCAACAAAGGTTGAAGAAGATGCTTGATTATTTGCGATTTTTGCCCTTCCTTTTCGGATAATTATGATTTTATGCCCATATTCCATAATTGCAGTTTGTACCCAGATTTTTTGGAATGAAATTTTATACCCCTACAAAAATTAATTACAGATTATGGCCCTTATTTACATTTTCCGGATATGACCCAAGTTTATGAAATTGCTCACCTTTGCCCTAAAAATGTATTTGTTGCTTTTTAACTCGGATTTCAATTACGGGGTCAATCTTATAGTTTATATTTTATGTAGTATGCCCAAATTTAGCGTTATGCTAAATTTGTTTAGTTTTGTGTTAGGTTCGGAAGTGCCCGATAAAGGCCTAAACGAGTCCAAGTCGACATCCGTTGAACGACTTCGGTCTTTTGACGTCGTGTGAGTATTCTTTCCCCTCGATCTAGTTATGTTAAGTTTTTGTATCATGCTAGGATGGATCTAGCATAACTTAGAGTTACTGCCAAGTAGTGGCTTTGAACCTTAGGCGAGTTTCGAGGATTTGATATTGTTTGATGGATTGATGTTGATTCTAAACTTGAGGTGTTGGTTATCTTGTGAGGTTGTTATAAGGCTTTAAGTTATATGGTTGATCTTGTGAGCTTTTGAGGCTCGAGGTGGGATTGTATGATCTTGTGGGATTTTGGAGTTTAGGTTCGGCTTATCATAGTTGAGTTGGGTCATGATCTTGTGAAATCATAGAGTCTAGAAGTCTAAGGACTTCTAGCTTGAGTTGAGTGTGATGTGAGCATGAGGGATTCTAGGATGCGGTCCTAGAATGAGAGTCAAATGATCTTGCGTAGCTCATTTGTCAGTGAGATTCTTCGATATTGTGGAAATCTACAGAAGTTCAAGAGATAATCCAATCAAAACTAAACTATCTAATACAATGTAAAAAGGTTTTTTTGTAGTAAGAGATATTGGATCCACACACCAAACTATGGCTAACTGTATGAATCAATTATAAAACTGATGAAAATATGAGGAAGAGCGACAAATATAGATTAAACCATGAAAGCTATTCCCTAAATGTGTGAACGTTTTACCTGATAATTGCAGAAACCATAGCTGTCTGAATTGCTTATGTCTCTGTGCTTGACAAGGTCAAATCCTTTCAGGGGCCTGTAATACAAAATTAGCCCATGAGAAAGCATTACAGAAAAAACATATCATAAATAGGTGGATAAAACTGAAAAATGAAGTAGCATGAACTTGCTATTCTGTGCTTATTATGTATGAGTAAACTTCTGCAGTGGGTATGCAAAGATTCAGTTTTCATGTACATTTGAAGGAGGCAGGAGCTGGTACAAATATTATATGGGTTGAATTATAATGATCTCTATGTTAATAGAATTGCGTATAAAAAACTTTATACGTTAAATCATGAATATTCATTTATTATAAAAACTCATACAATTAAAAGCTTCCAATAAGATGTAAGGAGAAAACAGAAGTAGTTATAGAGATGTTACTCTCATAATATTTTACATAAGTATGCAGCTTAGTTGATCCTTAATATATTGGCAAGGCAATGGTCAATTGGCCTTGAGATGGGCAAGTATCTCACCGGGCACCTTGGATTCACTCTATGAAGCTTGTAACCATCAGCATTACAAATACACAATTCAAAATCATGTAATATATTGATAAAAAATAAAATATTGGGAAAAGTATTTATTACCTGTAATTAAGAAGAAAATAATGGAGGAAAATTTAGATTTCAAGCCTTGCAAGATTCCTGCCTGGGCACAGTCTGCTACCCGCTCCAAATGGAATGAATTTGCCCTTGTTTTTGGATCCTTTTACATTGTCATACAAATATAAAGCAGGCAGGATGCCTGAGAGTGAGCCACAATATGCAGCAGATTAACCAAGTCCTAAACCAAGTGGAAACTTTGATGACACTGTCATTGAAGCAGATGTACAACTGATTTAGAGAAAAAGTTCAATCAAATAGCAATATATAATATAGGTAGGAATTTCTTTTGAGGAAACAGAAAATGTTTGAGCCAAATGATCCTAAGAGAACATCCAACCTATCGTGAGCATACCAAGTAGCAACAATAACTTAGTACGATATTTGATGCTTGAATCTTATCCAAAATCAAGATGCAAATGCCAGAAGGCCTAGAACTTGACAGAAAAGCATCGAATAGTCCGACTAAAAACCAATTCTATATCTATAACAATTCCCAAGTCCTCTTGAAACCAAACTCACTTACAAAGAACCCAATAACCCTAAACTTGACGTCTCATCGACCAAAGAAGGAACAAACGGGCAAAATCGGGGCAACAAATTAAACAATTTGCAGAAGTTCGAACTCAAGATCAAACTAAAATCCAAGAGAAACCAAAATCAACCTAGATCTAAACTACAAACCTCAATCACAACAACAAACAACATAATGGAGAGGAAATTAAATTAGAAAAAAACAAAGCACTGACCATCAAACGTGGAGTAAGGGAAAATTCTTCGACCAGCGAAGAAGAACAAGGGAAAGAGCACAATAGTGAGAAAGAAAAATAGAAGGCCCGTAACCACGTTCCGCCGCCACTTTTTCCCCGACCAAGAACCCCTCTTCTCCCCGCCATTCTCACTTGACAAGAACCTGAGGAAAATCAAAGTAATCAAAAGGAAACAAAGTGATGATTAAATGCACAAACGCAAGAATAACGATAGACAAAAAACAATGAATAATTGGAGTTGGTAGCAAATAAAATAACGCGCAATTGCGATGGAGAATGAAGAAGAAGAAACCGAAAGAGATCGACCTGTCGATTGGGCGTAGGGTTCTTACCTCCAGAAGAGTGTTTGTAGAAAGAGAAGAGGCATGTGATCAAAGAAGCGCAAAATAGAATAAGAAATCTAGTCTTCATTCACTTGAAATTAAATCATAATTATGGAGATGAAGAAGTTCAAACAACAGAGAAGTTCAAACAAATTGAAAATTCAAACGACAGAAAAATTGGGAAGATTGGGAAATCAAAAGTAGGGAGGAGACATTATAATAATACCTAACGGATCGAAGAAGAAATGAGACAGCAGAATAATACCTAACTGAGAAGACGACGGATGCTTGTGGCGAAACCCTACGACGCCACCGAATCCAAAGCGAAGACAACCGGAGGAGAAGGACGCCGACTAATCCGAAGCGGAGGTAACCGGAGGAAAGGCCACGCTTGGAGCCAACGAGAGTCGTGTGCAAGAGCGATGATAAACGTAGGATGTAGGATTTGAGGAGGTTGAGGACAAGAATCGATTTTTCGATTACCTACGACGGACGGGTTTGGATGGCGTGGAGAAGAAGGCGGACTATGACTAAGAAGAAAGGGGTTGAGGCGGTGTAACGTGAAACACACTGGTGAAGGAGGAGGTGAGGTGTCAAACCAAAAATACATGTAATTACCATGAAACAGAAAGGGTAAAATAGACAATAACCTATTATAAGGGTAAAACGGGAAATATACTATTTATTGGGGTTAGCCTTTTTTTAATATAGTAAAGATTTTTGTTCTTTTCCCCTTTCTCTTTTCCCTCTTTTTCTAGTGACGACCTTCAACCTCTTGGTTTTGCCTCCCTAGCCCGCTAGCCTGTCCCTGCAGGCTGCAGCCTACCTCTCTTAACACCAACCTGAACAAGCAAGCAAGGTCTCCTCCACAAGCCTTCTCCCCACCTTAGTCTTTGTCCTGCACCTGTTGCAACAAGCTTCACCCATGGCCATTTCAATTCTTCTCATCTCTACCTCCTCGAACCCTCAATCTCGGCCCTCCAATGTCCCCGATATCAAAAAAAAAGAAGAAGAGTTGGATAGGTATTTACAAAAATCAGGAAAACCCACATTATGCAGATGGATATCTCGATTCAGGATCGGTGGCATTGGGCTGAAAACAACCGTCGCCTCACCTTCGCCCGAAGCCAGATTAATGCTCGAGATGCGCTGCTGTCGCCTCTACACCGGAGGGCCACCCGTCGACCTCCCTCTGTTTGTCTGTCGCATCCTCCACCAGGATCCTGTTGCCGGGACTGCCAATGCGGGCCTGACTCGCCACCGCCATCGGATCCACCTGCTTCGCCCCACGCCGGAGCCAACCGGAACCGTTGCAGCCCCGAATTTGATCTCCCTCGCCGTGCCCTGCTGTAGCGAACCAGCTGGATTGGGCACAACCGCCGTCTTCTCCCCATTCTCCCTCTGCCCCGCTCTGCTGCCGGAGAAGACGCCACTGGAGCCTCCGCCTGCACGTCACCGGCCGCTTCTCCTCTCCTCCGCCTGGGTAGCCGCCGGGAGCTCTTTTCCCCCTTTCCCTTCTTCTGTCGCGATTCAACAAAGGTTGAAGAAGATGCTTGGTTATTTGCGATTTTTACCCTTCCTTTTCGGATAATTATGATTTTATGCCCATATTCCATAATTGCAGTTTGTACCCAGATTTTTTGGAATGAAATTTTATACCCCTACAAAAATTAATTACAGATTATGGCCCTTATTTACATTTTCCGGATATGACCCAAGTTTATGAAATTGCTCACCTTTGCCCTAAAAATGTATTTGTTGCTTTTTAACTCGGATTTCAATTACGGGGTCAATCTTATAGTTTATATTTTATGTAGTATGCCCAAATTTAGCGTTATGCTAAATTTGTTTAGTTTTGTGTTAGGTTCGGAAGTGCCCGATAAAGGCCTAAACGAGTCCAAGTCGACATCCGTTGAACGACTTCGGTCTTTTGACGTCGTGTGAGTATTCTTTCCCCTCGATCTAGTTATGTTAAGTTTTTGTATCATGCTAGGATGGATCTAGCATAACTTAGAGTTACTGCCAAGTAGTGGCTTTGAACCTTAGGCGAGTTTCGAGGATTTGATATTGTTTGATGGATTGATGTTGATTCTAAACTTGAGGTGTTGGTTATCTTGTGAGGTTGTTATAAGGCTTTAAGTTATATGGTTGATCTTGTGAGCTTTTGAGGCTCGAGGTGGGATTGTATGATCTTGTGGGATTTTGGAGTTTAGGTTCGGCTTATCATAGTTGAGTTGGGTCATGATCTTGTGAAATCATAGAGTCTAGAAGTCTAAGGACTTCTAGCTTGAGTTGAGTGTGATGTGAGCATGAGGGATTCTAGGATGCGGTCCTAGAATGAGAGTCAAATGATCTTGCGTAGCTCATTTGTGTAGAAGTCTTAGACTTCTTGAGTTGAGCGAGTTGTTGATATAGTTCTCGTCTTGTGAGCAGGTTGTGGACTCCTTCCCAAGGGAAGCGAGAGGTTTGTGTGTTGAGTGTGGCGATAAGGTAAGTCTCCGGACTTACTTAGCTCGTATTCCTTGTATTAGCATTGATGTTTGTTTGGTGGTATGTGTTTATTCTTTATTATTTATAACAACTAAACCGGAAATAGGACCACCGACCCTTATATTATTTGGCTCAAGTGTATGATAACGAACGGTGACATCACTGCCTAGCTCTTGCGTAGAGCTAGGAGGTTCTTGGCGACTAGCC
This sequence comes from Fagopyrum homotropicum, assembly GCA_033239125.1. Classification (NCBI taxonomy): domain Eukaryota; kingdom Viridiplantae; phylum Streptophyta; class Magnoliopsida; order Caryophyllales; family Polygonaceae; genus Fagopyrum; species Fagopyrum homotropicum. Next base: position 28,757,205 of record BSWB01000004.1, read on the forward strand.
GTGTTGGTTAGACGGTCGGAGACATCCGTACCGTTCCATGCCGGAAATGGGGACCGAGGTGAGTTTCGGGAGATTCTCGTGTCACAAAAGAAGTTGAATTAGAACGGGATATGACTTAATAATAAAAAGATAATAAACCGGACTTGTGTGATTTGGTGTATATTGGGTGTTATGTTGATTGACTTGTGTTTGTGCCTTTCACCTTGATTCTAATGCTTCAAGTATGAGCTAACGGCTTTATACCGATTGTTGTAGATTGCCTTGCAGGTTAGGAATGCGACTGAGAGATCCGGAAGAGTGGGCAGCCGGGGTTCCGTACATTTTAGGAGGGGTTTTGGTTGAAGTCGGGTTGTATTTTGTTCTTCGGCTATGGTGTTTTGTATGCCGCGTGTATGGCGTTTAGTCTTTGTTTTGTATTTCGGCTGAAGTCTTTTGTTTATTTGGTTTCGGGTTTCATTGCATTGCATAAAAATGTATTTCATTTTTGCCTTTATTTGTGTCTTGTTGCAAGATCCGGTGAAATTGTTGTCAGGGTAAGGGTCGAGACCCATTGTGAGGTCCCAACCCGTAGCGCCCCGAGTCCCGCGGATTCGGGGTGTTACAAAAGTGGTATCAGAGCCCTAGGTTTACAACAATGGCACTCGCAATCTTCTAAAGGCCGAATAGAGGGAAATAGAACCCTCAAGGGTTCTAAGTTAAAGTGATTTTTCGTTTTCAAAATCAGATGCATGAGTCGGGGTAGAATGTACAGACCACCACTCCTTCCGAGGATCTCAACAGCTTAGTTTATTGGATTTTTGATATGTATATGTATATATATAGATATGTATAGTATATGTATATTGTAGTTATATATGTGGACTAGATTTATATGTATAGTTATATATCTGGACTATAGTATATGTTTGGACCTTGTATTGTTGTAATGGATTTCTGGATGTGTAATATTAGTAGTAATGTGAACATAGGACTTACATATATAGTTATATGTACATACACATATGGTATGCTAGTATTATATTAGTAGTAGTGGAACTTATAGTTAAGATGATAGGAAGCTATCATTGCCCTTGGACAAATGCCTTTTTGGGATTATGATAGTATATATACAAGGATGAGTATGCTCAAGTAGCGAGTTGAGCATCACGTTCTGGCGATTCATCGGACTCCTTTTGGGGACGTCAGAGAAACCATTTGAAGGATAAAGAGGACATTAGCGGCAAGGACGAACAATTAGTAGGGAACTTTGAGTCAACTTAAGCAAAACCGAGATTGAAGCTATACAAGAAAGGAAACGATATGAAGTTATGGGAGTGGTTCCGAGGAAGCAAGGATGGACATCAATGAAGTGAATTCGAGACAACGAACTGAAGATTCTTCCAAGTGGCGTGACGATAAACCAAAGATGCTTATCGAGAGGAAGAGAAGTACCTACTAGTAAGGGTAGAAGTGGTATTCCAATAAGACGTAAAAATTTTCCCTAGGCTTTCCTCAGTATGGGAGTTGAGATGAGAGGCGTGGATGAACCAATCACAAAAGATTTAAGATACCGTAAGTTAAGCTTGTGAAGTACCAATAAGTGAAGTGTTAACTTACGCGAGTTATGAGAAGAACGACATGGTGGAGTTTCACATGGCAGAATTTTCCTAGAAGAGTGACTGGATTTCCGTTATGTTGATAAGGCTAAGAAATGCCTAAAGGAAAGAAGTGTGAGTAGATGTGATCCCGAAGAGATGAGTGATGTAACAAGAAGATGTTAGTTATGAAAAGACTTAAGATACCCATCGAGAGAAACCTGAACGGACGCTATTTGAGGCTGGGAATTTGAGAAGATGCACTTGAAAGACATCCTGGAGGAACTGGTTAAGCCTATGAAGGTGAGTCTTGTGACACAACAACGTTGAGAAGGGTATAATTATCTTACATAAGTGGAAGGAAGCGAGGAGCATAGAAAGACCTAACGGAGTTTGAGGTAGAGTAAAATGAGCTAGTGAAGTTTAAGGCAGAGTACCCCATGAGGGTAGGAAGAATGGTGAGCAGTTGAACTTGGAGAAGGTCAGGTGTAAATTAATCGGTGACCACCGAGAATGCACAATGGCGGGTTGTCTACTGCTGAGTGTGGATGAGAAAAGTAACCAAGAGTGTGGATCGTAAAGGAACGATAACAAAAATTTGGAACATTCGTGATGGCTGAATGTCAGTAATAAGGATTGTAACGATATGGTGCGACCTTCTTAGGTCATGGGATTGTCATATGGGAGAACGACACGAATTAGAGGTTTTAAAGTTTGACCACGGTAAAGGGGAAGTAGTGAATCAAGAAGAAGGTAAGGTGTCATGGAGGTGGTACGTAAACGGGAGTATATAGAGGATGCAAGGTATGAAATGGATGATATGTTACCGCGGGCAAGAGATAAGTCAAGTTTCTAGACTCACACGGAAGAGACATGGTGGCTATGGCGTGAAAGAGGGGACCTAGATTAGGGCAACGCTGCAAGCTTAGAGTTATGATGTTAGTACGTGGAGATGTAATGAGTTTGATATTTTTGTGGTTTTGGATGGGGAGTTTCTTCTAGCATTTTCCACGGGGCATACCGATACAGTTGTGAAGTTGTTCATGGAATACCGAGAGATGCATAAGGTTTCTGACACGACTAAGAGAAGACCGATGTTTTGAAGTTTGATGTCGATGAGAGATGTATGAGAAGTACATGAAAGCTTGAGACCAAGAACCTCCGTTATCGGATTGACGTCGCAAAAAGGAATGAAGTGAGTTCTACACCTACTTGAAAAAAGGATGTTTATAGTGCAAACTTAAGTAAAATATGAAGAGTTCCTTTGATTTGTTGGGATGTCAGGGAAAGCGAAGAAGATGAGGTCAATTGTTTGAAGCACGGTTAAGTCCTGAAGTTTGGACCCTTATGGCTACACCAAAAGTGAGGAACCTTATAAGATTTTCACAATCATGTCATCAAAGAGGGAAATTTGATTAAGTAAAAGGAACACTTAAATAAGGTCACGAGAGTCACAAGACTCAAGCAAGTCTTTCCAATTAAAAAAAAAAATGAATCTTTGAAAGAGGACGGTCAACATTGTAGCTAAAGATGGAACAATACACTTGTTAAAGGACGTCATCCCAACATATCGGGGTGTATCATGACCACTTGTAAAGTGATAAGACAAGATTGTGTCGGTTATTACGATATGTGACGGGAAGAGAAAAGATGAAACCAGAGATATCACGGATTCCAATACGTCAGAATGTGGAATTTTTCACTAAGGTCGAGCTTGATTTAATTCTGATGTTTAAGGCGCCGTATGGAATAACACTTGTGCAGAGACATGAGTTGTGAAGCAAGTGAAGGAGGAATTGCAAGAACTTAGTGATAAGATTCCATTAGAATTAGTGAAATGCCATAGAGAACACCAGACGATGTCTTGAACTCTTGATTTGAAGTTCATATGGGAACATATCTTAAACTCTTGATTTGACGTTGTTATGGGGAACACCAGTTTGCGAAAAGTGAAACGGTTATCTCCGTTTGTACATCGATTACAGTGAGCTGAACAAGATTACAATGGAGAACAAGTACCCCTTACCGCGTATAGATGATCTACTCGATCAGTTGCAAGGGTCGGCAGTCTCTTTTAAAATTGATTTAAGGTCTGATTGTCACCAATTGAGAGCTTGAGACTGGGGTATTGCAAATAAGGCATTCCGAACAAACCATGGTCACTACGAGTTGTAGTGATTCTACATAGGCTTACTAATACACCGTTTAAGATATTTGGTCTACTCTCTAAGTAGAGAGCAATTGTATGACAAGTTGTCTCAGGGTGGAAACCACCGAAGGATGTAAAAGAAGATACAAGTTTTCTTGGTCATGCCGGCCATTACCAGATTTGGGGAGAGATTCTCCAAAGTAACACCGGCTAGGACTAACCTACTTCGTAAGACAAGAAATTTTTGAGCGAGAAAAGTGTCATAAGAGTTGTTAAGAGTTAAGAGAAGAGTCATTATGCAACTATTTTGACATTGCCTCGAGGTATGATGGGTCTTTGAAACGTACAAGAGATTCTTCAAGACAAGGTCTTGATTGAGTATTGAGGAAAGATGTAAGAGTAATAACATATGTGCCTCGTTAGTAGAAGCGGGGTGCAGTAAAGTACTTCCTTCATTACTTGGAATTGCAACAAGAATTGAGGAAACATAACGTCAAAGTTTGGTTTGACAAGAACCAAAGCCAACAGTGTAAATTGGAAGTTTGATCTTCTATTTTAGAGAAAATCAAAGAGAAACATAATGGGAATGCTGCATTGAGAAAGACCCGAGAAGGAAATTGAGTTTCTGATATATCGGACCTTTTTGAGATCTTAGCGCAAGTTGGGAAAGTGGTTTACTGGTTGGCGTGACCGCCGAGAGTAGAGGGTGTTCACCCGGGATTTCATGTGTATCAGTCTAGGAAGTACAAGTATGACTTGAGATGTATTGCCGATCCCCTTGATCAAGCGGCAGATGAAGAACCAATGAGGCTAATAGGAAGACGGAGGATAGTATCTTTGGTTGAGTTTTACGCGGAGCTATTAGCATTGATAGAATCGACGGGTTAGGCTTAATTCTTCCCTTAGTTGAGTTATGAACATGTGTGATGTTATATGTTATTTGTGCCTCGTGGGGGAATGTGCTATATAACGTGATATATCTTGCGGTGGTAGTTTGAGTAGATTGTGTGTATAGATTAAAAGGATTAAGCCTTTTTAGTTTGAGATTTCATGCCTCGACCTTAGAGCCCGAGACGGTCGGCGTGTGACAAGTTTCGGGACGAAACTCGTTTTTAGGGGGATCTGATGTAACACCCCGTTTATTGAGTGCGTTTTCGATTTTTATTCTTCTTCTTCGATCGATATTTTAATAGCTTAAATATTTTACGAGTACTTTAACACCGTAAATTAAAATTTTTGGACTTATATATATATATATATATATATATATATATATATATATATTTTGATCCATATATTTATCTTTTTTTTTTTTCCGTATCTTTATTCTCGGAATAGTCGGGAAGTTTCTCGATTCGGAATCCCGTTCCGAATGTTTTGATCAAGTCTATTCATTTACTTTTTATTTTATTTTTGTTCTTTTCCCCTTTCTCTTTTCCCTCTTTTTCTAGTAACGACCTTCGATCTCTTGGTTTTGCCTCCCTAGCCTGCTAGCCTGTCCCTGTAGCCAACCTCTCTTAACACCAACCTGCACAAGCAAGCAAGATTGTAATAGCTAGGATTTCCGAATTCTAATTAATATTGATTAACTTAATCGTTGACATATAACTCGCGAAGATTTCGCAAGTGATGAGTAAGAGTCCCACCGTTATGTTCCTGCCGTAATTTTGGACATTTGGGGAAATTTTTACTTTTTTTCCCGGGTAATTATTTTTACCCTCCGGTGTTATTTGGAGCATTTGGGAGCTCCAATTAATAAAAATACAGTTGAGAGAAATGATTAGGACATCGGATATGTCCTAGATATGAAATAACATGGAGAGGCAAAACGGCCAAAATAATCGCTATTTCGTTTCTTAACGGATAAAAAAGACGGCTCAGAAATACACGTTTTCCGAGGCAGTTGTGGAATAATTACCCCTACAATATTCCAGATTTAATGTTCCAATCTCAAAAAGTTTGGAGAAAGAGGTTCGACCCGCCTTTGGATCGATTAAAGGATAATTATCGACTTTAATAAAGGATAATTATCGTCTTCACTATAAATAGCGGAAAATTATTTATTAATTCATTTCCTTTCACGTTTCCTCGTAAAAGCTCTGATTTCTCTCAACCTTCAAACTCAGATCTACTCTCCGTTTCTAATCCGATTTCAATTCCGTTTGAGTTTCTGGATTCCTCTCTTCATTCTCTTCATAATGGTACCGAGTTTCTGCATTTCCGAGTATATGGAGGGCTGGTCGAGCATATATGTCACCAGAACGGTTCCGTCGCTCAGATTCCGATGAATTTGATGCTTTCCATGCGTAGCCTGCGTCGTTGTGATTCCGAATCTTCTTTCAGATCGTCAATTGGGTTAGTAACGAATAAGTTATGAATTTATTCGTTTTCCGTACTGCGATTTGGCCTAATCTGACTTTAGGCTTGTCAAATAGGACAATTAGAAATTCCATTATGGTCGTTATATTATTCTGGTGATTATGGGTTGTTTGTTTGATGAAATCTGATGACAGGGGTTTAGAAATTGCCTGTGGGCAAAACGTTATTTTGGCGAAATCTAATTAATTAAATTTGGATTAGAATTGAGATTGAGGAATGTTGATTAGATACTACCTTGAGATTTGAGGAATTGTGAGTTATGTTGAGATATTGAGGTTTAGTTGGTTGTGAGGCTTTAGATTGATTATGATCCTATTGGATCCCTTGGGTCTAGATGTGACCTTTTCGATTGATAGGAGTATTGATATCTCTTTATGCCTTGTTATTAGACAGTGTCTCTCTCAAGATTGGAGGTTGATCGTGGTTATGATTGTACGAGGTTGAGGTAAGTCCGTAGGACTTACTTAGCTGCCATCCTTATATTGGATGTTTGCATGAGTGGTGTATGCTTTATATGTTTGCTATAATAGCATGAGTTGTCGTCTTTATCGACCTATGTTTTATTGACTGCCCCACTGCGTGGCTGTGATAACCTTTCCCTTTCATCCCGTTGTGGAGCCTGGGAGGTTCTCTGATGTCGGGCCAGACTGGTTTATAAGAAGGGCGCAATCCACTCCCATAGGGTTCACGGATTGTGTGACCGATACTCGTACAACTGGACATTGCACTCAGAGGCGGGGATGTATCGGTCCTCGTGTCACATACTTTCATCTATCTATATATATACGGTTTTTGAGTGAATGGTTATTATATAAAGATAATAAATGGGTAAATGTGTGATAACATGTTGAGGTTTTTATCTTTCATGATTGTGTTTGTGCTTATGCATTACCTCATATATGTATGGTTAGCTAACGGTTTCATACCGTGTTGTAGATGTTTACAGGTTAGGCGCTACTGGGTGATCTGGCAGGGTGACAAGCCGAGGACTCTCGTACATTAGGTGGTTGGTTTGGGATTGTTGTGTTTCCCCTCTGCGTGAGGATGATCTTTTGTACCTCCTGTGTGAAGATGTTGTTTTATATACTCGGCTATATTGTTGTTTACTTTGGGTCGTACAGTTTATACTGTTTTATGTATTTGTTTTATATCTGTCAATGTCATGTTGTTAGGTCCAGTGAACTTGTTGTCAGGCTAGGGTCAGGATCCATTGTGAGATCCTAGCCCAATGTGACATCCCGAGTCCCGCGGAATCGGGGTGTTACAGAGTTGGTATCAGAGCCCAGGTTGATAACAATGGCACTTGCTACCTGCAATGAGGTTTGATAGGTAAAATAAATAGAGCCCACATGAGATCTGACGTTTTCAAAGGTTTTGGTTTTAAGTGTGGTTTTGTGATAGAATGTACGAGAAGTCGTCACCTCTGCCATGGATCTCTGCAGCGTAGATATGCATATATATATCTGTGTGTACTATGGATTATGTGGATGTATTATATACATATCGATACCTATGGCATATATATAGCCTTATAAGATTAGGTGCGTATATCCTACAAATGACTCAGACTAGAGTAGTACATGTAGTGGGACGAGGTAGGGGTTCACCCCCTCTTCCTCTATTGGTGATAAGTCAGGGACCAGTTTCCGTTGTTGTTTCGCCTATGGCAGAGAAGGAGTTTGAAGAGGCTGATCGTGTCTCTATGAGTAGATCCGAGTTTCAAGAGTATATGCAGCAAGTATATGAGGCGGTGATAGCGGGTAGACCTACACCGGATTTACCAACAATTGTGAGATCAACTGAAGCTTCTGAATCCGGAAAGAAGCAATGGACTGAATCAGTTACTAGAGAAGCAAAGATGATGAATGGGGAACCAAGTCCGATATCAGGACAATCTAGTGATCCTTTGGCCATGAAGATGACTGGCAAGGAACTACAGTGTTTTAATTGCGTGGAAGTTGGGACACTGGCGAGCTGTGTGCCCAAAGGCGCCCATCATATGCTTTACGTGTGGTAAAGCAGGGTATAGAGCGAAGTTTTGTCGACAGGGCAAGGCGTTGCCTTTACAAGTTCCCTCTCGGAATAAGATCATTCAAGGTGGACGACGAAGATCGAGTTACCCTTCAGTTGCACAGGTTGCAAGAATGAGACAATTATGTTACAATTGTGGCTATCCAGATCATTTGCGTTCTGAGTGCCCTTTGGCACCGATAGCTTGTTTCATCTGTGGTGAACTAGGCCATCTGGCCCCTTTTTGTCAGCAAGGTAGTGTTTCTTCCCAGCAAGACCTTCCTCTTTCCGGTGTTGAAAGAGTGGAAGTGGAGGCTATAGTGAGGACCTCAGTGATACTTGAGGAGCATAGATCCGAGATCAAGTGATGGTATGTAGTGGAGCTACGGGAGTTAGCTGTTACATGTACCATTCTCGTTAATGGTTTACCTAGTGGAGTTTTGTTTGTTATGAGTGCTATGCACTTCTTGTCTTTCGATGCATGCGTTAATGGTTGATCTTTGATATATAGTAGAAGGTGGACTTTCCTTTACAAGATTACCAGTTAGGGGTCTGAGGTACCGCGAGATATGTGTTTGTTCCCTTATTCCGGGACTTGTGTATGGCTTGTAGACTTCTTTGTCATGCCGTAGGTGCATGATGAAGTCATTATGTGTATGGATTGTATGAATAGATATCATGCAGTGTTAGATATTAATAGTAAGGCTATTATAGTCTTTACTGAGATGGTAATTAGAGGTCTTCTAATGTTAAGACCTTTGAAGAGACGGGTTTGTCATCAGGACTGTACGAGCAGCGAGCTGATAGCACAGGGATGTGACGCCTTCTAGTGTTATTCCATGAAGGAGCGAGATAGTCCAACAATGGAAGGTATTCCAGTTGTTTATGAGTTTATAGACGTGTTACTGAACCGTCTAGTTGCCACCTCAACGGAGTGTGGACATTGTTATCGAGTTGAAGTATGATACAAGATTGAATGGGAAAGCCACACTATATGGTGCTTGTTGAGATATTGTACTAATAACTTGAAAAGTTGACTGAAACGGGTTTACCTAGTGGGTTCCATGTTCCGTATTGACGACCTGATGAATTAGCTTCAAGAAGCAATTGTGTTTTCAGGATTCCTTTGTGCTCAAGATATCCCTAGTCATGGATGAGAGAGCAGCATGTGTATGAGATAACATCCCATACCCGTTATGGACACTACGAGTTTGTAGTGATGTCATTTGGGTTGACGAATGCTTTAGTAGTTTTTATGGAGTTGATGAATAATATCTTCATCGACTTCCTTGATTAGTTGGTGGTGGACTTCATGGATGACATGTCGGTATACTCTCATAGCAGAGAATAGTAGACCGATCGTCTAAGGATCGTTCTACAGATTTCGAGAGATAGAGGGTTGTATGCTACACTCTCTAAGTGTAAGTTGGGATGCCAGCGGTAGCCTTTTTAGGCCATGTTGTCTCCGCCAGTGGGATCATGGTTGACCTGGCGAGAATTAAGTATGTTGTAACATGGGAGATACTGATGAACATTAAGGAATACGTAGTTTTCTCGGCTCAGCCAATTGCTACCAATGCTTTGAGGAAGAATTTTATATGATTACATATTCATTTGAGAGTCTTTTGAGAAGACCACCATAACTACGTGAGGAAAGCCGTGTGTCAATGTTCTGAAGAGTTGAGGAGGCATTTGACCTCTGCTTCCATTCTGTTGTAGTTAGAAGATTTTTGGGATCCTGTGATTTACGGTGACATCCCAACTAAGTCTGAGATGTGTATTACTACAGAGGAGTAGGGTTATTGATATGTGTGTTTACAGTTGAGAACGTATGATGAGAACTACCCAACTCATGATTTAGAGTTAGTAGTGGTAGTTCAAGCCTTTAAGTTTTGAAGACCGTACCGGTGTGATCTTCATGTCAGATTTCTATAGATCATAGAAATCTGAAGTATATTTTATGCAACAGGGATTGAATAACCGCCAATGTTAAGAGCTTAAGTTGATCATGACTTTGACTTGAAGATTCCATATCATTCAGAGAAATTGAATGTTGTCGTCGATAACTTGAATGGAAAGACGCTCCAAGAGAAGATGATTGTGAGACTGATAGTTCAGTCTCAGCTTCAGAGAGATCTAGCTTGGCTAGAGTTGGACAATCAGTTCCTTGATGAGGATACCCAATTATACCTCAGAGGTCCTACCTGGTCTGTTGGATGAGGTCCAACAGAAGCAGGAGACCTGCCCGACCTTGATAAGGTTTAGAGAAAGGATGTCTCGTACTGAGGCACCATAGTTCTCCATGGGAGTAGATGGACTGATGAAGAGTCATGACCACTTTTGTGTACCTGCTGATGCATATGGAGACAGAGAATATTACGGTATACCCAATGTACGCCTTATTCAGTACATTTAGGTACGAGTAAGATGTACCACGAGATGAAACGATTATATTGTATGAAGACGATATAACCAGATTTGTGATACAATGTGTGACCTGTTAGCAGGTCCAGATAGAGTATTTCCGATCTAGAGATAAGCCCTACCCACTACCAGTGCAATAGTAGAATTTGGGAGGACATCTCTATGGACTTTTTTATGGGATTGTGACCTAGTAGAAGATTTATGTTATCTGGATTGTTGGTAACAAATTAATGAAACCGGCACGTTTCATTTCTATCAGAAGAACGTGGCTAGTGAATGAATTGGCTGAGGAGTACACTAGACAGATAGTGACACTCCATGGTATATTGAGAACGATCATTTCTGAAATAGATGGATGTTTTTACTTTGAGATTTTAGGCAGCAGATTCAGACTGCTTTGCGGACGAGACTGTACCTCATGACTACACTTCACCCCCTGACAAATGGTCAGTTAGAGAGGATCATCTAGATTTTAAAGATCTATTATAAGTTGTAAGTTGAATGGGAAACGTGGATGGTTATATTACCTTCCATTAATGAGTTTATTATATAACAATGAAGGACGTGCATCTTTCTGGGATGACCCTATGAAGCAATATATATAGACATAGATGTCGTATATCCTTATGCTAGAAGTGATCTAGCAGTAGTAGTGGAATAACACCTAACCAGATTCAGGATTTTATAGTTCAAGTAACGTTGATTGAAGGAAGAATGCTGGTTGTACAGAGTCGCCAGATATTATATGTAGACAAGAGGCGTTAACCTCTAAAGTTCAAGCGAGATTCATGTCCGGCTGTAAGTATCTCAGTTGCGAGACGTTAGATGTGTTAATATGGAAAGGGAACTGAGTTTCCAATATGATGGTTTATTTGAGATCGACCAGTATGGAGAAGGTAGCATGATGTTTAGCTTTGCCTATGAGATTATAGAATATCCACCCAGTGTTTCATATGTCTCAACTGAAGAAGTATATACCAGACTCGAGACACCTTGTGAGTTACGATGATTTGATGGTTGAGTCCAACCACACTTTTGTTGAGCATTCGATTACATTCTTGGAATGAGATATGAAACACTTGCATTCGAAAGACATTCCCATATTGAGGATATGATGGCCAAGATGAAGACCTGAAGAGGCTATGTGAGAGACTGAGGATAGTGTCCTAAGGAACTATCTAGAGTATATGTTGGGACAGACCCATTTGTGGGAGCACGAGTAGATCTTAGTGCTATCTTGATGAATGTTGTGCTTATGTGCTTATATGCCTTGATGTGTTATTTCATGCTAGCTGTGATGTGATTTATGATCTTAGTAGATCTTGATGTGCTAGCGTGATTGATGTTATAGATGGAGATGATTACTTCCTTTACGCTACCCGAGTATGATTATATTTATAGCTTGAGATGGTTCTTTCCTTTATGCTATTTGAGTGGGATTAGGATTCAGTTGGAGATGGTTCTTTCCTCCATGCTACCTTGATGGACATAGTTCAGTGGAGATGTGATTCCTCCATGCGATATATATGTTTATGGGTTGGATAGAGAAGTATTTCCTCTATGCCTGTGATATGATTAGACTAGAGATGTGTTTCCTCTATGCCTTGTGATGTGGTATGGCGAGAGACGTGATTCCTCTACGCCTTTGGGTAGCGTTATGGCCCTGTTTTCTGGAGATGATGATTCCTCCATGTTTATACTTGAGGTTATAGATTGTTATAGGTTGTGATCTTTTGAACGGAGATGTGATACCTCCGATAGAAAGAGTGAGAGTTATACCTCGGCGTATGGGTCCGAGAGGATTTGAGAATTGTTCAAGTTTCGGGACGAAACTTTTTTTTAAGGGGTGTGTGATGTAATAGCTAGGATTTCCGAATTCTAATTAATGTTGATTAACTTAATCGTTGACATATAACTCGCGAAGATTTCGCAAGTGATGAGTAAGAGTCCCACCGTTATGTTCCTAGCGTAATTTTGGACATTTGGGGAAATTTTTACTTTTTTCCCCGGGTAATTATTTTTACCCTCCGGTGTTATTTGGAGCATTTGGGAGCTCCAATTAATAAAAATGCAGTTGAGAGAAATGATCAGGACATCGGATATGTCCTAGATATGAAATAACATGGAGAGGCAAAACGGCCAAAAGAATCGCTATTTCGTTTCTTAACGGATAAGAAAGACGGCTTAGAGATACACGTTTTCCGAGGCAGTTGTGCAATAATTACCCCTACAATATTCCAGATTTAATGTTCCAATCTCGAGAAGTTTGGAGAAAGAGGTTCGACCCGCCTTTGGATCAGTTAAAGGATAATTATCGACTTTACTAAAGGATGATTATCGTCTTCACTATAAATAGCGGAATAATTATTTATTAATTCATTTCCTTTCACGTTTCCTCGTAAAAGCTCTGATTTCTCTCAACCTTCAAACTCAGATCTACTCTCCGTTTCTAATCCGATTTCAATGCCGTTTGAGTTTCTGGATTCCTCTCTTCATTCTCTTCATAATTGTAGCGAGTTTCTGCATTTCCGAGTATATGGAGGGCTGGTCGAGCATATATGTCACCAGAACAGTTCCGTCGCTCAGATTCCGATGAATTTGATGCTTTCCATGCGTAGCCTGCGTCGTTGAGATTCCGAATCTTCTTTCAGATCGTTAATCGGGTTAATAACGAATATGTTATGAATTTATTCGTTTTCCGTACTGCGATTTGGCCTAATCTGACTTTAGGCTTGTCAAATAGGACAATTAGAAATTCCATTATGGTCGTTATATTATTCTGGTGATTATGGGTTATTTGTTTGATGAAATCTGATGACAAGGGTTTAGAAATTGCCTGTGGGCAAAACGTTATTATGGCGAAATCTAATTAATTAAATTTGGATTAGAATTGAGATTGAGGAATGTTGATTAGATACTATCTTAAGATTTGAGGAATTGTGAGTTATGTGGAGATATTGAGGTTTAGTTGGTTGTGAGGCTTATAGATTGATTATGATCCTTATGGATCCCTTGGGTCTAGATGTGACCTTTTCGATTGATAGGAGTATTGATATCTCTTTATGCCTTGTTATTAGACAGTGTCTCTCTCAAGATTGGAGGTTGATCGTGGTTATGATTGTACGAGGTTGAGGTAAGTCCGTAGGACTTACTTAGGTGCCATCCTTATATTGGGTGTTTGCATGAGTGGTGTATGCTTTATATGTTTGCTATGATAGCATGAGTTGTCGTCTTTATCGACCTATGTTTTATTGACTACCCCACTGCGTGGCTGTGATAACCTTTCCCTTTCATCCCGCCGTGGAGTTTGGGAGGTTCTTTGATGTCGGGCCAGACTGGTTTACAGGAAGGGCGCAATCCACTCCCATAGGGTACACGGATTGTGTGATCGATACTCGTACAACTGGACATTGCACTCAGAGGCGGGGTTGTATGGGTCCTCGTGTCACATACTTTCATCTATCTATAAACATACGGTTTTTGAGTAAATGGTTATTATATAAAGATAATAAATGGGTAAATGTGTGATAACATGCTGAGGTGTTTATCTTTCATGATTGTGTTTGTACTTATGCATTACCTCATATATGTATGGTTAGCTAACGGTTTCATACCGTGTTGTAGATGTTTACAGGTTAGGCGCTATTGGGTGATCTGGCAGGGTGACAGGCCGAGGACTCCCGTACATTAGGTGGTTGGTTTGGGGTTGTTGTGTTTCCCCTCTGCGTGAGGATGATCTTTTGTACCTCCTGTGTGAGGATGTCGTTTTATATACTCGGCTATATTGTTGTTTACTTTGGGTCGGACAGTTTATACTGTTTTATGTATTTGTTTTATATCTGTTAGTGCCATGTTGTAAGGTCCAGTGAACTTGTTGTCAGGCTAGGGTCAGGATCCATTGTGAGATCCTAGCCCAATGTGACATCCCGAGTCCCGCGGATTCGGGGTGTTACAAAGATCTCCTCTACAAGCCTTCTCCCCACCTTAGTCTTTCTCCTGCACCTGCTGCAACAAGCTTCACCCATGGCCATCTCGATTCTTCTCATCTCTACCTCCTCGAACCCTCAATCTCGGCCCTCCAATGTCCCCGATATCAAAAAAAAAGAAGAAGAGCTGGATAGGTATTTACAAAAATCACGAAAACCCACATTATGCAGAGGGATATCTCGATTCAGGATCGGTGGACTTGGGCTGAAAACAACTGTCGCCTCACTTTCGCCAGAAGCTAGATTAATGCTCGAGATGCGCCGCCGTCGCCTCTACACCGGAGGGCCACTCGTCGACCTCCCTCTGTCTGTCTGTTGCATCCTCCACCAGGATCCTGTCGCCGGGACTGCCAATGCGGGCCTGACTCACCACCGCCATCGGATCCACCTGTTCGCCCCACGCCGGAGCCAACCGGAACCGTAGCAGCCCCGAATTTGATCTCCCTCGCCGTGCCCTGCTGCAGCAAACCAACCGGATTGGGCACAACCGCCGTCTTCTCCCCATTCTCCCTCTGCCTGTACGTCACCGGCCGCTTCTCCTCTCCTCCTCCTGGGCAGCCGCCGGGAGCTCTTTTCCCCTTTTCCCTTCTTCTGTCGCGATTCAACAAAGGTTGAAGAAGATGCTTGGTTATTTGCGATTTTTTTCCTTTCTTTTCGGATAATTATGATTTTATTCCCATATTCTATAATTGCAGTTTGTACCCAGATTTTTTGGAATGAAATTTTATACCCCTACATAAATTAATTATAGATTATGGCCCTTATTTACATTTTCAGGATATGACCCAAGTTTATGAAATTGCTCACCTTTGCCCGAAAAATGTATTTGTTGCTTTTTAACTCGGATTTCAATTACGGGGTCATTCTTATAGTTTATATTTTATGTTGTATGCCCAAATTTAGCGTTATGCTAAATTTGTTTAGTTTTGTGTTAGGTTCGGAAGCGCCCCGATAAAGGCCTAACGAGTCCAAGTCGACATCCGTTGAACGACTTCCGTCTTTTGACGTCGTGTGAGTATTCTTTCCCCTCGATCTAGTTATGTTAAGTTTTAGTATCATGCTAGGATGGATCTAGCATAACTTAGAGTTAATGCCAAGTAGTGGCTTTGAACCTTAGGTGAGTTTAGAGGATTTGATATTGTTTGATGGATTGATGTTGATTCTAAACTTGAGTTGTTGGTTATCCTGTGAGGTTGTTATAAGGCTTTAAGTTATATGGTTGATCTTGTGAGCATTTTGAGGCTCGAGGTGGGGTTGTATGATCTTGTGGGATTTTGGAGTTTAGGTTCGGCTTATCCTAGTTGCGTTGGGTTATGATCTTGCGAGATCATAGAGTCTAGAAGTCTAAGGACTTCTAGCTTGAGTTGAGTGTGATGTGAGCATGAGGGATTTTAGGATGCGGTCCTAGAATGAGAGTCAAATGATCTTGCGTAGCTCATTTGTGTAGAAGTCTTAGACTTCTTGAGTTGAGCGAGTTGTTGATATAGTTCTCGTCTTGTGAGCAGGTTGTGGACTCCTTCCCAAGGGAAGCGAGAGGTTTGTGTATTGAGTGTGGAGATAAGGTAAGTTTCCGGACTTACTTAGCTCGTATTCCTTGTATTAGCATTGATGTGTGTTTGGTGGTGTGTGTTTATTCTTTATTATTTATAACAACTAAACCGGAAATAGGACCACCGACCCTTATATTATTTGGCCCAAGTGCATGATAACGGGTGGTGACATCACTGCCTAGCTCTTGCGTAGATCTAGGAGGTTCTTGGCGACTAGCCGTGCTGGTTAGACGGCCGGAGGCATCCGTACCGTTCCATGCCGGAAATGGGTACCGAGGCGAGTTTCGGGAGATTCTCATTTCACAAAAGAAGTTGAATTAGAACGGAATATGACTTACTAATAAAAAGATTATAAACCGGACTTGTGTGATTTGGTGTATATTGTGTGTTATGTTGATTGACTTGTGTTTGTGCCTTTCACCTTGATTCTAATGCTTCGAATATAAGCTAACGGTTTTATACCGATTGTTGTAGATTGCCTTGCAGGTTAGGAATGCGACCGAGAGATCCGGAAGAGTGGGCAGTCGGGGTTCCGTACATTTTAGGAGGGGTTTTGGTTGAAGTCGGGTTGTGTTTTGTTCTTCGGCTATGGTGTTTTGTATGCCGCGTGTATGGCGTTTAGTCTTTGTTTTGTATTTCGGCTGAAGTCTTTTGTTTGTTCAGTTTCGGGTTTCATTGCATTGCATAAAAATGTATTTCATTTTGGCCTTTATTTGTGTCTTGTTGCAAGATCCGGTGAAATTTTGTCAAGCTAAGGGTCGGAACCTATTGGAGGTCCCAACCCGTAGCGCCCCGAGTCCCGCGGATTCGGGGTGTTACAATAGTATCATGCTAGGTTGGATCTAGCATAACTTAGAGTGAATACCAATTAGTGGTTATGGACCTTAGGTGAGTTTTGTGGATTGCGAAATGTTGTCAGGCTTGAGGAGTTGATATCATCTTGTGAGGTTGTTTATGGCTTTAAGTTGTATGTTGAGCTTATAAGAATTTAGGGGTTGAGGTTGAATGATTGTTGAGGATGAGATTGTAAGTTTATAGTTGTGAGCTTATGGTTGTTGAGATTATGGGCTAGGATATGCGTATCCTAGCATAGTGTTGTTAGCATTGCGATCGTGGGGACTAAGCATGTTATCCTAGTGGTGTTGTGAGTTATGATCTTGCGTGATCCGAGGGTTTAGAAGTCTTAGGACTTCTAGCTTCTATTGAGTGTGATGTGAGCATGAGGGATTCTAGGATGTGGTCCTAGAATTGAGAGTCAAATGGTCTTGCGTAGATCATTTGTATAGAAGTCTAAGACTTCTATTGTGAGTGGGTTGTTGTTGATATAGTTATCTTCTTGTGAGCAGGTAATGGGCTTCCTCCCTAAGGAAGCGAGAGTGTTGTGAGTTTAGTGTGGTGACGAGGTAAGTCTCCGGACTTACTTAGCTCGTATTTTATGTATTAGATTCGATGCGTGTTTGGTGGTGTGTGTTTTATTGCTTTCATTTTAACTTATAAACCGGAATAGGATTACCGACCATTATATATTATTTGGCCCAAGTGTATGATAACGGGCGGTGACAAATTGTCTAGCTCTTGTGTAGAGTTAGGAGGTTCTTGGCGACTAGCCCGTGTGGTTAGATGGTCGGATGCATTCGTACCGTTCCATGCGGTAAGTGGGGACCGAGGCAACTTTTGGGAGATTCTCGTGTCACAAAAGAAGTTGAATTAGAACGGGATATGACCTAATAATAAAAAGATAATAACTGGACTTGTGTGTTTTGAGCATGTTATGTGTCATGTTGATGTATGTGTGTATGTGCCTTCACCTTGCTTCTAATGCTGCGAATATTAGCTAACGGTTTTATACCGATTATTGTAGATTTCCTTGCAGGTTAGGAATGCGGCGAGAGATCCGGAAGAGTGGGCAGCCGGGGTTCCGTACATTTTAGGTGTGGGTTTTGACTGGAGTCAGGTTGTGTTTTATTCTTCATTTATTGTGTTTGTATGCCACGTGTATGGCGTTCGGTCTTTGGTTTTGTATATCGGTTGAAATCTTTGTTCGTATGCTTTGGGGTTTCATTACATTGCACAAAAATGTATTTCGGTTTTGGCCTTTATTTGTGTCTTGTTGCAAGATGCGGTGAAATTGTTGTCAGGCTAAGGGTCGGGACCCATGGTGAGGTCCCAACCCATAGTGCCCCGAGTCCCGCAGAGTCGGGGTGTTACAAAGTGGTATCAGAGCCCTAGGTTGACACTCGCAATCTTCTAAAGGCCGAATAAGGAATAAACAGAACCCCACGGGTTTTGAGTTTTCGTTTTCAAAATCACATGCATGAGTCGGGGTTGAATGTACGGACCACCACTCCTTCCGCGGATCTTGTCAACTTAGTTTATTGGACTTGATATATATATGTATATATGTAGATATGTATAGTATATGTGGATTGTTATCATGATAGACTTAAATGCTATATTCGAATTATTTATGATAACCTTATGTATAGTTATATATGTGATCTATAGTACATGTTTGGACCTTGTATTGTTGTAATGGAATGCTGAATGTGTTATGTTGGTAGTGATATGGACTTATGACTTATATAGTTGTGTATAAGTATTCTTATTATATATGGTAGCATATGAAGTTATGAGACCTTTTAGCTAAGATGATAGTATAGTATCATCACCTTTAAGGACGATGTGGTTGGCGTGGGATAGCGTTCATACGTGGAGGAGTACGCTCAAGTATCGAGTTGAGCTTTTCGTGCTAACGAGCACCATGAAGTTTCTTGGATTCCTTAAAAGGATGTCGAAAAAGAGGAGTAGAGATGACGTAACGAAGGGCAACCAAGTAAAAGAAAACTCGAGACAACTTAAGAGGAATCAAGATGAAAGTCATACAAGAAAGGGGAGCAACATTAAAGTGTAGAAGCAGTTCTAAAGAAGCCATGATCGAACGACGACGAGACCAATGAAGACAACGAACTTAAGTTCTTCAAGAAGACGCGTGGACAACTAAAGATGCGAATTGCGGAGGAGATGGGGGCATTCTAGCAAGGTTAAAAGGCTCTGTTCCATTACGAGAAGTGAAGCTTTCATTAGATGCTCCTAAGCCTTGGAGTCAAGATGAGAAAAGTGATCGGACCATTTGTGAAAGATTTAAGATACCGTAAGTTAAGCTTACGAGGTACCAATAAGTTGAGTGTCAACATTACTAGAGTTATGAGAAGAAGGGCATGGTGGGGATTCACGTGGAGTTGACGGGTTTCCGTTATGACGATAAGGCTAAGTGATGCCAAGAAGAAAGAAGTGTGAGTATATGTTGATCCCGAGAGGATGAGAGACGCAACAAGAAGCTTCTATTGATGGAGAGACTTGAGATACCCATCAAGAGAAACATGAACGGACAATATATGAGGCTAGAATTTTGGTAAAGGTGTACTTGAAGGACAACATGGAATAATGGTTAAGCCTATGAAAGGGAGTTATACGAAACAACAAGGCCAAGAAGATATGGTTACCTTATAAGGAAAGGAAGCGTAGAATGAAGAGGGGACTAACGGAGTTCAAGGTAGACTACCCCGAGGAGGGTAGCCTTCATGAAAATGGTAACATGGAAAGTGTAGTAGAATGGTAAGTCGATGATCTTGGAAAGGGTCATTAATGAGTTAATCGGTGACCATCGAGAATGTACATGTGTGGGTTGTGTACTGGTGACTGTAGGTGGGAGGAGAAACACAAGATTTGGGATCATGAAGAAGGGGAGCAAGAACGTGGAATATTCGTGGTGGTTGAATGTCGGCAGTATAGTGGTATATCAAGGGAAGTGCAAAAATCTTAATCATGTAGAAAATTTATCGTTTTTAGCAAGTGATGGTAGCGTACCTTGTGGGGAGGGATTGTAACGATCTGATGTGATCTTCGTAGGTCATGGGTTTGTCATTTGGAGGAACGACAAGGATCAGGGTAAAGGGGACTGGAAAGATGAAGAGAAAGGTGAGTCTTCTATGGTTATTGTGCATAAAAGGGGAATATATAAGGGGAGGCATGATATGCTTGTTCTAAGGTTATAGATGTCATGTTTTCGCGTGCCCAACTAAGTCAAGGTTTTTGTGACTTGCATGGCGAAGCCATATTGGCTATGGTGTGAAAGGGAGGACCTAGGTTAGGGCAACGCTACAAGCTTAGAGTTTAAGATGTTAGTGCATGGTGAAGCAATGAGTGGATCTTTCAGTGATTATGGTTAGAGAAATTTCTCCTAGCGTTTCTCCACAGGGCATACTGGTACGGTTGTGAAGATTGTTCATGGAATACCAAGAGATGCTTAAGGTGAACAACAAGAGTAAGAGAGGACCAAAGTTTTGAAGTTGTTGTCGATATGGGGTGTACAAGAAGTACATGAGAGATTGAGGTTAGAACCTTTATGGTTGGTTGACAATTGCATAAGAAAATGAAGTAAGTTCAACACCTACTAGAAGAAATGATGTCTATGGTGAAAGCTTATGTACAATACGAAGAACTCCTCCCATATATTGGAATGTCATGTAAAGCAAATAAGATAAGGTCAATTGTTTTGAAGCACGGTTAAGTCCTACAGTTTAGACCCTTATGGATGCACATAAGTGAGAAACCTTAGAAGATTTTTACAATCATGTCATTAAAGAGGGAGAATGAGATTAAGTTAAAGGAATACTTAAATAAGGCTACAAGAGTCAAAAGACTCGAGCAAGTCGCTCGAGTTCAAGAGATGAAGAATCTCTGAAAGAGGAAGGTAAACATTGTAGCTAAAGATGGAGCAATACACATGTTTGGAGGACGTCACCCCAACAGATCGGGGTAGAGCATTAGTACCATGATCAACTACAAAGTATTAAGAAAAGGTGGTGTCGGTTACTACGTTATGTGACAAAAGAGAAAAAGACGAAAACCGAGATATCACGGATTCCAATACATCAGAATGTGGATTTTGCCACTAAGGTTGATCTTGACGCAACTCCGATGTCCAAGGCGCCACATAGGATGACACCTGTGAAGGTACGTTAGTCGAAGAAGCATTTGAACGGCCAGTTGCAAAAGCTTGTTAATACAGGTTCATTAGAACCAATGCACTGCCATAGAGAACACCAGACGTTATCTTGAACTCTGGATTTGAAGTTATATCGGAATATATCTTAAACTCTTGAAGTTGTCATGGAGAACACAAGTTTGCGAAAAGAGAGACGGTTATCTCCATTTGTACATCGATTACCGTTAGCCGAACAAGTTAACAATGAAGGACAAGTATCCCTTACCACTGATAGATGATCTACTCGACTGGTTGCAAGGGTCGGTAGTCTATTATAAGAATGATTTAAGGTATGATTGCCGCCAATTGAGAATTCGAGACTCGAATATTGCAAACACGGCATTCCGGACAATTATGGTCACTACGAGTTTTAGTGATTCCATATGGGCTTACTAATGTCTGGATAAGATATTTGAATCTACTCAGAAAGAAGAGAAAAAGTTGTATGACAAGTTGTCTCGGGATGGCAACTCCCAAAGGACGTGGAAGAAGTTACAAGTTTCCTTGGATGTGCTTGTCATTACTGGATTTGGGGAGAGATTCTCTAAGTAACACCATTTGTGGCTAACCTACTCTGGATGACGATGAAGTATTGAGTGAGAAGAAAATTGACAATAGAGATGTGGAGAGTTAAAAGGAGATTTATTGGTGCAACTGTTTTGAAATTGTCTCGAGGTATGATGGGTTTGAAGTGTACAAGCGGTTCTCCTAAACAAGGTCTTAATGGAGTATTAAGGAACGATTTAAAAGTAATAGCATACGTGTCTCGTGAGTAGAAGCAATGTGAAGTAAAGTACTACCATTCATTACTTGGAACTCACGGCAAGAAATGAGAAAACGTAACATCAAAGTAGGTTTGACCAGAACCAAAGACAACGGTGTAAATTGAAAGTTTGATCTTCCTTGTTTGAGACTATCAAAGAGAAACATAATGGAAATACCGTATTGAGAAATATCCGAGAAGGAAGTTGAGTTTCCGATATATCGGACCTTCTGGAGATCTTAGCGCGAGTGGGGGAAATGGTCTACCGGTTTGCGTGACCGCCGAGAGTAGAGGGTGTTCACCCGGGGTTCATGTGCATCAGTCGAGGAAGTAAATACATGACTCGAGATATGTAGTCCGTTGTGATGATCTAGTCGAGACGAGAAGTCAATAAGGCTAACTGGAAGACGCAGGATAGTATCTTTAGTCGAGTTTTACGCAGGATTAGCGACATCTATAGGACCGTCGGGTTAGTCCCGAGATCTACCCTTGGTTACTCTTATGTGACTTCTGACATGATGTGTTATGTGTGTTTCCTATGTGTATATCTTGCGAGTCTTGATGTGTTTAGGCGAGTAGACTTTGGATTAGAAGGGCCATAGTCACCACGTTATAGTGTTCTGAGAGTGTATCGAGACACGTTTGTTTGAGAGTTCCGCGTTTATCAAATTTCGGGATGAAACTTTTCTTTAGGAGGATCCGATGTAACACCACGTTTATTTGGGTACGTTCCAACTTTGATTTTCTCCATGCCATCGATTCGTTATATCTCGAGTTCTTATTTAAAGAATATTTTTTTTGTAGATTTGAAAATATTTTTCCGGGTATTAGATTATTTTGGGATACATGTATGTATTCCCGTATTTTATTAATTTAATTTTGTCGGAAATCGGGATTTACCGACCCGAAAATCCCGTTCCGAATGTAAATCGAGTTAGTTAATTTTAAAAGCCCTCCTCTTTACTCTTTTATTTATTTTTCCATTTCTTCTTTCTTTCTTTTCCTTTTCTTTTTCTTTTCTTCTTCTCTCTTTTTCCTGGCTGTTGCGTGCTGTTGGACCTCATGAGGAGTGTCTCCTCGTTTTCCCTCCGCTGCAGCTTTTCCCCAGGCTAGGGCCGGCCGACTTCTCGAGCCCCGCCTCCTAGTGAAGACCCCCCAGCAGCACCCTCCCTCACTCACACTCACACTCACCCTCACCCCTTCTCATCTGCGCCACTTCCATCTGTCTTCCCTTCTGCGACCCCTGCATCTCCCATTCTCCCCAGGTCTGCCCTGAACCCTTGCTCCCTATCTTTTCTTCTTCACCGGGACTCTGCAACTCGTTCAAGCCGATGGGAGGAGCACTGCTGTCGCTTTTCCTCCGCCAATGTTGACCTCGCCGCCTCGCCGCCTGTCCTCCCTTCTCCCCAACCTCTGTCGCGCCGGAACCCACCGCCAATAACTCCCTGTAGTCACATCTTGTTACCGCTGATACCGTTGCCAACCGCCGGAGAAACTCTTGGCCTGCCCTCTCCGCCTGCTGGAACACATCGAACGGTCGCCGCCTCTTTGCTGCCATGGAAACAAGTGGTTGAAGAAACCCTTTCCAGTTACATATGTCGTGCTTCCCTATATTAGGGCTTAATTGCAAAAATGTCTCAGCTTTCATTAATGAATTTTGCTTCAGGTTTTGAGACTTAACTATGATGCCCTCTCTTGAAGTAATTACAAATTTGGCCCCACAAATTTAATTACAGATTTGACCCCAGAATTTAATTGCGGATTATAACCCATGTTCATATAAGTGTATTTTTGGCTCGGAAAATGGTCGAGCGGTTTTGTTTTAACCTTGGTTCGAAAATGAGTTTTTAACTTAGATTTATATAATTTGCCTTCCGTTCAAATTTAGCATATAAGCTAAATTTTCTTAGCTTTGGTGATAGGTTTGGAAGCACCCGACAAAGGCCAACAATTCCAATCTGGACATCCGTACATCGACTTCCGTCTTTTGACGTCGTGTGAGTATTCTTTTCCTCGACCTAGTTATGTTTAGTAGTAGTATCATGCTAGGTTGGATCTAGCATAACTTAGAGTGAATACCAATTAGTGGTTATGGACCTTAGGTGAGTTTTGTGAATTGTGAAATGCTGTAAGGCTTGAGGAGTTGATATCATCTTGTGAGGTTGTTTATGGCTTCAAGTTGTATGTTGAGCTTATGAGAATTTCGGGGTTGAGGTTGAAATTATGGGCTAGGATATGCGTATCCTAGCATAGTGTTGTTAGCATTGCGATCGTGGGGACAAGGCAGGTTATCCTAGTGGTGTTGTGAGTTATGATCTTGCGAGATCCGAGGGTTTAGAAGTCTTAGGACTTCTAGCTTCTAATGAGTGTGATGTGAGCATGAGGGATTCTAGGATGCGGTCCTAGAATTGAGAGTCAAATGGTCTTGCGTAGATCATTTGTATAGAAGTCTAAGACTTCTATTGTGAGTGGGTTGTTGTTGATATAGTTATCTTCTTGTGAGCAGGTAATGAGCTTCCTCCCTAAGGAAGCAAGAGTGTTGTGAGTTGAGTGTGGTGACGAGGTAAGTCTCCGGACTTACTTAGCTTGTATTCTATGTATTTGATTCGATGTGTGTTTGGTGGTGTGTGTTTTATTGCTTTCATTATAACTTATAAACCGGAATAGGATTACCGACCTTTATATATTATTTGGCCCAAGTGTATGATAACGGGTGGTGACAACTTGTCTAGCTCTTGTGTAGAGTTAGGAGGTTCTTGGCGACTAGCCCGTGTGGTTAGACGGTCGGATGCATCCGTACCGTTCCATGCGGTAAGTGGGTGCCGAGGCGAGTTTCGAGAGATTCTCGTGTCACAAAAGAAGTTGAATTAGAACGGGATATGACCTAATAATAAAAAGATAATAACCGGACTTGTGTGTTTTGAGCATGTTATGTGTCATGTTGATGTATGTGTGTATGTGCCTTCACCTTACTTCTAATGCTGCGAATATTAGCTAACGGTTTTATTCCGATTATTGTAGATTGCCTTGCAGGTTAGGAATGCGACAAAGAGATCCGAAAGCGTGGGCAGCCGGGGTTCCGTACATTTTAGGTGTGGGTTTTGATTGGAGTCGGGTTGTGTTTTATTCTTCGTTTATTGTGTTTGTATGCCGCGTGTATGGTGTTTGGTCTTTGGTTTTGTATATCGGCTGAAGTCTTTGTTCGTATGCTTTCGGGTTTCATTACATTGCATAAAAATGTAATTCGGTTTTGGCCTTTATTTGTGTCTTGTTGCCAGATCCGGTGAAATTGTTGTCAGGCTAAGGGTCGGGACCTATTGTGAGGTCCCAACCCGTAGCGCCCCGAGTCCCGCGGAGTCGGGGTGTTACAGGAGACTTACCTCGTCCCAAACAATAATTCACAAAATGCTCTCGCTTCCCTTGGGAAGAAGCTTACTACCTGCTCACAACAAGAATTCTATATCAACAACTCACTCAACCAAGAAGTCTTAGAGTTCTACACAAATGATCTACGCAAGATCATTTGACTCTCATTCTAGGACCGCATCCTAGAATCCCTCATACTCACACCACACTCAACACAAGCTAGAAGTCCTTAGACTTCTAGACCCGAAGATCTCTCAAAACATAACTCATAACACATACTAGGATAAACATGCCTAGTCTCAACAATCTCAACGGTATCAACACTATGTTGGGATACGCATATCCTAGCCCATAATCTCAACAACCATATAACCACAACCTCAAGCCTCAAATACTCACCAGATCAACCAAACACTCAACGTCTTACAACAACGACAATCCTCAAAACTCACCTAAGGACCAAACCACTACATGGTATTCACTCTAAGTTATGCTAGATCCAACCTAGCATGATACTAATACTAAACATTACTAGATCACGGGAAAGGATACTCACATGACGTCAAAAGACGGAAGTCGATCATTGGATGTTGACTTTGGACTCGTTAGGCCTTTATCGGGACGCTTCCGAACCTAACACCAAAAATTAAGCAAATTTAGCTCATATGCTAAATTTCAATGGAATATGTAATATTTATATATATAAATCTAAGGAAAACTCGTTTTCAAAAGTCAACGTTAAAAACCCGGGATTAAATCTTTGAGCCATAACCGAATTAATTCAACAAAGACATAATATACCGTGTGTAAAAATGTAAGAATATCTCGTAATCAAAATCCAAAGTTTAAACTTGTAAGGACATTTTCTGGGCAACTTATACAATTTCAGAAACTTGGGCCATCTTCCGTAAATAAATCCTTGGGCCAAAATCTGTAAATTTTCCAACAGGGGTCTAAATGCAAGATTCCAAAAATGTGGGTAAAATATGTAAATGCATAATATGGGTGCTGTTTTGTGAATACATTTAATTTAAATAGGGTTTTCTTTTGAACCCAAAGCAGTATCGCTTGGCGGCTGGGAGGGGGACCTTGCGTGGCTCCGGCGAGGCTCGTGCAAGCAGGCGGTGGGGCAGGGCAGTAGGGCTCCTCCGTCGATGGCAACCACAGGAGGAATCCGGCAACAATAGGGTTGCAACAAGGCGGCATTAGCGCTTCTACGCTTGAGCCTTGTCCCGGTCGGCTCTTGCAACCCCTGGTCCAGGACTGGAACAATGGACGTTTGTTGGTGCGCTGGTGCAGACAGACGGCCAGCGGTGACTGGATTGCAGCGGCGGCGGCGGCAGCGGAGTCTTCGAACGGTTGCTTGAGCGTATTCGTAGGGAAGGGAAGGCGGGGCGTCTTCCGGTGCGTGTCTTGCTGCTAGATCTCAGATTGGACTGAGAGAAGATAGGTGAACAGAAGAGGAAGCAGAGGCGGTGGCTCGAGGGTGAGGTGACGAGATTCCGGCGAAGCGAAGGCGAGGGAAAACTCCTTCCCTCCGGCGTCGATCCTGTCAGCACAAGGTGGAGGCGTCTCTTTCTCAGTCCGGCGGGGCGCTGCAGCAGAGGAGAGCGAGTGTTGTTGGTGAGGTGAGAAGCAGAAGGAGGAGAGAATTGAAGGGTTGAGACGCCACAGAGCTTCAAAGAGGAAAAGGGGAGAGAAGAGTAGAGGAGAGAGAGAGACTTCTGATGGTTGCTCTAGTGAGTGAGGTATAGTGTGAGAGAGGGAAAAGGACGACAAAAAGCTGCTCACTTACAGGCCCTAGCTTGGCGGGAGAAGGGCAAAGGCGAAATTCAACAGCTGGTACGGAAAAAAAATGAAAGAAGGAAATTAAAATAATCTCGATAAAAAATTCCCGGAACGGAAAATTTCCCGGCATTTTCCGTAATAATAATACGGAAATACGGGAACGTATCCAAAATATAAATACACTCGGAAATAATATTTTACGCCTTAAAGTACTTTTAATAAAATATTTAAGCTAATAAACTCGATAAAAGCAGGACAAATAAAAATCTAAAATGCGCCAAAATTTTGGGCGTTACATCAGATCCCCCTAAAAACAAGTTTCGTCCCGAAACTTACAATCTCCCCCACTTAAACTCCTGACGTCCACGTTAGGCCAAGTACCATCCACCGTGCCGAGTGACCGCCTACTAGAGCAAGCACACTCGTAACTTAGGGTTAGCTTTGATACCATCTGTAAGACCCGAGGTCTTAGGGACGGTGTCCCCATGCCAACCATGCTCGCGGAGAAAACTTCCCAGGAGGTCACCCATCCTGAAATTGCTCCCGCACAAACACGCTTAACTCCAGAGTTATATGTCCTCACTCTACTATTGGAAAAGAAGAATTCTTGTTGACATGGGTAGCAACCCATCCTCCCCATTCAAATGATGCGGGATACCAATTTTTACGGGATGTTACAAGGAAGAGGGCGACTAGACTAGTCACAACATCCGCCCATCGATAGCTACAACTCGACGAGTTAGACATGCCTCAACATCTGTTTAGGCACCTGTAGATGCAGCTGTAGAGGCATCAGTTCAGGCACCTGTAGATGCAGCTGTAGAGGCATCAACTCAAGCACCTGCAGATGCAACTGTAGAGGCATCAATTCATGCACCCACAAAGGCTTCTAGCGAGGAGGATGTCGTACCTGCTTCACTTACTGCAGATTACGACACGGAGGAGTCTGCGCACGGTATGTCTCATTTGGATGATATACTAGAGGATGAGCACAAGGAGATACTAGTTGAGGTAGAGCAGCAACATCAGCAAAACATACAACAACAGGAGCAGGTACCTTTTGACAGGGAACATGACGACTTACCTGAGCATGTATTTGATGAGGAGCAGGTAGAGGAGGACGTACCTCCTTTATTGACAAGCTATGCTGACCACAGAGCTAGCTCTATATGGGCCGATATGGATTCCTCCGTGATTAGAGTTGTTAGGAGGGTCAACACATTTAGTAGATTACGTGAGTGGCGACGAGATGTAGATGACCCATTTTCATGGTTTGGCTTAGCTAGACGCATCGGACTCACGGATTTGGAGGACGTACCGTTTGGCGGCGTCGATCATTGTCTGATTACGGCATTTGTCGAGAGGTGACACCCAGAGACAAACACATTTCATATGCCATGGGGGGAGATGGGCATAGCGTTGCACGATGTTTAGATCTTTATGGGACTACCAGTTGATGGAGATGCATTACTAACTTCCGTCGATGATAGTGCCCGACATGATTGGTTGATTCATCGTCTTGGGTTATCACCAGTAGAGGCTAGACGTCAGACTAGACAACTATTCTGCGAGACTGTTAGGAGAAGAGCCGCTCAGATGTTGGACCTTCCAAAGCCTCCACATGACACTATTGCATCTGTGTATCTGTTATTGTTCATATCGTCGACTTTGGTAGTCGACAAGTCTACCAATAGGATGCGAGGATGGCTTATTGATCTAGTACGAGATCATGTGAGGATAGAGGCGTATGCTTGGGGCACCATGACCCTTGCTTTTCTTTACAGATGTTTAGGGGACGCCACAAGGAAGAAGGTGACGACGATGGCAAGATGTACTACACTTTTACACGTGTGGTGTTATAAATATTTTTCTTTACATAACGTAACTTTATTGTTAAGATTAAAATTAATAAAAAATTTTTGTACAATTTTGGATTTGCGCACATTTCCCATCCTTGGGATGTGCAGTTGTGGAGGATCTGGATTTGCTAGGTCATGCACGGTGGTCTTCAAGACTTTCTGTCCCGAAGACTCCATCTATTAGCGTAGAGAGGCTACACGCATTACGAGCTCAGTCGGACTAGATGAGGGCGGAGGATGTGTGTTTTACCCCGTATGATGATCGTGTGCTTGATTTTGGGGTAGAGTTTGGTGTTTCTCGGTATCGAGGTATCATACGGATATCTGACATAGAGGAGGCGTATATGCCGGACCGGTTCTTGAGACAGTTTGGATACGTACATTATAGCATGAATTATTGTCTATATTTTGGGACCTGTTTAGACGTTTTATCTTCAATAATCTGCATGTTTGAATGTATATTATGTGATTATATTATCGTTTCATCTACCTTTGCGGGAATCGAGGTCTACACCAAGTTTCGTTGTAATCGTAGGTCAAATGGCACGTTTTGCATCAAAAAGGAGCAAAAGGAGCTAAGGAGTCATTGGAGCTACATTCAGGAGCTTAAGGAAGAATCTAGGAATCATGGAATTGGATTATAGATTCACTTTGATAACACGATTTATGACTTAGTTTTAGGTAATCATTTAGATAGAATTCTCACTCATTCATGCATGGTTTAGCATTAGTTCAAGACGTTTTGCACTCAATTCATGTATTTTGTCGAGATAGACGTCTACACGGACTTGTGCGTGTTTTATAGGTATTTCGGGAAATTTAGGAGCTAAAATGATGCGTTTGAGGATCGTTCATCTAGATGACACACCCTCGGACTCATTAGGACACAAGCTAAAGGCTAAGGAGGACTCATGGAACCTTGCCAACACTAGTCATGCACCAAATCACAGCTTAATAATCCAAGGCGAAGTTTCTGCACAGAATCACGGTTCTCTGACACTCCACGGCCGTGGAATCACCCGTGGATTTTGCCAGATTCTTGTGACAGCTGTGCCACAACTCTCATGGCCAGCTCATGCAAGTTTGTTATAAAAGTGGTCCTTCATGGGTTGTGAGAGGCAGCTGGGAGCATCTTGGAGCAGCTCTCCATTATCCATTTCCTCTAACAAAAATATCCTCTCAACAAGAAGATTTTCTAGGAGGGAAAGTGTCAAAAAGGAAGAAGAAGAGCTCCATTGAAGAGGAGAAGAAGAACACACACCATTGCCACACTTTGATAGCTTTTGTAGTGAAGAATTCCGGATTCTATTTCTAGAGTTGTATGAAACATTTGAACCTTCTTTTGGAAGGATTGTAAGTTACTCTCATTCTATTTTTAGCTTGATTCGGTTTTAGTTCACTTGTTCATCTCTTTTCCTTCATCATCTTGCAAATGGATGTCATGATTTTGTGTTTGCTTGTTTCGATTTCTATTATGAATGTTGTAGGCTAAATAGATGTGGTTCTAGGGTAAGGAAAGGATGGTTATGGCTAGGACTATGATAGGATGAACTTATATTTGCCTTTGGATGACTTGTGTGTTTGAACGTATCCTCTGTTAGGAATCACGGGTAGTTCTTGCCAAACCACGGCCGTGGTTTAGGTAGAACAAACCGTGATTTTCCCTGGTTCGATGGATCTTGTCCTAGTTTGTTAGAATGTTGAAATCCTAAGTGTTTGTTGAGTTAAATCTATCCTAGGGTGACTTAGTGTTAGCAACTAAGTGTTAGGAGAGACTTACCCGGTAATCCTTACTCTTAGATTCCAAAGATAATAAACCTTAGGTATTGGTGAGCCTAATAAGCCGCCATTGGATTAAGTGTGCTAGGATAGTTGTTTAGGACTTCCCTTTCCAAGACTTACCCGGTAAGGATAGGTTAAGATCTCTAGATAACAATCCGGTTTATGTAGAATTCCGTCCCTTAGGTTCTTAGAGACTTACCCGGTAATGAGACCTAGGGAATGGACTAGTGGATCATGAGACTTACCCGGTGATTAATTCCAATCTAGAAACACTTAAGCCCAACATAGTTAATCCAAGGAATGAATAGATATCTTGAGTCCTATGCCATAACCGGAACTTCCAACCCCTAGAATCCGTCTTTTCTTTCTTTGATCTACATCTTGTTTAGTTTGTTTATTTGTGTTGATTCATAGCTTAGTTGATTGATTACTTGCATGTATTGTGATCTTTGATTGATCACCAAAAAACCAACCAAAAACATTTGAGATTTTCATTTCTTTATTTCTTTCTTCTCTTTCAACCTAGGTCTTTACTAAACTCAATCACAAATCGAATCAATTTCACCTTAGTCTTTGTGTTCGACCTCGGAATACTATCCCTACTACAAACGTCCCGTACACTGCGGGTTTCGCTAGGTAGTTTAGGATTTAGTTCGAGTTATAAATTTAAAACCGATTTGCGTATCACAATCTTAGCGTAACAAGTTTTTGGCGCCGTTGCCGGGGACTAGGTCTAGATTGAGTTTATTTTGTGATTGTTTATTAGTGTAGATCTTTCTTGTTGCTTTTGATCTCTCTTTGGTGTATGTTTTTGCTTTTCAGGACATCTCTTATTCTCTAGGTGTATGCGAAGAT
This sequence comes from Fagopyrum homotropicum, assembly GCA_033239125.1. Classification (NCBI taxonomy): domain Eukaryota; kingdom Viridiplantae; phylum Streptophyta; class Magnoliopsida; order Caryophyllales; family Polygonaceae; genus Fagopyrum; species Fagopyrum homotropicum. The sequence continues at coordinate 28,788,737 of BSWB01000004.1, forward strand.
CTCGTGGCAAGGATTTAGCTCCATTCGATCCCGAACCGGAGAAAACCCTTAGATCTAGATCCAAGAGTGTTAAGAAGGGAAAAGAAATGGCCGGAAGAGATCTCCAAGCTGAATTGGATGAAGCCTTAGAGCAAATAAGGCTAAGAGATGAGCTCTTGGAGGAAGAAAGGAGACTTGCCAATGAGAGGCAAGAAGCAACTAGGAGGGAGATTGATGAGATTAGGCAAGTCCTTGTACGAGGGGAGCTTAATCGCCAACAACCTCCACCTCCACCACCACAACCGCAGCCGGCGGCTAATGTTAGGGTTGTACCCATTGCTATTGAGGAGCCACAAACCCTAGAGAGACGTATGGATCCGGCACAAAGAGCACACCGACCGGGTGTGAACTTAGGAGATCCCGCAACCCACAACTATAAGCTCCGCCCTCAAGTTCTACAAATGATCCGGCATAATCAATTTGGAGGGATGGAAGGAGAGTCCCCTCATCAACACTTGATGAATTATGAGATCTTGATGGAGACTCTTAGACCGCCAAGATTGGAGAGCAACAACCATAAGCTTAGGGCTTTTTCCTTCTCTCTTAAGGATAAAGCCTTAGCTTGGTATCAATCTATTCCACAAGGGCGAGTTGGTACTTGGGAGGAGATGACAACCGAGTTTTTGACTAAGTTCTTCCCACCTTCCAAGACTACCGAATTAAGAGGGAAGATCAATGCCTTCGTGATGAAGGATAGAGAGAGTTTATTCAAGTCTTGGGAGAGGTTAAAAGATCTTCTCCTTGATTGTCCACACCATGGCATACCGAAAATTGAGCTATTGGAAATCTACTTCAAAGGACTTGATGGAGATAGCCAATTCAAGCTCCAATCTCTTTCCGGTGGGACTTTTATGGAGAAACATGTAGATGAAGCTTGGGAGTTTGTGGAGAAGCAAGCTCTAGTGATTGAGAAATACTCCCATAGGAAGAGTGAAGGGAGAAAGGCGGGAGCATATGAGGTGAGTGAAGTCACCGTGAGCAATTTCAAGCTTGACGCCATCAACAACGAGTTGAAGTCCTTGAGAGAGTTGTGTGCTACAACTTTGAAGAACCAAGCAACTCCTCAAGTGCCTCCACAAGCCAATTTGTCTTCCAAGGAGGAGGATGTGAATTATATGGGAAGGGGGAACTTCAACAATTACCAAGGCCCAAGGAGTTTCAACAACAACCGGCAATTTAACAATTACCGGCCCAACCACAACCATCCCGGATTTTCTTACTCTAACCCGGATGGAGCCTTGAACCCTCCCGCTTCCACAAGCTCAACTCTACCACCAAGAGCTTCAAAAGAACCTCCACCCGGATTTACTCAACCTCCCAAGGATAAAACCGAGATAATGTTTGAGCAATTGCTTGGAAGGTTGAGTGGTCTTGAGAGCACCGTGACTTCAATCTCTAAAGCTCAAAAGGTTTTGGAAGCACAAGTGTTCCAAAAGGCGGGTGAAGCCCATAGAGATCCGGGAAAGCTTCCCGGAAGAACCGAAGACAACCCAAGAGGCCAAGTGTTGGCTATCACAACGAGGAGTGGGTTGAGTATGAAGGATCCTTTGTCCAAGGACAATGCTAAGGGAAAGCAAGTAGTGGTAGAAGAGGGAAGAATGCAAGAAGATGGAGGCAAGAGAAAGGATGTAGAGCCAACCTATGTGGCACCGCCTCCATACAAGACACCACTACCGTTCCCACAATCAAGAGCAAGAGCTCGTTTGGACAATCACTTTGGTAAGTTCCTTGAACTAATGTCTAAATTGCATATTAACATTCCGTTCATGGATGCTATTTTAGGAATGCCGGCATATGGCAAGTTTTTGAAGGAAATACTCTCCAACAAAAGGAAGTTGGAGGAGTATGGGGAGATAAGAATGACCAAGAGATCCTCAGAATTGATTCAAACGATGAAGGAGGAGATGCCTCCCAAGCTAAGAGATCCGGGTTCTTTTTGTGTCCCAATAGGAGTGGGAGATGTGAAGTACGAGGCCCTTTGTGATCTTGGAGCGAGTGTAAGCATCATACCGCTTGCACTTTGCAACAAGGACGGGCTAGGAGAGCCAAAGCCGGTCAAGATGACCCTCTATATGGCGGACCGTTCTATCACTCATCCGGTTGGGATTCTAGAGGACATTCCGGTGCAACTAGGAGGATTCTATGTGCCAATTGACTTTGTCATCTTGGATATTCCGGCGGACTATCCGGTTCCTATCATCTTAGGAAGACCTTTCCTAGCCACCTCCGGATGCCTAGTGGATTGCAAGAACGTGACTCTCTCCTTCAACATTGGAGAAGAGAACATCAAGTTCAAGTTGTCCACAATGATGAAAGGGCCAACCCTTGATGAGGATGTCTTCAACATAGTCGAGCATGAAGAATCTAGAGAAGTTGTAAGCTCAATCTTGATCAAGGATCCCTTGGAGAAGGTTCTTACCTTAAGTATGATGGAGGAAGGTGTTGAGGAGGCTTGCAATGAAGAGATCAAGGCCTTGGAAGCCTTGGAAGAGGAGCCAAGATGTGGATTTGAAGGCCACGAAGAGGTGTTGAACAACTGCAAGTTCCACGGTCGAGATTCATGTTCCACGGCCGTCAAACTTTCTGGACAACTCCGAGAAGCAAGCTTGGCAAGAACCACGGCCGTGGAAGATGAGCAAACCGTGTTTCCAGCCGTGATTTTCCCTGGATCAGCTCTTGATGATGATCAAGCTTCTAGGAGCCATGGGGAGTCTTCATTTGCTTTGGATTCATCTCATCCAACATTGCTTGGATCGTCTCCAATCGATAAAGGTCCTCCTAAACTTGAACTCAAACCCCTCCCCTCTCATTTGAAGTATGCTTTTCTTTGTGAAAATTCTTCATATCCGGTGATTGTTAATGCATGCTTAAGTGATGATGAACTTGCTAAGTTGTTGCGTGAACTAAGATTGCATAGGAAAGCCATTGGTAATACTATTGATGATTTGGTTGGAATTAAGCCTTCTTTGTGCATGCATAAGATAATGATGGAAGATATCCACAAACCCTCTATTGAACATCAAAGGAGATTAAACCCTATAATGAAAGAGGTAGTCAAAAAGGAAATCATTAAGTTGCTAGATGCGGGAATTATCTACCCTATCTCGGATAGTAAGTGGGTTAGTCCCGTTCATGTAGTACCTAAGAAGGGTGGGATGACAGTAGTAACCAATGAGAACAATGAACTAATCCCAACTAGGACGGTTACGGGATGGAGGATGTGCATTGATTATAGGAAATTAAACATGGCCTCTAGGAAAGATCACTTCCCTCTCCCCTTCATTGACCAAATGCTAGAGAGGTTAGCTCAACATTCTCATTTTTGCTATCTAGATGGCTATAGTGGATTCTTCCAAATCCCATCCACCCCGATGACCAAGAGAAAACAACCTTTACATGTCCATGGGGTACTTTTGCATATAGGAGAATGCCATTTGGGTTGTGTAATGCACCCGCCACCTTCCAAAGGTGTATGATGGCTATCTTCTCGGAATACATAGAAAATATCATGGAAGTGTTCATGGATGATTTTTCTGTTTATGGGTCTTCCTTTGATAATTGCTTGGCTAACTTGTCTTTAGTATTGCAAAGATGTGAGGAGACAAATCTTGTCTTAAATTTGGAAAAATGCCACTTCATGGTAAGTGAAGGTATTGTGTTAGGACACTTGGTGTCTAACCGTGGCATTGAGGTTGATAGGGCCAAGATTGAAACAATAGAGAAGTTGCCACCACCTACCTCGGTGAAAGGAGTAAGGAGCTTCTTAGGGCATGCCGGTTTCTACCGGAGGTTTATTCAAGATTTCTCTAAAATTTCTAAGCCCCTCACTAACCTACTAATGAAAGATGTTGATTTTGTCTTTTCCAAAGATTGTCTTGAAGCTTTTTGTAGGTTGAAGAACGCCTTGATCTCCGCACCTATTATGCAACCTCCGGATTGGAGCTACCATTTGAGATCATGTGTGATGCAAGCGATGTAGCCGTTGGGGCTGTTTTGGGGCAAAGGAAAGAAGGGCGTACTCATGCTATTTATTATGCTAGCAAGACGCTAGATGATGCCCAACTCAATTATGCTACCACCGAAAAGGAGTTGCTAGCGGTTGTGTATGCATTTGAGAAGTTCCGCTCATATCTTGTTGGAGCGAAAGTCATAGTTTATACGGATCATGCTGCGATCCGTTATCTACTTACCAAGAAAGATGCCAAGCCTAGGTTGATTCGGTGGATCCTTCTTCTATAAGAATTTGATTTGGAAATACGGGACAAGAAGGGATCCGAGAACTCGGTGGCGGACCACCTTAGTAGACTCCCACCATTAGAGCTTGAAAGAGATGACATCCCAATTGATGAATCATTCCGGGATGAGCAATTACAAATGGTGGAGGAATTCTTGTTCCAAGTGTCTAGAGGAAGTGAGCCATGGTATGCCGACATCGTGAACTACTTAGTATGTGAGGAAGTGCCTCCCGGATTAACATATGCACAAAGAAAGAAGTTCTTCAATGATGTGAGACACTACTATTGGAGTGAACCACTCCTTTTCAAGAGAGGGCCGGATGGGATGTTTAGAAGATGCATCCCGGAAGATGAAGTGGAGAGTGTGATCCGGCATTGTCACTCCTTACCATGTGGAGGCCATGCTAGCTCACACAAGACGTGTGCAAAGGTATTGCAATCCGGTTTTTATTGGCCTAACTTGTTTAGAGATGTGCAAGGTTTTGTAGCGGCGTGTGATGCTTGCCAAAGGACGGGCAACATCTCAAGGAGGAATGAAATGCCCTTGAACAACATCCAAGAAGTCGAAATATTTGATGTGTGGGGTGTGGACTTCATGGGACCATTCCCTTCTTCATGTGGAAATCTCTACATCCTATTGGCGGTGGACTATGTGTCAAGATGGGTGGAGGCAATCGCCTCTCCTACAAATGATGCCAAAGTGGTGGTGCGGTTCTTCAACCGAGTGATCTTCCCTAGGTTTGGAACACCAAGGGTGATCATTAGTGATGGAGGAAAGCATTTCACCAATAGGAATTTTGGGGCGCTTTTGGCTAAGTATGGGGTGACTCATAAGGTGGCAACACCTTACCATCCCCAAACTAGTGGCCAAGTGGAGATCTCCAACCGGGAGATCAAGTCCATCCTTGAGAAGACGGTGTCTAGGACTAGAAAGGATTGGGCTATGAAGCTCAATGACGCATTGTGGGCATATAGAACCGCCTTCAAGACACCAATTGGAACCACTCCTTACAAGTTAGTCTATGGCAAGTCTTGCCATCTTCCGGTGGAAATGGAGCATAGAGCTTATTGGGCCATTAAGTGGCTAAATTTTGACCTCAAAGAGGCGAGAGAGAAGAGGTTGCTTGATATAAACGCCCTTGAGGAGATCCGGTTGGAAGCTTATGAGAATGCCCGGATCTACAAGGAGAGAACCAAAAGATGGCATGACAAGAGGATCATTCCAAAGGAGTTGAGTGAAGGAGATCTTGTCCTTCTCTTCAACTCAAGGCTAAGGCTCTTTCCCGGAAAGCTCAAATCAAGATGGACCGGGCCATATGTGGTGAAGAAGATCTTTCCCCATGGAGCTATTGAGATAGGAGGGGAGCATTGTGGGAATTTCAAAGTGAATGGGCACCGCTTGAAGAAGTATATTCCGGGAGCTCCGGTGGACATGATTGCCCCACTTCACCTTGAATAGACGCCCCCGAGTTTGGTCAAGCTAATGACCTTAAAGAAGCGCTTGGTGGGAGGCAACCCATTGGTAACTTTTTTTTTTCCTTTTTCGTTTTGTTTTCGTTTTTAGATTTTTCTATCTTTGTGTGTGTTTTGTCTACTTTGTGTGTGTGCTAGAGCCTTAGTGGCATTGGAAGCCTTTCTTGGCATGTGAATGATGATGATGAACCCCTCATCAATAATGGGTGGAGCGGACGCGGAACTTGGACGGCTAGCGGTGCCTAGTGCGGGTCCCGAAGCTTTGATGGATGCTTAGAGCTCTCTACCATGGTTGATAGGATCATCCAACATCAATTCACTTGAGAAATCCCAAATACCATAGCAAACCACTTTTACATTGTGAGAACCTTCTTTCACTCTCTTTACTTCGTTTACACATTGGGGACAATGTGTTTCTAAGTATGGGGTTGGGTTTGCATGATCCTTTGCATGATGAGCATCTAGGATAGTTTAAAATCTTCACATGTTTTGCATTGTAGATACATATTTCGAAAATCCCATAAAAATCAGAAAATTTAAAAATTTTTGTGCTTTCTAGGCTTGGATATGATCCTAGTGATGAATCTTGTCTTGTGAATTGGCTATGGACGGCCTTATGTGTTGAATTGATAAATGCATATGTGGAATTGAACTACTTCTCTTGAATTCTATGAATGATTTGTGATCATGATGATTGCCTAGAACGGATTGAGTATTGAAAGTTGAAATTACATGATAGTTCTTGCATACCATCTAGGAATGAATGAGGCATTTCATCTTTCTCTACTTCTCATCTTGATCATGATTGCTTAAGCACCTCAATTGATATAAAATTGACCTCTTTTAACCCATCCGGGAATAGGAGCATGCTAGTGTGTTGAAGTGTGTGAAAAGCAAATGTGGGGTAAAGTTGTTGATGAAAGGAATGTCATGAATGAAATGCTGAAATTATCGTGGAAGTATAGCCAAAAATAGGTTTGGGGGCATTGGTTTAAATGACAAGTAACTCGGTACACTTCACATAATCGGGTGTTGGTGCCTTGCCAAAGTCAAATGAACCAATAGCCCTAACGAGCTTTGGTATGTGTGCCCGGTGTGGATGCACCTCGAAAAAGAGAAAAAGCCCGAGGATGGCTAATCACCGAGGTTTCGGCTATTGTACACCAATGCCATTGTCTCAAAAATAAGTCAAAGAAAAAGAAAAGAAAGCAAGATAGGGAAAAATATACACTTGGGAGAACTTGATCGAGGACAAGGATGTGGAGTTAGTTCCATTCCCGGATTAGCATCACATAACCTAGAAAAATTCCCCACCTAATCACAACGTTTCTTGGCCTTTTATGTCACAAGACCTTATGACCTACTTGCATAATTGTAAGACTTAGTAATCTAGATTGGATATACTCTTGATCTTCTTGACCTCTTCATCCTTACATCTCATGCATGATTTTGAGTTAAGTACAATTGTCTTTCCATGCCTTCATTTGTTTGATACGTAATTGCTTGTCCAATTGCCATTAAACATGACTATGAAGGTGATCCAATAGTAGAAGCACAAACCCAAAAAGATTTTGCCATTTTTCTGCATACATAAATCATGTCATCTCTTAGTCTATAATTGGGAATTTGCTCGGGGACGAGCAAACCTTAAGTATGGGGTATTTTGATAACACGATTTATGACTTAGTTTTAGGTAATCATTTAGATAGAATTCTCACTCATTCATGCATGGTTTAGCATTAGTTCAAGACGTTTTGCACTCAATTCATGTATTTTGTCGAGATAGACGTCTACACGGACTTGTGCGTGTTTTGTAGGTATTTCAGGAAATTTAGGAGCTAAAACGATGCGTTTGAGGATCGTTCATCTAGATGACACACCCTCGGACTCATTAGGACACAAACTAAAGGCTAAGGAGGACTCATGGAACCTTGCCAACACTAGCCATGTACCAAATCACAGCTTAATAATCCAAGGCGAAGTTTCTACATAGAATCACGGTTCTCTGACACTCCACGGCCGTGGAATCACCCGTGGATTTTGCCAGATTCTTGTGACAGCTGTGCCACGACTCTCATGGCCAGCTCATGCAAGTTTGTTATAAAAGTGGTCCTTCATGGGTTGTGAGAGGCAGTTGGGAGCATCTTGGAGCAGCTCTCCATTATCCATTTCCTCTAACAAAAATATCCTCTCAACAAGAAGATTTTCTAGGAAGGAAAGTGTTAAAAAGGAAGAAGAAGAGCTCCATTGAAGAGGAGAAGAAGAACACACACCATTGCCACACTTTGATAGCTTTTGTAGTGAAGAATTCCGGATTCTATTTCTAGAGTTGTATGAAACATTTGAACCTTCTTTTGGAAGGATTGTAAGTTACTCTCATTCTATTTTTAGCTTGATTCGGTTTTAGTTCACTTGTTCATCTCTTTTCCTTCATCATCTTGCAAATGGATGTCATGATTTTGTGTTTGCTTGTTTCGATTTCTATTATGAATGTTGTAGGCTAAATAGATGTGGTTCTAGGGTAAGGAAAGGATGGTTATGGCTAGGACTATGATAGGATGAACTTAGATTTTCCTTTGGATGACTTGTGTGTTTGAACGTATCCTCTGTTAGGAATCACGGGTAGTTCTTGCCAAACCACGGCCGTGGTTTAGGTAGAACAAACCGTGATTTTCCCTGGTTTGATGGATCTTGTCCTAGATTGTTAGAATGTTGAAATCCTAAGTGTTTGTTGAGTTGAATCTATCCTAGGGTGACTTAGTGTTAGCAATTAAGTGTTAGGAGAGACTTACCCGGTAATCCTTACTCTTAGATTCCAAAGATAACAAACCTTAGGTATTGGTGAGCCTAATAAGCCGCCATTGGATTAAGTGTGCTAGGATAGTTGTTTAGGACTTCCCTTTCCAAGACTTACCCGGTAAGGATAGGTTAAGATCTCTAGATAACAATCCGGTTTGTGTAGAATTCCGTCCCTTAGGTTCTTAGAGACTTACCCGGTAATGAGACCTAGGGAATGGACTAGTGGATCATGAGACTTACCCGGTGATTGATTCCAATCTAGAAACACTTAAGCCCAACATAGTTAATCCAAGGAATGAATAGATATCTTGAGTCCTATGCCATAACCGGAACTTCCAACCCCTAGAATCCGTCTTTTCTTTCTTTGATCTACATCTTGTTTAGTTTGTTTATTTGTGTTGATTCATAGCTTAGTTGATTGATTACTTGCATGTATTGTGATCTTTGATTGATCACCAAAAAACCAACCAAAAACATTTGAGATTTTCATTTCTTTATTTCTTTCTTCTCTTTCAACCTAGGTCTTTACTAAACTCAATCACAAATCGAATCAATTTCACCTTAGTCTTTGTGTTCGACCTCGGAATACTATCCCTACTACAAACGTCCCGTACACTGCGGGTTTCGCTAGGTAGTTTAGGATTTAGTTTGAGTTATAAATTTAAAACCGATTTGCGCATCACAATCTTAGCGTAACACACTTTGTACCAGATTTGAGAGATTTCACATTCAGTTGTGATTCACCTCGGTTGACTATAGAGTCACCTCGACCGAGGTGATCCAGAGAAGTTGACTCAACCGAGGCGAACACCTTGGACGCGGCAAGGATATTTTATTCTTGGCTGAGATCTTTTATTTTTGGAAAGAAGATCTTATATTTTTGGGCTGGATTCCTGGAAGGAAGAAGATAATTCAGCACATATATTTTACCTATTTTTATGGAAAAAGATCTTTCTAAGATATCTTATCTTTGGAGGGTAATTTCCTTTAAAAAGGGTTGGATTTTCTACAAATCCACATCCCGCATACCACCGATAATTTGCTTATACACCGCTTAGGGCTGGAAGATTTGAAGAACCTTTTTGGAGGTTGAAGAAAGATTGAAGGAAAAAAGTTTATAGCTTTTATAGCTTTGTGAAGGGTTTTGTAAGATTCCCTTAGATTCTCTTCATTGTTGTTTGTCTTATTGGATTTTGATCCAAGGAACGCTTGTTTGATAATTGATTCTGTTATTGAAGCCTTTCTCTTAAGGTTTTCTTGTTCAATTATTCACTTTCTTCCCTTATATTTGATTATTACTTTTATGATGATGAGTGGCTAATTTCCTTGTGTGATTCTAGGGTGATTGGCTGAAGGTTGTGGGAAAAACAATGATAGAATGATCATAAATCACAGTAGGACCCTGAAAGCTCGAGTCTTTATCCTTAACCCTAAGCATCTCGCTCAGTCGATGAACATCTCGTCCGGGGTGGAATTCTTCTGACCGAGGTGACTTATGTGATCCGAAACTGAGAGTTAAGTGTTAGAGTTTGCCAAAACCTATTCTTATTACACCTTTCCTGGTTCAATGCAAGCCTAGGATGAGACTTACCCGGTGATTCCTTGTTTGTTTACCTAAGATCATAAGCAATAGGTAATAAAGGTTTATCCTTTATTGGGGTTCGAGTGTGCCTTCATCCCCTCTTTGTGAGTTAGCCTGAGACTTACCCAGTAAAGGTTGATTCTATTCCCTTAGGTGGTGTGTTGGTTTGAGGTTATAGTTCTTTACCTTGATTCCTTGAGACTTACCCGGTAATAGGAATTACGGTTTGGGATTAGCGAGTAGTGAGACTTACCCAGTGATTATTCCACTTTAGTAACACCTTCCCTATGCAAATATCTCAGCTTTGTCCGCTTATCTTTTGATCTTGAGTTGGAACCACAACTAGATGCTTTAATCCCTAGAATTGCATATTTCCTTAATTGACTTTTTATCATCTTTGATTGTTTTAATCGCTTTTGTGGTTAGTAATTACATAGCTTACCTATTCCTGCTTTGTTTCACTAAGTCCCTATGATCGACCCCTTGAATTTCTTGCTTTTTACTACGATTGACCCGTACACTGCGGGTTCGCATCCTTGTTTTAAGCTTACATCTAGGGTTACAAATTTAAAGCTTGCACACACCGTTTGGAGCGAACAAGTTTTTGGCGCCGTTGCCGGGGACTTGGTCTAGACCGAGCCGGTTGCGGTACACTTTTGGGGCACTTGCCCCCTGTTTCTACTAACCACTCTACTTGAGTGACTTTCGCAGGTTCTTTTTCTTTAGATTTATGCGAAGAACCCACGCTGGGAAGGAAATCGTTCCTTACGATCCCGAACCAGAAAAGAAATACAAAAGACGCTTGAGAGAAGCGAAGATGGCCGACCAAGACAATTGCGATCTTGAGGCCGAATTGAAGGAGGCGTTAGAATAGCTACGCCTCAGCAAGGAAGAACTGAGACTGGAAAAAGGAAGAAAATTGCACAAGGACTGAGGTGATCGAATCAGATCCTCGACCGAGGCAAGACCCTGTTCCAGATCCTCGACCGAGGCAGAGTCCAGTACCTGTTGCCCCGGCCGAGATACTTCCACCTCGGATGCCAGTCCGAGACGTTCTTTTTGCAGGTATTCCACAAACCCTAGGGCAGAGAATGGACCCCAATCAACAACTGAGGCATCCAGGAGTCAACCTAGGTGATCCAGCGGACCATGATTATGAGCTTCGACCGCAAGTTCTTTCCATGATTCGCCAATGCCAATTTGGAGGGTTAGAAAGGGAATCTCCGCATCAACATCTACAGAACTATGAGATCTTGATGGAGACCTTGAGACCTTCAAGGCTGGAAAACAACAACTACAAGCTAAGCCTTTCTACTTTTCTTTGAAAGATAGAGCTCTTACTTGGTATCAATCTCTTCCTCCAGGAAAAATCAATACTTGGGAGGAGATGACTACGGAATTCTTGACTAAATTCTTTCCCCCTCTAAAACCGCTGAAATGAGAGGGAAGATTAATGCATTCATCATGAAGGACAAGGAGAGCTTGTCCAAGTCATGGGATAGATTTAAAGATATTCTTTTGGATTTCCCACATCATGAGATTCCAAAGATAGAGTTGTTGGAGATATACTTCAAGGGACTGGACGGAAGCACCCAGTTCAACCTTCAACTACTATCCGCCGGTACATTCATGGACATGGCGATTGACGAAGCTTGGGAGTTCATAGAGAAGCAAGCTTTACACATGGAGAAATATTCCCACCAAGGAGCTGAAGGTGGAGTTAAAAAAGTCAACTTTCAAGAGGAGTCATCAAACACTAATCAACTCATCTCTTTGAAGAATGACGTGAAACAATTGAAGGAACTCTTAGTTGCTCAAATCAAGAAGGAAGATCAAGGATCAAGGAACAACAATGGATACCGTAACAACAACAACGGTTCCCGGAACAACAACTACAACAACAATAGAGGATCCAACAGCAATAATTGGAGGGCAAACAACCAAAATTCGGGTAACAATCATTCTAACTCCAATTCGAACGATTCCTCTAATCCTTTCCTCTCTTCTCCTTCTTCATCTACTCCATTGAAGAGCCAAGAGCAAGGATCAAGTTCGTCCCAGCCGGAAAAGAAAGACGCAGTGCTGGAGGCCATCTTGATCAAGCTTAGCGCTATGGAGACATCTATGACGTCATTTTCGAAGGCACAAAAATCCTTTGAACAACAACTTGCTAGTAGGGAGAATGAAATGCCAAGAGATCTACGGAAGCTTCCAGCAAGAACGGAAAGCAACCCTAAGGGCCAGATTATGGCCATAACGACGAGGAGTGGACTGAAGACTGCAGATCCAGTGCCTCGGTCGGTGCCAATACAGACGAAGACCACCTCGGTCCAGGTGCAGATGAAGAACACTTCGGCCGAGATGCCAACCGAGGTGGAGCCACAAAAAGCGGAGGAGAAAACTGAAGTTTATATTCCACCTCCTGCTTATAAACCACCACTTCTATTCCCCCAGTCAAGGGCCAAAGCACATCTAGACAAGCATTTTGGTAAGTTCCTTGACTTGATGAATAAACTACACATTAATATTCCTTTCCTTGATGCTATTCTAGGGATGCCCGCCTATGGGAAGTTCTTGAAAGAGATTCTATCAACGAAAAGGAAGCTGGAAGACTTTGGTGAAGTAACGATGACATCTAAATCCTCGGAGCTTATTCAAATCATGAAGGAGAAGATGCCACCCAAGTTAAGAGATCCCGGCTCATTTTGCATTCCCATTCAAGTTGGGGATGTCACTTGTGAAGCCTTATGTGATCTAGGAGCCAGCGTGAGCATCATTCCGCTGGAGCTATGTGCTAAGATTGGACTTGGAGAGCCCAAGCCGGTGAAGATAAGGTTATACATGGCGGACTGCTCCATTACCCATCCCGTGAGCATTCTGGAAGACGTTCCGGTTAAGTTAGATAACTTCTATTTACCTATAGACTTTGTTGTGCTTGATATTCCCGCAGATTATCCTGTTCCTATCATTCTCGGGAGGCCATTTCTAGAAACTTCGGGTTGCAATGTGGATTGTAAGAACGCCAAGTTGAAGTTCAATATTGGCGGAGATGAAGTGGAATTTGCATTACTTGCGGCTATGAAAGGAGAGCATCTAGGAGATGATATCTTCAACATCTATGATGAAGAAGAATCAAGAGAATTGGTGAGCTCTATCCTTATTAACGATCCACTTGAAAAAGTTATTAGTTTTAGTTTAATGGAGGAAGGTATAGATGCTTCTTGTGATGCAGATACGGAGCTTAAAGGCACTGGAAGAAGATCCAGGAGCTAAAACTGAAAGACTAATCCAGGAGAAAAAGATCTCCAGTTTCGGTTCCAGTTGCAGTACCTCGACCGAGACACTTTCTGGACCAAGTGAGGTGACTGAAGAACATCTCGGTCAACCCCTCTGGACCTCGACCGAGGTCGAAAGCGAGATGATGTCAACTGAGACTGCTGAAAATAACAAACTTCTTACTCCCTTCTCTGACATTCATACTCAGTTGGTGGAACATTCTTTCCACCAAATTTCTGATAATAAAGGACCTTGGTATTCTGATATTGTTAATTATGTTGTTTGCCAGGAAATACCACCCGGATTGACATACGCTCAAAGGAAGAAATTCTTGAAGGACGTACGCCATTACTACTGGGATGAACCGCTGCTATTCAAGCGCGGGCCGGATGGGATGCTTCAAAGATGCATACCGGAAGATGAAGTTAATAGCGTCATACGACATTGTCACTCACTTCCTTGTGGAGGGCATGCTAGCGCCAACAAGAAATGCGCTAAGGTATTACGTTCCGGTTTCTTTTGGCCCACATTATTTAAGGATGTGCAAACGTTTGTTGTCTCTTGTGATGCATGCCAAAGAACAGGGAACTTATCTAGAAGGAATGAGATGCCACTCAATAACATACAAGAAGTTGAGATTTTTGATGTATGGGGAGTAGATTTCATGGGACCTTTCCCATCATCCGGAGGAAACCTCTATATTCTTCTAGTAGTCGACTACATCTCTAGATGGATTGAAGCCATTGCTTCTCCCACTAATGACGCCATGGTGGTTGTGAAGTTCTTTAACAAGACTATCTTTCCACGATTTGGGACTCCACGCATCATCATAAGTGAAGGGACGTATTTCATCAACCGGAAGTATAAAGCACTTCTATCGAAGTATGGGGTGACCCACAAGGTAGCAACCCCTTATCACCCTCAAACTAGTGGACAGGTCGAGGACGAGGAAGGATTGGTCCATGAAGTTGGACGACACTCTTTGGGCCTACAGGACCGCATTCAAGACTCCCATTGGTACCACCCCTTATAATTTGGTATATGGTAAGTCTTGTCATTTGCCCGTTGAGTTAGAACACAAGGCATATTGGGTGATCAAATGGTTGAACTTCGACATCAAGGAAGCCGGTGAGAAGCGGCTATTGGATATCAATGAGCTGGAGGAGCTGCGTTTGAACGCTTATGAGAATGCCAAAATCTATAAAGAAAGGACGAAGAAATGGCATGACAAGCGCATCATTCCTAAGGAGCTTAAAGAAGGAGACTTAGTTCTACTCTTCAACTCCCGCCTCCGCCTCTTTCCAGTTAAGTTGAAATCTAGATGGACCGGACCTTATGTTGTGAAACATGTTTTCCCTCATGGTGCAGTTGAAATTTGGGGAGAAACGAGTGAAAGCTTAAAGGTCAACGGTCATAGACTTAAGAAATACAAACCGGAAGTTCCGGTTGAGGAGGTTGCACCGCTATACCTCGTTTGAGCGATGCCGTACGGTCCAGCTAGCGACCTTAAATCAAGCGCTTCTTGGGAGGCAACCCAAGGTATTGCTTTCTTTTCCCTTTTTCTAGTCTAGCTTTAGATAGTTTGCTTTTGCTTTGCTTTGTTTTGTTTTTGGCCTCCTAGACAGACAACAGGTGACATCTAAGGAAGGAATACAACCCATGAGCACAATTGGAAGGACAGAAGTTCGAGAATTTGAGAAGACGGAGTTTGACTGAGACACATGTCGGTTGTTGTCAAAGCACCTCGACCGAGATGATTCTTGAGCAACCAAGGCGACTAGGGTTTTTGAAGATCCACCTCGGTCCGTACACCTCGGTCCAGTCGAGACCATCTCGACCGAGGTGACAACAGTTCCAGAAAAGGTTATAAAAAGGGCTGAAGATTTCTGTCTCCTCTCTTTACCCTCTTCTCGACCGCGGCGCATCTTCCACCTCGCTCCTCCATTCTTCGCTCATTTTCGACGATTCTTGCTTCCAACTGAGAGGAAAGCATCGAGGATTGTATTGCAAGCACCAATCTGCAGAAAGAACAAATCGAATCGACCGAATCTGGGTCATTATCGAAAAAACCCTAACTTCGTCTTTCCCTACTGATTTCTCTCGTTCTGGGCTTTGGTTGCCCTTACATTTGCTGAGAAATAAATTAAGTATCCCATAGGAACCTGTGGTAGTGATTTTGGGGGAAAAGAACTGGATTTTTGAGGGAATCGATCGAACAGCTCTTTGCCTCGGTCCAGTCGGTCTGCGCCTCGACCGAGGTGTTCTACAAGGTTGTCAGAGCAACTGAGGTAACCTGACAGATTACAGAAAGATGAGTTCTGAGAGACAGTTGGTCCTGAGGGACAGATCTTCTCCTTCCCCTTCTTCTTCCTCCCTCCGTACTAGACCGGTGATCCATGAGCGACACCAGGTTGATTATGACCGCATAGCGGCCCGTCTAGTGATTGCACCCCGCTTCCTGGACATTTCAGCTTTTGACTGCCTCTATGTCGATGATGATCTGAGGCGTATGATTTCTGCCGTGGGGCTGGAGCAGTTCACGGGGATTAGAGCCCCGGCCTACTTGGAGCCGACCCTGGAGTTTGTCAGCTCCTTCACTTACTTGCCTACCGAGCGCGCCGTGAAGTACCGGTTGATGAACCGGAATTACTTGGTTCCTTTAGATCACTGGCGGGATATCTTTGGCTTCCCGATCCGGATAGTTGCTGATTTTCCCTCCCGAGCTGTAGCTAGGGAGTTCTGGGGACAGATTGCTCACGTGGTTGAGCATGTAGACAGATGGCGACCTGAAGACTCCAGGGAGCGGATTATATTTCATCTTGCTTTCAGACTGGCCCATAGGATCTTCAGTGCGACTCTTCTGGCGCGTACTGAGACGCCCCAGAAGGTCAAACAGGGTGAGCTACTGAGTTTATACTGCATGGTGACTGGAGGAGTCCCAGATTTTGGTTTGATGCTGGCAGAGGATCTGCATAGGATAAAGGCAAAGGCGAAGGGCGACATCTTCTGTGGAGGCATTGTGACTCATATAGCGAGTTACATGGATATGGACCTCAGTGCTTGTACCATGGTGGCGGCTGCCAAGCCGCTTGGACTTCAGGAGATGATCACTCGGAGGATACTGGTTCCCCGAGGACTACTATGCCATTTGTGGCGATGCCATGGGAGCCGATTGCACCGCAGGGGATCAGATGGTCAGCTCAGTTCTCCGTGTTTGATCCACATTACTGGCAGACTGCGTGGATCCCATTTATGGAGGATGCTAGAGAGGCGGCAGCTGCAGCAGCTCAGGGGCCAGCTGAGGAGGATGAGGCTGAGGAGGCTGATGATGATGAGGATGGTGGTGTTCCTATGGATACGGGCACGGATACGGCTGGGACTAGTGTGCCGGTCATCGATTTGGATGATGACGAGACTGAGACCGAGCCGGCTTTACCACCAGCACGTCCCGCTAGGCGTAGGGTACGCCAGCAGAGGGATCCACTTGCTCACCGTCGGATCGACGATCTGACAGATCAGATGATAGACTCCTATGCTGCCCTGACTGTAGACATCCAGGAGAGATTTGACGACCAGCGCCGAGAGATCGAGAGCTGGACTCATCAGATGCTAGAGGGCCAGCACTATAAGCGACGGATGGCGGAGATCCAGTTTGAGCATGTCATGGGTTATCCATTCGACCCATCCCAGTACCCATATGTGCCACCACCACCACCGGATCGGGATTATTGAGAGCTTGCAGGATTTTCTTTCTTTATTTATTATGCAGCTGAGCTATGTCCGGTGAGTTTTTTTATTTCTCTAGACTTATTTTGACCCATTGGGACAATGTGTCCCAAGTATGGGGTATTGGATGTATTATCTGACTATGGATTTATCACTTGACTCTATCGGATATTTATGATCTTATTTTGCTCTATATGCTCATCTAAGACTACATGCATACATACAGGTTATTTGATTGAGAAAAACGTCAAAAACTAATTTAATTAAAAAATATTTTTGACCTCGACCGGGATGGTTCTAGCCAAACGAGGTTGACCACCTCGGTTGACTTAAAACATCTCGACTGAGGTGATTTTCCAAACTGAGAATTTTCGAAACGTTTTGTGCTTCTTTTCTAGATGTGATCTCAGTGAAGATTTTGTTTGCTCACTGGTTTTGAAATCTTTATATGCTTGAAAGGTTTTATAATATGTTTAAGTTGCTAAATGCTTTGTTTGAAATTTGTGGCATGTTTAATACTTTGTTTTTATCCAAATTATGTTGAATTTGAAGGTTGACACCACATGATGAGTTCTCTCACTTTCTTCTTGGGAAGACCAAGGCAATTCATTCTCTTCTCTTCTTTTTCTTGATCATGCTTAGCCCCTCATATACATTTTGCCTTCCTTTACCTATCCGGTAATTTGGAAGCAAGCAAGTGGTGAAGCAAGTGAAGTAAAAGTTGAGAAGTTGGCTGGAAGTGCGCCGGATACGGCTGAGGAGGCTGATGATGATGAGGATGGTGGTGTTCCTATGGGTACGGGCACGGATACGGCTGGGACTAGTGCGCCGGTCATCGATTTGGATGATGACGAGACTGAGACCGAGTCGGCTGCAGCACCAGCACGTCCTGCTAGGCGTAGGGTACGCCAGTAGAAGGATCCACTTGCTCACCGTCGGATCGACGATCTGACAGATAAGATGATAGACTCCTATGCTGCCTTGACTATAGACATCCATGAGAGATTTGACGACCAGCGCCGAGAGATCGAGAGCTGGACTCATCAGATGCTAGAGGGCTAGCACTATAAGCGACGGATGGCGGAGATCCAGTTTGAGCATGTCATGGGTTATTCATTCGACCCATCCCAGTACCCATATGTGCCACCACCACCACCACCGGATCGGGATTATTGAGAGCTTGCAGGATTTTCTTTCTTTATTTATTATACAGCTGAGCTATGTCCGGTGAGTTTTTTATTTCTCTAGACTTATTTTGACCCATTGGGACAATGTGTCCCAAGTATGGGGTATTGGATGTATTATCTGACTATGGATGTATCACTTGACTCTATCGGATATTTATGATCTTATTTTGCTCTATATGCTCATCTGAGACTACATGCATACATATAGGTTATTTGATTGAGAAAAACGTCAAAAACTAATTTAATTAAAAAATATTTTTGACCTCGACCGGGATGGTTCTGGCCAAACGAGGTTGACCACCTCGGTTGACTTAAAACATCTCGACCGAGGTGGTTTTCCAAACTGAGAATTTTTGAAACGTTTTGTGCTTCTTTTCTGGATGTGATCTCAGTGAAGATTTTGTTTGCTGATTGGTTTTGAAATCTTTATATGCTTGAAAGGTTTTACAATATGTTTAAGTTGCAAAATGCTTTGTTTGAAATTTGTGGCATGTTTAATACTTTGTTTTTATCCAAATTATGTTGAATTTGAAGGTTGACACCACATGATGAGTTCTCTCACTTTCTTCTTGGGAAGACCAAGACAATTCATTCTCTTCTCTTCTTCTTCTTGATCATGCTTAGTCCCTCATATACATTTTGCCTTCCTTTACCTATCCGGGAATTTGGAAGCAAGCAAGTGGTGAAGCAAGTGAAGTAAAAGTTGAGAAGTTGGCTGGAAGTGAAAGTGTTAGAAAGTAATAAATAGGTTTGGGATGTCAATCATGATGATGAGTAACTCGGCACCATTCACATAGCCGGGTGTTTGTGTCTTGCCAAAGTCAGATTGAGCGATATTCCTAACGGGTCATGGTATGTGCATCAAGGGTTTGATGCGTCTCAAGAAATTGATGATTGCCGATTTCCTAGGCTTCGGTTATTGTGCACCTCTGTCCATGCATCCCAAAAAGTAAAGTAAAAAAAAGAAAAGTGTGAAATAAGCAAACCTTATTGGTGGATGATGTTGAAAGTCAAGTGAAAAGTGAAGTGATATCCTTTTCCCGGATTCTAGCACCACATTACCTTCTATACATCCCTACCCTACACGTTTCTTGACCTTTCTTTTGGGAAGCCCTTGAGACCTCGAGCTTGTTGATTGACTTAGTGGTTTAAACTGGATTATACATGATTAATTTCGATAATTATGATTTATTATGCATTCTACGATTTTATGCAAAGATGAACAACTTTCTTATATTTATAAAATGTTTTGATCATGTCTTGATTTTAAATTCCATGAAGTATTCTCTTAGAGTGATCTATGATTGTAGCACACCATTAAAATGTTTTGAAAGACTTTTTCATTGATCTTCATGACTTATAATCCATTCTATCTTGTATTTTATATTCGGAACTTGCTTGGGGACAAGCAAGGGCTAAGTATGGGGTATTTTGATAGCATGAATTATTGTCTATATTTTGGGACCTGTTTAGACGTTTTATCTTCAATAATCTGCATGTTTGAATGTATATTATGTGATTATATTGTCGTTTCATCTACCTTTGCGGGAATCGAGGTCTACACCAAGTTTCGTTGTAATCGTAGGTAAAATGACACGTTTTGCATCAAAAATGAGCAAAAGGAGCTAAGGAGTCATTGGAACTACATTCAGGAGCTTAAGGAAGAATCCAAGAATCATGGAATTGGATTATAGATTCACTTTGTACCAGATTTGAGAGATTTCACATTCAGTTGTGATTCACCTCGGTTGACTATAGAGTCACCTCGACCGGGGTGATCTAGAGGAGTTGACTCGACCGAGGCGAACACCTTGGACGCGGCAAGGATATTTTATTCTTGGTTGAGATCTTTTATCTTTGGAAAGAAGATCTTATATTTTTGGGCTGGATTCCTGGAAGGAAGAAGATAATTCAGAACATATATTTTACCTATTTTTATGGAAAAGATCTTTCTAAGATATCTTATCTTTGGAGGGTAATTTTCCTATAAAAAGGGTTGGATTTTCCACAAATCCAAATCCCGCATACCACCGATAATCTACTTATACACCGCTTAGGGCTGGAAGATTTGAAGAACCTTTTTAAAGGTTGAAGGAAGATTGAAGGAAGAAAGTTTAGAGCTTTGTGAAGGGTTTTGTAAGATTCCCTTCATTGTTGTTTGTCTTATTGGATTTTGATCCAAGGAACGCTTGTTTGATAATTGATTCAGTTATTGAAGTCTTTCTCTTAAGGTTTTCTTATTCAATTATTCACTTTCTTCCCTTATATTTGATTATTACTTTCATGATGATGAGTGGCTAATTTCCTTGTGTGATTCTAGGGTGATTGGCTATAGGTTGTGGGGAAAACAATGATAGAATGATGTTAAATCACAGTAGGACCCTGAAAGCTCGAGTCTTTATCCTTAACCCTAAGCATCTCGCTCAGTCGATGAACATCTCGGCCGGAGTGGAATTCTTCTGACCGATGTGACTTATCTGATCCGAAACTGAGAGTTAAGTGTTAGAGTTTGCCAAAAGTTATTCTTATTACACCTTTCCTGGTTCAATGCAAGCCTATGATGAGACTTACCCAGTGATTCCTTGTTTGTTTACCTAAGATCATAAGCAATAGGTAATAAAGGTTTATCCTTTATTGGGGTTCGAGTGTGCCTTCATCCCATCTTTGTGAGTTAGCCTGAGACTTACCCGGTAAAGGTTGATTCTATTCCCTTAGGTGGTGTGTTGGTTTGACGTTATAGTTCTTTACCTTGATTCCTTGAGACTTACCCGGTAATAGGAATTACGGTTTGGGATTAGCGAGTAGTGAGACTTACCCAGTGATTATTCCACTTTAGTAACACCTTTCCTATGCAAATATCTCAGCTTTGTCCGCTTATCTTTAGATCTTGAGTTGGAACCACAACTAGATGCTTTAATCCCTAGAATTGCATATTTCCTTAATTGACTTTTTATCATCTTTGATTGTTTTAATCGCTTTTGTGGTTAGTAATTACATAGCTTACCTATTCCTGCTTTGTTTCACTAAGTCCCTGTGATCGACCCCTGGAATTTCTTGTTTTTTACTACGATTGACCCGTACACTGTGGGTTCGCATCCTTGTTTTAAGCTTACATCTAGGGTTATAAATTTAAAGCTTGCACACACCATTTGGAGCGAACAGTACAGACTGTGCCTCTACTCCAGATTCCACCCATTCATGAGGTACGTCCGGCGAATGGATGTGGATATTGTTCGCTCCAAACGGTGTGTGCAAGCTTTAGATTTATAACCCTAGACTTAAGCTTAAAACAAGGATGCGAACCCGCAATGTACGGGTCAATCGTAGTAAAAAGCAAGGAATTCCAGGGGTCGATCACAGGGACTTAGTGAAACAAAGTCCAATTACGGTGTGCTTATGTAAATACTAACTACAAGAGCAATTAAAACAATCAAAGATGAATAAGAAGTCAATAAAGAAAACATGCAATTCTAGGGATTAAGGCATCTAGTTGTGGTTCCAACTCAAGATCTAAAGATAAGCGGACAAAGCTGAGGTTTTTGCATGGGGAAGGTGTTACTAAAGTGGAATAGATCACCGGGTAAGTCTCACTACTCACTATCCAAAACCGTAACTCCTATTACCGGGTAAGTCTCAAGGAATCAAGATAGAGAACTATAACCTCAAACTAACACACCATCTAAGGGAAGAGAATCAACCTTTACCGGGTAAGTCTCAGGCTAACTCACAAAGATGGGATGAAAGCACACTCAAACCCTAACAAAGGATAAACCTTTATTACCTACACTTATGATCTTAGGTACACAAACTAAGGAAGTACCGGGTAAGTCTCATCCTAAGCTTGCTTTGAACCAGGAAAGGTGTAATAAGAATAGGATTCGGCAAACTCTAACACTTAACTCTCAGTTAGGATCAGATAAGTCACCTCGGTCAACCAAATTCCACCCCGGCCGAGATGTTCATCGACTAAGCGAGATGCTTAGGGTTAAGGTTAAAGACTCGAACTTTCAGGGTCCTACTGGAATCTAAGATTATTCTATCATTGTTTTTCCCACAACCTTCAGCCAATCACCCTAGAATCACACAAGGAAATTAGCCACTCATCATCATGAAAGTATTAATCAAGTATATGGGAAGAAGGTGAATATTTGAACAAGAAGAATTTAATGAAAAGACTTCAATAACTGAATCAAATATCACAACAAAAGCGTTCCTTGGATAGAAATCCAACAAGACAAGACAACAAGGAAGAGAATCTAAGGTAATCTCACAAGAAAACCTTCAAAAGCTATAAAAGCTACAATCTTCCTCCTTCAACCTTCAAAAAGGTTCTTCAAATCTCCCAACTGGAGTATGGCTGCTGCAGTCTTTC
Source organism: Fagopyrum homotropicum (assembly GCA_033239125.1). NCBI lineage: Eukaryota > Viridiplantae > Streptophyta > Magnoliopsida > Caryophyllales > Polygonaceae > Fagopyrum > Fagopyrum homotropicum. The sequence continues at coordinate 28,811,426 of BSWB01000004.1, forward strand.
GCACGATCTTCAACTGTATGCGGATGTATGCAGGATGTCGGATTTGTGGGAAATCCGACCCTTTTTATAGGAAAATAACTCTCCAAAGATAAGATATCTTAGAAAGATCTCTTCCCATAAAAATAGGTAAAATATATGATCTATAATATCTTCTTCCTTCCAGGAACCAAGCCCAAAAATATAAGATCACTTTCCAAAGATAAAAGATCTCAGCCAAGAATAAAATATTCTTGCCGCGTCCTAGGTATTCGCCTCGGTCGAGTCGACTTCCCTGGATCACCTCGGTCGAGGTGAATCTGTGGTCAACCGAGGTGAGTCACAACTGAATGTGAAATCTCTCAAAACTGGTCCAAAGTGAATCTGCAATCCATGGCTATGCTTCCTGGATGGTTCCTTATGTTCCTGAATGTAGCTCCAATGACTCCATAGCTCCTTTTGCTCCATTTTGATGCAAAACGTGCCATTTTACCTACGATTACAACGAAACTTGGTGTAGACCTCGATTCCCGCAAAGGTAGATGAAATGGCCATATAATCACATAATATACATTCAAACATGCAGATTATTGAAGATAAAACGTCTAAATAGACCCCAAAATATAGACAATAATTCATGCTATCAAAATACCCCATGCTTAGCCCTTGCTTGTCCCCAAGCAAGTTCCGCATATAAAAGACAAGATAGAATGGATTATGAGTCATGAAAATCAATGAAAAGTCCTTCAAAAACATTTTTATGGTGTGCTACAATCATAGATCACTCTAAGAGAATACTTCATGGGATTTAAAATCTAAATATGATCAAAACATTTTATAAATATAAGAAAGTTGTTCATCTTTGCATAAAATCATGGAATGCATAATAAGTCATAATTATCAAAATTAATCATGTATAATCCAGTTTAAACCACTAAGTCAATCAACAAGCTCAAGGTCTCAAGGGCTTCCCAAAAGAAAGGTCAAGAAACGTGTAGGGTAGGGATGTATGTAAGGTAATGTGGTGCTAGAATTCGGGAAAAGGATGTACTTTCACTTTCACTTTGACTTGCAACATCTTCCACCAATAAGCTTTGCTTATTTCACACTTTTCTTTTTACTTTACTTTTTGGGATGCATGGACAGAGGTGCACAATAACCGAAGCCTAGGAAATCACAATCATCAATTTCTTGAGATGCATCAAACCCTTGATGCACATACCATGACCCGTTAGGAATATCGCTCAATGCGACTTTGGCAAGACACAAACACCCGGCTATGTGAATGGTGCCGAGTTACTCATCTTCATGATTGACTTCCCCAAACCTATTATTGCTTTCTAACACTTTCACTTCCAGCCAACTTCTCAACTTTAACTTCACTTGCTTTCACCACTTCGCTTGCTTCCAAATTCCCGGATAGGTAAAGGGAGGCAAAATGTATATGAGGGGTTAAGCATGATCAAGAAGAAGAAGAGAGAAGAATGAATTGCCTTGGTCTTTCCAGGAAGAAAGTGAGAGAACTCATAATGTGGTGTCAATCTTCAAATTCAACATAATTTAGACAAAAACAAAGTATTAAACATGCCAATAATTTCAAACAAAACATTTAGCAACTTAAACATATTATAAAACCATTCAAACACATAAAGAATTTAAAACCAGTCAGTAAGCAAGATCTTCACTAAGATCATATCCAGATAAGAAGCACAAAAATCATTTTCGAAAACTCTCAGTTAACCCACCTCGGTCGAGGTGTTCTTAGGTCAACCGAGGTGAAACACCTCGTTCGGCCAGAACTGCCCCGGTCGAGGTTCAAAATTTTTTTTTTTAAAACCAGTTTTCTTTCAGTTTCGACGTTTTTCTCAATCAAATAACTTGTAAGTATGCATGCAATCTCAGATAAACATATAGATGCAAAAGTGAAGCATAAAATATCAATATCCTGTCAAGTAGAGTCATACATAAATGTCAAATAATACATCACATAAACACCCCATACTTGGGACACACTGTCCCAGTGGGTCAAAATAAGTCTAAAGGATAAAAGTACTCACCGGATAATAAGCTGAACTGCATAAAATAAGAAAGAAAAATCCTACAGCTCTCATTAGTCGCGATCCGGTGGTGGTGGTGGCACATACGGATACTGGGACGGGTCGAATGCATAGCCCATGACGTGCTCAAACTGAATATGGGCCATCATGTGCTGGTAATGCTGCCGCTCTTGTATCTCGCGGATATCTAGTGACAAAGCAGCATATGAATCAATAACCTGATCCGTCAGGTCATCGATCCGTCTGTGAGCCTCTGGATCTCTGTGTCGGCGTGTCCTACGCCTAGCAGGTCTCACTAGAGAAGTAGAAGGTGCAGGCTCAGTGTCCTCATCATCCAGATCTATGACTGGTGCGCTCGTCCCTGTAGTATCCATCCCTGTATCCATCGGGACTCCACCCTCTCTGTCATCAGCCGTCTCCTCATCATCTGCATCCTCCTCAGCTGGGGAAGCTGCTGCCTCTCTGTAATCCTCCATAAGTGGAGCCCAAGCGGTCTGCCAATAGTGAGGGTCATAAACAAAAAACTGGGCAAACCACCTGATCCCCTGTGGCGCAGTCAGCTCCCACGGCATAGCCACGTACGGTGTAGTCAGGCCTCAAGGAACCAGAATCCTCCGAGTAATCATCTCCTGCAGCCCAAGCGGCTTGGCAGCCGCCACCATCGTGCAAGCACTGAGATCCATGTCTTGATAGCTAGCTATATGGGTGACAAGCCCTCCGTAGCAGATGTCTCCCTTCGCCTTGGCCTTGATCTTGTGCAGATCCTCTGCCAACATCAAGCCAAAGTCCAGGATACCCCAGTAACCATGCAGTACAAACTGAAAAGCTCTCCCTGTCGGATCTTCTGGGGCGTCTCAATACGCGCCAAAAGTGTCTCACTAAAGATCCGGTGGGCTAACCTAAAGGCTAAATGGAAGATGACCTTCTCCCTGAAATCTCCAAGGCCCCATCTATCTACATGCTCAACAATATGGGCAATCTGCCCCCAAAACTCCCTAGCTACAGATCGGGACGTGAAGTCAACAGCTGTGGGCTTAGGAAAGCCAAAAATATCTCTCCAAAACTCAAGTGGCACTAAGAAGTTCCGGTTCATCAACCGGTACTTCACAAATTGCTCTGTGGGAAGGTAGGTGAAGGAGCTAACGAACTCTAAGGTGGGCTCCAAATAGGTTGGGGCTCGGATCTCAGTAAACTGATCCAGCCCTACAGTAGATATCATCCTCCTAAGGTCTCCGTCTACCTGGAGGCAATCAAAAGCAGACACGTCCAGGAAGCGAGGTGCAATCACTAGACGGCCGGAAATACGGTCGTAATCAACCTGGTGTCGCTCATGGATCACCGGTCGATATGGTCGGGAAGAAGAGGAAGAAGGGGAAGGTGAGGATCTATCCCTAAGGACAAGGCGTCGGTCATAACTCATTTTCAGAAAATCACTCTGTCAGGTCATCTCGGTCGACTGACAACTCTCAAGAATCACCTCGGCCGAGGCACAAAACGACTGGACCGAGGCGGAAAACTGGATTCTAATTCCTTCTGAAAATTCAGTTCTTTTCCCCCAAAATCACTATAACTGCTTCCTATGGGGTACTTAAGCCTTTCCTCAGCAAATGCAAGGGCAACCAAAGCCCAAATCGAAACGAAATCGGAGAGGTAGGGTTTCGGTTTTGTTTTACCTCGTTCGGCCGAATCGGTTCGATTTTTTTGCAGATCGATGATGCACTGGGATCCTCTAAGTCTTAATCGCAGTTTGGAGACAGAAATCTTCGAAAACGAGCAAGATTCAACGAAGCGAGGTGAAACTGTCGCCGCGGTCGAGGGAGAAGAGTAAAGTGAGGAGAGAGAAATCTTCAGCCCTTTTATACCCTTTTCTGGAACTGCTGTCACCTTGGTCGAGATGGTCTCGACTGGACCGAGGTGGTACGGACCGAGGTGGTTCTTCAGAAAACCCTAGTCGCCTCGGTTGCTCAAGAATCATCTCGGTCGAGGTGCTCTGACAGCAACCGAGATGCCTCAGTCAAACTTCGTCTTCTCAAATTCTCGATCTTCTATACTTCCAGTTATGCTCCTTCCTTAGATGTCTCCTGTTATTTGTCTAGAACGCCAAAAACAAAACAAAGCAAAGCAAAAGTAAAAACTATCTAAGCTATACTAGAAAAAGGAAAAGAAAGCAATACCTTGGGTTGCCTCCCAAGAAGCGCTTGGTTTAAGGTCGCTAGCTGGACCATGATGCGTATCTCAAATGTGATGGGAGGTGCCCTCACCCCATACTTCACCTCCATTGTGGGGTGAAGTAAGTAAGTCTATCAAACGTTCCAACAAGTGTAAGCGCTCATCGGGGAATGAATCGTCTATGGGCGGGTCGTCCTTCTCACGTGAAGATGCATGTAGCCGGCTGAGGTGATCCGCAACGGAATTCTCGGTTCCGTTCTTATCGCGGATCTCTAGATCAAACTCTTGAAGCAAGAGAATCCATCGAATAAGGCGTGGCTTGACATCTTTCTTAGCCAACAAGTAACGAATGACTGCATGGTCGGTGTAGACAATAACTTTTACCCCAACTAAATAGGAACGAAACTTCTCGAAAGCATATACAACCGCCAATAATTCCTTCTCGGTGGTAGCGTAGTTGCGTTGTGCTACATCTAGCGTCTTGCTAGCATAGTAAATGGCGGTGGTCCGTCCATCCTTCTTCTGTCCAAGGACCGCTCCTACGGCTACATCACTAGCATCGCACATGATCTCAAAGGGCAAGGTCCAATCCGGAGGTTGGATAATAGGAGCGGAGATCAACGCTTCCTTAATCCTATAAAAAGCATCAAGACACTCCTGCGAAAACTGAAAAACAACATCTTTATTCAAGAGGTTAGTTAGAGGTTTAGAAATCTTAGAGAAGTCCTTGATGAATCTCCTGTAGAAACCTGCATGCCCGAGAAAACTCCTCACACCCTTAACAGAACAAGGGGGAGAAAGTTTCTCAATAGTCTCGATCTTAGCGCGATCGACCTCAATGCCTCGATTAGAAATGAGGTGTCCTAGCACAATGCCTTCATTAACCATAAAATGACACTTCTCCCAATTCAGAACGAGATTAGTGTCTTCACATCTTTTAAGCACTAGAGAAAGGTTAGATAGGCCATCATCAAAAGAGGAACCATATACAGAAAAATCATCCATAAATACCTCCATGATCTCCTCTATGTACTCGGAAAAGATAGCCATCATGCATCGCTGGAAGGTAGCGGGTGCATTGTACAATCCAAATGGCGTCCTCCTATAAGCAAATGTCCCCCATGGACAAGTGAAAGTGGTCTTCTCCTGATCATCCGGATGGATAGAAATCTGGAAGAATCCACTATAACCGTCTAAGTGGCAAAAGTGTGAATGCTGGGCCAACCGCTCGAGCATTTGATCAATGAAGGGAAGGGGAAAATGGTCCTTCCGTGTGGCCGTGATCAGCTTCCTATAATCGATGCAAACCCTCCAGCCCGTAACGGTCCTAGTTGGGATCAACTCGTTGTTCTTATTCGTTACAACGGTCATCCCTCCTTTCTTCGGAACTACATGCACCGGGCTAACCCACTTGCTGTCCGAGATAGGGTATATGATACCTGCATCCAACAACTTAAGAATTTCTTTCTTCACAACCTCTTTCATGATTGGATTTAACAGTCTTTGAGGTTCCCGTGAAGTCTTATGATCATCCTCCATTAAAATTCTATGCATGCAGAAAGAGGGCTTAATGCCAATAAGATCATCTATAGTATAACCCAAAGCCTTTTGATGCTTTCTCAGGACATGCATTAGTTTAGATAATTCAGTTTCGGAAAGGGAAGCACTAACAATAACGGGATAAGTGGAATCTGGTCCAAGAAAGACATACCTCAAGTGATTTGGGAGTTGTTTAAGCTCCACAACTGGGGGTTCTTTCTGAGGGGGATCCTTGCTTCCTCCTTCCAGTGGAGTAGATCCAGAAACTAGACTTTCGGAAGTCTCAGTTGAAGTCGTCTCGCCATCGACCTCGGTCGAGGCGCAGAGGCGTTGACCGAGATGTTCTTCAGTCGCCTCGCTCAGTCCAGGAAGTGCCTCGGTCGAGGTACCGCAACTGGAACCGAAACTGGAGATCTTTTTCTCCTGGGTTAGCTTCTCAGTTTTAGCTCCTGGATCTTCTTCCAGTGCTTTTAAGCTCCGTATATCTGCATCACAAGAAGCATCTATACCTTTCTCCATTAAACTGAAGCTAATAACTCTTTCGAGTGGATCGTTAATAAGGATAGAGCTCACCAATTCTCTTGATTCTTCTTCATCGTAGATGTTGAAGATATCATCGCTTAGCTGTTCCCCTTTCATGGCTACAAGTAGTGCGAACTCCACCTCATTGCCACCAATGTTGAATTTCAAATTGGCGTTCTTGCAATCCACGTTGCAACCCGAAGTTGCTAGAAATGGCCTCCCGAGAATAATAGGAACAGGATAATCTGTGGGAATATCAAGTATAACAAAATCTATAGGTAGATAGAAGTTACCTAACTTGACCGGAACGTCCTCCAAGAGGCCCACAGGATGGGTAATGGAGCGATCCGCCATATAAAGTCGAATCTTGACCGGCTTGGGCTCTCCAAGTCCGATCTTCACACATAGCTCCAGCGGGATGATGCTCACGCTGGCTCCTAGATCACAAAGGGCTTCACAAGTGACATCCCCAACTTGAATGGGAATGCAAAATGAGCCGGGATCTCTCAATTTAGGTGGCATCTTCTCCTTCATGATTTGAATGAGTTCCGAGGATTTAGATGTCATCCTAACTTCACCAAAGTCTTCCAGTTTGCTCTTCCTTGATAGGATCTCCTTCAAGAACTTCCCATAGGCGGGCATTCCTAGAATAGCATCAAGGAAAGGAATGTTAATATGCAGCTTATTCATCAAGTCAAGGAACTTACCAAAGTGCTTGTCTAGATGTGCTCTGGCCCTTGACTGGGGAATGGAAGTGGTGGTTTGTATGCAAGAGGTGGAACATAAACTTCGGTTTTCCCCTCCGCTTTCTGTGGCTCCACCTCGGTTGGCATCTCGGTCGAAGTGTTCTTCGACTGCATCTGGACCGAGGTGGTCTTCGTCGGTACTGGCACCGACCGAGGCACTGGATCTGCAGTTTTCAGTCCACTCCTCGTAGTTATGGCCATGATCTGGCCCTTAGGGTTGCTTTCCGTCCTTGCTGGAAGCTTCCCTGGATCTCTTGGCGCTTCATTCGCCCTACTTGCAGGTTGTTGTTCGAAGGCTTTTTGGGCCTTCGAAAACGAGTCATAGAAGTCTCCATAGCACTAAGCTTGATCAAGATGGCCTCCAGAACTGCGTCTTTCTTTTCTGGCTCAGACGAACTTGATCCTTGCCCCTGGCTTTTCAATGGAGTAGAAGAAGAAGAAGGGGAAGAGAGGAAAGGGTTAGAGGAATCGTTAGAGTTGGAGTTTGAATGATTGTTACCGGAATTTTGGTTGTTCGCCCTCCAGTTGTTGCTATTGGATCCTCTATTGTTGTTGTTGTAATTGTTGTTCCGGGAACCGTTGTTGTTGTTACGGTATCCGTTGTTGTTGTTCCTTTTCCCTTGCTCTTCCTTCTTGGTTTGTGCAACCAAGAGTTCCTTCAATTGCTTCACGTTATTCTTCAAAGACGTGAGTTGATTGTTGTTGGGCTGAGTTTCTTGGAAGTTAACTCTTTTAACTCCACCTTCAGCTCCTTGATGAGTGTACTTCTCCATATGCAAGGCTTGCTTCTCGATGAAGTCCCAAGCCTCGTCAATCGCCATGTCCATGAAGGTACCGGCGGAGAGTAGTTGGAGATTGAACTGGGTGCTTCCGTCCAGTCCTTTGAAGTATATCTCCAATAACTCTAACTTTGGAATCCCATGATGTGGGCAATCCAAAAGAATGTCCTTGAACCGCTCCCATGACTTGGACAAGCTCTCCTTGTCCTTCATAATGAAAGCGTTGATATTCCCTCTCATTTCAGCGGTCTTTGAGGGGGAAAAGAATTTGGTCAAGAATTCCGTTGTCATCTCCTCTCATGTGCTGATTTTTCCTGGAGGAAGAGATTGATACCAAGTAAGAGCTCTATCTTTTAAAGAAAAGTAAAAAGGTCTTAGCTTGTAGTTGTTATTTTCAATCCTTGAAGGTCACAAGGTTTCCATCAAGATCTCATAGTTTTGAAGATGTTGATGTGGTGATTCCTTCTCCAGCCCTCCGAACTGGCATTGGCGAATCATAGATAGAACTTGCGGTCGAAGTTCATAGTCATGGTCCGCTAAATCTCCGAGGTTAACTCCTGGACGCCTCAGTTGTTGATTGGGGTCCATCCTTTGACTTAGGGTTTGTGGGATTCCTGCAAGAAGAACATTTCGGACTGGCACCCGAGGTGGAAGTACCTCGGCCGGGGCGTTAGGTACTGGGAAATGCCTCGGTCGAGGGTCACCAACTGGGACCTGCCTCGGTCCAGCATCGGGAACTGGGTCTTCCCTCGGTCGAAGTAGAATCTGGTCTCGTATGACTGCCATCTCTGCTTCGATTGCTTCAGTCTTGGTGCGAGTTTCTTCCTTCTCTTGCCTTAGTTCTTCCCTGCTAAGGCGTAGCAGCTCTAACGCCTCTTTCAACTCGGCCTCAAGATCGCGGTTGTCTTGTTGGGCCATCTTCGCTTCTCTTAAGCGTCGCTTGTATGTCTTTTCTGGTTCGGGATCGTAAGGAACGATTTCCTTCCTAGTGCGGGTTCTTCGCATATACCTAAGAAAGAACCTGCAAAAGTCACTCAAGTAGAGTGGTTAGTAGACACGGGGGCAAGTGCCCCAAGAGCAAACCGTAACCGGCTCGGTCTAGACCAAGTCCCCGGCAACGGCGCCAAAAACATGTTCGCTCCAAACGGTGTGTGCAAGCTTTAAATTTATAACCCTAGACTTAAGATTAAAACAAGGATGCGAACCCGCAGTGTACGGGTCAATCGTAGTAAAAAGCAAGGAATTCCAGGGGTCGATCACAGGGACTTAGTGAAACAAAGTCCAATTACGGTGTGCTTATGTAAATACTAACCACAAGAGCAATTAAAACAATCAAAGATGAATAAGAAGTCAATAAAGGAAACATGCAATTCTAGGGATTAAGACATCTAGTTGTGGTTCCAACTCAAGATCTAAAGATAAGCGGACAAAGCTGAGGTTTTTGCATGGGGAAGGTGTTACTAAAGTGGAATAGATCACCGGGTAAGTCTCACTACTCACTAATCCAAAACCGTAACTCCTATTACCGGGTAAGTCTCAAGGAATCAAGATAGAGAACTATAACCTCAAACTAACACACCATCTAAAGGAATAAAATCAACCTTTACCGGGTAAGTCTCAAGCTAACTCACAAAGATGGGATGAAAGCACACTCAAACCCTAACAAAGGATAAACCATTATTACCTACACTTATGATCTTAGGTACACAAACTAAGGAATTACCGGGTAAGTCTCATCCTAAGCTTGCTTTGAACCAGGAAAGGTGTAATAAGAATAGGATTTGGCAAACTCTAACACTTAACTCTCATTTAGGATCAGATAAGTCACCTCGGTCAACCAAATTCCACCCCGGCCGAGATGGTCATCGACTGAGCGAGATGCTTAGGGTTAAGGTTAAAGACACGAACTTTCAGGGTCCTACTGGAATCTAAGATTATTCTATCATTGTTTTTCCCACAACCTTCAGCCAATCACCCTAGAATCACACAAGGAAATTAGCCACTCATCATCATGAAAGTATTAATCAAGTATATGGGAAGAAGGTGAATATTTGAACAAGAAGAATTTAATGAAAAGACATCAATAACTGAATCAAATATCACAATAAAAGCGTTCCTTGGATAGAAATCCAACAAGACAAGACAACAAGGAAGAGAATCTAAGGTAATCTTACAAGAAAACCTTCAAAAGCTATAAAAGCTACAATCTTCCAATTTCAACCTTCAAAAAGGTTCTTCAAATCTCCCAACTGGAGTATGGCTGCTGCGGTCTTTCGCACGATCTTCAACTGTATGCGGATGTATGCAGGATGTCGGATTTGTGGGAAATCCGACCCTTTTTATAGGAAAATAACTCTCCAAAGATAAGATATCTTAGAAAGATCTCTTCCCATAAAAATAGGTAAAATATATGATCTATAATATCTTCTTCCTTCCAGGAGCCAAGCCCAAAAATATAAGATCACTTTCCAAAGATTAAAGATCTCAGCCAAGAATAAAATATTCTCGCCGCGTCCTAGGTATTCGCCTCGGTCGAGTCGACTTCCCTGGATCACCTCAGTCGAGGTGAATCTGTGGTCAACCGAGGTGAGTCACAACTGAATGTGAAATCTCTCAAAACTGGTCCAAAGTGAATCTACAATCCATGGCTATGCTTCCTGGATGGTTCCTTATGTTCCTGAATGTAGCTCCAATGACTCCATAGCTCCTTTTGCTCCATTTTGATGCAAAACGTGCCATTTTACCTACGATTACAACGAAACTTGGTGTAGACCTCGATTCCCGCAAAGGTAGATGAAATGGCCATATAATCACATAATATACATTCAAACATGCAGATTATTGAAGATAAAACGTCTAAACAGGCCCCAAAATATAGACAATAATTCATGCTATCAGATATAGGCATTCATATCCTCTCACATACGATCGTTGGGAAGCCCGCCATCTAGAGGAGACCCGATTTTCACTAGTTGGATTGATACCAATTACCTCTCCGTGGCTCGTCGATGATGCGTACATGTCTTGGTATACGGTTCATTGCTATCCGTAAATCTTGCCGACATCCATTGCACTCCGGTTACCTATAGACCGTCTCCCACGTATTCCGGTTTCATTGGCTAGAGTACGTTTTAAAGAACCGGTAGGTGAAATAAAAGGTTAAAGATACTCTAAAAGGGGGGTTGAATAGAGTATGAGAACTTTTCGCAAAACCAATCTCAAGTGCTTGAAACCAATTTCAAGGGCCTTGATGTCGATCTCAGTTCTTTGTGAAACTTTGTTTTCAAGGGCTTTGAAACAACTTTCAAGAGCCTTGACTTTGAACTCCTGCAAAACAAAGTTAGTCACAATAACAAGATATAGTGCGGAATGTAAAAGATCAACACAAGGATATGTTTACGAAGTTCGGCTCTAAATAGCCTACTCTCCGTCCCAGGGTATAACCTTAGGATGTAACTATTTATTATCAGCTTTAAAAAGTCCTAGATACACTAGAAGAAATCCCCTTCTTCTCTCGCTGTAGCCAATGCTACGATCTAGCTCCAACTCTTCACTTTCCTATAATAGCCTAGTTACTTAGCAGAGTAACACACACTCGAGTATAACACCTTTAGATATGCCAATGGAGCTCTCGAGTTTTATCTCTCTCTAGGGGATAAAGCTTTTTAGAAGGAGAGAAAGAAAAAACTATGTTTTGAAATGAAGATAACTTTGGATTACTTGAGGACTATAGATATTTCTTTGCAGGCTTGTTCTCTATTCTTCAATTTCCATATTCATTTATAATCTTCTATGGAGAGCTCTTCTAGCCATTGGAGAGATGACCGTTCAAAGATAATTCTTCTTCTCCCTGAAGATCGCTTCCTGGTTAAGATGAGATAGACGTTGTAGATCTTCATCTCTTGAGAATACGTTGATCTCTCAGCTCCTTAATCTTCTCGTTAATTGTTGTAACAATCTTCAAATCCATATGAGAAAATCTTTGTGCTTTTTCGGTTAAGGATCTTTGTAAGATCTTCTTTGTTGGTCAGTTGAGATCTTCACTTGATCATATCTTCTCAAATCTTCTTGTTTGAGCAAATCTCTCGTCGAAGATCTTCTTTGTGATTTGAGATCTTTTCGTTGTGCAGCCTTGTCTTTCTTGTTTCTTTGGAATCTACTTCAAGGCTTTTGAGATCTTTTCATTGTGCATGCTTGTCTTCCTTGTGCCCTTGTAATCCATTTCAAGGCCTTTGAATTCTTTCACAAAACCTGCACTAAATCTAAACCAACCAAGCATCTCGAAATATAATAATTCATTGGTTAGTGTATCAAACTACTTCATTTGTGTTTAAGTCTTCCATCAGCAGCACCTGTAAAACCTTTATAATCAAGGTGGATTTTTCAATCTCCCCCTTGATGGAAGACAACACAAATGTCATACCTGCATTTTATTAGTTTAGCAATGCATATATATGAATATCAAAACCTAAAATGCAAAATGTAGAATATCGAATGTCGGATTACATTCATTTCTCCCCCTTTGTCTTTCAACAAGGTAGAAAAATAGTTAAAGCACGAGTTTTAAAAAGATTACAGACCCAAGAGTATTTCCACAAAAACAAGCCTTTGATATTAATATCAAGGTCCTTGACAGTCATGACATCCTGAGAGCTTTAGTTTTCTTTATACCACCTAGATGAGCTTCCTTTTTCATAATGCTCTTTCAAGCACATTTTCCTCCACCGATGTCGAGCATGAGTAAGACCCCAGTTTTGCCTTCACCGCCCCCGCGGTGAAGAAGGCCGTCCCTGCCGCCGGCCGCCCCTGCGGCCGAGGTGATCCACCCCTGCGGATGACGACAGATCGTGCCCGATCTTTCTTCTGTTCTTTTTATCTTCCTTCCATAGATAGAATATCCGATATTCTATCCTATGGGCCAGTTTCCTCATCTTCTTTCTAATCCCTAGACGCCTTTCTGTCTATCTTTCCAGCCCGTCCCTATATATTTCCGTCTTTTCCTCTTTTCTCCGTTCCTTGCTTACGTCTTCTTCAACCCTAGAGTGCTGCAGCCTTGCCCTTGTGTCCTTGCTGAACGTGTAAGTTCTTCCTCCCTTGTTCTTCTTCACGTTCATGTGTTGCTGCACCTCGCTTCTCTTCTGTTCGGTTTCCTCTTCGTTTTCTCTTTCCTTCTTCTCCAAGGATCAAGCTTGAGCCTTGATTCTTGTGGAGCGTTCCATTGTTGATTCTTTGTTGTTCTCAGGCTCTCTGGAGTTGAGTCTTGACGTGTTGGAGTCAAAGATTCGAGCTTTGGTGTCCCTTGCTATGAGTTCTTTTAAAGAGAAGCTCGACAGTAGCTTCTGTCGAAGATCCGTCCCCGCGCCTACACAGAGCCGCCCTTGCGCCTCTGTCACATGCCGCCCCTGCACCTTTGTCCAACCGCCCCTGCGGTTTGCTCTACAGTAACTCCCGTCTTTGGTGAGTTGCTTCCTTCCTTGCTTTCCTCGTTCCTTTCCTTGATCCTTGTGGTTGTTCCTTGTTCCCTGAGTTGCTGTTAGACTAAGGTTGAGCCCTCAGATGGTGGAGATCTCTTAGAGATCATTGAGACTAGAGGTTATAGACTTCTAGCAACCGTTTCGTTCCTGATCCGTGTTGCTTGTTCGTACAGTCTTTCCTTGCTCCTTTCGTGAGGGAAACTGAGCTTTCTTGAGTGTTCTCTGAGTTGTTGTTGAGCCTTTGTGTTACCTTCGAGTGAGGTAAGTCCCTTGGACTTACTTAGCTTCATTCCGCGTATTAGTTGGATTGTATTGGCTTGTTTGTGTTGTTTATCATGTTTATAACGGGATCGCGTTTTGTTTCTTTTGTTGTTTCCCTTTTGTTTTGATCTCGGTTGCGAGTCTTTTATGCTTTATTTTATTTAAACCTTTGGTTTTATTTTGCGTTTTGGTTTTTATTCGTTTGTGCCTTGTTGTAAGATCCATTTGTTGTTGCTACTCTGAGGGTCAGGACCCATTGTGCGGTCCTAGCCCGTAGCGCTTCGAGTTCCTAGAACTTGGGGTGTTACAATATGGTATCAGAGCTCTAGGTTGGAAACAATGGCACTCGAAATCTTCTAAAGGTCGGATGGATAAAAAATAGAACCTGCAAGGGGTCTAACGTTTTCAAAAGGGGGTTTTTGTTTTAAACTTGTCGGTCTGGGATAGATGTACGGGCGACCACCATTACCTCCGCGGATCTCAGCAGTGTAGTTTCTTACGTGTTGGCCTTTATATGTGCTTTCGTGGTTTTTTGCTTTAGCTGTAGGCTGGCCTTATATATGTAGTCTTACATATCTATCCTTATAGTAGATGGCGCGTACTAGAGCTACATCAGCTATGGGGCGAGGAAAGGGTCGACCACCACTTCCACCTGCCGTCCATGGACGAGGACGTGTAGGAAGACCTCCACTAGCTAGAAGTCGGGCCAGACCACAGCTGCCGATCCCCCTATCGCTGAGGCATTTACTGAGGAAGTTGCTGAGAGTGTTGTTCCCGAGGCTGGGAACGGGACCGCTGCTAGGTCGGGAGCACAAGGAGCGCCATCGACAGAGTCCGCACGAGTGTCTATCGGAGCTTCTGCATACCGCGACTATGTGCAGAGAGTTGAGGAGGCTATCAGGACTAGAGGACCAACACCAGTGCCTCTAGTTCCTGCGAGGTCAGTTGAGTTTTCGTAGAGAGTTTCACAAGTGGTTGCTCCATCTGCTGGAGTTGCTGAGGTTGTCAGAGCGCCGGTTGAGGCGAAGGAGCCGAAGCCCGACAGTTGGTTGAAGGCTTTCGATCAGTTGAAGGTTCCCACTTTCATGTGGAAGACTGGCTTGGAGGTGGAGCAGTGGCTAGGACAGCTGGATACTGCTATGGAGGCTATCAGTTGCTCAGAGGGACGTCGAGTCAACATAGCACAGGCGCTACTGAAGGATCTGGCTCATTCTTGGTGGAGGACCGTTCGCAGTAAGGTCACCAGTTATGAGCAGATGAAGACGGTGATCAGGGATCGTTACTGCCCTGCAACTATAACGAGAGACTGTCTTCAGGATTTCCTTGAGGTTGGATTCGAGGATTTGCGTATTGCTGAGATCAACAACAAGTATCAGGATGAGTTATCGTTATTGGGTCCGTCTACACCACTGGAGGATCAGCATGTTTACCTTTTCTTTCAGAGGTTGAGAGAGTCGACATGCTCTTATCTTGCTGGTTTCCGTTGTGATTCTTTGATGGACTATCAAGATAGAGCTTCTGCTTATGAGAGAGACCGACCGGGTCATAGGAGAGCTTCTCAAACAGGAGGTCCTGAGAAGAGACAAAACACTGGATCAACCAGTGCTAGAGCTGGAGCAGCTGGTTTTGGGCGTAGTCAGACGCCTGGACGTTCTGGGTTCCAGCAGAGTTCTGACAGAGGACGGTAGTGTCTTAACCGCGGAGTAGCTGGACACATCCGAGTTGATTGCAAGAAACCAACAGTGACTTGCCTTTCTTATGGAAAAGCCGGACATAGAGCTGCGTTTTGCCGTCAGGGCAAGGCGCTATCACAACAGGGTTCTTCCCCTGCCAGTGTTGTTGGAGGAGGACAGAGACCTCAGTATCAGTAGCAACAAAAACAAAGAGTTTTGGGTTCTACCGCTCCTTAGGGTTCTACTCCGGGACAAGGGAGAGGTAGGGGACGTGTTGGTGGATCTGCAGATACCAGAGATGCAGCAGCCAGAGTGTATGAGTTGAGGAGTGTTGTAGAGCCGACAGCGCCAGTGTTCGCTCCAAACGGTGTTCGCTCCAAACGCTCCAAACGGAGTGTTGTAGAGCCGACAGCGACAGTGTACGGGTCAATCGTAGTAAAAAGCAAGGAATTCCAGGGGTCGATCACAGGGACTTAGTGAAACAAAGTCGATAACGGTAAGCTTCATAAATACTAACCAAAGGAGCAATTAACACAATCAAAGATGAATAAGAAGTCAATAAAGCAAACATGCAATTCTAGGGATTAAAGCGTCTAGTTGTGGTTTCAACTCAAGATCTAAAGATAAGCGGACAAAGCTGAGATTTTTGCATGGGGAAGGTGTTACTAAAGTTGAATAGATCACCGGGTAAGTCTTACTACTCACTAATCCTAAATCGTAACTCCTATTACCGGGTAAGTCTCAAGAAATTAAGATAAAGAACTATAACCTCAAACTAACACACCATCTAAGGGAATAGAATCAACCTTTACCGGGTAAGTCTCAGGCTAACTCACAAAGATGGGATGAAAGCACACTCAAACCCCAATAAAGGATAAACCTTTATTACCTACACTTATGATCGTTGGTAAACAAACTAAGGAATTACCGGGTAAGTCTTATCCTAAGCTTGCGTTGAACCAGGAAAGGTGTAATAAGAATAGGATTTGGCAAACTCTAACACTTAACTCTCAGTTTAGGATCGAATAAGTCACCTCGGTCAGCCGAATTCCACCCCGGCCGAGATGTTCATCGACTGAACGAGATGATTAGGGTTAAGGTTAAAGACTCGAACTTTCAGGGTCCTACTGGAATTTAAGATTATTCTATCATTGTTTTTCCCACAACTTTCAGCGAATCACCCTAGAATCACACAAGGAAATTAGCCACTCATCATCATGAAAGTATAATCAAATATATGGGAAGAAGGTGAATATTTGAACAAGAAGAATTTAATGAAAAGACTTCAATAACTGAATCAAATATCACAACAAAAGCGTTCCTTGGATAGCAATCCAGCAAGAGAAGACAACAACGAAGGGAATCAAAGACAATCTTACAAAACCCTCCAAAAGCTATAAAAGCTAATATCTTCAATTTTCCTTCAACCTTCAAAAAGGTTCTTCAAATCTCCCAACTAGAGTACGGCTGCTGCTGCGTAAACGGATCTGCGGGATGTATTTCGGTGTAAGCGGGATATTCCGAGTGATAGCGGATGTAGATTTGTGGAAAATCCAACCCTTTTTATAGGAAAATTACTCTCCAAAGATAAGATATCTTAGAAAGATCTCTTCCAATAAAAATAGGTAAAATATAAGATCTTCTTCCTTCCAGGAGCCAAGCCCAAAAATATAAGATCACTTTCCAAAGATAAAAGATCTCAGCCAAGAATAAATTATTCTCACCGCGTCCTAGGTATTCGCCTCGGTCGAGTCGGCTTCTCTGGATCACCTCGGTCGAGATGAATCTGTGATCAACCGAGGTGAGTCACAACTGAATGTGAAATCTCTCAAAACTGGTCCAAAGTGAATCTTTAATCAATGGCTATGCTTCCTGGATGGTTCCTTATGTTCCTCAATGTAGCTCCAATGACTCCATAGCTCCTTTTGCTCCTTTATGATGCAAAACGTGCCATTTTACCTACGATTACAACAAAACTAGGTGTAGACCTCGATTCTCGCAAAGGTAGATGAAATGGTAATATAATCACATAATATACATACAAACATGCAGATTATGAAAGATAAAACGTCCAAACAAACCCCAAAATATAGACTATAATTCATGCTATCAAAATACCCCATACTTAGCCCTTGCTTGTCCCCAAGCAAGTTCCGCATATAGAAGACAAGATAGAATGGATTATAAGTCATGAAAATCAATGAAAAGTCTTTCAAAAACATTTTTATGGTGTGCAACAATCGTTGATCACTCTAAGAGAATACTTCATGGAATTTAAAATCAAAATATGATCAAAACATTTTACAAATATAGAAAAGTCGTTCATCTTTGCATAAAACCATAGAATGCATAATAAGTCATAATTATCGAAATTAATCATGTATAATCCAGTTTAAACCACTAAGTCAATCAATAAGCTCAAGGTCTCAAGGGCTTCCCAAAAGAAAGGTCAAGAAATGTGTAGGGTAGGGATGTATGTAAGGTAATGTGGTGCTAGAATCCGGTAAAAGGATGAACTTCACTTTCACTTTGACTTGCAACATCTTCCACCAATAAGCTTTGCTTATTTCACACTTTTTCTTTTACTTTACTTTTTGGGATGCATGGACAGAGGTGCAGAATAACCGAAGCCTAGGAAATCAGCAATCATCAATTTCTTGAGATGCATCAAATCCTTGATGCACATACCATGACCCGTTAGGAATATCGCTCAATCCGACTTTGGCAAGACGCAAACACCCGGCTATGTGAATGGTGCCGAGTTACTCATCTTCATGATTGACTTCCCCAAACATATTTATTTCTTTCTAACACTTTCACTTCCAGCCAACTCCTCAACTTTAACTTCACTTGCTTTCACCACTTTGCTTGCTTCCAAATTCCCGGATAGGTAAAGGGAGGCAAATTGTATATGAGGGGCTAAGCATGATCAAGAAGAAGAAGAGAGAAGAATGAATTGCCTTGGTCTTTCCAGGAAGAAAGTGAGAGAACTCATAATGTGGTGTCAACCTTCAAATTCAACATAATTTGGATAAAAACAAAGTATTAAACATGCCAATAATTTCAAACAAAGCATTTAGCAACTTAACATATTATAAAACCTTTCAATCACATAAATAATTTAAAACCAGTCAGTAAGCAACATCTTCACTGATGTCATATCCAGATAAGTAACACAAAAATCGTTTTCGAAAACTCTCAGTTAACCTACCTCGGTCGAGGTGTTCTTAGGTCAACCGAGGTGAAACGCCTCGTTCGGCCAGAACTTCCCCGGTCGAGGTCAAAAAATTTTTTTTCTTAAAACCAATTTTTTTTCTTTCGGTTTCGACGTTTTTCTAAATCAAATAACCTGTAAGTATGCATGCAATCTCAGATAAACATATAAATGCAGAAGTGAAGCATAAATATAAAATATCCGATCAAGTGAGTCATACATCAAAGTCATCAAATAAATACATCAAATACCCCATACTTGGGACACACTGTCCCAGTGGGTCAAAATAAGTCTAAAGATAAGAGTACTCACTGGATAATAAGCTGAACTGCATAAAAATATAATAAAGAAAATCCTGCAGCTCTCAGAAGTCACGATCCGGTGGTGGTGGTGGTGGCACGTACGGATACTGGGTCGGGTCAAACGGATAGCCCATGATGTGCTCGAACTGGATCTGGGCCATCATGTGCTGGTAGTGCTGTCGCTCTTGCATCTCGCGGATATCCAGTGACAAAGCAGCATATGAATCAATAACCTGATCCGTCAGGTCATCGATCCGTCTGTGAGCATCTGGATCCCTGTGTCGGCGTGTCCTACGCCTAGCAGGTCTCACTGGAGAAGTAGCAAATGCAGGCTCAATGTCCTCCTCATCCAGATATATGACTGGAGGTGCGCTCGTCCCTGCAGTATCTGTCCCTGTATCCATCGGGACTCCACCCTCTCTCTCATCAATTGTCTCCTCGTCATCAGCCTCCTCCTCCTCAGTTGGGGCAGCTGCTGCCTCCCTATAATCCTCCATCAGTGGAGCCCAAGCGGTCTGCCAATAGTGTGGGTCATAAACAGTGAACTGGGCAGACCACCTGATCCCCTGTGGCGCAGTCAGCTCCCATGGCATAGCCACATATGGAGTAGTCAGACCTCGGGAAACGAGAATCCGCCGAGTGATCATCTCCTGCAATCCAAGCGGCTTGGCAGCCGCCACCATCGTGCAAGCGCTGAGATCCATGTCCTGGTAGCTAGCTATATGGGTGACAAGCCCTCCGCAGCAGATGTCTCCCTTCGCCTTGGCCTTGATCCTGTGCAGATCCTCTGCCAGCATCAAGCCAAAGTCCGGGAAACCCCCAGTAACCATGCAGTATAAACTGAAAAGCTCTCCCTGTCGGATCTTCTGAGGCGTCTCAGTACGCGCTAGAAGTGTCTCGCTGAATATCCGGTGGGCTAACCTAAAGGCTAGGTGGAAGATGACCTTCTCCTTGGAATCTCCAAGGCGCCATCTATTTGCGTGCCCAACAACATGGGCAATCTGCCCCCAGAACTCCCTAGCTACTGATCGGGACGGGAAGTCAACAGCAGTGGGCTTCGGAAAGCCGAAAATATCTCTCCAATACTCGAGCGGCACTAAGAAGTTCCGGTTCATCAACCGGTACTTCACAGACTGCTCTGTGGGAAGGTAGGTGAAGGAGCTAACGAACTCTAGGGTTGGCTCCAAGTAGGCTGGGGCTCGGATCTCAGTAAACTGATCCAGCCCAACTGTAGAAATCATCCTCCTAAGGTCTCCGTCGACCTGGAGGCAATCAAAAGCAGACACGTCTAGGAAACGTGGTGCAATCACTGGACGGCCAAAAATACGGTCATAATCCACCCGGTGTCGCTCATGGATCACCGGGCGGTAAGGTCGGGAAGAAGAGGAAGAAGGGGAAGGTGAAGATCTATCCCTAAGGGCGAGGCGCCGCTCAGAACTCACTTTCAACTCAGCTACTATCAAGTCACCTCGGTCGACTGACAATGCTCAAGAATCACCTCGGCCGAGGCACAGCTCGACTGGACCGAGGCGAAAAACTGGATCTAATTTCTTCTGGAAATTCAGTTCTTTTCCCCTAAAAATCACTACAATTGCTTCCTATGGGGTACTTAAGCCTTTCCTCAACAAATGTAGGGGCAACCAAAGCCCAAATCGAAGCGAAACGGGGAAGTTAGGGTTTCGGTTCGTTTTACCTCGTTTCGGCCGAATCGGTTCGATTTTCTGCAGATCTATACTTGCAACACGATCCTCTATCCTTCAATCGCAGTTTGGAGACAGAAATCTTCGAAAACGAGCAAGAAACGAAGGAGGCGAGGTGAATCTGTTGCCGCGGTCGAGGAGGGTTGAAAGTGAAGAGAGAGAAAATTAATCCCCCTTTTATACCCTTTCTCGAATCTGTTGTCACCTCGGTCGAGATGGTCTCGACTGGACCGAGGTGGTGTGGACCGAGGTGGTTCATCAGAAAACCTAGTCGCCTCAGTTGCTTAGGAATCATCTCGGTCGAGGTGCTCTGACAGCAACCGAGATGCCTCAGTCAAACTTCGTCTTCTCAAATTCTCGAACTTTTGTACTTCCAGTTATGCTCCTTCCTTAGATATCTCCTGTCATCTGTCTAGAACGCCAAAAACAAAACAAAGCAAAGCAAAAGCAAAAACTATCTAAGCTAGACTAGAAAACGGGAAAAGAAAGCAATACCTTGGGTTGCCTCCCAAGAAGCGCTTTATTTAAGGTCGCTAGCTGGACCATAATGCGTCTCAAATGTGACGGGAGGTGCCCTCACCCCATACTTCACCTCCATCATGGGGTGAAGTAAGTAAGTCTATCAAACGCTCCAACAAGTGTAGGTGCTCATCGGGGAATGAATCGTCTATGGGCAGATCGTCCTTCTCACGTAAAGATGCAGGTAGCCGGGTGAGGTGATCCGTAACAGAATTCTCGGATCCCTTCTTATCGCGAATCTCTAGGTCAAACTCTTGAAGCAAGAGAATCCATCGAATAAGGCGTGGCTTGGCATCTTTCTTAGCCAACAAGTAACGGATGGCTGCATGGTCGGTGTAAACAATGACTTTTGCCCCTACTAGATAAGAACGAAACTTCTCGAAAGCATATACAACCGCCAATAACTCCTTCTTGGTGGTAGCGTAGTTGCGTTGTGCTTCATTTAGCGTCTTTCTAGCATAATAAATGGCGGTGGTCCGTCCATCCTTCTTTTGTCCAAGCACCGCTCCTACGGCTACATCACTAGCATCGCACATGATCTCAAAGGGAAAGGTCCAATCCGGAGGTTGGATAATAAGAGCGGAGATCAACGCTTCCTTAATCCTGTAGAAAGCATCAAGACACTCCTCCATGATATTCTCTATGTACTCGGAAAAAATGGCCATCATGCATCGCTGGAAGGTAGCGGGTGCGTTGCACAATCCAAATGGCATCTTCCTGTAGGCAAACGTCCCCCATGGACAAGTGAAAGTGTTCTTCTCCTGATCATGCGGATGGATAGGAATCTGTAAGAATCCACTATAGCCGTCTAAGTAACAAAAGTGCGAATGCTGGGCCAACCGCTCGAGCATTTGATCGATGAAGGGAAGTGGAAAATGGTCCTTTCGTGTGGCCATGTTCAGCTTCCTATAGTCGATGCAAACCCTCCAGCCCGTGACGGTCCTAGTTGGGATCAACTCGTTGTTCTTATTCGTCACAACGGTCATCCCTCCTTTCTTCGGAACTACATGTACCGGGCTAACCCACTTGCTGTCCGAGATAGGATAAATGATACCTGCTGTTCACGCTAGGATGTAGCACAAAAAGCTTTACATTTATAACTCGAACTAAATCCTAAACTACCTAGCGAAACCCGCAGTGTACGGGACGTTTGTAGTAGGGATAGTATTCCGAGGTCGAACACAAAGACTAAGGTGAAATTGATTCGATTTGTGATTGAGTTTAGTAAAGACCTAGTTTGAAAGAAAAGAGAGAAGTAAAGAAATGAAAATCTCGAATGTTTTTGGTTGGTTTTTGGTGATCAATCAAGGATCACAATTCATGCAAGTAAACAGTCAACTAATACTAACAAATCAACTCAAACAAACAAGCTAAATACGAGATATAGATCAAAGAAAGAAAAGACGATTCTAGGGTTTGGAAGTTCCGGTTATGGCATAGGACTCAAGCTATCTATTCGTTCCTTGGATTAACTATGTTGGGGTTAAGTGTTTCTCAATTGGGATCAATCACCGGGTAGGTCTCATGGTCCGCTAGTCCATTCCCGAGGTCTCATCACCGGGTAAGTCTCTAAGAACCTAAGGCACGGAATTTTACTGAAACCGGATTGTTATCTAAAGATCCAACCTATCCTCACCGGGTAAGTCTCGGAAGGGTTAGTCCTAAGCTACCATCCAGCACACTTAATCCAATGGCGGCTTATTAGGCTCACCACTACCTAAGGTTTGTTATCTTTGGAATCTAAGAGTAAGGATTACCAGGTAAGTCTCTCCTCACACTTAGTTGCTAACACTAGGTCACCCTAGAATAGATTTAACTCAACAAACACTTAGGATTTCAACATTCTAGCAATCTAAGACTAGATCCACCGAACCTGGGAAAATCACGGTTTGTTCTACCTAAACCACGGCCGTGGTTTGACAAGAACCAACCGTGATTCCTAACAGAGGCTACGTTTATGCACACAAGTCATCCAAAGATAAATCTAAGTCCGTCCTATCATAGCCCTAGCCATAACCATCCTTTCCTTACCCTAGAACCACATCTAATTAGCCTACAACGTTCATAATAGAAATCGAAATAAGCAAACATAAAATCATGACATCCATTTGCAAGATGATGAAGGAAAAGAGATGAACAAGTGAACTAAAACAAAACCAAGCTGAAAATAGAATTAGAGTAACTCACAATCCTTCTCAAAGAAGGTTCAATGGTTCATACAACTCTAGAAATAGAATCCCGAATTCTTCACTACAAAAACTATCAAGGTGTGGTAATGGTGTGTGTTCTTCTTCTCCTCTTCAATGGAACTCTTCTTCTTCCTTTTTGACACTTTCCTTCCTAAAAAGACTTCTTGTTGAGAGAGTATTTTTGATTGGAAGATTTAGATAATGAAGAGCTGCTCCAAGATGCCCTTCTCAGCCAATGAAGGACCACTTTTATAACAAATTTTGCATGAGCTGGCCATGAGAGTCGTGGCACAGCTGTCACAAGAATCTGGCAAAATCCACGGGTAGAACCACGGTCGTGGTCTTGGTCTAGACCGTGGTTTGCTCCAGAAGCTTCTTCTAGGCTAGTTAAGCCATGGTTTGGTGCATGGCTTGTGTTGGCAAGGTTCCATGAGTCTTCCTTAGCCTTTAGCTTGTGTCCTAATGAGTCCGAGGGTGTGTCATCTAGATGAACGATCCTCAAACGTATCGTTTTAGATCCTAAATCTCCCGAAATACCTACAAAGCAACGCACAAGTCCGTGTAAACGTCTATCTCGACAAAGTACGTGAATTGAGTGCAAACGTCATGAACTAGTGCTAAACCATGCATGAATGAGTGAGAAATCGATCTAAATGATTACCTAAAACTAAGCAATAAATCGTGTTATCAAAATACCCCATACTTAAGGTTTGCTCGTCCCCGAGCAAATTCCCAACTATAGACTAAGAGATGACATGATTTATGTATGCAGAAAAATGGCAAAATCTTTTTGGGTTTGTGCTTCTATTGTTGGATCACCTTCAAAGTCATGTTTCATGGCAAAGGATAAGCAATCATGCATCAAACAAATGAAGACATGGAAAGACAATTGTACTTAACTCAAAAGTATGCATGAAATGTAAAGATGAAGAAGTCAAGAAGTTCAAGAGTACATCCAATCTAAATCACTAAGTCTTACAAACATGCAAATAGGTCATAAGGTCTTGTGAAATAAAAGGGTCAAGAAATGTAGTGATTGGGTGGGGATTTCTAGGTTATGTGATGCTAATCCGGGAACGGAACTAACTCCACAATCTTGTCCTCGATCAACTTCCCTCAAGTGTATATTTTCCTCTATCTTTTCTTTCTTTTCTTTTTCTTTGACTTATTTTTGAGACAATGACATTGGTGTACAAAAGCCGAAACCTTGGTGATTAGCCATCCTCGGGCTTTTTCTATTTTTCGAGGTGCATCCACACCGGGCACATATACCAAAGCTCGCTAGAGCTATTGGTTTATTTGACTTTGGCAAGACACCAACACCCAATTATGTGAAGTGTACCGAGTTACTTGTCATTTAAACCAATGCCCCCAAACCTATATTTTCGGCTACACTTTCACAACAATTTCAGCATTTATTCATGACATTCTTTTCATCAACAACTTCACCCCACACTTGCTTTTCACACACATCAACATACTAGCATGCTCCTATTCCCGGATGGGTTAAAAGAGGTCAACTTTATCTCAATTGAGGTGCTCAAGCAATCATGATTAAGATGAGAAGTAGAGAAAGATGAATTGCCTCATTCATTCCTAGATGGTATGCAAGAACTATCATGTAATTTCGATCTTCAATACTCAATCATTTCTAGGCAAACATCATGATCACAAATCATTCATAGAATTTCAAGAGAAGTACTTCAAGTCCACATATGCGTTCATCAATCCAAACACATGAGGCCATCCATAGCCAATTCACAAGACAAGATTCATCATTAGGATCATATCCAAGCCTAGAAAGCACAAAATTTTTTTTTTTTTTTTTTTAAATTTTCTGATTTTTATGGTATTTTCGAAATGAGTATGTACAATGCAAGACATGTGAAGATTTTAAACTATCCTAGATGCTCATCATGCAAAGGATCATGCAAACCCCACCCCATACTTAGAAACACATTGTCCCCAATGTGTAAATGAAGTATAGAGAGTGAAAGAAGGTTCTCACAATGTAAAAGTGGTTTGCTATGGTATTTGGGATTTCTCAAGTGAATTGATGTTGGATGATCCTATCAACCATGGTAGAGAGCTCTAAGCATTCATCAAAGCTTTGGGACCCGCGCTAGGCACCGCTAGCCGTCCAAGTTCTGCGTCCGCTCCACCCATAATTGGTGAGGGGTTCATCATCATCCTTCACTTGCCATGCAAGGCTTCCAATGCCACTAATGTTCTAGCACACACACAAAGTAGACAAAACACACAAAAAGATAGAAAAATCTAGAACAAAAGCAATACAAGAAAGGGAAAATGTTACCAATGGGTTGCCTCCTACCAAGCGCTTCTTTAAGGTCATTAGCTTGACCAAACTCGGGAGCGTCTATTCAAGGTAAAGTGGGGCAATCATATCCACCGGAGCTCCCGGGATATACTTCTTCAACCGGTGCCCGTTTACCTTAAAGTTTTCACAATGTTCCCCTCCTATCTCAATAGCTCCATGGGGAAAGATCTTCTTCACCACATATGGCCCGGTCCATCTTGATTTGAGCTTTCCGGGAAAGAGCCTTAGCCTTGAGTTGAAGAGAAGGACAAGATCTCCTTCACTCAACTCCTAGGGGATGATCCTCTTGTCATGCCATCTTTTGGTTCTCTCCTTGTAAATCCGGGCATTCTCATAAGCATCCAACCGGATTTCCTCGAGGGAATTCAATTCAAGCAATCTCTTTTCTCCCGCCTCTTTGAGATCAAAATTTAGCCACTTAATGGCCCAATAAGCTCTATGCTCCATCTCTATCGGAAGGTGGCAAGACTTGCCATAGACCAACTTGTAAGGAGTGGTGGTGTCTTGAAGGCGGTTCTATATGCCCATAAGGCATCATTGAGCCTCATAGCCCAATCTTTTCTCGTCCTAGAGACCGTCTTCTCAAGAATGGCCTTGATCTCCCGGTTGGAGATCTCCACTTGGCCACTAGTTTGGGGATGGTAAGGTGTCGCCACCTTATGAGTCACCCCATACTTAGCCAAAAGCGCTCCAAAGTTCCTATTTGTGAAGTGTTTCCCTCCATCACTAATGATCACCCTTGGTGTACCAAACCTAGGGAAGATCACTCGGTTGAAGAACCGCACCACCACCTTGGCATCATTGTAGGAGAGGCGATTGCCTCCACCCATCTCGACACATAGTCCACCGCCAATAGGATGTAGAGATTGCCACATGAAGAGGGGAATGGTCCCATGAAGTCCACACCCCACACATCAAATATTTCGACTTCTTGGATGTTGTTCAAGGGCATTTCATTCCTCCTTGAGATGTTGCCCGTCCTTTGGCAAGCATCACATGCCGCTACAAAACCTTGCACATCTCTAAACAAGTTAGGCCAATAGAAACCGGATTGTAATACCTTTGCACACGTTTTGTGTGAGCTAGCATGGCCTCCACATGGTAAGGAGTGACAATGCCGGATCACACTCTCCACTTCATCTTCCGGTATGCATCTTCTAAACATTCCATCCGGCCCTCTCTTGAATAGAAGTGGTTCACTCCAATAGTAGTGCCTCACATCGTTGAAGAACTTCTTCCTTTGTACATGTGTTAATCCGGGAGGCACTTCCTCACACACTAAGTAGTTCACGATGTCGGCAAACCATGGCTCACTTCCTCTAGACACTTGGAACAAGCATTCCTCCACCATTTGTAATTGCTCATCCCGGAATGAGTCATCAATTGGGATGTCATCTCTTTCAAGCTCTAATGGTGGGAGTCTACTAAGGTGATCCGCCACCGAGTTCTCGGATCCCTTCTTGTCCCGATTTCCAAATCAAATTCTTGTAGAAGAAGGATCCACCGAATCAACCTAGGCTTGGCATCCTTCTTGGTAAGTAGATAACGGATCGCAGCATGATCCGTATAAACTATGACATTCGCTCCAACAAGATATGAGCAGAACTTCTCAAATGCATACACAACCGCTAGCAACTCCTTCTCGGTGGTAGCATAATTGAGTTGGGCATCATCTAGCGTCTTGCTAGCATAATAAATGGCATGAGTGCACCCATCTTTCCTTTGCCCCAAAACAGCCCCAACGGCTACATCGCTTGCATCACACATGATCTCAAATGGTAAACTCCAATCCGGAGGTTGCATGATAGGTGCGGAGACCAAGGCGTTTTTCAACCTACAAAAAGCCTCAAGACAATCTTTGGAAAAGACAAAATCAGCATCCTTCATTAGTAGGTTAGTGAGAGGCTTAGAAATTTTAGAGAAGTCTTGAATAAACCTCCGGTATAAACCGGCATGCCCTAAGAAACTCCTTACCCCCTTCACCGAGGTAGGTGGCGGCAACTTCTCTATCGTTTCAATTTTGGCCCTATCAACCTCAATGCCACGGTTAGACACCAAGTGTCCTAACACAATGCCTTCACTTACCATGAAGTGGCATTTTTCCCAATTCAAGACAAGATTTGTCTCCTCACATCTTTGCAATACTAATGACAAGTTAGCCAAGCAATTATCAAAGGAAGAACCATAAACAGAGAAATCATCCATAAACACTTCCATGATATTTTCTATGTATTCCGAAAAGATAGCCATCATACACCTTTGGAAAGTGGCGGGTGCATTACACAACCCAAATGGCATTCTCCTATATGCAAAAGTACCCCATGGACATGTAAAGGTTGTTTTCTCTTGGTCATCGGGGTGGATAGGGATTTGGAAGAATCCACTATAGCCATCTAGATAGCAAAAATGAGAGTGTTGAGCTAACCTTTCTAGCATTTGGTCAATGAAGGGGAGAGGGAAGTGATTTTTCCTAGAGGCCATGTTCAATTTCCTATAATCAATGCACATCCTCCACCCTGTAAACGTCCTAGTCGGGATTAGTTCATTGTTCTCATTAGTCACTACGGTCATCCCACCCTTCTTAGGTACTACATGAACGGGACTAACCCACTTACTATCCGAGATAGGGTAGATAATTCCCGCATCTAGCAACTTAATGATTTCCTTTTTGACTACCTCTTTCATTATAGGATTCAATCTTCTTTGATGTTCAATAGAGGGTTTATGATTATCTTCCATCATTATCTTATGCATGCACAAAGAAGGTTTTATGCCAACCAAATCATCAATAGTATAGCCTATGGCTTTGCTATGCAATCTTAGTTCATGCAACAACTTAGCAAGTTTATCATCACTCAAGCATGCATTCACAATTACCGGATATGTAGAATGAACACCAAGGAAAGCATACTTTAAATGAGAGGGGAGGGGTTTAAGTTCGAGTTTAGGAGGACCTTTATCGATTGGAGACGATCCAAACAACGTTGGATGAGATGAATCCAAAGCAAATGAAGACCCTCCAAGGCTCCTAGAAGCTTGATCATCATCAAGGGCTGATCCAGGGGAAACCACGGCTGGAATCACGGTTTGGTCCAAGTCCACGGCCGTGGTTCTTGCCAAACCTGCTTCCCGGAGTTGTCCAGAGAGTTTGACGGCCGTGGAACATAAATCTCGACCGTGGAACTTGCAGCTGTTCAACTCCTCTTCGTGGCCTTCAAATCCAACTCTTGGCTCCTTTTCCAATGCTTCCAAGGCCTTGACCTCTTCATTGCAAGCCTCCTCAACACCTTCCTCCATCATACTTAAGGTAAGAACTTTCTCCAAGGGATCATTGATCAAGATCGAGCTCACAACTTCCCTAGATTCCTCTTGCTCGACTATGTTGAAGACATCCTCATCAAGGGTTAGCACTTTCATCATTGTGGACAATTTGAACTTGATGTTCTCTTCTCCAATGTTGAAGGAGAGAGTCCCATTCTTGCAATCCACTAGGCATCCGGAGGTGGCTAGGAAAGGCCTTCCCAAGATGATGGGGACCGGATAGTCTGCCGGAATATCCAAGACAAAAAAATCAATTGGCACATAGAATCCTCCTAGTTGCACCGGAATGTCTTCTAGAATCCCAACCGGATGAGTGATAGAACGGTCCGCATTATAGAGGGTCATCTTGACCGGCTTTGGCTCTCCTAGCCCAACCTTGTTGCAAAGTGCAAGCGGTATGATGCTTACACTCGCTCCAAGATCACAAAGGGCCTCGTACTTCACATCTCCCACTCCTATTGGGACACAAAAAGAACCCGGATCTCTTAGCTTGGGAGGCATCTCCTCCTTCATTGTTTGGATTAATTCCGAGGATCTCTAGGTCATTCTTATCTCCCCATACTCCTCCAACTTCCTTTTGTTGGAGAGTATCTCTTTCAAAAACTTGCCATATGCCGGCATTCCTAAAATATCATCCATGAACGGAATGTTAATATGCAATTTAGACACTAGTTCAAGGAACTTACCAAAGTGATTGTCCAAACGAGCTCTTGCTCGTGATTGTGGGAATGGTAGTGGTGGCTTGTATGGAGGCGGTGCCACATAGGTTGGCTCTACATTCTTGCTCTTGCCTCCATCCTCTTGCAACCTTCCCTCTTCTACCACTACTTGCTCTCCCTTAGCATTGTCCTTGGGCAAAGGATCTTTCATACTCAGCCCACTCCTCGTTGTGATAGCCAACACTTGGCCGCTTGGGTTGTCTTCGGTCCTTCCGGGAAGCTTTCCCGGATCTCTATGGGCTTCACCCGCCTTTTGGAACACTTGTGCTTCCAAAACCTTTTGAGCTTTAGAGATTGAAGTCACGGTGCTCTCAAGACCACTGAACCTTCCAAGCAATTGCTCAACCATTATTTCGGTTCTATCCTTTGGAGGTTGAGTAAATCCGGGTGGAGGTTCTTGTGAAGCTCTTGGTGGTGGAGTTGTGCTTGTGGAAGCGGAAGGGTTCAAGGCTCCATCCGGGTTAGAGTAAGAAAATCCGGGATGGTTGTGGTTGGGCCGGTAATTGTTGAATTGCCGGTTGTTATTGAAGTTCCTTGGGCCTTGATAATTGTTGAAGTTGCCCCTTCCCATGTAATTCACATCCTCCTCCTTGGAAGACAAGTTGGCTTGTGGAAGCACTTGAGGAGTTGCTTAATTCTTCAAAGTTGTAGCACACAACTCCCTCAAGGACTTTAATTCATTGTTGATGGCGTCAAGCTTGAAATTGCTCATGCTGACTTCACTCACTTCATATGCTCCCGCCTTTCTTCCTTCACTCTTCCTATGGGAGTATTTCTCAATCACTAGAGCTTGCTTCTCCACAAACTCCCAAGTCTCATCTACATGCTTCTCCATAAAAGTTCCACCGGAAAGAGATTGGAGCTTGAATTGGCTATCTTCATCAAGTCCTTTGAAGTAGATCTCCAATAGCTCAATTTTCGGTATGCCATGGTGTGGACAATCAAGGAGAAGATCCTTGAACCTCTCCCAAGACTTGAATAAACTCTCTCTATCCTTCATCACGAAGGCATTGATCTTCCCTCTTAACTCGGTAGTCTTGGAAGGTGGGAAGAACTTAGTCAAAAACTCGGTTGTCATCTCCTCCCAAGTACCAACTCGCTCTTGTGGAATAGATTGATACCAAGCCAAGGCTTTGTCCTTAAGAGAGAAGGAAAAAGCCCTAAGCTTATGGTTGTTGCTCTCCAATCTTGGCGGTCTAAGAGTCTCCTTCAAGATCTCATAATTCATCAAGTGTTGATGAGGAGACTCTCCTTCCATCCCTCCAAATTGATTATGCCGGATCATTTGTAGAACCTGAGGGCGGAGCTCGTAATCATGGGCTGCGGGATCTCCTAAGTTCACACCCGGACGGTATGCTCTTTGTGCCGGATCCATTCGTTGCCCCAATGTTTCTGGTTCTTCTATAGCAATGGGCACAACCCTAATATTAACCGCCGCCGGCTGCGGTTGTGGTGGAGGTGGAGGAGGTTGTTGACGGTTAAGCTCTCTTTGCACAAGAGCTTGTCTAATCTCCTCAATCTCCCTCCTAGTTGCCTCTTGCCTCTCATTGGCAAGTCTCCTTTCATTCTCCAAAGCTTCATCCCTTATCCTAATTTGCTCTAAAGCCTCGTCCAATTCAGCTTGGAGATCTCTTCCGGCCATCTCTTTTCCCTTTTTAATGCTCTTGGATCTAGATCTAAGGGTTTTCTCCGGTTCGGGATCGAATGGAGCTAAATCCTTGCCACGAGATCTTCGCATACACCTAAAGAGTAAAAAATGTCCTGAAAAGCAAAAACATACACCAAAGAGAGATCAAAAGCAACAAGAAAGATCTACACTAATAAACAATCACAAAATAAACTCAATCTAGACCTAGTCCCTGGCAACGGCGCCAAAAACTTGTTCACGCTAGGATGTAGCACAAAAAGCTTTACATTTATAACTCGAACTAAATCCTAAACTACCTAGCGACACCCGCAGTGTACGGGACGTTTGTAGTAGGGATAGTATTCCGAGGTCGAACACAAAGACTAAGGTGAAATTGATTCGATTTGTGATTGAGTTTAGTAAAGACCTAGTTTGAAAGAAAAGAGAGAAGTAAAGAAATGAAAATCTCGAATGTTTTTGGTTGGTTTTTGGTGATCAATCAAGGATCACAATTCATGCAAGTAAACAGTCAACTAATACTAACAAATCAACTCAAACAAACAAGCTAAAAACGAGATATAGATCAAAGAAAGAAAAGACGATTCTAGGGTTTGGAAGTTCCGGTTATGGCATAGGACTCAAGCTATCTATTCGTTCCTTGGATTAACTATGTTGGGGTTAAGTGTTTCTCAATTGGGATCAATCACCGGGTAGGTCTCATGGTCCGCTAGTCCATTCCCGAGGTCTCATCACCGGGTAAGTCTCTAAGAACCTAAGGCACGGAATTTTACTGAAACCGGATTGTTATCTAAAGATCCAACCTATCCTCACCGGGTAAGTCTCGGAAGGGTTAGTCCTAAGCTACCATCCAGCACACTTAATCCAATGGCGGCTTATTAGGCTCACCACTACCTAAGGTTTGTTATCTTTGGAATCTAAGAGTAAGGATTACCGGGTAAGTCTCTCCTAACACTTAGTTGCTAACACTAGGTCACCCTAGAATAGATTTAACTCAACAAACACTTAGGATTTCAACATTCTAGCAATCTAAGACTAGATCCACCGAACCTGGGAAAATCACGGTTTGTTCTACCTAAACCACGGCCGTGGTTTGACAAGAACCAACCGTGATTCCTAACAGAGGCTACGTTTATGCACACAAGTCATCCAAAGATAAATCTAAGTCCGTCCTATCATAGCCCTAGCCATAACCATCCTTTCCTTACCCTAGAACCACATCTAATTAGCCTACAACGTTCATAATAGAAATCGAAACAAGCAAACATAAAATCATGACATCCATTTGCAAGATGATGAAGGAAAAGAGATGAACAAGTGAACTAAAAAAAAACCAAGCTGAAAATAGAATTAGAGTAACTCACAATCCTTCTCAAAGAAGGTTCAATGGTTCATACAACTCTAGAAATAGAATCCGGAATTCTTCACTACAAACACTATCAAGGTGTGGTAATGGTGTGTGTTATTCTTCTCCTCTTCAATGGAACTCTTCTTCTTCCTTTTTGACACTTTCCTTCCTAAAAAGACTTCTTGTTGAGAGAGTATTTTTGATTGGAAGATTTGGATAATGAAGAGCTGCTCCAAGATGCCCTTCTCAGCCAATGAAGGACCACTTTTATAACAAATTTTGCATGAGCTGGCCATGAGAGTCGTGGCACAGCTGTCACAAGAATCTGGCAAAATCCACGGGTAGAACCACGGTCGTGGTCTTGGTCTAGACCGTGGTTTGCTCCAGAAGCTTCTTCTAGGCTCGTTAAGCCATGGTTTGGTGCATGGCTTGTGTTGGCAAGGTTCCATGAGTCTTCCTTAGCCTTTAGCTTGTGTCCTAATGAGTCCGAGGGTGTGTCATCTAGATGAACGATCCTCAAACGTATCGTTTTAGCTCCTAAATCTCCCGAAATACCTACAAAGCAACGCACAAGTCCGTGTAGACGTCTATCTCGACAAAGTACGTGAATTGAGTGCAAACGTCGTGAACTAGTGCTAAACCATGCATGAATGAGTGAGAAATCTATCTAAATGATTACCTAAAACTAAGCAATAAATCGTGTTATCAAAATACCCCATACTTAAGGTTTGCTCGTCCCCGAGCAAATTCCCAACTATAGACTAAGAGATGACATGATTTATGTATGCAGAAAAATGGCAAAATCTTTTTGGGTTTGTGCTTCTAGTATTGGATCACCTTCAAAGTCATGTTTCATGGCAAAGGATAAGCAGTCATGAATAAAACAAATGAAGACATGGAAAGACAATTGTACTTAACTCAAAAGTATGCATGAAATGTAAAGATGAAGAAGTCAAGAAGTTCAAGAGTACATCCAATCTAAATCACTAAGAGTAAGGATTACCGGGTAAGTCTCTCCTAACACTTAGTTGCTAACACTAGGTCACCCTAGAATAGATTTAACTCAACAAACACTTAGGATTTCAACATTCTAGCAATCTAAGACTAGATCCACCGAACCTGGGAAAATCACGGTTTGTTCTACCTAAACCACGGCCGTGGTTTGACAAGAACCAACCGTGATTCCTAACAAAGGCTACGTTTATGCACACAAGTCATCCAAAGATAAATCTAAGTCCGTCCTATCATAGCCCTAGCCATAACCATCATTTCCTTACCCTAGAACCACATCTAATTAGCCTAAAACGTTCATAATAGAAATCGAAACAAGCAAACATAAAATCATGACATCCATTTGCAAGATGATGAAGGAAAAGAGATGAACAAGTGAACTAAAACAAAACCAAGCTGAAAATTGAATTAGAGTAACTCACAATCCTTCTCAAAGAAGGTTCAATGGTTCATACAACTCTAGAAATTGAATCCGGAATTCTTCACTACAAAAACTATCAAGGTGTGGTAATGGTGTGTGTTCTTCTTCTCCTCTTCAATGGAACTCTTCTTCTTCCTTTTTGACACTTTCCTTCCTAAAAAGACTTCTTGTTGAGAGAGTATTTTTGATTGGAAGATTTGGATAATGGAGAGCTGCTCCAAGATGCCCTTCTCAACCAATGAAGGACCACTTTTATAACAAATTTTGCATGAGCTGGCCATGAGAGTCGTGGCACAGCTGTCACAAGAATCTGGCAAAATCCACGGGTAGAACAACGGTTGTGGTCTTGGTCTAGACCGTGGTTTGCTCCAGAAGCTTCTTCTAGGCTCGTTAAGCCATGGTTTGGTGCATGGCTTGGGTTGACAAGGTTCCATGAGTCTTCCTTAGCCTTTAGCTTGTGTCCTAATGAGTCCGAGGGTGTGTCATCTAGATGAACGATCCTCAAACGTATCGTTTTAGCTCCTAAATCTCCCGAAATACCTACAAAGCAACGCACAAGTCCGTGTAGACGTCTATCTCGACAAAGTACGTGAATTGAGTGCAAACGTCGTGAACTAGTGCTAAACCATGCATGAATGAGTGAGAAATCTATCTAAATGATTACCTAAAACTAAGCAATAAATCGTGTTATCAAAATACCCCATACTTAAGGTTTGCTCGTCCCCGAGCAAATTCCCAACTATAGACTAAGAGATGACATGATTTATGTATGCAGAAAAATGGCAAAATCTTTTTGGGTTTGTGCTTCTATTATTGGATCACCTTCAAAGTCATGTTTCATGGCAAAGGATAAGCAGTCATGCATCAAACAAATGAAGACATGGAAAGACAATTGTACTTAACTCAAAAGTATGCATGAAATGTAAAGATGAAGAAGTCAAGAAGTTCAAGAGTACATCCAATCTAAATCACTAAGAGTAAGGATTACCGGGTAAGTCTCTCCTTACACTTAGTTGCTAACACTAGGTCACCCTAGAATAGATTTAACTCAACAAACACTTAGGATTTCAACATTCTAGCAATCTAAGACTAGATCCACCGAACCTGGGAAAATCACGGTTTGTTCTACCTAAACCACGGCCGTGGTTTGACAAGAACCAACCGTGATTCCTAACAGAGGCTACGTTTATGCACACAAGTCATCCAAAGATAAATCTAAGTCCGTCCTATCATAGCCCTAGCCATAACCATCATTTCCTTACCCTAGAACCACATCTAATTAGCCTACAACGTTCATAATAGAAATCGAAACAAGCAAACATAAAATCATGACATCCATTTGCAAGATGATGAAGGAAAAGAGATGAACAAGTGAACTAAAACAAAACCAAGCTGAAAATTGAATTAGAGTAACTCACAATCCTTCTCAAAGAAGGTTCAATGGTTCATACAACTCTAGAAATAGAATCCGGAATTCTTCACTACAAAAACTATCAAGGTGTGGTAATGGTGTGTGTTCTTCTTCTCCTCTTCAATGGAACTCTTCTTCTTCCTTTTTGACACTTTCCTTCCTAAAAAGACTTCTTGTTGAGAGAGTATTTTTGATTGGAAGATTTGGATAATGGAGAGCTGCTCCAAGATGCCCTTCTCAACCAATGAAGGACCACTTTTATAACAAATTTTGCATGAGCTGGCCATGAGAGTCGTGGCACAGCTGTCACAAGAATCTGGCAAAATCCACGGGTAGAACAACGGTTGTGGTCTTGGTCTAGACCATGGTTTGCTCCAGAAGCTTCTTCTAGGCTCGTTAAGCCATGGTTTGGTGCATGGCTTGGGTTGACAAGGTTCCATGAGTCTTCCTTAGCCTTTAGCTTGTGTCCTAATGAGTCCGAGGGTGTGTCATCTAGATGAACGATCCTCAAACGTATCGTTTTAGCTCCTAAATCTCCCGAAATACCTACAAAGCAACGCACAAGTCCGTGTAGACGTCTATCTCGACAAAGTACGTGAATTGAGTGCAAACGTCGTAAACTAGTGCTAAACCATGCATGATTGAGTGAGAAATATATCTAAATGATTACCTAAAACTAAGCAATAAATCGTGTTTTCACCTGCATCCAACAACTTAAGAATTTCCTTCTTCACAACCTCTTTCATGATCGGATTTAACCGTCTTTGAGGTTCCCGTGAAGTCTTATGATTGTCCTCCATTAGAATTCTATGCATGCAGAAAGAAGGCTTAATGCCAATAAGATCATCCGTGGTATAACCTATAGCTTTTTGATGCTTTCTCAGGACATGCATTAACTTAGACAATTCAGATTCGGAAAGGGAAGCACTAACAATAACGGGGTAAGTAGAATCCGGTCCAAGAAAGACATACCTCAAGTGACTGGGGAGTTGTTTAAGCTCCACTACTGGGGGTGCTTTCTGAGGGGGATCCTTGCTTCCTCCTTCCAGTGGGATGGATTCTGACACTGGACTTTCGGATGTCTTAGTTGACATCATCTCGCCATCGACCTCGGTCGAGGCGCAGAGGCGTTGACCGAGATGTTCTTCGGTCGCCTCGCTCAGTCCAGGAAGTGCCTCGGTCGAGGTACTGTAACTGGAACCGAAACTGAAGATCTTCATCTCCTGGATTAGCTTCTCAGTTTTTGCTCCTGGATCCTCTTCCAGCGCCTTTAAGCTCCGTATATCTGCGTCACAAGAAGCATCTATACCTTCCTCCATTAAACTGAAGCTAATAAATCTTTCAAGTGAATCGTTAGTAAGGATAGAGCTCACCAATTCTCTTGATTCTTCTTCATAGTAGATGTTGAAGATATCATCAGTTAGCTGCTCCCTTTCATGGCTGCAAGTAGTGCGAACTCCACCTCATCGCCACCAACGTTGAATTTCAACTTGGCGTTCTTGCAATCCACGTTGCAACCCGAAGTTGATAGAAATGGCCTCCCGAGAATAATAGGAACATGATAATCTGCGGGAATGTCAAGTACAACAAAATCTATAGGTAGATAGAAGTTACCTAACTTGACCGGAACGTCCTCCAAGATGCCCACGGGATGGGTAATGGAGCGATCCGCCATATAAAGTCGAATCTTGACCGGCTTGGGTTCTCCAAGTCCGATCTTCACACATAGCTTCAGCAGAATGATGCTCACGTTGGCTCCTAAATCACAAAGGGCTTCACAAGAGACATCCCCAACTTGAATGGGAATGCAAAATGAGCCGGGATCTCTCAATTTAGGTGGCATCTTCTCCTTCATGATTTAAATAAGCTCCGAGGATTTAGATGTCATCCTAACTTCACCGAAGTCTTCCAGTTTCCTCTTCCTTGATAGGATCTCCTTCAAGAACTTCCCATAGGCGGGAATTCCTAGAATAGCATCAAGGAAAGGAATGTTAATATGCAGTTTATTCATCAAGTCAAGGAACTTAGTGATAACACGATTTATGGGTTAGTTTTAGGTAATCATTTAGATAGAATTCTCGCTCATTCACGCATGGTTTAGCATTGGTTCGAGACATTTTGCACTCAATTCATGTATTTTGTCGAGATAGATGTCTACACGGACTTGTGCGTGTTTTGTAGGTAATTCGGGAAATTTAGGAGCTAAAACGATGCGTTTGAGGATCGTTCATCTAGACGACACACCCTCGGACTCATTAGGACACAAGCTATAGGCTAAGGAGGACTCATGGAACCTTGTCAACACTAGCCATGCACCAAATGACAGCTTAATGATCCAAGACAAAGTTTCTGCACAGAATCACGGTTCTCTGACAGATCATGGCCATGGAATCAACCGTGGTTTTTGCCAGATTCTTGTGACAGCTGTGCCACGACTCTCATGGTCAGCTCATGCAAGTTTGTTATAAAAGTGGTCCTTCATGGGTTGTGAATGGCAGCTGGGAGTAGTTTGGAGCAGCTCATCCATTATCCATTCCTCTCTAACAAATATATTCTCTCAACAAGAATTTTTTCTTGGAAGGAAAGTGTCAAGGAGAAGAAGAAGATTTCCATTGAAGGAGAAGAAGAAGAGCACACACACCATTGCCATTCTTGCTAGTTTTTGTAGTGAAGATTTCCGGATTCTATTTCTAGAGTTTTGTAAACCTTTGAACCTTCTTTGGAAGGGTTGTAAGTTGTTCTAATCCTATTTTCAGTTTGGTTTGTTTTAAGGTTCACTTGTGCATCTCTTTTCCCTCATTATCTTGCAATGGATGTTATGATTTTATGTTTGTTTGTTTTGATTTCTATTATGAACGTTGTAGGCTAAATTGATGTGGTTCTAGGATAAGGAAAGGATGGTTATGGCTAGGGCTATGATAGGACGGACTTAGATTTATCTTTGGATGACTTGTTTGTATGAACGTATCCTCTGTTAGGAATCACGGCCAGTTCTTGCCAGACCACGACCGTGGTTTAGGTAGAACAAACCGTGATTTTCCTGGTTCGATGGATCTAATCTTAGACTGTTAGAATGTTGAAATCCTAAGTGTTTGTTGAGTTAAAA
This sequence comes from Fagopyrum homotropicum, assembly GCA_033239125.1. Taxonomy (NCBI): domain Eukaryota; kingdom Viridiplantae; phylum Streptophyta; class Magnoliopsida; order Caryophyllales; family Polygonaceae; genus Fagopyrum; species Fagopyrum homotropicum. Next base: position 28,849,866 of record BSWB01000004.1, read on the forward strand.
CTATCCTAGGGTGACCTAGTGTTAGCAACTAAGTGTTAGGAGAGACTTACCCGGTAATCCTTACTCTTAAGTTCCAAAGATAACTAACCTTAGGTAGTGGTGAGCCTAATAAGCCGCCATTGGATTTAGTGTGCTGGATGGTAGCTTAAAACTAGCCCTTCCAAGACTTACCCGGTAAGGATAGGTTGGATCTTAAGTTAGCAATCCGGTTCGAGTAGAATTCCATCCCTTAAGTTCTTAGAGACTTACCCGGTAAAGAGACTTAGGGAATGGACTAGTGGATCATGAGACCTACCCGGTAATTAATCCCAATCTAAAAAACACTCAACCCCAACATAGTCAATCCAAAAATGAATAGATAGCTTGAGTCCTATGCCATAACCGGAATTTCCAATCCCTAGAATCCGTTTGTTTTCTTTCTTTGATCTATATCTTGTTTAGTTGTTTATTGGTGTTGATTTATAGTTTAATTGATCGATTACTTGCATGTATTGTGATCTTTGATCGATCACCAAAACCAACCAAAAACATTTGAGATTTTCATTTCTTTATTTCTTTCTTCCAACCTAGGTCTTTACTAAACTCAATCACTAATCGAGTCAATTTCACCTTAGTCTTTGTGTTCGACCTCGGAATACAATCCCCACTACGAACGTCCCGTACACTGCGGGTTCGCTAAGAGTTAGGAGAAATATAACGAGTATAAATTTAAAACCCAATTGCGCATCACACGATCTTAGCGTAATAAGTTTTTGGCGCCGTTGCCGGGGACTAGGTCTAGATTGAGTCTATTCTGTGATTGTTTCTAGTATAGATCTTTCTTGTTGCTTTTGATCTCTTTTTGGTTTGTGTCTTTGCTTTTCAGGACATCTATTACTTCTTAGGTGTATGCGAAGATCTCGTGGCAAGGATTTAGCTCCATTCGATCCCGAACCGCAGAAAACCCTTCGATCTAGATCCAAGAACATCCGAAAAGAGAAAGAGATGGCCGGAAGAAACCACCAAGCTGAATTAGATGAAGCCTTAGAGCAAATAAGGCTAAGAGATGAGCTCTTGGAGGAAGAAAGGAGACTTGCCAATGAGAGGCAAGAGGAAACTAGGAGGGAGATTGAGGAGATTAGGCAAGCCCTTGTTCAAGGAGAGCTTAATCGCCGACAACCTCCACCTCCTCCACCACAACCGCAGCCGGCGGCTAATGTTAGGGTTGTCCCCATTGCTATTGAGGAGCCACAAACCCTATGGAGACGTATGGATCCGGCACAAAGAGCACACCGACCGGGTGTGAACTTAGGAGATCCCGCGACCCACAACTATGAGCTCCGCCCTCAAGTTCTACAAATGATCCGGCATAATCAATTTGGAGGGATGGAAGGAGAGTCTCCTCATCAACACTTGATGAATTATGAGATCTTGATGGAGACTCTTAGACCGCCAAGATTGGAGAGCAACAACCATAAGCTTAGGGCTTTTTCCTTCTCTCTTAAGGATAAAGCCTTGGCTTGGTATCAATCTATTCCACAAGGGCGAGTTGGTACTTGGGAGGAGATGACAACCGAGTTTTTGACCAAGTTCTTCCCACCTTCCAAGACTACCGAGTTAAGAGGGAAGATCAATGCCTTCGTGATGAAGGATAGAGAGAGTTTATTCAAGTCTTGGGAGAGGTTCAAGGATCTTCTCCTTGATTGTCCACACCATGGCATACCGAAAATTGAGCTATTGGAGATCTACTTCAAGGGACTTGATGAAGATAGCCAATTCAAGATCCAATCTCTTTCCGGTGGGACATTTATGGAGAAACATGTAGATGAAGCTTGGGAGTTTGTGGAGAAGCAAGCCCTAGTGATTGAGAAATACTCCCATAGGAAGAGTGAAGGGAGAAAGGCGGGAGCATATGAGGTGAGTGAAGTCACCATGAGCAATTTCAAGCTTGACGCCATCAACAATGAGTTGAAGTCCTTGAGGGAGTTATGTACTACAACTTTGAAGAACCAAGCAACTCCCCAAGTGCTTCCACAAGCCAACTTGTCTTCCAAGGAGGAGGATGTGAATTATATGGGAAGAGGCAACTTCAACAATTACCAAGGCCCAAGGAGTTTCAACAACAACCGGCAATTTAACAATTACCGGCCCAACCACAACCATCCGGGGTTTTCTTACTCTAACCCGGATGGAGCCTTGAACCCTCCCGCTTCCACAAGCTCAACTCCACCACCAAGAGCTTCACAAGAACCTCCACCCGGCTTTACTCAACCTCCCAAGGATAGAACCGAAATAACGTTTGAGCAATTGCTAGGAAGGTTGAGTGGTCTCGAGAGCACCGTGACTTCAATCTCTAAGGCTCAAAAAGTCTTGGAAGCACAAGTGTTACAAAAGGCGGGGGAAGCCCATAGAGATCCGGGAAAGCTTCCCGGAAGAACCGAAGACAACCCAAGAGGCCAAGTGTTGGCTATCACAACAAGGAGTGGGTTGAGTATGAAGGATCCTTTGCCCAAGGACCAAGCTAAGGGAAAGCAAGTAGTGGTAGAAGAGGGAAGAATGCAAGAAGATGGAGGCAAGAGCAAGGATGTAGAGCCAACCTATGTGGCACCGCCTCCATACAAGCCACCACTACCGTTTCCACAATCAAGAGCAAGAGCTCGTTTGGACAATCATTTTGGTAAGTTCCTTGAACTAATGTCCAAATTACATATTAACATTCCGTTCATGGATGCCATTTTAGGAATGCCGGCATATGGCAAGTTTTTGAAGGAAATACTCTCCAACAAAAGGAAGTTGGAGGAGTATGGGGAGATAAGAATGACCAAGAGATCCTCGGAATTGATCCAAACCATGAAGGAAGAGATGCCTCCCAAGCTAAGGGATCCGGGCTCTTTTTGCGTCCCAATAGGAGTGGAAGATGTGAAGTACGAGGCCCTTTGTGATCTCGGAGCAAGTGTAAGCATCATACCACTTGCACTTTGCAAAAAGGTCGGGCTAGGGGAGCCAAAGCCGGTCAAGATGACCCTCTATATGGCGGACCGTTCTATCACTCATCCGGTTGGGATTCTAGGGGACATTCCGGTGCAACTAGGAGGATTCTATGTGCCAATTGACTTTGTCGTCTTGGACATTCCGGCGGACTATCCGGTTCCCATCATCTTAGGAAGACCTTTCCTAGCCACCTCCGGATGCCTAGTGGATTGCAAGAATGGAACTCTCTCCTTCAATATTGGAGAAGAGAACATCAAGTTCAAGCTGTCCACCATGATGAAAGGGCCAACCCTTGATGAGGATGTCTTCAACATAGCTCGATCTTAATCAAGGATCCCTTGGAGAAGGTTCTTACCTTGAGTATGATGGAAGAAGGGGTTGAAGAGGCTTGCAATGAAGAGATCAAGGCCTTGGAAGCCTTAGAAGAGGAGCCAAGAGTTGGATTTGAAAGCCACGAAGAGGTGTTGAACAGCTGCAAATTCCACGGTCGAGATTTACGTTCCACGGCCGTCAAACTTTCTGGACAACTCCGAGAAGCAAGCTTGGCAAGAACCACGGCCGTGGAAGTTGGGCAAGCCGTGATTCCAACCGTGAATTTCCCTGGACCAGTCCTTGATGATGATCACGCTTTTAGGAGGCATGAGGAGTCTTCATTTGCTTTGGACTCATCTCATCCAACCTTATTTGGATCATCTTCAACCGATAAAGGTCCTCCTCAACTTGAACTTAAACCCCTTCCCTCTCATTTAAAGTATGCATTTCTTGGTGAAAATTCTTCATATCCGGTGATTGTTAATGCATGCTTGAGTGATGATGAACTTGCTAAGTTGTTGCATGAACTGAGATTGCATAGAAAGGCCATTGGCTATACTATTGATGATTTGGTTGGCATTAAGCCCTCTTTGTGCATGCATAAGATAATGATGGAAGATAACCACAAACCCTCTATTGAACATCAAAGGAGATTGAATCCTATAATGAAAGAGGTAGTCAAAAAGGAAATCATTAAGTTGCTAGATGCGGGAATTATCTACCCCATCTCGGATAGTAAGTGGGTTAGTCCCGTTCATGTAGTTCCTAAGAAGGGTGGGATGACCGTAGTGACCAATGAGAACAATGAACTAATCCCGACTAGGACGGTTACGGGGTGGAGAATGTGCATTGATTATAGGAAATTGAACATGGCCTCTAGGAAAGATCACTTCCCTCTCCCCTTCATTGACCAAATGCTAGAAAGGTTAGCTCAACACTCTCATTTTTGCTATCTAGATGGCTATAGTGGATTCTTCCAAATCCCTATCCACCCCGATGACCAAGAGAAAACAACCTTTACATGTCCATGGGGTACTTTTGCATATAGGAGAATGCCATTTGGGTTGTGTAATGCACCCGCCACCTTCCAAAGGTGTATGATGGCTATCTTTTCGGAATACATAGAAAATATCATGGAAGTGTTTATGGATGATTTCTCTGTTTATGGTTCTTCCTTTGATAATTGCTTGGCTAACCTGTCATTAGTATTACAAAGATGTGAGGAGACAAATCTTGTCTTGAATTGGGAAAAATGCCACTTCATGGTAAGTGAAGGCATTGTGTTAGGACACTTGGTGTCCAACCGTGGCATTGAGGTTGATAGGGCCAAAATTGAAACGATAGAGAAGTTGCCGCCATCTACCTCGGTGAAGGGGGTAAGGAGTTTCTTAGGGCATGCCGGTTTCTACCGGAGGTTTATTCAAGACTTCTCTAAAATTTCTAAGCCTCTCACTAACCTACTAATGAAGGATGTTGATTTTGTCTTTTCCAAGGATTGTCTTGAAGCTTTTTGTAGGTTGAAGAACGCCTTGATCTCCGCATCTATAATGCAACCTCCGGATTGGAGTCTACCATTTGAGATCATGTGCGATGCAAGCGATGTGGCCGTTGGGGCCGTTTTAGGGAAAAGGAAAGAAGGGCGTACTCATGCTATTTATTATGCTAGCAAGACGCTAGATGATGCCCAACTCAATTATGCTACTACCGAGAAGGAGTTGTTGGCGGTGGTGTATTCATTTGAGAAGTTCCGCTCATACCTTGTTGGAGCGAAGGTCATAGTTTGTACGGATCATGCGGCGATCCGTTATCTACTTACAAAGAAGGATGCCAAACCAAGGTTGATTCGGTGGATCCTTCTTCTTCAAGAGTTTGATTTGGAAATACGAGATAAGAAGGGATCCGAGAACTCCGTGGCGGATCACCTTAGTATATTGCCTCCGTTAGAGCTTGGAAGAGATGACATTCCAATTGATGACTCATTCCGAGATGAGCAATTGCAAATGGTAGAGGAATGCTTGTTCCAAGTGTCTAGAGGGAATGAGCCATGGTATGCCGACATTGTGAATTACTTAGTATGTGAGGAAGTGCCTCCCGGATTGACATATGCACAAAGAAAGAAGTTCTTCAACGATGTGAGGCATTACTATTGGAATGAACCACTCTTGTTCAAGAGAGGACCGGATGGGATGTTTAGAAGATGCATACCGGAAGATGAAGTGGAGAGTGTGATCCGGCATTGTCACTCCTTACCATGTGGAGGCCATGCTAGCTCACACAAGACGTGTGCAAAGGTATTGCAATCCGGTTTTTATTGGCCTAACTTGTTTAGAGATGTGCAAGGTTTTGTAGCTGGATGTGATGCTTGCCAAAGGACGGGCAACATCTCAAGGAGGAATGAAATGCCCTTGAACAACATCCAAGAAGTGGAGATTTTTTATGTGTGGGGTGTGGACTTCATGGGACCATTCCCTTCCTCATGTGGCAATCTCTATATCCTATTGGCGGTGGATTATGTGTCAAGATGGGTGGAGGCAATCGCCTCTCCTACAAATGATGCCAAGGTAGTGGTGCGGTTCTTCAACCGGGTGATCTTCCCTAGGTTTGGAACGCCAAGGGTGATCATTAGTGATGGAGGAAAGCACTTCACAAATAGGAACTTTGGAGCGCTTTTGGCTAAGTATGGGGTGACTCATAAGGTGGCAACACCTTACCATCCCCAAACTAGTGGCCAAGTGGAGATCTCCAACCGGGAGATAAAGGTCATCCTTGAGAAGACGGTGTCTAGAACTAGAAAGGATTGGGCTATGAAGCTCAATGACGCATTGTGGGCATATAGAACCGCCTTCAAGACACCGATTGGCACCACTCCTTACAAGTTAGTCTATGGCAAGTCTTGCCATCTTCCGGTGGAAATGGAGCATAGAGCTTATTGGGCCATTAAGTAGCTAAATTTTGACCTCAAAGAGGCGGGAGAAAAGAGGTTGCTTGATCTAAACGCCCTTGAGGAGATCCGGTTGGACGCTTATGAGAATGCCCGGATTTACAAGGAACGAACCAAAAGATGGCATGACAAGAAGATCACCCCGAAGGAGTTGAGTGAAGGAGATCTTGTCTTTTTTTCAACTCAAGGCAAAGGCTCTTTCCCGGAAAGCTCAAATCAAGATGGACCGGGCCATATGTGGTGAAGAAGATTTTTTCCCATGGAGCTATTGAGAGAGGAGGGGAGCATTGTGGGAATTTCAAAGTGAATGGGCACCGCTTGAAGAAATATATTCCGGGAGCTCCGGTGGACATGATTGCCCCACTTCACCTTGAATAGACTCCCTCGATTTTGGTCAAGCTAATGACCTTAAAGAAGCGCTTGGTGGGAGGCAACCCATTGGTAACATTTTCTCTTTTTAGTTTTGTTTTCGTTTTTAGATTTTTTGTGTGTGTGTGTTTTGTCTACTTTGTATGTGTGCTAGAGTAGCATTGGAAGCCTTACTTGGCATATGAATGATGATGATGAACCCCTCACCAATTATGGGTGGAGCGGACGCGGGACTTGGACGGCTAGCGGTGCCTAGCGTGGGTTCCGAAGCTTTGATGGATGCTTAGAGCTCTCTACCATGGTTGATAGGATCATCCAACATCAATTCATTTGAGAAACCCCAATTACCATAGCAAACCACTTTTACATTGTGAGAACCTTCTTTCACTCTCTTTACTTCATTTACACATTGGGGACAATGTGTTTCTAAGTATGGGGTGGGGTTCGCATGATCCTTTGCATGATGAGCATCTAGGATAGTTTAAAATCTTCACATGTCTTGCATTGTACATACTTAAAACGAAAATCCCATAAAAATCAGAAAATTTTAAAAATTTTTGTGCTTTCTAGGCTTGGATATGATCCTAATGATGAAATCTTGTCTTGAGAATTGGCTATGGATGGCCTTATGTGTTGAATTGATAAATGCATATGTGGACTTGAACTACTTCTCTTGAATTCTATGAATGATTTGTGACCATGATGTTTGCCTAGAAAGGATTGAGTAGTGAAAATCGAAATTACATGATAGTTCTTGCATACCATCTAGGAATGAATGAGGCAATTCAATCTTTCCCTACTTGTCATCTTAATCATGATTGCTTGAGCACCTCAATTGAGAAAAATTTGACCTCTTTTAACCCATCCGGGAATAGGAGCATGCTAGTGTGTTGATGTGTGCAAAAAGCAAGTGTGGGGTGAAGTTGTTGATGAAAAGAATATCATGCATAAAATGCTGAATTTTTTGTGAAAGTGTAGCCAAAATATAAGTTTGGGGACATTGGTTTAAATGACAAGTAACTCGGTACACTTCACATAATCGGGTGTTGGTGCCTTGCCAAAGTTAAATGAACTAATAGTCCTAACGAGCTTTGGTATGTGTGCCCGGTGTGGATGCACCTCGAAAACTAAGAAAAAACCCGAGGACGGCTAATCACCAAGGTTTCGGCTCTTGTACACCAATGCCATTGTCTCAAAAATAAGTCAAAGAAAAAGAAAAGAAAGAAAAGATAGAGGAAAATATACACTTGGGGGAAGTTGATCGAGGACAAGGATGTGAAGTTAGTTCCGTTCCCGGATTAGCATCACATAACCTAGAAAGCCCCACCCAATCACTACATTTCTTGGCCCTTTTATCTCACAAGACCTTATGACCTATTCGCATGTTTGTAAGACTTAGTAGTTTAGATTGGATGTACTCTTGATCTTCTTGACTTCTTCATCTTTACATTTCATGCATACTTTTGAGTTAAGTACAATTGTCTTTCCATGCTTTCATTTGTTTGATGCATGATTGCTTGTCCTTAGCCATGAAACATGAATTTGAAGGTGATCCAATAGTAGAAGCACAAACCCAAAAGATTTTTGCCGTTTTTCTGCATACATAAATCATGTCATCTCTAAATCTATAGTTGGGAATTTGCTCGGGGACGAGCAAAACTTAAGTATGGGGTATTTTGATAACACGATTTATGGGTTAGTTTTAGGTAATCATTTAGATAGAATTCTCGCTCATTCACGCATGGTTTAGCATTGGTTCGAGACATTTTGCACTCAATTCATGTATTTTGTCGAGATAGATGTCCACACGGACTTGTGCGTGTTTTGTAGGTAATTCGGGAAATTTAGGAGCTAAAACGATGCGTTTGAGGATCATTCATCTAGACGACACACCCTCGGACTCATTAGGACACAAGCTATAGGCTAACGAGGACTCATGGAACCTTGCCAACACTAGCCATGCACCAAATCACAGCTTAATGATCCAAGGCAAAGTTTCTGCACAGAATCACGGTTCTCTGATAGATCACGGCCGTGGAATCAACCGTGGTTTTTGCCAGATTCTTGTGACAGCTGTGCCACGACTCTCATGGCCAGCTCATGCAAGTTTGTTATAAAAGTGGTCCTTCATGGGTTGTGAATGGCAGCTGGGAGTAGTTTGGAGCAGCTCATCCATTATCCATTCCTCTCTAACAAATTAATTCTCTCAACAAGAAGTTTTTCTAGGAAGGAAAGTGTCAAGGAGAAGAAGAAGATTTCCATTGAAGGAGAAGAAGAAGAGCACACACACCATTGCCATTCTTGCTAGTTTTTGTAGTGAAGATTTCCGGATTCTATTTCTAGAGTTTTGTAAACCTTTGAACCTTCTTTGGAAGGGTTTTAAGTTGTTCTAATCCTATTTTCAGTTTGGTTTGTTTTAAGGTTCACTTGTGCATCTCTTTTCCCTCATTATCTTGCAATGGATGTTGTGATTTTATGTTTGTTTGTTTTGATTTCTATTATGAACGTTGTAGGCTAAATTGATGTGGTTCTAGGGTATGGAAAGGATGGTTATGGCTAGGGCTATGATAGGACGGACTTAGATTTATCTTTGGATGACTTGTTTGTATGAACGTATCCTCTGTTAGGAATCACGGCCAGTTCTTGCCAGACCACGGCCGTGGTTTAGGTAGAACAAACCGTGATTTTCCTGGTTCGATGGATCTAATCTTAGACTGTTAGAATGTTGAAATCCTAAGTGTTTGTTGAGTTAAAACTATCCTAGGGTGACCTAGTGTTAGCAACTAAGTGTTAGGAGAGACTTACCCGGTAATCCTTACTCTTAAGTTCCAAAGATAACTAACCTTAGGTAGTGGTGAGCCTAATAAGCCGCCATTGGATTTAGTGTGCTGGATGGTAGCTTAAAACTAGCCCTTCCGAGACTTACCCGGTAAAGATAGGTTGGATCTTAAGTTAGCAATCCGGTTCGAGTAGAATTCCATCCCTTAAGTTCTTAGAGACTTACCCGGTAATGAGACTTAGGGAATGGACTAGTGGATCATGAGACCTACCCGGTAATTAATCCCAATCTAAAAAACACTCAACCCCAACATAGTCAATCCAAAAATGAATAGATAGCTTGAGTCCTATGCCATAACCGGAATTTCCAATCCCTAGAATCCGTTTGTTTTCTTTCTTTGATCTATATCTTGTTTAGTTGTTTATTGGTGTTGATTTATAGTTTAATTGATCGATTACTTGCATGTATTGTGATCTTTGATCGATCACCAAAACCAACCAAAAACATTTGAGATTTTCATTTCTTTATTTCTTTCTTCCAACCTAGGTCTTTACTAAACTCAATCACTAATCGAGTCAATTTCACCTTAGTCTTTGTGTTCGACCTCGGAATACTATCCCCACTACGAACGTCCCGTACACTGCGGGTTTGCTAAGAGTTAGGAGAAATATAACGAGTATAAATTTAAAACCATATGCGCATCACACGATCTTAGCGTAACACTTATCGAAATACTTGTCTAGATGTGCTCTGGCCCTTGACTGGGGGAATGGAAGTGGTGGTTTGTATTCAGGAGGTGGAACATAAACTTCAGTTTTCCCCTCCGCTTTCTGTGGCTCCACCTCGGTTGGCATCTCGGTCGAAGTGTTCTTCGACTGCATCTGGACCGAGGTGGTCTTCGTCGGTACTGGCACCGACCGAGGTACTGGATCTGCAGTTTTCAGTCCACGCCTCGTAGTTATGGCCATGATCTGGCCCTTAGGGTTGCTTTCCGTCCTTGTTGGAAGCTTCCCTGGATCTCTTGGCGCTTCATTCGCCCTACTTGCAAGTTGTTGTTCAAAGGCCTTTTGGGCCTTCGAAAACGAAGTCATAGAAGTCTCCATAGCACTAAGATTGATCAAGATGGCCTCCAGAACTGCGTCTTTCTTTTCTGGCTGAGACGAACTTGATCCTTGCCCCTGGCTTTTTAATGGAGTAGAAGAAGAAGAAGAGGGGAAGAGAGGAAAGGGTTAGAGGAATCGTTAGAGTTGGAGTTTGAATGATTGTTACCAGAATTTTGGTTGTTCGCTCTCTAGTTGTTGCTATTGGATCCTCTATTGTTGTTGTTGTTGTAATTGTTATTCCGGGAACCGTTGTTGTTGTTACGGTATCCGTTGTTGTTGTTCCTTCGCCCTTGCTCTTCCTTCTTGGTTTGAGCAACCAAGAGTTCCTTCAATTGCTTCAAGTCATTCTTCAAAGACGTGAGTTGATTGTTGTTGGTCTGAGTTTCTTGGAAGTTAACTCTTTTAACTCCACCTTCAGCTCCTTGGTGGGTGTATTTCTCCATGTGCAAGGCTTGCTTCTCGATGAAGTCCCAAGCCTCGTCAATCGCCATGTCCATAAAGGTGCCGGCGGAGAGTAGTTGGAGATTGAACTGGGTGCTTCCGTCCAGTCCTTTGAAGTATATCTCCAATAACTCTAACTTTGGAATCCCATGATGTGGGCAATCCAAAAGAATGTCCTTGAACCGCTCCCATGACTTGGACAAGCTCTCCTTGTCCTTCATAATGAAAGCATTAATCTTCCCTCTCATTTCAACTGTCTTTGAGGGGGGAAAGAATTTCGTCAAGAATTCCGTAGTCATCTCTTCCCATGTGCTGATTTTTCCTGGAGGAAGAGATTGATACCAAGTAAGAGCTCTATCTTTTAAAGAAAAGTAAAAAGGTCTTAGCTTGTAGTTGTTGTTTTCAATTCTTGGAGGTCTCAAAGTCTCCATCAAGATCTCATAGTTTTGAAGATGTTGATGTGGTGATTCCTTCTCTAGTCCTCCGAACTGGCATTGGCGAATCATGGACAGAACTTGCGGTCGAAGTTCATAGTCATGGTCCGCTGGATCTCCTATGTTAACTCCTGGACGCCTCAGTTGTTGATTGGGGTCCATCCTTTGGCCTAGTGTTTGTGGGATTCCTGCAAGAAGAACATCTCGGACTGGCCTCCGAAGTGGAAGTACATCGGCCGGGGCGTCTGGTACTAGAACCTCCCTCGGTCGAGGGTCAGCAATTGGGACCTGCATCGGTCGAGGATCAACAGGTGGATCTTCCCTCGGTCGAAGTAGAATCTGGTCTCGTATGACGGCCATCTCCGCTTCGATTGCTTCAGTCTTGGTGCGAGTTTCTTCCTTCTCTTGCCTTAGCTCTTCCCTGCTGAGGTGTAGCAGCTCTAACGCCTCTTTCAACTCGGGCTCAAGATCGCGGTTGTCTTGTTGGGCCATCTTTGCTTCTCTTAAGCATCGCTTGTATGTCTTTTCTGGTTCGGGATCGTAAGGAACGATTTCCTTCCCAGTGCGGGTTCTTCGCATATACCTAAGAAAGAACGTGCAAAAGTCACTCAAGTAGAGTGGTCAGTAGACACGGGGGCAAGTGACCCAAGAGCAAACCGTACCGACTCGGTCTAGACCAAGTCCCCGTCAACGGCGCCAAAAACTTGTTCGCTCCAAACGGTGTGTGCAAGCTTTAAATTTATAACCCTAGACGTAAGTTTAAAACAAGGATGCGAACCCGCAGTGTACGGGTCAATCGTAGTAAAAAGCAAGGAATTCCAGGGGTCGATCACAGGGACTTAGTGAAACAAAGTCGATAACAGTAAGCTTCGTAAATACTAACCAAAGGAGCAATTAACACAATCAAAGATGAATAAGAGGTCAATAAAGCAAACATGTAATTCTAGGGATTAAAGCGTCTAGTTGTGGTTCGAACTCAAGATCTAAAGATAAGCGGACAAAGCTGAGATTTTTGCATGGGGAAGGTGTTACTAAAGTGGAATAGATCACCGGGTAAGTCTTATTACTCACTAATCCTAAATCGTAACTCCTATTACCGGGTAAGTCTCAAGAAATTAAGATAAAGAACTATAACCTCAAACTAACACACCATCTAAGGGAATAGAATCAACCTTTACCGGGTAAGTCTCAGGCTAACTCACAAAGATGGGATGAAAGCACACTCAAACCCCAATAAAGGATAAACCTTTATTACCTACACTTATGATCGTTGGTAAACAAACTAAGGAACTACCGGGTAAGTCTTATCCTATGCTTGCGTTGAACCAGGAAAGGTGTAATAAGAATAGGATTTGACAAACTCTAACACTTAACTCTCAGTTTAGGATCGAATAAGTCACTTCGGTCAGCCGAATTCCACCCCGGCCGAGATGTTCATCGACTGAACGAGATGATTAGGGTTAAGGTTAAAGACTCGAACTTTCAGGGTCCTACTGGAATCTAAGATTATTCTATCATTGTTTTTCCCACAACTTTCAGCCAATCACCCTAGAATCACCCAAGGAAATTAGCCACTCATCATCATGAAAGTATAATCAAATATATGGGAAGAAGGTGAATATTTGAACAAGAAGAATTAAATGAAAAGACTTCAATAACTGAATCAAATATCACAACAAAAGCGTTCCTTGGATAGCAATCCAACAAGAGAAGACAACAAGGAAGGGAATCAAAGACAATCTTACAAAACCCTCCAAAAGCTATAAAAGCTAATATCTTCAATCTTCCTTCAACCTTCAAAAAGGTTCTTCAAATCTCCCAACTAGAGTACGGATGCTGCTGCGTAAACGGATCTGTGGGATGTATTTCGGTGTAAGCGGAATATTCCGAGTGATAGCGGATGTAGATTTGTGGAAAATCCAACCCTTTTTATAGGAAAATTGCTCTCCAAAGATAAGATATCTTAGAAAGATCTCTTCCCATAAAAATAGGTAAAATATAAGATCTTCTTCCTTCCAGGAGCCAAGCCCAAAAATATAAGATCACTTTCCAAAGATAAAAGATCTCAGCCAAGAATAAAATATTCTCGCCGCGTCCTAGGTATTCGCCTCGGTCGAGTCGGCTTCTCTGGATCACCTCGGTCGAGATGAATTTGTAAAATCCCTCAAAACTGGTCCAAAGTGAATCTTTAATCAATGGCTATGCTTCCTGGATGGTTCCTTATGTTCCTCAATGTAGCTTCAATGACTCCATAGCTCCTTTTGCTCCTTTATGATGCAAAACGTGTCATTTTACCTACGATTACAACAAAACTAGGTGTAGACCTCGATTCTCGCAAAGGTAGATGAAATGGTAATATAATCACATAATATACATACAAACATGCAGATTATGAAAGATAAAACGTCCAAACAAACCCCAAAATATAGACTATAATTCATGCTATTAGCCAGCAGCCACAAGTACCATTCACATTAATGGTTTTCTTGTCAGAGTGCTTTTTGATACTAGCGCTACGCATTCTTTAATATTGATGCATGTGTAGATAGATTGGCCTTAGTTACTGTAGAAGGTAGACCCTTCTTTATAGGATTACCCGATGGGGGTAAGATTTGAGGTACACGAGAGGTTCGCGATTGCCATATTAGATTGGGAGGCCGCGATTGGCCAGCTGACTTCTTCGTTATGTACTTAGTACATGAAGAAGTTATTCTGGGTATGGATTGGATGGATCGACATCGAGCAGTTTTGGACATCGGCAAGAGGACAGTGACAGTAACTACAGATGCAAGCCATGTTGAGATCTTCCGAGGATGGGATCTCGGTAAGACTGGTACAGTCATCAATGCAATTCGAGCTGCAAGACTTATCAGTCAGGGTTGCGAGGCTTTTTGGTGTTATGCCATGAATGATAGTACGAGTCCGGCTTTAGAGGAGAATCCAATAGCTTGCGAATTTGCTGACGTCTTTGGAGAGCCATCAGGGTTACCTCCACAGAGGAGTGTAGACTTTGGCATTGATCTAGAGCCCGGTATGAGACCGATCTCTAAGGCTCCTTATCATATGGCGCCTATCGAGATGCTTGAGTTGAAGAAGCAGCTCGAGGAGTTAGCAGAGAAGGGCTTCATCCGCCCTAGTGTATCTCCTTGGGGCACACCCATTCTCTTCGCTAGGAAGAAAGACGGGTCAATGAGGTTATGTATCGACTACCAAGAGCCGAACAAGGTGACGATCAACACAAGTACCCATTGCCCCGTATCGATGATCTTTTGGATCAGTTGCATGAAGCTTCAGTGTTTTCGAGGATCGATTTGAGATCTGGGTATCACCAACTGAGGGTGAGAGAGCAGGACGTAGCCAAGACGGCATTTCGGACCAGATCTAGACACTACGAGTTTGTAGTGATGCCATTCGGGGTCACGAATGCGCCAGCAGTCTTCAAGGAGTTGATGAACATCATCTTCATCGACTTTCTAGACAAGTTTGTAATTGTCTTCATCGACGACATTCTAGTTTACTCTCGTAGTAGAGAGGAGCATGCAGGACACTTGAGGATCGTTCTTCAGGTCTTACAGGATAGAGAGCTCTACGCTAAGCTCTCTAAGTGCGAGTTTTGGATGTCCGAGGTAGCATTTCTTGGTCACATTGTTTTAGCTGAAGGGATCAATGTAGATCCAGCAAAGATCGAGTCAGTAGCATCTTGCCCGCCTCCTAAGAACGTCAAGGTAGTACACAGCTTCTTAGGATTGGCGGGCTACTACAGGCGTTTTGTTGAGGGCTTTTTAGCAATCGCCCGACCGCTCACTTCCTTGTTGTGGAAGTCTACGAGGTTCGTATGGTCCGAGCCGTGCCTACAGAGATTTGAGGAGCTGAAGAAGAGGTTGACCTCTGCTCCTATCCTAGCTCAGCTAGAGGGCATTGAGGATTTTGTGGTTTATAGCGAGGCATCCAAGATGGGCTTGGGATGTGTTTTGATGTAGAGGGGTAAGGTGATTGCTTACGCGTCTAGACAACTGAAGACATACGAGGAGAATTAGCCTACCCACGACCTTGAGTTGGCTGCTGTGGTTCACGCTTTGAAAATTTAGAGGCATTATCTGTACGGAGCTACGTGTTAGATTTTCACACAGACCATAAGAGTATGAAGTACATATTCACTCAGCGGGAGTTAAATAACCGCCAACGTAGATGGTTGGAGTTGATCAAGGACTTGGATCTTGAGATCTTATACCACCCGGGGAAGGCTAACGTGGTAGCAGATGCCCTCAGTAGGAAGACTCTTCGGGAGATGGCGATCGATAGACTAACAACTCAGCCACAGTTACAGCGAGATCTTGCATGGTTAGAGATGAATATCCACTTTCCGGATTCCGACAATGAGTTGTCCACCTTGGAGTTAGTACCTGATCTGTTGGCCGAAATCCGACAAAAGCAGGAGAGTTGCCCCTCTTTGACACAGATCCGAGACCGGATGTCTCGAGGAGAGGTGCTGTAGTTTGTAGTTGTTGTTGATGGAGTTTTGAGACGCCAAGAGCGTGTTTGTGTGCCTTCAGATCGAGAGTTGAGACAGAGGATTCTTTAGGAGGCTCACTCTTCACCTTACTCAGTCCATCCCGGTGCGAGTAAGATGTATCAAGATATCGGACGCTCTTTCTGCTGGGGAGGTCTGAAACTAGACGCGACGAGATATGTAGCTCAGTGTGCTACCTGTCAACAGGTTAAGATCGAGCATTATAGACCAGGAGGCGAGCTACACCCACTTCCCGTCCCTCAGGGGAAGTGGGAAGATATCTTTATGGATTTTGTGACCGGTTTGAGACCGAGTCGTGTTTTGATGCTATCTGGGTCATAGTAGATCGACTGAAGAAGACCGCACGTTTCATTCTGATAAATGAAACGTGGCCGGTAAGTCTATTGGCAGAGGAGTTCACGAGACAGATAGTGAGACTTCATGGAGTACCTAGGACTATAGTCTCGGATAGAGACAGACGGTTCACATCGAGTTTTTGGCAGGATGTACATGCCGCCCTAGGTACGAGTCGGCAGTTCACGACTGCTTATCATCCTCAGATCGATGGTCGGTCTGAGCGGACCATCCAGACTTTGGAGGACATGTTGCCAGCCTGCGTGTTAGACTGGGGACAGGTTTGGCCAGATCACCTTCCCTTAGTTGAGTTTCATACAACAATAGTTGGCACGCATCGATCAGGATGGCTCCTTATGAGGCTTTATACGGACAGAGATGTCGTACACCATTGTGTTGGGACGAGCGTAGTGGTGCTAGCGGAGTTGCACCTGAGCAGATTCAAGATGACATGGCTCGAGTAGCAGTAATCCGAGAGCGGATGTTAGCAGCACAGAGTCGACAAAAGTCTTATGCAGATAAGAGGCACAGACCTCTGGAGTTCAGAGTTGGAACTCAAGTTTGGTTGAGAGTATCCCCGACACGAGGCGTCAGATGTTTCGGAGTCAAGGGAAAGCTGAGCCCCAAATATGTTGGACCGTTTGAGATTCTTGAGCGAGTTGGAGAGGCAGCATACAGACTTGCTTTGCCACCGAGACTCGAGGGTGTTCACCCAATCTTCCATGTGTCTCAGCTATGGGAGTACATACCAGATCCTATACATATCATCAGTCATGAGGACCTAGTTATCGAGCCAAACCACACGTTCGTAGAGCACCCTGTGGCTGTCTTAGAGCGTGGTACGAGACGCTTGCGTTCGAAGGACATGCCGATGATGAAGATTCAGTGGTCGATACGAGGAGCTGATGAGGCGACTTGGGAGACAGAGGATAGTATCTAGAGGAACTATCCGGAGTTCTACGCTGAGCTTGTTGCACCTTTAGCATAGTCGTTTGTTTCAGTTTTCCTTTGTTGCGTTGCGTACGCTTTTTGTGACGTTTTGAGTTATGTGCCCGAGTGGGAATATATGAGTTCAGTTCTGTTTCTGTGTGTTGTTGTGATCGTTGGGCTTTTGCAAGTTTCAAGACAAAACTTCTTTTTAGGGGGATCTGATGTAAGACCCCAGTTTTTCCTTCACCGCCCCCGCAATGAAGAAGGCCGCCCCTGCGGCCGAGGTGATCCGCCCCTGCGGAACATGACAGATCGTGCCCGATCTTTCTTCCGTTCTTTTTATCTTCCTTCCATAGATAGAATATCCGATATTCTATCCTGTGGGCCGGTTTCCTGATCTTCTTTCTAAACCCTAAATGCCTTTCCGTCTATCTTTCCAGCCCGTCCCTATATATTCTTGTCTTTTCCTCTTTTCCCCGTTCCTTGCTTACATCTTCTTCAACCCAAGAGTGTTGCAGCCTTGCCCTTGTGTCCTTGCTGAACGTGTAAGTTCTTCCTCCCTTGTTCTTCTTCACGTTCATGTACTGTTGCACCTCGCTTCTCTTCTGTTCGTTTTCCTCTTCGTTTTCTCTTTCCTTCTTCTCCAAGGATGAAGCTTGAGCCTTGATTCTTGTGGAGCGTTCCGTTGTTGATCCTTTGTTGTTCTCAGGCTCTCTAGAGTTGAGTCTTGACGTGTTGGAGTCAAAGGTTTGAGCTTTGGTGTCCCTTGTTGTGAGTTCTGTCAAAGAGAAGCTCGACAGTAACTTCTGTCGAAGATCCGTCCACGCGCCTTCACAGAGCCGCCCCTGCACCTCTGTCCAACCGCCCCTGCGGTTCGCTCTACAGTAACTCCCGTCTTTGGTGAGTTGCTTCCTTCCTTGCTTTCCTCGTTCCTTTCCTTGATCCTTGTGGTTGTTCCTTGTTCCCTGAGTTGTTGTTGGACTAAGGTTGAACCCTTAGCTGGTAGTGATCTCTTAGAGATCGTTGAGACTAGAAGTTATAGACTTCTAGCAACCGTTGCGTTCTTGATCCGTGTTGCTTGTTCGTACAAGCTTTCCTTGCTCCTTTCTTGAGGAAAACTGAGCTTTCTTGAGTGTTCTCTGAGTTGTTGCTGAGCCTTTGTGTTACATTCGAGTGAGGTAAGTCCCTTGAACTTACTTAGCTTCATTCCACGTATTAGTTGGATTGTATTGGCTTGTTTGTGTTGTTTATCATGTTTATAACGGGACCGGGTTTTGTTTCTTTTATTGTTTCCCTTTTGTTTTGAACTCGGCTGCGAGTCTTTTACGCTTTCTTTTGTTTAAACCTTCGGTTTTGTTTTGAGTTTTGGTTTTCATTAGTATGTGCCTTGTTGTAAGATCCGTTTGTTGTTGCTACTTTGAGGGTCAGGACCCATTGTGCGTTTCTAGCCCGTAGCGCTTTGAGTTCCTAGAACTTGGGGTGTTACAAGGATTATCTTTGATGATCTTATGACATTGTGTCATGACCTTTTCAACATCCTTCGTGGTCACTTGTCCATCTTCTTCTGAAAGAGGCTTGATGCTACTTGCAGCTGTAAGAGAAAGGGCATTAACATGAAACGTTTGATTAATTTTCTAGTTAAGAATACCTAGTAAATCTTGTGTTTCATCCATCTTGTCGGTCACTGAAGCTCGAAAAAAGACAAGATCGGTTCTTATTGTGTCCATTGCACTCTCTACAGTTTCTAGACGTTGCACTGTGGTATAATTCCAAGCTGGTTGCTCTTTCAAAACCCAGACTGTTCTATAGTCAACTTCTGTCCTCTTAACTCCTAAACTGTCAAAGAATATATCATCTAGTTCTGCACACACAATGTGTTGCACCTCATCAGAATAGTCAATAGAAAAATGCTGAAAGATCTTTGGAAGCAAATTTCCATAAAGCAAGTGATAATCACTGGGAGAATTTAACACATTGACCATATGGGACAATATAATTTCAGGAAGATTAACCTTTAACCCATTTATGACATGATACACAAACACCAGCAATGTGTTGGTCACCACATCCTTGTTAGTAAACCTTGGTACCACACATCTATCCAAAATAGTACAAATAATTCTGGTTTTCATTGGTTAAACAAGTAGTAATGGGTTGTGGTAAAGCATTGGGAAGAAGAAACTGTTCTCTGGCTAATTGAATGGTTCTAGTGGGGCTAGGATGATCAAAGACATCATATCGAGGAAGACCAAAAATATCAACAATAATATCAGTAGTAATAGTGATTTTCTTAACTTTGACAACTGAATCCAAACCCATTCTCCCCTTTCTCTTCTGGCAGTTAAGTTTGCGTAGAACAGATTGGTTAATCATGGGAAGGAGGCTTGTCCTGGATTAATCATTATCCAGATAGAGCTTGCTTGTAGCACCTCAAGCCCTAGTAAAGAAAAATAGGTGAAGAGTTCTCTATTTACGAGTTCGCACATGCATTCACTTGGGTCATCGAACTCGGTCATCCATTTCTTGACGGCTGTTTGACTTCCAAACCAGTGTGATGGAAGCCCTGTCTTGGGAAGAATTTCTGCGTCGTTCAGATAACCTGAAGAACTTGAGCTTGAATCGGATCCTGAACTTGAATCTGAGTTGAGTCGGATGAAATCTGAACTATTCTTTGTCTCTTGGAAGCAGATGATGTTGCTTCATCCACTGAGGATCTCTTAGATGCCATAAGAACTTTTGAGAGAAAGATGAAGAGGGTTTGCAAAAAACGAAAGAGTAAAGCAACGTGTTTTCAAAGGGAAAATGAAGCGGAAGAGATAAAGAAAGAAGAGAGGTGGTATTTAAGGGAAGAAGTCACATCAACGTAAGATCACTAAGATATTGAAAAATTCAAGATCTTGGAAAAATTATTGTTGTTTAAAATTCTTACCATAAATTTTGGTAACTACTTTTCAAAATTCTTTGAATCTGAAAATAAGGCCTTTTGAAATCCCTTTTATAGAAAAATCTTAATAAAATTAGATAATTGCATATCTAAAAGATATGAATTGCTAATTGATCTGTTTTTAATTTACCCTTTGAAATGTGTTTCAAGGCCCTTGAATTGCCTTTCAAGGCCCTTGAAAACCTTAATTGGGCTGCATACGTAGGAACAAATAAACTCTTTTACTCCCCCTACGTTAATGCTCCAATCTAATGAAATTAAATTGTTCCTCAGGAAAAGGCTTGGTAAAGATATCTGCAAGCTGTAAGTTAGTAAATACAAAAGAAATCGAAACATCACCTTTCTCAACATGATCACGTATGAAGTGATGCCTTACATCAATAGGCTTAGTCCTTGAATGTTGCCCATGATTTTTGGTTATCGAAATAATACGAGTATTATCACATTTTATAGGAATACCTTTTAAATCAAAGCCAAGATCACAAAGTTGTTGAGCAATCCATAGAATTGTGCACAACAGGCTCCCGCAGCTATATATTCACTTTCGGCTGTGGATAGGGCGACAAAATTTTGCTTCTTGGAGTGCCAACTGATTAGAGATGACCCTAAGAATTGGCAACATCCAGAAGTGCTTTTTCTATCGACCTTATAACCTGCAAAGTCTGCATCTGGATAGCCAACAAGGTGAAACGAGCTTTGACGTGGGTACCATAACCCTAGATCCTTAGTGCCATTGAGATACCGAAAGATTCTTTTCACAGCTATCAAGTGTGACTCTTTAGGATCAGCTTGAAATCCTGCACACATGCACATGCTAAACATAATGTCAAGACGACTAGAAGTTAGATACAACAATGAACCTATCATACCTTGATACTCCTTTTGTACTACACTTTTGCCATCCTTGTCATGGTCAAGCGAAAGTGTTGAACTCATAGGAGTCTTTGCAATCTTAGATTGATCCATTTTGTACTTTTTATACAAACCTTTAATATACTTGTTTTGATTGAAAAAAATTCCTTTCTTTGCTTGTGAAACATGTGGCCCAAGAAAGAAATTAAGCTCTCCCATTAGGCTCGTTTCAAATTCCCTACACATAATATATGAAAATTCCTTGCAAAGGGAATCATTAGTAGCACCGAATAATATATCATCAACGTAGATTTGTACTACTAGAATGTCGTTGCCTCTGGTTTTGATAAATAATGTTTTATCAATCAACCTCTTTTGAATTTGTTTTCAAGAAGATATTTAGACAATCTTTCATACCAAGCTCTAGGAGCTTGTTTAAGATCATAAAGAGCTTTGTCTAATTTAAAAACGTGATCTGGAAATTCATCATTTTCAAAACAAGGAGGTTGAGCAACGTAGACTTCTTCTTCTAAGAAGCCATTTAGAAAAGCACATTTTACACCCATTTGAAAAAGTTTTATGTTCATAAAAAATGCAAATGCAAGTAGCATACGTATGGCTTCTAACCTGGCAACTGGAGCAAAAGTCTCCTCATAATCAATATCTTCTTCTTGGTTATGGCCTTGTGCTACAAGTCGTGCTTTATTTCATATGACTTTGCCACTTTCATCCAACTTATTTCGAAAGACCCATTTCGTGCCAATGACGGATTGGTGTGTTTTGGCCTTGAAGTAAGAGTCCAGACCTTATTTCTTTAAAATTCGTTTAGTTCATTTTGCATGGCAATGATCCAATGAGGTTTTTGAAGAGTTTGGACATATTTCTTTGGCTCGACAAGAGACACAAAAGCGGAGAAAGCACATAGATTATTCACTTTAGATCGAGTTTGAACTCCAGCGTTTTGGATTTGAGATCACATTCTATTGTGGATGATATGAAGAGTGTTGAACTTTTCTTCGTTTGATAGATGGAACAGATCCAAAAAGTTGATCCTCATATGTTTGACTAGATTCAGGTACCTGTTCGCCACTTAGCGTGCGTGCAAAGAAGTCTTAAATTTATAAAACTAGAAATCAAGCAAGCGAACCCGCAGTGTACGGATCGACGTAGTTAAGCAAGAATTCCAGAGTATCGAACACAGGGATTTGGGGGGAAAAAATTCAATTATAAGTTGTCAAGCAAGTAAGAGAGTAAAGCTTTGCAAATATATTGGGGAAAGAGCAACCCTAAAGATCCAAGTATCTAATTGTGGCAATCGATTCAAGATATACTAAAGAACTAAGGACAGAGTTAAGAGTTGCAAAGGTATACTAAGGTAAAGCAATGTACGGTGAAGTTCCAAGGCTTTATATGACTTATCTAAAGACACTCTCTATAAAGGTTGTTGAGGCTTCAGTATAGAAAGGATCTAAAGACAAGAATTAATATCAAATACCCAAACTTGAAACCCAAGGATCAAGACTAATTAAACCGATTAAGGTTGTGACACTCGAAATCGAAGTAGAGGTTGTTGAGGCTTCACTACTACCTAGAAAAGGGCAAGCCAAGACTAGATTAAAGCTAATCTTTAACCTTGGATCAAAGTAAAAGCAAAGTTCGTAAACTAATGTAAATTACGGGCAGATCTTGAGTTCCACGGCCGTGGAACCTCAAGAACAGGCCGTGATTTTGGCTCGTCGGCGAATCTCTCTAACTCTCGGGGTCCAATCTGTTTACGATCGATCTATCATCATCTAAGCCACAACTATCAACCCTTCACCTTAGAATTGCTAAAGGGTTTTAGCCAACAACAGTCATTATGATATCAAATTCAAGTTTAAGAAGAATGAAAGATGAAAACCTTCGAAAACCTTCAATAAAATTCAAATCAATCTCAAATCCACAAACAAGGGTAATAATGTATAACAGATTTGGAATAACACAAACCAATAACAATCCTTGATAAGAACGAAGAGCGGGATGTCAATCCGTCTTCTAATCAAACCTAGGAATAAAAGGCGCAACTTCCGCCACACACAACTTCCAAATCTTCAAGCCTTCGTAAATCTCCGTTACAAAAATGCAATTCTCCGCACGTCTAATGAAACCCTAGGAACGTGTAAGTGAGCGTAAGCGAAGGTGCCGAATTCTCCCTCCTTCAGCCCTTTTATAAGGAAGGATAAAATAACCGTCCGGCCCATATGCGTAAACAATGTGTCCATATTTTATTTGTCAAAAGATTGCCTAAATCACGGTTTCATGGAGTTCCACGGCCGTGGTTTAGAGCGTGGAAGTGGATTACGGTTCTTCATAACTTCCACGACCGTACTTTATACCATGTAACTCTCTGGAATGCTCCACGTTCATGTTGCCAAGATCCACGGCCGTGGTTTTGGGCGTGGACTTCTCTACGGCCGTATTTTAGAGCGTGGAAGTGTAAATTGCTCGTAGTTTCCTTTGTGTCATGCCATTCCTCCTCCTAGCATCTCCCTTGGCTTCTTTGATGTGTCCTCAATCCTTGGATGTGCTCAATTCATCTCCTTCCTCTCTTAATTGGTTCGGTTTTAGCTCTTATTCACCTATAATCAACACAAAGCTTATGTAGATCTCTATTTCGATAATGTAGATAAACTAGCTAACAATTGCTTCAATGCCTTATCAATGAACACTATAATGAATGAAAAACTACTAGAAAGAGTGTCTAGAATATCGCAATATTTCATGCTAACAAAATACCCCATATTTGCCACTTGCTTGTCCACAAGCAAGGTCTTTCAAAAGCTTTAGAACTCAAGTTAGGATGAAATATGCATGCAATCTCAAAAAAAAAACATCTTTTAGGTAAATGTGCTTCTAGTCAATGGATCAATCTCAAACCTTGCTTCATTCATTCACGAGACTCTCATATACATAAGCAAAGAATAAAGAGAAAGGGAACATCGTGAATTGATCAAACTTCAATGTAAGCATCATAACCTTCAAACATTATCAAAATCAAACATAAGAAACTTCAATTTGGATCACCAAGTCATATAACATTCTCTTGATCTTAAGGACTTTCAAATAAGGTCTAGAATGCGGAAAGGAAGGGAAAACTATAAGGAAGTTGGTGCATGAATCCGGGAAAAAGGACAACTAACTCTTTTCTTTTTCTCTTGCGGTTTTGCAACACTTTCAACTTGGAGCTTTGCTCTCTTCTTTTCACATTATTTTTCGACTTTACTTTTGGAGTTATGGACAAAGGTGCACAAAAACCGAAGCCTAGGAGATTGACGGTTCTCAATTTTGCGAGATTCCTCAAACCCTTGATGCACATATCATAATCCGTTAGGAATATCGCTCAATCTGACTTTGGCAAGACACAAACACCCGGCTATGTGAATTGTGCCGAGTTACTCATCGTCATGATTGACTTCCCCAAACCTACAAGATCTTTCTATTCTTTGAATGCAAAATTTTGCTTTCATGGCCCTCCCACATCAAACATGCCAAATATCAACTCCTCCAAATTCCCGGATAGGTAAGGGAGGCCATTATTTCATCGAGTTGCTAAATGATCAAAGAAAGAAGAAAGAAAATCTAATTGCCTTAATCATTTCAACAAGAAGTATAAGAACTTATCATGTGATTTCAACCTTGATTTCTCAATATGATTTAGATAAAACTTTTCACATTATGAAACTTGCAAGAGAGGAATAATCAACACATTCAATTTCTTTTCAATTCATTATTTGTTTAGACATACAATTGTCATCAAAAACTCAATTCACAAGTAGTGATTATCATAGAAATCATCTCCATTCTTAGAAGCCCAAAATTTTCAAATTTTTTCGATTTTTATGGGTTTTTTTTTTCAAAAGCTTTTTCATGCAATGCGATAATGAAACGTGTAACAATGGAATGAAACATGCAAAGTGTTCCCAATCAAGGCAAGCAAAAGTGAGTAGAGTTATTACAAACGATAGTCACGCCCCACCCCATACTTGAGACAAACATTGTCCCTAATGTTCAAAAAGAAATAAAGAAAAGAAAGAAAGAAAATGAACTCACAAGACGGCGGTGGAGCGGCTAATGCTATGATCATCCATGGTCATCACTGAGGAGCGGGTGGTGGTGGAAACGGGAAGAAGCCGGGGTCGTAGTTCCGCCCAAACTGCTGGCGGTAGATGTCTTACATCATCCTATCATGTGCATCGGCTCATGCATCCCTAGTGTCCTGCCGGATCTCCAAAGCACTGACTCTCCTGGAAAGGTCAGTGGCCTACTCCGGTAGCTGCTTGTACCACTCCGGCGCCTGACTATACCAAGCTGGTGCATCTGATGGTGCTGGTCCAGGTGGTGGCTGTGCATGCCAAGTCGGTGGAGCTCCCATCCACTCCGGCTGCGTGCTATACCAATCGGGAGGGGTCGCCATCCATGTCGGCCTCTCACTCACGCTGGCACGGCGAGAGGAAGAACCGGAAGCTCTAGCAGGGCGGGGGGACTGCCTAGAGAGGTCGGGAAATGTGTCCGGCTGATCCGGAAAACTGCCAAAGTTGTGCTCCTCACCTCCTCCCTCAAAACCGTCATCCCCTCTCATCTCCTCCTCATCTACAGCTGACATCTCTGGGGGAACATACGGAGGTGCTACCAATCTATTCGCATGCATAGCAGCGAATGTCTCCTTCCAGTTATGGCGTCCAACCATAATGGAATACTCGGGAAGTCATGTAACACCTCTACCTCCTCTACCCTCCCAAGGCATGGCAGCGGTAGGTGGACCACTATGCCTAGGAAAGATAATACCTCTAGTCATGAGGCTCTGAAGTCCTAGAGGTCTAGCCGCTATCCTAGTGCACGCGGAGAAGTCAATACCCAGCTGTCTAGCAAGGTGGGTGACCATCCCACCATATCCAATATTGCCGGCCCTCTTGTTCTTTATCTTACTCATGGTAGAAGCTAAGAGGGTGGCACAGTCAACTGGCCTACCATGCAACATACAGTACAACAGAAACAACTCATCAGTCTTGATTTTCTGAGGAGTCTCAGTCCTAGAGAAGAGACACTCAGAAAGTACTCGGTGGGCTATCTTCAAGGCTAAGTGATAAATCAACTTAACCTTGGTATCAGCAGGTTGCCAGCGGTCCTCGCTAGCATATACCATGACAATGTCCTCCCAAAAATCCTTGGCGTACACGCCACTAGGAAATCGACCATTGAAGGTCTCATGAAACCCGAAGAAGGCTCCAAACTCTTGGATCGAAAACTCATAGTTCCTCTCCATCAGCCTGAAAGAAATTGTCCTATCCACATGACTATGCTCAAAAGAGATCACAAACTCTCTAGTGATCACCTCATACGCATCTTCCCGAATGGCGGAGAAGATGATCAAGCCTGCCTTGTCTAACAACCAAGTAAGATCGCCTACCACATTCAGTGGCTCTAACTCCTCAAGCAGCAAATATCGTGGTCCTATGACCGGTCTCTTCTCGATCCTCTCTAAGGCATCGAGGTAATCCTCATGAATCTTAGGAATTCTAGGGGGTGGGGGTGATGGTGGCTCACTAGGAGGTATCTGGGAGGAGGAGGAAGCATTACCTTTCCTTTTCTTATTCCTATTGGACATTCTCCTAACCAAATCCATACTCTGTCCAAAAGCACGGCCTGTTCTTCAATTTCCACTGCCGTGGAATGCCCAGTGACCGTGGTTCGGCTCGTAATTTCTCAAAATCCACTCAATCAACACCAAAATCAATAGATAGCAGCCCTACACTAATTCCAATCCAGTTCCAATCAGTTCTCCTAAAAATTCTTGCGAAAACTGAATCAAATCGACAAAGTGAGAGAAGAGAAGAAAAACCTAGGTTTTGGATTTTTAAAATCCAAATTCCGTCTTCTCCGGTGATTTTCCACTCGAATTGTTGCTTGGATCTTGTAGGTGGTTGAATTTGCTTCACTTTTGGTAAAAGAATCATTCGAAACGATTAACGAACGGAGATTTTAGAGAGGGGGATCAAAACGGCGATTTTAGGCGTGAAATTGGGGATTTTTAGTGTTCTTTGTGAAGAGACGTGGTTTATATAGTAACCGTAAAATTTTTGGAATATTACGGTCACTCGGGGGTTTCCACGGCCGTGGAAATGTACGGAACCGTGATTTTGGTGATTTTTCTCAGGCTTTTGCAAATTACGGTCACTGTAGCTGTAACGGCCATGGTTTTGGCCGTGGAACTCTCTGTAAGGTTCCAAAGTCCATGTTTCGTCAATTTCTTCTAACATTTCTTTCTCCCTTGCCTCTTCCATTGATCCTACATCCAAAAACACGAACATACCGGAAGGTATAGAAGGCAAAACAAAACAAAAACGTCTAAACTACTCTAAACTACGAATCAAAAACAAAAACGTAAGTGCAATACCTTGGGTTGCCTCCCAAGAAGCGCTTGCTTAAGGTCCGTAGCTAGACCGTACTTACACCTATTCAAGTGCGGTAGGTGCGAACTCTTCAGCTTGGACTTCCGGTCAGTATTTCTTGAATCGTTGACCGTTCACCTTAAAGCTTCCGCCCTTTTCACCCCATACTTCAACTGCACTATGGGGAAAAACATGCTTGATTAGATAAGGTCCAGTCCAACGAGATTTAAGCTTACCTGGAAAAAGACAAAGCCTTGAATTGAAGAGGAAAACTTGATCTCCTTCTTTGAGGTCCTTTGGGATGATATGCTTATCATGTTAACGCTTCGCTCTTTCTTTATAGATCTTGGCGTTTACGTAGGCGTTCAAGCGAAGTTCTTCAAGCTCGTTAAGGTCCAAGAGATGCTTATCTCCCGCTTCCTTCATACTGAAGTTCAACCACTTTATTGCCCAATACGCCTTATGCTCAAATTCTACCGGCAAGTGACAAGACTTCCCATACACAAGGTTGTATGGCATCGTACCTATGGGAGTCTTATACGCAGTCCGGTATGCCCATAATGCGTCATCCAGCTTCAAAGACCAATCATTCCTTGTCCTTGAAACCTTCTTCTCTAGGATTCCTTTAATCTCCCGGTTCAAGATCTCTACTTGTCCACTAGTTTGTGGATGATAAGGGGTGGCGATCTTGTGAGTCACCCCATTCTTAGCTAATAGAGCTTCGAATCGTCGGGCAATGAAGTGAGAGCCTCCATCACTAATTATAGTCCGTGGTGTCCCAAACCGTGGGAAAATGGTCTTGTTAAAGAACTTAACCACAACCATGGTATCATTAGTGGGAGAGGCAATTGCTTCAACCCATCTCGAAACAGCAGGAAACAAAGGTTTGCACATCTTTAAATAAAGTAGGCCAAAAGAATCCAGATTGCAATACCTTAGCACTAGTCTTGTTCAACTAGCGTGTCCTCCACAAGGTAGTGAATGACAATGATGGATGACACTTTACATCTCATTTTCTGGCACACATCATCGAATGATGCCGTCAGGACCTCTCTTAAAGAGGAGAGGTTCACTCCAAAAGTATTCCCGAACATCCTTAAAAAACTTCTTTCTTTGTGCGTAGGATAATCCGGGTGGTATTTCCTGGCAAACCAAATAGTTAACAAAATCAGCAAACAATGGTTTGTTACCTTGTGTGATCACGTCGATGCATGTAACACCCCAAATTTTATAACTTAGGGAGTTACTGGTTAGGACCGCACAGTGGGTCCCGACCTTAGTTTGACAACAACTTAACGAGATCTTACAACAAGGCACAGATAAGAAAAATCAGAAATCATAAAATAGTTTTTAATAATGCATGAATGTGACCAGATCGACTACAGCCGGAAAACGGAATATAACAAAGTACGAAAGGAAACAATGTTCAACTATAAAACCCACAAATGCAGAAACTGTAAAACGTCCTAAAGTACGACACCCCGGCTGACCACTACCATCTGGATCACTCGGCATCTGCTCTAACCTGTGTCAAGTCTAAACAACATATCAACAGTTAGCTAACTATCCAAATATAAGCAAAATGATAACAGCACAAGCACACGCAGAAACAAAAATAAACAAACATCATGCTGGCACTCAACCGTTTATTATCTATTATTTAAGTGATTCACATTACTCAATTTAAGTTGTGGCACGAGAACTATTATTAGTTCTCGCCTCCGTTCCTTATCCAACTGGTGTAGGTCTAGCTGACTTCCTTTGGTAGCATCACTACAAACCATGTATGGACTAGTCCCGAAAGAAACCCCCAGCGCCCCGCGAGCTACTGAGCAGAATGCCACCGCCCGTTACTCTTAGGCCAAAATATAGGTCGGTAATTATATATCACAACCTATCTCTCTAACATGTCAATCACACACCACCATCATCATTTATACTCATATTTAGTAGTCAGCTAAATAAGCCCAAAGGACTTACCTGTTATAACGCTCGACTCTTTATAAACCACTCGCTCTGTAAACTGTAACCACTCAGTTGCCTGTCAAAGGCGATAAGTGTATTAGCACACTTTCACGTAGATAGAAGTCTAAAACTTCTAAGATCAAATAAGTATTAAGACGTACTAGTTACAGTATTAGTTTTAGGGTAAAATGACCATTTTACCCTTGGTTCCGATTTTCTCGAAAACCCTAAAATTCATGTCCAAACTCCTATTTGAAGTTCTAAATTTATATCCTAACTCCTAGAATTTTATTTGGTTCTAAACTGACATTTTTCCTATGTTTCTATTTTCCGGAAGAATCGAAAAAGGTTTAACTTCGGCTCTAAATATAAAATTCTTAATAACTTATAAAATTTCCGAATTAAATCTCTAGATCATCTATGAGGTTCTATCTAACCTTAAAAGAAAGAATTTCTCCAAACTGTTCAGCCAATAATTTTATAATAATTCCCAAAGTCGGTTCTTCACTCTACTTTCCTATACTTAGCCAAATTTTAAGTTTACCAAAACTGCTCAACTACCTAACTTCGGGAGCTCATAACTTCCAATCCGACCGTTCGTTTCTCCCCAAATTTTAATATGCTAAACTACATATATCCGTCTACAACATATCCAAAATTCAACGGTGGATCTTTATCCAAACGTTTTATAATTGATCGACAAGATGGGCTGTTGGTAACCTAGAAGCTGAAGGAAATAAAAATTTACAGCAGCCCCCTTATTTCTATTATTCATACTTATAGCAGTCCTTTGTTCCTATCCTTTGGTCTATATACTCAGCAGCTACACAAGGTCAACCTAACCCATGTTCAAGTCCGACTACAGCAGTTCATCATTCTAGCATTACGGAAATAGTATACCTACATAAGATTATACACTAACTTCTAGAAGCAAGGATTTGGACTGCAGAAACGATGACTCACCTCTTCAACCTCTACTGGCTGAGGCGTCTTCAACGCAGTTCCGGATGCCCTTCTGGCTCCCTTGGCGTGACGGTTCAGAAGGAGAAGCAGGTTCGGCTTGGCTCTACTACTACACGGATTGGCCGACTCCTTCCAGCCTTGCTACTGTCACGGAGTGGTCGAGATGGAGTTGTCATCGCAGGTATTCATGAACGACTAATTAAGGAGGTGAAGATGAATGGTAGATTGATCCTTACCGAAATATACAGAAGCTGCGTGAGGTACGTTGGTTTCTCCCATTGTGCTTCTTACGTCCGGAACGGACTGAAGTGCAGAAGGGGCTGGTTCTATCTCTTCACAACGAGCGTAGCACAGGAGGTTAGTGTATGTACCTGCTGGATTCGGCTCTGGACAGATCGACAACACGCCTACGACGAAGATGAAGATCCTGCACGCTGAAGGAGGAAGGCGTGAATCCGAGGTATGCATCTGGACGGAAATCAAATTCAAGTGCAGAAGGAAAGGGGATCCGGTGTAGCGTGAAACGTTGCGCAGACTCCGGCTGAAAAGGAAAGAATTAATTGGGGAAGGAAGGTGCAGATCGTGTGCATTAATCTCGTGTAACGTTTGCTCCTATCTTCATGCAACTGGGCTGGCGTTGCTGAGCTGGAGAGGCAAGGAAGCATTCTTTTCCTGGGCTGGACGGATGCTGGGCTGAAGGTGCTTGCAAGCTGCTGGGCTGGAGCGGACAAGGAAGCAGGCTGGAGAAGCTGCTGCTGGCAAGTTTCTGGGCTGGCAACGCTGGGCTGAATGCAGCTGCTGGCGCTGGGCTGTCAACACTGGGCTGAATGCTGCTGCTGGCGCTGGGCTGTCACAGCTTGTCTGGGCTTGTCACAGACTCGTCACAACCTTGTCTGGCCTTGTCACAGACTCGTCACAGCCTTGTCTGGCCTTGTCACGGCTTCGTCACGGCCTTGTCTGGCCTTGTCACAGCTTCGTCACAGACTTGTCTGGCCCTTGTCATATTCTAAAATTAGGGCTAAACTTATTATTTTATGTGAAGGTAAGCTACCTAAAATGATAAATTTTATAAAGATCCTATCATTTTATGTGAAGGGGAAGCTACATAAAATGATAAACTTTTACAGGATTCCATCATTTTATGTGAAGGAAATCTACATAAAATGATAAATTTTATAATAATGTGTCTAACTAAGTAGACGGATATGGATCAACTGATCGAGATCTATTTTATAACGTAAATAGACGGAATAAAAATTCCGGATTTTACAATGCACTCCTCTATGATATGTAAATGCTCGTCCGGAAAGGAGTCATCTATAGGTAGATTGTCGTCCTCTAGATGTGGTAGACGACTCAAATGATCCGCGACAGAATTTTCTGAACCCTTCTTGTCATGGATCTCTAGATCGAATTCTTGTAGGAGAAGAATCCATCTAATTAGCCTTGGTTTCGCATCTTTCTTTGCAAGCAAATACCGGATCGCAGCATGATCCGTGTACACAATCACCTTAGCACCTACAAGATAAGAGCGAAACTTTTCAAATGCATATACAATTGCTAAAAATTCCTTCTCGGTAGTGGCGTAGTTGAGCAGCGCTTCATCTAGCGTCTTGCTAGAGTAGTAGATAGCGTGGGTTCGTCCTTCCTTTCTTTGCCCAAGCACAGCTCCTATAGCTACGTCACTTGCGTCACACATAACCTCAAATGGAAGATTCCAATCCGGAGGTTGAATAATCGGGGCTGAGATTAGAGCTTCCCGAATCATATTAAACGCATCTAAGCATTCCTGTGAAAAATCAAAAACTGCATCCTTCATCAATAAATTAGTAAGCGGTTTTGATATCTTAGAGAAATCCTTTATAAAACGTCTATAAAATCCAGCATGTCCAAGAAAACTTCTTATCCCTTTCACCGAAGTTGGGGGAGGAAGCTTTTCTATAGTCTCTATCTTAGCTTTATCCACTTCAATCCCTCTACTAGAGATTAAGTGTCCTAATACAATGCCTTCTTTCACCATAAATTGACACTTCTCCCAATTAACAACTAAGTTACTGTCTTCACACCTTTGTAGCACAAGAGCAAGGTTAGAAAGACAGTTATCGAAACAGGAACCATAAAAACCTCCATGATCTCCTCTATGTACTCCGAGAAGATAGCCATCATGCACCTTTGAAAGGTGGTTGGTGCGTTGCAAAGCCCAAATGGCATTCTCCTATAAGCAAACGTTCCCCACGGGCACGTGAATGTGGTCTTCTCTTGATCGTCCGGATGTATCGGGATCTGAAAGAAACCACTATAACCGTCAAGATAGCAAAAGTGTGAGTGTTGTGCTAACCTCTCAAGCATTTGGTCGATGAAGGGTAGTGGGAAGTGATCCTTCCTCATTGCGTTGTTTAGCTTGCGGTAGTCTATGCACATCCTCCATCGTGTAACGGTTCGCATAGGAATGAGTTCATTGTTCTTGTTGGTAATGACCGTCATCCCTCCTTTCTTTGGAACTACATGTATGGGACTCATCCATTTGCTATCGGAGATAGGATAGATGATACCTGCATCAAGTAGTTTAAGAATTTCTTTCTTGACAACCTCCTTCATGGTCGGATTTAACCGCCTTTGAGGTTGTCGCGAAGTTCTAAAGTCTTCTTCCATTAGGATCTTATGCATGCATAGTGAAGGTTTGATTCCTACTTGATCCTCTATAGTATACCCTAAGGCTTTCCTATGTTTCTTAAGAACAACCATAAGCTTACTATGTTCATCTATACTTAAATCGGAACTAACAATTACCGGAAAGGTAGAATTAGGTCCTAGAAATGCGTACCTTAGATGTGTAGGAAGTGGCTTCAATTCCATCACTATAAGAGTCTCTAATGGCTCTTGAGGAGTATCCAATGTTTCCTTAGAAGTGTCTAAGGATGTAGAAGATGTTGGAGAAGAATCAAAAGAAGTGGTGGAGAAAACACAATCTCCTTCAGATTCACCCAAAATTACGGCTCCCATGTTTCCTCCACGGCCGTGGTTTTGGGCGTGGAAATCAATTACGATGCCTTTGTTTGTTCCGCGGCCGTGGTTTTGACCATGTAACTTACTGGAGTCCTCTGAATAGCTAATTACGGTCATGTTGGTGGATTCCACGGCCATGGAATAGCATGACTGGCCGTGATTTCTTACGTTTTCTGACCCATCGTAGAGTTTCTCAAATTCTTCTTCATACACTTCTTTTTGCTTCTCTAAAGCTTCAATTTCCTCATTGCATTCCTCTTCTTCCCCTATATCCATAATGCTCATAGAGATAACCTTTTGCAAAGGATCTTTGAAGAGAATCGAACTTACCTCCTCTCTAGATAGCTCTTCGTCATGGATGTTGAATATATCTTCATCGAAAGCTAGTTCCTTCACCAAAGTGGAGAGAACGAACTCTACCTTTTCTTCTCCTATGTCGAAGGCGAGTCTAGCATTCTTGCAATCAACCATACAACCGGATGTTGCAAGAAACGGTCTTCCGAGTATGATCGGGACCGGACTATCTGTAGGAATGTCAAGCATAACAAAATCTATAGGAACATAGAACTTACCAAGCTTGACCGGGACGTCTTCAACTATGCTGACGGGACGAGTTATGGATCGATCCGCAATGTATAATGTCATCTTCACCGGTTTAGGTTTGCCTAAACCGATCTTCCTGCATAAGGCAAGCGGAATGATGCTCACGCTTGCTCCTAAATCACATAATGCATCATATGTGACATCCCCCACTCCTATGGGAATAGAAAATAACCCCGGATCCTTCAGCTTTGGGGGCATCTTTTTCTTCATTGTCTTGATGAGATCCGATGAATCCGAACTCATCTTGACCTCTCCAAAATCCTCTATTTTCCTTTTGTTAGAGAGGATCTCCTTTAAGAACTTCCCATAAGCAGGCATACCTACAATTGCATCAATGAAAGGTATATTAATATGCAGTTTGCTCATGAGTTCAATAAACTTACCGAATTGCTTGTCTAGACGCGCTCTTGCTCTAGATTGCGGGAATGGTAGGGGAGGTTTAAAAGCTGGATGAGGAACGTAGATGTCTTCCTTCTCCTTCCCCTTCTCTTTCTCCTTCTCGACGGGAACTTCTACAAACTTAGGCTGCGGGTCAGTGGTTGTTGCTCCGCTCGTAGTTGTGATAGCCATCACCCTTCCTTTTGGGTTATCCTCCGTCTTTCCTGGAAGTTTTCCTTGATTCCTAGGAACTTCCTCAGCATGGCTAAACATTTGGTTTTCTAAAACCTTTTGGGCTTTATCAACCTTATTAATTTGATCATCGACCTTAATGATGTGACTCTCCAATCCTTGAAGCTTTCCCAAAATTGTTTCCAACATGGGATCGGGCTTCTCTTTCCCCGAAGTGCTGCCGCCATTAGATGCTTGTTCCTGACTTTTCAAAGGAATAGAAGAAGAAGAAGGTGGAGTTAGTGAATTTCCTGAATTGGGATAAGAATTACCGGAATTGTGTTGTTGGTTGGACCGCCAATTGTTGTTGTTTGAACCCCTATTGTTGTTCCCACTGTTATTCCGGTTGTTGTTGTTGTTCCAATTGTTCCGGTTGTTGTTCCGGTTGTTAGGTTTGTATTCTCATTCCCATTGTGGTTATTGTTGTTTCCCAAATAACCCACATCTTGCCCCTTTTGCTTTGGAAAGTTGGTTTTAATGGCTTCCTTCAACTCTTTAATCTCGGTATAGAGAGAAAAGATTTGAGTTTGAGCAGCTTGTGATAGCTTTGCTCCTTGCTCCACATGATTTGCTTCTACTTTCCGGTGAGAATACTTCTCAATGACTCGGGCTTTCTTCTCAATGAAGTCCCAAGCGTCATCTTCCCTTATGTCCATGAATGTACCACATGAAAGGGATTGGAGCTTGAATTGTGTTTCCACATCCAGCCCCTTATAGTATATCTCCAATAGCTCTAACTTGGAAATGCCATGGTGTGGGCAATCCAATAGTAAATCCTGAAATCTTTCCCAAGATTGAAACAAACTTTCGTTAGATCTCATAGAAAATGCGTTAATCTTACCTCTCAACTCCGCCGTTTTAGATGGCGGAAAGAATTTGGTGAGGAACTCCGAAAAAAGATCTTCTCATGTGTTAAGTCTTCCATTTGGAAGAGCTTGATACCAAGATAAAGCTTTCCCTTTCAAAGAAAAGAAGAATGGCTTAATCTTGTAGTTGTTGGTGGTTGCGTTCTTTGGCTTCATTGTCTCCATTAAGATCTCAAAATTCTGTAAATGTTGGTGCGGAGACTCGCTATTCGTCCCTCCAAACTAACTTTGGCGAACGATGGTAATAACTTGCGGGTTGAAGCTAAACCCTTGCATATCATCAGCATCAAAGTTCACACCTAGACGGCGTGGTTGCTGAATTGGATCCATCCTTTGGCCAAGAGTTCTTGGCTCTTCTTCTACACGAGCGGCTCGCGCGCCCCCAACCGGGACACGATAGTTGGCAGCCGGTCTTTGTCTTGGATTAAATTGATCCATGTTGACCGTCGGGTTACGGTCTTCAAGGGATGGCATGGAGGAGTTGCTATCCTCATCGGATGAGTTGTTTCTAACTGATCTTGTCAGTTTCCTCCTCTCCTTCTTCTTGAGGTCGCTTAATTCCAGCCTCATTTGAAACATCATATCCGATAGCTCATCACTTTTCGATTGATGACGGTCCGATTCTTCCTTGTGAGTCTTCTCGCTCCATCTAAGTTGAGCTTCGGATTCCGCTAACTCTGTTTGACAATCCCGCTCCTTTTCTTCAGCCATCTTTCTTTCTTTGAGCTTCTTCCTCAAAGTCTTCTCAAGTTCTTGATCAAGACGTAAGAGGTCCTTGTTGTTCCTAGACCTGAGCATAAACCTAAAGTAACCTGCAAATATCACTCACAAACGATATCAAATAACAAGAGCAAAGCTCCCAAGCTTGACAACAACCGAATTGGGCCTACACCAAATCCCCGGCAACGGCGCCAAAAACTTGTTCGCCACTTAGCGTGTGTGCAAATAAGTCTTAAATTTATAAAATTAGAAATCAAGCAAGCGAACCCGCAGTGTACGGATCGACGTAGTTAAGAAAGAATTCCAGAGTATCGAACACAGGGATTTGGGGGGAACAAATTCAATTATAAGTTGTCAAGCAAGTAAGAGAGTAAAGCTTTGCAAATATATTGCGGAAACAGCAACCCTAAGGATCCAAGTATCTAATTGTGGCAATCGATTCAAGATATACTAAAGAACTAAGGACAGAGTTAAGAGTTGCAAAGGTATACTAAGGTAAAGCAATGTACGGTGAAGTTCCAAGGCTTTATATGACTTATCTAAAGACACTCTCTATAAAGGTTGTTGAGGCTTCAGTATAGAAAGGATCTAAAGACAAGAATTAATATCAAATACCCAAACTTGTAACCCAAGGATCAAGACTAACTAAACCGATTAAGGTTGTGACACTCGAAATCGAAGTAGAGGTTGTTGAGGCTTCACTACTACCTAGAAAAGGGCAAATCAAGACTAGATTAAAGCTAATCTTTAACCTTGGATCAAAGTAAAAGCAAAGTTCGTAAACTAATGTAAATTACGGGCAGATCTTGAGTTCCACGGCCGTGGAACCTCAAGAACAGGCCGTGATTTTGGCTCGTCGGCGAATCTCTCTAACTCTCAGGGTCCAATCTGTTTACGATCGATCTATCATCATCTAAGCCACAACTATCATCCCTTCACCTTAGAATTGCTAAAGGGTTTTAGCCAACAACAGTCATTATGATATCAAATTCAAGTTTAAGAAGAATGAAAGATGAAAACCTTCGAAAACCTTCAATAAACTTCAAATCAATCTCAAATCCAAAAACAAGGGTAATAATGTATAACAGATTTGGAATAACACAAACCAATAACAATCCTTGATAAGAACGAAGAGCGGGATATCAATCCGTCTTCTAATCAAACCTAGGAATAAAAGGCGCAACTTCAGTCACACACAACTTCCAAATCTTCAAGCCTTCGTAAATCTCCATTGCAAAAATGCAATTCTCCGCACGTCCAATGAAACCCTAGGAACGTGTAAGTGAGCGTAAGCGAAGGTGCCGAATTCTCCCTCCTTCAGCCCTTTTATAAGGAAGGATAAAATAACCGTCCGGCCCATATGCGTAAACAATGTGTCCATATTTTATTCGTCAAAAGATTGCCTAAATCACGGTTTCATGGAGTTCCACGGCCGCGGTTTAGAGCGTGGAAGCGGATTACGGTTCTTCACAACTTCCACGACAGTACTTTATACCGTGTAACTCTCTGGAATGCTCCACGTTCATGTTGCCAAGATCCACGGCCGTGGTTTTGGGCGTGGACTTCTCTACGGACGTATTTTAGAGCGTGGAAGTGTAAATTACTCGTAGTTTACTTTATGTCGTGCCATTCCTCCTCCTAGCATCTCCCTTGGCTTCTTTGATGTGTCCTCAATCCTTGGATGTGTTCAATTCATCTCCTTCCTCTCTTAATTGGTTCGGTTTTAGCTCTTATTCACCTATAATCAACACAAAGCTTATGTA
Source organism: Fagopyrum homotropicum (assembly GCA_033239125.1). Lineage (NCBI taxonomy): Eukaryota > Viridiplantae > Streptophyta > Magnoliopsida > Caryophyllales > Polygonaceae > Fagopyrum > Fagopyrum homotropicum. The sequence continues at coordinate 28,887,728 of BSWB01000004.1, forward strand.
GATCTCTATATCGATAATGTAGATAAACTAGCTAACAATTGCTTCAATGCCTTATCAATGAACACGATAATGAGTGAAAAACTACTAGAAATAGTGTCTAGAATATCGCAATATTTCATGCTAACAGTACCGTTGATATATTACCGTTGCATCCAATCTCAAGGCCTTGAAGTCGAGTTTCAAGTCCTTGAAACGGAGTTCTGTCATCATAGTTTTTTGTTTCAAGGTCTTGAAGATGTGTTTCAAGGTCTTGAGGGTTTTCTTCGGTATCTTGAATTTTATTGCATATTCTTTTCTTGATCTTTAGGAACTTCATCTTCATCCGAATTATGATCTTCACGTTGATTCAGATTTAGATCTGCAAAACTCTCACTCAAAGTACCGTCATTTCTTTCATAAAAAATAATATGAATACTTTCCTCAACAATTTTGGTACGTTTGTTATAGACACGATAAGCTTTGCTGCTTGAAGCATATCCAATGAATATTGCTTCATCACTACGTGCATCAAATATCTCAAGGTTATCTTTTCCATTGTTATGAACAAAACAAGTACATCCAAAGGGTTTGAAATATGAAATATTTGGTTTCCTTCCTTTAATGAGTTCATAAGGAGTCTTTTTCAAGATAGGTCGAATTAAACATCTATTCAAAATATAATTTGCAGTGTTTACTGCTTCAGCCCAAAAACTTTTTGGCAAATTGTTTTCTAAAAGCATTGTCCTAGACATATCCTCAAGAGTACGGTTCTTAGGTTCCACAACTCCATTTTGTTGAGGAATTCTAGGAGCTGAAAAGTTATGTGAAATACCATATTTTGCACAAAACAAATTAAACTTTAGTTGATCAAATTCTCTACCATGATCACTTCTTATTGAAACGATTGGTAGGTTTTTCAAAATTTGTAACTCCTTACATAATTTTGAAAACTCAAATAATGCTTTAGATTTTTCTCGTAGAAGATTGGTGAGTGTAGAGGGGATGAGTAAACAAGATTATGGGCATATAGAGGGATGTGGATGACCTTATGCGACCTTTGTAAGTCATAGGTTTGGCATATGGAAGAATGACACGAATTAGAGGTTTTAAAGTCTGACCACGGTAAAGGGGAAGTAGTGAATCAAGAAGAAGGTAAGGTGTCAGGGAGGTAGTAAGTAAATGGGAGTATATAGGGGATGCAGGGTAGGAAATGGGTGATATGTTACCGCGGCAAGAGATAAGTCAAGTTTCTAGACTCACACGGAAGAGACATGGTGGCTATGGCGTGAAAGAGAGGACCTAGATTAGGGCAGCGCTGCAAGCTTAGAGTTATGATGTTAGTACCTGGAGATGTAATGAGTTTGATATTTTAGTGGTTTTGGATGGGGAGTTTCTTCTAGCTTTTCCCACAGGGCATACCGGTACAGTTGTGAAGTTGTTCATGGACTGCCGAGAGATGTATAAGGTGACCAACAAGGGTAAGAGAAGATCAAAGTTTTGAAGTTTGATGTCGACAAGAGATGTACAAAAAGTATATGGAAGATTGAGGTTAAAGCCTCTACCGTCGGGTTGACTTTACAAAAGGAAAGTGAAGTATAATTTCTACTTGAAAAAGAATGCATATGGTGAAAGCAAGTAGAATACAAAGAGCTCCTCCCATATGTTGGGATGTCGCGGAAAGTGAAGAAGATGAGGTCAATTGTTTTGAAACACGGTTAATTCCTACAGATTGGACCCTTATGGTTGCAAATAAGTGAGAAATCTTAGAAGATTTTTGCAATCATGCCATTTAAGAGGGGAAATGAGATTAAGATAAAAGAATACTTATATAAGAACACAAGAGTCACAAGCGCAAGCAAATCTTTCCAATTCAAGAAAAGACGAATATTTGAAAGAGCATGGTCAACATTGTAGCTAAAGATGTAGCAATACACATGTTTGAAAGATGTTGCCCCAGCAGATCGGGGGAGATCATTAATACCATGGCTACTTGTCAAGTGTTAAGACAAAGTTGTGTCGGTCTTATGCTATGAGACGAAATAAGGAAAGACAAAAACCGAGATATCACGGATTCCAATACATCAAAACGTGGATTTTTCCACTAAGGTTGAGTTTGACGCACCTTCGTTATCCAAGGCGTTGTATAGAATGACACTTGTGAAGAGACATGAGTTGTGGAAGCGAGAAAAGGAGCAATTGTAAGAACTTATTGAAAAGAGTTCATTATATTTAGTGAAATGCTATGGAGAACTCCGAATGCTATCTTGAACTCTTGATTTGAATTTCATACTATAATATATCTTAACATCTTGATTTGAAGTGGTTATGGAGAACACCAGTTGCGAAAAGAGAGACGATTATCTCCGCTTGTACATCAATTACCGTTAGTCGAACAAGATAACAAGGAAGAACGAGTATCCCTCAGCACGGATAGATGATCTACTTGATCGGTTGTAAGGGTTGGTAGTCTCCACTAAAATTGATTTAAGGTCAGATAGTCACCGTTTGAGAATTCGAGACTGGGATATTGCAAGTACGACATTGTGGACCAATTGGAGTCACTACGAGTTGTAGTTATTCGGGATGGCAAACCCCGAAAGATATGAAAAGAGTTACAATTTTCTTAGACGTGTTGAGCATTACCAGATCTGTGAAGAGATAAGTTGTATAACACCATTTATGGTAACCTCCGGATGACAATGAAGTATTGAACGGGACGAAGAATTGACAATAGAGTTGTTGAGAGTTAAGAGGAGATTCATTAGTGCTATCATTTTTACGTTGCCTCGAGGTATGATGGGTTTGGCATGTACAAGTTATTCTTCAAGACAAAGTCTTGATTGAGTATTGCAGAGCGATGTAAAAAGTAATAGCATACGTGTCTTGTTAATAGAAGTAGTATGGATCTTCTGTGTTGGAGGATATAAAGGAGAAACATAATGGAAATATTGCATTGAGAAAGACCCGAGAAGGAAGTTGAGTTCCGACATATCGGACCCTTTTGAGATCTTAGCGCGAGTTGGAGAAGTGGCTGACAAGTTGACGTTTCCACCCGGTTTTTCATGTGTATCAATCTAGTGAGTACATACATGACTCGATACATGTTGTCAGTCATGAGGTTCTAGTGGCAGACGAGGAACTGATGAGGCTAATTGGAAGATGGAAGGTAGTATCTTTGGATGAGTTTTACGTTGAGATAGTAGCATCGATAGAATCAAAAGGTTAGACCTAGTTCTTCCCTTGGTTGGGTTATGTGCATGTTTGATGATATGTATAGTTGTGTCGTGTGCGTGAGTGTGTTATATGACCTGATGTATCTTGCGGTAATAGTTTAAGTAGATGATGTGTTTAGATTACAAGGTCTAAGCCTTCTTAGTTTGAGAGTCCATACCTTGGCCTTAGGGACCGAGAAGATCGACGTACAGCAAGTTTCGGGACGAAACTTGTTTTTAGAAGGATCTAATGTAACACCCCAATTTTTAGGCGTGTTTGCAATATTTATTATTTTTTTTGCGGTTTTTATCGATATTTTAATAGTTGATATATTTTTATAAAAGTACTTTACGACGTAAAATATCTTTCCAGAATATATTATTATTTTTTGTTAGGTTCGCGTATATCCATATTATTATTTTCGAAAAGTAGAGAAAGTTTTTCACAATCCGAAAATCCCGTTCCAATTTATTTCGATCTAGTTATTTTATTTTTGTCCATTTCTTTCCTTCTTTCCCAACCTTATGTTTATTTTATTTTTATTTCTCTTGTGCTGCCTGAGGGCGTCATAAAGAAAGCCGACCTCTCGTTCTCCTAGTCAACTCTAGCTCTTAGCCGCCCATCTACTTGGCCAGAATAGCTTTTTTGGTGGGAAGGAGAGTCAGTGGTCTCCGGCGCATCTAGCAGCGCTTTTATTCAATGAAAAAGAGAGCTAAGTAGTCATCACACGGGGGATAGCTCGACCCCTTACATCGTCAAGTAAAAGGTCAACTATACCCTCAGGAGGTTCACTCAATACACTCAATCCAATCGGAAATTTCAAAGCTAAATTAGCAATAACATCCGAAACTCTATTCACCTCCTTGAAGGCATGTCGAAACTGGATATTCCAGTCTCTTTTCTAGAATATCTTGCCATGTCCGTACCAGACTGGCAAGAGGGTGTTGAGGGGCGATGTGCTTCCTGAGAAGTTGGACACTCAACTAGGAATCAGTTTCCATAATTACCGATCGAAAGCCCAAATCCCAAGCAATTCGAAAACCATGGACCATGCCCCATAACTCCGCCATGAGTATGGAGCACATTACAAGGTTAGCACCAAACCCGCTCAACCACTCTCCCGCACTATTTCTTACCACTGCTGCTGCCGAAGCATGCCCACTTTGCTTCCTAGACCCGTCCGTGTTGATTTTTACGAATCCTTCCGGAGGGGGTTCCGATGCAACTTGCACAATACTTTTCGTCTTGCTGCAATGCGAGGTAGCTCGTCTCTTCCAAGCCTCCATATATTCCTTGACTCTGCATTGAATGAATCTGCTCGTGTCTTCTATGTGGGCTATATTGTTGAAGATTTTGTTGTTTCTCCACTTCCAAATCCACCACAGTCCAACTACAAAGCATTCACTCCACAAACAAATATTTTTAAAATTAGCTTTAGAAAATAAGTTACCTCTCAACCAGGATGAGAAGTGGGATTCGAAGAATCTGTCATTGACGTTATCCTCCTGCAATCCCCGCCATACTTGCTTAATCTTAACACAGTCACGGAAGAGGTGGGCCAACGTCTCAGTCCCTTGGTTGCAAACAGCACATATGTCGTCAGGGGACAAATGTCGTCTTTTCCTTTCTGAACTGCTGAGTACTTCTCCTTTTATAAGCTTCCAAATGAACAACTTAGCACGCTCCTGAATCCGAAGCTTCCAGATCCGGGTGTAGATCGTTGTATCCAGGGTCTACAAGTTGTCAGCTCCAATTAACGCTCTGTATGCAGAAGAAGTTGAGAAATTACCATCTTGTGTAAAGATCCAGCTCAGCACATCAGGGGCATGTTGTCCTTAACTGTTAACATCGATTGGAACAATATTTGTTTGATTAACCATAGTTATGGATGCAAGCTGCAGCAAACTCTTCATGGGAAGAAAGCCCGCTAAGCTCTGCCAATTCCAGCCGGTTTCATGAGACCAATAATCTCGAGCTTTTTTCAGCGTCTCAGTAGAGTCCAAAGGATGCGTGATAAGGGTGATGAGTGGCATATCTTCTATCAAAGAATCCAACCAAAATCTAATGGACCTTCCATATCCTAGGTTCCATCTGGTGCCGATAGGGACCACCTGATGCAGGCCCGTATATAGTCCAGCCTAGGCTGGAGAAACAACCTTATGTGTGGAAGAGGGGTTACGTTGATACTTGCTCCTCAGGACACGAGCCCACAAACTTTCGGTATCGTTGAGATATTTCCAACCTAGCTTACCAAGCAAAGCTAAATTGTTAGTGTGCATGCTTCGAATGCCGAGTCCACCTTTATCCTTGGGGAGACAAATCTCGCTCCATTTTACCGTGTGCATCTTCCTGCTTCCATCAGAATGACCCCAAATAAAGTTGCGGCATACCTTTTCGATATTGTCACAAATACTAGAGGGAATCTTCAGCGTTGCCATAGTGTAGATAGGCATTGAGGTTAGGACAGCCTTCGTTAATGTAACCCGTCCTACAAAGCTCAAGGTCTTACCCCTCCACCCGTTAAGCTTGTGGTTGATTTTATCTAGGAGTGACGAGAAGGTAGCACTACTTACTCGACTTTCTAACATCGGAATTCCAAGATAATTGCCGAGGTTTCTCGTCACTGGCACCCCACACACACTCTCCAAATTACTGCAAAGATCTCTAGAAACATTAGGTGAAACAAAAATTCTCGATTTTTGGGTGTTTACCTTTTGTCCCAATGCTTTGCAGAAGAGTTCAACAGATCTCATAATAACTCTCATTTGCGGCACAGAAGCCTCCGCAAAAAGCGTGATATCGTCTGAAAAGAAAATATGGGACAGAGGGGGGCCTCCTCGCGATAGAGAAATGGGCTTCCAGTCTTCCCGATCAACCGAGTCTAAAATGAGATGACTCAATCTCTCAATGCATAGAACAAAAAAATAAGGGGATAACGGATCACCTTGCTTGATACCTCTCTCCGGGGAGAATTGCTCGGTAATTTCACCATTCCATATTACCTGCATCCGGGAGGTACTAACACACTCTTTTATCATCTTGACCCAAACCAGAGGAAAGCTTGCTTCGATAATAGTGTCTTCAATGAAGTCCCATCGAAGTCTGTTATAAGCCTTCTCAAGGTCTAGCTTTAAGAGCATCCATTTCTTCCCAGTGTTCTTCTTTCTCATTGAGTGAACCACTTCCTGCATGAGTACTATATTATCTTAGATCAGTCTACCTGGAATGAAACTTCCTTGTGTTGGCCCTACAAGCTTCTATATGACTCTTTGTAGGCGTTGTACTAACACCTTTGTGATGATCTTATAGCTAACATTGCAGAGGGCAATAGGCCTGAACTGTCTAATGAAGTCTGGTTTCCCAACCTTCGTTATAAGAGAGATGAGAGTGTCATTGCTCCCTGGATATAACTTTTGTGTAGTAAAGAAGCGAGATACCTCTCTACTCATCGATAGGTCAACAATATTCTAGCACTTCTGATAGAATACTGGCTGGAAACCATCTATCCCAAGAGCTTGGTAAGCCCCCATACTCTTTGTAGCTGCCCATACCTCTTCCGTTTGAACCGGATTCTGAATATGTAACCAATCTCCGGGATCAATGATAGGAGAGTCAAGAGTCTCAATGTGACAGCTGTGAGCCAGAGTGGAGTCATCCAAGCTATAAAGCTTAAGGAAATAATCCATTGCATGCTTCTCTAGAATAGCTTGATCTTCAACCCAAGTGTTCTCCTCCAGCTGTAGCCCCGTGACTCTATTACGGCTTCTTCTGATGATGGTAGAGATGTGGAAAAACTTAGTATTCCGATCTCCTTGTACAAGCCACTTCTCCCGCGACTTTTGGAACCAGATAGTCTCCTCTTGTTCGAGAGCAATCTCAATCTCCGATTTCAATCTTCTCTCTTCCTCCAAGAGCCAATCTGATTGTCCATGTGAAAGTCTTGTCTGGATCTTGACAAGTTCGTCCATGGTTTCTTGTTTCCTGCGAAACACGTTACCAAACATAAACCTATTCCAGACAATAAGAGAATTTTTGAGATTCGGAAGAGCCATACAAACGTCCGAATTATTGGCCCAACAAGTTTCTACCATGGGTTGGAAGTCATTATGAGTCATCCAAGCTGCTTCAAACCTGAAAGGTCTTCTATCTCTCCTGCAAATGATGTTATGATCTAAAGAAAGGAGAAGAGGTGAGTGGTCAGAAGAGAACCTGGCAAGATGCCTGACGTGAGCATTGGGTCACTTCACACGACCTTCCTGATTCATGAATATCCTGTCAAGTCTCTTAAGGATGTTCCTTTTCGTCGTCTTGCCATCATCCTAAGTAAAATCAGCTCCTGTGTAGCCCAGATCGATCAAACCGTGATTCATCACATGATCATTAAATATATCCGAGTCCGCGTGGAGTTTTCCTGAACCTCCTTGTCTCTCGTGAAGGAACCGTATGCAATTATAATCACCACCTACAATTAAAGGATCATTGATTCTCGAAAGTTCAACGTCAATGTCCCTCCAGAATGTCTTGCGCCTCACATGATCAAGATACGCATAGATGGTAATCAGACTATAACTCTTGTCTCGTTCTGTTACCCTAGCGTGGATGAAGCACTGGTTGCTGCTGACAATGCTAATATTGAAACTGTCTTTATTCCATAAAAGCCAAACACCTCCTGTGAAACCTTCGGCTTCTACACGGAAGCACCCCGTGAAATTTCAGGCGATCACAGATGTGTTAAGCTCTAGCTCCAGAAACTCTCGGTTCAAAAAGGGAAAGCACATCAATCTTATGAGTTTTACATAAGTATTTAATAGCACGTCGGAATCCACTCTTGCCGGCTCCGAACACATTCCACATTAAGCAATTCATCAAACAATGTAATGAGAAAAAGAAACAAAGGGGCTGCAGTATTACATACCCTTCTGTTCTGTCGCCAGGCTTGGTGTTATTTCCCAGCTTTCCCTCATCTCTTCGTCACTGGACTTCAACTCAAGATTAATCTGTTCACCTCTGGTAGCTTCTAACGTGATTACCTCGTTTTGATTATCCTCTATAATGGAGACTATCTCAACATTAGAGGTTGAAGATGGTTGCAGGTCAATAAGATCCTGTTTCCTGGCTTCGTTGGTGGTGGTTATAGTAAAGGTCTCTACCCCCATAGTTTCACATGAAGCAACTATCGAGGGAGCCTATTTTCCGGTTTTTTGGACGATATTAGGTTCTTCCTGTCGTTGACGTTTCAGGGAGACTGGTGTAGTGTACTTCTCGTCCGCCTTCTTGGCTCTCCATGCTGCTCTCCTAGCTTCATTTTTCATTCTATTCACCGGTTTCTTCTTAACCTCGTCAACTTTCTTCCCGTTTTTCTTTTCTGCCACCGCTGCAAAGATAGGGTTACCTGAAGCTGTTTGAGTGCTTTTGATTTCATTAACACGTACATGTAGGGCCGCTGATGTGTTAGTTTTCTTTGATGGTTGCTGACTAATCGGATTAATTGGATTGGTCTCTGTCACTTGTGTACTTGTGGACGCCCCAACACTCTGATGGTGATGATCCAAGTTGACCGGGCCCAATTTGCCTGGCCCAACATAAACAACCTTGCCTTTAATTCCGGACTCTACTTTCTTACCCTTAATAGAAGAATCCTTTCCCTTGTTAAGATATTGTGGATCTTTATTCGTGGAATTATTGTATCTTGCTATCTTCTCTACGATCTTCTTTCCTTTATCGAACTTCCCTCTCCTTGCCACTAACATCCAAGGTCCATCGCCGGAGTCAACTGCTGGCGTGACCGGAGTCTGGACGGGGTACATTTCGGCTTGTCTTTCTGTGGCCTTTCAAGAATCTTCTCGGCCTGGATCCGTATGAGCATTATGCTCGCTAGTAACAGTTTTGGCTGCTTCGTCAAAATCGCAATGAGATGCGTAATGACCATAGCGGCCACACTTGAAACAGATTATGTCAAGTCCCTCGTATTCTATGGGACACCGTGTTCCATTTATTGTGATAATTTTCTTCAAAGGTCTGCTCAAATCGATTTCTACACAAACTCGGATGAATACACCTCTATTGAAATGTAGGGTTTTTGGATCAATTGTTATGGGGAAACCCACTCCCTCTGACATAATCCAGATGATTGCTTCATGGTACCATTGGACCGGTACACCATAATCCTCACCCAGGTTGGTGCAGAAGTGATTGGATTAGACGTAATAAACTCCGGTGTCCATCGTTTCATGATCAGGCATCTTCCAAACACTACCCAAGGGCCTCCTATTAATATCATCATCAACTCATTCTCATTGCTGAACCTTGCAAGAAAATAATTATTATCTAAGTCAACGAGTTGGATGTTTCCACCGTATTTCCATAGGTCTCGGATCTTTCTTTCCATTACCGGGAAGGCAATCGGAAAGCCCAGTACTTTGAAAACGATAGAATTCATCCAGCGTGCTTTGAGATCTTTGGAAACCTCCTTATCAATCTCGATAACTGGATCCCCTTCAACTCCAGAGGGATAAGTTACGGAGACTTTTCCAAATACCGTTTCTTTGTTGATCTTGTCTTTGAGAATAGAATTGCTTTTCAGCCCTCCCGTAACTTCACTCCAAGATCTTGTAGTTTGTTTATCGGGATTGTGTTCAGTACCTTGTTGGATCTCTGGTTGGATACTAGGGTCTGTATTACTGGTTATCCCCGTCTTTCCTAATCCCTCATTCGTTGTAGCTGCGGCCTCGGGAATGGGTTGATCAGCAGCAATATGATGGTTAACCCCTCCCACTACTTGGTTGACGGCGGTGTTAGTGACTAATTGAATAGGAACTGACGTTGAAACCTGCTCATCCATCACTACATCTCCCGGTCCTGAACTACTACCTTCGATTCCTTCTCCCGTGCCGGTTGTCAAAGAAGTTTCCTCCTTCATATAACCGTCAGAAGAAAAACGCTAGTTAACAGTGCTCTAGGCTTTTTGCTCCTATAAGAAAAGAGAGCGTTTTTTTTGCGGCTGAAGTTTTCACTTGGCCAAGATAGCTGCAACTGCTGATTATGCTTGCTTCTCCTAGCCAACCACTCCCATTGACCAGCTCAACAACCCTTCGATTCCCCTCTCATTCTGGAAGCAAGCCTCAGCCTTCGCCTCCTCTGTTCTGCTCCTCTTCATCCGCTGGATTGAGAGACCTCATCCCCGACACTCCCACTTCCTCTCTATTTCTGCACAACGCCATCCTTGCCTCACCTCTCTTCCTCACTTGTAACACCAACATATCTTTGTTTTATCTCCTACCCCTTCCATTGTTTCAATCAGCCTATCACCATCTGGACTTCCCTACTTCTTCCGCACCAACAGATCTCGCCACCACCGAGCTCCTCTCCTCACGAGCCTGTAGGCTAAATCCACTTTGACCTCAACCTCTGTCAACAATCTTGCCTCTCCTGCACCTGGAAACAGCAAACAAAGGGAGATATGTTGCCCTGTTGAAGCCGGGGGAAGCAGTGGCCTCCCCTTCCGCCCAATCGAACCGGAGAACCCTGCCCTCGCCCGAAGCCGGAGAGCTCTGTCCCGCCTTCTGCCTTGAGCCACCGATGTCGTCAGTACAGCGTTCCGCCGCCTTCTCCTCTCCTTATTTCATTCTTCTATCGATATCTGCATGCCAAGCCCCATCGGAGCAGCCTTCGCCTCGCCGGGAAGCAACCGCCGTTGGGCCACCACAGATTGCCCCGCCTACCTTGGCTCTGCCTCCGCCTCACCTAGATCGGCCTGTTGAGTTCCTTGCCTCCGCTTGTGCCCCTCTACCGCCATCCACTCTTCCAGCCTTCCTCTGATAAACGCAATAGAGAAACCATTTAGGGTTAATTACAGTCGGTCCTCCCCCTTATTTGATATTGCAAAATGTGCCCATCTTTTACTATTGCAACTTTGTACCCAGATTTTGGAAAGTAACAATTATACCCTCCTGCAGAATTAGTTACATATTTGGGTCATATTTATAATTGCAGTTTGTGACCCAGCTTTTTGCAAATTATCGAGTGTGCCCTTGTTGAATTTAATTATGGATTATGACCCATAGTTTTGGAACGGTATATTTTGCCCCGGAAAATGAATTAGCGGTTTGGAACCATTGATTTTGATTACGAAATATTATATTTTTATACACAGTATATTATGTTTTTGATGGATTAATACGGTTATGGCTCAAAGATTTAATCCCGGGTTTTTTTTTAACGTTAAAACGAGTTTTTCTTAGATTTATGTATATATATATATAAATATATATATTAATATCCATATATATATATATATATATTTATATATATTACTTTCCGTTGAAATTTAGCATATGAGCTAAATTTGCCTAGCTTTGGTGTTAGGTTCGGAAGCGCCCCGATAAAGGCCCAACGAATCCATTCCCGACATCCTTAAATCATTTTCCGTCTTTTGACGTCATGTGAGTACCCTCTCCCCCGAGCTTATGATCTTATCTCAGTTTAGTTATGTTTAGTTTTAGTATCATGCTAGGTTGGATCTAGCATAACTCAGAGAGAATGTCAAGTAGTGGCTTTGAACCTTAGGTGAGTTTTGAGGTTTTGATATTGTTTGATGGATTGATGTTGATTCTAAGCTTGAGGTGGTATTGCGGTCTAGTGAGGTTGTTATAAGGATCCGAGTATATGGTTTGATCTTGTGAGAATCATTAGGCTTGAGGTTTAAGATTACATGTTGTTGTGAGAGCTTCGAGACTAGGAACGTGTTATCCTAACATGTGAGTTGTAAGACCTTATAGAGGTAATTTGAGCTAGAAGTCTAAGGACTTCTAGCATGAGATAGATATTGATCGTGTGCCTTGGTTTGACCAGGAGTTGAGTATCTTCCTGCGGGAAGTTGAGAGCTATTATTGATCGGTTTAGCTTTGGGACGAGGTAAGTCTTCGGACTTACTTAACTCATATTCCTTGTATTAACATTGATGTGTGTTTGGTGGTGTGTGTTTATTGTTTATAACAACTAAACCGGAATTAGGATTACAGACCTTTATATTATTTTGGCCCAAGTGTAAGATAACGGGCGGTGACAACTTTTCTGGCTTCCACGAGAGCTAGGAGGTTCCCGGCGACTATCCCGTGCTGGTAGACGGTCAGATGCATCAGTACCATTCCATGACGGTAAGTAGGGACCGAGGAGAGTTTCGGTGACTCTCGTGTCACAACCTAAGTTGAATTGGAACGGGATATGACTTAATAATAATAAGATAATTAATCGGACTTGTGTGCTTTGGAGTGTATTGGGTGTTTATGATGGTTGACTTGTGCTTGTGCCTTTCACCTTGATTCTAATGCCTCGAATATTACCTAACGGATTTATACCGATTGTTGTAGATTGTCTTGCAGGTTAGGAATGCGGTCGAGAGATCAGGAAGAGTGGGCAGCCGGGGTTCCGTACATTTTAGGAGGGGTTTGGTTGGAGTTGTATTTGGGTATTGTTTCATGTATATTGTATATCGCGTGTTGGCGTTTAGTCTTGGAGTTGTATTTTCGGCTGAAGTCCTTTATTGTGTTCTTTCGGGTTTTCTTTTCATTTCAGAAAACGTATTTCATTTTGGCCTTTATTTGTTCCTTGTTGCAAGATCCGGTGAAATTGTTGTCAAGCTAAGGGTCGGGACCCATTGTGAGGTCCCAACCCGTAGCATCCCGAGTCCCGCGGATTCGGGGTGTTACAATGCTTACGTGAACAAGTCTTCTATGCCAAAGCCTTGGATCATCAGTCAAGGCCTTTAGACATTTTAGCTTCGTTCCTGAAACTTGGTTAGTACTCATGGAATAAACATTGTTACATATAGGGGCAGTAAACACAACTTCACTGGTCTTTTTGTCTTGAACCTCACATTTTTCTGAATCAAATAAAACTTTGTTGCCTTTATCACATATTTGAGAAATACTAAGCAAATTATACTTCAAACCGTCAACCAAATAAACATCATCAACAAAGTTAGATGAATTATAACATATTTTATCAATGCCAATAATGTCACACTTTCCTTTATCACCAAGCGTAATGGTTCCAGATGATTGTTTCTTTAAATCTGAGAATAAAGAGCTTTTTTCACTCATGTGTCTTGAACAACCACTATCTAGTATCCATTTATGCTCCTTTACCTTTGTGATATCCTGCAAAACAACAAACATCAACCTTTCCGGGTCGACCAAATGGCATATTTTGGTCCATATTCAGGTTCGATCATGTTTGGAGGTCTAGTACCTTTAGGAAACCATATTTGTTTGACATGTTTCCTTAAACATAAAGGATAGTTGTTTCTAATAATATAAGGATCATTTCTTCTATAAGGACATGTAGATTTAACATGACCCTTTTTAAAACAGTAAAAGCAAGTAGGCATATGAATACTTCCTTTGGCTTTGACAAAAGTGGTGGTAGGTTTTTTAGGAAAGCTCCAATGATAACGTATACCATTTTTGTTAAGGGAGGACTGTTGTTCACCCATCATTCTCTCAAGATTAGCTTTTGAATGAGTAAACTTAACAAGTGCAACCTTGTGGTCTTGACACATCAAAGTTAGATCAACTTTCTCTTTCTCTAGATCGATATTGTTTCGATGAAGAGAGGAGAGGTTCTCCTTGAGAATCATGTTTTCTGATTCCAAGGCCTTGATATTGTCATCGAGGTCTACTTTTTCTGTGTTAAGATTTTCAATCTCCAAAGACAGCTCACTTAGTTGGTTTTCTTGTTCAAGTAACTTTTCTTTTAAACACTTTATCCTTATTCTATGTTCCTTGTCACATATGATAATATCTTTAAGGAATTGTTTCAGGTCAGATTCAGGTTGAGACATAGTTGTACTTGCCATATTGTCAACATATAGATTTGAATCATCTTCATCATCGGCCATGAGACACAAGTTTGCTTGTATTTTTTCGTCTTCTGATTCATTTGATGATTCTGAATCACTCCATGAAGCTACAATAGCTTTCTTCTTTCGATCATTTTTCTTGAAGTTGGTCCTCTTCTTTTGTGGACACTCCTTCACAAGATGATCTGTTTCACCACATTCAAAACAAGTCAATACTCTAGTTTTCTTGTTAGAGTTAGAAAGCTTACCTCGGGGTTTTGATGTTCGTGGATATTCTCTATTGTTAGCATATTGTTTCTTTAACTCGAGAATTCTCGCAAGAACCTTAGAGATCATGACAATTGCATCTTCTTCATCATCATCACTATCTTCCTCGTCTGATGGTAATTTATCCTTTCTTGATTTTAATGTCAAATTCTTGGAGTTGGATGGGAGGTCTTGATAGCATGTACTATAGTCTATATTTTGGGACTTGTTTAGACGTTTTATCTTCAATAATCTGCATGTTTGAATGTATATTATATGATTATGTTGTCGTTTCATCTGCCTTTGCGGGAATCGAGGTCTACACCAAGTTTCGTTGTAAATGTAGGTAAAATGGCACGTTTTGCATCAAAATGGAGCTAAGGAGCAAAGGATTCATTGGAGCTACATTCAGGAGTTTAAAAGAGAACCTAGGAAGCTTGGAATTAACAAAGAAGATTTACTTTGGACCAGATTTGAGAGATTTCATCTTCAGCTGAGAGTCACCTCGGTTGACCACAGAGTCACCTCGACCGAGGTGATCTAGAGGAGCACCTCGACCGATGTGATCTAGAGGAGCACCCCGACCGAGGCGAACACCCTGACGCGGCGAGATATGTTTTATTTGGCTAAGATCTTTTATTTTTGGAAGGAGAGATCTTATATTTTTGTGCTAGATTTTTGGAAGGAAGATCATATATTTTGGAGATCTATTTTAGAGATATGGATATATTTTATTAGGATATTATGTTTTTAAGATATTATTATGTTTGGAAGATAATTCTCCTATATAAAGTGTTGAATTTTCCACAAGTTCAACCATGCTTAGAGGTTGAGAGCATCCAACAATTAAGGGATTTTCTAGAGCTTGGAAGGAAGTTTGAAGATTGAAGGAAGGAAGTTGATAGCTTATTATAGCCTTTTAAGGGGATTTGCAAGACTTTCTTAGATTCCCTTTTGTTTGATTGTCTTGTTGGATTTGTAATCCAAGGAACGCTGATTTGTTTGATATTTGATTCAGTTAATGAAGCCTTGTTGTTAAGGTTTTTGTATTCAAATATTCATTCTCTTCCCATATATTTGATTATTGCTTTCATGATAATGAGTGGCTAATTTCCTTGTGCGATTCTAGGGCGATTGGCTGAAGGTTGTGGGAAAAACAATGATAGAATAATCTTAGTTCCAGTAGGACCCTGAAAGCTCGAGTCTTTATCCTTAACCCTAGAACATCTCGTTCAGTCGATGAACATCTCGTCCGGGGTGGAACTTGACCGACCGAGGTGACTTATCTGATCCGAAACTGAGAGTTAAGTGTTAGAGTTTGCCAAATCCTATTTTTATTACACCTTTCCTAGTTCAATGCAAGCTTAGGATGAGACTTACCCGGTAATTCCTTTGTTTGTTTACCCAAGATCATAAGTGTAGGTAATAAAGGTTTATCCTTTATTGGGGTTTGAGTGTGCCTTCATTCCATCTTTGTGAGTTAGCCTGAGACTTACCCGGTAAAGGTTGATTCTATTCCCTTAGTTGGTTTGTTGGTTTGAGATTATAATTCCTTTCCTTAGTACCTTGAGACTTACCCGGTGATAGGTTCTTTGGCTTGGGATTGTGAGTAGTGAGAATTACCCGGTGATCTATTCCACTTTAGTAACACCTTCCCTTTGCAAAACCTCAGCTTTGTTTGCTTATCTTGAGATCTTGAGTTGGAACCCCAACTGGATGCTTTAATCCCTAGAATTTGCATATTTCCTTTAGTTGACCTTATTATCATCTCTTTGATTGCTTTAATCGCTTTTGTGGTTATTAGTTGCATTGACAACCTATACTTGCTTTGTTTCACCTAAGTCCTTGAGATCGACACCCCGGAATTCTTGCTTTTACTATAATCGATCCGTACACTACGAGTTCGCATCCTTGTTTTAAGCATACTTCTTGGGTTATAAATTTAAAGGTTGCACACACCATTTGGAGCGAACAAGTTTTTGGCGCCGTTGCTAGGGACTTGGTCTAGACCAAGCCGGTTACGGTTGTCTTTCAAAGCTATTGCCCCTGTTGCTACTAACCACTCAACTTGAGTGACTTTCGTAGGTTATTCTTTTTAGGTTTATGCGAAGAACCCGTGCTGGGAAGGAAATCTTTCCTTACGATCCCGATCTAGAAAAGACATATAAGAAACGCTTGAAAGAAGCAAAAATGGCCAATCAAGACGATCGCGATCTTGAGGCCGAATTGAAAGAAGCAATGGAATAGCTACGCCTCAATAGGGAAGAACTACAGCGCGAGAGGGAGCAAAACCGCACCAAAGCTGCAGAGATTGAAGCAGATATGGCTAAGTTACGAGCTCAGATCTTGCCTCGACCAGACCCTTGACCGAGGCACGATCCCGCTCCAGCTGCCCCGGCCGAGATACTTCCACCTCGGATGCCAGTCCTTGATGTTCTTTTTGCAGGTATTCCAGAAACCCTAGGGCAGAGGATGGACCCAAACCAGCAAGTGAGGCATCCAGGAGTCAACCTAGGAGATCCAGCGGAGCATGATTATGAACTTCGACCGCAAGTTCTTTCCATGATCTGCCAATGCCAGTTTGGAGGTCTAGAAAGGGAGTCTCCGCATCAACATTTAAAAAACTATGAGATTTTGATGGAGGTCTAGAAAGGGAGCCTCAGAAAGTGGAGGAGAAATCTGAAGTTTATGTTCCACCTCCTGCTTATAAACCACCACTTCCATTCCCCCAGTCAAGGGCCAGAGCACATCTAGACAAGCACTTTGGTAAGTTCCTTGACATGATGAATAAACTACATATTAACATCCCTTTCCTTGATGCTATTCTAGGGATGCCCGCCTATGGAAAATTCTTAAAAGAGATTCTATCAAGGAAGAGGAAGTTGGAAGACTTTGGAGAAGTAAGGATGACATCTAAATCCTCGGAGCTCATCAAATCATGAAGGAAAAGATGCCACCCAAGTTGAGAGATCCCGGTTCATTTTGCATTCCCATTCAAGTTGGAGATGTCACTTGTGAGGCATTGTGTGATCTAGGAGCCAGCGTGAGCATCCTCCCGTTGGAGCTATGTATGAAGATCGGACTTTGATAGCCCAAGCCGGTGAAGATATGGTTATACATGGCGGACCGCTCCATTACCCATCTCGTGGGCATTTTGGAAGACGTTCCAGTTATGTTAGGTAACTTCTACTTACCTATAGACTTTGTTGTTCTTGATATTCCCGCAGATTATCCCGTTCCTATCATTCTCGGGAGACCATTTCTATCAACTTCGGGTTGCAATGTGGATTGTAAGAACGCCAAGTTGCAATTCAACATTGGCGGTGATCAAGTAGAGTTTGCATTGCTTGTTGCAATGAAAGGAGAGCGGCTGGAGGATGATATCTTCAACATCTATGATGAAGAAGAATCAAGAGAACTGGTGAGCTCCATCCTTATTAATGACCCACTTGAGAGAGTTATTAGTTTTAGCTTAATAGAGGAAGGTATAGATACTTCTTGTGATGCATATATACGGAGCTTAAAGGCACTGGAAGAAGATCTAGGAGCTAAGATTGAAAAACTAATCCAGGAGAAGAGAATCTCCAATTTCGGTCCCAGTTGTAGTACCTCGACCGAGGCACTTTCTGGATCGAGCGAGGTGTTCTTGACTGAAGAACATCTCGGTCACCCACTCAAGACCTCGACCGAGGTCGAAAGCGAGATACCGTCAACTGAGAATAACAAACTTTCTACTCCCTTTTCTGAATCTCATTCACAGTTGATGGAACACTTTCTCCACCAAACTTCTGATAAAAAAGAACCTTGGTATGCTGACATTGTTAATTATCTTGTTTGCTAGGAAATACCACCCGGATTGACGTATGCTCAAAGGAAGAGATTCTTTAAAGATGTACGCCACTACTGATAGCATGAATTATAGTCTATATTTTGGGGTTTGTTTGGACGTTTTATCTTTCATAATCTGCATGTTTGTATGTATATTATGTGATTATATTACCGTTTCATCTACCTTTGCGAGAATCGAGGTCTACACCTAGTTTTGTTGTAATCGTAGGTAAAATGGCACGTTTTGCATCAAAAAGGAGCAAAAGAAGCTATGGAGTCATTGGAGCTACATTCAGTAACATAAGGAACCATCCAGGAAGCATAGCCATGGATTAAAGATTCACTTTGGACCAGTTTTGAGAGATTTCACATTCAGTTGTGACTCACCTCGGTTGACTACAGATTCATCTCGACCGAGGTGATCCAGGGAAGTCGACTCGACTGAGGCGAATACCTAGGACGCGGCGAGAATATTTTATTCTTGGCTGAGATCTTTTGTATTTGGAAAGTGATCTTATATTTTTGGGCTTGGCTCCTGGAAGGAAGAAGATATTATAGATCTTATATTTTACCTATTTTTATGGGAAGAGATATTTCTAAGATATTTTATCTTTGGAGGGTTATTTTCCTATAAAAAGGGTTGGATTTCCACAAATCCAACATCTTGCATACATCCCGCAGATCCGCTTACACCGAAATACATCCGCTATCAACGCAGCTGCAGCCATACTCCAGTTGGGAGATTTGAAGAACCTTTTTGAAGGTTGAAGAAGGAAGATTGTAGCTTTTATAACTTTTGAAGGGTTTATGTAAGATCATCTTAGATTCCCTTCCTTGTTGTCTTCCTTTGTTGGATTTATATCCAAGGAACGCTTTTGTTGTGATATTTGATTCAGTTATTGAAGTATTTTTATTAAATTCTTCTTGTTCAAATATTCACTTTCTTCCCATATATTTGATTAATACTTTCATGATGATGATGAGTGGCTAATTTCCTTGTGTGATTCTAGGGTGATTGGCTGAAGGTTGTGGGAAAAATAATGATAGAATAATCTTAGATTCCAGTAGGACCCTGAAAGTTCGAGTCTTTAAACTTAACCCTAAGCATCTCGCTCAGTTGATGAACATCTCGGCCGGGGTGGAATTCTTCTGACCGAGGTGACTTATCTGATCCTAAACTGAGAGTTAAGTGTTAGAGTTTGCCGAATCCTATTCTTTTTACACCTTTCCTGGTTCAAAGTAAGCTTAGGATGAGACTTACCCAGTAATTCCTTAGTTTGTGTACCAACGATCATAAGTGTAGGTAATAAAGGTTTATCCTTTATTGGGGTTTGAGTGTGCTTCCATCCCATCTTTGTGAGTTAGCCTGAGACTTACCCGGTAAAGGTTGATTCTATTCCCTTAGATGGTGTGTTAGTTTGAGGTTATAGTTCTTTATCTTGATTCCTTGAGACTTACCCGGTAATAGGAGTTACGGTTTAGGATTAGTGAGTAGTGAGACTTACCCGGTGATCTGTTCCGCTTTAGTAACACCTTCCCCATGCAAAAACCTCAGCTTTGTCCGCTTATCTTTAGATCTTGAGTTGGAACCAAAACTAGATGCTTTAATCCCTAGAATTGCATGTTTGCTTTATTGACTTCTTATTCATCTTTGATTGTTTTAATTGCTCTTGTGGTTAGTATTTACATAAGCATACCGTAACTGGACTTTGTTTCACTAAGTCCCTGTGATCGACCCTTGGAATTCCTTGCTTTTTACTACGATTGACCCGTACACTGCGGGTTCGCATCCTTGTTTTAAGCTTACGTTTAGGGTTATAAATTTAAAGCTTGCACACACCATTTGGAGCGAACAAGTTTTTGGCGCCGTTGCCGGGGACTTGGTCTAGACAAAGCCGGTACGGTTTTCTCTTGGGGCACTTGCCCCCGTGTCTACTAACCACTCTACTTGAGTGACTTTTGCAGGTTCTTTCTTAGGTATATGGGAAGAACCCGCACCAGGAAGGAAATCGTTCCTTACGATCCCGAACCAGAAAAGACATACAAGCGACGCTTAAGAGAAGCAAAGATGGCCCAACAAGACAACCGCGATCTTGAGGCCGAGTTGAAAGAGGTGTTAGAGTTGCTACACCTCAGCAGGGAAGAACTAAGGCGAGAGAAGGAAGAAACTCGCACCAAAACTGAAGCAATCGAAGCAGAGATGGCCGTCATACGAGACCAGATTCTACTTCGACCGAGGGAAGACCCAGTTCCCGATGCTGGACCGAGGCAGGTCCTAGTTGTTGACCCTCGACCGAGGCAGATCCCAGTACCTGACGCCCCGGCCGAGATACTTCCACCTCAGATGCCAGTCCGAGATGTTCTTCTTGCAGGAATCCCACAAACCCTAGGTCAAAGGATGGACCCTAACCAACAACTGAGGCGTCCAGGAGTTAACCTAGGAGATCCGGCGGACCACGACTATGAACTTCGACCGCAAGTTCTGTCTATGATTCGCGAATGCCAGTTCGGAGGGCTGGAGAAGGAATCACCACATCAACATCTCCAGAATTATGAGATCTTGATGGAAACCTTGAGACCTTCAAGGATTGAAAATAACAACTACAAGCTAAGACCTTTTTACTTTTCTTTAAAAGATAGAGCTCTTACTTGGTATCAATCTCTTCCTCCAGGAAAAATCAGCACATGGGAGGAGATGACAACGGAGTTCTTGACCAAATTCTTTCCCCCCTCAAAGACAGCTGAAATGAGTGGAAAGATCAACGCTTTCATTATGAAGGACAAGGAGAGTTTGTCCAAGTCATGGGAGCGGTTCAAGGACATTCTTTTGGATTACCCACATCATGGGATTCCAAAGTTAGAGTTATTGGAGATATATTTCAAAGGACTGCACGGAAGCACCCAGTTCAATCTCCAACTACTCTCCGCCGGTACCTTTATGGACATGGCGATTGACGAGGCTTGGGACTTCATCGAGAAGCAAGCCTTGCATATGGAGAAGTACACCCACCAAGGAGCTGAAGGTGGAGTTAAAAGAGTTAACTTCCAGGAAACTCAGCCCAACAACAATCAACTCACGTCTTTGAAGAATGACGTGAAGCAATTGAAGGAACTCTTGGTTGCACAAACCAAGAAGGAAGAGCAAGGGCAAAGGTACAACAACAACGGGTACCGTAATAACAATAACGGTTCCCGGAACAACAATTACAACAACAACAAAAGAGGATCCAATAGCAACAATTGGAGGGCGAACAACCAAAATTCTGGTAATAATCATTCAAACTCCAACTCTAACGATTCTTCTAACCCTTTCCTCTCTTCCCCTTCTTCTTCTTCTACTCCATTAAAGAGCCAGGGGCAAGGATCAAGTTCGTCTCAGCCGGAAAAGAAAGACGCAGTTCTGGAGGCTATCTTGATCAAGCTTAGTGCTATGGAGACTTCTATGACTTCATTTTCGAGGGCCCAAAAGGCCTTCGAACAACAACTTGCAAGTAGGGCGAATGAAGCGCCAAGAGATCCAGGGAAGCTTCCAGCAAAGACGGAAAGCAACCCTAAGGGCTAGATCATGGCCATAACTACGAGGAGTGGACTGAAGACTGCAGATACAGTGCCTCGGTCGGTGCCAGTACCGACGAAGACCACCTCGGTCCAGGTGCAGTCGAAGAACACTTCGACCGAGATGCCAACCGAGGTGGAGCCACAAAAAACGGAGGGGAAAACTGAAGTTTATGTTCCACCTCCTGCATACAAACCACCACTTCCATTCCCCCAGTCAAGAGCCAGAGCACATCGAGATAAGCACTTTGGTAAGTTCCTTGACTTGATGAATAAACTACACATTAACATTCCTTTCCATGATGCTATTCTAGGGATGCCCACCTATGGGAAGTTCTTAAAGGAGATCCTATCAAGGAAGAAGAAACTGGAAGACTTTGGTGAAGTTAGGATGACATCTAAATCCTCGGAGCTTATTCAAATCATGAAGGAGAAGATGCCACCTAAATTGAGAGATCCCGGCTCATTTTGCATTTCCATTCAAGTTGGGGATGTCACTTGTGAAGCCCTTTGTGATCTAGGAGCCAGCGTGAGCATCATTCCGCTGGAACTATGTGTGAAGATCGGACTTGGAGAACCCAAGCCGGTCAAGATTCGACTTTATATGGCGGATCGCTCCATCACCCATCCCGTGGGCATCTTGGAGGACGTTCCGGTCAAGTTAGGTAACTTCTATCTACCTATAGATTTTGTCGTACTTGACATTCCCGCAGATTATCCTATTCCTATTATTCTCGGGAGACCATTTCTAGCAACTTCGGGTTGCAACGTGGATTGCAAGAACGCCAAGTTGAAATTAAACATTGGTGGCGATGAGGTGGAGTTCGCACTACTTGCAGCCATGAAAGGGGAGCAGCTGAGTGATGATATCTTCAACATCTATGATGAAGAAGAATAAAGAGAATTGGTGAGCTCTATCCTTACTAACGATCCACTCGAAAGAGTTATTAGCTTCAGTTTAATGGAGGAAGGTATAGATGCTTCTTGTGATGCAGATATACGGAGCTTAAAAGCACTGGAAGAGGATCCAGGAGCTAAAACTGAGAAGCTGACCCAGGAGACGAAGATCTCCAATTTCGGTTCCAGTTGCAGTACCTCGACCGAGGCACTTCCTGGACTGAGCGAGGCGACTAAAGAACATCTCGGTCAACGCCTCTGCGCCTCGACCGAGGTCGATGGCGAGATGATGTCAATTGAGACTACTGAGAACAATAAACTTCTTACTCCTTTCTCTGACATTCATCCTCAGTTGGTGGAACATTCTATCCACCAACTTTTTGATAATAACGGACCTTGGTATGCTGATATTGTGAATTATCTTGTTTGCTAGGAAATACCGCCCGGATTGACGTACTCTCAAAAGAAGAGATTCTTCAAAGAAGTACGACATTACTACTGGGACGAGCCGCTGCTATTCAAGCACGGACCGGATGGGATGCTTCGAAGATGCATCCCGGAAGATGAAGTTAATAGCGTTATACGGCATTGCCATTCACTTCCTTGTGGAGGACATGCTAGCACCAATAAAACATGTGCTAAGGTATTGCGTTCCGGTTTCTTTTTGCCTACATTATTTAAGGATGTACAGTCTTTTGTTTTCTCTTGTGATGCATGCCAAAGAACAGGAAATTTATCAAGGAGGAACGAGATGCCACTTAACAACATCCAAGAGGTGGAAATCTTTGATGTATGGGGTATTGACTTCATGGGACCTTTCCCATCCTCCGGAGAAAACCTCTATATTCTTCTTGCAGTTGATTACGTATCTAGATGGGTTGAAGCCATTGCTTCTCCCACTAATGACGCCAAGGTGGTTGTGAAGTTCTTAAACAGGACTATCTTTCCACGGTTTGGAACTCCACGCATCATCATCAGCGATGGAGGAACGCATTTCATTAACCAGAAGTTCAAGGCACTTCTATCGAAGTATGGGGTAACCCACAAGGTATCAACCCCTTATCACCCTCAAACTAGTGGGCAGGTCAAGATCTCGAATAGAGAAATCAAAGCAATTTTGGAGAAGACCGTCTCTAGGACAAGGAAAGATTGGTCCATGAAATTGGACGATGCTCTTTGGGCGTACAGGACCGCATTTAAGACTCCCATAGGTACCACCCATTATAATTTGGTATATGGGAAGTCTTGCCATTTGCCCGTCGAATTGGAACACAAAGCGTACTGGGCGATCAAATGGTTGAACTTCAACATCAAGGAGGCCGGCGAGAAGTGACTGTTGGAACTCAACGAGCTGGAGGAGCTGCGTTTGAACGCTTATGAGAATGCCAAAATCTATAACGAAAGGACGAAGAAATGGCATGACAAGCGTATCGTCCCAAAGGAGCTTAATGAAGGAGACTTAGTTCTACTCTTCAACTCCCACCTCCGCCTTTTTACAAGTAAGTTAAAATCTAGATGGACCGGACCTTATGTTGTGAAACATGTTTTTCCTCATGGTGCAGTTGAGATATGGGGCGAAACTAGCGGAAGCTTCAAGGTCAACGGTCATAGACTTAAGAAGTACCAACCGGAAACTCCGGTTGAGGAGGTTGCACCAATATACCTCGTTTGAGATGCATTATGGTCTAGCTAGCGACCTTAAACCAAGCGCTTCTTGGGAGGCAACCCAAGGTATTGCATTCTTTTCCCGTTTTCTAGTCTAGTTTAGATTGTTCTTGCTTTTTGCTTCGCTTTGTTTTGTTTTGGCGTTCTAGACAGATAACAGGAAACATCTAAGGAAGGAGCATAACTGGAAGTACAGAAGATCGAGAATTCGAGAAGACGGAGTTTGACTGAGGCACCTCGGTTGCTACCAGAGCACCTCGACCGAGATGATTCTTGAGCAACCGAGGCGACTAGGGTTTTCTAAAGAACCACCTCGGTCCAGTCGAGACCATCTCGACCGAGGTGACAGTAGTTTCAGAAAAGGGTATAAAAGGGGGATTTATTTTCTCTCTCTTCACTTTCATCCCTCCTCGACCGCGGCGACAGTTCACCTCGCCCCCTTCGTTTCTTGCTCATTTTCGAAGATTTATGTCTCTAAACTACGATTGAAGGATAGAGGATCGTGTTGCAAGTACAAATCTGCAAAAAAATCGAACCGATTCGGCCGAAACGAGATAAAACGAATCGAAACCCTAACCTCTCCGTTTCGCTTCGATTTGGGCTTTGGTTGCCCCTGCATTTGTTGAGGAAAAGCTTAAGTACCCCATAGGAAGCAGTTGTAGTGATTTTTGGGGGAAAAGAACTGAATTTTCAGAAGGAATTAGAACCCAGTTTTTCGCCTCGGTCCAGTCGAGCTGTGCCTCGGCCGAGGTGATTCTTGAGCGTTGTCAGTCGACCGAGGTGACCTGACAGTAGCTGAGCTGAAAATGAGTTCTGAGCGACGCCTCGCCCTTAGGGATAGATCCTCACCTTCCCCTTCTTCCTCTTCTTCCCGACCTTACCGCCCGGTGATCCACGAGCGACACCGGGTAGATTATGAGCGTATTTCCGGCCGTCCAGTGATTGCACCACGCTTCCTGGACGTATCTGCTTTTGATCGCCTCCAGGTCGACGGAGACCTTAGGAGGATGATTTCTACAGTTGGGCTGGATCAGTTTACTGAGATCCGAGCCCCAGGCTATTTGGAGCCGACCCTAGAGTTCGTTAGTTCCTTCACCTACCTTCCCACAGAGCAGTCTGTGAAGTACCGGTTGATGAACCGGAACTTCTTAGTGCCACTTGAGTACTGGAGAGATATTTTTGGCTTTCCTAAGCCCACTGCTGTTGACTTCCCGTCCCGATCAGTAGCTAGGGAGTTTTCGGGGCAGATTGCCCATATTGTTGAGCATGCACATAGATGACGCCCTGGAGATTCCAGGGAGAAGGTCATCTTCCACCTAGCCTTTAGGTTAGCCAACCGGATATTCAACGAGACACTTCTGGCGCGTACTGAGACGCCCTAGAAGATCCGACAGGGAGAGCTTTTCAGTTTGTACTGTATGGTTACTGGGGGTTTCCCGGACTTTGGCTTGATGTTCGCAGAGGATCTGCACAAGATCAAGGCCAAGGCGAAGGGAGACATCTGTTGCGGAGGGCTTGTCACCCATATAGCTAGCTATCAGGACATGGATCTCAGTGCTTGTACGATGGTGGCGGCTGCCAAACCGCTTGGATTGCAGGAGATGATCACTCGGCGGATTCTCGTTCCCCGAGGTCTGACTACTCCATATGTGGCTATGCCGTGGGAGCTGACTGCGCCACAGGGGATCAGGTGGTCTGCCCAGTTCACTGTTTATGACCCATACTATTGGCAGACTGCTTGGGCTCCACTGATGGAGGATTACAGAGAGGCAACAGCTGCCCCAGCTGAGGAGGAGGCTGATGATGAGGAGACAGTTGATGAGAGAGAGGGTGGAGTCCCGATGGATACAAGGACAGATATTGCAGGGACGAGCGCACCTCCAGTCATAGATCTGGATGAGAAGGACACTGAGCCTGCACCTTCTACTTCTCCAGTGAGACCCGCTAGGCGTAGGACACGCCGACACAGGGATCCAGATGCTCACAGACGGATCGATGACCTGACGGATCAGGTTATTGATTCATATGCTGGTTTGTCACTCGATATCCGCGAGATGCAGGAGCGGCAGCACTACCAGCACATGATGGCCCAAATTCAGTTTGAGCACATCATGGGCTATCCGTTCGACCCGACTCAGTATCCGTACGTGCCACCACCACCACCACCGGATCGTGACTACTGAGAGCTGCAGGATTTTCTTTATTATTTTTATGTAGTTCAGCTTATTATCCGGTGAGTACTTTTATCCTTTAGACTTATTTTGACCCACTAGGACAGTGTGTCCCAAGTATGGGATATTTGATGTATTATTTGACTTTGATGTATGACTCTATTGATAAGATATTTATATTTTATGCTTCACTTTTGCATCTATATGTTTATCTGAGATTGCATGCATACTTACAAGTTATTTGATTAAGAAAAACGTCGAAACTAAATGAAAAACAGTGCCAAAAACTTGTTCGCTCCAAACGGTGTGTGCAAGCTTTAAATTTATAACCCTAGACGTAAGCTTAAAACAAGGATGCGAACCCGCAGTGTACGGGTCAATCGTAGTAAAAAGCAAGGAATTCCAGGGGTCGATCACAGGGACTTAGTGAAACAAAGTCCAGTTACGGTATGCTTATGTAAATACTAACCACAAGAGCAATTAAAACAATCAAAGATGAATAAGAAGTCAATAAAGCAAACATGCAATTCTAGGGATTAAAGCATCTAGTTGTGGTTCCAACTCAAGATCTAAAGATAAGCGGACAAAGCTAAGGTTTTTGCATGGGGAAGGTGTTACTAAAGCGGAATAGATCACCGGGTAAGTCTCACTACTCACTAATCCTAAACCGTAACTCCTATTACCGGGTAAGTCTCAAGGAATCAAGATAAAGAACTATAACCTCAAACTAACACACCATCTAATGGAATAGAATCAACCTTTACCGGGTAAGTCTCAGGCTAACTCACAAAGATGGGATGGAAGCACACTCAAACCCCAATAAAGGATAAACCTTTATTACCTACACTTATGATCGTTGGTACACAAACTAAGGAATTACCTGGTAAGTCTCATCCTAAGCTTGCTTTGAACCAGGAAAGGTGTAATAAGAATAGGATTTGGCAAACTCTAACACTTAACTCTCAGTTTAGGATCAGATAAGTCACCTCGGTCAGAAGAATTCCACCCCGGCCGAGATGTTCATCAACTGAGCGAGATGCTTAGGGTTAAGGTTAAAGACTCGAACTTTCAGGGTTCTACAGGAATCTAAGATTATTCTATCATTGTTTTTCCCACAACCTTAAGCCAATCACCCTAGAATCACACAAGGAAATTAGCCACTCATCATCATCATGAAAGTATTAATCAAATATATGGGAAGAAGGTGAATATTTGAACAAGAAGAATTTAATAAAAAGACTTCAATAAGTGAATCAAATATCACAACAAAACCGTTCCTTGGATATAAATCCAACAAAGGAAGACAACAAGGAAGGGAATCTAAGATGATCTTAAAAAAACCCTTCAAAAGCTATAAAAGCTACAATCTTCCTTCTTCAACCTTCAAAAAGGTTCTTCAAATCTCCCAACTGGAGTATGGCTGCAGCTGCGCTGATAGCGGATGTATTTCGGTGTAAGCGGATCAACGGGATGTATGCAAGATGTTGGATTCGTGGAAATCCAACCCTTTTTATAGGAAAATAACCCTCCAAAGATAAAATATCTTAGAAAGATCTCTTCCCATAAAAATAGGTAAAATATAAGATCTATAATATCTTCTTCCTTCCAAGAGCCAAGCCCAAAAATATAAGATCACTTTCCAAATATAAAAGATCTCAGCCAAGAATAAAATATTCTCGCCGCGGCCTAGGTATTCGCCTCGGTCGAGTAGACTTCCCTAGATCACCTCGGTCAAGATGAATCTGTAGTCAACCGAGGTGAGTCACAACTGAATGTGAAATCTCTCAAAACTGGTCCAAAGTGAATCTTTAATCCATGTCTATGCTTCCTGGATGGTTCCTTATGTTACTGAATGTAGCTCCAATGACTCCATAGCTTCTTTTGCTCCTTTTTGATGCAAAACGTGCCATTTTACCTACGATTACAACAAAACTAGGTGTAGACCTCGATTCTCGCAAAGGTAGATGAAACGGTAATATAATCACATAATATACATACAAACATGCAGATTATGAAAGATAAAACGTCTAAACAAACCCCAAAATATAGACTATAATTCATGCTATCAAAATACCCCATACATAGCCCTTGCTTGTCCCCAAGCAAGTTCCGCATATAGAAGACAAGATAGAATGGATTATAAGTCATGAAAATCAATGAAAAGTCTTTCTAAAACATTTTTATGGTGTGCAAAAATCATAGATCACTCTAAGAGAATACTTCATGGAATTTAAAATCAAACATGTTCAAAACATTTTATAAATATAGAAAAGTTGTTCA
This sequence comes from Fagopyrum homotropicum, assembly GCA_033239125.1. Taxonomy (NCBI): domain Eukaryota; kingdom Viridiplantae; phylum Streptophyta; class Magnoliopsida; order Caryophyllales; family Polygonaceae; genus Fagopyrum; species Fagopyrum homotropicum. Next base: position 28,916,420 of record BSWB01000004.1, read on the forward strand.
TCTTTGCATAAAACCATAGAATGCGTAATAAGTCATAATTATCAAAAATAATCACGTATAATCCAGTTTAAACCACTAAGTCAATCAACAAGCTCAAGGTCTCAAGGGCTTCCCAAAAGAAAGGTCAAGAAACGTGTAGGGTAGGGATGTATGTAAGGTAATGTGGTGCTAGAATCCGGGAAAAGGATGAACTTCACTTTCACTTCGACTTGCAACATCTTCCACCAATAAGCTTTGCTTATTTCACACTTTTTCTTTTTACTTTACTTTTTGGGATGCATGGACAGAGGTGCACAATAACCGAAGCCTAGGAAATCAGCAATCATCAATTTCTTGAGATGCATCAAACCCTTGATGCACATACCATGACCCGTTAGGAATATCGCTCAATCCGACTTTGGCAAGACACAAACACCCGGCTATGTGAATGGTGCCGAGTTACTCATCTTTATGATTGACTTCCCCAAACCTAAGATTACTTTCTAACACTTTCACTTCCAGCCAACTTCTCATCTTTAACTTCACTTGCTTTCACCACTTCGCTTGCTTCCAAATTCCCGGATAGGTAAAGGGAGGCAAAAATGTATATGAGCGGCTAAGCATGATCAAGAAGAAGAAGAGAGAAGAATGAATTGCCTTGGTCTCTCCAGGAAGAAAGTGAGAGAACTCATAATGTGGTGTCAACCTTCAAATTCAACATAATTTAGATAAAAACAAAGTATTAAACATGCCAATAATTTCAAACAAAGCATTTAGCAACTTAAACATATTATAAAACCTTTCAAACACATAAAGAATTTAAAACCAGTCAGTAAGCAAGATCTTCACTGAGATCATATCCAGATAAGTAACACAAAAATCGTTTTCGAAAACTCTCAGTTAACCCACCTCGGTCGAGGTGTTCTTAGGTCAACCGAGGTGAAACACCTCGATGTGCTCACGTACGGATACTGAGTCGGGTCGAACGGATAGCCCATGATGTGCTCAAACTGAATCTGGGCCATCATGTGCTGGTAGTGCTGCCGCTCCTGCATCTTGCGGATATCCAGTGACAAAGCAGCATATGAATCAATAACCTGATCCGTCAGGTCATCGATCCGTCTGTGAGCATCTGGATCCCTGTGTCGGCTTGTCCTACGCCTAGCGGGCCTCACTGGAGAAGTAGAAGGTGCAGGCTCAGTGTCCTCCTCATCCAGATCTATGACTGGAGGTGCGCTCGTCCCTACAGTATCTGTCCCTGTATCCATCGGGACTCCACCCTCTCTCTCATCAACTGTCTCCTTATTGGAACAACTACTATTGGGATGAACCTCTATTGTTTAAGAGAGGTCTAGATGGAATGCTTCGAAGATGCATTCCGGAAGATGAAATTACTAGTGTTATACGGCATTGCCACTCACTTCCTTGTGGAGGGCATGCTAGCGCTCACAAAACATGTGCCAAGGTATTACGTTCCGGTTTCTTTTGGCCTACATTATTTAAGGATTTACAAACGTTTGTTGTTTCTTGTGATGCATGCCAAAGAACAGGGAATTTATATAGGAGGAACGAGATGCCACTCAATAACATCCAAGAGGTTGAGATTTTTTTATGTATGGGGGGTTGATTTCATGGGACCTTTCCCATCATCCGGGGGAAACCTCTACATTCCCTTAGTTGTCGACTACATCTCTAGATGGGTGGAAACCATTGCCTCTCCCACTAATGACGCCATAGTAGTTTTGAAGTTGATAACAAGATTTATGACTTAGGATTAGGTAATCATTTAGATAGATTCATCAGTCATTCATGCATGGTTTAGCACAAATTCGCGACGTTTGCACTCAATTCACATATTTTGTCGAGATAGACGTCTACACGGACTTGTGCGTTGCTTTGTAGGTATTTCGGGGGTCTTTTGGACATTAACCGATACATTTGAGGACCAAGCCTCATGATGGTACACATCCAAGGCTAAGGAGGAGCATAATTGGAGCAACAAAGGACACAAAGACCACTATTGGTGCGAGCAATGGATCAACTCATGGCTAAACGACCATAACACCTTTCTGCTGAAGAAAATCGGACCAGCAAGCAGCTAAATCGGCCGATTTATTGCTCTGGGTCGATTTTTAGGCCTTTGACAGCTTAAAGCCACGTGTCCCACGATCTCTTGCCCGTCCTTGCGCTTGGTGGAGAATATAAGTGGTCCCTCAGGTGGTTGCTGAGCATCTCTCCTCTCCCACACTCTCATTCACAGCTCATCAATTTGGTAGGAGGATTGGAGAAGAAGAAAAGCTCCCAAGGATTGAAGGAAGAACAAGAAGACCATTCTAAGGGTGATTTTGAGTGATTTTGTAGACTTGGATTGAAGAACTAATTGCAAGGATTGTTAAGAACGTTTTGCATCTTCATTTTAGAGTTTGTAAGTCTTGCTACAACTTGGATTTGGCTGAGATTTATTGATTTTGCTTACTCATCTTTCATTACTCATCTATGAACACCATGTATGCTTGTTTGATGATTTCGGATCTTGATATGCATATTATTGGCTAGTTTCTTGTGATTTTAGAGTGATGGATTGATGGTTATGGCTTGGGTGATGATAGGATGGACTTATATGTTAGTTTAGGATGATTTGTATGCACGAAACCCATTTCAGAGACAAAAATCGACCTGTTCTTCATCTAGATCGTCCGATTTTCTGTATGATCCACCCGATTTTCTTCTCTGTTGCTCTTTAATTGATGAATCTGCATGTTGGGGTCCTTGGTTGTTTAAATCCTAGTGTTTATTAAGCCTAATTTAGCTTAGAATCACCTAATGCTACCAACCTAAGTGAGGGAAGAGATCTACCCGATGATTTCCGATCTTAGATACCTAAGATGATGAATGCTAGGTAGTAGTGAGCCTCATAAGCCGCTATTGGATTGAGTGTGCTAGGATTATTGCTTGAGATTTCCCTATTCCGAGACTTACCCGGTAAGGAGAGGGTTACCCTTAAGTAGTATCTAGTTTGTGTGAAATTCCTTACTCTAACCCCTAGAGACTTACCCGGTAATAGGAGTTTGATGCGGGATTAGTGAAGTGAGAGACCTACCCGGTAATTGCTTCCATTAGCGAAACATTCTTTCCTAACACCGCAGCTTAGTCCTTAGAACCTTTAGAACCTTGAATCCAATGCCATAACCGGAAATCTTGACCTCTAAAATCTACTTTTCTCTCTTGATCATATCCTTGTGCTTTGTGTTTGCTTGTTCGTTTGCTAGCTTGAGTTGTTAGTTGTTTATCATCTTGCTTGACTTGTGATCTTTGTTTGATCATCACAAAAACCAACAAAAACATTGTGTTTTCCATTTTCTTTATTCCTCATCTTATCTTAGTCTAGATTCACACTATCTTTGATCATCGCTTGACTCGATTTCACCTTAGTCTTTGTGTTCGACCTCGGAATACTTACCTTTCTACAAACGTCCCGTACACTGCGGGTTCGCTAGGAGTTAGGATAATTATAACGAGTATAAATTTAAGACTTATTGCGTGCACATCACATCTATTCCTAGACGTAACAAGTTTTTGGCGCCGTTGCCGGGGACTAGGTCTAGATTGAGTCTATTTTGTGATTGTTGGTAGTGTAGATCTTTCTTGTTGCTTTTGATCTCTCTTTGGTGTGTGTCTTTGCTTTTCAGGACATCTCTTACTCTTTAGGTGTATGCGAAGATCTCGTGGCAAGGATTTAGCTCCATTCGATCCCGAACCGGAGAAAACCCTTAGATCTAGATCCAAGAGCATTCGAAAAGAGAAAGAGATGGCCGGTAGGAACCTCCAAGCCGAGTAGGATGAAGCCTTAGAGCAAATTAGGCTAAGAGATGAGCTCTTGGAGGAAGAAAGGAGACTTGCCAATGAGAGGCAAGAGGCAACTAGGAGGGAGATTGAGGAGATTAGGCAAGCACTTGTGCAAAGGGAGCTTAACCGTCAACAACCTCCTCCACCTCCACCACAACCGCAGCCGGCGGTGAACGTTAGGGTTGTGCCCATTGCTATGGATGAGCCACAAACGTTGGGGCAACGTATGGATCCGGCACAAAGAGCACACCGCCCGGGTGTGAACTTAGGAGATCCCGCAGCCCATGATTACGAGCTCCGCCCTCAAGTTCTACAAATGATCCGGCATAACCAATTTGGAGGGATGGAAGGAGAGTCTCCTCATCAACATTTGATGAACTACGAGATTTTGATGGAGACTCTTAGACCGCCGAGATTGGAGAGCAACAACCATAAGCTAAGGGCTTTCTCCTTCTCTCTTAAGGACAAGGCCTTAGCTTGGTATCAATCTATTCCACAAGGGCGAGTTGGTACTTGGGAGGAGATGACAACCGAGTTTTTGACTAAATTCTTCCCACCTTCCAAGACTACCGAATTAAGAGGGAAGATCAATGCCTTCGTGATGAAGGATAGAGAGAGTTTGTTCAAGTCTTGGGAGAGATTCAAAGACCTTCTCCTAGATTGTCCACACCATGGCATACCGAAAATTGAGCTATTGGAGATCTACTTCAAAGGACTTGATGAAGATAGCCAATTCAAGCTTCAATCCCTTTCCGGTGGGACTTTCATGGAGAAGCATGTAGATGATGCTTGGGAGTTTGTGGAGAAGCAAGCTCTAGTGATTGAGAAGTACTCCCATAGGAAGAGTGAAGGGAGAAAGGCGGGAGCATATGAGGTGAGTGAGGTCACCATGAGCAACTTCAAGCTCGACGCCATCAACAACGAGCTAAAGTCCTTGAGGGAGTTGTGTGCTACAACTTTGAAGAGTCAAGCAACTCCTCAAGTGCCTCCACAAGCCAACCTATCTTCCAAAGAGGAGGATGTGAACTATATGGGAAGGGGCAACTACAACAACTACCAAGGCCCAAGGAACTTCAACAACAACCGGCAATTCAACAATTACCGGCCCAACCATAACCATCCCGGGTTTTCTTACTCTAACCCGGATGGAGCCTTGAACCCTCCCGCTTCTACAAGCACAACTCCACCACCAAGAGTTTCACAAGAACCTCCACCCGGATTCACTCAACCGCCAAAGGATAGAACGGAAATGATGTTTGAGCAATTGCTAGGAAGGTTGAGCGGTCTTGAGAGCACGGTGACTTCCATTTCCAAGGCTCAAAAGGTGTTGGAAGCACAAGTGTTCCAAAAGGCGGGTGAAGCACATAGAGATCCGGGGAAGCTTCCCGGAAGGACCGAAGAAAACCCAAAGGGACAAGTGTTGGCCATCACAACAAGAAGTGGGTTAAGCATGAAAGATCCTTTGCCTAAGGAGAATGCTAAAGGGAAGCAAGTGGTGAATGAAGAAGAGACTTCGCAAGGAGATGGAGGCAAGAGCAAGGATGTAGAGCCAAGATGTGTGGCACCGCCTCCATACAAGCCACCACTACCGTTCCCTCAATCACGAGCAAGAGCTCGCTTGGACAATCACTTTGGTAAGTTCCTTGAACTAATGTCTAAATTGCATATTAACATTCCGTTCATGGATGCTATTTTAGGGATGCCGGCATATGGCAAGTTCTTGAAGGAAATACTCTCCAACAAAAGGAAGTTGGAGGAGTATGGGGAGATAAGGATGACTAAGAGATCCTCGGAGTTGATTCAAACGATGAAGGAGGAGATGCCTCCTAAGCTAAGGGATCCGGGATCCTTTTGTGTGCCAATCGGAGTAGGAGAAGTGAAGTATGATGCCCTATGTGATCTTGGGGCAAGTGTAAGCATCATCCCGCTTGCACTTTGCAACAAGGTTGGGCTAGGAGAGCCAAAGCCGGTCAAGATGACTCTTTACATGGCGGACCGCTCAATCACTCATCCGGTTGGGATCTTGGAAGACATCCCGGTGCAATTAGGGAAGTTCTATGTGCCCATAGACTTCGTTGTTTTGGATATCCCGGCGGACTATCCGGTTCCTATCATTTTGGGGAGACCTTTCCTAGCTACTTCCGGATGTCTAGTGGATTGCAAGAATGGGACTCTCTCCTTCAACATTGGAGAAGAAAACATCAAGTTCAAGCTGTCCACAATGATGAAAGGACCAACTCTTGATGAAGATGTATTCAACATAGTAGAAGAAGAGGAGTCTAGGGAGGTTGTGAGCTCAATCTTGCTCAAGGATCCACTTGAGAGGGTTCTTAGCTCAAGTTTGATGGAAGAAGGAGTTGAGGAGAGTAGCAATGAAGTAATCAAGGCCTTGAATGCATTGGACGAGCTACCAAGTGTGGGATTTGAAGTGCTAGAAGAAGGGAGAAACTGGCAGAAAAATCGGACTGCCTGCCAAAAATCGGCCGATTTTTGTACTTATGCTGAAATTTCAGCCAGTTTTGCCAAAACAGAAACTCAGATCGACCCCCTTCAGAAAAATCGACCGATTTTTCTTCCTGGGTCGATTTTCCTGAGTCTTTTCAGCATCAACCACTTGAGTATGAGCAATCATCAAGGGACTTCAAGGAGGCTTCCATGGCTTTGCAATCATCTCAACCTACATTGTATGGATCATCTCCAACCGAAAAAGGTCCTCCTCAACTTGATCTTAAACCTCTTCCTTCTCATTTAAAGTATGCTTTCCTTGGTTCAAATTCTACTTATCCGGTGATTGTGAATGCATCTTTGAATGATGATGAGCTTAATAGATTGTTAAATGAATTGAAACTGCATAGAAAAGCAATAGGATACACCATTGATGATCTTGTTGGCATCAAACCATCTTTGTGCATGCATAGGATAATGATGGAAGATAATCATAAACCCTCTATTGAACATCAAAAAAGGTTAAATCCTATAATGAAAGAGGTAGTTAAGAAGGAGATCATAAAGTTGCTAGATGCGGGAATTATCTACCCTATCTCGGATAGTAAGTGGGTTAGTCCCGTTCATGTAGTACCTAAGAAGGGTGGGATGACCGTAGTAACCAATGAGAACAATGAACTAATTCCCACTAGAACGGTTACGGGATGGAGGATGTGCATTGATTATAGGAAGTTGAACATGGCCTCTAGGAAAGATCACTTCCCTCTCCCTTTCATTGACCAAATGCTCGAGAGATTAGCTCAACACTCCCATTTTTGCTACCTAGATGGCTATAGTGGATTCTTCCAAATCCCTATCCACCCCGATGACCAAGAGAAAACAACCTTTACATGTCCATGGGGTACTTTTGCATATAGGAGAATGCCATTTGGGTTGTGTAATGCACCCGCCACCTTCCAAAGGTGTATGATGGCTATCTTTTCGGAATACATAGAAAATATCATGGAAGTGTTTATGGATGATTTCTCTGTTTATGGTTCTTCTTTCGATGATTGCTTGGCTAACTTGTCCTTAGTATTACAAAGATGTGAGGAGACAAATCTTGTCTTAAATTGGGAAAAATGCCACTTCATGGTAAGTGAAGGTATTGTGTTAGGACACTTGGTGTCTAACCGTGGCATTGAGGTTGATAGAGCGAAAATTGAAACGATAGAGAAGTTGCCGCCACCTACCTCGGTGAAGGGGGTAAGGAGCTTTTTAGGGCATGCCGGTTTTTACCGGAGGTTCATTCAAGATTTCTCTAAAATTTCTAAGCCTCTCACTAACCTACTAATGAAGGATGTTGATTTTGTCTTCTCCAAAGATTGCTTTGAAGATTTTTGTAGGTTGAAGAACGCCTTGATCTCCGCACCTATCATGCAACCTCCGGATTGGAGTTTACCGTTTGAGATCATGTGTGATGCAAGCGATGTAGCCGTTGGGGCTGTTTTGGGGCAAAGGAAAGATGGGAAAACTCATGCTATTTATTATGCTAGCAAGACGCTAGATGATGCCCAACTTAACTATGCCACAACCGAGAAAGAGTTGCTAGCGGTAGTGTATGCCTTTGAGAAGTTTCGGTCATACCTCGTTGGAGCGAAAGTCATAGTGTATACGGATCATGTTGCGATCCGTTATCTCCTTACCAAGAAGGATGCAAAGCCTAGATTGATTCGATGGATCCTTCTTCTTCAAGAGTTTGATTTGGAGATCCGGGACAAGAAGGGATCCGAGAACTCCGTGGCGGATCACCTTAGTAGACTCCCACCATTGGAGCTTGAAAGAGAGGACATCCCGATTGATGACTCGTTCCGGAATGAGCAATTGCAAATGGTAGAGGAGTGCTTGTTCCAAGTGTCTAGAGGAAGCGAGCCATGGTTTGCCGACATTGTGAACTACCTAGTGTGTGAGGAAGTGCCTCCCGGTTTGACATATGCCCAAAGGAAGAAGTTCTTCAAAGATGTGAGGCATTACTATTGGAGCGAGCCACTTTTGTTCAAAAGAGGGCCGGATGGGATGTTTAGAAGATGCATACCGGAGGATGAGGTGGAGAGTGTGATCCGCCATTGTCATTCCTTGCCATGTGGAGGGCATGCTAGTGCACACAAGACATGTGCGAAAGTGCTACAATCGGGCTTCTTTTGGCCAAATTTGTTCAAGGACGTGCAAGGCTTTGTGGTAGCTTGTGATGCTTGCCAAAGGACGGGCAACATCTCAAGGAGGAATGAGATGCCCTTGAACAACATCCAAGAGGTAGAGATATTTGATGTGTGGGGTGTGGACTTCATGGGGCCATTCCCTTCTTCATGTGGCAACCTCTACATCCTATTGGCGGTTGACTATGTTTCGAGATGGTGGAGGCAATCGCCTCTCCTACAAATGACGCCAAGGTAGTGGTGCGGTTCTTCAACCGAGTGATCTTTCCTAGGTTTGGAACACCTAGGGTGATCATAAGCGATGGAGGGAAGCACTTCACCAATAGGAATTTTGGAGCACTTTTGGCCAAGTTTGGGGTGACTCATAAGGTGGCAACACCTTACCATCCCCAAACTAGTGGCCAAGTGGAGATCTCCAACCGGGAGATCAAGGCCATTCTTGAGAAGACGGTATCAAGGACGAGAAAAGATTGGGCTATGAAGCTCGATGATGCCTTGTGGGCATATAGGACCGCCTTCAAAACACCAATTGGCACCACTCCTTACAAGTTGGTCTATGGAAAATCGTGCCACCTTCCGGTTGAGATGGAGCATAGAGCTTATTGGGCCATTAAGTGGCTAAATTTTGATCTCAAGGAGGCGGGAGAGAAGAGGTTGCTTGACATAAACGCTCTTGAAGAGATCCGGTTGGATGCTTATGAGAATGCCCGGATCTACAAGGAGAGGACTAAACGGTGGCATGACAAGCGCCTCATCCCGAAGGAGTTGAGTGAAGGCGACTTTGTCCTTCTCTTCAACTCGAGGCTGCGGCTCTTCCCCGGAAATCTCAAATCAAGATGGACCGGGCCATATGTGGTGAAGAAAGTCTTTCCTCATGGAGCGGTGGAGATAGGAGGAGATCATTGTGGTAACTTCAAGGTGAATGGGCATCGATTGAAGAAGTACATCCCGGAAGCCCCGGTGGAAGTGATTGCCCCGCTTCACCTCGATTGAAACGCTCCTAAATTTGGTCAAGCTAATGACCTTAAAGAAGCGCTTAATGGGAGGCAACCCATTGGTATATATTTTTCCTTGTGTTTTTCTTGCTTTTGTTTAATCTCACTCTTGGTGTGCTTTGTTTTTCTTTTGTGTTTTTGGGTGCTAGATCTTGTTGATTGTCATGAGTTATGGGATGTTGGAGGTCATGTGAAAGCCTCATGGACCAGTTGAAGGAACAAGATCCAAGCACATGGACGAAGAGGAAAGCACCCAGAAAAATCGGCCTGTTCATCAATAAATCGGCCGATTTTCCTGGGCTATGGGGCGATTTTTCCTCTGTACAAGGGAAAGTGATGATCTCCAATCAAGCATGGGTGGAGCGGACGTGGAACTTGGACGGCTTGCGATGCCAAGCGCGGGTTCCGACATCATAACGAACATCAAGAGCTCTCTACCATCCTTGATCGATCATCCACCATCATCATTCAAAGTGAACCGAAATACCAAAGCATCACCAATTTTACATTGTGAAGACTCTCTTTCACTTCTTTATTTAGTTTCCACATTGGGGACAATGTGTTTCTAAGTATGGGTTGGGGTTTTCATGATCACTTGCATGATTAGCATCTAGGATAGTTTAATTTTGTCACATGTTTCATTATGTCTTGCATTGAAGATACATATTTCGAAAAATCCAAAAAATTCAGAAAATTTTAAAAATTTTAGTGCTTCTAAGGCTTGGATATGACCCTAATGATGAACCTTGTCTTGTGGATTGGCTATGGATGGCCTTATGTGTTAAATTGATGAATGTATATGTAGACTTGAAGTACTTCTCTTGAAACCATGAATGATTTGTGATCATGAATGTTTGCCTTGATTGAATTGAGTATTGAAAGTCGAAATTGCATGCTAGTTCTTGCACATCAATTAGGAGTGATTAAGGCAATTCATTTTCCTCTACTTCTCATCTTGATCATGTTGTTTGAGCACCTCAATTGATGATATAAATTGACCTCTTTTGACCCATCCGGGAATAGGAGCATGCTAGTGTGTTGATGTGTGTGAAAAGCAAGTGTGGGGTGAAGGTGTTGATGAAAGAATGCGATGAATAGAATGCTAAATTTGTTGTGAAAGTGTAGACAAAAATATAGGTTTGGGGACGTTGGTTTAAATGACAAGTAACTCGGTACACTTCACATAATCGGGTGTTGGTGCCTTGCCAAAGTCAAATAAACCGATAGTTCTAACGAGCTTTGGTATGTGTGCCCGGTGTGGATGCATCTTGAAAAATAGAAAAAGCCCGAGAATGGCTAATCACCAAGGTTTCGGCTTTTGCACACCAATGCCATTGTCTCAAAAATAAAAGAAAGAAAAGAAAATGAAGAAAAATATACACTTGAGGGAAGTTGATAAGAAAATTTAAAGTTGTGATTGTTTAGTTCCTTTCCCGGATTAGCATCACAAAGCCTAGAAAACTCCCGCCTAATCACAACGTTTCTTGGCTTTCTATTTCACAAGTCCTTATGACCTACTTGCATGTGTGTAAGACTAAGTGATTTAGATTGGACATGCTCATGATCATCTTGACTTCTTCATCTTTACATTTCATTGCATGCTATCAAGTTAAGTGTAATTGTCTTTCCATGCTTTCATTTATTTGATGCATAATTGCTTGTCCATTGCCATGAAACATGACTATGAAGGTGATCCAATATTAGAAGCACAACTCCAAAAGATTTTGACAATTTTTCTGCATACATAAATCATGTCATCTCTTAGTCTATAGTTGGGAATTTGCTCGGGGACGAGCAAACCTTAAGTATGGGGTATTTTTGATAACAAGATTTATGACTTAGGATTAGGTAATCATTTAGATAGATTCATCAGTCATTCATGCATGGTTTAGCACAAATTCGCGACATTTGCACTCAATTCACATATTTTGTCGAGATAGACGTCTACACGGACTTGTGCGTTGCTTTGTAGGTATTTCGGGGGTCTTTTGGACATTAACCGATACATTTGAGGACCAAGCCTCATGATGGTACACATCCAAGGCTAAGGAGGAGCATAATTGGAGCAACAAAGGACACAAAGACCACTATTGGTGCGAGCAATGGATCAACTCATGGCTAAACGAGCATAACACCTTTCTGCTGAAGAAAATCGGACCAGCAAGCAGCTAAATCGGCCGATTTATTGCTCTGGGTCGATTTTTAGGCCTTTGACAGCTTAAAGCCACGTGTCCCACGATCTCTTGCCCGTCCTTGCTCTTGGTGGAGAATATAAGTGGTCCCTCAGGTGGTTGCTGAGCATCTCTCCTCTCCCACACTCTCATTCACAGCTCATCAATTTGGTAGGAGGATTGGAGAAGAAGAAAAGCTCCCAAGGATTGAAGGAAGAACAAGAAGACCATTCTAAGGGTGATTTTGAGTGATTTTGTAGACTTGGATTGAAGAACTAATTGCAAGGATTGTTAAGAATGTTTTGCATCTTCATTTTAGAGTTTGTAAGTCTTGCTACAACTTGGATTTGGCTGAGATTTATTGATTTTGCTTACTCATCTTTCATTACTCATCTATGAACACCATGTATGCTTGTTTGATGATTTCGGATCTTGATATGCATATTATTGGCTAGTTTCTTGTGATTTTAGAGTGATGGATTGATGGTTATGGCTTGGGTGATGATAGGATGGACTTATATGTTAGTTTAGGATGATTTGTATGCACGAAACCCATTTCAGAGACAAAAATCGACCTGTTCTTCATCTAGATCGTCCGATTTTCTGTATGATCCACCCGATTTTCTTCTCTGTTGCTCTTTAATTGATGAATCTGCATGTTGGGGTCCTTGGTTGTTTAAATCCTAGTGTTTATTAAGCCTAATTTAGCTTAGAATCACCTAATGCTACCAACCTAAGTGAGGGAAGAGATCTACCCGATGATTTCCGATCTTAGATACCTAAGATGATGAATGCTAGGTAGTAGTGAGCCTCATAAGCCGCTATTGGATTGAGTGTGCCAGGATTATTGCTTGAGATTTCCCTATTCCGAGACTTACCCGGTAAGGAGAGGGTTACCCTTAAGTAGTATCTAGTTTGTGTGAAATTCCTTACTCTAACCCCTAGAGACTTACCCGGTAATAGGAGTTTGATGCGGGATTAGTGAAGTGAGAGACCTACCCGGTAATTGCTTCCATTAGCGAAACATTCTTTCCCAACACCGCAGCTTAGTCCTTAGAACCTTTAGAACCTTGAATCCAATGCCATAACCGGAAATCTTGACCTCTAAAATCTACTTTTCTCTCTTGATCATATCCTTGTGCTTTGTGTTTGCTTGTTCGTTTGCTAGCTTGAGTTGTTAGTTGTTTATCATCTTGCTTGACTTGTGATCTTTGTTTGATCACCACAAAAACCAACAAAAACATTGTGTTTTCCATTTTCTTTATTTCTCATCTTATCTTAGTCTAGATTCACACTATCTTTGATCATTGCTTGACTCGATTTCACCTTAGTCTTTGTGTTCGACCTCGGAATACTTACCTTTCTACAAACGTCCCGTACACTGCGGGTTCGCTAGGAGTTAGGATAATTATAACGAGTATAAATTTAAGACTTATTGCGTGCACATCACATCTATTCCTAGACGTAACAGAAGTTCTTTAATAGGACTATCTTTCCACGTTTCGGGTATCCACGCATCATCATCAGCGATGGAGGGACACATTTCATCAACCGGAAGTTTAAAGCACTTCTATCAAAGTATGGGGTAACCCACAAGGTAGCAACCCCTTATCACCCACAAACTAGTGGACAGGTCGAGATCTCGAATAGAGAATTCAAAGCAATCTTGGAGAAGACCGTCTCTAGGACGAGAAGGGATTGGGCCATGAAGTTGGACGACGCTCTTTGGGCCTATAGGACCGCCTTCAAGACTCCCATTGGTACCACCCCTTATAATTTGATATATGGGAAGTCTTGCCATTTTCCCATTGAGCTAGAACACAAGGCGTATTAGGCGATCAAATGGTTGAATTTCGACATCAAAGAAGCCGGTGAGAAACGGCTATTAGATATCAATGAGCTGGAGGAGTTGAGTTTGAACGCTTATGAGAATGCCAAGATCTACAAGGAAAGGACAAAGAAATGGCATGACAAGCGTATCATTCCTAAGGAGTTCAAAGAAGGAGATTTAGTTCTACTCTTCAACTCCCGTCTTTGCCTCTTTCTAGGTAAGTTAAAATCTAGATGGAGAGGACCTTATGCTGTGAAACATGTTTTCCCTTATGGTGCAGTTGAGATTTAGGGAGAAACAAGTAGAAGCTTCAAGGTCAATGGGCATAGACTTTAGAAATACGAACCGGAAGTCCAGGTTGAGGAGGTTGCACCACTATACCTTGTTTAGGGATGCCGTACGGTCCAGCTAGCGACCTTAAACCAAACGCTTCTTGGGAGGCAACCCAAGGTATTGCTTTCTTTTCCCTTTTCTAGACTAGCTTTCGATAGTTTGCTTTTGCTTTGCTTTGCTTTGTTTTTGGCGTCTTAGATAGAAAACAGGTACTTTCTAAGGAAGGAATACAACCCAGGAGCAACACTGGAAGGACAGAAGTTCAAGAAATTGAGAAGACGGATTTTGATTGAGACACATCTCGGTTGCAGTTACAACACATCGACCGAGATGATTATTGAGCAACCGAGGCGACTAGGGCTGACAACAATCCACCTCGGTCCAGTCGGGACCACCTCGACCGAGGTGACAGCAGAATCGGCTACCTTGTTTAGGGATGCCGTACGGTCCAGCTAGCGACCTTAAACCAAACGGTTCTTGGGAGGCAACACAAGGTATTGCTTTCTTTTCCCTTTTCTAGACTAGCTTTAGATAGTTTGCTTTTGCTTTGCTTTGCTTTGTTTTTGGCGTCTTAGATAGAAAACAGGTACTTTCTAAGGAACGAATACAACCCAGGAGCAACACTGGAAGGACAGAAGTTCAAGAAATTGAGAAGACGGATTTTGATTGAGACACATCTCGGTTGCAGTCACAACACATCGACCGAGATGATTATTGAGCAACCGAGGCGACTAGGGCTGACAACAATCCACCTCGGTCCAGTCGGGACCACCTCGACCGAGGTGACAGCAGAATCGGCTACCTTGTTTAGGGATGCCGTACGGTCCAGCTAGCGACCTTAAACCAAACGCTTCTTGGGAGGCAACCCAAGGTATTGCTTTCTTTTCCCTTTTCTAGACTAGCTTTAGATAGTTTGCTTTTGCTTTGCTTTGCTTTGTTTTTGGCGTCTTAGATAGAAAACAGGTACTTTCTAAGGAAGGAATACAACCAAGGAGCAACACTGGAAGGACAGAAGTTCAAGAAATTGAGAAGACGGATTTTGATTGAGACACATCTCGGTTGCAGTCACAACATATCGACCGAGATGATTCTTGAGCAACCGAGGCGACTAGGGCTGACAACAATCCACCTCGGTCCAGTCGGGACCACCTCGACCGAGGTGACAGTAGAATCGGCGAGGGGTATAAAAGGGGAACAATTTTTCCTTTTTCCCTCTCATCTTCCCCCTCGACTGCGGCGTGCCCTAACCTCTCTTTCTTTGTCTCTCGACCGTTTTCGACGATTCTTGCTCCCATTCTGCGAGGAAACGCTAGGGAAACCAATTGCAAGTAGTAATTTGCAACAAGAACGCCTCGAATTGACCGAATCAGGGGTAAAAAGTCGAAACCCTAACTCCTTCTTCTCTTTACTGATTTCGGAATTTAGTGGCTTTAGTTGATATAGATCTTTGTTGAAAAAGGATTAAGTACCCCTTAGGAACAATCTGTAGTGAAATCGGGGGAAAAGAACTGAAATTCCGAGAGTTGAAATCGACCAGCTTCGCACCTCTGTCCAGTCGACCTGCGCCTCGGCCGAGGTGATTCTTGAGATCTACCAAGCAACCAAGGTGATCTGTCAGAGAGAGAGAGAATGAGTTCCAGGTCTGATCGCCAGATAGTCCTGAGAGATGGATCCTCCCCTTCTTCTTCTTCTTCTTCTTCTAGACCTTCCATACCGGTGATACATGAGCGTTACCGAGCCGATTATAACCGCATCAGTACGCACCCAGTGATTGCGCCGCGGTTTTCAGACATTTATGCTTTATACTGTTTATATGTTGCGGATGATTTGAGACGGATGGTCTCGATGGTTGGACTGAAGGAGTTCATGGAGATCAAACCTCCAGCCTACCTCGAGCCTACACTGGAGTTTGTGAGCTCTGTGACTCACCTGCCTGAGAAGAAGGCCATCAAGTAAAGGTTGTTGAACCGGAATTACTTAGTACCGATGGATCAGTGGAGAGACGTCTTCGGCTTCTCGACCCCCACAGTTCCCGATTTCCCTTCTCGAGCTGTAGCTCGATAGTTCTGGGGACAGATAGCTCATGTAGTTGAGCATGCTAATAGGTGGAGACCTGGAGACTACAGGGAGCGGATCATCTTCCACCTTCCTTTTAGACTCGCCCACCGTATATTCAGCGAGACACTTCTGGTGCGTATTGAGACACCCTAGAAGGTTAGACAGGGGGAGCTTTTGAGGTTATTTTGCATGGTGACTGGAGGTGTGCCTGATTTTGGTGCGATGCTAGCTGATGATCTGCACCGGGTCAAGGCTAAGGCGAAGGGAGACATTTGTTGTGGCGGCTTAGTGACTCACATAGCGATAGTGATGGGGTTGGATTTGAGTGCATGTACACTAGTGGCGGCAGCCAAGCCGCTAGGGTTGAAGGAGATGATCACCAAGAGGATTCTAGTTCCTCGTGGACTTACTACGCCCTATGTGGCGATGCCTTGGGAGCAGAATTCCCCTCAGGGTATTAGGTGGTCATCCCAGTTCTCCGTCTACGACCCTCAATACTAGTCCACTTCATGGATGCCTTACATTGAGGACGCTAGAGATGCAGCAGCCCAGGTACAAGAGGAGGATGAGGAGGATGATGGCGGTGCTGCCATGGAGACAGGGACAGATACAGCCGGTCCCAGTGTACCAGTCGTCGATCTGGACGACGAGGAGATTGAGGAGGAGGCAGCTGCACCACAACCACGTCCTACTAGGCGCAGAGTCCGCACATTTAGAGATCCAACAGCACATCAGAGGATTGATGACCTCACCGATTAGATGATCGACTCCTATGCCGCTCTGACAGTTGATATCAGTGAGCGTCTTGATGACCAGCGCCGAGAGATGGAGAGTCGGACACACCAGATGCTGGGGAGCCAACACTACCAGGTCCGGATGATGGAGATCCAGTTCCAGCACATGATGGGATATCCTTTTGACCCATCCCAACATCCGTACGTGCCATACCCACCACCACCACTAGTAGATCAGGACTAGAGCTTGCAGGGATTTCTTTTATTTATTTATTATGCAGCTTGTTCGCCACTTAGCGTGCGTGCAAATAAACTTTAAATTTATAAAACTAGAATCAAGCAAGCGAACCCGCAATGTACGGATCGGCGTAGTAAAGCAAGAATTCTAGAGTATCGAACTTAGGGATTTGGGGGGAACAAATTCAGTTTGCAAATTGTCAAGCAAGTGAATGTAATAAGCTTTGCAAATATTGGGAAAACAGCAACCCAAAAGATCTAGGTATCTGATTGTGGCAATTGATTCAAGATATACTAAAGAACTAAGGACAAAGTTAAGAGTTGCAAAGGTATGCTAAGGTAAAGCAATGTACGGTGAAATTCCAAGACTTTATATGACTTATCTAAAGACACTCTCTATAAAGGTTGTTGAGTCTTCAGTATAGAAAGGATCTATGGACAACAATTAATCTCAAATACCCAAACTTGTAACCCAAGGATCAAGACTAACTAAACCGATTAAGGTTGTGACACTCGAAATCGAAGTAGAGGTTGTTGAGGCTTCACTACTACCTAGAAAAGGATAAACCTAGATTAGATTAAAGCTAATCTTTAACCTTGGATCAAAGTAAAAGCAAATTTCGTAAACTAGGGTAAATCACGGGTAGTTCTTGAGTTCCACGGCCGTGGAAGTTCAAGAACAGACCGTGATCTTGGTTCGTCGATCAGATCTCTCTAACTCTCAGGGTCCAATCAATTTACGATCGATCTATCATCATTTAAGACACAATTATTAACCCTTCACCTTAGAACTGCTAAAAGGTTTTAGCTAATAACCATTGTCATGATATCAATATTCAAATCAAAAGGAATAAAAGATGAAAACCTTCGAAAACTCAAATATAACTCAAAATCAATCTCAAATCCGAAACACAAATCGGAATATTCAATGGATTCGGAATAGAACACAAAACCTCACAATGATCCTAGGCAAACACGAAGAACGGGATGTCAATCCGTCTTCAATATCAAAACCTAAGAAAAAGGGTGCAACTTCCGCCACACACGATCTTCCGAAATCCAAATTGCCGGCGCTTCCGCTAAATCCTCCTCGAACTCCCTCAAACAACCCTAAGCAAGGCTAAGCGATAAGTGTGGTTGTCCAAAACTCTCTTCTCTGACCCTTTTATAAGAAAGGATAAAATAACCGTTCGGCCCATTTGCGTAAATGATGTGACAATAATTAATTCGTCAAAAGATCGCCTAAATCACGGTCTCAAGGGGTTCCACGACCGTGGTTTAGAGCGTGGAATTGGATTACGGTTCCATATGATTTCCACGACCGTACTTTATACCGTGTCACTCTCTGGAATGCTCCACGTTCATGATGCCAAGATCCACGGCCGTGGTTTAGAGCGTAGATTTCTCTACGACCGTATTTTAGGGCGTGGAAGTGTAAATTGCTTGTGGTTTCCTTTGTGTCGTGCCATTCCTCATCCTAGCATCTCCTTTGCCTTCTTTGATGTGTTCCTAATCTTTTGATGTGCTCAAGTCTCCTCCTATCTCTCTCAAATTATCCGGTTTTAGCTCTTATTCACCTATAATCAACACAAAGCTAATGTAGACTTCCATATCGAAAATATAGACAAACTAGCTAACAAATGCTTCAATGTCTTATCAATGAACACTATAATGGATGAAAAACAACTAGAAAAAGTGCCTAGAATATCGCAATATTTCATGCTAACAAAATACCCCATACTTGCCACTTGCTTGTCCCCAAGCAAGGTCTTTTGAAAGCTTTAGAACATAAGTTAGGATGAAATATGCATGCTAACTCAAAAACTAATCATCTTTTAGGTAAATGTGCTTCTAGTCAATAGATCATTCTCAAACCTTGCTTCATTCATTCTTGAAACGCTCATATACATAACCAAAGAATGTAGAGGAAAGAAACATCATGAATTGGTTAAACTTCAATGTAAACATCATAACCTTCAAGCATTATCAAAATCAAGCATAATAAACTTCAATTTAGATCACCAAGCCAAATAACACTCTTTTGATCTTAAGGACTTCCGAATAAGGTCTAGAATGCGGAAGGGAGGGAAACTTATAAGGAGTGTGGTGCATGAATCCGGGAAAGTGGACAACTAACTCTTTTCTTTTTATTTCGATTTGCAACACCATCAACTTTGAGCTTTGCTCTCTTCTTTTCACATCATTTTTCGACTTTACTTTTGGACTTATGGACAGCGGTGCACAAAAACCGAAGCCTAGGAGATTGGCGTTTCTCAAATTTCGAGATGCCTCAACCCTTGATGCACATACCATAATACGTTAGGAATATCGCTCAATCCGACTTTGGCAAGACACAAACACCCGGCTATGTGAATGGTGCCGAGTTACTCATCGTCATGATTGACTTCCCCAAACCTATTATTTCTATTCTTTGAATGCAAACAATTGCTTTCATGGCCCTCCCACATCAAATATGCCAAAACATAACTCCTCCAAATTCCCGGATGGTAAGGGAGGCAATTATTTCATTGAGGGGCTAAATGAACAAAGAAAGGAGAAAGAAAGGTTGAATTGCCTTAATCATTTCATACAGAAGTATAAGAACTTATCATGTGATTTCAACTTCGATTTCTCAATATGATTTAGATAAAACTCTTGACATTATGAAACTTGCAAGAAAGGATAATCAACACATTTAATTCCTTTTCAATTCATTATTCGTTTAGGCATACAATTGTCATCAAAAATTTAATTCACAAGTAGTAATTATCATAGAAATCATCTCAATTCTTAGAAGCACAAAACCTTTTAGAATTTTCAAAAATTTTCAATTTTTATGGGTTTTTTCAAAAGCTTTTTCATGCAATGCAATAATGAAACGTGTGACAATGAAATGAAACATGCAAAGTGTTCTCGAATCAAGGCAAGCAAAGTGAGTAGAGTTATTACAAACGATAGTCACACCCCATAATAACACGATTTATGACTTATGTTTAAGCACTCATTTAGATAGCTTTTCCGCTCATTCATGCATGGTTTGCACTAGTTCGTAACAATTTGCACTCAATTCATGTATTTTGTCGATATAGACGTCTACACGGACTTTTGCATGCTTTGTAGGTATTTTGGGAGATTTAGGAGCTTAATCAATACATTCGAGGACCGTTCCTCGAGATGATACACCTTCGGACCCATTGGGATGCAAGCTAGGGGCTAAGGAGGACACATGGGACCTTATTGGTGCATGCCATGCACCAAATTGTGGCTTGATGATCCATATAGTGCAAAAGCACCAAAACCACGGTCACTAGAAGAACCACTCCCGTGGAAATAGGCCGTGGTTTTCCCCAGACAGCTGTGACAGCTGTCCCACGATCTTCATGGCCGACTCTTGCAAATTTGGAGGATAAAAGGTGGTCCTGCAAGGCTGTTAGGAACATCTCCCATCACTCCCATTCTCTCACACACTCTCAACAAGAAAGATTCTCTCATTAGAAGATTGGAGAGGAGCTACCATTGGAGAATAAGAAAGGCTTCCATTGGAGAGGAAGAAAAAGCACACTAGTTCATAGTTTCATAGTTTTTAGAGTGAAGATTGTTGGAAACATTTGCTAAGGTTGTAAGAAACGATTCGAACCTTCTTTTGAAGGGTTGTAAGTCCTTCTTGAACATTTATTCATCTTGTTTTACTTGTTTTACTTGTTTCACTTTCTTAATCTATCTTTCATTTCATCTCCTTGCCATGGATTCTATGATTTTATACTTGTTGAGTTTGATAGTTAAAATGCATGTTGTTGGCTAAATAGATGTGATTCTAGGGTAAGGAAATGAGGGTTATGGCTTGGACTATGATAGAATGGACTTAGATGTACCCTTGGATGAATTGTTTGCTTGAACCTAGCCTCTGTTGTAAACCACGGATTGTTCTATACATTCCACGGCCGTGGTTCTTGATGAACAACCCGTGATTTTGACTGATTTGCTTGTTTTGATGAATCTAAGTGCTAGGATGTTAGATTGTTGAAATCTTAGTGTTTGTTGAGTTAAACCTATCCTAGGGTGACCTAGTGGTAGCAACTAAGTGTTAGAAGAGACCTACCCGGTGGTTCTTGCTCTTAGATACCGAAGATGACGAACTCTAGGTAGTAGTGAGCCTCGCAAGCCGCTATTGGACTGAGTGTGCTAGGATAGGTGTTTAGGACTTGCCTCCCCGAGACTTACCCGGTAAGGAGAGGTTAGATCCCTAGATAACCATCCGGTTTGTGTAGAATTCCTATCCTTAGGCTCTTTGAGACTTACCCGGTGATGAGACCTTAGGAACGGACTAGAGGACCATGAGACTTACCCGGTGATTGATCCCAATCTAGAAACACTCACTCCCAACATACTATAGTTAATCCAAGGAATGATTAGATAGCTTGAGTCCAATGCCATAACCGGAATTTCCAACCCCTAGAATCCACTTTTCTCTCTTTGATCTCATATCTCGTGTTTGTCTTTTTTTTTGTGTTGATTTGCTAGATTGTTAGTTTGTTTTGCATTCTTATATCGTTGTGATTCTTGATTGATCACCACACAAAACCAAACCCAAAAATATTGAGATTTTCATTTATTTGTTTCTTTCATCTTTTCTTAGCCTAGATCAACACTATCCTTAGTCACTAATCGATTCAATCTCACCTCAGTCTTTGTGTTCGACCTCAGAATACTATCCCTACTACAAAACGTCCCGTACACTGCGGGTTCGCTATGAGTTAGGAGAAATATATCGAGTTATAAATTTAAAGCTTTTGCGTGTCACGTTCTTAGAGTAACAAGTTTTTGGCGCCGTTGCCGGGGACTAGGTTAAGATTGAGTCATTGTTTGTGATTGTTTATAGTGTAGGTCTTTCTTGTTGCTTTTGATCTCGTTTGGTTTGTGTCTTTGCTTTTTAGGACATCTCTCGCTCTTTAGGTGTATGCGAGGCAAGAAGCAAGAAGCAACTAGGAGGGAGATTGAAAGGAGACTTGCCAATGAGAGGCAAGAAGCAACTAGGAGGGAGATTGAAGAGATTAGGCAAGCTCTTGTGCAAAGAGAGCTTAATCGTCAACAACCTCCACCTCCACCACAACCGCAGCCGGCGGTTAATATTTGGGTTGTGCCCATTGCAATTGAAGAGCCACACACGTTAGGGCAACATATGGTTCCGGCACAAAGAGCACACCGTCCGGGTGTGAACTTAGGAGATCCCGCAGCCCATGATTACGAGCTCCGCCCTCAAGTTCTACAAATGATCCGGCATAATCAATTTGGAGGGATGGAAGGAGAGTCTCCTCATCAACACTTGATGAACTATGAGATCTTGATGGAGACTCTAAGACCGCCTAGATTGGAGAGCAATAAACATAAGCTTAGGGCTTTCTCCTTCTCACTTAAGGATAAAGCCTTGGCTTGGTAGCCATCTATTCCACAAGGGTGAGTGAGTACTTGGGAGGAGATGACAACCAAGTTTTTGACTAAGTTCTTCCCACCTTCCAAGACTACCGAGTTAAGAGGGAAGATCAATGCCTTCGTGATGAAGGATAGAGAAAGCTTATTCAAGTCTTGGGAGAGGTTCAAGGACCTTCTCCTAGATTGTCCACACCATGGTATACCGAAAATTGAGCTATTGGAGATCTACTTCAAAGGACTTGATGAAGATAGCCAATTCAAGCTTCAATCTCCTTCCGGTGGGAATTTCATGGAAAAGAATATAGATGAAGCTTGGGAGTTTGTAGAGAAACAAGCTTTGGTGATTGAGAAGTACTCCCATAGGAAGAGTGATGGGAGGAAAGCGGGAGCATATGAGGTGAGTGAAGTCACCATGAGTAACTTCAAGCTTGATGCAATCAACAATGAGCTGAAATCTTTGAGGGAGTTGTGTGCTACAACTTTGAAGAATCAAGCAACCCTCAAGTGCAAGTGCAAGCAAACTTGTCTTCCAAGGAGGAGGATGTGAACTACATGGGAAGGGGCAACTACAACAACTATCAAGGCCCAAGGAACTTCAACAACAACCGGAAATTCAACAATTACCGGCCTAACCCCAACCATCCCGGGTTTTCCTATTCTAACCCAGATGAAGCCTTGAACCCTCCTGCTTCCACAAGCGCAGCTCCACAACCAAAGGCTTCACAAGAACCTCCACTCGGATTTACTCAACCTCCAAAGGATAGAACTGAGATGATATTTGAGCAATTGCTTGGAAGGTTGAGTGGTCTTGAGAGCACGGTGACTTCCATTTTCAAGGCTCAAAAGGTGTTGGAAGCACAAGTGTTCCAAAAGGCGGGTGAAGCTCATAGAGATCCGGGAAAGCTTCCCGGAAGAACCGAAGAGAACCCAAGAGGTCAAGTGTTGGCCATCACAACAAGGAGCGGGTTGAGCATGAAGGATCTCTTGCCTAAGGGAAATGATAAAGGAAAGCAAGTGGTGATAGAGGAAGAGACATTGCAAGAAGATGGAGGCAAGAGCAAGGATGATGAGCCAACATATGTGGCACCACCTCCATACAAGCTACCACTACCGTTCCCACAATCACGAGCAAGAGCTCGCTTGGACAAACACTTTGTTAAATTCCTTGAACTTATGTCTAAATTGCATATTAACATTCCGTTCATGGATGCTATTCTAGGTATGCGGGCATATGGCAAGTTCTTGAAGGAGATACTCTCCAACAAAAGGAAGTTGGAAGAGTATGGAGAAGTAAGGATAACAAAGAGGTCCTTGGAATTGATCCAAACCATGAAGGAGGAGATGCCTCCTAAGCTAAGAGATCCGGGATCCTTTTGTGTGCCAATCGGAGTGGGAGAAGTGAAGTATGAAGCCCTATGTGATCTTGGGGCAAGTGTAAGCATTATCCCGCTTGCACTTTGCAACAAGGTTGGGCTAGGAGAGCCAAAGCCGGTCAAGATGACCCTTTATATGGCGGACCGTTCGATCAGTCACCCGGTTGGAATATTGGAAGACATACCGGTGCAACTCGGGAAGTTCTATGTGCCGATTGATTTCATTGTTTTGGACATCCCGGCGGAATATCCGGTGCCTATCATCTTAGGGAGACCTTTCCTAGCCACTTCCGGATGCTTGGTAGATTGTAAGAATGGAATTCTCTCCTTTAACATTGGAGAAGAGAATAACAAGTTCAAGTTGTCCATAATGATGAAGGGGCCAGCCCTTGGTGAAGATGTGTTCAACATTGTCGAGCAAGAGGAGTCTAGAGAAGTTGTGAGCTCGATCTTGATCAAGGACCCCTTGGAGAAGGTTCTTAGCTTAAGTTTGATGGAGGAAGGAGTTGAGGAGGCTTGCAATGATAAAATCAAGGCTTTGGAATCATTGGAAAAGGAGACAAGAGTTGAATTTGAAGCACATGAAGGTGTGCTAAATTTCTGTGAAAACCACGGCCAGGTAGGGGAAAACACACCCGTGGAAAGTCCCGTGGAACTCTTTGGAATGCTCAAAAAGGCTAGCTTTGCAAGTTCCATGGCCGTGGTTGTGCCAGAGCCCGTAATTTTGCCCGTGGTTTCCCCAGAAACTGCATTGGTTGTTGATCAAGCTTCAAGGAGTCTTGAGGAGTCTTCCAAAGCTTTGGATTCATCTCAACCAACATTATATGGATCGTCTCCACTCGATAAAGGTCCTTCTAAACTTGAACTTAAACCCCTCCCCTCTCATTTGAAGTATGCTTTTCTTGGTGAAAATTCTACATATCCGGTTATTGTGAATGCATGCTTGAATGATGATGAACTTGCTAGATTGTTGCATGAGTTGAGATTGCATAGGAAAGCCATTGGTAATACCATTGATGATTTAGTCGGCATTAAACCTTCTTTGTGCATGCATAAGATCTTAATGGAAGACAATCATAAACCTTCAATTGAACCTCAAACAAGACTAAACCCTATCATGAAAGAAGTAGTTAAGAAAGAGATCCTTAAATTGCTAGATGCGGGAATCATTTTCCCGATTTCGGATAGTAAGTGGGTTAGTCCCGTGCATGTGGTTCCTAAGAAGGGTGGGATGACCGTAGTAACTAATGAGAATAATGAACTAATCCCAACTAGAACGGTTACGGGATGGAGGATGTGTATTGACTATAGGAAACTAAATGTGGCCTCTAGGAAAGATCACTTCCCTCTTCCTTTCATTGACCAAATGTTAGAGAGATTAGCTCAACATTCCCATTTTTGTTACTTAGATGGCTATAGTGGATTCTTCCAAATCCCTATTCACCCCGATGATCAAGAAAAAACCACATTCACATGTCCTTTGGGTACATTTGCATATAAGAGAATGCCATTTGGGTTGTGTAATGCACCCGCCACCTTTCAAAGGTGTATGATGGCCATCTTTTTTGAGTATATTGAAAACATCATGGAAGTGTTTATGGATGACTCTGTTTATGGATCTTCTTTCGATGATTGCTTAGCTAACTTGTCTTTAGTGCTTAAGAGATGTGAGGAAACTAATCTAGTCTTGAATTGGGAGAAATGCCACTTCATGGTAAGTGAAGGTATTGTGTTGGGACACTTGGTGTCCAACCGTGGCATTGAGGTTGATAGAGCTAAGATAGAGACGATAGAGAAGTTGCCACCACCTACCTCGGTGAAGGGGGTAAAGAGTTTTCTAGGGCATGCCGGTTTTTACCGAAGATTCATTAAAGATTTCTCTAAGATTTCTAAGCCTCTTACTAACCTACTAATGAAAGATGTTGAGTTTGTTTTCTCCAAGGATTGCCTTGAAGATTTTTGTAGGTTGAAGAATGCTTTGATCTCCGCACTTATCATGCAACCTCCGGATTGGAGTCTACCATTTGAGATCATGTGTGACACAAGTGATGTAGCCGTCGGGGCTGTTTTGGGACAAAGGAAAGATGGGCTTACACATGCCATCTATTATGCTAGCAAGACGCTAGATGATGCCCAACTCAATTATGCTACCACCGAGAAGGAGTTGCTAGCGGTGGTGTATGCATTTGAGAAGTTCCGCTCATATCTTGTTGGAGCGAAGGTCATAGTGTATACGGATCATGCTGCGATCCGTTATCTCCTTACAAAGAAGGATGCCAAGCCTAGGTTGATTCGGTGGATCCTTCTTCTTCAAGAATTTGACTTGGAAATCCGGGATAAGAAAGGGTCCGAAAATTCTGTGGCGGATCACCTTAGTAGGCTCCCACCATCGGAGCTTGAGAGAGATGACATCCCGATTGATGACTCATTCCGGGATGAGCAATTGCAAATGGTGGAGGAGTGTCTATTTAAAGTGTCTATAGGAAGTGAGCCATGGTATGCCGACATTGTGAACTATCTTGTGTACGAGGAGGTGCCTCCCGGTTTGTCATATGCCCAGCGGAAAAAGTTCTTCAAGGATGTGAGGCATTACTATTGGAGTGAACCGCTTTTGTTCAAGAGAGGGCCGGATGGAGTCTTTAGGAGATGCATACCGGAGGATGAGGTGGAGAGTCTGATCCGCCATTGTCACTCCTTGCCATGTGGAGGCCATGCTAGCTCACACAAGACATGTGCGAAGGTGTTGCAATCGGGTTTCTTTTGGCCAAGTTTGTTGAAGGATGTGCAGAATTTTGTGGTAGCTTGTGATGCTTGACAAAGTACGGGCAACATCCCAAGGAGGAATGAGATGACCTTGAACAACATACAAGAGGTGGAGATATTCGATGTGTGGGGTGTGGACTTCATGGGACCATTCCCCTCTTCTTGTGGCAACCTCTACATCCTATTGGCGGTGGACTATGTTTCGAGATGGGTGGAGGCAATCGCCTCTCCAACAAATGATGCCAAGGTTGTGGTGCGGTTCTTCAACCGAGTGATCTTCCCTAGATTTGGAACACCAAGGGTGATCATAAGTGATGGAGGGAAGCACTTCACTAATAGGAACTTTGGGGCACTTTTGGCTAAGTATGGGGTGACTCATAAGGTGGCAACACCTTACCATCCCCAAACTAGTGGCCAAGTGGAGATCTCCAACCGGGAGATAAAGGGAATTCTTGAGAAGATGGTTTCTAGGACGAGAAAGGATTGGGCTATGAAGCTCGATGATGCTCTGTGGGCTTATAGAACCGCTTTCAAGACACCGATTGGCACCACTCCCTACAAGCTAGTCTATGGCAAGTCTTGCCACCTTCCGGTAGAGATGGAGCATAGAGCATATTGGGCTATAAGGTGGTTGAATTTTGACCTCAAGGAGGCCGGTGAGAAGAGGTTGCTTGATATGAATGCTCTTGAGGAGATCCGGTTGGATGCCTATGAAAACGCCCGGATCTACAAAGAAAGGACCAAACATTGGCATGATAAGCGCCTCATCCCGAAAGAGTTGAGTGAAGGCGACCTTGTCCTTCTCTTCAACTCAAGGCTGCGGCTCTTCCCCGGAAAGCTAAAGTCAAGATGGACGGGTCCTTATGTGGTGAAGAAAATCTTTCCCCATGGAGCGGTTGAGATAGGAGGGGAGCATTGTGGAGATTTTAAGGTGAATGGGCTTCGGTTGAAGAAGTATATCCCGGGAGCTCCGGTGGATATGATTGCCCCACTTCACCTTGAGTGAGACGCCCCCGAGTTTGGTCAAGCTAATGACCTTAAAGAAGCGCTTGATGGGAGGCAACCCATTGGTAGACATTTTTCCCTTTTCGTTTTTGTTTTGTTTTTGATTTTTCTGTTTTTGTGTGTTTGGTGTGCTTTGTGTGTGTGCTAGAATCTTGGTAGCATGGAAGCCTTGCATGGCATGTGGATGATGATGAGTCCCTCATCAATTGTGGGTGGAGAGGACGCGGGACTTGGACGGCTAGCGGTGCCTAGCACGGATCCCGACGCCATAACGAACACTTTGAGCTCTCTACCATCGTTCATAGGATCATCCGACATCACTTCATTTGAGTAATCCCAAATACCAAAGCAAACCATTTTTACATTGTGAGAACCCTCTTTCACTCTTCTTTACTTGAATGCCACATTGGGGATAATGTGTTTCTAAGTATGGGGTGGGGTTTGCATAATCTTTTGCATGATTAACATCTAGGGTAGTTTCTTTTAGTCACATGCTTCATTATGTCTTGCATTGTACATACATATTTCGAAAAATTCAAAAAATTCAGAAAATTAAAAAATTTTTAGTGCTTCTAAGCTTGGGAATGACCCTTATGATGAAATTATCTTGTGAATTGGCTATGGATGGCCTTATGTTTTGAATAGATGAATGCATATGTGGACTTGAAGTACTTATCTTGAATCCCATGAATGGATTGTGATCATGATGCTTGCCTTGATTGGATTGAGTATTGAAAGTCGAAATTACATGCTAGTTCTTGCACATCATCTAGGAATGATTAAGGCAATTCATCTTTCTCTACTTCTCATCTTGATCATGTTGGTTGAGCACCTCAATTGATATGAATTTTACCTCTTTTGACCCATCCGAGAATAGGAGCATGTTAGTGTGTTGAGTGTGTGAAAAGCAAGTGAGGGGTGAAGTTGTTGATGCATGAATGTTATGAATGAAGTGCTGAATTTGTTGTAAAAAGTGTAGACAAAAAAAAATATAGGTTTGGGGACGTTGGTTTAAATGACGAGTAACTCGGCACCATTCACATAATCGGGTGTTTGTGCCTTGCCAAAGTCAAATAAACCGATAGTCCTAACGAGCTTTGGTATGTGTGCCCGGTGTGGATGCACCTCGAAAAATAAAAAAGCCCGAGGACGGCTAATCACCAAGGTTTCGGCTTTTGTACACCAATGCCATTGTCTCAAAAATAAGTGAAAGAAAAAGAAAAGAAAAGAAAAAAAATGGAGAAAACATACACTTATGGGAAGTTGATAAAAAATGTGAAGTTGTGAAGTTAGTTCCATTCCAGGATTAGTATCACATAACCTAGAAAAATTCCCACCTAATCACAACGTTTCTTGGCCTTTTATTTCATAAGCCCTTGCGACCTATTTGCATGTGTGTAAGACTTAGTGATCTAGATTGGATATGCTCATGATCATCTTGACTTCTTCATTCTTACATTTCATGCATGCCTTCGAGTTAAGTACAATTGTCTTTCCGTGCCTTCATTTATTTGATGCATGATCGCTTGTCCATTGCCATGAAACATGACTATGAAGGTGATCCGATATTAGAAGCACAACTCCAAAAAGATTTCGTTGTTTTTTTGCATGCATAAATCATGTCATCTCTTAGTCTATAGTTTGGGACTTGCTCGGGGACGAGCAAACCTTAAGTATGGGGTATTTTTGATAACACGATTTATGACTTAGGTTTAGGCACTCATTTAGATAGTTTTTCCGCTCATTCATGCATGGTTTGCACTAGTTCGTAATGATTTGCACTCAATTCATGTATTTTGTCGAGATAGACGTCTACACGGACTTTGCATGCTTTTAGGTATTTTGGGAGATTTAGGAGCTTAATCGATACATTCGAGGATCGTTCCTCGAGATGATACACCTTTGGACCCATTAGGATGCAAGCTAGGGGCTAAGGAGGACACATGGGACTTTATTGGTGGATGCCATGCACCAAATTGTGGCTTGATGATCCATATAGTGCAAAAGCACCAAAACCACAGTCACTAGAAGAACCACGCCCGTGGAAATAGGCCGTGGTTTTCCCCAGACAGCTGTGACAGCTGTCCCACGATCTTCATGGCCGACTCTTGCAAATTTGGAGGATAAAAGGTGGTCCTACAAGGCTGTTAGGAACATCTCCCATCACTCCCATTCTCTCACACACTCTCAACAAGAAAGATTCTCTCATTGGAAGATTAGAGGGGAGCTACCATTGGAGAAGAAGAAAGGCTTCCATTGGAGAGGAAGAAGAAGCACACTAGTTCATAGTTTCATAGTTTTTAGAGTGAAGATTGTTGGAAACATTTGCTAAGGTTGTAAGAAACTATTCGAAACTTCTTTTGAAGGGTTGTAAGTCCTTCTTGAACATTTATTCAGCTTGTTTTACTTGTTTCACTTGCTTAATCTATCTTTTATTTCATCTCCTTGCCATGGATTCTATGATTTTTCGCTTGTTGAGTTTGATAGTTAAAATGCATGTTATTGGCTAAATAGATGTGATTCTAGGGTAAGGAAATGAGGGTTATGGCTTGGACTATGATAGAATGGACTTAGATGTACCCTTGGATGAATTGTTTGCTCGAACCTAGCCTCTGTTGTAAACCACGGCTTGTTCTATACATTCCACGGCCGTGGTTCTTCATGAAAAACCCGTGATTTTGACTGATTTGCTTGTTTTGATGAATCTAAGTGCTAGGATGTTAGATTGTTGAAATCTTATGTTTGTTGAGTTAAACCTATCCTAGGGTGACCTAGTGGTAGCAACTAAGTGTTAGAAGAGACCTACCCGGTGGTTCTTGCTCTTAGATACTGAAGATGACGAACTCTAGGTAGTAGTGAGCCTCACAAGCCGCTATTGGACTGAGTGTGCTAGGATAGGTGTTTAGGACTTGCCTCCCCGAGACTTACCCGGTAAGGAGAGGTTAGATCCCTAGATAACCATCCGGTTTGTGTAGAATTCCTATCCTTAGGCTCTTCGAGACTTACCCGGTGATGAGACCTTAGGAACGGACTAGTGGACCATGCGACTTACCCGGTGATTGATCCCAATCTAGAAACACTCACTCCCAACATACAATAGTTAATCCAAGGAATGATTAGATAGCTTGAGTCCAATGCCATAACAGGAATTTCTAACCCCTAGAATCCGCTTTTCTCTCTTTGATCTCATATCTCGTGTTTGTCTTACTTGTTTGTGTTGATTTGCTAGATTGTTAGTTTGTTTTGCATTCTTATATCGTTGTGATTCTTGGTTGATCACCACACAAAACCAAACCCAAAAATATTGAGATTTTCATTTATTTGTTTCTTTCATCTTTTCTTAGCCTAGATCAACACTATCCTTAGTCACTAATCGATTGAATCTCACCTCAGTCTTTGTGTTCGACCTCGGAATACTATCCCTACTACAAAACGTCCCGTACACTGCGGGTTCGCTAGGAGTTATGAGAAATATATCCAGTTATAAATTTAAAGCTTTTGCGTCTCACGTTCATAGCGTAACACCCCACCCCATACTTGAGACAAACATTGTCCCTAAAGTTCAAAAAGAAATAGAGAAAAGAAATAAAGAAAAATGAACTCACAAGACGGTGGTGGAGCGGCTAATACTGTCAATCATGCATGGTCATCACTGAGGTGGAGGCGGTGGTGGAAACAGGAAAAAGCCGGGGTCGAAGTTCCACCCAAACTGCTGGCGGTAGATATCTCTCATCATCCTATCATGCTCGACAGCTCATGCGTCCCTAGCGTCCTGCCGGATCTCCAAATCTCCTACTTTGTCGGAGAGGTCGGTAGCCCAGTCCGGTTGCTGCTCATACCACCCCGGTGCCTGGCTGTACCAAGCTGGTGCATCTTGTGGGGCTGGTGCTGACCGCGGCTGCGCATACCATGTCGGTGGAGCTCCCATCCACTCCGGCTGTGATCTATACCAAGCAGGAGGGGTATCCGTCCATGTCGGCCTCTCACTCACGCTAGCACGGCGAGAGGAAAAGGCTCCTGAATGTCCAGCTGGTCGTGGTGAACGCCTAGGAGGGTCAGGGAAATGTGCCGGCTGATCCGGGAAAGTGGCAAAGTCATGCTCCTCACCTCCTCCCTCAAAACCATCACCTTCTCCTCTCTCCTCCTCATCTGCAACCGGTACCTCAGCGGGGATGTAGGGAGGGGCTACTAACCTATTCGCGTGCATAGCAGCGAATGTCTGCTTCCAATTATGGCGTCCAGCCATAATGGAATACTCAAGGAGCCATGGAACGCCTCTACCTCCTCTATCCTTCCATGGCATGACAACGGTAGGTGGAACTCTATGTCTAGGAAAGATCAAACCTCTAGTCATGAGGCTCTGGAGATCCAACGATCTTGCCGCTATCCTAGTGCAAGCAGAAAAATCTATCCCCAACTGTCTAGCGATGTGGGTGACCATACCACCATATCCAATGTTCCCGGCTCTCTTATTCTTGAGCTTACTCATGGTGGAGGCTAGAAGGGTAGCACAATCAACAGGTCTACCGTGCAACATAGCATAAAGGAGGAACAACTCATCTGTCTTAATCTTTTGAGGGGTCTCAGTCCTAGGGAAAAGACACTCAGAAAGTACTCTATGGGCTATCTTCAAGGCTAAGTGATAGATAAGCTTAGCCTTGGTGTCAGCTGGCTGCCAGCGGTCCTCACCGGCATAGATCACAGCAATGTCCTCCCAGAAATCCTTAGCGTATACACCGCTAGGAAAACGACCATTGAAGGTCTCTTGGAACCCAAAGAAGGCTCCGAACTCTAAGATCGAGAACTCGTAGTTCTCCTCCATCAGCCTAAAGGAAACTGTCCTATCCACATGGCTATGCTCAAAAGAGATCACAAACTCTCTAGTAATCTCCTCATAAGCGTCTTCCCGAATAGCGGAGAAGATGATCAAGCCGGCTCTATCTAGAGGCCATGTAAGGTCATTCACCACATTCAGCGGCTCTAACTCCTTAAGAACTAAGTAGTGTGGTCCTATGACCGACTCCTATAGCTACATCACTTGAACACATAACCTCGAATGGAAGATTCCAATCCGGAGGTTGAATAATCGGGGCTGAGATTAGAGCTTCCCGAATCTTATTAAACACATCTAAACACTCTTGCGAGAAATCAAAAACTGCATCCTTAATCAATAGATTAGTAAGCAGTTTTGATATCTTAGAAAACTCCTTTATAAAGCGTCTATAAAATCCAGCATGGCCTAGAAAGCTTCTTATCCCCTTCACCGAAGATGGAGGAGGGAGCTTTTCTATAGTCTTTATCTTAGCCTTATCCACTTCAATCCCTCTACTAGATATCAAGTGTCCTAATACAATGCCTTCTTTCACCATAAATTGACACTTTTCCCAATTAAGAACTAGGTTAGTGTCTTCACACCTTTGTAGCACAAGAGAAAGGTTAGAAAGACAATTATCGAAAGAGGAACCATAAACAAAAAAGTCATCCATGAAAACCTCCATGATTTCCTCTATGTACTCCGAGAAGATAGCCATCATGCACCTTTGAAAGGTGGCTGGGGCGTTGCAAAGCCCAAACGGCATCCTCCTATAAGCAAACGTACCCCACGGGCATGTGAATGTGGTCTTCTCTTGATCGTCCGGATGTATCGGGATCTAAAAGAAACCACTATAACCGTTAAGATAATAGAAATGTGTGTGTTGTGCTAACCTCTCAAGCATTTGGTCGATGAATGGTAGTGGGAAGTGATCCTTCCTCGTTGCGTTGTTTAGCTTGTGGTAGTTTATGCACATCCTCCATCCCGTCATGGTTTGTGT
Source organism: Fagopyrum homotropicum (assembly GCA_033239125.1). NCBI lineage: Eukaryota > Viridiplantae > Streptophyta > Magnoliopsida > Caryophyllales > Polygonaceae > Fagopyrum > Fagopyrum homotropicum. Next base: position 28,949,628 of record BSWB01000004.1, read on the forward strand.
AGGAATGAGCTCATTGTTCTTGTTGGTAATGACCGTCATTCCTCCCTTCTTTGGAACCACCTGTACGGGGCTCACCCACTTGCTATCGGAGATAGGATAGATGATACCTGCATCAAGTAGTTTAAGAATTTCCTTCTTGACAACCTCCTTCATGGTCGGATTTAACCGCCTTTGAGGTTGTCGCAAAGTTCTAAAATCTTCTTCCATTAGGATCTTAAGCATGCATAGTGAAGGCTTGATTCCTACTAGATCATCTATTGTGTAACCTAAGGCTTTCCTATGTTTCTTAAGAACAACCATAAGCTTACTATGTTCATCTATACTTAGATCGGAACTAACAATTACCGGAAAGGTAGAATTAGGTCCTAGAAATGCGTACCTTAGATGTGTGGGAAGTGGCTTCAATTCCATCACTATAGGACTCTCTAATGACTCTTGAGGAGTGTCCAATGCTTCCTTAGAAGTCTCCAAGGGTATAGAAGTTGTTGGAGAAGAATCAATGGAAGTGGTGGAAAGAACGTAATTGTCTTCAGATTTTCGCAAAATTACGGTTCCCCTGTTTCCTCCACGGCCGTGATTTTGGGCGTGGAAGTCAATTATGGCACCTTTGTTTCCTCCACAGCCGTGGTTTTGGCCGTGTAACTTATTGGAGTCCTCTGAATAGCTAATTACAGTCATGTTGGTGGAAACCACGGCCGTGGAATAGCATGACTGACCGTGATTCCTTACGTTCTCTGACCCATCGTAGAGTTTTTCAAACTCTTCTTCATACACTTTCTTTTGCTTCTCTAAAGCTTCAATTTCCTCATTGCATTCCTCTTCTTCCCCTATGTCCATAATGCTCATAGCGATCACCTTTTGCAAGGGATCTTTGAAGAGAATCGAACTTACTTCTTCTCTAGATAGCTCTTCATCATGGATGTTAAATATGTCCTCTTCAAAATCTGGTTCTTTAATCAAAGTGGAAAGAACGAACTCTACCTTTTCCTCTCCTATGTCGAAGGCAAGTCTAGCATTCTTGCAATCAACCATACAACCGGATGTTGCAAGAAACGGTCTTTCGAGTATGATCGGAACGGGACTATCTATAGGAATGTCAAGCACAACAAAATCTATTGGAACATAGAACTTACCAAGCTTGACCGGGGCGTCTTCAACTATGCCGATGGGACGAGTTATGGATCAATCCGCCATGTATAACATCATCTTCACCGGTTTAGGTTCGCCTAAACCGATCTTCTTGCATAAGGCAAGCGGAATGATACTAACGCTTGCTCCTAAATCACATAATGCATCATATGTGACATCTCCCACTCTGTGGGAACATAAAATGACCCCGGATCCTTCAGCTTTGGGGGCATCTTTACCTTCATCGTCTTGATGAGATCCGACGAATCCGAACACATCTTGACTTCTCCAAAATCTTCTAATTTCCTCTTGTTAGAGAGGATCTCCTTTAAGAACTTTCCATAAGCTGGCATACCTACAATTGCATCAATGAAAGGTATATTAATATGCAGTTTGCTCATGAGTTCAATAAACTTACCGAATTGCTTGTCTAGATGCGCTCTTGCTCTAGATTGTGGGAATGGTAGGGGAGGTTTGTAAGCTGGAGGAGGAATGTAGATGTCTTCCTTCTCCTTCCCCTTTTCCTTCTCTTTTTCAGCGGGAACTTCCACAAACTTAGGCTGCGGGTCGGTGGTTGTTGCTCCGCTCCTAGTTATGAGAGCCATCACCCTTCCTTTCGGGTTATCCTCCGTCTTTCCTGAAAGTTTTCCTTGATTCCTAGGAACTTCCTCATCATTGCTAAACATTTGGTTTTCTAAAACTTTTTGGGCTTTATCAACCTTAGTAATGTGACTCTCCAATCCTTGAAGCTTTCCCAAAATTGTTTCCAACATGGGATCGGGCTTCTCTTTCCCCGAAGTGCTTCCACTATTAGATGTTTGTCCCTGACTTTTCAAAGGATTGGAAGAAGAGGATGGTGGAGTTAGTGAATTTCCTGAATTGGGATAAGAATTACCGGAGTTTTGTTGTTGGTTGGAACGCCAATTGTTGTTCTTTGAACCCTTACTGTTGTTCCAATTGTTATTCCGGTTGTTGTTGTTGTTCCAATTGTTCCGGTTGTTGTGATTTGTGTTCTCATTCCCATTGTGGTTATTGTGGTTTCCTAAATAACCAACGTCTTGCTCCTTATGCTTTGGAAAGCTAGCCTTGATGACTTCCTTCAATTCTTTAATCTCGGAGTTGAGAGAAAAGATTTGAGTTTGAGCAGCTTGTGTTAGCTTTGTTCCTTGCTCCACTCGATTTGTTTCTACCTTCCGGTGAGAATACTTCTCAATGACTCGGGCTTGCTTCTCAATGAAGTCCCAAGCGTCATCTTCCCTCATGTCCATGAATGTACCACATGAAAGGGATTGGAGCTTGAATTGTGTTTCCACATCCAGCCCCTTATAGTATATCTCCAATAGCTCCAATTTGTAAATGTCATGATGTGGGCAATCCAATAGTAAATCCTGAAATCTTTCCCAAGACTGGAATAAACTTTCATTAGATCTCATAGAAAATGCATTAATCTTACCTCTCAACTCCGCCGTCTTGGATGGCGGAAAGAATTTGGTGAGGAACTCCGAAGAAAGATCCTCCCATGTGTTGAGTCTTCCATTTGGAAGAGCTTGATAACAAGGTAAAGATTTCCCTTTCAAAGAGAAGAAGAATGGCTTGATCTTGTAATTATTGGTGGTTGCATTCTTTGGCTTCATTGTCTCCATCAAAATCTCAAAATTCTGTAAATGTTGATGTGGAGATTCAATACTCGTTCCTCCAAACTGATTTTGGCGAATGATTGTAATAACTTGTGGGTTGAAGCTAAACCCCTGCATATCATCAGCATCAAAGTTCACACCTAGACGGCGTGGTTGCTGAATTGGATCCTTCCTTCGGCCAAGAGTTCTTGGCTCTTCATCTACACGAACGGCTCTCGCACCCCCAGCCGGGACACGATAATTGGCAGCCGGTCTTGGATTATATCGATTCATATTGATCGTCGGATTATTGTCCTCTAGCGGTGGCATGGAAGAGTTGCTATCCTCATCGGATGAGTTGGTTGTAACGCCTCAAAATTTGGCGCGTTGCGATATTTAGATTCCCGAAATTTTTATCGCTATTTTTAAATAGCTTAAATATTTTTACGAGTATTTTCACATCGTAAATTAATTTTTTCGAGGTTATATATATATATATATTGATCCATATATTTATTTTTCGTATTTATATTTTTTTGGTAAGGTTCGGAAATATTTTTTTCGATCCGAAAAATTCATTCCGATTAATTTTTGATCGAGTTTATTTCATCTCGTTACTTGTTTGTTTTGTTTTTCCTTTTTTTTCTTTTCTTCTTTACCTTTTCCCTCTCTCTCTCCTCGCTGGGTGCAGCTCCGTGTATAAATCCTCGCCTCCCCAAGTGACCCCTCGCCTGCCGAGCTATCTCTTCTCTCTCACGCAACTCTCCTCTCCTTTGCTTTCCCTTCTGTCCAAATGAGCAAGTAGCTCCCTGCTTTCTTCATCTCCCTTCTGTATCTTGGCAGCAGCACACACCGGAGAGCAACCCTCTGTCCGCCGCAATCCCCTGTTTAGCTCCCTCTCGCCCACCTTTGCGACTCTCGCCATGGGACAGAAGCAACCAACGACAGGAGGGGATGCGCCGGAAACTCCCTCCCTACCTGCTTTGTATGTCCTCTACCCCTCTCAATCATCCTCTCCCCCTACGCAGCCCTTGGTCGGGACGTGCATAGCCGTCTGTTGGAGCTACGGAGCTGGAGGAGCGTCGCCTAGTGCCTGCCCTCGATGCCGGAGCGGCCAAGCATCTCCACCTCCCTGCTCCACCGTCGAAGCTCACCGAAGCCGCATCGGAAAGCCCTCGCCTTTGTCTCTGTCGGGTTCGAACAACCCAGAAACCACCGCCAAAGCCCTCGCCGGGATGATCCTGTCACCGCCTCGATGTGCCCTGCCGCCGCTGTCTCCGCCGACGCTGCAACCTCTCTGCCCTTGCAGCCGCCTTGCAGCCTCAATGCCTTGCCACTCTTCCTTGCTGCGATGGTACACAGGGATTGAAGAATCCCTTATAGTCAAATTACAATCTGGCCCCTAATTCTTGTATATTTACAATTGTGGCCCTATATTTTGCATTTGCAGTAATGGCCCTAATTTCTGAAGTTTGCATTTATGCCCTGTTGAAATAATTACAGATTTTGGCAGGAAGATTAATTTACAAATATAACCCATGTTTCTAAAATTGTATATTTTGCCTCAAAAAATGGTTGAGCGGTTTTGTTTATCCTTGGCTTGGAAAACGAATTTGACCTTGGGTTTATGATGTTGTTTAGGTTTCCGGAAAATATAATTACGGATTTTAAACTTGGGTCTGACTTCAAGTTCTAGTCTTGTATTTTCTTACACGATGTTTTATGCCCTTGTTGAATTATTTTCGGTTTATTTCTCAAAGTGTTAATTACGGGTTTGGCCAATGTCTTACTTTTGGAAAATGATTTAAGCTCTTGAGTTCCATATTTATGGCCCCGAGATTTAATTGCGGATTTATGACGCATGTTTATGATGTTGTGTATTTTGCCACGAAAAATATTTTTTTTGCGGGTTTTAACCTCGGTTTTGAAAATGAGTTCCTTAGAGTTATATGTATTATATATAGTCCAATCAAATTTAGCTTAAGAGCTAAATTTGTTTATTTTTGGTGTTAAGTTTGGAGACGACCCCCATAAAGGGCGAACGAGTCGAAGTTCGACTTTCGTCTTTTGACGTCATGTGAGTTACCTTCTTCCTTGATCTAGTTGTTTGGCATTAGTTTCATGTTAGGTTGAATCTAGCATAACTTAGAGTGAATGCCAAGTAGTGGTCTTGGACCTTAGGTGAGTTTTGAGGATTTATGATCGTTATAAGGCTTGAGGTGTTGATGATATCTTGTGTTTGTAGGGCATTGAGTTTTTGGGTTGATCTTGTGAGCTTATGAGGATTGAGATTATGGTTGTATGATCTTGCGAGATCCGTGGGTTTAGAAGTCTTAGGACTTCTAGCTGTTGTTAAGTGTTATCTGAGCATGAGGGATTCTAGGATGCGGTCCTAGAATTGAGAGTCAAATGGTCTTGCGTAGATTATTTGTTTAGAAGTCTAAGACTTCAATTGTGAGTGGGTTGTTGTTGATATAGTTATCTTCTTGTGAGTAGGTTATGGGCTTCCTCCCTAAGGAAGCGAGAGTGTTGTGAGTTGAGTGTGTTAACGAGGTAAGTCTCCGGACTTACTTAGCTCGTATTCCTTGTATTAGCATTGATGTGTGTTTGGTGGTGTGTGTTTATTCTTTATTGTTTATAACAACTAAACCGGAAATAGGATTACCGACCTTTATATTATTTTGGACCAAGTGTATGATAACGGGCGGTGACAAGTTGTCTGGCTCCCGCGAGAGTTAGGAGGTTCTCGGCGACTATCCCGTGCTGGTAGATGGTCAGATGCATCAGTATCATTCCATGCCGGTAAGTAGGGACCGAGGCGAGTTTCGGTGAATCTCGTGTCACAAACTAAGTTGAATTAGAACGGGATACGACTTAATAATAATAAAGATAATTAACCGGATTGGTGTGATTTTATGTATGTTGTATGCTTGTGATGAGATTGCTTGTGTATGTACCTTTCCCATTAATTCTAATGCTTCGAATATGAGCTAACGGTTTTATACCGATTGTTGTAGATTGCCTTGCAGGTTAGGAATGCGGCCGAGAGATCCGGAAGAGTGGGCAGCCGGGGTTCCGTACATTTTAGGAGTGGGTTTTGGTTAGAGTCGAGTTTGAGTATTGTATTTATTGTATGTTGTATGGCGTTTAGTCTTTGGGGTTGTATTTTCGGCTGAAGTCCTTTGTTGTATTCTTTCGGGTTTTTCTTTTCACTGCATAAAAATGCATTTGGGTTTTGGCCTTTATTTGTGCCTTGTTGCAAGATCCGATGAAATTGTTGTCAAGCTAAGGGTCGGGACCCATTGTGAGGTCCCACCCCGTAGCATCCCAAGTCCCGCGGATTCGGGGTGTTACATTGGTTCTAACCGATCTTGCCGGTTTCCTCCTCTTCTTCTTCTTCTTGGAATCGCTTAATTCCAAACTCATTTGAAACATCATGTCCCTGAGCTCATCAATTTGCAATTGATGACGGTCCGATTCTTCCTTGCGAGTCTTCTCGCTCCATCTAAGTTGAGCTTCGGATTCCTTCAACTCTGCTTGAAGATCCCACTCCTTGTTTTCAGCCATCTTTCTTTCTTTGAGCTTCTTCCTCAAAGTCTTCTCAAGTTCTTGATCAAGAGGTAAGAGGTCTTTGTTGTTTCTAGACCTACGCATATACCTAAGGTAACTTGCAAATATTACTCAAAGGAGATATAAAATAACAAGAGCAAAGCTCCCAAGCTTGACAACCGATAACCGAATTCGGCCTAAACCAAATCCCCGGCAATGGCGCCAAAAACTTGTTCGCCACTTAGCGTGCGCGCAAATAAGCTTTAAATTTATAAAAATAGAATCAAGCAAGCGAACCCGCAGTGTACGGATCGGCGTTGTAAAGCAAGAATTCCAGAGTATCGAACTCAGGGATTTGGGGGGAACAAATTCAGTTCGCAAATTGTCAAGCAAGTGAATGTAATAAGCTTTGCAAATATTCGGGAAACAGCAACCCTAATGATCTACGTATCTAATTGTGGCAATCGATTCAAGATATACTAAAGTACTAAGGACAGAGTTAAGAGTTGCAAAGGTATGCTAAGGTAAAGCAATGTGCAGTGAAGTTCCAAGACTTTATATGACTTATCTAAAGACACTCTCTATAAAGGTTGTTGAGACTTCAATATAGAAATGATCTATGGATAAGAAATAATCTCAAATACCCAAACTTGTAACCCAATGATCAAGACTAACTAAACCGATTAAGGTTGTGACACTCGAACTCGAAGTAGAGGTTGTTGAGGCTTCACTACTACCTAGAAAAGGATAAACCTAGACTAGATTAAAGCTAATCTTTAACCTTGGATCAAAGTAAAAGCAAAGTTCGTAAACTAGGGTAAATCACGGGTAGTTCTTGAGTTCCACGGCCGTGAAAGTTCAAGAACAGACCGTGATCTTGGTTCGTCGATGAGATCTCTCTAACTCTCAGGGTCCAATCAATTTACGATCGATCTATCATCATCTAAGCCACAATTATTAACTGTAACACCCCAAGTTTCAAAACTCGGGGAGCTACTGGTTAGGACCTCACAATGGGTCCCGACCTTGGTTTAACAACAACTTTACTAGGATCTTACAACAAGGCACAAATGTATTTGAAACAATTTCCAAAACATAATATTTTTAATGGTATGAAAAATACACAGGTGACAGCCTTACAACCATATATAAAGATACATAACATGTATGACGTATGGAAGACTCCCCCGTCCCCATCTAATGAGTACGTGGACCCGGCTGACCATCCGTTCCGGATCTCTCTACAACTGTCTATCTCTATAGATCTACAACACGGATAAACCGTTAGCTAACAATCCAAATATAAGCAGAGTAAGGATAGCACAAACACAAACAAGGTAACATAAACAATCATCATGCTGGCACACAACCGGTTATTATCTAGTAGTTAAGTGATTCACCTTATTCCATTTTACAGTTGTGGCACGAAAATCTTAAGAGTTCTCGCCTCCGTTCCTTATCCAACTGGGTGTAGGTCTAGCTTACCTCCACTGGTAGCATCACTACAAACCGAGTGTGGACTAGTCCCTAAAGAAACCCCCAGCGCCCTCAAGCTAACTGAGTAGAATGCCACCGCCCGTTACTCTTAGGCCAAGGTATAGGACGGTATATATTTCTTACTAAACTATAACTATAAACATCTCATTCACACACCACTACCATTATTCATACTCATATTTAGAAGTCAGCTAAGTAAGCCCAAAGGACTTACCTGAATTCAAACATAATCTCGTTATCACGACTCGGTCTGTAACCGCAGGAACTCAACCACCTGTTATAAAAAGGCAAGTGGATCAATAATGTATCCCACTTTATTAGAAGTCTCTAACTTCTCACATATTTAACTCTATCATCAGATAAATTACCAAAATACCCTCGTAATGGCAAATGACTATTTTGCCCCTAGTGTCCAAAAACTCCAAAATAAACTATGACTTAGTTCCAAATTCTCCTTTGAAAGTTATTTCCACAATCCAGTTCTCACGAGATAGTTTGCTAAGGATTTATAAATATTAACCCAACATTCTAGTTTTCCAAACGAGTCGCTAAAGTCCGACTTTTACTTAAAATACGAGGCTCGGATAAATATAAAAAAATTCCGAATTAAATCTCTAGGTCCTCTATGATATACATACTACTCATAGGAGCAAAGATCTCTCGAAAACATTCAACAACAACTCCTATAAAAATCTCTAAAGATGGTTCCAAAAATCTAGAAATTTATACTTAGCCAAATCCTGAGTTCTTTCCCAACCAGCCCAACTAGCCTACTTCGAGCTCCTATAGATCCAGATCCGACCGTTGGATCGCCCTAAACTTTTAAAATATCATACCATGCATGTCCTTCTATATCATACTAAAAATTTGAACGGTGGATTACGTTTTTACAGTATCGAAACATGGTCCCAAAGATGGTTACTCTACACTGTTTTTATTTATTTCTAGCTCCAAACACATAACTGTAAAGTGGTCTATGGTTCGAACCTCACCAACTACAATCATAACACTCAAACTTGGCAGTAGAAGGTCTAGAGTTTGACACTTCCGGGTCTTGAGTTCATGTCCTATTTCTGAGAGTTCCACAAGTTGCAACTACGAGGGCTGCACCATGTCTTCCTCTTCCTATGCCTGCACAAGATCACGCTAGAATTCCCTCGACCCCTCCTTGATCTGTCTTCTGATCCGATGCTGGTGCAAGGCGGAGGCTCGACTGGTTTGTTCCCAACATGCCTGAGTGCAAACGTGAGGGTGAGGAGGCGTGACATTGCAAAGAGAAGATGGAAGGGAGGAGGAGAATGAAAGGGTCTCACCTTAGGGTTCTCACAAGGGCTTACCCGACGGATTTGTAGTTGGTCCGGGAAGGTGGTTCGTTGGTGTCTTCGTCATGTGTGTAGACGGTTGAGGTGCCTGGCAAAGTGCTCGACTCACTCTAATGTCAGGAAGCAGCAACCACGATCCGGATCTTGGCAGAGAATGGTACGGCTCACCAGGATGTACAGCGCCAGACGAGGGCGGTTCTCTCAGTCCTAAGTCGGAGGGGAGGCAACCTCACACACTCCGTCTGCAGTGTCTTCGTACGATGGAAGGGCCCTTGGATCTACCTTCTTCCTGTAGTTGTGGGCGTCTATGGTGATGTAGGATAACAATCGGCTCTTACGGTGATGGAGGCCATACGTTGCTAGGTTTCTACGTGCAGCAGGGCTTCGACATCGCATCCAAATCTGCAAGGTTCCGGCGTGATGTGCAGGATGGCCGTTTTGTGAATTAGGGATGTGTAACGATTGGAAAGAAGGTATCAATGGAGTGGGGTAAGGGACGGTTCTTTAGGGTAGAATCAGATCGTGTGTAACTGTGTGTAACTGATAAGGAAAGAGTATCATGAATGGGAGGAAAGCCAATCCCAGCTGTGAAGATCCGTATACCCGGCTTGCAAGACCCATGTGTACGTGAGACAGCTGCAGCTTCCCTCTTCAGGCTTAACGTGACTTTGGGCGTGATATCTACTGATGGGCTGACGGTGGGCTTCTTCCATGCTGGCCTAGACGTGGAGTGCAAGCAGGCTTGGTTGTCTCTTGGGCTGGTTGGCAACCCTTGGGCTGACTAGGAGCAAAGCATGGTAAGGAATGCAAGTCCGGTTAGGGAAGAAGAAATCATGAAGGTTAAAGATTGACCTTGGTCTTGTCAAGTGAATGTCGTGGTTTCGTCAAAGCATGTCCTGACTTGTCGAGAACATGTCCTAATATAAATTAGGGTTTGGTGGATTACGGTTTGCTATAAAAATCTTATCATTTTATGTGCAGTGAGGTTACATAAAATGATAAAATTTTGAGATGTTGTATCCGACTAGGTAAACATATAAGGATCAACGGATCAAAAACTGGTTTTCTACGGAATTAAACGGGATAAAAATTTTCGGATATTACATCAGTACCCCCTTAAAATAAGTTTCGTCCCGAAAATTAAAAGAAGACTCGTAAAGTCAGAGTTATACAAAAGAACTAAAGCACTGCAAAGAGGTCGCAAACGGTCGAGTTCTGATTTGTTTCTGAAATAGCCGGAAGAAATATTTCCGGGTGTTACATCAATCCCACCTTAGAAAAAAAATATCGTCCCAAAACTTAAAATACGCCAATCATAAGGTCAGCCCTCCAGGTACTAATCTAGTGTATCTACTTGTTATAGCACACAATTCATCGTTTCCACATATAAGTATCCCACACATCAAGGTCACCAATAACACACATCCCAACTAAGCACTCGAGCATGAAATAAACGAGTAGTCAAACAATATAACACAGATATAGGGCCAAGCTCTAACTCGTCGCTCCCTAGATTACAATTATCTCCTCAAGGTCTTCGAAAGATTATCCCTCATTCTATTCATAGTACCGAGGTAGCCTCGTCGGCTTTTCATAAAACCATAAATTCTGGATTCTTTTCATGTACCGACCTCACAAGTGCCTGCTACCACGTTCTGGAGTGGTTACCAGATATCTCACCGGTGTCATCCGGCTCAATTGCCCGATCCTCTAAGCCAATGTCCTAACTTTTGTCTGGTAAGTATCCCTCTAACTGAATCCATCGAAAACTGGGGTTACACTCTCCAATAGGGTGAGGATTACTAGTCCCTCAATCACTTATAAACCACTTTACAGCCTCAATGGTCGCATTTCGCAACTCACCTCCAGATCCTTTGATGACCGTACGGAAAATAACCTAATCAACTTTCGTCCCTTCGTTATGATTACTTGACTACACACTCACGCCAAAGGTCTTGGACCTCCGCCAGCACTTTACCAAGTGCCTAATGCTCTTCGTATCCCGACTCACTTGGTCTTGTCTTTTAATATGACTCAGTCATCTTATTCCTTCGGTAAGGAATCATCACCTTTACCTAGAGACGCAAATCTAATGATCATCATCTGCATTCACTTGACATTATTATAATATTTATGGGCCTCTAATATTTTGTTAACTCAACCTTAGACTCCTCACGTATTTTCCAAGGTCTTGAGTGATTATGTCCGGAATGACGGTATTAGGTACAAGGTGATCTCGCGCCACCGTTATTTGCTCACACTGCTCAATAGTTGTTAATATTTTGCATTGGGTCCTATAATATCCCTCTGACTCAAAACGCAACTCGACTCCGTTCCGATATAAAATTCTCCTTATACTCTACTCTTGAGATTATGTTTCTGTATGTACGGTTATTGGTTTGTAAGTACACTCCCGTAGCTTCCCTTTTCTTATCTGTCTTTCGATTCAGCTTGATTGTTACTCACCTTGAGCTTGTAAGTGCAGGCTCTACACAATACCTTTATTACCTTGTTACGTCCTTTATCATTCCATCAAGAAAGTCATTCTAAAGTACCCTGCTAGGTATTAAATTCCAAATTTACTTGTCTGCCGACATGTGACGAGGTCGGCATGCTTCACTTGTATCTATAATGAGGTACCACTCTCTTTCTATACTTCTATGTGCACATACTTTCTCGTCTATCTAGATGGTGATACAGTTCCTCTATAAAATTTCCTGTCACTCCACGTAGCCTATTTAACGTTCCTTCCAAACGAAATACATTTTACCAATTATCACCGTCTTACACTCGACACGTCATCTTCTGTACTCTCGAATTTCTTGTTATGTAGGTTAGGACCCATCACGCTTCCGCTGTGTTACTTTGCTAATTATGTTGTCACCCGTAAATCATAAGGACATTTTCCGTGAATCCAAAATGATTGACCCCAAAACTCTTCCTCTCAATTACACCATACGTTCTATCCACATGAAGTACTCAATACCTTCCTTATTTGCCTCAAGGAACTAAGATGACGGTTGGAAGACGACCTCTTCCGTTTACCTTTGGAATTCTTCTAACATGGATCTAAACTCTCTGACTCAACCGGAGTTTGATCTTAACCAGCCAAGAATTAACCTCAGACACGATCCTCTCTATACCTTTAGTTATCTAAGAAGATTTTCGTTACCTACTTGAGGAAATCCTCCAATTTATCGGTATAGTTAATTCAATAATCCACCATCACAGATATCTCTTCTTAACTGTACATAACTCATCAATACCAACAACACTTGCACGCCCTCCGCTGACGTTGCTTATTCTATAGTTGACTTACCTCAACATATCGTACTCACTCTTCTCATACTTCTAATGGCGTAAAATTCCTGGTACGCATCCACTACTCGGTTAACTCTTTTCCCCTTTGTTAGTTCGTTCTATCCTCCCCACTTCCGTTTCCTTAGACCAATTCTCTTTCACCAGTCCACTAGCTCATTCTCTCATGTTCCTTCCTTAGTGTTGTTTATAATATTGCTTTGTTGAACTCCATTGACTCTACTACCGGCCCTTTACTCTTTTTGATATTGGCGTCATGATTCCTTTCAACTTCTTATACCTCTGACGAGGTCAAAACTTCTCTACACTTGTGAGGTCTATCTTCGCTCTTACACTCAATTGCAGGTCTTCATTCCTTGCACCTCTTAGTCACAAGGGTTTCTTCCGTAAATATCGGAAGAGAATCATCGTTCTCCCTTGTATGGAATGTTACGTACATTCTGTCTTGACTGACATAGAACCTAATCAAAAGTGTATACTTCTTACTCCTCTAATTCTTCTTAAGTTCTTAATTAGGGTTCTTGGCTCGAACTCGCTCCATGTTATTATTAAGGTTACTAGCACGCGTATCAATTTAGCTTCACATCTGTCGTCGTTGATCTCTTGGAGGTCCTCCAAATATCTATGAAATTCTTTCATAAGTCTATGGTTATCCTCCTTATCTGCTAACCAGTTACCACTAGTTGACCCGCACGTGTTATGTCTCAGTTATTACCAACTAGTCGGTAGTTGACCTTCAATAAGACCACGGACTTATTGTTCTTCTATCTCTTTCGAAGTTTGATACAGTTGGTGAAATCTATTTCCTCCAGTTTCTGTGTTAAAACTCTTTAGTTCCGTCCACAATCTACACCTCTCTTGTTCTCTTATGAGATCACTATACTCTTGTGAGTCCAGTCATAGCCTTCATCTGTCGTCAATGAGTTTATCAAGTCTTCATGAATCTTCTTACGTTGTCCATCGTTTGCTTGCAGTTCTCCGATATGACCGTCAATGTTGGTAACTTTACTTTTAGGTGAATGATAAGTTATTAGGGACTCTCTCTAGTCCAACAATATTACTTTCCCACATTGTTCCCCTTGATTGGTGGTGTTTTGATCCTGCTACCTTTATAGACATTCGTTGTCTCAGTTTTAGACTTCTAGTTTCTTTGATACTTATGTCGGAGTTTCATTCAAAATTCTCGTATCCTTGAAGGACTCCACATGCTTCCATGGTTACAGAATTTATTTCTCGCCATTAGACTCACTCTCTATCTTTGTACCTTTTAATTTCTCACAATTGGGTCAACACTCTATCTTCTTTGTACTCTCATGCCCATGCTTGTTTATGGCGGCGTCCGCCTTAATTGTAACGTCCTTTACTCTGAAATACTTGGTTGTACTCCGTTCTATATGATTCTTGTTTTTCCATTATTATCTCCATTCTATGCTTTTGTCGTCTCTTGCATAGTTCTTCTAATTCATCTCTTGGCTTCATACGACAAAGTCCCTTGCATGACTTCCAATTCCTTCCATCTGAGTTGACTCTGGAAATTCTTTCTTATCGGATTGTACTTGTGGTAAAAATTATCTCAACATCTTTACTTCCTTGCCCACCCGTTCTCCGGATGATTTATAGGGTCGCCAGGACACACACCATAGTATAATACTCAATCCTAGGTCTGAATCCATTGTCTCGTGTTGAAAATTCTTCAAGTCCGCTACGAATTTATCATGATGCGATAATCGCTTCATGATATTACAACTAAAAGATCTAAAATATCCTTTAGGATACTAACATGCTACACATATACATAAGTATAATCATACATTAAAACATATAACTGTAAGTGTATATTCTAACTCACCTAACATTCCAAGTTACAGAGATCCACGGTGAACGATGGTGGTCCGACGTACTACTAACCCAACAACCCGACTATGCATGTGTGTAAAAACAGAAATCCGTTTTGAAAATCTTAGACCCCTTTCGGGTTCTAGTTATTTTATACATTCGGTCTTTCAGAAGATTTCAGTGCCATTGTTGCCAACCTGCTCTGATACCATGTTGTAACACCCCAAGTTTCAAAACTCGGGGAGCTACTAGTTAGGACCTCACAATGGGTCCCGACCTTGGTTTAACAACAACTTTACTAGGATCTTACAACAAGGCACAAATGTATTTTTAAACAATTTCCAAAACATAATATTTTTAATGGTATGAAAAATACACAGGTGATAGCCTTACAACCATATACAAAGATACATAACATGTATGAAGTATGGAAGACTCCCCCTTCCTCATCTAATGAGTACGTGGACCCAACTGACCATCCGTTCCGGATCTCTCTGCAACTGTCTATCTCTAAAGATCTACAACACGGATAAACCGTTAGCTAACAATCCAAATATAATGTTCGCTCCAAACGGTGTGTGCAAGCTTTAAATTTATAACCCTAGACGTAAGCTTAAAACAAGGATGCGAACCCGCAGTGTACGGGTCAATCGTAGTAAAAGCAAGGAATTCCAGGGGTCGATCACAGGGACTTAGTGAAACAAAGTCCAGTTACGGTATGCTTATGTAAATACTAACCACAAGAGCAATTAACACAATCAAAGATGAATAAGAAGTCAATAAAGCAAACATGCAATTCTAGGGATTAAAGCATCTAGTTGTGGTTCCAACTCAAGATCTAAAGATAAGCGGACAAAGCTGAGATTTTTGCATGGAGAAGGTGTTACTAAAGTGTAATAGATTACCGGGTAAGTCTCACTACTCACTAATCCAAAACCGTAACTCCTATTACCGGGTAAGTCTCAGGCTAACTCACAAATATGAAATGAAAGCACACTCAAACCCCAATAAAGGATAAACTTTTATTACCTACACTTATGATCGTTGGTACACAAACTAAGGAATTACCGGGTAAGTCTCATCCTAAGCTTGCATTGAACCAGGAAAGGTAAATAAGAATAGGATTTGGCAAACTCTAACACTTAACTCTCAGTTTAGGATCAGATAAGTCACCTCGGTCAGAAGAATTCCACCCCGGCCGAGATGTTCATCGACTGAGCGAGATGCTTAGGGTTAAGGTTAAAGACTCGAACTTTCAGGATCCTACTGGAATCTAAGATTATTCTATCATTATTTTTCCCACAACCTTCAGCCAATCACCCTAGAATCACACAACGAAATTAGCCACTCATCATCATGAAAGTATTAATCAAATATATGGGAAGAAGGTGAATATTTGAACAAGAAGAATTTAATGAAAAGACTTCAATAACTGAATCGAATATCACAACAAAAGCGTTCCTTAGATAGCAATCCAACAAGAGAAGACATCAAGGAAGAGAATCAAAGACAATCTTACAAAACCCTCCAAAAAGCTATAAAAGCTATGCTCTTCAATCTTCCTTCAACCATCAAAAAGGTTCTTCAAATCTCCCAACTGTATGCGGATGTCGGATTTGTGGGAAATCCGACCCTTTTTATAGGAAAATAACCCTCCAAAAATAAGATATCTTAGAAGAGATCTCTTCCCATAAAAATAGGTAAAATATAAGATCTTCTTCCTTCCAGGAGCCCAGCCCAAAAATATAAGATCACTTTCCAAAGATAAAAGATCTCAGCCAAGAATAAAATATTCTCGCCGCGTCCTAGGTATTCGCCTCGGTCGAGTCGACCTCCCTGGATCACCTCGGTCGAGATGAATCTGTGATCAACCGAGGTGAGTCACAATTGAATGTGAAATCTCACGAAACTGGTCCAAAGTGAATCTTTAATCCATGGCTATGCTTCCTAGATGGTTCGTCATGTTCCTCAATGTAGCTCCAATGACTCCATAGCTCCTTTTGCTCCTTTTTGATGCAAAACGTGCCATTTTACCTACGATTACAACAAAACTAGGTGTAGACCTCGATTCTCACAAAGGTAGATGAAATGGTAATATAATCACATAATATACATACAAACATGCAGATTATGAAGGATAAAACGTTCAAACAAACCCCAAAATATAGACTATAATTCATGCTATCAAAATACCCCATACTTAGCCCTTGCTTGTCCCCAAGCAAGTTCCTCATATAGAAGACAAGATAGAATGGATTAATAGTCAAGAAAATCAATGAAAAGTCTTTTAAAAACATTTTTATGGTGTGCAACAATCATAGATCACTCTAAGAGAATACTTCATGGAATTTAAAAACTCAATATGATCAAAACATTTTATAAATATAGGAAAGTTGTTCATCTTTGCATAAAACCATAGAATGCATAATAAGTCATAATTATCAAAATTAATCATGTATAATCAAGTTTAAACCACTAAGTCAATCAACAAGCTCAAGGTCTCAAGGGCTTCCCAAAAGAAAGGTCAAGAAACATGCAGGGTAGGGATGTATGTAAGGTAATGTGGTGCTAGAATCCGGGAAAAGGATGAACTTCACTTTCACTTTGTCTTGCAACATCTTCCACCAATAAGCTTTGCTTATTTCACACTCTTTTTCTTTTTACTTTACTTTTTGGGATGCATGGACAGAGGTGCACAATAACCGAAGCCTAGGAAATCAGCAATCATCAATTTCTTGAGATGCATCAAACCCTTGATGCACATACCATGACCCGTTAGGAATATCGCTTAATCCGACTTTGGCAAGACACAAACACCCGGCTATGTGAATGGTGCCGAGTTACTCATCTTCATGATTGACTTCCCCAAACCTATTATTGCTTTCTAACACTTTCACTTCCAGCCAACTTCTCAACTTTAACTTCACTTGCTTTCACCACTTCGCTTGCTTCCAAATTCCCGGATAGGTAAAGGGAGGCAAATTGTATATGAGGGGCTAAGCATGATCAAGAAGAAGAAGAGAGAAGAATGAATTGCCTTGGTCTTTCCAGGAAGAAAGTGAGAGAACTCATAATGTGGTGTCAACCTTCAAATTCCACATAATGTAGATAAAAACAAAGTATTAAACATGCCAATAATTTCAAACAAAGCATTTAGCAACTTAAACATATTATAAAACCTTTCAAACACATAAAGAATTTAAAACCAGTCAGTAAGCAACATCTTCACTGAGGTCATATCCAGATAAGTAACACAAAAATCGTTTTCGAAAACTCTCAGTTAACCACCTCGGTCGAGGTGTTCGTAGGTCAACCGAGGTGAAACACCTCGTTCGGCCATAATTTCCCCGGTCGAGGTCAAAATTTTTTTTTTAAAACCAATTTTTTTTTTTTTCAGTTTCGACGTTTTTTTTCTCAATCAAATAACCTGTAAGTATGCATGCAATCTCAGATAAACATATAAATGCAGAAGTGAAGCATAAATATGAAATATCCGATAAAGTGAGTCCTACATCAAAGTGTGAGTCATACATCAAAGTCATCAAATAAGTACATCAAATACCCCATACTTGGGACACACTGTCCTAGTGGGTCAAAATAAGTCTAGAGAATAAAAGTACTCACCAGATAAATAGCTGAACTGCATAATAATAATAAAGAAAATCATGCAGCTCTCAGTAGTCACGATCCGGTGGAGGTGGTGGTGGCACGTACGGATACTGGGTCGGGTCGAACGGATAGCCCATGACATGCTCGAACTGAATCTGGGCCATCATATGCTGATAATGCTGCCGCTCCTGCATCTCGCGGATATCCAGTGACAAAGCAGCATATGAATCAATAACCTGATCCGTCAGGTCATTGATCCGTCTGTGAGCATCTGGATCCCTGTGTCGGCGTGTCCTACGCCTAGCAGGTCTCACTGGAGAAGTAGCAGGTGCAGGCTCAGTGTCCTCCTCATCCGGATCTATAATCGGCGGTGCGCTCGTCCCTGCAGTATCTGTCCTTGTATCCATCGGGACTCCACCCTCTCTCTCATCCACTGTATCCTCGTCATCAGCCTCCTCCTCCTCAGCTGGGGCAGCTGCTGCCTCCCTAAAATCCTCCATTAGTGGAGCCCAGGCGGTCTGCCAATAGTATGGGTCATAAACTGTGAACTGGGCAGACCATCTGATCCCCTATGGCGTAGTCAGCTCCCACGACATAGCCACATATGGAGTAGTCAGACCTCGGGGAACGAGAATCCGCCGAGTGATCATCTCCTGCAATCCAAGCGGCTTGGCAGCCGCCACCATCGTACAAGCACTGAGGTCCATGTCCTGATAAGCAGCTATGTGGGTGACAGGCCCTCCGCAACAGATGTCCCCCTTCGCCTTGGCCTTAATCCTGTGCAGATCCTCTGCCAGCATCAAGCCAAAGTCTGGGAAACCCCAAGTAACCATGCAGTACAAACTGAAAAGCTCGCCCTGTCGGATCTTTTGGGGCGTCTCAGTACGCGCCAAAAGTGTCTCGCTGAATATCCGGTGGGCTAACCTAAAAGCTAGGTGGAAGATGACCTTCTCCCTCAAATCTCCAGGGCGCCATCTATCTGCGTGCTCAACAACATGGGCTATCTGCCCCCAAAACTCCCTAGCTACAGATCGGGAAGGGAAGTCAATGACGGTGGGCTTCGGAAAGCCGAAAATATCTCTCCAATACTCTAGCGGCACTAAGAAGTTCCGGTTCATCAACCGGTACTTCACAAACTGCTCTGTGGGAAGGTAGGTGAAGGAGCTAACGAACTCTAGGGTCGGCTCCAAGTAGGCTGGGGCTCGGATCTCGGTAAACTGATCCAGCCCAACTGTAGAAATCATCCTCCTAAGGTCTCCGTCGCCCCTAGGCAATCAAAAGCGGACACGTCCAAGAAGCGAGGTGCAATCACTGGACGGCCAGAAATACGGTCATAATCCACCCGGTGTCGCTCATGGATCACCGGGCGGTAAGGTCGGGAAGAAGAGGAAGAAGGGGAAGGTGAAGATCTATCTCTGAGGGCAAGGCGGCGTTCGGAACTCATTTTCAATTCAATCACTATCAGATCACCTCGGTCACTGACAACTCTTAAGAATCACCTCGGCCGAGGCACAGTTCGACTGGACCGAGGCGGCGAACTGGATCTAATTTCCTCAAAAAATTCAGTTCTTTTCCCCCAAAAATCACTACAACTGCTTCCTATGGGGTACTTAAGCTCTTCCTCAACAAATGCAGGGGCAACCAAAGCCCAAATCGAAGCGAAACGGAGAAGTTAGGGTTTCGGTTCGTTTTACCTTGTTTCGGCCGAATCAGTTCGATTTTCTGCAGATTTGTACTTGCAACGCGATCCTCTATCCTTCAATCGTAGTTTGGAGACAGAAATCTTCGAAAACGAGCAAGAAACGAGAGAGAACGAAGTGAACTGTCGCCGCGGTCGAGGAGAAAGAGTAAAGCGAGGAGGAAGAAATTTTCCGCCTTTTATACCCTTTTCTGGACTGTTGTCACCTCGGTCAAGATGGTCTCGACTGGACCGAGGTGGTGTAGACCGAGGTGGTTCGTCAGAAAACCTAGTCGCCTCGGTTGCTCAGGAATCATCTCGGTCGAGGTGCTCTGACAGTAACCGAGATGCTTCCGTCTTCTCAAATTCTCGAACTTCTGTACTTCCAGTTATGCTCTTTCCTTAGATGTCTCCTGCTATCTGTCTAGAACGCCAAAAACAAAACAAAGCAAAGCAAAAGCAAAAACTATCTAAGCTAGACCAGAAAACGGGAAAAGAAAACAATACCTTGGGTTGCCTTCCAAGAAGCGCTTGGTTTAAGGTCGCTAGCTGGACCCTTCTCCATAGAATTACTCAATGTACCTTGAACACCATGGAGTGCTCATCACATCCATCATAAAATTCTTCCAAAGAGGTTCCGGTTCCTAATTTCACCGGAAAATGGTAAGATCTCCCACGTACAAGCTTGTAAGGTTTGATTCTCACCGGAATTCGTCTAGACTTCCTGCACTTCAATGGGACATTCCTCGTGTCCCATCCTTTCCTTGATCGAGAAAACAGTTTCTCGAGAATCATAACAGCTTCCCCATCTATAGCTTGGGGATGGTACAGGGTCCTGAGCATGCGAGGGACCCCATACTTGAACAAGAGACACTTCATCGCCTTAACGGTGTAGTGTTTGCAAACTTCACTCCTTATAATCCAAGAAGTATCTTCTTCTATCGGTTTCAAGAGAGGTTTCATCTTGATCTTAGGAGGTTCTTTCGGAAGAGACCTCCAAC
Organism: Fagopyrum homotropicum; assembly: GCA_033239125.1. NCBI lineage: Eukaryota > Viridiplantae > Streptophyta > Magnoliopsida > Caryophyllales > Polygonaceae > Fagopyrum > Fagopyrum homotropicum. The sequence continues at coordinate 28,970,182 of BSWB01000004.1, forward strand.
TCTTCGGTGCCTTCCTGAAAAATTCAGAAATATTAATAGGGAATTCAAATGAAGTAGGAGAGTGTACCTTGCAAAGTTCTCCAAAGCTTGAGACAAGTTTCGTGTTGGGTTGATAATCCACCCACGAAATCTCTCTCAGTTCTGCTGGTCTTTCTTCAACTTTGACCACAATCTCAGTAATTTGGCCAAGGTTCTCTGCATCTTCCACTTCTGGTTTTGCAGATTCTTCCATCTCGGCCGAAATCTCTTCCACCTCGGCCGAGGTCTCAACAGTTGGATCGAGACCTTCCATATCCTCCTCTTGCTCAGAAGTTTCAGGAGAAATTCTTGGTTCGATTGGGGGAATGCTTGAAACGTGCAACACTTCCTTATGCTCCAATTCCGGCTTAGCATAGGATAGGGTGCTTTCACTGAGCTCCTCCACTTTCTTCATCAACCTCTCCCATCTTGATTCAAGAGAATCTTCAAGGGGTTGCTCACAAATCTTTTTAGGGATATGCAGTTCATCCCACATCGCAAGTTCACGCTGAATAGCCTCTTCTCTTTCCCATTCATTGTTGAACAAATAGAAGGAGTACTTCTCCTCCAAGTATTCATAATGGTCCGCCCTAGCACTTTGTCTTGCTATCCAGGCTGGATCAAATGTAGTCATCGGAAATCCTGAAAACTACAAAACTCATAGAAAGAGTAGTTAGTAGTAACAGGGGCAAGTGCCCCGAAAGCAAACCGCAACCGGCTCGGTCTAGACCAAGTCCCCGGCAACGGCGCCAAAAACTTGTTCGCTCCAAACGGTGTGTGCAAGCTTTAAATTTATAACCCTAGACGTAAGCTTAAAACAAGGATGCGAACACGCAGTGTACGGGTCAATCGTAGTAAAACCAAGGAATTTCAGGGGTCGATCACAGGGACTTAGTGAAACAAAGTCCAGTTACGGTATGCTTATGTAAATACTAACCACAAGAGCAATTAACACAATCAAAGATGAATAAGAAGTCAATAAAGCAAACATGCAATTCTAGGGATTAAAGCATCTAGTTGTGGTTCCAACTCAAGATCTAAAGATAAGCGGACAAAGCTGAGATTTTTGCATGGGGAAGGTGTTACTAAAGTGGAATAGATCACCGGGTAAGTCTCACTACTCACTAATCCAAAATCGTAACTCCTATTACCGGGTATGTCTCAGGCTAACTCACAAAGATGAAATGAAAGCACACTCAAACCCCAATAAAGGATAAACCTTTATTACCTACACTTATGATCGTTGGTACACAAACTAAGGAATTACCGGGTAAGTCTCATCCTAAGCTTGCATTGAACCAGGAAAGGTAAATAAGAATAGGATTTGGAAAACTCTAACACTTAACTCTCAGTTTAGGATCAGATAAGTCACCTCGGTCAGAAGAATTCCACCCCGGCCGAGATGTTCATCGACTGAGCGAGATGCTTAGGGTTAAGGTTAAAGACTCGAACTTTCAGGATCCTACTGGAATCTAAGATTATTCTATCATTGTTTTTCCCACAACCTTCAGTCAATCACCCTAGAATCACACAAGGAAATTAGCCACTCATCATCATGAAAGTATTAATCAAATATATGGGAAGAAGGTGAATATTTGAACAAGAAGAATTTAATGAAAAGACTTCAATAACTGAATCGAATATCACAACAAAAGCGTTCCTTGGATAGCAATCCAACAAGAGAAGACAACAAGGAAGAGAATCAAAGACAATCTTACAAAACCCTCCAAAAAGCTATAAAAGCTATGCTCTTCAATCTTCCTTCAACCTTCAAAAAGGTTCTTCAAATCTCCCAACTGTATGCGGATGTCGGATTTGTGGGAAATCCGACCCTTTTCATAGGAAAATAACCCTCCCAAAATAAGATATCTTAGAAGAGATCTCTTCCCATAAAAATAGGTAAAATATAAGATCTTCTTCCTTCAGGAGCCCAACCCAAAAATATAAGATCACTTTCCAAAGATAAAAGATCTCAGCCAAGAATAAAATATTCTCGCCGCGTCCTAGGTATTCGCCTCGGTCGAGTCGACCTCCCTGGATCACCTCGGTCGAGATGAATCTGTGATCAACCGAGGTGAGTCACAACTGAATGTGAAATCTCTCGAAACTGGTCCAAAGTGAATCTTTAATCCATGGCTATGCTTCCTGGATGGTTCCTTATGTTCCTCAATGTAGCTCCAATGACTCCATAGCTCCTTTTGCTCCTTTTTGATGCAAAACGTGCCATTTTACCTACGATTACAACAAAACTAGGTGTAGACCTCGATTCTCGCAAAGGTAGATGAAATGATAATATAATCACATAATATACATACAAACATGCAGATTATGAAGGATAAAACGTTCAAACAAACCCCAAAATATAGACTATAATTCATGCTATCATATAAGCAGAGTAAGGATAGCACAAACACAAACAAGGTAACATAAACAATCATCATGCTGGCACACAACCGGTTATTATCTAGTTGTTAAGTGATTCACCTTATTCCATTTTACAGTTGTGGCACGAAAATCTTAAGAGTTATCGCCTCCGTTCCTTATCCAACTGGGTGTAGGTCTTTCTTACCTCCACCGGTAGGATCACTACAAACCGAGTGTGGACTAGTCCCTAAAGAAACCCCCAGCGCCCTCAATCTAACTGAGCAGAATGCCACCGCCCGTTACTCTTAGGCCAAGGTATAGGTCGGTATATATTTCTTACTAAACTATAACTATAAACATCTCATTCACACACCACTACCATTATTCATACTCATATTTAGAAGTCAGCTAAGTAAGCCCAAAAGACTTACCTGAATTCAAACATAATCTTGTTATCTCGACTCGGTCTGTAACCGCAGGAACTCAACCGCCTGTTATAAAAAGGCAAGTGGATCAATAATGTATCCCACTTTATTAGAAGTCTCTAACTTCTCAGATATTTAACTCTATCATTAGATAAATTACCAAAATACCCTTGTAATAGCAAATGACTATTTTGCCCCTAGTGTCCGAAAACTCCAAAATAAACTATGACTTAGTTCCAAATTCTCCTTTGAAAGTTATTTCCACAATCCAGTTCTCACGAGATAGTTTGCTAAGGATTTATAAAAATTAACCCAACATTCTAGATTTCCAAACGAGTCGCTAAAGTCCGACTTTTACTTAAAATACGAGGCTCAGATAAATATATAAAAATTCCGAATTAAATCTCTAGGTCCTCTATGATATACATCCTACTCATAGGAGCAAAGATCTCTCGAAAACATTCAACAACAACTCCTATAAAAATCTCTAAAGATGGTTCCAAAAATCTAGAAATTTATACTTAGCCAAATCCTGAGTTCTTTCCCAACCAGCCCAACTAGCCTACTTCGAGCTCCTATAGATCCAGATCCGACCGTTGGATCGGCCTAAACTTTTAAAATATCATACCATGCATGTCCTTTTATATCATACTAAAATTTGAACGGTGGATTACGTTTTTACAGTATCGAAACATGGTCCCAAAGATGGTTACTCTACACTGTTTTTATTTATTTCTAGCTCCAAACACATAACTGTAAAGTGGTCTATGGTTCGAACCTCACCAACTACAATCATAACACTCAAACTTGGCAGTAGAAGGTCTCTAGTTTGACTCTTCCTGGTCTTGAGTTCATGTCCTATTTCTGAGGGTTCCACAAGTTGCAACTACGAGGGCTGCACCATGTCTTCCTCTTCCTACGCCTGCACAAGATCACGCTAGAATTCCCTCGACCCCTCCTTGATCTGTCTTCTGATCCGATGCTGGTGCAAGGCGGAGGCTCGACTGGTTTGTTCCCAACATGCCTGAGTGCAAACGTGACGGTGAGGAGGCGTGACATTGCAAAGAGAAGATGGAAGGGAGGAGGAGAATGAAAGGGTCTCACCTTAGGGTTCTCACAAGGGCTTACCCAACGGATCTGTAGTTGGTCCGGGAAGGTGGTTCGTTGGTTTCTTCGTCATGTGTGTAGACGGTTGGGGTGCCTAGCAAAGTGCTCGACTCACTCTAATGTCAGGAAGCAGCAACCAGGATCCGGATCTTGGCGCAGAATGGTACGGCTCACCAGGATGTAAAGCGCCAGACGAGGGCGGTTCTCTCAGTCCTAAGTCGGAGGGGAGGCAACCTCACACACTCCGTCTGCAGTGTCTTGGTACGATGGAGGGCCCTTGGATCTACCTTCTTCCTGTAGTTGTGGGCATCTATGGTGATGTAGGACAGCAATCGGCTCTTACGGTGATGGAGGCCATACGTTGCTAGGTTTCTACGTGCAGCAGGACTTCGACATAGCATCCAAATCTGCAAGGTTCCGGCGTGATGTGCAGGATGGCCGTTTTGTGAATTAGGGATGTGTAACGATTGGAAAGAAGGTATCAATGGAGTGGGGTAAGGGACGGTTCTTTAGGGTAGAATCAGATCGTGTGTAACTGTGTGTAACTGATAAGGAAAGAGTATCATGAATGGGAGGAAAGCCAATCCCAGCTGTGAAGATCCGTATACCCGGCTTGCAAGACCCATGCGTGCGTGAGACAGCTACAGCTTCCCTCTTCAGGCTTAACGTGACTTTGGGCGTGATATCTACTAATGGGCTAATGGTGGGCTTCTTCCATGCGGGCCCAGACGTGGAGTGCAAGCAGGCTTGGTTGTCTCTTGGGCTGGTTGGCAATCCCTTGGGTTGACTAGGAGCAAAGCATGGTAAGGAATGCAAGTCCGGTTAGGGAAGAAGAAATCATGAAGGTTAAAGATTGACCTTGGTCTTGTCAAGTGAATGTCGTGGCTTTGTCAAAGCATGTCCTGACTTGTCGAGAACATGTCCTAATATAAATTAGGGTTTGGTGGATTACGGTTTGCTATAAATATCTTATCATTTTATGTGCAGTGAGGTTACATAAAATGATAAAATTTTGAGATGTTGTATCCGACTAGGTAAACATATAAGGATCAACGGATCGAAAACTGGTTTTCTACGGAATTAAACGGGATAAAAATTTCTGGATATTACATTAACTTTTCACCTTAGAATTGCTAAAGGGTTTTAGCCAATAATCATTGTCAAGATATCAATATTCAAATCAAAAGGAATAAAAGATGAGAACCTTCGAAAACTCAAATATAACTCAAAATCAATCTCAAATCCGAAACATAAATCGGAATATTCAATGGATTTGGAATAGAACACAAAACCTCACAATGATCCTAGGCAAACACGAAGAATGGGATGTCAATCCGTCTTCAATATCAAAACCTAAGAAAAAGGGCGCAACTTCCGCCACACACGATCTTCCGAAATCCAAATTGCCGGCGCTTCCGCTAAATCCTCCTCGAACTCCCTCAAACAACCCTAAGCAAGGCTAAGCGATAAGCGTGGTTGTCTTAAACTCTCTTCTCTGACCCTTTTATAAGAAATGATAAAATAACTGTTCGGCCCATTTGCGTAAATGATATGGCAATAATTAATTCGTCAAAAGATCGCTTAAATCACGGTCTCAAGGGGTTCCATGACCGTGGTTTAGAGCATGGAATTGGATTACGGTTCCATATGATTTCCACGACCGTACTTCATACCGTGTAACTCTCTGGAATGCTCCACGTTCATAATGCCAAGATTCACGGCCGTGGTTGAGAGCGTGGACTTCTCTACGACCGTATTTTAGGCCGTGGAAGTGTAAATTGCTTGTGGTTTCCTTTTTGTCGTGTCATTCCTCATCCTATCATCTCCTTTGGCTTCTTTGATGTGTTTCTAATATTTGGATGTGCTCAAATCTCCTCCTATCTCGCTCAAATGATCCGGTTTTAGATCTTATTCACCTATAATCAACACAAAGCTAATGTAGACCTCCATATCGAAAATATAGACAAACTAGCTAACAAATGCTTCAATGCCTTATTAATGACCGGTGAGTAAAATATCAAAAATATAGACAAACTAGCTAACAAGTGCCTAAAATATCGCAATATTTCATTCTAACACAGCTCAGCTTATGACTGGTGAGTACTCTTCTTTCAAACTTATTTTGACCCATTGAGACAATGTGTCCCAAGTATGGGGTATTTGGATGTATTTATATGACTTATGTGTATGCTTGTATGACTCGGTTCGGATATTTATGATTTTCTTTATGCTCTATGTGTTTATCTGAGACTACATGCATGCATACAGGTTATTTGATTGAGAAAAACGTCAAAAACTGGTTAAGAAAAAAAAAATTTTGACCTCGACCGAAGTGACTCTGACCAATCGAGGTGCAGTACCTCGGTTGACTATGAACATCTCGACCGAGGTGGTTTAACTAGAACAGTGAAGATTTTGTTTGTAGACTGGTTTTTGAAATCTTTATATGTTTGAAAGGTTTTATGATATGTTTAAGTTGCTAAATGCTTTGTTTAAAATTTGTGGCATGTTTAATACTTTGTTTTTATCAAAATTATGTTGAATTTGAAGGTTGACACCACATGATGAGTTCTTTCACTCTCTTCCTGGAAAGACCAAGGCAATTCATTCTCTTCTCTTCTTCTTCTTGATCATGCTTAGCCCCTCATATACATATTTGCCTCCCTTTACCTATCCGGGAATTTGGAAGCAAATAAGTAAAAAGCAAGTGAAAGAAAAGATGAGATGTTGGGTGGAAGTTAGAAAGAAACAAATAGATTTGGGGAAGTCAATCATGATGATGAGTAACTCGGCACCATTCACATAGCCGGGTGTTTGTGTCTTGTCAAACTCGGATTGAGCGATATTCCTAACGGGTCATGGTATGTGCATCAATGATTTGAGGCATCTCGAGAAATTGATGACTGTTAATTTCATAGGCTTCGGTTATTGTGCACCTCTGTCCAAGCATCCCAAAAAGTAAAATAAAATAAATAAGCAAAACTTATTGGTGGAAGATGTTGAAGTTCAAAGAAAGGAAGTGAAGTAAAGATCCCTTTCCCGGATTCTAGCACCACATTCCCTATATACATCCCACCCTCACACGTTTCTTGACCTTCTCTTGAAAAGCCCTTGAGACCTCGAGCTTGTTGATTGACTTGGTGGTTTAAATTGGATTATACATGATTAATTTCGATAATTATGATATATTATGCATTCTATGATTTTATGCAAAGATGAACAACTTTCTTATATTTATAAAATGTTTTGACCATATTTTGATTTTAAATTCCATGAAGTATTCTCTTAGAGTGATCTATGATTGGAGCACACCATTAAAAATGTTTTGAAATACTTTTCATTGATCTTTATGACTTATAATCCATTCTATCCTGTATCTAAGATTTGGAACTTGCTTGGGGACAAGCAAGGGACAAGTACGGGGTATTTTGATAGCATGTATTATAGTCTATATTTTGAGACTAGTTTAGACGTTTTATCTTCAATAATCTGCATGTTTGAATGTATATTATATGATTATGTTGTCGTTTCATCTACCTTTGCGGGAATCAAGGTCTACACCAAGTTTTGTTGTAAATGTAGGTAAAATGTCACGTTTTGCATCAAAATGGAGCTAAGGAGCAAAGGAGTCATTGGAGCTACATTCAGGAGCTTAACAAAGAAGATTTACTTTGGACCAGATTTGTGAGATTTCATCTTCAGCTGAGAGTCACCTCGATTCACCACAGAGTCACCTCGACCGAGGTGATCTAGAGGAGCGCCCCGACCGAGGCGAACACCCTGACGCTGCGAGATATATTTTATTTGGCTAAGATCTTTTATTTTTGGAAGGAGAGATCTTATATTTTTGGGCTGGATTTTTGGAAGGAAGATCATATATTTTGGAGATCTATTTTAAAGATATGGATATATTTTATTAGGATATTATCTTTTTAAGATATTATTATCTTGGGAAGATAATTCTCCTATATAAAGGGTTGGATTTTCCACAAGTTCAACCATGCTTAGAGGCTGAGAGCATCCAGCAATTAAGAGATTTTTTGGAGCTTGGAAGGAAGTTTGAAGATTGAAGGAAGGAAGTTGATAGCTTGGTATATCCTTTTAAGGGGATTTGTAAGACTTTCTTAGATTCCCTTTTGTTTGATTGTCTTGTTGGATTTGTAATCCAAGGAACGCTGATTTGTTTGATATTTGATTCAGTTATTGAAGCCTTGTTCTTAAGGTTTTTGTATTCAAATATTCATTCTCTTCCCATATATTTGATTATTGCTTTCATGATGATGAGTGGCTAATTTCCTTGTGCGATTCTAGGGTGATTGGCTGAAGGTTGTGGGAAAAACAATGATAGAATAATCTTAGTTCCAGTAGGACCTTAAAAGCTCGAGTCTTTATCCTTAACCCTAGAACATCTCGTTCAGTCGATGAACATCTCGGCCGGGGTGGAACTTGACTGACCGAGGTGACTTATCTGATATGAAAACGAGAGTTAAGTGTTAGAGTTTGCCAAATCCTATTCTTATTACACATTTCCTCGATCAATGCAAGCTTAGGATGAGACTTACCCGGTAATTCCTTTGTTTGTTTACCCAAGATCATAAGTGTATGTAATAAAGGTTTATCCTTTATTGGGGTTTGAGTGTGCCTTCATTCCATCTTTGTGAGTTAGCCTGAGACTTACCCGGTAAAGGTTGATTCTATTCCCTTAGTTGGTTTGTTGGTTTGACATTATAATTCCTTTCCTTTGTACCTTGAGACTTACCCGGTGATAGGTTCTTTGTCTTGGGATTGTGAGTAGTGAGACTTACCCGGTGATCTATTCCACTTTAGTAACACCTTCCCTTTGTAAAACCTCAATTTGTCCTCTTATCTTGAGATCTTGAGTTGGAACCACAACTGGATGCTTTAATCCCTAGAATTTGGATATTTCCTTTAATTGACCTTATTATCATCTCTTTGATTACTATAATCGCTTTTGTGGTTATTAGTTGCATTAACAACCTATACTTGCATTGTTTCATCTAAGTCCCTGAGATCGACACCCCGGAATTCTTGCTTTTACTATAATTGATCCGTACACTGTGGGTTCGAATCCTTGTTTTAAGCATACTTCTTGGGTTATAAATTTAAAGCTTGCACACACCATTTGGAGCGAACAGCTCTCCATCTTCTTCACCAAGAAGCATTTCATGTGTGATGAGTTTTCCAAGGAGGTCATCAAGAGGAAGGGTTGAGAGATTCTGAGCTTCTTCGATAGTAGTCATCTTTGGTCCCCACTTAGCTTTAGGTAAGCTCCTTAGAACCTTCCTAACTTTCTCTTCATTTGTGAAGATCTTTCCTAGTGAGTTCAAGTTGTTCACAATCTCAGTGAATCTTGTGAACATTTCCTTGACTGTTTCATTTGGATTCATCTTGAATAGATCGTATTGTCTGAGGAAGATGTTAATCTTTGTTTCCTTGACTTGACTTGTTCCTTCGTAAGTGACAACGAGTTTGTCCCATATTTCCTTTGCACTCTTGCATGATGAGATGCGGTTGAATTCATTGGCATCTAATCCGCAGTAGAGTAGGTTCATTGCTTTGTAGTTCTTTGACACACTATCCAGGTCAGCTTGTGTGAAATCAGCTTCTTTCTTCGGCACTTGGACACCTTCAACAGTTGTAGTACGGACTTTGGGGCCATTCTGAACAATGCTCCATAGTTCCATGTCCTGATCAATAATGAACATACGCATGAGTGCTCTCCAATGAGCAAAGTTGTTGCCACAGAATAGTGGTGGTCGAGATGAGGATCTTCCTTGAGCAAATCCTCCATCATCTACAGGATTCATGATTAGTCTCACAGATGGTTAAATCAATATACGTGAGAGATAGGTGTTGGAATCACTATCAATTAGGATAGTTTTTAGAGTCCTTTTATTGCATTTGTGTCGGTTTATGCTACTAACTCCTTGGTCCAGAAGAAGAAGACTAAAAGAAGCTAAGGAAGGAGTTATAAGCACTTAGGAGTGAAGATCGTTTACGAAGCAAAGCTTCTGTTACTTCACCGCCCCCGCGGAGCCTTGTCACCACCCCTGCGGGTGACACCTTACTCCAAGGCGCTCCCTGCGCCTTCGCCAGCGCCAGCCACGAAGACTGTCACCGTACTTGTGTCAACCCCTGGCGTCCCTGCGGTGACTTGCCTTGAAGAAGCGAAGACCAGCGCCCCTGCGCCTTCCCCTGCGCCTCTACCTGCGCCTCAACGTGGGAGCTGGAAGATGAAGAGTTTGTGTCACCGCCCCTGCGTTGACATTGGGATGCCCCGGCGGCTTGGCATAAAAAACGGCAGGAAGTTGAAGAGTCAGACATTTGAAGAGCATTAAAGATCCGCCCCTGCGGAATTGCCTAGCCGCACCTGCGACCATGAAGAAGATCAAGCGTTTTTGCCTTCACCGCCCCTGCGGAGCTGAAGGCCGCCCCTGCGGTTTAACGACAGAAGCTTTACTCCGGTTGTTTACACCACCTTTATGAAAATAAAGGTGGCTGTTTTGGACCGGCCATTTACTCCTATTTAGTGTCTTTTGTAGTATAAATAGTCCTTGGTTGATTGCTAGAATGATCGAACCGAATTATCCAACCGAATTATCCATCATTTTCCACCTAGAAACCGATTTTCGCATCATTTCCATTGTAATGAGTTGCTAACTCCCTTGCTACATTGGGTTGGTTTGAAGCTACGATGTTACTTTGGTTGTAAGTTTTCTTTAATATAAGTTTTCATTCAGTAATGCTTTGTGTTTCCTTGATCTCCATTGTCCAATTGCATGTTTTACTATTACTTGAGATTGATCACCTTAGGTTCTAAAGTGCATGCAAAGAACTAGGATTAATAGGTTCCGGGTTCGGGTCTTTAATCTAGTAGTAAACTTTAAATAATAACGGGCTGTAATTACTTAAAGAAAAGGAACACAAATAAAAAGATAAGGTTAATGGTTTTAATCTATTCTGTATATCCCTTAGTCTTTATTTGAAAGCTAACTTGTTAATTGTTCTTGTAGGTTTACGGAACACTAACCTATTAAGTTGTGTTGATGCCGGTTGGCTCAACACATATATATGATCGAGACGGGATATTACTTGAAAACTTGTAAAAGGAACTCACCAAAGTAGCAATTGCATGCTAAGAATCAACCTAGTGTAGATTCATCCATTATTGTCTTACTTGCTACGTTATTCGTTTTCATAAGTTTTTGTGTGCATCAATTCAACCAACCCCCCCCCCTGTTACAGATAATCAATAATCGCATTTAATAAAAATACCTTAACTCTCTTTGGTTGACCCTTACTTAACCACTATACTTGTTTTAGTGCTAAGTCGGGATTATATTTTTGATAGGGTATAGACGACCATAGAAATACCTCTAATCAAATTTTGGTGCCGTTGCCGGGAAGTTTAGTGTTTTTATTCTATTGTTATTATTTATTATTGGTTTGAACCATTTTTATGGTTCAAACCCGTGCTACTAACTCCAGCTTTGCTTCTTTTGATCCAGAAATTGAGAGGACGCACATCCAGCAACGAAGACAATAACAACTCCAACAAGAAATGGTTGATCGTACTCTTCGTCAACTTACTCAGGCCACTTTGGCTCATAACCCTCTTGCGGTTACCATACTGGCATTAGGGGAAGGAATCAACTTTGAGCTCAAGCCGGGTCTCATCAACTTGCTTCCATCCTTCCATGGGCTAAGTGGTGAAGACCCCATCAAACACCTTGGGAAGTTCCATACCGTGTGTATGACCATGAAGCCGGCCAACATTACCGAAGAAAAAATCAAGATGAGGGCATTCGGCTTCACACTCAAAGATTCAGCGGATGATTGGTATTACCACCTTCCATCCGGGAGCATTGACACTTGGGAGAACCTTCACAAGGCATTTTTGGAGAAATACTTCTCAGCCAAGAAGGCCAATAGCTTGAAGAAAGCTATAAGCAACATCGAGCAAGAGGCAGACGAGACACTTTATGAGTACTTCGAAAGGTTTACACGCCTCCGATTCAGCTGTCCTTTCCACGGATATTCAAGCTCAAACAAATACGTACACTGGCTTGCTCTTTATGAGTACTTCGAAAGAGGCAGACGAAACTCTTTATGAGTACAATGGCTTTCATTATCGAGCAAGCCATTGTACAAGTACAAGACTAGTGTACGTGTTTGTTTGAGCTTCGAAACGTTTTCATAAGCCATTGTACAAGTACATCGAGCAAGAGGCAGACGAGACACTTTATGAGTACTTCGAAAGGTTTACACGCCTCACCGTCCACTTTTCCTCTTCAATTTGGGTTCCTACAAGCTCAAACAAACACGTACACTTCTTGAGTTTTTTTCCGGCTAGAACTTGGAACATGATCGGGATCTACGTCTTTTACTTTTCTAGGTCCTCCGTGTCTATCACAACCCAATTGTAGGATATGAAAATCCCTTCTATCCAACCATGATTTTTTAATGACCAACATCATATTCATTGCATTTGCCACATACCGAGCCCACCCCAATAAGTTCTCTCTATCCGAAAAATATTCGTGAAGCTCAAATTTTGACGAATAATCGGTACCAAGAGCACGAGAATATTCCATACGATCCTAAATAAAAATAACATAGTTTATTATTTTAAAATACAGATAATTTTATTCTTAAATGTCTAAACTAGTGTACGTGTTTAGATAGACAGACTCTTTATGGAGCACGAGAATATTCCATAAGTTCTCTCTTTATGAGTACTTCGAAAGAGGTAGACGAGACTCTTTATGGAGTAGAGTTAAGAATATTACCTCCACAAGCCGCATCGACGATCCTCTTTTCATTATCGAGCAAGCCATTGTACAAGTACAAGACTAGTGTACGTGTTTGTTTGAGCTTCGAAACGTTTTCATAAGCCATTATACAAGTACATCGAGCAAGAGGCATACAAGACTCTTTATGAGTACTTCGAAAGGTTTACACACCTCACCGTCCACTTTTCCTCTTCAACTTGGGTTCCTACAAGCTCAAACAAACACGTACACTTCTTGAGTTTTTTTCCGGCTAGAACTTGGAACATGATCGGGATCTACGTCTTTTACTTTTCTAGGTCCTCCGTGTCTATCACAACCCAATTGTAGGATACGAAAATCCCTTCTATCCAACCATGATTTTTTAATGACCAACATCATATTCATTGCATTTGCCACATACCGAGCCCACCCCAATAAGTTCTCTCTATCCGCAAAATATCCACGAAGCTCAAATTTTGACGAATAATCGGTACCGAGAGCACGAGAATATTCCATAAGATCCTAAATAAAAATAACACAGAGTATTATTTTAAAAATACACATAATTTTATTCTTAAATGTCTAAACTAGTGTACGTGTTTAGACAGACGAGACTCTTTATGGAGCACGAGAATATTCCACAAGTTCTCTCTTTATGAGTACTTCGAAAGAGGTAGACGAGACTCTTTATGGAGTAGAGTTAAGAATATTACCTCCGCAAGCCGCATCGTCGATCCTCCTTTCATTATCGAGCAAGCCATTGTACAAGTACAAGACTAGTGCACGTGTTTGTTTGAGCTTCGAAACGTTTTCATAAGCCATTGTACAAGTACATCGAGCAAGAGGCAGACGAGACTCTTTATGAGTACTTCGAAAGGTTTACACGCCTCACCGTCCACTTTTCCTCTTCAATTTGGGTTCCTACAAGCTCAAACAAACACGTACACTTCTTGAGTTTTTTTCCGGCTAGAACTTGGAAGATGATCGGGATCTACGTCTTTTACTTTTCTAGGTCCTCCGTGTCTATCACAACCCAATTGTAGGATACAAAAATCCCTTCTATCCAACCATGATTTTTTAATGACCAACATCATATTCATTGCATTTGCCACATACCGAGCCCACCCCAATAAGTTCTCTCTATCCGCAAAATATCCATGAAACTCAAATTTTGACGAATAATCAGTATCGAGAGCACGAGAATATTACATAAGATCCTAAATAAAAATAACATAGAGTATTATTTTAAAAATACACATAATTTTATTCTTAAATGTCTAAACTACAATTACAATTCTCTATTCTAAAATGTCTAAACTACAATTCCGATTCTCTATTCTAAAATGTCTAAACTACAATTCTCTATTCTTAGATGTCTAGAACTACAATTCCGATTCTCTATGTAACACCCCGAATTCTCAGAACTCGGGAAGTCACTCGTTAGGACCTCACAATGGCTCCCGACCTTAGTTTGACAACAATTCTCCTAGGATCTTACAACAAGACACAAATAAGGAAACCGAAATTCATAAAACGGTATTGTAATGTCATGAATGTAACAACAACGTCTAACAGCCAACAACGTACATAAGGTAATAAAAAGTCTACATAACATCATACTAGAAAGGAAACAGCGATATAAAACCCAAACCCCACTCTAAGGAGTACGGAGACCCGGCTGACCACTACTTCCGGATCACTCAGCTGCTGCTCGAACCTGTGGTAAATCTAAACAACAACATAATCAACTATTAGCTAGCTATCTAAACGTTAGATAAATGAAAATATCACACACACACAACAACAAAACTAAACACATATCATGCTTTCAGAGAGATCCATATTTATTATCTTTACTTAGGTGATTCACTCTTGCTAATGATACTTATTTTGTGACACGAGGGATTCCCAAACCTCGCCTCCGTCCCCGTGTAACCATGAGGAATGGATCCGATGCATCTCACCTTGTACCTGTATGGTCTGGGTATAGAGAACCTCCCAGTCTCCTATCAGAGCTGGGCAGTGATGTCACGGCCCGTTATACATACACTTGGGCCTTAAAATAATAAAAGTCGTCCTAGGCATGTTATAGTTATTAAACAATCAACACACACCACTACCATCATTTAGTTAACATCTAGAAACCAGCTAAGTAAGTCGCAAGGACTTACTTGAATCAAATTTCAACTCTCGTAATATCAACTCGGTCTGCAACCGTAGAAACTCCACCGCCTGTCATACAAGGCAAGTGGATCAAATATTTATCTCACTTCCTTAGAAGTCTTCAACTTCTAAGGTATTCAATCGATTAGATGGAATTTACCAAAATACCCTCCTAAGGTAAAAAGACCATTTTACCCTTGGGTCTCAAAACCCTAGAAATATTCTTAAAATATTTCCAAAACTTCCTATGAAGCCCAAAACCACAATCTAACACTCACAAGAAAGATCCAGCTAAGTTGGAAGATTTTCCAACTTCTTAACTCCCATGAAAACTCGCTAAGGGTCTCACTTTGACCTCACTTCAAACACTCGTACTAAAATCTCAAAAATCCCAAATCAAATATCTAATCTTTCTATGTAATGCACTCTACTCATTGGAAGAAACAGAACTCAGAAAGAATCAATAATTAATTCTACACAAAAATCTCAACTTGATTCCTCAACCCAAGTTCTCCCATACTTGGCCAAAAAAAACTGCATTTTATCCAACTGCACAACTAGCCTACTTTGGAACTTTATAGATCTAGATCCGACCGTTGGATCGACGCCAACTTTTGATACATCGGAGTATGTAGATCCTTCTAAGACATACTAAAAACTGAACGATGAAAGACATTCCTAAGGCATTGAAACATGGGATCAAAGATAGCTATACAACATAGTTTTCTGGACATTGAAAACTAAGATTTGCAAGGGTCTAGTTCGAGTCCTACCCATAACTATTCCGTATTCTGGATCTAACTCACATGCTTTAGTCTCGATTCTCCTCAGTTCTAGTTCTTGCCCAAACTAGATAGGCACCCGATCTCTACTGCGAGCCCTATCAAGATTACACACATACATACTCATGATTCATTCTTCTACATACTCAGCCATAGAAGGGTGCCAAGGTGCTTACTGACTCCTTTGTCGATGGTGCACACGAAGGTATGTGTAAGTAGTGTGGTTACGTGGGGTGCTGACACCGGAAGGCTCTTCTCCTTTAATCTTGCTGGCGGTTACTCAGCACAAGCAGAAGAGATTAGCTTCGCTAGCATGACAGAGGGACGAAGGAGATAAAGAAGATCGAAGGTCTTACACTGTTGGATCGGACTGGGGGCGACATATCCTTTATGTGCACATACGAGGAGGAGGGAGGCCTTACTTCGTTGATCTCTCCCACGTAGAATGAGTCCAGACTGTTGTTGTCTATTACTCAAGAACGAGGCAGGAGGTTGGCATCCTGAAGACATGAGATCCCGGATTGTTGCTTCTGTGTTGAGAGGGAAGACGCAGGAGGCATTGTCCGTCTGTGTCCTGTTCGCTCCAAACGGTGTGTGCAAGCTTTAAATTTATATCCCAAGAAATATGCTTAAACAAGGATGCGAACCCGCAGTGTACAAATCAATTATAGTAAAAGCAAGAATTCCGGGATGTCGATCTCATAGACTTAGGTGAAACAAAGCAAGGATAGGTTATCAATATTGCAAATAACCACAAAAGCGATTAAAACAATCAAAGATGATAATAAGGTCAATGAAGGGGAATATGCAAATTCTAGGGATTAAAGGATCTAGTTGTGGTTCCAACTCAAGATCTCAAGATAAGCGGACAAAGCTGAGATTTTGCAAAGGGAAGGTGTTTCTAATGTAAGTAGGACAGTTGGGCTGTTTTTGCAAAAGAGGAAGAAAATTTGACTAAGTATAGAAATTCTAGTTTTTTTTTTCCAACTTTAGAGAATTATGTAGGAGTTATGGTTGAGTATTTTTTTAGAGATCTTTTCCCTATGTTTGGTATGCATATCATAGAGGATCTAGAGATTTATTTCGGAATTTAATACTTTTATCCGAGCCTCACATCTTAAGCCAAAGTTGGACCTTAGCGACTTTTTATGAAAGTGAAGAATGTGTTTAACTCTTATAAAACTTTAACAAACTTCCTTTCTAGAGTGAGAGTGGGTTTTTGAGTTCTAAAGAATAGTTTGGAACCTTGTTATAGAATTTTGTAGAGTTTCGGGACCGGGGGTAAAATGGTCATTTACCCACATAAGGGTATTTTGGTAATTTCTTTATGATCGATTATATATCTTAGAAGTTGGAGACTTCTAAGAAAGTGAGATACATTATTGATCCACGTGCCTTGTATGACAGGCGTTGGAGTTTCTACGGTTGTAGACCGAGTGAGAAATTGAGAGTTGTGATTTGATTCAGGTAAGTCCTTGCGATTTACTTAGCTGGTTTCTGGATACTAGTTGAGTGATAATAGTGTTGTGTGCACCATGTGTGTTATAATAACAACTTGTTAGGACGACCGTCGTTATTATGTGTTAAGGCCCAAGTTTATGTATAACGGGCCGTGACATCACTGCCCTGCTCTGCCAGGAGATTGGGAGGTTCTCTATACCCAGACCATACATGTACACGGTGAGATGCATCGGATCCACTCCTGATGGGTACACGGGGGCGGAGGCGAGGTTTGGGAATCCCTCGTGTCACAAAATAAGTATCATTAGTAAGAGTGAATGACTTAAATGAAGATAATAAATGGATTTGTTTGAAAGCATGATGAGTGTTTATTATTACTATGTGTGTGTGCTATTATTATTCTTCTAATGTTTAGATAACTAGCTAATGGTTGCCCTGTTGTGTTTTTAGATTCACCGCAGGTTAGAGCAGCAACTGAGTGATCCGGAAGTAGTGGTCAGCCGGGTCTCCGTACTCCTTAGAGTGGGGTTGGGTGTTTGCCTTGTTGTTTCTTTCTTCTAGTTAAGACAGTTAGTCTTTTTCGTTGTTTAAGTACTATAGGATGTTAGACGTTGTAGCATTCATATCTTTAAAATATTATTTTATGAATTTTGGTTTTTCTTATTTGTGTCTTGTTGCAAGATCCTAGTAAAATTGTTGTCAAACTGAGGTCGGGACCCATTGTGAGGTCCTAACCAGTAATGTCCCGAGTTTTGAGAATTCGGGGTGTTACACCAACATTAACGGTCATATCTGAGAACCACAAACAGATGGTGAACAAAGTAAGAAGAATCGTGAAGACACGCTTACAAGTTATTATGAAGACTTGATAAACTCATTGATGATAGATGAATGCTATGACTAGAATCAGAAGAGTATATGATCTCATAAGATAACAAGAGAAGGGCAAACTGTGGAAAGAGCTAAAGGGGTATTAACAAAGAAACTAGAGGAGATAGATTTTCATCAAGTGTATCAAACATCAAAAGAGATAGAAGAACAATAAGTTCGTGATCTTATAGAAGGTCAACTGCAAACTAGTTGGTAATAACTGAGACATAACACGTGCGGGTCAACTAGTAGTAACTGGTGGGCAGATAAGAAGGACAACCATAGAATTATGGAAAAAACTTTATAGACATCTGGAGGACCCTTTAAGAGATCAACGTCGACAAATGTGAAGTTAAATCGGTACACGTGCTAGTAATTTTAAGAGTAAGATGGAGAGAGTCGAGTTAGTAACTCTAATTAAGAACTTAAGAAGAAGGACTTGACAGCCAGGAATAACCCCCTTATGTTAATTGAGACCAAGGGAATTGTGTAAGTGATTTACATACCAACTAGTATAGATGGATTATAAAAGGAGAACTAGAGGAGTAAGAAGTATACACTTTTGATAAGGTTATATGTTAGCCAAGATAGAGTGTGCGTATCAGGAAGAATGATCATTCTCCTATGATAATTGCAGGAGAAACCCTTGTGACTAAGAGATGCACGGAATGAAGACCTACAATTGAGTGTAAGAGCGAAGATAGAACCCCACCAGTGTAGAGAAGTTTTAACCTCGTCAGAAGGATAAGAAGTGGTGAGGAATCACGACGCTAGCATCAAAAGGAGTAGGAGGCCGGTAGTAGAGTCAATGGAGTTCAACAGGGCAATATTAAAAAGAACAATAGTGAAGCAACATGCGAGAATGACCTAGGGGACTCGAGAAGGAGAGTTGGCCCTAAGGAAACGGAAGTTGGGAAGATAGAACGGACTAACAAAAGGAAAAAGGATTAACCGAGTAGTTGATGCTACCCGGAATTTTATGCCAGTAGAGGTAGGAGAGGAGTGAGTACGAGATATTGAGGTAAATCAACTATAGACTAACCAATATCAACGGAGGACGTGCAAGTGTTGCTGGTATTGATGAGTTATGTGCCGTTAAGAAGAGATATTGGTGAATGTGGATTTACGAAGTAGCTTTACCGACGACTTGGAGGATCTCCTCCAATAGGGAACGACAACCTTCTTGGATGAACTAAAAGTATAAAGAGAACCATGTTAGAGAACTCGTAATGGCTGGTTCAGATCAAACTCCGGTCGAGTCAAAAAGTTTGGATCCGTGTTAGAAGAATTCAAAACGTGAACGAGGGAGGTTGTCATCTAACCGTTATCTTATTTCCTTAAGGCAAGTAAGGAAGGTTCTTGATACTTCATCCGGACAGGACTTATGGTGTAATCGGGAGAAAGAGCTTTGCAGACAATCACTTGGGACTCACACAAAATGTTTGATGGATGACAACAGAACTAACAGAGTAGCGCAGCGGAAGAGTGGTGGGTCCTAGCCCACAGAGCATGAAATGACGTGTCGAGTTTAAGACGATTATAGTCGGTGAAATGCAGTTTGTCTGGAAGGAACGGGAAATAGGCTACTGTTCGCCCAAAAAGTGTGTGCAAATAAGTTTTAAATTTATAAAACTAGAATAAAAGCAAGCGAACCCGCAGTGTACGGATCGGCGTAGTTAAGCAAGTATTCCAGAGTATCGAACTCAGGGATTTGGGGGATCAAATTCATTTCACAAATTATCGAGCAATGAAAATAGAAGTTTTTGCAAATATTGGGGAAAACAGCAACCCTAAAGATCCGGATGTCAAATTGTGGAAATCGATTCAAGATATACTATAGATATAAGGACAGAGTTGAGGTTTGCAAAGGTATACTAAGGTAAGGTAATGTACGGCGAAGTTCCAAAACCCTATATGTCTAATCCAAAGACTCTCTCTATAAAGGTTGTTGAGGCTGCAATATAGAAACGATCTAAGGACAAGAATTGATCTCAAATACCCAAACTTGTAACCCATGGATCAAAACTAACTAAACCGATTAAGGTTGCGACACTCGAAATCGAAGTAGAGGTTGTTGAGGCTTCACTACTACCTAGAAAAGGGCAAACCTAGACTAGATTAAAGCTAATCTTTAGCCTTGAATAAAAGTAAAAGCAAAATTCGTAAATTGGGGTAAATCACGGCTAGATCTTAAGAATCACGGCCGTGGAAACCTAAGAACAGGCCGTGATTTAGGGTGTCGACGATATTTCTCGCACTCTCAGGGTCCAATCAAATTACGATCGATCTATCATTATCTAAGCCACAATTATTAACCCTTCACCTTAGAATTGCTAAAGGGTTTTAGCCAATAACCATCATCATCATCAATTCAATAATCAAGTTTAAAGAGAAAATGGACGAAAACTTCAAAAACTCAATGACTATCAAATAACCAATCTCAAATCCAATAACAAATGTTTGTATTGAATGAATGCAGAAAAAAGGAATAGAAATCCTCACAACAATCTTAAGGAACAATGAAGAACGGGGTGTCAATCCGTCTCCAAAGATAAACCCTAAGATAATCTCGAAGTACACAATCTCCAAAATGCCTCCTTCTCCGAATCTTCCCTGTACGCAATAAAATCTTCAAGCCTCCCTCTCTTTGGAGATCCAAATCCTAGGGCTGTCGCCGTCCTCCTTTCAATGTTGAAGGCTCTCGAATATATGTAGGGATAAATCTAGGGTTTAAAGGTAAAACCCTAGAAATCTGGGCTGAAAAGAAGTCGAGTGTGCTGGTATCAGAAGATACTCTGGGCCGCGTCATAAGGTATCAGAAAATACTTTGGCGCGTCAGACGGTATCAGAGAATACTTTGGGCCGCGTCCGAACGTATCAGAAAATACTTTGGGCCGCGTCCGAAGGTATCAGAAGATACTTTGGGCCGCGTCAGACGGTATCAGAAGATACTTTGGCGCGTCCTAAATTTCTTTTATGCTCCTTTTTGTCCCTCTTCAAGGTTTAATCCTTAAATGTGCCATTTTTGCTCCATAATTCGCCAAATTACCTACAAATGCAATAAAACTCTGTGTAGACCTCTATTCTTGCAAAGTAGATGAATATAACCATAAATGCCATGAATGTATGTCTATGCATGCAAAATAAAGGGAAAATCTATATAAATACATGCCTAAAAATAGGTCATAATTCATGTCATCAGCTACGTGGGTGACTGAAAATATTGTATGAGAACAATACCAACCAACAAGGTAGACAAGGAAAGTAGGTGCAGATAGAGGTTATAGAAAGGAAGTGGTACCCTTTTATGGATCCAAGTGAAGCGGGTCGACTTCGTCACATGTTGTCAGACAAGTACTTTCGGAAATTAATACCTAACGGTATACTCTAGAGGGAGTTTTCTTGATGGATTGATGAAAGAATTAACGAGGTAATAAGGGTATTGTGCAGGACCTGCACTAGGGTGCTCAAGGGGAGTAACTATAAGACTCAATCGAAAGAGAGGTAGGAAAAAGAAACTACGGGACTATACTTACAATCTAGTAACCGTGCATAGAGAAAGCATAATCTCAGAGTGTAGTATACGTGGAATTGTATATCAGAACGGAGCCCAGTTGCGTTTGGAATCGGGGGGGTATTCTCGGTCCAGTAAACGTGGTGGATATACGAGTGCAATGTTGATGGTGCGTTAACATTTATCGAGTAGTTATGGTCACACGACGGTGATGTGAGACCACCTTGTGTCTAGTACCGTCACTCCGAACATATTTTATATCACTTAAGATCGTTTAAACTGTGTTAGAAGCTTGAGCTGAGACAGTAATATAATAGAGATCTACAAAATAATATGAAGACGTCCACAACATGCGGAGAATGATCATCAGATTTTGATTGTTAACTTATATCAAGTTTAAAACCAAAGATGAATAGGTGATGATTCCTTATTGGAGGAACCATATGACAGAGTCATATTAAGAGTCAAGACAAGTGAGTGATGATACAACTAGAATTAAGCACTCAGTAAAGTGTCGGGAGATTTATAAGGAGAAGGGGAGGAAGTGGAATAGATTATCCTGAAGAAGGTCATCAAAGGATTTGGAGGTGAGTTGTGTAAGACAACCATGTGAGATTTTGAAGCAGTTTAGAAGTTATTAATGGACTAGTATTCCTCACCCTATTGGGAAGTGTAACTCCATTTTTTGCATGAATTCAGTTGAGGGGATACCTACCAGGCACGAGTTAAGTCATTAGATTAGAAGATCGGACAGTTGAGCCGAATGATACCGGTGAGTTACCCGGTAACCACTCTAGAGCATAGCAATAAACTCTTGTGATCTGAGTACATGAAAAGACTTGAGAGTCAATGGTTTTATGAAAAGGTGACGAGGCTACCTAGGATAATGTAGATAGTATGAAACGTAACCTTTCAGAGACCTAATTTAAGATAGTTATAATCTCGGGAGTGACGAGTTAGGTCTTGACCCTGTATGTGTGTGATATTGTTTGACTACTTGTCTAGTTTATGCTTGAGTGCTTAGAGAATGATGTGTGTTTTATTGACGACCTTTGATGAGCGGGGTACTTAGATGTGGAAACAACGAGACTTTTGTGTAGTAACTAGATACACCCGACCAGTGTCTTAAAGGCCGATTATGTTTTTCTTACCTTAAGTTTAGGGACAAAACATATTGTTAAGGGGGGATTAATATAATTCCCGAAAATTTTACCTCCGGCCATCTCAGAAACAAATAAAAACTTGACCGATTGTGACTCTTTCTGACCCTTTATTCTTTTATATGGACCCCGTCTTTATGTGGTCTTCTTTTGAGTTTCGGGACGAAACTTATTTTTAGGAGGTATTGATGTAATATCCGGAAAAAAAAATTTTCATTTGTGTTCGAGTCAAACCGGATTCCGATCAGTTAACCTTTTCCTCAAGATACCTAGTGGATATTTTATCACATTTGATCATTTTAGGTAACCTAACCTCACATAAAATAATGAAAGGTTAACCAAACCCTAATTTTTTTCTCAACCCTATCATATATATATATATATGGATATATATATATATATATATATATATATATATATATATATATATATATATATATCTTTTGTCCTTGAGAAGGTCATGACATGTTTTAACAAAGTCATGACATATTCTTGACAATATCTTGACATCTTCTTGACAAGGCCAAGACAAAGCCCAACCCACCTTACCTTGCATTTTGATATTTCCAACCCACATCTTCCTCCTTCTTTTTCAGCCCACCTCTTCACTCCTTGGTGGACCCTGGACATACCTCTTCACGCAAGACAACTTTCCAAGCCCGTCAACAAGCCTAGGGAGGACGCCAACTCAGCATTGATGACACTCTTCTCCTCCAGCCTTCACGTGATACGTTACGCCACCCTCCTTCTTCATATTAAAGGCCAAACCGGAAATAGGATTACCGACCTTCATATTATTTGGCCCAAGAGTATGATAACGGGCGGTGACATCACTACCTGGCTCCCTGTGAGAGCTAGGGGGATTTCGGCGACTGGCCCGTGCTGGTTAGACGGTCGGAGGCATCCGACCGTTCCATTGCCGGAAGAAGTGACCGAGGCGAGTTTCGGAGGATTCTCGTGTCACAAAAGAAGTTGAACTAGAACGGGATATGACTTAATAAATAAAGATAATAAACCGGATTTGTGTGCTTTGAGTATGTTGTGTGACTATGTTGAATCAATTGTGTTTGTGCCTTTCCCTTTAATTCTAATGCTTCGAATATGAGCTAACGGTTTTATACCGAATGTTGTAGTTTGCCTTGCAGGTTAGGCATGCTCCAAGAGATCCGGAAGGGTGGGCAGCCGGGGTACGTACATTTTAGGAAGGGTTTTGAGTTGGGGTTGTCTTGTGTTTTGGTGTTTCGGTTATTAGGTTTCGTGTTCCGCTTGTTTGGTGTTTGGTTTAAGTTGTACCTCGGCTGAAGTTGTTGTTGCATTCTTTCGGGTTTTTCTTTTCATTGCATAAAAATGTATTTCGGGTTTGGCCTTTATTTGTGCCTTGTTGCAAGATCCAGTGAAATTGTTGTAACACCCCGAATCCGCGGGACTCGGGGTGCTATGGAAAGGGACCTCACAATGGGTCCCGACCCTTAGCCTGACAACAATTTCACCGGATCTTGCAACAAGGCACAAATAAAGGCCAAAACGAAATACATTTTCATGCAATGCAATGAAACCCAAAACCATACAAACAAAGACTTCAGCCGATATATGATACCAAAGACCAAACGCCATACATCATACAATAAATACAATACTCAAACTCGACTCCACCGAAAACCCAATCCTAAAATGTACGGACCCCGGCTGCCCACTCTTCCGGATCTCTCGGCCGCATTCCTAACCAGTAAGGTAATCTACAACAATCGGTATAAAACCGTTAGCTCATATTCGAGGCATTAGAATCAAGGTGAAAGGCACAAACACAAGTCAATCATCATAAACACCCAATACACTCCAAAACACACAAGTCCGGTTTATTATCTTATTATTATTAAGTCATATCCCGTTCTAATTCAACTTAGGTTGTGACACGAGAGTCACCAAAACTCGCCTCGGTCCCTACTTACCGGCATGAAATGGTACTGATGCATCTGACCGTCTACCAGCACGGGATAGTCGCCGAGAATTTCCTAGCTCTCGTGGGAGCTAGGCAAGTTGTCACCGCCCGTTATCATACACTTGAGCCAAAATAATATAAAGGTCGGTAATCCTATTTCCGGTTTAGTTGTTATAAACAATAAATACACACCACCAAACACACATCAATGCTAATACAAGGAATACGAGCTAAGTAAGTCCGGAGACTTACCTCGTCACCACACTCAACTCACAACACTCTCGCTTCCTTAGGAGAGGAAGCCCATAACCTGCTCACAAGAAGATAATTATATCAAGAACAACCCACTCATAATAGAAGTCTTAGACTTCTATACAAATGATCTACGCAAGACCATTTTGACTCTCAATTGTACGACCGCATCCTAGAATCCCTCATGCTCACATCACACTCAACACAAGCTAGAAGTCCTAAGACTTCTAAACCCTCGGATCTCGCAAGATCATAACTCACAACGCAACTAGGATAAGTCAAACCTAAACTCCAAAATCCCACAAGATCATGCAACCCCACCTCGAGCCTCAAAGCGCTCACAAGATATACCATATCACTTAAAGCCTTATAACAATCTCACAAGATAACCAACACCTCAAGCTTAGAATCAACATCAATCCATCAAACAATATCAAATCTTCGAAACTCACCTAAGGTTCAAAGCCACTATTTGGCATTAACTCTAAGTTATGCTAGATCCAACCTAGCATGATACCAATACTAAACATGACTAAATCGAGTAAGATCATAAGCTCGGGGGAGAGGGTACTCACATGACGTCAAAAGGCGGAAGGCGAACTTAGACTCGTTAGGCCTTTATCGGGGTGCTTCCGGACCTAAAACCAAAGCTACACAAATTTAGCGTATTAGCTAAATTTGATCGTAATATATAATATATATTATTCTAAGGTAAACACATTTTCAAAAGCAAACGCTATAAAAAAACCCGCAATTAAACCCTTGAGTCATAATCTCGAAATTAATCCAACGAGGGTATAAAATATAAGGAAAGTCCCGCTTTTAAAACAAGGATAAAACTCACAAAAACGTTTTCCGGGATAAATAATACCATTCCAAAAATATGGGTCATGATACGTAATTAAATATTGGGCAAAATTCCACAAATAAACCAACAAGGACACAATACTTAATATACATAAATATAAGATCAACTCGTATATAAAATCCAAGGTTAAAACTCGTAAAAACATTTTTTTGGGCAACTCATGAAGTTCCATAGGCTCTGGGATGTATTCTGAAAATAAAATCTGGGCCCAATCTGTAATTAATTCAAATCAGTAGGGCACAATCTACAAAATCCAAAGTAGTGGGTAAAATCTGTAATTACAAAATAAGGGGTTTTCATTTGCAATTACACCTAAACTTGGGGGCCCCGACTTGAAATAAGAAAATAGGGTTTACACTTTACAAAGGTCTGGAGATGGCGGCCAAGGAGGAGGTAGGGTTGGCGGCGGCGGCAATTCGACCTCCGGCTACGGCAATGCGGCGAAGGCAGGACCGATGCCCTCTCCGGCGACGACAGCAACAGCAAAATGCAGGCCCCTCCGTGGGTGGTCGTAGCTCGTGGATGGTGAAAGAAAAGAGGACAAGGCCGCCGACGGTTCAGCAGCAAGGGCGAAGCACTTTCCAGTAGGATTCGCTAGTGACGGTAAGTCCCTGGGTTCTCGGGAGCTTGGCAAAGCGGTACTCTAGATCTTCGGTTGTGACTATCGGAATAGAAGCAGGGAAATAGAGAGGGATAAGTGGTTATCGAGGAGATCATTAGCTATGGGTTGCAGCGGCGCCACAAGCTCGTCTCTGGTGGTGGCCAGGGTGGTGGTTGCTGCAAGGAGAAGGGCAATTCCGGCGTTGTGTGCGTGGGTACGAGGGGGGTCACTTGAGGAAGAGAGGGCTGCTGAAGTTGAGCTGAGCAGAGGGCATGTTGAAGTTGCGGTTGCTGTTGTGAGGGAGGGGAGAGTTGCAACGACTGAAACGAGGAGCCGGCTAGGGAGGAGGGTGCAGAGACATAGGTTGGGCGGCTAAGGGCTATGTTCAGCAGTACAAGGCTGAATTGCTGGGGAAAAACAATGGCTTCAACGCACAAGGAGTTCATCACGCAAGGAGACAGAGAAGAAGAAAATAAATAAATAAAATAATTAAATAAGTAGGAAAAAGGTAACGTAGTAAACTTGATCAAAAATGTTTGAAACGGGATTTTTGAATCGGAAAAACTTTCCGACTTTTCCGAGAATAAAGATACGGAAAATATGTGAATCGAATATAAAAATACTCGCCAAGATATAATTTGAAATACAAAACCATCCTCGCGCTTTATTTTACGATATAATATAAAATTTAAACACGGGTAATAAGATATATCGTTATACATACTCGTAGAATTTAATTTATGACATAAAATACTCGGAAGCTATGCTTAAGGTATAAAGATATCAATCATATCCGGAAAGATGATTAACGCAAACACGCCCAAAAATTGGGGTGTTACATCAGATCCTCCTAAAAACAAGTTTCGTCCCGAAACTTGATATGCGTCGAACTTCTCGGTCCCTAAGGCCGAGGTATGAAATCTCAAACTAAGAAGGTTTAAACCTTCAAATATAGACATAAAACCTACTCAACTACCACCGTAATATATATCAGGTTATATAGCACAATCTCACACAGGACACAACTACACATAACATCACACATGTAGATAACTCAACAAAGGGAAGAACTAGGCCTAACCCATCGATTCTAACGATGCTACTAGCTTGGCATAAAACTCAACCAAAGATACTATCTTCCGTCCTCCTATTCGCCTCATTGGTTCCTCGACTGCCACTAGATCATCATGACTGACCACACGTCTCGAATCCTGTATGTACTCTCTCGACTGATACACATGAAACGTCGGGTGAACACTCTTCACTCTTGGCGGCGACGCCAACTTATAAGACACTTCTCCAACTCGCTCTAAGATATCAGCAGGTCGATATATCGGGACACAACTTCCTTCTCCCCTTTGATTTCTCTATCAAAGAATATCGAATTTCCAATCTACACTATTGGCTTTGGTTCTTGTCAAACTCAACTCTGATGTTATGTTTCCTCAATTCTTGTTGCAATTTCAAGTAACGTAGGAAGTACTCTACTCCATACTACTTCTATTAACCAGTCACGTATGTTATTACTTTTACATCGCTCTGCAATATTCGATCAAGACCTTGTCTTGAAGAATCACTTGTACACTTCAAACTCATATTACCACAAGGTAAATCAAAACAATTGCACCAATGAATCTCCTTTTAACTCTCAACAACTTATTTGTCAATTCTTTGTCCCATTCAGTACTTCATTGTCATCCGGAGTAGGTTACCATAATTGGTGTTATACAACTTCTCTCTTCACAGATCACGTAAAGCTCAGCACATCCAAGAAAACTTGTAACCTCTCCCACATCTTTTGGGGTTTGCCATCCCGAGACAACATGTCATACATCTCTCCTTTCTCAAGAGTAGATCCAAAATATCTCATCCGGCATCAGTAAGCCCATATGGAATAACTACAACTCGTAGGACTCTGATTGGTCCAAAATGCCGTACTTGCAATATCTCAGACACGAATTTTTAATTGGTGACAATCAGACCTTAAACTATTCTCATAAGAGACTACCGACCCTTGTAACCGATCGAGTAGATCATCCATTTGTTGTAAGGAATACTTGTCCTTCGACTCATGGTAATCGATGTTCAATTGGAGAGAACCGTCTGTTCACAATAATTCTGGTGTTCTCATAATAACTTCAAATCAAGAGTTCAAGATAACTTCTGGTGTTCTCTATGGCGGTGCATTGGTTCTAATGAACCTTTATCAACAAGTCCATGCAATTGCTCCTTTGATTGCATCCTCAATTCGAGTATCCTTACGGGTTTACGGCGCCTTAGGAATGGGAGTTGAGGCCAAATCAATCTTAGCGGTAAAATTCACATTTTGATGCATTGGAATCCGTTCTATCTTGGGTTCTTTTTTTTTTCTCTTTTCTCTACCCATCACATATCGTAATAACCGACACCACCTAGTCCTAACGCTTGACAAGTGGTCCACCCCGACCGGTTGGGGTGACGTCCTTCAACACGTGTATTGTTCCTTCTGTAGCTACTCTATTCACCGTCCTCTTTCAAATATCCTTCATCTCCAAAACTCAAGGAACTTGCTCGAGTCTTCCGACTCTTGAAGCCTTGGTTAAGCAATAATTCATCTTAATCCCTCTTCTCACTTCAAAGGAAAGGAGATATAACATCTCTTAATCTCGCAAATATGTTCCGCCACAAGGGTCCGAACCACAAGACTTAACTATGCCTGATAACAAACCGATATAATCTTCTTCGCTTTCTCCGACATCCCAACCTATGGGAGGAGCTCTCCGTACCTTGATCAGCTTTCACCACAAACATCCTTTGTTCAAGTAGGCGTGGATTCAGACGACCACAAAGGCTCTGACCTCAATCTTTCATGTAATTCTTGTACATCCCATATCAACATCGAACTTCCAAAACCTCAGTCTTCTCTTACTCTTATTGGCCAACTTATGTTTCTCTTGGTATTCACGAACAAATTCACCACCGTGCTAGTATGCCTTTAGGCAAAATTCCCCAGCCACAATCAATGAAAGATCCACTCATTACTCCACCAAGCACTCATATCATTACTCTAAGCTTGTAGCGTTGCCCTAATCCAGATTCCTCATTTCACGTCATATCCACTATGTCTCTTCCGTGTGAGTATAGAAACTTGACTTATCTCTTGCCGGCGGTAACATATCATCCATTTCATACCATGCATCCTCTATATACTCCCGTATACGTACCACCTCCATGACACCTTACCTTCTTCTTTGTCTTTTCAGTCCCCCTTACCCTGATCCGTGTCATTCCCCCATATGCCAATCCCATGACCTAAGAAGGTCGCATAAGATCGTTACAATCTCCTCCTCAGAAGTCTTGTTATAAGTACGTGCTTGAACTCGTTCCACATTTTTATACAATGCAACGAAACCCGAAACGAAATACATTTTTATACAATGCAACGAAACCCGAAACCATACAAACAAAGACTTCAGCCGATATATGATACCAAAGACCAAACGCCATACATCATACAATACATAAAATTCTCAAACTCGACTCCACCCAAAACCCAATCCTAAAATGTACGGACCCCGGCTGCCCACTCTTCCGGATCTCTCGGCCGCATTCCTAACCTGTAAGGTAATCTACAACAATCGGTATAAAACCGTTAGCTCATATTCGAGGCATTAGAATCAAGGTGAAAGGCACAAACACAAGTCACTCATCATAAACACCCAATACACTCCAAAACACACAAGTCCGGTTTATTATCTTATTATTATTAAGTCATATCCCGTTGTAATTGAACTTAGGTTGTGACACGAGAGTCACCGAAACTCGCCTCGGTCCCTACTTACAGGCATGGAATGGTACTGATGCATCTGACCGTCTACCAGCACGAGATAGTCGCCGAGAACCTCCTAGCTCTCGCGGGAGCCAGGAAGTTGTCACCGCCCGTTATCATACACTTGGGCCAAAATAATATAAAGGTCGGTAATCCTATTTCCGGTTTAGTTGTTATAAACAATAAACACACACCACCAAACACACATCAATGCTAATACAAGGAATACGAGCTAAGTAAGTCCGGAGACTTACCTCGTCACCACACTCAACTCACAACACTCTCGCTTCCTTAGGAGAGGAATCCCATAACCTGCTCACAAGAAGATAACTATATCAACAACAACCCACTCATAATAGAAGTCTTAGAATTCTATACAAATGAACTACGCAAGACCATTTGACTCTCAATTCTAGGACCGCATCCTAGAATCTCTCATGCTCACATCACTCTCAACACAAGCTAGAAGTCCTAAGACTTCTAAACCCTCGGATCTCGCAAGATCATAACTCACAACGCAACTAGGATAAGTCAAACCTAAACTCCAAAATCCCACAAGATCATGCAACCCCACCTCGAGCCTCAAAGCGCTCACAAGATCAACCATATAACTTAAAGCCTTATAACAATCTCACAAGATAACCAACACCTCAAGCTTAGAATCAACATCAATCCATCAAACAATATCAAATCTTCGAAACTCACCTAAGGTTCAAAGCCACTATTTGGCATTAACTCTAAGTTATGCTAGATCCAACCTAGCATGATACCAATAGTAAACATGACTAAATCGAGTAAGATCATAAGCTCGGGGGAGAGGGTACTCACATGACATCAAAAGGCGGAAGGCGAAGTTAGACTCGTTAGGCCTTTATCGGGGTGCTTCCGGACCTAAAACCAAAGCTACACAAATTTAGCGTATTAGCTAAATTTGATCGTAATATATAATATATATTATTCTAAGGTAAACACATTTTCAAAAGCAAACGCTAAAAAAACCCGCAATTAAACCCTTGAGTCATAATCTCGAAATTAATCCAACGAGGGTATAAAATATAAGGAAAGTCTCGCTTTTAAAACAAGGATAAAACTCACAAAAACGTTTTCCGGGATAAATAATACCATTCCAAAAGTATGGGTCATGATACGTAATTAAATATTGGGAAAAATTCCATAAATAAACCAACAAGGACACAATACTTAATATACATAAATATAAGATCACTCGTATATAAAATCCAAGGTTAAAACTCGTAAAAACATTTTTTTGGGCAACTCATGAAGTTCCATAGGCTTTGGGATATATTCTGAAAATAAAATTTGGGTCCAATCTGTAATTAATTCAAATCAGTAGGGCACAATCTACAAATTCCAAAGGAGTGGGTAAAATTGTAATTACAAAATAAGGGGTTTTCATTTGCAATTACACCTAAACTTGGGGGCCCCGACTTGAATTAGGAAAATAGGGTTTTCACTTTACAAAGGTCGGGAGATGGCGGCCAAGGAGGAGGCAGGGTTGGCGGCGGCGGCCATTCGACCTCCGGCTACGGCAAGGCGGTGAAGGCAAGACCGATGCCCTCTCCGGCGACGACAGCAACAGCAAAATGCAGGCCCCTCCGTGGGTGGTCGTAGCTCGTGGATGGTGAAAGAAAAGAGGAAAAGGCCGCCGGCGGTTCAGCATCAAGGGCGAAGCACTTTCCAGTAGGATTTGCTAGTGACGGTAAGTCCTTGGGTTCTTGGGAGCATGGCAAAGCGGTACTCCAGATCTTCGGTGGTGACTATCGCAATAGAAGAAGGGAAATAGAGAGGGATAAGTGGTTATAGAGGAGATCATTAGCTGTGGGTTGCAGCGGCGCCACAAGCTCGTCTTTGGTGGTGGCCAGGGTGGTGGTTGCTGCAAGGAGAAGGGCAATTCCGGCATTGTGTGCGTGGGTACGAGGGGGGTCACTTGAGGAAGAGAGGGCTGCTGAAGATGAGGTTGTTGTTGTGAGGGAGGGGAGAGTTGCAACGACTGAAACGAGGAGCCGGCTAGGGAGGAGGGTGCAGAGACATAGGTTGGGCGGCTAAGAGCTATGTTCAGCAGTACAAGGCTGAATTGCTGGGGAAAAACAATGGCTTCAACACGCAAGGAGTTCATCACGCAAGGAGACAGAGAAGAAGAAAATAAATAAATAAAATAATTAAATAAGTAGGAAAAATGTAACGAAGTAAACTTGATCAAAAATGTTTGAAACGGGATTTTTGAATCGGAAAAACTTTCCGACTTTTCCAAGAATAAAGATAGGGAAAATATGTGAATCGAATATAAAAATACTCGCCAAGATATAATTTGAACTACAAAACCATCCTCGCGCTTTATTTTACGATATAATATAAAATTTAAACACGGGTAATAAGATATATCGTTATACATACTCGTAGAATTTAATTTATGACATAAAATACTCGTAAGCTATGCTTAAGGTATAAAGATATCAATCATATCCGGAAAGATGATTAACGCAAACGCGCCCAAAAATTGGGGTGTTACAATTGTTGTCAAGCTAAGGGTCGGGACCCATTGTGAGGTCCCAACCCGTAGCATCCCGAGTCCCACGGATTCGGGGTGTTACAAAAGTTGTATCAGAGCCCTAGGTTGACAACAATGGCACACGCAATCTTCTAAAGGCCGAATGAGGAATAAACAGTACCCACACGGGTTCCGAATTTTTTTTGTTTTCAAAATCACATGCATGAGTCGGGGTAGAATGTACGGACCACCACTCCTTCCGCGGATCTCGGCAGCATAGTTTATTGGAATTTTAGTATATATATGTATATATGTATATATGTATCGTGGACTTAGGACATTTTTGGACTATTATTGTATGCGGATTGTAGTTGCATGATGGACATGATTTATGTGTATAGTTGTATATGTGAAGGATTATATGTTTTGGACCTTGTATTGTTGTAATAAAATGCTGAATGCGTGATATTAGTAGTAATATGGACTTAAGACTTATATAGTTATGGATACGTATTCTTATTATATATAGTAGTAGCATAGGGAGTATTGGGACCAGATAAAAAGATGATTGTACGATATCATCGCCCTTGGAGGACGTTGTTTGACATAGGATAGTGTACATACGAGGACGAATATGCTCAAGTATCGAGTTGAGAGCTATATTCGGGCGAACACCTTGGAGTTCTTGTACTCCTTTAAGAGGATGTCGAAGAGGAGGATTAGAGATGACATAAACGAAGGACAACCAAGTAAAAGAAAACTCGAGACAACTTAAGAGAAATTGAGATGGGGATCATACAAGAAAAAGGAGTAACACAAAGGTGTGGAAGTGGTTACAAAGAATTCACGATTAGAAAAACAACGAGACCACTAGGGATAACAAACATAAGATCTTCAAGAAGACACGTGGACAACTAAAGATGCGAATCGAGGAGGAGAGGGATACATTCTAACAAGGTTAAAAGTGACGTTCCATTAAGATGCAAAGCTTTCCTTAGACGTTTCTAAGCATTGGAGTTAAGATGAGAGAAGTGATCGAACCATTTGCTAAAGATTTAAGATACCGTAAGTTAAACTTACGAAGTACCAATAAGTGAAGTGTCAACATTACAAGAGTTATGAGAACAAGGGCATGGTGGAGATTCACGTGGAGTTGACCGGTTTCCGCTATGATGATAAGGCTAAGAAACTCCAAGAAGAAGGAAGTGTGTCTAAATGACGATCTCAAGAAGATGAAAGTCGAAACGAGGGAATTTGATCGAGAGACTTAAGACACCAACCAACAGGAACGCGGGTGGATGCTAACTAAGGTCAGAATACTTGAAAAGGTACACTTGAAGGACATCATGGAAAAAAAAAAGGATAATCCTATGAAAGAGAGTTATGTGAAACACCAAGGCCAAGAAGATATAATTACCTTATAAGGGAAAGAAGCATGGAATGAGGAAAGAACTAACGGAGTTTAAGGTAAAGTACCCCAAGGAGCGTAGCCTTCAGGAGTATGGTAACATGGAAGTGTGATAGGAGGGTAAGTCGTTGATCTTGGATGTAACACCCCAAATCCGCGGGACTCGGGATGCTACGGGTTGGGACCTCACAATGGGTTCCGACCCTTAGCCTAACAACAAGTTCACCGGACCTTTCCAACAAGGCACAAATTAAAGGCATAAAACTCAAAAGTAGTTTATAATGTATGCAAGAAAAGAAAGGAAGGGATACAAGTTGGAAACTCAGCCGAGTCCTCAAAACGACACAACGTAAAGGAATCCAAACGTACAACAAGACATAATCCGACAACAAATAAAACCCCCAAAAACATCCCCGTCCTATGATGTACGGAGACCACTCGGCTGTCCACTCCTCCACCTCACTCGGCGGCATCCCTAACCTGCAACTCGTCTACACAAAACGGTCTTAAACCATTAGCTCACATTCTATGCATTATAAGAATAACATGGCACAAACACACACATGAGAACACAAAGCACACAACATGAACATTTATTACATAGTATCTTTTTAGGTTATTCCATATCTAATTAATTGGTTTAAAGTGTGACACGAGAGTCTTATAACTCTCGCCTCTGTCCCCGTGTAACCAACAGGAGTGTGGCGGCGCCCAACCCGTATACCCTGAGGGAGTGATGAAGAAGCCCGCCCGTATACCGTGTATGGCCTGGTCGCAGAGATCCCCCCAATCTCCCTCGGGAAACTGAGCGGTGATGTCACCGCCCGATAATAATAGTAGTAGTAACGCTGGGCCAATAAATAAGGTCAAGTAAAACCTAATCCATTTTCATGCTTAAAAGCGGTAAACACACACACCACCATATACATCCATATAAGGCATAAAAGCGGCTAAGTAAGTCCGAGGACTTATCTCGTCTCAAAGTTGAACAAAACCAATATCACTTTCCGAAGGAATATAACCAAAGTCTGTTCAAGACAATGCACGATAATCAACAACTACTCACAAGCTAGAAGTCCTTAGACTTTTAGTTCTATATCATCTTATTAGGTCATACACTCTCATAATCTAGGATACACTCCTAACCCTCACAACTCACGAGATCTCAACTATATCCCCCAGTGCTAGGATACTCTCATCCTAAACTTTGCAATCTCAACCCACATATGAATACCACCTCAAGTCTCACAAGATCAACCATAAGGCTCACAATTGTATAACAACTCAAGATCAACACACCACATGTCATAGAACATCAATAACATCAAACACTCACCTAGAGGTTCCAAGCCACCACTTGACATTTGCCCTAACTTATGCTAAATCCAACCTAGCATGATTCTACCACTAAACATAACTAGATCGAGGAAGAAGGTACTCACACACGATCCGAGGTTGAAGATGATCTACGGACGTCGAGATTGGATTTGTTGGTCTATAACGGCCGCTTCCGAACCTAAGACCAAAGCTAAGGAAATTTAGCTCATATGCTAAATTTTGAACGGAGGATTCTAAGTATATAAATCTAAGAAAAATCCGCTTTCAATACCAAGGTTAACACTCGTAAAAACATTTCCGGGGATTTATAAAATTATACAAACATAGGTCAAAATCCGCAATTAAATTTTCGGGCCATAAATATGGAACTCAAGAAACTGTAATATCCGGAATTTTTATTCCGTCTATTTCCGTTATAAAATAGATCTCGATCAATGGACCCATATCCGTCTACTGAGTTAGACATATTATTATAGGATTTGTTATTTTATGTAGATTCATTCACATAAAATGATAGAATCCTTTAAATAGTTTATCATTTTATGTAGCTTACTTCCGCATAAAATGATAGAATCCTTAACCGATCTTAATCTATAATAAACTCCCTATCCGCCTAATCCGTATATTTATATGTCGGAATCTTGTCCGGCCAGAAACTCGCTAATTTAAGGAGCCGTCCGTAGACAATTTCAGCACATCTGTTGCTCTATATTTAGCCTCAACGGACCCAGCCCACTAGCCAACTCCAGCTGTCCACTGCTGCCTTGCTCCTCTGCGGCCCAGCTTGCCAGCCTTCAGCCAGTCCAACGCCAGCAGCCCAGCAGCCGCCTGCTGCTTCTTCCAGCCCAGCGCCCAGCGTTGCCAGTTCAAGTCCAGCCCAACGACCACTCCAGTCCAGCGTCCATTCCAGCCAGAAGGGTTGCCGTCTTACCTCCTCCAGCTCAGCAACGCTCCCTTCCTTTGATCTTCTACATAAGTGCGGTATTAATTAGGAAAGAGATCCGTAACTGCCTAATTCCACGCCAGAATATCATCTGCTGATCTCCTTCCTTATGCGCTGCACACCCTCCATCCGTCCAGATTCATCAGCACACTCACCTCTTCTGATTTTGCCTTGCTTGTGAACGTTGTCTTCTACGCTTACCAGCCGTCATTGCAGCCATTGTAATCTGCAACGGTCCACACCAACCTTCTGCACACACCCAGCAGCGTCAAGAGGTAAGTGCAGCAATCTTGTTCTTCCGTCTTCACCTTATTCTCTCTAACGACCCATCTGTGTACAGCACTCACCATCCTCTCTACTCGTTCCTTCGTCCGGCACTGCTAGGTCTCAAACTGCAGCCGCCTACATAACCGAAAAGTTGAGTCCATCGAGTTACAGCTACTACAAAGAGCCGTCTCCTTCTGTACCTATTGGTAAGACGATCCTTCCCCATCTGTTATCTTCTGCATATCATAGCTACAATGACTCATTACCCTTCTTTTTATTCCGATCAAATTTCCAACGGTTGCAGAAGTAAGATCGACCCACACTTACAGATTAGTGGTGCAGATCAGAACCGACAACGAATTACCCTTTTAGCTGCAACCCGGTAAGAGCCTATACTTGGTTTAAAATAAGTTCCGATTAGTCTTGATGGGAAGGGTAATGTATGGGCTTTTGTATGTATACTATTTCCGTAATGCTAGATTGATGAACTGTTGTAGTCGACCTTGAGCATGGTTAATATAGTAATAGGTAGCTGCTGGAGTTTATAAATAAAATGATAGACATAAGGGGCTGCTGTAAAATCCAATTTATTTCTTCAGCTTTTAGGTTATAAACTACCTATCTTGTCGACCAATTATTGAACGTTTGGATAAAGATCCACCGTTGAATTTTGGATATGTTGTAGATGGATATATGTAGTTTAGCATATTAAAATTTGGGAAGAAATGAACGGTCGGATTAGAAGTTATGAGCTCCCGAAGTTAGGTAGCTGAGCAGTTTTGGTAAACTTAAGTTTTGGCTAAGTATAGGAATTTTGAGTGAAGTAGTAAACTTTGTGAATTTTTATAAAAATATCGGCTGAACAGTTTTGAGGAATTCTTCCTCCTAAGGTTAGATAGAACCTCATAGATGATCTAGAGATTTAATTCGGAATTATTATAAGCTGTTAAGAATTTTATATTTAGAACCGAAGTTAGACCTTTACGTTTTTACGGAAAATAGAAACATAGGAAAAATGTCAGTTTGGAACCAAATAAAATTTTGGGAGTTAGAATATGAATTTAGAACCTCAAATAGGAGGTTAGACATGAATTTTAGGGTTTTCGAGAAAATCGGAACCAAGGGTAAAATGGTCATTTTACCCTAAACTAATACTGTAACTAGTATGTCTTAATACCTTATTCGATCTTAGAAGTTTTAGACTTCTATCTACGTGAGAGTGTGCAAATACACTTATCGCCTTTGGCAGGCAACTGAGTGGTTACAGTTTACAGAGCGAGTGGTTTATAAAGAGTCGAGCGTTATAACAGGTAAGTCCTTTGGGCTTACTTAGCTGACGTCTAAATATGAGTATAAATGATGATGGTGGTGTGTGATTGAAATGTTTAGAGAGATAGGTTGTGATATATAATTACCGACCTATATTTTGGCCTAAGAGTAACGGGCGGTGGCATTCTGCTTAGTAGCTTGCGGGCGCTGGGGGTTTCTTTCGGGACTAGTCCATACATGGTTTGTAGTGATGCTACCAGTGGAAGTCAGCTAGACCTACACCAGTTGGATAAGGAACGGAGGCGAGAACTAATAATAATTCTCGTGCCACAACTTAAATTGAATAATGTGAATCACTTAAATAATAGATAATAATTGGTTGAGTGCCAGCATGATGTTTGTTTATTTTTGTTTCTGCTTGTGTTTGTGCCGTTATCATTTTGCTTATATTTGGATAGTTAGCTAACTGTTGATATGTTGTTTAGATTTGACACAGGTTAGAGCAGATGCCGAGTGATCCAGACGGTAGTGGTCAGCCGGGGTGTCGTACTTTAGGACGTTTTACAGTTTCTGCATTTGTGGGTTTTACAGTTGAACCTTGTTTCCTTTCGTACTTTGTTATATTACGTTTTCCGGCTGTAGTTGATCTGGTCACATTCATGCATTATTAAGAACTATTTTATGATTTCTGGTTTTTCCTTATTTGTGCCTTGTTGTAAGATCTTGTTAAGTTGTTGGCAAACTAAGGTCGGGACCCACTGTGCGGTCCTAACCAGTAACTCCCTAAGTGGTAAAATTTGGGGTGTTACAGAAACTTAGGCCAATTTCCGAAAATAACTTTGGGCCAAATCTGTCATTTATTCACAAAGATAAATCTGCACATTTCCAAAACATAGGGCCAAACTTGCAAATATATATATCAGCAGGGCATAATTATTTCATTTCAAAAATCTGGTTATAAACTGTAATTATCAATAAACTGGGGACAAAACTGAATTAATTAAAAAGAGGGGCATAATTATTCCAGTCTTCTTCAACCTCGTGTTATCGCGACTCAGAAGAAGGAGAAGAGCATGGGAATCCTGCGGCTGCCCAGGCGGAGGAAAGGATGTGGCCGGCGAGCAGGCGGCGACTCCGGCAGCAATCGGCGGTGGTCCAGATTCCGGCGGTTGCTACACACAATTAGGGCACCGGCTGTCACATAGAGGGGCGGAAATAAAGAAAGGAGGGAGAGAAAAACTACTCACTACCGGCCGCACAAATGGCTAGGGCGGAGAAACGGCGGTTGCGGCTCTTCTCGACGAGTCCCTTGACGGCTTCGAGCGGCCCTGCATAGACCCGGTGGACAGAGGTGCAACAGGGAGGTCGAATAGGGAGAGGGGAATGAGAGAAGGGTAAGGGAGAGATTGAGAGGAGTGAGGGTGAACTGCTGGGGTAGTCATCACAGGGAGGCGGGCTCGAGAGGTCCGACGCAGGCTAGGGTAGGTTGCAGGCTAGGGCCGGAGGTCGAGGCGCTGGCTGTGGCGTGAAGCGAGGGGTCGCTTTTGGCCTTCCTCTACTAAAGCGCCACACGACATAAGCAACACAAGGAAGAAATAAAAAGAAATAAAAGAGAGAAGGAAAGAAATAAAAGGAAAAAGAAATAAAAGAGTGAAAAGGAGGGGTTTAAAAAAAATCAACTCGATTAACATTCGGAACTGGATTTTCCGGATCGGTAAATCTCGATTTCCGACAAAATTAAATTAATTAAATACGGGAATACATACATGTATCCCCAAAATAATATGATACCCGGAAAACTTATTTTTAAATCAATAAAAAATATACTTTAAATAAGAACTCGAACTGTAACCAATCGATGGAAGGGAGAAAAGCAAAGTCGGAACACACCCGAACAAACGGGACATTACATCAGGTCCTCCTAAAGAAAAGTTTCGTCCCAAAACTTGCTAAACCAGGAACTCTGAAACAAACATGTCTCGATAACCTCTTGGAACCCCTTAACTTGATAATTATGGCCTTCTAATCCAAAGTCTACTTGCATAAACAGATCTAGACTCGCAAGATATACACATATGGATCACACATAACATGTCATGTCGCAAAACAAATAATCAAAACCAAGGAAAGATCTCGGGACTAACCCGACGGTCCTATAGATGTCGCTAAATCTTCGTAAAACTCGACTAAAGATACTATCCTACGTCTACCAGTTAGCCTCATCGGCTCCTAGTCTCGACTAGATCATCACAACAGGCTACATGTCTCGAGTCATGTATGTACTCTCTCAATGGATACACATGAAACACCGGGTGAACACCCTCTGCTCTTGGTTGTGACGCCCACTTGTAAGTCACTTCTCCAACTCGCGTTAAGATCTCAAAAAGGTTCGATATATCGAAAGCTTAACTTCTTCTCGGGTCTTTTCAATACAACATTTCCATTATGTTTCTTCTTTGTTTGCCTCTAACAAAGAAGATCGAACTTCCAGCTCACACCGTTGGCTTTGGTTCTTGTCAAACCAAACTTTGAGGTTACGTTTCCTAAATTCTTGTTACAAGTTCTAAGTGATGAAGGAAGTACTTTACATCACACCACTTCTACTATCGAGACACGTATGCTATTATATTTACATCATTCCTCAATACTCGATCTAGGCCTTGTCTTGAAGGATCACTTGTACACTTCAAACCCATCATTCCTCCAAGCAAATCAAAATAGTTGTAACAATAAATCTCCTCTTTAACTCTCAAAACTTTATTATCAAACGGTGACAATCAAATCTCAACTTAATGTTAGAAGGAACTTCGACCCTTGAAGTTGTTCGAGTAGATCTCCCATTCGTTGTAAGGGATATTGTTCCTTCATTTTCCTCTTGCTCAACTTATAGAAATCAATGTATAAACGGAGATAACCGTCTCTCCTTCCACACTAGTGTTCTTCATAACAACTTCAAATCAAGAGTTGAAGATAACATTCAGAGTTCTCCATAGCATTTCACTAATTCTAATGAACTCTTTTTCAATAAGTTCTTACAATTGCTCCTTCTCTTGCTTCTCCAACTCATGACTCTTTATAAGTGTCATTTCATACGGCGTCTTAAATATCGGAATCGAGTCAAGCTTAATCTTAGTGGAAAATTCCACATTCTGGCGTATTGGGAATCCGGGGTATCTCGGATTTCGTCTTTTCTTTTCCCGCTCTACCACGTAATAATCAACACAACCTTGCATTTACACTTGACGGGTGGTCATGATACCAAAGATCTACCCCGCCTCTAAGGAATGGTGATAAGGAAAATCTTCTAAGCTTTTTCACTTATGTGCAACCAGGAGGGTCCAACTACAGGGCTTAACCGTGCTTCCCAACAATTGACCTCATCTTCTTTGTTTTTCCATGAAATCCCAACACATTGGGGAAGTTCTTCGTATTCTTCATACGCTTGTATCATTCCTTCAAGTAGGTGAAATGTCAATCCGACCATAAGGGTTCAAATCTTAATCTTTCATATACTCGCCGGATATCTCAAGTCGACATCTGGCTTTACAGCTTCGGCCTTCTCCACTCTTATTGGTCACCTTGTGCATCTCTTGGTATTCCACGAATAGTCCCGTAACGGTTCCGGCATACCACACTCCCTTCTTATGTATTCTTCCTTGTGCGACAACAATAGAAGCCTCAGGTCTCGTTCCCGTGGAGATCATTGCGGTCCTCCGTCTGACGTCCAAAGCAGCTTGATGGCGGTCCTTCTCATCCATTCCTAAGATGAATTCTTTATGCACCAGGTGTATGACATAGAAGTCGGCTACCCCATTACGGTTTTCCCAACGAATGGGACAACCGGGTACCTTTCGGGTACCACTAACCTTACCCTCCTATCGAGTAGTCTTATGATGAAGGGTATCCCCTCTACTGTAACTAAGGACAACCTAGCTACAAAATCATCAAAATAAAGAAGTACGTAGCACCCATATCATATAATACCCTGAAAGGGAAGTCATTAG
Organism: Fagopyrum homotropicum; assembly: GCA_033239125.1. Classification (NCBI taxonomy): domain Eukaryota; kingdom Viridiplantae; phylum Streptophyta; class Magnoliopsida; order Caryophyllales; family Polygonaceae; genus Fagopyrum; species Fagopyrum homotropicum. Next base: position 29,012,044 of record BSWB01000004.1, read on the forward strand.
TCCGAATATTACCTGTAGCGTCCGGCGCTGCTGGATCAACGGCGCTCCTCAACTCAAAAACCCTGGCCTGAGTGCCTCCAGACTCCCGGGTGCCTCCACCACGCCTCTACCTCGGCCCTGTCCCTGGGTTGATCCCTGTGTATAAGACTGACTCTGACCTCTCTACTGAAAACCCTGAGCCGGAAACTGAGGTGGCCTCTGTCCTCTACCTGCCCCGCTAGCAGGTGAAGACCACTGCTGTGACGGTGCCCCACCCCGTCTGCAAAAAGCTGCCTTGTGGCCCGTCTGACCACAAGAGAAGCACGTCACTGGAGGCTTCCTGCAATCGGGCCTAAGATGATCGTCTCCTCCACAGTTGAAACACTGCCACCCTCTGCTTGGCGCCTGAGTAGCAGGTGGATGTCCTGTACGTCCCTGGGCCGGACTACGGCCCTGTCCTGAGGCTCGTACCCCTACACCAGGGGGTCCAGTCATCTGACGCTTGTTCGGTCCTCCGGACTGCGCCCCTCTCCTAGCTCCCAGTCTGTCTCTCTCGTATGCCGAGGCTCGGTCCTGGTACTCGGCCAAAGACTCACAACGGAATCCTGCAAGGTATGCCCGAGTAGACTCCCTCAATCTCCTAGAAAAGAGATAAACATGTTGGTCCGCCGGAGGTGCGGCGGGCCCCAACAAAGCCAACTCCGCTCTGAAATGTCTGATCGCATCGATAACTGGGACGTCCTCAAACCCAGCCTCTAAGAAATCCTGGACTCGGTCTCTCCTCAATGAATCTGGGCAAAAAGTCTCTCTAATAAGTCTCAGCAACTGGTCCATCCTAGTCACACCTCCTCGTACCGACCTCCACCAGTAGTGGGCCTGCTCTCTAAACAATGTCTGGACCACCTCTACCTGCCTCTCCTCTGGGCAACGGATCGCCTCAAGTGTTGTCTCCACATGCCCGATCCAATGCTCGACCTCTAACCCTACCTTCCCGTCAAAGTAAGGTACGTGCTGCTGGTTGAAAGCCTTCAACCAAGAATCAGGTCGAGGAGACCTCAGCCCGTCTCCAGCCCTAGCAATCTCTACAACCGGTGCGGGTATAACTACTGCTGGTGTAACAATCTCGGGTACGACCCTAGTCTGTGTAACCCTCTGTGAGACCTCAGCCGATCTCGCGGGTGCAGGTGCAGGTGCAGGTACCGGCACCGGTGGTGCTGGAGGTGGTGCTCCAGTCCTATACGCCTCCTCGACTCGACGTACATAATCCTCGAACACGGTAGCCCCAATCGATGCTCCACCGGTCCTAACAGAAGAGGAACTACGCGCTCCAGACCTCACAAGTGTCCCTTCCCTTCCCTCGGGAATGACACTCTCTGCTACGTCCTCTACAGGAATCTCGGCTACTGGCGGATCCACAGCGGGTGGGTCCGCAATGGGGATATGTCCCCGACCTCTCGTACCTGGAGGTCTCCCTATTCGCCCTCGTCTTGGGACGGTAGGAGGAAGTGGTGCTCTACCCCGGACGGGTCCTACATAAGCGGTCGCTCTCGTACGTGCCATCTGGTATCGTTCGCGTTTATTTTGGAGTAATTAATTTGATGTGTATGTCGTACTTATAGTATTATATGACGAAGGCTTATTAAAGCATGATAAGTAAGAAGCCAAATCCATGGTACAAACAAGGTATAAAAGCCCAAACATCCTAAGGTCACATGTACATCTAAGTACATACAAGTCCAAGAAACATCCTAAGGCCATATATATATAGAGCTATGCAACTATGAGTATACATCAAGTCTAGAAATCTACGTCGCCGAGGTTTGCGTGAGGAGTGGAGGTCCCGTACATTCTAACCAAATCCCGACTCATGCATATGAATTTTGAAAACGAAAAGTCAGAACCCGAGGGGTTCTGTTTATTCCTCATTCGTCCTTTAGAAGGTTGCGAGTGCCATTGTTGTCAACCTAGGGCTATGATACCACTTTGTAACACCGCAAATCCGCGGGACTCGGGATGCTACGGGTTGGGACCTCACAATGGGTCCCGACCCTTAGCCTGACAACAAGTTCACCGGACCTTTCCAACAAGGCACAAATTAAAGGCATAAAACTCAAAAGTAGTTTATAATGTATGCAAGAAAAGAAAGGAAGGGATACAAGTTGGAAACTCAGCCGAGTCCTCAAAACGACACAACGTAAAGGAATCCAAACGTACAACAAGACATAATCCGACAACAAATAAAACCCCCAAAAACATCCCCGTCCTATGATGTACGGAGACCACTCGGCTGTCCACTCCTCCACCTCACTCGGCGGCATCCCTAACCTGCAACTCGTCTACACAAAACGGTTTTAAACCGTTAGCTCACATTCTATGCATTACAAGAATAACATGGCACAAACACACACATGAGAACACAAAGCACACAACATGAACATTTATTACATAGTATCTTTTTAGGTTATTCCATATCTAATTCATTGGTTTAAAGTGTGACACGAGAGTCTTATTACCCTCGCCTCTGTCCCCGTGTAACCAACAGGAGTGTGGCGGTGCCCAACCCGTATACCCTGAGGGAGTGATGAAGAAGCCCGCCCGTATACCGTGTATGGCCTGGTCGCAGAGATCCCCCCAATCTCCCTCGGGAAACTGAGCGGTGATGTCACCGCCCGATAATAATAGTAGTAGTAGTAACGCTGGGCTAATAAATAAGGTCAAGTAAAACCTAATACATTTTCATGCTTAAAAGCGGTAAACACACACACCACCATATACATCCAAATAAGGCATAAAAGCGGCTAAGTAAGTCCGAGGACTTACCTCGTCTCAAAGTTGAACAAAACCAATATCACTTTCCGAAGGAATATAACCAAAGCCTGTTCAAGACAATGCACGATAATCAACAACTACTCACAAGCTAGAAGTCCTTAGACTTTTAGTTCTATATCATCTTATTAGGTCATACACTCTCATAATCTAGGATACACTCCTAACCCTCACAACTCACGAGATCTCAACTATATCCCCAAGTGCTAGGATACTCTCATCCTAAACTTTGCAATCTCAACCCACATATGAATACCACCTCAAGTCTCACGAGATCAACCATAAGGCTCACAATTGTATAACAACTCAAGATCAACACACCACATGTCATAGAACATCAATAACATCAAACACTCACCTAGAGGTTCCAAGCCACTACTTGGCATTTGCCCTAACTTATGCTAAATCCAACCTAGCATGATTCTACCACTAAACATAACTAGATCGAGGAAGAAGGTACTCACACACGATCCGAGGTTGAAGATGATCTACGGACGTCGAGATTGGATTTGTTGGTCTATAACGGCCGCTTCCGAACCTAAGACCAAAGCTAAGGAAATTTAGCTCATATGCTAAATTTTGAACGGAGGATTCTAAGTATATAAATCTAAGAAAAATCCGCTTTCAATACTAAGGTTAACACTCGTAAAAACATTTCCGGGGATTTATAAAATTATACAAACATTGGTCAAAATCCGCAATTAAATTTTCGGGCCATAAATATGGAACTCAAGAAACTTAGGCCAATTTCCGAAAATAACTTTGGGCCAAATCTGTCATTTATTCACAAGGATAAATCTGCACATTTCCAAAACATAGGTCCAAACTTGCAAATATATATATCAGCAGGGCATAATTATTTCATTTCAAAAATCTGGGTATAAACTGTAATTATCAATAAACTGGGGACAAAACTGAATTAATTAAAAAGAGGGGCATAATTATTCCAGTCTTCTTCAACCTCCTGTTATCGCGACTCAGAAGAAGGAGAAGGGCATGGGAATCCTGCGGCTGCCCACGCGGAGGAAAGGAGGTGGCCGGCGAGCAGGCGGCGACTCCGGCAGCAGTCGGCGGTGGTCCAGATTCCGGCGGTTGCTACACACAATTAGGGAACCGGCTGTCACATAGAGGGGAGGAAATAAAGAAAGGAGGGAGAGAAAAACTACTCACTGCCGGCGGCACAAATGGCTAGGGCGGAGAAACGGCGGTTGCGGCTCTTCCCGACGAGTCCCTTGACGGCTTCGAGCGGCCCTGCACAGACCTGGTGGACAGAGGTGCAACAGGGAGGTCGAATAGGGAGAGGGGAATGAGAGAAGGGTAAGGGAGATATTGAGAGAAGGAGTGAGGGTGAATGAGGGAGGGTGAATTGCTGGGGTAGTCATCACAGGGAGGCGGGCTCGAGAGGTCCGACGCAGGCTAGGGTAGGCTGCAGGCTAGGGCCGGAGGTCGAGGCGCTGGCTGTGGCGTGAAGCGAGGGGTCGCTTTTGGCCTTCCTCTACTAAAGCGCCACACGACATAAGCAACACAAGGAAGAAATAAAAAGAAATAAAAGAGAGAAGGAAAGAAATAAAAGGAAAAAGAAATAAAAGAGTGAAAAGGAGGGGTTTAAAAAAAATCAACTCGATTAACATTCGGAACTGGATTTTCCGGATCGGTAAATCTCGATTTCCGACAAAATTAAATTAATTAAATTCGGGAATACATACATGTATCCCCAAAATAATATGATACCCGGAAAACTTATTTTTAAATCAATAAAAAATATACTTTAAATAAGAACTCGAACTGTAACCAATCGATGGAAGGGAGAAAAGCAAAGTCGGAACACACCCGAACAAACGGGACATTACATTGGAGAGGGTCATCAATGAGATAATCGGTGACCACCAAGGATGCACAAGCGCGGGTTGTATACTGGTGACTGTAGGTGGGGAGAGTAATCCAGGATGTAGGATCATGAAGAGGAGTAGCAAGAACTTGGAATATTCGTGGTGGTTGAATGTCGACAATAAAGAGGTATATCGAGGGACGTGCAAATATCTTAATCAAGTAACAATTTACAGATTCCAACAAGTGATGGTAACGTACCTTGTTGAGAGGGATTGTAACGATCTGGTGCGACCGTCTTAGGTCATGAGATTGTCGGAGGAATGACATGGAACAGGGTAAAGGGAACTAGAATGACAAAAAGGGAAGGGAGTCTTCTATGGTTATTGTGCGTAAGGGGAGGATATATAAGGGGATGTATGGTATGTTTGTTCTAAAGTTTGATGTTGACAAGAGACGTACAAAAGTATATGGAAGATTGAGGTTAGAACCCTACGGTCGGTTTGGGTGTTACATAAGAAAATGAAGTATAAATTTCTACGCCTACTTGAAGAAAGGATGTTTATGGTGAAAGCTTATGTAGAAGACGAAGAGCTCCTTCCATATATTGGGATGTCTTGGAAAGGGAAGAAGATAAGATCAATTGTTTAAAAGCACGGTTAAGTCCTGCAGTTTGGACTCTTATGGCTGCACATAAGTGAGAAACCTTAGAAGATTTTACAATCATGCAATCAAAGAGGGAGAATGAGACTAAGATAAAGGAATACTTAAATAAGGCTACAAGAGTCAAAATACTCGAGCAAGTCTCTCGAGTTCTGTAGATGAAGGATCTTTGAAAGAGGATGGTGAACATAGTAGCTACAAAAGGAGCAATACACGGGTTGAAGGACGTCACCCCAGCAGATCGGAGTGGACCACTTCTCAAGTGTTAGGACCAGGTTGTGTTGATCATTGCGAGATGAGATGGGTAGAGAAAATGATGGAACCCGAGATAGAACGGATTCGAATGTGGCAGTAGGTGGGTTTTGCCATTAAGCTTGATTTGAAGTTCATGATGGGATATATCTTGAATTCTCGATTTGGATTTGTTATTGAAAGTATATCTTGAATTCTTGATTTGAAATGCACGTTAGAATATATCTAGAACTATTGATTCGAAGTTTATGTTTGGATATATCTTGAATTCTTGATTTGAAGTTATTATAGAGGACACTAGTTTACGAAGAGAGAGACGGTTATCTCCGTTTGTACATCGATTTATATAAGTTGAGCAAGATGACAATGAAGGACAAACACCCTTACAACGAATGGATGATCTACTCGATCAGTTGCAAGGGATGATAGTCTCTTATAAGATTAAGTTCAAAACTATATTGTTACCGTTTGAGAATTCGAGATTCCGATATTGCAAGTACGGCATTTTGGACCAATCAGAGTCACTAAGAGTTGAAGTTATTCCATATGGGCTTACTGATGCCGGATGAGATATTTTGGATGTACTCTGGAAAAAGAGAGAAGATGTATGACATGGTGTCTCGGGATGACAAACCCCGAAAGATGTGAAAGAAGTTACAAGTTATCTTAGAAGTGCTGAGCTTTACCAGATATGTGAAGGGAGAAGTTGTGTAACACCTTTTACGGTAACCTACAACGGATGATAACGAAGTATTGAATGGGACGAAGAATTGACAATAGAGTTTCAGAGAATTAAGAGGGGATTTATTGGCGCAACTATTTCGATTTACTTTGAGGTATTATGAGTTTGAAGTGTACAAGTGATTCTCGAAGACATGGTCTTGATTGAGTATTGAAGAACGATGTAAAAGTAATAGCATACGTGTCTCATTAGTAGAAGCAGGTGAAGTAAGTACTTCCTTCGTTACCTGGAACTTGGAACAAGAATGGAGGGAACGTAACGTCAAGTTTGGATTGACAAGGACCAAAGCCAAGGTGTAAAAGGAAGATTTGATCTTCTTAGTTAGAGACGGTCAAATAGAAACATAATGTAAATGTTGCATTGAGAAAGACCAAGAAGAAGGTTGAGTTTCCGATATATCGGACCTTTTTGAGATCTTAGAGCGGGTTGAGAAAGTAGTTTACCGGTTGACGTGGCCGCCGAGAGTAGAGGGCATTCACTAGTGTTTCTTGTGTATCAGTCGAGAGAATACATACATGACTCGAGACATGTTGTCCGTCGTGACGATCTAGTGGCAGACGAAGGACCAATGAGGCTAACTGGAAGACGGGGGAAAATATATTTGGTTAAGTTTTACGATAAGCTAGTAGCATTGATAAAATTGACGAGTTAGACCTAGTTCTTTCCTTGGTTGAGTTAGGTGCATGTGTGAAATTATGTGTAGTTGTGCCCCGTGCGGGACTGTGTTCTATGATCTGTTAGATCTTGATGTGATAGTTTGAGTAGATGGTTTGTTTAGTTTGAAGGTTTAAGCCTTCTTAGTTTGAGAGTTCATGTCTCGGCCTTAAGGGATTGAGAAGTTCGGCGTGTGGCAAGTTTCGGGACGAAACTTATTTTAGGGGGATCTGATGCAACGCCCCAATTTTTTTTAGGCGCGTTGGATATTTATTTTTTCTGTATATTTATTATATTTTAATGACCTAAATATATTTTGGGAATATTTCTACGTCGTAAATTTTTTTTTTTTCGAGTCTATATATATATATATTATCCGTATTCATATCATTACGTTATTATCAAGAATATTTTACGGGAGTAATTTCTAAATCGGAAACTATATTTTTCCGAGTATATATTTTATTTATATTTTCAAATATTATTTTGTGGAAAGTTCGGAAAAGTTTTCATTCCAAAAATCCCATTCCGGTTGTTTTGATCTAGTTTATTTTAATTTCAGGTTTCCTATTTCTCTTTCTTTTTTTTATTATTATTTTTATATTTATCCTCCCAAACCTGATGGCGTGTTCCTTTCAGCTAGCATCCATAGCCTTTGTACTGCACCTAGTCGACTCTTCTCTGACCTAATCTCTTGCCTAATGTGATTCATCCCCGCCCAGCCTATACCTTCTACTCCCCTTCCCGAGCCAGCTGTCTCCTCTAATCTTCATTCTTCTTCCTCTGTTCACTTCCCTTCTCCTCTTCCCAAAAGCAGCGTTCACAACACCCCGGGGAGCCAAGCTTCTGCAGTCCTCACTTTCTTCACTGCAAACAATGTTGCTTGCGTTGTGGGAGATGCCGCGAAATTGGCCCGGCCTGCTTCCCGCCGGAAAGGAGCGCTCACTAGCTACCTCCTCCCTCTCCACTCTTCTTCCTCTGTCTCGCCGGGAACGGGGAAGGGTATCGCCGCCTTGTTGCTGCCACTTCACCACCCCCGTTGCCGTCTAAACCCCCGGGAAATGCCCAGCCTCGCCCTTGCCTGCCGGAGTTCGCACCGCCTCCTCGCCTTGTTGGAAGTCGAAACCGAATCTGCAACCACAACCACTACAGTATTCCCGTTTCCTCTCTTCACCGCCGCCCCATTGCAGTGGATTCCGGCGGACTAGAGCCACCTGCCTCCACGCTTGGCCGCCGGTAGACAACGCTGGATGTGCCCCGCCCTGCCGTCGACCTCGTTGAGCACTGCCACCGGAGAAGCCTCCCTTACTCTGCCTCCTTGTTGCCGCCTCTCCTGTTGTTCTCCCTCCGCCATCACTATCGGGTTTAAGAAAGCCCTTGGCAAACTTTTAATCGCCCCCTCTCTTTTGGTATAATTATAGATTGTGTCCCATGCTTAATAATTGCAGTTTTGACCCACACTTTTGAAAGTTTGTATTTATAACCTCCGCAGGAAATTAATTAAATATTTTGATCCGGTTTTACAAATTATCAATTATGCCCTTGCTGGATTAGTTTCGGATTATGACTCCAAAGATTTTAATTGTGGTTATGACCAAGTTCCTGTGATCGTATTATTTGCCTAGGAAAATGTTTGAGCGGTTTTAAGCTTGGTTTTGAAAGCAAGTCTTCCTCAGATTTATATATATTAAATCTTCCGTTCAAATTAGCGTATTAGCTAAATTTGCTTAGCTTTGGTTTTAGGTCCGAAAGCGCCCCGATAAAGGCCTAAAGAGGTCAAGTTCGATATCCGTCTTTTGACGTCATGTGAGTTACCTTCTCCCTCGATCTAGTTATGTTTAGTATTAGTATCATGCTAGGTTGGATCTAGCATAAGTTAGTGGAAATGCCAAGTAGTGGCTTTGGACCTTAGGTGAGTGTTTGAGGAATATTTGAAATGTCTTAAGACTCGAGGTGTTGATGTTATCTTGTGAGGATTGTAGGACGTTGAGCGTTTGGTTGATCTTGTAAGCTTATGAAGATTGAGATTATGGTTGTATGATCTTGTTGAGATTGTGGAGACTAGAACGAGAGTATCTTAGCCTGTGTTGTGATGGTTATGACCTGGTGAGATCGGGATGACTAGGAGTTTGTTATCCTAGCATAGTTGTGGTTTATGACTAGCGAGATCATTTGGACTAGAAGTCTAAGGACTTCTAGCTTATGAGAGAGTTGTTGATCGTGTGCCTTGTTTTGACCAGGCGTTGAGTGTCTTCCTATGGGAAGTTGAGAGCAGTGGTTATCGGGTTTACCTATGGGACGAGGTAAGTCTTCGGACTTACTTAGCTCGTATCCTTTGTAACAGCATTATTGCGTAACACCCCGAATCCGCGGGACTCGGGGCGCTACGGGTTGGAACCTCACAATGGGTCCCGACCCTTAGCTTGACAACAATTTCACCGGATCTTGCAACAAGGCACAAATAAAGGCCAAAAGCAAAATACTTTTTATGCAATGAAAAGAAAAACCCAAAAGAATACAACAAAGGACTTCAGCCGAAAGTACAACCCCAAATACTAAACGCCAACAACATACAATAAACACAATACTCAAACTCGACTCCATCCCAAAAGCCAAACCTAAAATGTACGGATCCCCGGCTGCCCACTCTTCCGGATCTCTCGGCCGCAATCCTAACCTGCAATGCAATCTACAACAGTCGGTATAAAACCGTTAGCTCATATTCGAAGCATTAGAATCAATGGGAAAGGCACAAACACAAGTAAATCATCATAAACACACAACATTCTCAAAGCACACAATTCCGGTTTATTATCTTTTTATTATTAAGTCATATCCCGTTCTAATTCAACTTAGTTTTGTGACACAAGACCACCGTGGTCCCGCCTCGGTCCCTACTTACCGGCATGGAACGGTGCGGATGCCTCCGACCGTCTAACCAGCACGGGCTAGTCGCCAAGAACCTCCTAGACTCTCGCAAGAGCTAGGCAGATGATGTCACCGCCCGTTATCATACACTTGGGCCAAAATAATATATAAAGGTCGGTAATCCTATTTCCGGTTTAGTTGTTATAACATAAACAATAAACACACACCACCAAACACAAATCAACGCTAATACAAGGAATACGAGCTAAGTAAGTCCGGAGACTTACCTCGTCACCACACTCAACTCACAACACTCTCGCTTCCTTAGGGAGGAAGCCCTTAACCTACTCACAAGAAGATAACTATATCAACAACAACCCACTCACGATAGAAGTCTTAGACTTCTATACAAATGATCTATGCAAGACCATTTGTCTCTCAATTCTAGGGTCGCATCCTAGAATCCCTCATGCTCACATCACACTCAACACAAGCTAGAAATCCTAGGACTTCTAAATCCCCGGATCTCACAAGATCATAACTCACAACGCAACTAGGATAAGTCAAACCTAAACTCCAAAATCCCGCAAGATCATACAACCCCACCTCGAGCCTCAAAACGCTCACAAGATCATCCATATAACTTAAATCCATAAACAACCTCACAAGATAATATCAACCCCTCAAGCCTTACAACATTTCACAATCCACAAAACTCACCTAAGATCCATAACCACTACTTGGTATTCACTCTAAGTTATGCTGGATCCAACCTAGCATGATACTAATACTATACATAACTAAAACGAGGTAAGATCATAAGCTCGGGGGAGAGGGTACTCACATGACGTCAAAAGACGGAAGACGATCTAAGGATGCCGAGAATACATTCGTTGGGCTATTATCGGTGTGCTCCCGAACCTAAAACCAAGGCTAAACAAATTTAGCTTATACGCTAAATTTGAATGGAAGATTTAACGTTTATAAATCGAAGGAAAACTCGGTTTCAAAACCAGGTTAATACCGACAATAAAATCTTTTCCATAAACCGCGATTAATCCAACAAAGGCATAATATGTAGTATATACAAATATAAGAATATCCCCTAATTTAAACCCGAGTTTAAAATCGACAAATTCATTTTTAGGGCAAAGATGAACAAATTCATAAATTTGGGTCATATTCCGAAAACGTAAATAAGGGCCATAATCTGTAATTTTCCAATGAAGGATATAAATGCAAGATTCCAAACTGTGGGTTAAATATGTAAATATATAAAGGTGGGTACATTCCGTAATTAAGCACCAATTAAGGGGGCCCGATTTAATTTAGTAAATAGGGTTTTTACATCTGATGCTCATGTTCTCTGTGAAAGAGAAACAGGTCGGCGGCGGTAGGTAAGGGCGAAGGCGTCCCAACAGCGAGGAGGGCCAAGGCAGGGCGGCGAGGGTAGGCGGCACTGGTTCCGGACCATCCCGGCGATTAGCGGTGGTGCAGAGAAGGCGGCGACCCTTCTCCTTGGCTGCTGGTGGAGGTGCAACACAGGGGGCCCGAAGGTGACTTGCTGTAGACGGTTTGAGGGCCGGTTACGCAGGTGAGAGAGAAGAAATGGGCTGCGACTCTCCGGCTTCGAAGGCGATGGCGAAGGGGAGGTGGTGGCAAGGGCTCCTCCGGCGAAGGAAGGCGGCGTAGATAATCAAATATACAGGGGCCCGATTTTAGTTCTCATACAAGGGTTTCTCAAACCCGTTTGAAGATGGCTGCGAGAAGGAAGATCGCAGGCAGCGACTGAACATCTCTCCGACGGCGTGGGGATGCGGCAAGGCTCCGGCCGTTGTAGAGAGAAAGGGGGCAGGGGGGTTTGTTCCGGAGATGGAGGTGGCTGTTCGAGCTTTGGGTCTTCGGTGGTTTCAGGTGGGCGGAACTAGCAGTGAGACTTTGTTGCAGATCTGCCTTCGACCAAGGCTCGCGATGCAGCGACTGTAGGGGACGAAGTGGAGAGGCGTTGCTGGGGTGGTGCTTCCGGTTGCTCTCTTGGCCTGGCGTCGACGGTCCCGGTCACAAGATTGAAGGAGAGATTAGAGTTTCCTGCTTCTCTTTGTTTGAGTGAAGCAATTGAGGGGTTTAGTGTGAGGTGAGAGAGACTGGGAAGATTAGTGTGTGAGGCATAGAGAAAGAAAGTAGTGAGAGTGATGGATGGGGAGGGTTGCGTGAGATGGCAAGGTACAGGGGAAAAGCAACGAGGGTCAGGGAGACATCACTGGCACGGTAGGCCAGTGTAGGTTAGGGCGGCAAAGACCAAAAAATATGGCTGAACACAAATAAAAAGGAAAAAGAAAAGAAAAGGCAAAGTAGAATAACTCGATCAAAAGTATCGGAGCGAATCTTCATATCGGAAAACTTTTCCGACTTTTCCATAAAATATAAAATACGGAATATATATAAATATAATTTATATAAACTCATAAAATTTAATTACAACGTGAAAATACCCGTAAAAATATTTAAATTATTAAAATATCGATAAAAGCCGGATAAAATAAAAATCGAGAATGTGCCTAATGTTTGGGGCATTACATTAGATCCCCCTAAAAACAAGTTTCGTCCCGAAACTAGCTATACGTCGAACTTCTCGGTCCCTAAGGCCGAGGTATAAACTCTCACTCACAGAAGATCGAAACCTTTCTAATCTATATACATAGACTACTAAAACCATCACCGCAAGATATATCAGGCCATATAGCACATTCTCGCACCGGGCACAAACTACACATAATATCACACATGCACATAACTCAACCAAGGAAGAACTAGATCTGACCCGTCGATTCTATCGATACTACTAGCTCAACGTAAAACTCACCCAATGATACTATCCTATGTCTCCCAGGTAGCCTCATCGGCTCATCGTTTGCCACTAGATCAACATAATTGATAACATGTCTCGAGTCATGTACATACTATCTCGATTGATTCACTTGAAACACCGGTTGAAGACCCTCTACTCTTGGCGGCCACGCAAACCGTAAACCACTTTCCCAACTTGCACTAAGATCTCAAAAAGATCCGATATATCGAAAGCTCAATTTCTTTCTCGGTTCTCTCTCAATGCAATGTTTTCATTATGTTTCTCCTTGCTTGTCTCTAACCAAGAAGATCGAACTTTTAATTTACGCCGATGACTTTGGTTCTTGTCAACCATACTTTGATGTTATGTTTCCCCAATTCTTGTTGCAAGTTCCAAGTAATGAAGGAAGTACTTTACTTCACCCTACTTCTACTAACGATAAACGTATGTTATTACATTTACATCGTTCCTCAATACTCAACCAAGACTTCACTTGGAGAATCTCTTGTCCTCTTCAAACCCATCACACCTTGAGGCAAATTCAAAATAGTTGCACCAATGAATTTCCTCTTAACTCTCAACATCTCCATGGTCCATTTTCATCTCTACCAATACTTCATTTTCATCCGGAGTAGGTTAGCCATAGATGGTGATACTTGGAGAATCTCTCCATAAATCCGGTAATGGCCAACATGTAACGCCCCGTTTATTCGGGTGCATTCTGACGTTGTCTTTCCCCCTTCCCTCGATTTCGCTATAGCTCGAGTTCTTATATAAAGTATATATATATATATATATATATATATATATATAGTTTTTAAAAATAACTTTCCGGGTATTATATTATTTTTGGGATACAATTATGTATTCCCGTAATTTATTTAAAATTAATTATGTCGGAATTCGGGATTTACCTATCCGGGAAATCCCGTTCCAAATGTAAATCGAGTTAGTTTCTTTTTTTTTAAAAAAATATATATATATAATCCCTCCTATTTATTTTCTTTCCTTTTTCTTTCTTTCTTTTCTTCCCTTCTCTTTTTCCTGTCTGGCGTGCTGAAGAGTTATTGAAGAGCGTCTCCTCGTTTCCTCTGTTGTAGCTGCTCACCTACCCTAGCCTCCTCTACTCCCCTCTTGATGACAAACCCTAGCAGCAGCCTCTCATTTGGTTTTACCTCACACCTTGCCCTCCCATCTCTCGCACTATCCCTCAGCTCTCTCTCTTCTGCACGTCTCACCTTAACCGTTGCAGCCGCCTCTGCATCCGGGAGATCGATAACGCCGGCCGGAGAACCAGCGCCTCGCCCCGCCTCAGCCGCCGGAACTGGTGAGCTGCATCTCCTTTTTTTTTTCCCTTCTCTCTTTCTTCCTCTGTTTGCTGTTTTTCAAATGTGGCCGGGTCTTGTGACAGCCACTGCAGCGCCGCTGGGAGCCGCCGGGAAGAGCAGACGCAGCCTCCTCCCCTCGGGCCGCCTGGACTGCCGGATTGGTGGGTGGCCGCCCTATCTCCCTGTCCTTTCTCTTTCCCTCTCCTTCCCTAACTCGGCCACCTTGTTTGTTATGTGCAGCCGTCGGAACCGCCAGGAGACGCCTCCTTCTGCCCTGTCGCCGTTGTTCGCCGCCGCAAGGCCGTCGCCGGTACCGACCGCCACCTCCCCTACCAGCCTTCTCCTCTCCTCCGCCTGGGCAACCGCTAGATGCCTTAGCCCTTCTCTCTTCTGTCGATTCCAACAGTAGGGGAAAGGAGTTTTGGGAAAATTGTAATTGTGACCCTCCTTTTTGTGTTTATTGCAGTTTTAGCCTTAGTTTGTGGATAATTTCATTTCTGACCCATTAACTTTGGAAAAAGAAGAATTATATCCTGCAGTAATTATTAATATTATTAAACCCTTAATTTTGTTAAGATTTGTGACCCAACTCCTTTACAAATTATTTTTGGTGTCTTTGATGGGTTTAACTCGATTGTTGGATAATTTGAAATTAGGTTTTTCAATCACCCTTCCATTTTGGATAATTTACCCGGAAATGGTTTTAAAGAGTTTAACCTTGGTTTTGGAAAACGGAGTTTTCATGGGAAATCTTTATGCGCTAAATCTCCCTTTTTAAAATTAGCATTTAAGCTAATTTTGCTTAGTTTTGTCCTTAGGTCCGGAAGCGCCCAATAGAAGCAATCGAACTCATTCTTAACTCCGTGAACCGTGCTTCACATTGGATCTCGTGTGAGTACTTCTCCTTCGTTAGTTCGGTATGATAGTATAACATGTTAAGGGAACTTAGCATAATGTAGAGCAAATGCCATGTAGTGGCCATGAACCCTAGGTTTTAGCTATTGGATTTGGAACTTGTTGCTATACTTTCCTTACGATCTTATGATGATCCTCGAGATATTAGATGGGACCTAGCATGCTAGAGTTAGATATCTTATATATTTATGTTGTAGACTAGAAGTCCGAGAACTTCTAGCTTTTTAGTTGGTTATTGATAGAGTGCCTCGCTTGGTCAGGCTTAGAGCGTTTTCCTGCGGGAAGTTGAGAGTGGTTTCGAGTTACCTTGAGAGAGGTAAGTCTTCGGACTTACTTAGCTTATATTCCATGTATTAGATTCATTGAGTGTTTGGTGGTGTGTGTTTTATCGCTTTCATTATAACATATAAACCGGTAATAGGACCACCGACTTTTATATTTATTATTTTCGGCCCAAGTGTATGGTAACGGGCTGTGACAACTTGCCTGGCTCCCGCGAGAGCTAGGAGGTTCTTGGCGACTATCCCGTGCTGGTAGACGGTCGGATGCATCAGTACCATTCCATGCCGGTAAGTAGGGACCGAGGTGAGTTTCGGGGATTCTCGTGTCACACACCTAAGTTGAATTAGAACGGGATACGACCTAATAAATAAAGATAATAAACCGGATTGTTTGTTGAGCATGTTTATGTGATGTTATGATTTATGAGTGTGTTTGTACCTTCACCATGATTCTAATGCTTAGAATAGAGCTAACGGTTTTAAACCGTTTGTGTAGATGACTTGTAGGTTAGGGACGCCGCCGAGTGAGGTGGAGGAGTGGATAGCCGAGGGTCGCCGTACATTATAGGACGGGGGCGTTTTTGGGTTTTTGTTATGTTTGGACTTATGACTTCGGATTTATGCTTGAGTTTGTGTCGTTTTGAGGACTCGGCTGAGTTTCCACTTTGTACTTCTACATTCAGTTTCTCGCACACATTATAAACGATTTGAGTTTTTGCCTTTATTTGTGCCATGTTGGAAAGGTCCGGTGAAATTGTTGTCAAGCTAAGGGTCGGGACCCATCGTGAGGTCTCGCCCGTAGCATCCCGATATCCCGCGGATTTGGGGTGTTACAAAAGTGGTATCAGAGCCCTAGGTTGACAACAATGGCACTCGCAACCTTCTAAAGGCCGAATGAAGAATAAACAGAACCCCACGGGTTCTGACTGTTTCTTTTTCAAAATCATATGCATGAGTCGGGATTGGATTAGAATGTACGGGACCACCACTCCTCACGCAAACCTCGGCGATATAGATTTCTGGTTTTGATTGATGTATATATATATTATTATTACATAGTCATACATATATGTACGAACTTAGGAGGTTTTGTGGACTTGTATGTAGCTAGTTATGTATATGACCTTAGGGTAATTGGTCTTATGGGCCTTGGTTGTATATTTGGATCTTGGTTATCATCATGCTTTTATGAATTTTTATCATAAGTATTACAGATGTATTTATATAAATATACGCAATACACTATCAGATGGCACGTACGAGAGCCACCGCTTACGTAGGACCCGCCAGGGGTAGACCCCCTCTTCCACCTACCGCCCAGAGACGGGGACGGGTAGGGAGACCTCCAGGCACGAGAGGTCGAGGACGTATCCCCATTGCGGACCCACCTGTTGTGGATCCGCTAGCAGCCGAGATTCCCGTGGAGGACGTAGCTGAGAGCGTCATTCCCGAGGTTAGAGATAGGACAGTCGTGAGGTCCGGGGCGCATAGTTCCCCATCTGCTAGGACCGGGGGACCATCTATCGGAGCAACTGTATTTGCAGACTACGTACGCCAAGTAGAGGAGGCATTCAGGACTGGAGCACCACCTCCCGCACCCCCGGTACCTGCACCTGCACCTGCACCTGCGAGATAAGCTGAGGTCTCACAGAGAGTTACTCCCATTAGGGCCGCACCGGAGATAGTTGCACCAGCGGTAGTTGCATCCGAGCCGGTTGTAGAGGTCGCTAGAGCTAGAGAGGAGCCGAGATCTCCTAGACCTGATTCATGGTTGAAGGCTTTCAACCAGCAGCATGTACCCTACTTCGACGGAAAGGTAAGGTTAGAGGTCGAGCACTAGATTGGACACGTGGAGTCTGCACTAGAGGCGATCCGTTGTCCAGAGGCGAGACAGGTGGAGATAGTCCAGACATTATTCCGGGAGGAGGCCCGGTATTGGTGGAGGACTGTTAGAGGAGGTGTGACTAGGATGGAGCAACTGCTGAGCCTCGTCAGAGAGACTTTTTGCCCGGATTCACTGAGGAGAGACAGAGTCCAGGATTTCCTAGAGGTAGGATTTGAGGATGTCCCAGTCATGGAGGCGATTAGACGTTTTCGAGCAGAGTTAGCCTTGTTGGGACCCGCTGCACCTCCAGCGGACCAGCATGTCTATCTCTTTTCTAGGAGATTGAGGGAGTCCACCCGCGCTTACTTGGCGGGGTTTCGTTGTGATTCATTGGCGGAGTACCAGGATCGAGCCTCGGCCTATAAGAGAGATCGCCCTGGGCATAGGAGGGTAGCGCAGTCCGGAGGACCGGACAAGAGACAGAGGACCATGCCAGCTAGTTCAGGGGCAGGACAGAGACACAGTCAGACTCAGGGACGATCCGGCCCTCAGCAGTCGAGGCCGGCGTCCGTGCGGGAGCGCCAGTGTTTCAGTTGTGGAGAGTTTGGACACGTGCGGAATGCGTGTAAGAGACCGTTGGTGACCTATTTTACTTGTGGGCAGGTGGGTCACCGGGCCACCTTTTGCCGCCAGGGCAAGGCTCAGTCACAGCAGGGCTCTTCACCTGCTACCAGGGCAGGTGGGGGGGCAGAGGCCACCCAGTTTCCGCCCCAGGGATCACAGTAGAGAGGTCTGAGTCAGACTCGTACACAGGGGTCAGCCCAGGGACAGGGCCGAGGCAGAGGCCGTGGTGGGGGTACCCAGGATACCAGAGGCACACAGGCCAGGGTGTTCGAGTTGAGGAGTGCTGCTGATCCAGCAGCGCCAGTAGCTACAGGTACTATTCAGATTCACGACTTTCCGGTCCGAGTTTTATTTGATACGGGTGCTACGCACTCTTTTATATCCGATGACTGTGTAGCTAGGTTGTCCTTAGTTACGGTAGAGGGGAGACCTTTCGTAGTGGGGTTACCTGATGGGGGTAGAGTTAGTGGTACCCGAGAGGTACACGGTTGTCCCATACGTTTGGGAAACCGGGATTGGTTAGCCGACTTCTATGTCATGCACTTAGTGCATGAAGAAGTCATCCTTGGGATGGATTGGATGGACCGCCACCGAGCTGTTTTAGACATCAGTCGAAGGACCGTGAAGGTCACTACAGAGACGGGACATGAGGTGATTTTCCGAGGTTGGGACCTCGGAAAGACCGGTGCAGTCATTAGCGCGGTCCGAGCCGCGAGACTTATCGGGCAGGGATGCGAGGCCTTCTGGTGCTATGCCATGAAGGAGGAGACGGAACCATCGTTGGAGGAGATTCCTGTAGCATGTGAGTTTGAGGATGTTTTCGGAGAGCCACCTGGATTACCACCACAGAGGAGCGTTGATTTTTCTATTGACTTGGAGCCCGGTACGAGGCCGATCTCCAAGGCTCCATACGCATGGCGCCGATCGAGATGTTGGAGTTGAAGAAGCAGCTCGAGGAGTTAGCCGATAGGGGTTTCATACGCCCGAGCTTTTCCCCTTGGGGTGCACCGGTCCTCTTCGTCAAGAAGAAGGACGGATCTTTGAGGCTATGCATTGATTACCGAGAATTGAACAAAGTCACCATCAAGAACAAGTACCCTCTACCGCGCATTGATGACTTACTAGACCAGTTGCAGGGAGCCTCCGTGTTTTCACGTATTGACTTGAGGTCGGGATATCACCAGCTGAGGGTGAGAGAGGATTACGTGCCGAAGACGGCATTCAGGACGAGATATGGTCATTATGAGTTTGTCGTGATGCCATTCGGGCTCACGAATGCACCAGCCGTCTTCATGGAGTTGATGAACGGCATCTTCATCGACTTCTTAGACCAGTTTGTAGTGGTGTTCATAGACGACATCTTGGTATACTCTCGGAGTAGAGAGGAGCATGCGGGACACCTGAGGACGTTGCTTCGAGTCCTACAGGATAGAGAGCTTTATGCAAAGCTCTCTAAGTGCGAGTTTTGGATGTCCGAGGTGGCAATCCTAGGTCACATAGTTTCCGCCGAGGGTGTCATGGTTGACCCGGCGAAGATAGAGACCGTTTCCTCATGGCCGCCTCCTAGGACGGTCAAGGAGGTGCGCAATTTCTTGGGCTTAGCGGGATATTACCGCCGGTTTGTTGAGGGTTTCTCCGTGATTGCACGGCCACTTACTTCCTTGTTGCGGAAGTCTACCAGGTTCGTTTGGTCCGAGCCTTGTCAGCACAGCTTTGAGGAGCTGAAGAGGAGGTTGACCTCTGCTCCTGTTTTAGCCCAGCCAGAGGGCGTAGAGGATTTTGTAGTGTATAGTGACGCCTCCAAGCTAGGCTTGGGGTGCGTTTTGATGCAGAGGGGTAGGGTTATTGCGTACGCTTCACGGCAGCTGAAGCCGTACGAGGAGAATTATCCCACCCATGATCTTGAGCTAGCAGCAGTGGTTCATGCCCTGAAGATATGGCGACACTACTTGTACGGGGCCACGTGCCAAATCTTCACAGACCGTAAGAGTCTGAAGTACATATTCACTAAGCGGGAGTTGAATAACCGCCAGAGGAGATGGTTAGAGCTGATTAAGGACTTTGATCTGGAGATTTTGTATCATCCAGGGAAGGCGAATGTGGTCGCCGATGCTTTGAGCAGGAGGACTCCTCGAGAGGAGGCTATAGCTCGGCTTACAGTTCAGACTCAGTTGCAGAGGGATTTGATAGAGTTGGAGATGGATATCCGGTTCCCGGATACGGACTGTCACTTGTCCGAGTTAGAGATATTACCTGACCTGTCAGGAGAGATCCGACAGAAGCAGGAAGGATGCCCCATTTTGACGAGGATTCAGGACAGGATGGCCCGAGGAGAGGCACCGTAGTTTGTCACAGGAGCAGACGGATTGTTGAGACGTCAGGGACGTATTTGTGTACCGTTAGACCCAGAGTTGAGAGAGAGGATCCTGCAGGAGGCACATTCTACTCCTTACTCGGTGCATCCAGGCACGAGTAAGATGTACCAGGATATCAGGAGATCTTATTGGTGGGGCGGGCTTAAGCCCGATGTAGCTAGATATGTGGCCAGATGCACGACCTGCCAGCAGGTCAAGATCGAGCACCAGAGACCAGGGGGAGAGCTCCACCCACTGCCTGTGCCGCAGTGGAAGTGGGAGGATATATCCATGGATTTTGTCAACGGTCTAAGACCGAGCAGGACCTTTGATGCGATTTGGGTGGTAGTGGATCGGCTGACGAAGACCGCACGTTTCATTCCTATTCGGGAGACATGGCCGGTGGGTCGTCTAGCTGAAGAGTTTACTCGTCAGATTGTGAGGTTACATGGAGTCCCGAGGACTATCATCTCGGACAGGGATGGGCGTTTTACTTCGAGTTTCTGGCAGCAGGTACACGCCGCCCTAGGTTCGAGTCTTCATTTCACCACCGCATATCATCCACAGACCGACGGTCAGTCCGAGCGGACTATTCAGACCTTAGAGGACATGTTGCGAGCATGTGTGCTAGACTGGGGGCAGGTATGGCCAGATCACCTTCCATTGGTAGAGTTTTCGTATAATAACAGTTGGCACGCATCGATTGGGATGGCACCGTACGAGGCGTTGTATGGACGGAGATGTCGTACTCCCTTATGTTGGGACGAGCCGGGGAGTTCTAGTGTGGTAGCTCCAGATCAGGTACATGATGACATGGCTAGGGTTGCTTTGATCCGAGAGAGGATGTTGGCAGCGCAGAGCCGCCAGAGATCGTATGCAGATAGGAGGCGTAGGCCCCTAGAGTTCAGTGTAGGAGCTCAGGTCTGGTTGAGGGTATCACCGACACGGGGTGTTAGGCGATTTGGCATTAAGGGGAAGTTAAGCCCCCGATATGTCGGTCCCTTTGAGATTTTGGAGAGAGTCGGAGAGGTGGCATATAGGTTAGCATTACCACCGAGGTTTGAGGGTATTCACCCGGTGTTTCATGTATCTCAGCTGAGAGAGTATATACATGACCCGAGACACGTCATTAGCCACGAGGACCTAGTGGTTGAGCCAGACCATACTTTCGCGGAGCATCCGATTGCGTTTTTGGAGCGTAGTACGAGACGACTTCGGTCGAAGGATATACCGATGCTGAGAGTTCAGTGGTCGAGGCGAGGAGCCGATGAGGCCACTTGGGAGACGGAGGATAGTATCCGTAGGAACTATCCCGAGTTTTACGCAGGATTAGCCACATCTATAGGACCGTCGGGTTAGTCCTGAGATCTATCCTTGGTTACTCTTATGTGACTTATGA
Organism: Fagopyrum homotropicum; assembly: GCA_033239125.1. Taxonomy (NCBI): domain Eukaryota; kingdom Viridiplantae; phylum Streptophyta; class Magnoliopsida; order Caryophyllales; family Polygonaceae; genus Fagopyrum; species Fagopyrum homotropicum. The sequence goes on from BSWB01000004.1 coordinate 29,033,429, forward strand.
CGTGATGTGATATGTGTGTTTCCTATGTGTGTATATTACGAGTCTAGGCGAGTAGACTTTGGAGTAGAAGGGCCATAGTTGCCACGTTTTAGGATTCCGAGAGAATTTTGAGGCACTTTAGCTTGAGAGTTCCGCGTTTAGGAAGTTTCGGGACGAAACTTTTCTTTAGGAGGACCTGATGTAACGCCCCGTTTATTCGGGTGCATTCCGACGTTGTCTTTCCCCCTTCCCTCGATTTCGCTATAGCTCGAGCTCTTATATAAAGTATATATATATATATATAGTTTTTAAAAATAACTTTCCGGGTATTATATTATTTTAGGGATACAATTATGTATTCCCGTAATTTATTTAAAATTAATTATGTCGGGAATTCGGGATTTACCTATCCGGGAAATCCCGTTCCAAATGTAAATCGAGTTAGTTTCTTTTTTTTTAAAAAATATATATATATAATCCCTCCTATTTATTTTCTTTCCTTTTTCTTTCTTTCTTTTCTTCCCTTCTCTTTTTCCTGTCTGGCGTGCTGAAGAGTTATTGAAGAGCGTCTCCTCGTTTCCTCTGTTGTAGCTGCTCACCTACCCTAGCCTCCTCTACTCCCCTCTTGATGACAAACCCTAGCAGCAGCCTCTCATTTGGTTTTACCTCACACCTTGCCCTCCCATCTCTCGCACTATCCCTCAGCTCTCTCTCTTCTGCACGTCTCACCTTAACCGTTGCAGCCGCCTCTGCATCCGAGAGATCGATAACGCCGGCCGGAGAACCAGCGCCTCGCCCCGCCTCAGCCGCCGGAACTGGTGAGCTGCATCTCCTTTTTTTTCCCTTCTCTCTTTCTTCCTCTGTTTGCTGTTTTTCAAATGTGGCCGGGTCTTGTGACAGCCACTGCAGCGCCGCTGGGAGCCGCCGGGAAGAGCAGAAACAGCCTCCCCGCCTCGGGCCGCCTGGACTGCCGGATTGGTGGGTGGCCGCCCTATCTCCCTGTCCTTTCTCTTTCCCTCTCCTTCCCTAACTCGGCCACCTTGTTTGTTATGTGCAGCCGTCGGAACCGCCAGGAGACGCCTCCTTCTGCCCTGTCGCCGTTGTTCGCCGCCGCAAGGCCGTCGCCGGCACCGACCGCCACCTCCCCTGCCAGCCTTCTCCTCTCCTCCGCCTGGGCAACCGCTAGATGCCTTAGCCCTTCTCTCTTCTGTCGATTCCAACAGTAGGGGAAAGGAGTTTTGGGAAAATTGTAATTGTGACCCTCCTTTTTGTGTTTATTGCGGTTTTAGCCCTAGTTTGTGGATAATTTCATTTCTGACCCATTAACTTTGGAAAAAGAAGAATTATATCCTGTAGTAATTATTAATATTATTAAACCCTTAATTTTGTTAAGATTTGTGACCCAACTCCTTTACAAATTATTTTTGGTGTCTTTGATGGGTTTAACTCGATTGTTGGATAATTTGAAATTAGGTTTTTCAATCACCCTTCCATTTTGGATAATTTACCCGGAAATGGTTTTAAAGAGTTTAACCTCGGTTTTGGAAAACGGAGTTTTCATGGGAAATCTTTATGCGCTAAATCTTCCTTTTTAAAATTAGCGTTTAAGCTAATTTTGCTTAGTTTTGTCCTTAGGTCTGGAAGCGCCCAATAGAAGCAATCGAACTCATTCTTAACACCGTGAACCGTGCTTCACATTGGATCTCGTGTGAGTACTTCTCCTTCGTTAGTTCGGTATGATAGTATAACATGTTAAGGGAACTTAGCATAATGTAGAGCAAATGCCATGTAGTGGTCATGAACCCTAGGTTTTAGCTATTGGATTTGGAACTTGTTGCTATACTTTCCTTACGATCTTATGATGATCCTCGAGATATTAAATGGGACCTAGCATGCTAGAGTTAGATATCTTATATATTTATGTTGTAGACTAGAAGTCCGAGAACTTCTAGCTTTTTAGTTGGTTATTGATAGAGTGCCTCGCTTGGTCAGGCTTAGAGCGTTTTCCTGCGGGAAGTTGAGAGTGGTTTCGAGTTACCTTGAGAGAGGTAAGTCTTCGGACTTACTTAGCTTATATTCCATGTATTAGATTCATTGACTGTTTGGTGGTGTGTGTTTTATCGCTTTCATTATAACATATAAACCGGTAATAGGACCACCGACTTTTATATTTATTATTTTCGGCCCAAGTGTATGGTAACGGGCTGTGACAACTTGCCTGGCTCCCGCGAGAGCTAGGAGGTTCTTGGCGACTATCCCGTGCTGGTAGACGGTCGGATGCATCAGTACCATTCCATGCCGGTAAGTAGGGACCGAGGCGAGTTTCGGGGATTCTCGTGTCACACACCTAAGTTGAATTAGAACGGGATACGACCTAATAAATAAAGATAATAAACTGGATTGTTTGTTGAGCATGTTTATGTGATGTTATGATTTATGAGTGTGTTTGTACCTTCACCATGATTCTAATGCTTAGAATAGAGCTAACGGTTTTAAACCGTTTGTGTAGATGCCTTGCAGGTTAGGGACGCCGCCGAGTGAGGTGGAGGAGTGGATAGCCGAGGGTCGCCGTACATTATAGGACGGGGGCGTTTTTGGGTTTTTGTTATGTTTGGACTTATGACTTCGGATTTATGCTTGAGTTTGTGTCGTTTTGAGGACTCGGCTGAGTTTCCACTTTGTACTTCTACATTCAGTTTCTCGCACACATTATAAACGATTTGAGTTTTTGCCTTTATTTGTGCCATGTTGGAAAGGTCCGGTGAAATTGTTGTCAAGCTAAGGGTCGGGACCCATCGTGAGGTCTCGCCCGTAGCATCCCGATATCCCGCGGATTTGGGGTGTTACACAGCACATCTAAGAAAACTTGTAATTTCTTCCACGTTTTTTCATGGTTGTCATCCTGAGACAACTTGTCATACAACTTCTCTCTTCTTCGAGAGTAGACTAAAATATCTTATCCGAGGCATTAGCAAGCCCAAATGACATCACTACAAGCTCATGGTGACCATACCTTGTACGGACTGCCGTATTTGTAACATCCTGAACTCGAATTCTCAATTGGTGGCAACCAACCCAAAGACTACTGACCCTTGCAACTGGTCGAGTAGATCATCCATCCGTGGTGAGGGGTACTTGTCCTTCGCTGTTATCTTATTTGTCTCACGGTAATCGGTACAAACGGAGATAACCATCTCCCTTTTCGCAAATTGATGTTCTCCATAACAACTTCAAATCAAGAGTTTAAGATATATTTCAATATGACCTTCAAATCAGAGTTCAAGATCACGTCTGATGTTTTCTATGACAATGCATTAGTTTTAACGAACCTTTATCCACAAGTCTTTGCAACTGGTCATTCAAATGCTTCTTCGACCCACGTATCTTCACCATCCTATACGGCTCCTTGAATGTTGGAAATGCGTCAAGCTCAACCTTAGTGTCAAAATTCCACACTATGAGGTATTGGAATCTGTAATATCTCGGGTTCCATCTTTTCCTCTGCCATTACAGAACGTAGGACATTGACACAATCTTTTCTTAACACTTGACAGGTGGTCATGATACTAATGATTCACACTGATCTAATGGGGTGTCGTCCTTCAAACACGTGCATTGTTCCATCTTTAGCTACAAAGTTGACCGTTCTCTTTCAAAGATTCTTCATCTCCTGAACTCGAGAGACTTGCTCGAGTCTTTTGACTCTTGTAGCCTTATTTAACTATTCCTCTATCTTAATTTCATTCTCCCTCCTCGATGACATGATTGTAAAAATCTTCTAAGGTTTCTCACTTATGTGCGGCCATAAGGGTCAAAACTGCATGACTTAACCGTGCTTCAAAACAATTGATCTTTCCTTCTTCGCTTTCCATGACATTCCAACATATGGAAGGAGCTCTTCGTCTTCTACATAAGCTTTCACCATAGACATCCTTTCTTTAAGTAGGCGTAGAAATTTATACTTCATTTTCTTATGAAACGTCGAACCGACCGTAGAGGCTCTACCCTCAACCTTCCATGTACTCCTTATACATCTCATATCGATATCAAACTTCAACACTTCGGTCTTCTCTTACTCTTGTTAGTCACTTTATTCATCTATCGGTATTCCATGAACAACTTCAGGCCCCGTGGAAAATGCTAGAAGAAATTCCTCATCCAAAACCACTGAAATATCTACTCATTACATCTCCAGGTACTAACATCATAAACTCTAAGCTTGCAGTGTTGCCCTAATCTAGGTCCTTCCTTTCACGTCATAGCCACTATGGCTCTTCCGTGTGAGTTTGAAACATCTAACTCAACTTTTGCTCGCGAAAACATACTATCCATTTCATTAGACGAATATACTATACGTCCTCTTATTATACTCCCGTCTACGCACCATAACCAATGAAAACCTCATCTTCCTCTTGATATACTAGTTCCCTTTACCATGATCAAACCTTGAAACTTTTAATCCGGTTCGTTCTCCCATATGCCATTCTCATGACCTAAGAAGGTCACAAAGGGTCATTACAATTCCTCCCTAGGAGGTCAGTTACATTCACTTTCTTGGATCCCATGCGATATTACTTGATTAAGACAATTGTACTTAGTTGACATACTTCCTCACTACTTACACCGAACCACCGGAAATCCTCCAAGCTCTTGTTACCGATCCTTCATGCCATTGTCTTGCCTAATCTTCTCATATACGCTCATCAATAGCCAACCCGCACACGTGTGTTCTTGGTTCTCATCAATTACTCTTCTCATCCAATGCCAATGACTTACCATTCTATTTACCCTCCATGTTACCATTCTTCTAAAAGGCTACCCTCTCAGGGCACTCTGTCTTAAACTTCACTTGCTCATTTCACCCTTCACACACTCCGTTAACTCTTTATACGCTCCACGCTTCCTTCTTCTTCTATAAGGTAACTATACCTTCTCGGTCTTGTTGTGTCGCATAACTCCCGTTCATAGGCTTAACCGTTCTTCATAATATCTTGTAAGTGCATCTTCCCCACATCTCTATGGTTAGTAACTACTCTCTCTTCTCTAGGTCGGTCTTTCAATCAAAACTCCTTGCTTTATCTTTCATCTTCTGAAGATCACCATCCACACACCCTTCCTCCTTCTTAGCGTTGCTCAGTTTCATCTCAATGACGGAAAATGATTGACTCCGCCAAGTAATTCTACTATGTGAACTTTCACCATGTGATCCTCCTCGTTACCCTCGTATTTTTGACTCTTCACTTCTTGGTACCTCGCAAGTTTAACTTACGGTATTTAAATCCTTCCCACATGTTTCGTTCCCTTTTCTCCTCTACCCTCCAATGCTTAGAAACGTCTAAGGAAAGCTTTGCATCTTAATGGAATACCACCTTTAACCTTCCTAAGATGAACCCATCTCCTCCTCGATTCACATCTTTAGTTGTCCACGCGTCTTCTTGAAAAACATAAGTTCGTTCTCTTCCTTGGTCTCGTCGTTGTTCGATTATGGCCTCTTTAGAACCGCTTTTACACTTTAATGTTGCTTCCTTTTCTTGTATTGCTCCCATTGTGATTTCTCTTAAGTCGTCATGGATTTTTCCTTCCACTTGTTCGTCCCTTGTCATGTCATCTCTACTCCTCCTCTTCGACAACCTCTTAAAGGATTCCGAGAACTTAAGGTGATCTTCAGAGCATGATACTCAACTCGATACTTGAGCATATTCATCCTCGTCTGTACACTATCCTAAGTCAAACGACGACGTCCAAGGCGATGATATCATAATAGCATCTTAACTAAAAGGTCCTTTATCTCCATATGCTACTATATATAATAGGAATGCGTATCCATAACTATATAAGTCCTAAGTCCATAGTCCTACTAATATCACGCATTCGGCATTCCATTACAACAATACAAGGTCCAAAACATATAATCGTTCACATATACAACTATACACATAAACCATGTCCTTCATGCAACTACAATCCATATACAATAATAGTCCAAAAAAATCCAAATCCACAATACATATCTACATATATACATATATATATATACTAAAAATCCAATAAACTATGCTGCCGAGATCCGCGGAAGGAGTGGTGGTCCGTACATTCTACCCCGACTCATGCATGTGATTTTGAAAACGAAAACTCAGAACCCGCGGGGTTCTGTTTATTCCTTATTCGGCCTTTAGAAGATTGCGAGTGCCATTGTTGTCAACCTAGGGCTCTGATACCACTTTTGTAACACCCCGAATCCGCGGGACTCGGGGCGCTACGGGTTGGAACCTCACAATGGGTCCCGACCCTTAGCTTGACAACAATTTCACCGGATCTTACAACAAGGCACAAATAAAGGCCAAAACCAAAATACTTTTTATGCAATGAAAAGAAAAACCCAAAAGAATACAACAAAGGACTTCAGCCGAAAGTACAACCCCAAATACTAAACGCCAACAACATACAATAAACACAATACTCAAACTCGACTCCATCCCAAAACCCAAACCTAAAATGTACGGAACCCCGGCTGCCCACTCTTCCGGATCTCTCGGCCGCAATCCTAACCTGCAATGCAATCTACAACAGTCGGTATAAAACCGTTAGCTCATATTCGAAGCATTAGAATCAATGGGAAAGGCACAAACACAAGTAAATCATCATAAACACACAACATTCTCAAAGCACACAATTCCGGTTTATTATCTTTTTATTATTAAGTCATATCCCGTTCTAATTCAACTTAGTTTTGTGACACGAGACCACCGTGGTCCCGCCTCGGTCCCTACTTACCGGCATGGAACGGTGCGGATGCCTCCGACCGTCTAACCAGCACGGGCTAGTCGCCAAGAACCTCCCTACTCTCGCAAGAGCTAGGTAGATGATGTCACCGCCCGTTATCATACACTTGGGCCAAAATAATATATAAAGGTCGGTAATCCTATTTCCGGTTTAGTTGTTATAACATAAACAATAAACACACACCACCAAACACACATCAACGCTAATACAAGGAATACGAGCTAAGTAAGTCCGGAGACTTACCTCGTCACCACACTCAACTCACAACACTCTCGCTTCCTTAGGGAGGAAGCCCTTAACCTGCTCACAAGAAGATAACTATATCAACAACAACCCACTCACGATAGAAGTCTTAGACTTCTATACAAATGATCTATGCAAGACCATTTGTCTCTCAATTCTAGGGTCGCATCCTAGAATCCCTCATGCTCACATCACACTCAACACAAGCTAGAAATCCTAAGACTTCTAAATCCCCGGATCTCACAAGATCATAACTCACAACGCAACTAGGATAAGTCAAACCTAAACTCCAAAATCCCGCAAGATCATACAACCCCACCTCGAGCCTCAAAACGCTCACAAGATCATCCATATAACTTAAATCCATAAACAACCTCACAAGATAATATCAACCCCTCAAGCCTTACAACATTTCACAATCCACAAAACTCACCTAAGATCCATAACCACTACTTGGTATTCACTCTAAGTTATGCTAGATCCAACCTAGCATGATACTAATACTATACATAACTAAAACGAGGTAAGATCATAAGCTCGGGGGAGAGGGTACTCACATGACGTCAAAAGACGGAAGACGATCTAAGGATGCCGAGAATACATTCGTTGGGCCATTATCGGTGTGCTCCCGAACCTAAAACCAAGGCCAAACAAATTTAGCTTATACGCTAAATTTGAATGGAAGATTTAACGTTTATAAATCTAAGGAAAACTCGGTTTCAAAACCAGGTTAATACCGACAATAAAATCTTTTCCATAAACCGCGATTAATCCAACAAAGGCATAATATGTAGTATATACAAATATAAGAATATCCCCTAATTTAAACCCGAGTTTAAAATCGACAAATTCATTTTTAGGGCAAAGATGAACAAATTCATAAATTTGGGTCATATTCCGAAAACGTAAATAAGGGCCATAATCTGTAATTTTCCAATGAAGGATATAAATGCAAGATTCCAAACTGTGGGTTAAATATGTAAATATATAAAGGTGGGTACATTCCGTAATTAAGCACCAATTAAGGGGGCCCGATTTAATTTAGTAAATAGGGTTTTTACATCTGATGCTCATGTTCTCTGTGAAAGAGAAACAGGTCGGCGGCGGTAGGCAAGGGCGAAGGCGTCCCAACAGCGAGGAGGGCCAAGGCAGGGCGGCGAGGGTAGGCGGCACTGGTTCCGGACCATCCCGGCGATTAGCGGTGGTGCAGAGGGGAGGTGATGGCAAGGGCTCGAAGGTGAGTTGCTGCAGACGGTTTGAGGGCCGGTTACGCAGGTGAGAGAGAAGAAATGGGTTGCGACTCTCCGGCTTCGAAGACGATGGCGAAGGGGAGGTGGCGGCAAGGGCTCCTCCGGCGAAGGAAGGCGGCGTAGATAATCAAATATACAGTGGCCCGATTTTAGTTCTCATACAAGGGTTTCTCAAACCCGTTTGAAGATGGCTGCGAGAAGGAAGATCGCAGGCAGCGACTGAACATCTCTCCGACGGCGTGGGGATGCGGCAAGGTTCCAGCCGTTGTAGAGAGAAAGGGGGCAGGGGGGTTTGTTCCGGAGACGGAGGTGGCTGTTCGAGCTTTGGGTCTTCGGTGGTTTCAGGTGGGCGGAACTAGCAGTGAGACTTTGTTGCAGATCTGTCTTCGACCAAGGCTCGCGATGCAGCGACTGTAGGGGACGAAGTGGAGAGGCGTTGCTGGGATTGTGCTTCCGGTTGCTCTCTCGGCCTGGCGTCGACGGTCCCGGTCACAAGATTGAAGGAGAGATTAGAGTTTCCTGCTTCTCTTTGTTTGAGTGAAGCAATTGAGGGGTTTAGTGTGAGGTGAGAGAGACTGGGAAGATTAGTGTGTGAGGCATAGAGAAAGAAAGTAGTGAGAGTGATGGATGGGGAGGGTTGCGTGAGATGGCAAGGTACAGGGGAAAAGCAACGAGGGTCAGGGAGACATCACTGGCAGGGTAGGCCAGTGTAGGTTAGGGCGGCAAAGACCAAAAAATATGGCTGAACACAAATAAAAAGGAAAAAGAAAAGAAAAGGCAAAGTAGAATAACTCGATCAAAAGTATCGGAGCGAATCTTCATATCGGAAAACTTTTCCGACTTTTCCATAAAATATAAAACACGGAATATATATAAATATAATTTATATGAACTCATAAAATTTAATTACAACGTGAAAATACCCGTAAAAATATTTAAATTATTAAAATATCGATAAAAGCCGGATAAAATAAAAATCGAGAATGTGCCTAAAGTTTGGGGCATTACATATTGTGTGTTGGGTGGTGTGTGTTTATTATTTTACTGTTTATAACAACTAAGCCGGAAATAGGATTACCGACCTTCATATCATTTGGCCCAAGTGTATGATAACGGGCGGTGACATCACTGCTTGGCTCCCCGTGAGAGCTAGGGGGATCTCGGCGACTGGCCCGTGCTGGTTAGACGGTCGGAGGCATCCGACCGTTCCATTGCCGGAAGAAGGGACCGAGGCGAGTTTTGGAGGATTCTCGTGTCAAAAAAGAAGTTGAACTAGAACGGGATATGAGTTAATAAATAAAGATAATAAACCGGATTTGTGTGATTTGAGTATGTTGTGTGACTTTATTGAATCAATTGTGTTTGTGCCTTTCCCTTTAATTCTAATGCTTCGAATGTGAGCTAACGGTTTTATACCAAATGTTGTAGTTTGCCTTGCAGGTTAGGCATGCTCCAAGAGATCCGGAAGGGTGGGCAGCCGGGGTCCGTACATTTTAGGAAGGGTTTTGAGTTGGGGTTGTGTTGTGTTTTTGTCTTTCGGTTATTAGGTTTCGTGTGCCGCTTGTTTGGCGTTTGGTTTAAGTTGTACCTCGGCTGAAGTTGTTGGTGCATTCTTTCGGGTTTTTCTTTTCATTGCATAAAAATGTATTTCGGTTTTGGCCTTTATTTGTGTCTTGTTGTAAGATCTAGTGAAATTGTTGTCAAGCTAAGGGTCGGGACCCATTGTGAGGTCCCAACCCGTAGCATCCCGAGTCCCACGGATTCGGGGTGTTACAATTATTTACTAAGTAACTAAATAATATATTATATTAATAACAATAAAACTTCTCATTTATTGAATACAAAAAATAAATTTGGCCAACCTAGTTATTTTATTGTACCATAAATATTCTTCCGAAAATCTTCATTTTTATATATATTTTAAGATTTAATATACTATGCTAAATAATACACTCAAATAAAATATCATAAAACCAAGTCATCGATTAAAAGAAAACCGATTTCACTAATCCAATTTGTTATTTTTCAAAGAATTTTTCGATGTCAGCATCAAATTATACGAAATAAATTATTTTGAACGCAAAATATCAATTATACATAATATAACATTATTAAAGATTTTAACAAAATGATTTATTATATATGTTTTAAAATACTATTGTATTCAATTAAACGAATAAAAACCTAATTTTATCAATATGCTTAGATATTTTACGCAAAACCCTTTTTGGTTAGATAACAAATTAAGATAATTTCTTTACTTTTATCTAAAATTATGAAAACATCAAGGAAACTATACATACATCCAACCCATTTAATAAATCCTATTGTCAAATACAATAGAATCAACAAAAATATATGAATATCCTTTTTTAAATTGATTGATCATCTCTTTATGAGGAATAGAATGTATAGTAAAACTCGAATAATAAAAATAAATACATAAATTTAATCCCGTAATTGTCGAGAATTGTAGTAGTAAAAATTAATAAATAACACACTTTATCATAAATTTTAATAATTGCATAAACATGTAAAGTGGTTGATGTTATAAGAAGAAGAAAAAATAAGAGTATTTTTTTACAAAAAAGAAACATAAATATTATAGAATTAAGCATGTTAACAATACAATTATACAATAAGTATTATATTCTAAAAGTGTATCTTACCAATATTGATGATAAAAAAAACATTTTCAAAGGTTAATGACTCTAACTTTGTGCACCTCTGGAAGGAGACTTAAGCCTCTCATTTGTTGAACCCGTTGACATGTAAAATATACATGGTTTTCCACGAACCCTTCAACAACAATTGATCATCATAAAGGGTATATTGATTCAATATTTTTCCAAGAGTGTTAAAATGGTGTTCATCATCCAACACGTTCAAATCGAAGTTATTATTACAACGGGTAACTTTTTATGAATAAGACAATTTATCAAAATTGCTCCCGCACGAGCACACTTAACTTCAGAGTTCTTTGTCCTCACTCGACCACTGAAAAGAAGAATATTTTTTGACATGGGTAGCAATCCATCCTTATAAGTTAACCATAAATCTCCATTCAAATGATGCAGATAACAATTTTACCAGGTGTTACAGCTTCTATGTAACACCCCAAATTTTACAACTTGGGGAGTTACTGGTTAGGACCTCACAGTGGGTCCCGACCTTAGTTTGACAACAACTTAACAAGATCTTACAACAAGGCACAGATAAGGAAAAACCGGAAATCATAAATTAAGTCGTAACATCGTATGAATGTGACCAGAACAACCAACAGCCGGAAAACATAAGATAACAACTACGGATAGAAAGAAAAGAAACAAGGTCCAACTGGAAATCCCACAAATAAAGAAACTACAACACGTCCTAAAAAGTACGACACCCCGGCTGACCACTACCATCCGGATCACTCGGCATCTGCTCTAACCTGTGGTACCACTACCATCCGGATCACTCGGCTTCCCCGCTGCCGCCTCAGCCCGCCGGAGCGCCGCACTCTCTCCGCCTTAGCCGTCGGAGACTCGGCCTGGTGAGGCTTGTCTATCCTCTTTCCCTTATTTGTTTCTTCCTCCTCCCTATTGCTTACCCATGGTGGCCGAATCTTGTGACAGCCGCCGGAAGCTAGCCGCCTCGCTCACGCCCTCGCCTGCGCCGGAGATAGAAGACCGACTCAGCTGGTGCGTTTTCCCCTTTCCTCCGCCTGCGTGCACCACCAGGAGGCCTTGTCTTTCTTCCTCTGTCGCGTTACAGAAGGTTGAAGAAAGGCTTGGCTTATTTCCACTTTTGGCCCCTTTTTGTGTATAATTGCTTTACGACCCTATTCTTTTAAATGATTACAGTTTGGGCCCAGTTTGTGTGTAATTGCACTTTTGACCTAATAATTTTGGAAAGAAACATTTATACCCTGCAGTAATTTATTAATATTATTAAATCCCAAATTTTGTTAAGTTTTGTGACCCAACTCCTTTACAAATTATTTTGGTGTCTTAGATGGTTTAAAAAAATCCGATTGTTGGATAATTTGAAATTCGGTTTTCAATCAACTTTCCATTTTTGGGATGTCTTGTCCGGAATTGGTTTTAATGAGTTTAACCCCGGCTTTGGAAAACGGAGTTTTCATTGGAAAATCTTTTTGCGCTAAACCCTCCTTTCAAAATTAACGTTTAAGCTAATTTCTCTTAGTTTTGTCCTTAGGTCCAGAAGCGCCCAATAGAAGCAATCGAACTCGTTCTTTACTCAGTAGACCGTGCTTCACTTTGGATCTCGTGTGAGTACTTCTCCTTCGTTAGTTCGGTTATGGTAGTATAGCTTTTTAGAGGAACTTAGCATAACGTAGAGCAAATGCCATGTCGTGACCATGAACCATAGGCTTTAGGGTTTGGGCAGGCTTGGGATGACCTTAGGATGACCTTGGGATTTTAAAATAGACCTAGAATGCTAGAGTAGATATCATATTTATATATGTTGGAAACTAGGAGTCCGAGAACTTTTAGCTTTTAGCCGGTTTTTGATAGTGCCTCGTTTGGGCAGGCTTTGAGCGTTTTCCTGCGGGAAGTTGAGAGTGGTTTATTCGAGTTACCTCGAGAGAGGTAAGTCTCCGGACTTACTTAGCTCGTATTCCTTGTATTAGCATCCATGTGTGTTTGGTGGTGTGTGTTTATTGTTTATGTTATAACAATTAAACCGGAAATTGGACCACCGACCTTTATATTATTTGGCCCAAGTGTATGATAACGGGCGGTGACATAACTGTCTAGCTCTTGCGTAGAGCTAGGAGGTTCTTGGCGACTAGCCCGTGTGGTTAGACGGGCGGATGCATCCGTACCGTTCCATGCGGTAAGTGGGGACCGAGGCGAGTTTCGGGAGATTCTCGTGTCACAAAAGAAGTTGAATTAGAACGGGAGACGACCTAATAATAAAAAGATAATAAACCGGACTTGTGTGATTTGGTGTACATTGTGTGTTATATTGATTCACTTGTGTTTGTGCCTTTCACCTTGATTCTAATGCTTCGAATATTAGCTAACGGTTTTATACCGTTTGTTGTAGATTGCCTTACAGGTTAGGAATGCGGCCGAGAGATCCGGAAGAGTGGGTTGCCGGGGTTCCGTACATTTTAGGAGTGGTTTTGGTTAGAGTCGAGTTGGTATATTATTCATGTATATTGTATATCGCGTGGTGGCATTTGCCCCTTGGTGTTGCATATCGGCTGAAGTCTTTTGTTGTTTTCTTTTGGGTTTCCTTTCATTGCATAAAAAGATATTTCGGTTTTGGCCTTTATTTGTGCCTTGTTGCAAGATCCAGTGAAATTGTTGTCAAGCAAAGGGTCGGGACCCATTGTGAGGTCCCAACCCGTAGCATCCCGAGTCCCGCGGATTCGGGGTGTTACAACATGCTTATGAATGTGCCGAATTACGTATACCTGTATAGGAGTATGGATATATATATATATATATATACATATATATATTCTTACTATATATATATATATATATGTAGTAAGAAGTTTTGAAATGTGATAGTGTATGTATATATACATTGACATGGATGTGGAAAGAGAGAGAGTTCGTATACGGAAGTATATATATACATATATATTAGACATTAGAGTGAGGTACCGTAGTATATTTATACTTATATATATAGATATGTAAATGCACAGTGATACGAGTATATATATATATGGAGGTATAAGTTAGCGTATGTGTAAATTATATAGAAGCATAGAATTAGTAGGTACGTAATTTATATATAAGAATATATTTATAAGCATAAGTATAGTGTATATAGATATATGGATTAATATATAAGTACGAGTTGAGAGTTACGAAATTATGTAGATATAAGTGAGTTGAGTAGAAAGGTTAAAAACATGTTTGACGGTATAATATATGTAGTAGCGTAATTAGTAACCGGAGAGAAGGAGTGTTGTCCTTCTTCGAGTTGTTTCGAGTTTCGAACTTATAACCTATAAGTAACTATCTGAGAGACACTTTTATGGAAAACATGTTCAAAAAGAAATTAGTGGGATTTAAGAATAAACTTTGAGAACTTTCGGCACTAAGGGTAAAATGGTCTTTTACCGTAAGAGAACTTTTTCCGTAATTCCTTCGCATGAGGTTGGACATCTAGATGTGATTTTGATCTACATGCCTTGATTGACAGGCGTTTGAGTTACCACGAGTACTGACCGTTTTGAGACTTGTTAGAGTGCGATTTAACTCAGGTAAGTCCTTGCGACTTACTTAGCCAGTTTCTGGATATTAATTGAGTGATAGTGGTTGTGTGTGTGTAATGTGCGTGACTATAATAATATACACTTGCTAGGACGACAATTATTATTATGTTTAAGGCCCAAGTGTATGTATAACGGGCCGTGACATCACTACCCAGCTCTGACAGAAGACTGGGAGGTTCTCTATACCCAGACCAGGCAGGTACAAGGTGAGATGCATCGTATCCATTCCTGCTGTTTACACGGGGGCGGAGGCGAGGTTTGGGAATCCCTCGTGTCACAAAATAAGTATCATTAGTAAGAGTGAATAACTTAACTGAAGATGATAAACAGATTTGTTTGAAAGCATGATGGGTGTTACAACATGGTATCAAAGCTTTAGGTTGACAACAATGGCACTTGAAATCTTCCGAAAGACCGAATAAGTAGTAAGCAGAACCCGAAAGGAATTTGAGTTTTTTTTTAAAAAAAAGGGAACTTTTAGTTTTCAAAGGCATGCATAGTCTGGTTGGGAATAGAAAAGGTACGGCAGACCACCACTACTACCGAGGATCTGAGTATGCTTAGTATGGACTTTAGGTTTTACTATAGGTGGACTTATTAGGACTTACTAGATAGTTTATAATTATAGTTGTTATTCCTTGCGAAGATGGCATGTACTAGAGCTACACTAGCTACTGGTCGAGGTAGAGGTCGTCCACCTCTCCCTCCAGCTAGACCAGGTAGGGGAGATGGGACCCCTATAGTTAGAGGACGCGGCCGTGGAGGTAGACCTCCACTAGCACGAGGTCGAGGTCGAGCTCCTCGAGAAGACCCACCAGTAGTGATCATGTCAGATGCTGGAGTGGAGGAAGTGGCTGAGAGTGTAGGCCCCGATGTCAGGAATGAGACCGTGGCTAGGTCTGGAGCACAGAGAGCACGTTCGACGGAGTCAGGACGTGTTTCTATTGGAGCAATTGAGTACAGAGAGTACCGAGCATACGTCGAGCATATGGAGGTGGTTGCTAGGACAGAGAGACTTACCCAGGTACCACCAGTACATGCTAGATCTGTTCAGGTGACACAGGGAGTGCCTCAGGTGCCGGCTGTACTTGAGAGGAGAGTTGTAGCTGATAGAGCTCCTACTAGGTCTAGAGCACTGAGGCCGGATGAGTGGTTGAAAGCTTTCAACTCTCAAAAGGTCCCCTCATTTAGTGGAGAGATAGGACTGGAGGTGGAGCACTGGATTGGACAGGTAGAGACTGCATTAGAGGCGATACGTTGCCCAGAGGATCGACAGGTAGATTTGGTGTAGACATGTTTCACTGAGGATGCTCATTCCTGGTGGTGGACCATACGTAGTCGAGTCACAAGTTGGGAGCAGATGAGGAGCATTGTTAGAGACAGATACTTCCATGTCTCGTTGAGGAGAGAGAGGTTTCAAGACTTCATTGAGGCAGGATTTGAGGACATTTTGATTGTTGTTGCCATCAAGAAGTTCTAGAAGGAACTGACACTACTTGGACTAGTTGCACCTCCTGAGGAGCAACATGTGTATCTCTTTTCACGGAGATTGAGGGAGAGCACTCGTTCCTATCTGGCAGGATTTCGCCGTGAGACCCTGTCAAACTACCAGGATAGGGCGTCTGCATATGAGAGAGACATACCAGTCTAGAGGAGAGCTGCTCAGTCAGACAGGCTGGATAAGTGGCAGAGGACAGGATATGCTAGTGGTAGTACAGGAGGAGCTGTTTTTGGACGGGGATAGACTCAGGGGCGACATAGCCATACCGCTACTGGTCAGACTTCAGCTGGTGGCTTACAGTGCCACAACTGCAGTGGTTGTGGACACATCCGATCGAACTGCACGAAGCCGTCAGTGACCGCTTCCACTGCAGTAAGGTTGGACATAGGGCTGCATTCTGCCGCTAGGGCAAGGCTCCATCTCAGCAGGGTTCTTCCCCTGCAGGTCTATCATGGAGTGTACAGAGACAGCCACAATACCGAGCTCCGAGTCAGCAGCAGCAGTACCAAGCCCCTTGTCAGCAGCAGTCTTACAGGGCTCCAAGACACACATCTTCACAGAGCTCTATGAAGGGATCAGGTCGGGGCAGAGGACGTGGCAGTGTAGCTGATACTATTGGAGCTCAAGCACGGGTGTTTGAATTGAGGGACGCTGATCAACAAGATGCACCGACTGCCACAGGTACGATCCAAATCCATGACTTACCCGTACGAGTTTTATTTCATACAGGTGCTACACACTCCTTCATATCTGATGCATGCGTAGATAGGTTGTCCTTAGCTACTGTAGAGGGGATACCTTTTATGATAGGCTTACCTGATGGGAGTAAGGTAAGAGGGACTAGAGAGATTTATGGATGTCCTGTTCGCATGGGAGATCGAGACTGGCTAGTAAATTTTCTAGTCATACCCTTAGCTCATGAAGATGTGATTTTAGGGATAGATTGGATGAGGAGACACGGAGCAGTCTTAGACATTGGTAGGAGGACAGTGACCGTTGCCACTGAGGAGGGTCACAGAGTGATATTCCGAGGTTTGGACCTCGGAAAGTTAGGCACATTTATCAGTGCAGTGAGAGCAACGAGACTGATAGCACAAGGTTGCGAGGCCTTTTGGTGTTATGCCATGAAGGAAAGCAAGATCCTGACCATAGAGGAGATACCTGTGGCATGCGAGTTAGCAGAGGTATTCAGTGATGACCTACCAGAACTACCCCCACAGAGGAGCGTTGATTTCAGCATTGACTTAGAGCCAAACACAAGACCAATCTCGAAGGCTCCGTACCGTATGGCACCGATAGAGCTGCTTGAGCTGAAGAAGCAGTTAGAGGAGCTAGCAGAGAAGGGTTTCATACGCCCTAGTGTGTCTTCTTGGGGCGCGCTAGTACTATTTGTGAAGAAGAAGGACGGATCGATGAGGCTGTGCATAGACTACAGAGAGTTGAACAAAGTAACCATCAAGAACAAGTATCCACTGCTGTGCATAGATGATCTGTTGGACCAGTTGCATGGAGCGTCTGTGTTCTCGAGGATAGACTTGAGGTCAGGTTACCACCAGTTGAGGGTGAGAGATCAGGACATACCTAAGACGGCATTCCGGACTAGGTATGGTCATTATGAGTTCGTAGTGATGTCATTTGGGCTCACTAATGCACCAGCGGTGTTCATGGAGTTGATGAATGGGATATTCATTGAATTCTTAGACCAGTTTGTAGTGGTCTTTATTAACGACATCTTAGTTTACTCTAGGAGTCGAGAGGAGCATGCCGGACACTTGAGGACAGTATTGCAGGTTCTGCAGGATAGCAAGTTGTATGCTAAGCTATCCAAGTGTGAGTTTTGGATGTCAGAGGTGGTCTTCCTAGGCCACGTGGTGACTGCTGAGCGTATTAAAGTCGACCCGGCGAAGATAGAGTCAGTATCATCTTGGCAACCTCCTAAGAATGTTAAGGAGGTTCGCAGCTTTCTAGGTTTAGTAGGTTACTACCGCCGGTTTGTGGAAGGGTTCTCCTTGATTGCCCGACCACTTACTTGTCTTCTGAGGAAGACTACTCGGTTTGTCTGGTCGGAGCCATGTCAGCCGAGTTTTGAGGAGCTGAAGAGAAGATTGACATCCGCTCCGATTTTGGCACAGCCTGAGGGTACAGATGATTTTGTTGTATACAGTGACGCATCCAAGCTAGGCTTGGGGTGTGTTTTGATGCAGAGGGGTAAGGTCATAGCCTATGCGTCTCGGCAGTTGAAGACGTATGAGGAGAACTACCCCACACATGATCTAGAGTTGGCTGCAGTATTCCATGCTCTTAAGATCTGGCATCACTATCTCTATGGGGCGACATGTCAGATCTCCACAGACCATAAGAGTCTGAAGTATATATTCACTTAGAGAGAGTTGAATAACCGCCAGAGGCGGTGGTTAGAGTTGATCAAGGACTTCGACCTTGAGATTCTTTACCACCCCTGAAAGGCGAATGTGGTAGCTAACGCTTTGAGCCGGAAGGCGCCTAGGGAGAGGGCGATAGCCCGGTTGATAGTACAGCCACAGTTGCAGAGAGACTTGGCTTGGTTGGAGATAGAGATTCAGTTTCCTGATACTGATAGTCAGTTGACTACTTTGGAATTACTTCCTGATCTGTTGGATGAGATCCGACAGAAGCAAGAGACTTGCCCGACTTTGACCAGGATCCGAGACAGGATGTCTCTGGACGAGGCCCCACAGTTCACTATTGGTGCAGATGGAGTGATGAGACGTCATGATCGCGTTTGTGTGCCGTCAGACAGTGAGTTAAGACAGAGGATACTAGGTGAGGTTAATGCTACCCCATACTCAGTACACCTTGGAGCGAGTAAGATGTACAAGGATGTGAGACGGTCCTTCTGGTGGGGTGGTTTGAAGCCCGATGTGACTCGGTATGTAGCTCAGTGTGCGACCTGCCAGCAGGTCAAGATTGAGCATCATAGGTCCGGAGGAGAGCTCCACCCACTTCCAGTACCACAATGGAAGTGGGAGGATATATCTATGGATTTTGTCACAGGTTTGAGTCTCACCAGCGGCTTTGATGCTATTTAGGTAGTGGTAGACCGTCTGACAAAGACCGCACGGTTCATTCCGATTAAGGAAACGTGGTCGGTGAGTCGTCTAGCTGAGGAGTTCACCAGGCACATTGTGAGACTTCACGGGGGTACCGAGGACTATCGTCTCTGACAGAGATGGACATTTTACCTCGAGATTTTGGCAGCAGGTACATACTGCTTTGGGGACGAGTCTCCACTTTACCACTGCCTATCACCCATAGACAGACGGTCAGTCCGAGAGGACCATTCAGACCTTAGAGGACATGCTGCGGGCATGTGTACAAGCTTGAGGACAGGTATGGCCAAATCATCTCCCACTAGTAGAGTTTTCATATAATAACAACTGGCACGCGTCTATTGGGATGGCTCCGTATGAGGCTTTGTACGGGCAGAGATGTCGTACGCCATTATGTTGGGATCAGCCCAGCAGAGCTGATGGAGTAGCTCCGGATCAGATACAGGATGACATCGCTCGGATTGCCATAGTCCGAGAGCGGATGTTAGCAACTCAGAGTCGTCAGAAATCCTACGCCGACAAAAGGCGTCGACCTTTGGAGTTTAGAGTGGGTGCTCAGGTGTGGCTGAGAGTGTCACCTACGAGAGGAGTCAGGCGTTTCGGCATTAAAGGGAAGCTGAGTCCCCGATATGTCGGACCGTTTGAGATCTTAGAGAGAGTTGGAGAGGTGGCCTACAGATTAGCATTACCGCCGAGACTAGAGGGTGTCCATCCGGTCTTTCATGTATCTCAATTGAGAGAGTACATCCCAGATCCGAGACACGTCATTAGCCATGAGAATCTGATGAGGCGTCGACCTTTGGAGTTTAGAGTGGGTACCCAATAGCTGTCTTGGAGCGCATTACTAGACGTTTGCGGTCCAAGGAGATACCTATGTTGAGAATCCAGTGGTCTAGACGAGGAGCTGATGAGGCCACTTGGGAGACCGAGGAGAGTATTAGGCGTAACTATCTCGAGTTCTTTGCAGGGTTAGATGTTACTCCTGTATCGACGAGTTAGTACTCGGATGTTGTGTTGTTTGACCATTCATGTTTTTATTCGATCGAGTGATTATGTTTTATGTGATACATGTCTGATTATGATGATTAAGTAGTTGCATGGTAGAGAAACAGGTGATTAGGGATATTATCCTAAGTTCGGGACGAAACTTCTTTTAAAGAGGCACTGATGTGATAACCGAAAATTTTAAACTCCGTTTGATGCTGAATTTAACCGGATTCCGATCCGTCAATCTTAAATGAATGAATACATAAATAAAATAAAATAAAACGAGTTTGTATTTCTATCATTTTATGTGACCTTAATTCACATAAAATGATAAATGATGTAACCGGAAATAATTTACGTACCTTTTAAATAAAGTATTAACTTATATAATACGGAAAATAATTCCGTGCTTTGAAAAATAAAAACCGAGGAGCGGTTCCGTACGAATAATATTTTAGCTATCATCCCATAGTAAATAAATGAACTGAACCGGCCCAATTTACTGGCCCATGACTTTAGCCGGCCCAAGACCTCCTAATCTAACCCTAAACCCTAATCATTCACTAAACATGTTTAAGCCTAACCTTTCTTTTTTCGTTCTTCGACTGTGCCGCTTCTTGCTCAGGCTTCTCCCTCTCTGTACGAACGAACGACAGCAGCAAAACGCGACTCCAGAGCCGCCACCGAGCCACTGCGCCGCTCCTGTCGACCGCCCAGCCGCGGCCGGAGCCTGGTAAGCCTCGCCGCCTTCTTCGTCCTCGTTACTCTCTTCCCGACTCCAGCACCTCGCTAACCCAATTACACCTTCGGGAACACAGGCGGTTCTCTTCGGCCAGCAGTGACACAACGCCGCCGCCTTCCGCAACCTTCGTTCGGCCCAACAGTGACACAGCGTCGCCGCCTTCCGCAACCTTCGTTCGGCCCAGCAGTGACACAGTGTAACGCCCCAATTTTTGGCTTGTTTGCGATATTTATTTTTCAGCGTTATCGATATTTTATTAGCTTAAATTTTTTTTTATTTATTTTTTTTATTAAAAATACTTTTGACGTAAATTATCCTTTTCAAATATATTTATATTTTTGGATAAGTTCCTTCATATGCGTACTATTAATTGCGGAAAAAGTCGAGAAGTTTTCTGATTCGGAAATCCCGTTCCGAATGCATTTCGAGCAAGTTTTCTCTATTACTCTTTTCCTTTTTATTATATTATATTATTTTTCTTTTTTTCCTTTT
This sequence comes from Fagopyrum homotropicum, assembly GCA_033239125.1. Lineage (NCBI taxonomy): Eukaryota > Viridiplantae > Streptophyta > Magnoliopsida > Caryophyllales > Polygonaceae > Fagopyrum > Fagopyrum homotropicum. Next base: position 29,054,739 of record BSWB01000004.1, read on the forward strand.
CTTCTTTTATTTGTCTTTGTCCTTATTTCCCTTTCTTCCTAAGGGTGATGACCTGCTGAACTGACCCCTCGCTCTCTGCGAGCCTGCAACCGACCTCTCGGCACTTGTAAAACCGCCCAAGCTAGTGAGCTACAACTCTGCAACCCAGGCTCTCGCCGGACCCTTGAGCTCCCTCAAATTCTTCAACTCTTCACCTTCCTCTAATTCTCTCAGCATTCATTCTTCTGCATTTTCCCCTTTACAATCCCATAGCAAAAACACTGCTCCTCCTTCCTCTGTTGCAACTCTGTGCGAGCCTCACAACCCCAACATTACCACTGAGACAACAACCCAGGGAAGAGCAGCCAATAACCCTCAAAGGATCCACATCTCGGTGAACAAGGGCCAAGTTTCTTTCCGACTCGCCGCTACCGAGAAGATCCATACCGCTGACTGCATCGATTCGATGGGAGCTACCTTAGTGAATCCACCATCGATCTCTCTCTCATCCTCTTCATTCTCCCCCTACACAGACAGACCGCCGGACCGAAGGAGAGCGCTCCCCACTGCCTTTGCCACCTGCGCAGCCTCTCCTCTGTCACGTTCGAAATGGACCGCCGCCCCGCCACCGCTGCTGTTGAAGCAGCCTCGCTTTGGCCGTTGAAGAGCAACGCCGTCGAGACGCCACCCCCATGCCTCGCCTCGCCCTTTGGAACCGGCAACCACGCCGCCGGAAGGTGCCCTGCCTTCGCCCCTGCGCAGCCCAAGGATGCATCCTCCTCTCTTTCTCTTGCGGCAGGATGAATGTACAAAAACCCTATTATACCTTTTTATATCGGCCCCCTTCTTTTTGGTATAATTGCAGTTTGGCCCTGTTGATTTAAATAACTACAGATTATACCCATAATTTATAATAATTGCAGTTTTGACCCATATTTCCGGACTGTTGCATTTATGCCCTATGTTGCGTAAATTTCAGAAAATGCCCCAAGGCTTAATTAAGGATGATGACCCGTATTTACGAAATTGTATGATTTGTCCCATGAAAACGTGTTTACGGGTTTTAAACTTGGATTTTTCTTCGAGTTTTATCCTTATATTTATATACTATATATGTTGTCCTTTGTTGGATTAAATTCGATTTATGGCTCAAGGTATCAATTGCGGTTTTACGACCAAGTTCCTAGAATTTCACATTTTAACCGGAATGGTTTTTGCGGGATTTAACGTGGCCTTTTGAAACCGGGATGTTTTCTTAGAATTATATATATTATATATCTTCCGATCAAATTTAGCGTACGAGCTAAATTTGTCTAGTTTGGTGTTAGGTTTGGAAGCGTCCCGATAAAGATCTAACGAGTCCAAGTCGACATCCATAGATCGTCTTCCGTCTTTTGACGTCGTGTGAGTTACCTTTTCCCTCGATCTAGTTAGGTTTAGTATTAGTATCATGTTAGGATGGATCTAGCATAACTTAGTGGAAATGCCAAGTAGTGGCCTTGAACCATATATAGATGTTGGATGATTATGAGTATTGTGATGTTTCAGTACGATCATAGGATGATCTTCGGGATTAGGAGTTGTACCTATCATGCTAGGGTTGTGACCTCGTATAGGTTTGGGAGACTAGAAGCCCAAGGGCTTCTAGCTTGTTGGATAGTTATTGATTGCGTGCCTTGCTTGATCAGGCGTTGAGTGTCTTCCTGCGGGAACTGAGTATTGGATTTAGCGGGTTTAGCTTTGGGACAGTTAAGTCTCCGGACTTACTTAGCTCGTATTCTCTGTATTAGTTTCAATGCGTGTTTGGTGGTGTGTGTTTATTGTTTATGTGTGTGTTTATTGCTTATGTTATAACATCTAAACCGGTAATAGGACCACCGACTTTATATGTTTATATTTGGCCCAAGTGTATGATAACGGGCGGTGACCGCTTGTCCAGTCCAAAATGGGGATGACTGGGAGGTGCCTTGCGACCAGCCCATCGGGTGATGCTGATCCGCATCAAGTACAAACCCGTATGGTGTAAGGGGACAAGGGCGAGATCTTTAAGATTCTCGTGTCACAAAAGAAGTTGAATTAGAACGGGATATGACCTAATAATAAAAAGATAATAAACCGGATTGTGTGTTTTGGAACATGTTGTGTGTTTATGATGCCTTATGTGTGTGTGTGCCAATACCATGATTCTAATGCCTTGAATGCTAGCTAACGGTTTTATACCGATATTGTTGTAGTTGCCTTGCAGGTTAGGGGCGCGGCCGAGAGATCCGGAAGAGTGGGCAGCCGGGGTCCGTACATTTTAGGATGGGTTTTGGGGGTTGTTTTTATGTATTGTTTAGGGTATTATGTATGTCGCGTGTATGGCGGTTGCTTTTAGCGTTGTATCTCGGCTGAAGTCTTTCGTTGTTTTCTTTTGGGGTTCATATCATTGCATTAAAATGAATTTCGGTTTTGCCTTTATTTGTGTCTTGTTGTAAGATCCAGTGAAATTGTTGTCAGGCTAAGGGTCGGGACCCATTGTGAGGTCTCCGCCCGTAGCATCCCGAGTCCCGCGGATTCGGGGTGTTACAAAGTGGTATCAGAGCCTAGGTTGACAACAATGGCATCTGCAATCTTCTAAAGGCCGAATAAGGAATAAACAGAACCCCACGGGTTTTGAGTTTTCGTTTTCAAAATCACATGCATGAGTCGGGGTAGAATGTACGGACCACCACTCCTTCCGAGGATCTCGGCAGCTTAGTTTATTGGATTTTTGATTTGTATATATATATGTATATATAGATATGGATATGAGGTTTGTAGTTATGTATGATAGAATTGATGTGTATCTTTGTGATTGTATGTTGCGTGATGAACTGGATATATGTGTATAGTTATATATGTGGACGGCTATATGTTTTGGGACCTTATATTGTGGATGAAATGTTGGATGTATTATATTGTAATGATATGGACGTAGGATTTATATAGTTAGGTATACGTATTCTTATTATATATAGTAGTAGCATATGAAGTTACGAGACCTAATAGAAAAGATGATAAGTATAGTATCATTACCTTTAAAGACGATGTGGTTGGCTTGGGATATCGTTCATACGTGGAGGAGTACACTCAAATATCGAGTTGAGCATTTCGTGTTAACAAACACCATGGTGTTCTCGGATTCCTTTAAAAGGATGTCGAAGAAGAGGATTAGAGATGACATAAACGAAGGACAAACGAGTAGAAAGAAGAACGAGCCGACTTAAGAGAAATCAAGATGGAAGCAATACAAGAAAAGGGAGCAACATTAAAGTGTAGAAGCGGTTCTAAAGAGGCCACGATCGAACGACGACGAGACCAAGGGAGAAAACGAACTTAAGTTCTTCAAGAAGAAGCGTGAACAACTAAAGATGTTAATCGAGGAGGAGATGAGTACATTCTTGCAAGGTTAAAGGTGGTATTCCATTAAGATGTGAAGTTTCTTTAGGCGCTCCTAAGCATGAGAGTCAAGACGAGAACAGTGATCGAACCATTTGCTAACATTTAAGATATCGTAACTTAAGCTTACGAGGTACCAATAAGTGAAGTGTCAACATTACTAGAGTTACGAGAAGAAGGGCATGGTGGGGATTCACATGGAGTGGACCGGTTTCCGTTATGATGATAAGAAACGCAGCAAGGAGCTTTTAGTTATGAAAAGACGTATGATGCAACCAAGAGAAAGGCAAGCAGTTACTGAGTAACGTTAGAGATTTGAGAAGATACACTTACGAGATGTCATGAGGCGCAGTTAAGCCTATGAAGGCGAGTTATACGGCGCGCAAGCCCGGAAAAAGTATGGCTACCTTATGGAAGAGAAAGAAAGTATGGAACATGGAAAGAGCTAATGGAGTTTAAGGCAGAGCACCTCGAGGAGGGTAGCTTTCGGGAGAATCGTGACACGAAGTATAGAACAGTGGTAAGTCGTCGACCTTAGAGAAGGTCACCTTTAAGCTGACCGGCGACAACCAAGAACGCACGTGTGTGGGTTGTCTATTGATGAGCGTAGATGAGAAGAGTAGACAAGACTATGGCTTCAAAGGAATGTTAACAAGAACTTGGAATATTCCCGGTGGTTCAATGTCAGCAATAAGGAGTTATATTAATGGAAGTGCAAATGTTATAATCAAATAGCATTTATGGGTTCAAGCATATGATTGTAACTAACCTCCCGGGGAGTGATTGTAATGTTCATACGCGACCTTCTTAGGTCATGGGATTGACATGGGGAAATGACACGGATTTGAACTCTTAAAGATTGATTAAGGTGAAGAGAACTAGAAGAAGCAAGGGGAAAGTGAGACTTCTATTGTTGTTGTGCGTAAAGGGGATGCATGGTGTGCTTGTTCTAATGAAATGGACGATATGTCTTTGCGAGCAAAAGTTGGGTCAAAATCTTCTAGATTCAAGAAGAGAAGCCATAGTGGCTATAGCGTGAAACGGTGGATCTGAATTTTTAGCAACGCTTCAAGCTAGAGTTGATGGCATTAGCACTTGGGAAGTAATGTGTTGGGTTTTCTGTGATTGTGGTTGGGGAATTTTGCCTAGCGTTCTCCACGGGGCGTACTAGTACGGTTGTGAGATTGTTCATGGAATACCAAGAGCTGCTTAAGGTGACCAACAAGAGTAAGAGAAGACCGAAGTTTTGAAGTTGGTTGTCGACAAGAGATGTAGAAAAAGTATATGGAAGATTGAGGTTATAACCTCTACCGTCGGGTTGACTTTACAAAAGGAAAGTGAAGTATAATTTCTAATTGAAGAAAGGATATCTATGGTGAAAGCTTATGTAGAATACGAAGAGCTCCTCCCATATGTTGGGATGTCGCGGAAAGTGAAGAAGATAAGATCAATTGTTTTGAAACCCGGTTAAGTCTTGCAGTTTGGACCCTTATGACTACACATAAGTGAGAAACCCTAGAAGATTTGTACAATCATGTCATCTAAGAGGGAGGATGAGATTAAGTTATAGGATCACTTAAATAAGGCTACAAGAGTCAAAAGACTAGAGCAAGTCTCTCGAGTTCAAGAGATGAAGGATCTTTGAAAGAAGATGATCAACATTGCAGCTACAGAAGGAACAATACACGTGTTGAAGGACGTCACCCCAACCGGTCGGGGTGGACCACTTCCCAAGCGTTAGGACTAGGTTGTGTCGGTCATTACGATATGAGATGGGTAGAGAAAATATGGAACCCGGGATAGAGCGGATTCCAATGCATCGGAATGTGAATTTTACCGCTAAGATTGATTTGGGCTCAAATCCCATTTCTAAAGTGGTGTACAAAAAGACATCAAGAAATGATACCCGTAAGGATACTCAAATTGGGGATGCAATCAAAGGAGCAATTGCAAGGACTGGTTGATAAAGGTCCATTAGAACCAATGCACTGTCATAGAGAACACCAGAAGATATCTTAAACTCGTGATTTGAAGTTTATCTTGAAACATATCTTCAACTCTTGATTCGAAGTTATTATGAGAGCACCATAATTGTTGTGAAAAAGACAAATAATTCTCTCCAAATTGAACATCGATTACCGTGAGTCAAAGGACAAGTATTCCATACACCGAATGGATGATCTACTCGATCGGTTACAAGGGTTTGTAGTCTCTTATGAGAATGATTTAAAGTCTGGTTGTCACAAACTAAGAATTCGAGATTGGGATATTGCAAGTACGGCATTCCGGACAAACGATGATCACTACGAGTTATAGAGATTCCCTATGGGCTTACTAATGCCCCGGATATTTTGGTCTACTCTCGAAGAAGAGAGAAGTTTTATGACAAGTTGTCTCGGGATGGCAACCCCCGAATAACGTGAAAGAAGTTACAAGTTTTCTTGGTCATGCCGTTCGTTACCGGATTTGTGGAGATACTCTCCAAAGTAACACCATCTATGACTAACCTAATTCAGAAGACAAATAAGTTTGAGTGGGACGAAAATTGACAATGGAGTTGTTGATAGTTAAGAGGAGATTCATTTGTGCAACTGTTTTGAAATTGTCTCGAGGTATGATGGGTTTGAAGTGTACAAGTGATTCTCAAAAACAAAGTCTTGACTGAGTATTGAGGAATGATGTAAAAGTAATAGCGTATGTGTCTCGTTAGTAGAAGCCCTGTGAAATACAGTATTTCCTTCATTACTTAGAACTTACTTCAAAAGTTGAGGAAACGTAACATTAAAGTTGGGTTGACAAGGACTAGAGTCAACTATGAAAAGGGGAGATTTGATCTTCCTTGTTGGAGACAATCAACGAGAAAGATAGTAGTTATGCTGCTTCGAGAAGGACCCGAGAAGAAAGTCGAGTTTCCGATATATCGGAGCTTTGTGAAGATCATAATGTTAGTAAGGAAAATAGTTTACTGGTTGGCGTAGCCGTCGAGAGTAGTGGGTGCTCACCCAAGGTTTCATGTGTATCAATCGATAGAGTACATACATGACTGGAGACATGTTGTCAGTCATGATGATTTAGTGGCAGACGAGGGACCGATGGGGCTACCTGGAAGACGGAGGATAGTATCTTTAGTTGAGTTATACGCGGAGCTAGTAGAATCGATAGAATCGACGAGTTAGACCTAGTTCTTCCCTTGGTTGAGTTATTTGCATGTGTGATGTAAGTGTAGTTGTGTCCTATGTGGGAATGTGTAAAATGACTTGATTTATCTTGCGGTGGTAGTTTGAGTAGATTGTGTATATAGATTAGAAGGTTTAAGTCTTCTTAGTTTGAGAGTTCATACCTCGGCCTTAGGGACCGAAAAGTTCGGCGTGTGGCAAGTTTCGGGCCGAAACTTGTTTTAAGGGAGGTCTAATGTAACGCCCCAATTTTTGGCTTGTTTGCGATATTTATTTTTCAGCGTTATCGATATTTTATTAGCTTAAATTTTTTTTTATTTATTTTTTTTATTAAAAATACTTTTGACGTAAATTATCCTTTTCAAATATATTTATATTTTTGGATAAGTTCCTTCATATGCGTACTATTAATTGCGGAAAAAGTCGAGAAGTTTTCTGATTCGGAAATCCCGTTCCGAATGCATTTCGAGCAAGTTTTCTCTATTACTCTTTTCCTTTTTATTATATTATATTATTTTTCTTTTTTTCCTTTTCTTCTTTTATTTGTCTTTGTCCTTATTTCCCTTTCTTCCTAAGGGTGATGACCTGCTGAACTGACCCCTCGCTATCTGCGAGCCTGCAACCGACCTCTCGGCACTTGTAAAACCGCCCAAGCTAGTGAGCTACAACTCTGCAACCCAGGCTCTCGCCGGACCCTTGAGCTCCCTCAAATTCTTCAACTCTTCACCTTCCTCTAATTCTCTCAGCATTCATTCTTCTGCATTTTCCCCTTTACAATCCCATAGCAAAAACACTGCTCCTCCTTCCTCTGTTGCAACTCTGTGCGAGCCTCACAACCCCAACATTACCACTGAGACAACAACCCAGGGAAGAGCAGCCAATAACCCTCAAAGGATCCACATCTCGGTGAACAAGGGCCAAGTTTCTTTCCGACTCGCCGCTACCGAGAAGATCCATACCGCTGACTGCATCGATTCGATGGGAGCTACCTTAGTGAATCCACCATCGATCTCTCTCTCATCCTCTTCATTCTCCCCCTACACACACAGACCGCCGGACCGAAGGAGAGCGCTCCCCACTGCCTTTGCCACCTGCGCAGCCTCTCCTCTGTCACGTTCGAAATGGACCGCCGCCCCGCCACCGCTGCCGTTGAAGCAGCCTCGCTTTGGCCGTTGAAGAGCAACGCCGTCGAGACGCCACCCCCATGCCTCGCCTCGCCCTTTGGAACCGGCAACCACGCCGCCGGAAGGTGCCCTGCCTTCGCCCCTGCGCAGCCCAAGGATGCCTCCTCCTCTCTTTCTCTTGCGGCAGGATGAATGTACAAAAACCCTATTATACCTTTTTATATCGGCCCCCTTCTTTTTGGTATAATTGCAGTTTGGCCCTGTTGATTTAAATAACTACAGATTATACCCATAATTTATAATAATTGCAGTTTTGACCCATATTTCCGGACTGTTGCATTTATGCCCTATGTTGCGTAAATTTCAGAAAATGCCCCAAGGCTTAATTAAGGATGATGACCCGTATTTACGAAATTGTATGATTTGTCCCAGGAAAACGTGTTTACGGGTTTTAAACTTGGATTTTTCTTCGAGTTTTATCCTTATATTTATATACTATATATGTTGTCCTTTGTTGGATTAAATTCGATTTATGGCTCAAGGTATCAATTGCGGTTTTACGACCAAGTTCCTAGAATTTCACATTTTAACCGGAATGGTTTTTGCGGGATTTAACGTGACCTTTTGAAACCGGGATGTTTTCTTAGAATTATATATATTATATATCTTCCGATCAAATTTAGCGTACGAGCTAAATTTGTCTAGTTTGGTGTTAGGTTTGGAAGCGTCCCGATAAAGATCTAACGAGTCCAAGTCGACATCCATAGATCGTCTTCCGTCTTTTGACGTCGTGTGAGTTACCTTTTCCCTCGATCTAGTTAGGTTTAGTATTAGTATCATGTTAGGATGGATCTAGCATAACTTAGTGGAAATGCCAAGTAGTGGCCTTGAACCATATATAGATGTTGGATGATTATGAGTATTGTGATGTTTCAGTACGATCATAGGATGATCTTCGGGATTAGGAGTTGTACCTATCATGCTAGGGTTGTGACCTCGTATAGGTTTGGGAGACTAGAAGCCCAAGGGCTTCTAGCTTGTTGGATAGTTATTGATTGCGTGCCTTGCTTGATCAGGCGTTGAGTGTCTTCCTGCGGGAACTGAGTATTGGATTTAGCGGGTTTAGCTTTGGGACAGGTAAGTCTCCGGACTTACTTAGCTCGTATTCTCTGTATTAGTTTCAATGCGTGTTTGGTGGTGTGTGTTTATTGTTTATGTGTGTGTTTATTGCTTATGTTATAACATCTAAACCGGTAATAGGACCACCGACTTTATATGTTTATATTTGGCCCAAGTGTATGATAACGGGCGGTGACCGCTTGTCCAGTCCAAAATGGGGATGACTGGGAGGTGCCTTGCGACCAGCCCATCGGGTGATGCTGATCCGCATCAAGTACAAACCCATATGGTGAAAGGGGACAAGGGCGAGATCTTTAAGATTCTCGTGTCACAAAAGAAGTTGAATTAGAACGGAATATGACCTAATAATAAAAAGATAATAAACCGGATTGTGTGTTTTGGAACATGTTGTGTGTTTATGATGCCTTATGTGTGTGTGTGCCAATACCATGATTCTAATGCCTTGAATGCTAGCTAACGGTTTTATACCGATATTGTTGTAGTTGCCTTGCAGGTTAGGGGCGCGGCCGAGAGATCCGGAAGAATGGCAGCCGGGGTCCGTACATTTTAGGATGGGTTTTGGGGGTTGTTTTTATGTATTGTTTAGGGTATTATGTATGTCGCGTGTATGGCGGTTGCTTTTAGCGTTGTATCTCGGCTGAAGTCTTTCGTTGTTTTCTTTTGGGGTTCATATCATTGCATTAAAATGAATTTCGGTTTTGCCTTTATTTGTGTCTTGTTGTAAGATCCAGTGAAATTGTTGTCAGGCTAAGGGTCGGGACCCATTGTGAGGTCTCCGCCCGTAGCATCCCGAGTCCCGCGGATTCGGGGTGTTACACACAGCGCCACCGCCTTCGACGCAGGACCCTTGTCGCCTAACATCCCCGCCGGACTGGAATTCCGGTAAGACTACTTCCCTGTCCTTCTTCTCTTCTGCACTAGAGCCGGCGTGAGACAAGGCTGGACTCTCCTATGTCCTGTACTATGGAATGTATATATGTACATGCTTATAAATGTGCCGAATTACGTACACCTGTATAGGAGTATGGATATATATATATATATATATATATATATATATATATATATGTAGTAAGAAGTTTTGAAATGTGATAGTGTATGTATATATACATTGACATGGATGTGAAAGAGAGAGAGTTCGTATACGGATGTATATATATACATATATATTAGACATTAGAGTGAGGTACCATAGTATATATATACTTATATATATAGATATGTAAATGCACACTGATACGAGTATATATATATATATATATGGAGGTATAAGTTAGTGTATGTGTAAATTATATAGAAGCATAGAATTAGTAGGTACGTAATTTATATATAAGAATATATTTATAAGCATAAGTATAGTGTATATAGATATATGGATTAATATATAAGTACGAGTTGGGATTACGAAATTATGTAGATATAAGTGAGTTGAGTAGAAAGGTTAAAAACATGTTTGACGGTATAATATATGTAGTAGCGTAATTAGTAACCGGAGAGAAGGAGTGTTGTCCTTCTTCGAGTTGTTTCGAGTTTCGAACTTATAACCTATAAGTAACTATCTGTAACACCCCAAATTTTCCAACTCGGGAAGTTACTGGTTAGGACCGCACAGTGGGTCCCGACCTTAGTTTGACAACAACTTAACAAGATCTTGCAACAAGGCACAGATAAGGAAAACCAGAAATCATAAAATAAATCATAACAATGTATGAATGTGACAGAACAACTGACAGCCGGAAACAAAGATAACAAAGTACAGAAAGAAAGAAAAGAACCAAGGTCCAACTGGAAATCCCACAAATAAAGAAACTGCAACACGTCCTAAAAGTACGACACCCCGGCTGACCACTACCATCCGGATCACTCGGCATCTGCTCTAACCTGTGGTAAGTCTACACAACATATCAACCGTTAGCTAACTATCCAAATATAAGTAGAATAACAACAGCACACACACACGCAGAAACAAAATAAACAAACATCATGCTGACACTCAACCGTTTATTATCTATTGTTTAGGTGATCCATCTTATTCAATTTTACAGTTGTGGCACGAGAGCTATTAACAGCTCTCGCCTCCGTTCCTTATCCAACTGGGTGTAGGTCTAGCTGAACTCCGCCGGTAGCATCACTACAAACCGAGTATGGACTAGTCCCTAAAGAAACCCCCAGCGCCCGCAAGCTAACTGAGCAGAATGCCACCGCCCGTTACTCTTAGGCCAAGTATAGGTCGGTAAATATATATCACAACCTATCTCTCTAAACATTTCAATCACACACCACTATCATCATTCATGCTCATATTTCGAAGTCAGCTAAGTAAGCCCAAAGGACTTACCTGTTATAAATCTCGACTCTTTGTAAACCAAACTCGCTCTGTAAACTGTAGCAACTCAGTAGCCTGTCAAAGGAGATAAGTGCATTATCACACTCCAACGTAATTAGAAGTCTAAGACTTCTAAGATAGAAGATCGTAATAGGACATAACTAATTACAATTCTAATTTATGGAAAAATGACCATTTTACCCTTAGTCCCGAGACTTCCAAATTTTCCGAAATTCATGTCTAAACTCCTATTTGAGACTCTAAAGTCATATTCTAACTCCTAAAGTTTAGTTTGGTTACAAACTGGTACTTTTCCGATTTTCCTATTTTCCAAAAGATCGTAAAGGTCCAACTTTGGTTTCAAATATAAAATTCGTAAAAGCTTATAAAAATTCCAAAATAATTCCTTAGATTATCTATGATGTTCCATCTAACCTTAGGAGAAAGAATTTCTTAAAACTGTTCATCCATCATTTTTATAAAAATTCTCAAAGTTGGCTACTACACTTAAAATTTCTATACTTAACCAAAAATCCAAAGTTTACAAAACTGCTTAACTACCCAACTTCGGAAGCTTATAACTTCTAATCCGACCGTTCATTTCTTCTCAGATTTTAATATGCTAAACTACATATATCCATCTATCATCTATTAAAATTTCAACGGTGGATCTTCATTCAAACTCTCAAACATTGGTCTCCAAGATTGCCCGTTTCTAACTTCAAAACTGAAGCAAACAAGATTATATATTCAGCAGTTCCTTGTTTCTCCCCTTCCTAACAACATAATCTTCACTCTACCTAAACTCCCTGGACTCATACTCATAGGTAGCTCCTAGAGCTATGCATCCTAACTAATCACTTCTACCATTCAAAGTCTAAGATGACTACAACCTCTCTTCTACATAAAATAACAACAGGTGGGGAAAGAACAAAACAAAGATAACTTACAAGCTGCTAGGATGTGCTATCTCTGGGATGGTCTGAGATGCAGACGAGGCAGTTCGGCTTCCTACTTGTAGAACTTGACTAACCCGGCTCCTGCATGACAAATCAGAAGGAGGAAGTCAAGACTCGGTTTGGCTCTACAACTGTAGTGGTTGGAAGACTCTTTCCAGCCTCACTGCTGTCATGGATTGGCCGAGATGGGGGTTGTCCGGGCACAAAAAGATAGTTGCGTGAGTCCAACAGTGACACTAGCAGAAGGTAGAAGGGTAAGGAGAGGAAAAGCCTACCTGCTGCGTTTTACAAGCTCTCCAGTTGACGTTGTTCTGGTTGCTGCGATGAGAGGAGGAGAGTAGAGTGGATCCGTGAATGTCTATACTTGGACAGCAATGAGTCGTTGTAACGGAAGGTGTGAAGGATAAAGATACGCAGAGAAGGAGAGTGATATCCGGGCGATAAATGAGGCGTTAATGCAGTAGGAGAGAGAGAGAAGGAGGATAGTAGACGGCTGAATGAATCTGTAACAGCTGATCTTCTGGGCTCCTCCATTCGCTGGGCCGAAGCAAGGCAGAAGGTGGCTGCAGATGGCGCTGGACTGAAGAAGCGTTGGGCTGGAGAAGCGTTGGGCTGAAGACGGCAATTCCGCTGGGCTGGAGCTGGGGCAAGTTTCTGAGTTGCTGGGCAAGTTTCTGAGTTGTTGGGCAAGCTGCGCTGCTGGGCTGAGGATGCTGGATCCGCTGGGGCTGCAGATGGTATAACACTAGGCTGAACGTGCTGCTGGGCGTTGCTGGCGCTGGGCTGTCAACAGCCTGTCTGGGCTTGTCACAGACTTGTCACAGCCTTGTCTTGCCTTGTCACAGACTCGTCACAGCCTTGTCTGGCCTTGTCACAGCTTCGTCACAACCTTGTCTGGCCTTGTCACAGCTTCCTCACAGACTTGTCTGGACCTTGTAACAGCTTCGTCACAGACTTGTCCGGGCCTTGTCATATTCTAAATTAGGGCTAAACTTATTATTTTATGTGAAGGTAAGATACATAAAATGATAAATTTTATAAAGATCCTATCATTTTATGTGAAGGGAAAGTTACATAAAATGATAAATTTCATAATAATATGTCTAACTACGTAGACGGATATGGATCAACTGATCGAGATCGGGTTTGTTATAGAAATAAACGGAATAAAAATTCCGGATATTACATCAGTACACCCTTAAAATAAGTTTCGTCCCGAAACTTAGAATAAGGTATCTACCCCAAACCACTCACGCCATCAAGCATTTCCCCTCAAGAGTTATATTCTAGCAGGCAAACCACTCACGCCATCAAGCACATAAACATAACAATCATTTAAACATATAATCACAGAAATCATATAAAGTATCGTCTCAGTACTAACCCGTCGGTACTGAGGTAGCGGCTAACTCCGCAAAGAACTCAGGGTAGTTACGTCTAATACTCTCCTCTGTCTCCCAAGTAGCCTCATCAGCTCCTCGTCTAGACCACTGGATCCTCAGCATCGGTATCTCCTTAGAACGCAGGCGCCTAATACTACGCTCTAGAACGGCTACTGGATACTCCACAAAAGTGTGGTCTGGCTCGACTATCAGATCCTCATGACTGATGACGTGTCTAGGATCCGGTATGTACTCTCTCAGCTGAGATACATGAAAAACTGGGTGGACTCCTTCCAATCTCGGTGGCAGTGCTAGTCGGTAGGCAACCTCTCTGACTCTCTCTAAGATCTCAAATGGACCGACATATCGGGGACTCAGCTTCCCCTTAATGCCGAAACGTCTAACTCCTCTCGTAGGTGACACTCTCAACCACACCTGTGCACCTACTCTAAACTCCAAAGGTCGACGCCTTTTGTCGGCGTAGGACTTCTGACGACTCTGAGCTGCTAACATCCTCTCCCGGACTAAGGCAATCCGGGCGATGTCATCCTGTATCTGGTCTGGTACTACCCCATCAGCCTTGCTAGGCTCATCCCAACACAACGGTGTACGACATCTCCGCCCGTACAAAGCCTCATAAGGTGCCATCCCAATAGACGCATGCCAGCTGTTATTATATGAAAACTCTACCAGTGGGAGATGATCTGGCCATACCTGTCCCCAATCTAGCACACATGCCCGCAACATGTCCTCTAAGGTCTGAATGGTCCTCTCGGACTGACCGTCTGTCTGTGGGTGATATGCAGTGGTAAAGTGGAGACTCGTCCCCAGAGCAGTATGTACCTGCTGCCAAAATCTCGAGGTAAAACGTCCATCCCTGTCGGAGACGATGGTCCTCGGTACTCCATGGAGTCTCACAATGTTTCTGGTAAACTCCTCAGCTAGACGACTTACCGGCCACGTTTCCTTAATCGGAATAAAACGTGCGGTCTTCGTCAGACGGTCTACCACTACCCAAATGGCATCAAAACCTCTACTGAGCCTCAACCCTGTGACGAAATCCATAGATATATCCTCCCACTTCCAATGTGGTACTGGAAGTGGTTGGAGCTCTCCTCCGGACCTACGATGCTCAATCTTGACCTGCTGACAGGTCGCACACTGGGCTACATACCGAGCCACATCAGGCTTCAAACCACCCCAGCAGAAGGAACGTCTCACGTCCTTATACATCTTACTCGCTCCTGGATGTACGGAGTAAGGGGTAGCATGAGCCTCAACTAGTATCCTCTGTCTCAACTCACTGTCTGATGGCACACAGATACGGTCTTGCCGTCTCATCACTCCATCGGCACCAATAGTGAACTGAGGTGCCTCATCTCGTGACATCCGGTCTCGGATCCGGGTCAAAGTCGGACAGGTCTCCTGCTTCTGCCGGATCTCGCCCAACAGATCAGGAAGTAACTCTAAGGTGGCTAACTGGTGAGCTGTATTGGGGAACTGGATCTCTACCTCCAACCAAGCTAAGTCTCTCTATAACTGTGGTTGTACTGTCAATCGAGCTATCGCCTTCTCCCGAGGCGTCTTCCGACTCAAAGCGCCAGCAACTACATTCGCCTTCCCGGGGTGGTAGAGAATCTCAAGGTCGAAATCCTTGATCAACTCTAGCCACCGCCTCTGGCGGTTATTCAACTCCCGCTGAGTGAATATGTACTTCAGACTCTTGTGGTCTGTGAAGATCTGACAGGTTGCTCCATAGAGATAGTGACGCCAGATCTTAAGAGCATGTACTACCGCAGCTAACTCCAGGTCATGGGTGGGGTAGTTCTCCTCATACGTCTTCAGCTGTTGAGACGCATACGCTATGACCTTACCCCTCTACATCAAGACACACCCCAAGCCCAGCTTGGATGCGTCATTGTACACTACAAAGTCCTCTGTACCCTCAGGCTGTGCTAAGATCGGAGCAGACGTCAATCTCCTCCTCAGCTCCTCAAAACTCTGCTGACACGGCTCAGACCAGACGAACCGAGTAGTCTTCCTCAAGAGACAAGTAAGTGGTCAGGCAATTAGGGAAAACCCTTCCATAAACCGACGGTAATAACCTGCCAATCCAAGGAAGCTGCGAACCTCCTTAACATTCTTCGGAGGTTGCCAAGAAGATACTGACTCAATCTTCGCCGGGTCGACCTTAATCCCCTCAGCAGTCACTACATGGCCTAGGAAAGCCACCTCTGACATCCAGAACTCACACTTGGATAGCTTAGCATATAGCTAGCTATCTTGTAGAATCTGTAACACTGTCCTCAAGTGTCCGGCATGCTCCTCTCGACTTCTAGAGTAAACTAGAATGTCGTCAATGAAGACCACTACAAACTGGTCTAAGAAGTCAATGAAAATCCCATTCATCAACTCCATAAATACTGCTGGCGCATTAGTGAGCCCAAATGGCATCACTACAAACTCATAGTGGCCATACCTAGTCCGGAATGCCGTCTTAGGTATGTCCTGGTCTCTCACTCTCAGTTGGTGATAACCCGATCTCAAGTCTATCCTCGAGAACACTGACGCTCCATGCAGCTGGTCTAGTAGATCATCTATGCGAGGCAGTGGATACTTATTCTTGATGGTGACCTTGTTCAACTCCCGGTAATCAATACACAGCCTCATCGATCCATCCTTCTTCCTCACAAATAATACTTTTGCGCCCCAGGGAGAAACACTAGGGCGTATGAAGCCCTTCTCTGCTAACTCCTCTAATTGCTTCTTCAGCTCAAGCAGTTCTATCGGGGCCATGCGGTACGGGGCCTTCGAGATTGGTCTCGTGCCCAACTCTAACTCAATGCTAAAATCAACACTCCTCTGTGGAGGTAGCCCTGGTAAGTCGTCACTGAATACCTCTACAAACTCGCATGCAACTGGTATCTCTTCTACTGTCAGGCTCTTGCGCTCCTTCATGGCATAACACCAGAAGGCCTCGCAACCCTGTGCTATCAATCTGGCTGCTCTCACTGCGCTGATAACTGTGCCGGACTTTCCGAGGTCCCAACCTCGGAATATCACTCTGTGACCCTCCTCAGTGGCGACAGTCACAGTTCTCCTACCAATATCTAAGACGGCTCCATGTCTAGTCATCCAATCTATCCCCAATATCACGTCCTCATGTGCTAAGGGCATGACTAGAAAATTTACTAACCAAATCCGGCCTCCCAGATGAATAGGGCATTCATAAATCTCTCGGGATCCTCTAACCTTACCCCCATCTGGTAACCCAACCACAATAGGTACACCCTCTACTGTAGCTAAGGACAACCTATCTACGCATGCATCTGATATAAAGGAGTGCGTAGCACCCGTATCAAATAAAACTCGCACAGGTAAGTCATGGATCCAAATAGTACCTGTGGTCGCAGGTGCAGTAGGCTGCTCGGTGCTCCTCAGCTCGAACACTCTCGATGGTCCTCCTCTGGTGTCAGTGGTACTACCACGTCCCCTGCCACGACCTGATCCCTGTGCCGTACTGTATGAAGCAGGATGTCCTGGAGCCCGGTACTATTGCTGCTGCTGACTCGGAGCTCGGTATTGAGGAGGTCTCTGTACACTCTTCTCAGCACTTGAAGGAGAAGATCCCTGCTGGGAAGGGGCCCTACCTTGACGGCAGAAGGTAGCTCTGTGTCCCGGCTTCCCACAAGTGAAGCAAGTGGTAGGTGGTCTCTGGCAATCTGTCTTAATATGATCACGGCTACCACAGTTAAAGCACTGTCGATCTCTACTGGGAGTCTGAACTGTAGAGTGGTAGCTGGACCTCCCCTGAGTCTGTCCTCAACCATAACCTGCTACTGCTGCACTGCTACCAGCATGTCCTGTCCTCTGCCGTTTATCCGGCCCACTAGACTGAGCTGCTTTCCTCGAAGCTGGCCTATCTCTCTCATAAGCAAAGGCCCTATCTTGATAATCAGACAAAGTCTCACAGCGGAATCCAGCCAGATATGATCGGGTACTCTCTCTCAATCTCCTGGAGAAAAGGTAAACATGCTGCTCTTCTGGAGGTGCAGCTGGTCCAAGTAAGGTCAACTCTTTCTCAAACTTCTTTATGGCTGTAGCAATCGGGATATCCTCAAATCCCGCCTCAATGAAATCCTGGAATCTCTCCCTCCTCAGCGAAACAGGACAGTACCTGTCCCTAACAATGATCCTCATCTGCTCCCAGCATGTCCTGTCCTCTACCGTTTATCCGTCCCACTAGACTGAGCTGCTTTCCTCGAAGCTGGCCTATCTCTCTCATAAGCAGAGGCCCTATCCTGATAATCAGACAAAGTCTCACAGCGGAATCTAGCCAGATATGATCGGGTACTCTCTCTCAATCTCCTGGAGAAAAGGTAGACATGCTGCTCTTCTGGAGGTGCAGCTGGTCCAAGTAAGGTCAACTCTTTCTGAAACTTCTTTATGGCTGCAGCAATCGGGATATCCTCAAATCCCGCCTCAATGAAATCTTGGAATCTCTCCCTCCTCAGCGAAACAGGACAGTACCTGTCCCTAACAATGTTCCTCATCTGCTCCCAGCTGGTGACTCGGCTACGAATGGTACGCCACCATGAATGAGCATCATCTGTGAAACAGGTCTGCACCAAATCCACCTGTCGATCCTCGGGGCAACGTATTGCCTCCAAAGCAGTCTCTATCTTCCCTATCCAGTGCTCCACCTCTAGACCTATTTCTCCACTGAATGAGAGAACTGTAACACCCCAAATCCGCGGGACTCGGGGCGCTACGGGTTGGGACCTCACAATGGGTCCCGACCCTTAGCTTGACAACAATTTCACCGGATCTTTCAACATGGCACAAATAAAGGCAAAACCGAAATTCCTTTTAATGCAAATGATAAGAAACCCAAAGGAAAACAACAAAAGACGTCAGCCGATAAACAACACCAAAGACCAAAACGCCATACACGCGGCATACCAACATAATAAACGAAGAATAAAACACAACCCGACTCCAACCAAAACCCACTCCTAAAATGTACGGAACCCTGGCTGCCCACTCTTCCGGATCTCCCGGCCGCATTCTTAACCTCCAAGACAATCTACAACAATCGGTATAAAACCGTTAGCTAATATTCGAAGCATTAAAATCAAGGTGAAAGGCACAAACACAAGTAAATAACATAACACACCATATACACCAAATCACACAAGGCCGGTTTATTATCTTTTTATTATTAAGTCATATCCCGTTCTAATTCAACTTCTTTTGTGACACGAGAATCTCCCGAAACTCGCCTCGGTCCCCACTTACCGCATGGAATGGTACAGATGCCTCCGACCATCTAACCACACGGGCTAGTCGCCAAGAACCTCCTAGCTCTACGCAAGAGCTAGACAAGTTGTCACCGCCCGTTATCATACACTTGGGCCAAATAATATATAAAGGTCGGTAATCCTATTCCGGTTTATAAGTTATAATGAAAGCAATAAAACACACACCACCAAACACGCATCGAAACTAATACATAGAATACGAGCTAAGTAAGTCCGGAGACTTACCTCGTCACCACACTCAACTCACAACACTCTCGCTTCCTTAGGGAGGAAGCCCATAACCTGCTCACAAGAAGATAACTATATCAACAACAACCCACTCACAATAGAAGTCTTAGACTTCTATACAAATGATCTACGCAAGACCATTTGACTCTCAATTCTAGGACCGCATCCTAGAATCCCTCATGCTCACATCACACTCAACAGAAGTTAGAAGTCCTAAGACTTCTAAACCCTCGTATCTCGCAAGACCATAACTCATAACACCACTAGGGAAAACATGCCTAGTCCTCACGATCACAATGACAACGACACTAGGCTAGGATACTCTCGTTCTAGTCCACAACCTCAACCCCTAAATTCTCACAAGCTCAACATACAACTTAAAGCCATAAACAACCTCATAAGATAACCAAACACCTCAAGTCTTAGCACAATCATAAATACTCAAAACTTGCCTAAGGTTCAAGGCCACTACTTGGCATTCACTCTAAGTTATGCTAGATCCAACCTAACATGATACTAATGCTAAACATTACTAGATCGCGGAAAATAGAAGGGCAACTCACATGACGTCGAAAGACGGAAGCCGATCAATAGATGTCGACTTTGGACACGTTAGGCCTTTATCGGGACGCTTCCGAACCTAACACCAAAATTAAACAAATTTAGCTATAATACACAAAATTTGGTATACTATAATGTGTATATATATAAAATATATATGAATATAGGATGAAACTCATATTTCAAACCAAGGTTAAAAACCGCAAATGCATTTTTCGGGGCAAATCAAGAAGTTCCATAAACTTGGGATATATTCTGTAATTAAAATAATGGGCTATTTTCTGTCATTATTTTAACAGAGGGCAATACTGCAAATACTAGAAATTAGGGTCAAAATTGCAAATACAAAATATAGGTTAGATCTTGCAATTTAGCCAAACAGAGGGGGGGGGGCGATTTCAAATACCCTAAAGGGCTTCTTCCTCGCTCGATTCACACGCCGCTTGGAAACAAAAAGAGAAGCAGGCGGCGGCAAGCAACTCAGCAGGCGGATCCAAGTGAGGCGCAGGCAGAGCCAAGTCAGGCGGGGAAGAGCTTCTTTGGTGGCCCAGCGGCGGTTGCATCCCGGCGAGGCGAAGGCTGCTCCGATGGGCTTGACAGAGCTCAGTAGAAGAATGAAATAAGGAGAGGAGAAGGCGGCGGAGCGCTACACTGGCGACTCCGGTGGCTCAAGGCGGGGCAGAGCTCTCCGGTGTCGGGTGAGGGCTGGGTTCTCCGGTCCGATTGGGCGGAAGAGGAGGCCACTGCTTCCTCCGGCTTCAACAGGGCAACATATCTCCCTTTGATTGCTGTTTCCAGGTGCAGGAGAGGTAGGCTATTGACGGAGGTCGAGGTCGAAGCGGATGTAGCCTGCAGGCTCGTGAGGAGAGGAGCTCGGTGGTGGTGAGATCTGTTGGTGCGGAAGGAGCAGGGAAGTCCAGATGGTGATAGGTTGAGTGAAATAAAGGAAGGGGAAGGACATGAAACAAAGATATGTTGGTGTTGCAGGGAGGCTCGAGAGCAAATCCGGGGAGGAATGAGGAGCAGGGGAGATGGCCGTTTCGACTTAGGTGAGATAGAGAGGTGAGGCAAGGATGGAGTTGTGCAGAAACAGAGAGGAAGAGAGGAGACTGAGAAGAAAAAGGGAGAGATAGAATTTGCTGCGTGAGGAGGTGAACGAGGGGTCGAGGTCATCACTGGGCGCGAGTTGTCAGCCAGGACAACACGCAACTGACGTCAGGCAGGAAAAGTAAAAGAAGAAAAAGATAAAATAAAAATAAAAAGGCAAGACGGTAACTCGATCGAAAATACTCGGAAATTTTAATTTACGACGTAAAAATACTTGTAGAAATATTTAAGCTAAAAAAATATCGATGAAAGCCGGAAAAGTAAATATCGCAAACGCGCCTAAAATTTGGGGCGTTACATCAGATCCACTAAAAACAAGTTTCGTCCCGAAACTTGCCACACGCCGAACTTCTCGGTCCCTAAGGCCGAGGTACACACTCTCAAACTAAGAAGGGAAACTTTCTAATCTATACCCATAATCTACTCAACTATCACATCAAGTCTAATAGATCATACAACATATTCTCACACGGGGTACAACTACATATAACACTACACACGCACACAACTCGATCAAGGAAAGAACTAGGTCAACACGTCAGTTCTATCGATGCTGCTAGCTTAACGTAAAACTCAACTAAAGATACTATCCTACGTCTTTCAGTTAGTGTTCGCTCCAAACGGTGTGTGCAAGCTTTAAATTTATAACCCTAGACTTAAGCTTAAAACAAGGATGCGAACCCGCAGTGTACGGGTCAATCGTAGTAAAAGCAAGAAAATTCCAGGGGTCGATCACAGGGACTCGGTGAAACAAAGTCAATACGGTGTGCTAATGTCAATACTAACCACAAGAGCGATTAACACAATCAAAGATGAATAAGAAGTCAATAAAGCAAACATGCAATTCTAGGGATTAAAGCATCTAGTTGTGGTTCCAACTCAAGATCTATAGATAAGCGGACAAAGCTGAGATTTTTGCGTGGGGAAGGTGTTACTAAAGTGGAGTAGATCACCGGGTAAGTCTCACTACACACTAATCCTAAACCGTAACTCCTATTATCGGGTAAGTCTCAAGGAATTAAGATAAAGAA
Organism: Fagopyrum homotropicum; assembly: GCA_033239125.1. NCBI lineage: Eukaryota > Viridiplantae > Streptophyta > Magnoliopsida > Caryophyllales > Polygonaceae > Fagopyrum > Fagopyrum homotropicum. Next base: position 29,076,493 of record BSWB01000004.1, read on the forward strand.
CTATAACCTCAAACTAACACACCATCTAAGGGAATAGAATCAACCTTTACCGGGTAAGTCTCAGGCTAACTCACAAAGATGGGATGGAAGCACACTCAAACCCCAATAAAGGATAAACCTTTATTACCTACACTTATGATCGTTGGTACACAAACTAAGGAATTACCGGGTAAGTCTCATCCTAAGCTTGCTTTGAACCAGAAAAGGTGTAATAAGAATAGGATTTGGCAAACTCTAACACTTAACTCTCAGTTATGGATCAGATAAGTCACCTCGGTCAGAAGAGTTCCACCCCGGCCGAGATGTTCATCGACTGAACGAGATGCTTAGGGTTAAGGTTAAAGACTCGAACTTTCAGGATCCTACTAGAATCTAAGATTATTCTATCATTGTTCTTCCCACAACCTTCAGCCAATCACCCTAGAATCACACAAGGAAATTAGCCACTCATCATCATGAAAGTATTAATCAAATATATGGGAAGAAGGTGAATATTTGAACAAAGAAGAATTTAATGAAAAGACTTCAATAACTAAATCAAATATCACAACAAAGCGTTCCTTGGATAGCAATCCAACAAGACAAGACAACAATTGAGGGAATTGAAGACAATCTTACAAAACCCTTCAAAAAGCTATAAAAGCTATGGACTTCAATCTTTCTTCAACCTTCAAAAAAGGTTCTTCAAATCTCTCCCAAACTGGGGTGCGGCTGCTGCGAGATGTCCAGCCCTAAACGTGTGATAGCGGATTGTATGCGGCCTCCTCGAATTGTGGAAATCCAACCCTTTTTATAGGAAAATAACCCTCCAAAGATAAGATATCTTAGAAAGATATTTTCCCATAAAAATAGGTAAAATATATGATTTTGCATATCTCCTTCCTTCCAGGAGCGAAGCCCAAAAATATAAGATCTCTTTCCAATTTTAAAAGATCTCACCCAAGAATAAAATATTCTCGCCGCGTCCTAGGTATTCGCCTCGGTCGATTCGGCGTCTCTGGATCGCCTCGGTCGAGGTGAATCTCTGGTCATCCGAGGTGAGTCACAACCGAATGTGAAATCTCTCAAAACTGGTCCAAAGTAAATCTTTAATCCATGGCTATGCTTCCTGGATGTAGCTCTAAATGACTTATGACTCCTTTCGCTCCTTTTTTATGCAAAACGTACCAAATTACCTGCAATTACAATAAAACTAGGTGTAGACCTCGATTCTCGCAAAGGTAGATGAAATGGTAGTATAATCACATATCATACACACAAACATGCAGATTATGAAAGATAAAACGTCCAAACAAACCCCAAAATATAGACTATAATTCATGCTATCAAAATACCCCATACTTAGCCCTTGCTTGTCCCCAAGCAAGTTCCTCATATAGAAGACAAGGTAGAATGGATTATAAGTCAATAAAATCAATGAAAAAGTCTTTCAAAAACATTTTATGGTGTGCAACTACCATAGATCACTCTAAGAGAGTACTTCCTGGAATTAAAAACTCAACATGCTCAAAACATTTTATAAATATAGGAAAGTTGTTCATCTTTGCATAAAATCATATAATGCATAATAAATCATAATTATCAAAATTAATCATGTATAATCCGATTTAAACCGCTAAGTCAATCAACAAGCTCAAGGTCTCAAGGGCTTCCCAAATGAAAGGTCAAGAAACGTGTAGGGTAGGGATGTATGTAAGGTAATGTGGTGCTAGAATCCGGGAAAAGGATGAACTTTACTTTCACTTTGACTTGCAACATTTTCCACCAATAAGCTTTGCTTATCTCACACTTTTTCTTCTTACTTTACTTTTTGGGATGCATGGACAGAGGTGCACAATAACCGAAGCCTAGGAAATCTGCAATCATCAATTTCTCGAGATGCATCAAACCCTTGATGCACATACCATGACCCGTTAGGAATATCGCTCAATCCGACTTTGGCAAGACACAAACACCCGGCTATGTGAATGGTGCCGAGTTACTCATCTTCATGATTGACTTCCCCAAACCTATTATTGCTTTCTAACACTTTCACTTCCAACCACTTCTCAACTTTAACTCCACTTGCTTTCACCACTTCGCTTGCTTCCAAATTCCCGGATAGGTAAAGGGAGGCAAAGTGTAATTGAGGGGCTAAGCATGATCAAGAAGAAGAAGAAGAGAATGAATTGCCTTGGTCTTTCCAAGAAGAAAGTGAGAGAACTTAACCTGCGGTGTCAACCTTGAAATTCAACATAATTTGGATAAAAACAAAGTATTAAACATGCCAATAATTTCAAACAAAGCATTTAGCAAGTTAACATATTATAAAACCTTTCAAACACATAAAGAATTTAAAACCAGTCAGTAAACAAAATCTTCACTGAGATCATATCCAGATAAGTAACACAAAAATCGTTTTTCGAAAACTCTCAGTTAACACACCTCGGTCGAGGTGTTCTTGGTTCAACCGAGGTGAAATGCCTCGTTTTGCCAAGAATCTCCCCGGTCGAGGTCAAAATTTTTTTTTTTTTTTTTTTTCGGTTTCGACGTTTTTTTCAATCAAATAACCTGTAGGTATGCATGTAATATCAGATAATCATATAAAGGCAATGAAGCATAAATACGAAAATATCCGATAAATATAATACATCAAGTAGTCAAATAAAATACATCACGTAGTCAGGTAATACAAACACCCCATACTTGGGACACACTGTCCTAGTGGGTCAAATAAAAGTCTAGAAAATGAGAGAACTCACCGGATAAAAAGCTGAACTGCATAAAAGAAAATAAAGGAAATCCTGCAGCTCCTCAATAATCCTGATCCGGTGGTGGTGGTGGTGGGTACGGATACTGTGTCGGGTCGAACGGATACCCCATAGTCTGCTGGAACTGTAGTTCCATCATCCGGCGCTGATAGTGCTGCTCCTCTAGCATCTGATGAGTCCAGCGGTCAATGCGTCGATCCTGGGCAGCAAATCTCTCATGCATGTCCACTGTAAGGGCAGCATAAGAGTCTATCATCTGATCTGTCAGGTCGTCGGTCCGGTGATGAATCTCAGAATCTCTGTGACGGCGTGTCCGACGCCTAGCAGATCTAGCAGGAGGTGCAGCAGGTGCCGGCTCAGTATCCTCCTCATCATCTAAGTCTATAATAGGTGGCGCGCTCGTGCCTGCAGTATCCGTCTCTGTATCCATCGGGACTCCACCATCTCTCTCGTCCATCGTCTCCTTATCGTCGTCGTCATCCTCCTCAGCCTCAGCAGGGGCAGCTGCTGCCTCTCTGTGATCCTCCATCAGTGTATCCCAAGCTGTCTGCCAGTAATGTGGATCAAAGACTGTGAACTATGCAGACCAGCGGATCCCCTGAGGTGCAGTCCGCTCCCAAGGCATGGCTACGTATGGAGTGGTCAAACCACGGGGAACTAGAATCCTCCGTGTGATCATCTCCTGTAATCCCAGCGGCTTCGGAGCCGCCGCCATCGTGCAAATACTGAGGTCCATCCCGTGGTAGGTAGCGATGTGGGTGACTAGACCTCCGCAGCAAATGTTTCCCTTCGCCTTGGCTTTGATCCTGTGCAGATCCTCTGCCAGGAGCAAGCCAAAGTCAGGGAAACCTCCTGTCACCATGCAGTAGAGTCTGAACAGCTCGCCCTGTCTGATCTTCTGGGGCGTCTCAGTACGCGCCAGAAGTGTCTCGCTAAAGATCCTGTGGGCTAGTCTGAAGGCTGGATGGAAGATGACCCTCTCCTTGGAATCTCCAGGACGCCATCTGTCCGCATGCTCAGTAATATGGGCTATCTGCCCCCAGAACTCCCTAGCTACGGATCGGGAGGGGAAGTCGGTGGCGGTGGGCTCAGAAAAGCCAAAAATCTCTCTCCATACCTCTAAAGGAACTATGAAGTTCCGGTTCATCAACCGGTACTTCACAGAATGGTCTGTGGGGAGGTAGGAGAAGGAGCTAACAAACTCCAAGGTGGGCTCTAAGTAAGCTGGGGCTCGGATCTCAGTAAACTGATCCAGCCCGACGGTAGCAATCATCCTCCTAAGGTCAGCGTCTAACCCTAGGCAATCAAAAGCCGACACGTCCAGAAATCGTGGTGCGATAACTGGACGGCTAGCTATCCGCTCATAGTCTACCCGGCATCTCTCGTGGATAACCGGGCGGTAGGGACGGGAAGAAGAGGAAGAAGGGGAGGGTGAGGATCTGTCTCTAAGGGCTAGACGACGATCGGAACTCATTTTCAATCTACTCTGTCAGGCTACCTCGGTTGCTGACAATCTCCAAGAACACCTCGGTCGAGATGCAGTTCGACTGGACCGAGGCGAAGACAGTCCCGATTCCAATTCTCATAATTCCAGTTCTTTTCCCCCAAAAATCACTACAAATGCTTCCTATGGGGTACTTAAGTCCTTTCTCAACAGATTCAAGGGCAACCAAAGCCCAAATTGAAGTAAACGAACGAGTTAGGGTTTCGATCGTTTTTACCTCGTTCCGGCCGATTCACTCGAATTTCTTGCAGATCTGCAGTTGCAATAGGATCCTCTACTCTTTAATTGCAGTTTGGAAGCGGAAATCTTCGAAAACGAGCGAGAAACGAAGGAGGCGAGGTAGATCTGTCGCCGCGGTCGAGGAGGGTGAAATAAAAAGTGAAAAGTAATTTTTCCCCTTTTTATACTTTTACTGGATCTGCTGTCACCTCGGTCGAGATGGTCTCGACTGGACCGAGGTGGTACGGACCGAGGTGGTTCTGCAGAAACCCTAGTCGCCTCGGTTGCTCAAGAATCAACTCGGTCGAGGTGGCCTCGACTAGACCGAGGTGTCTCAGTCAAACTTCGTCTTCTCGAATTCTCGAACTTCTGTTCTTCCTGTTGTGCTCCTTTCTTAGATATTCCCTGTTGTCTGTCCAGGACGCCAAAAACAAAGCAAAGCAAAGCAAAAATAAAAACTATCTAAACTAGACTAGAAAACGGGAAAAGAAAGCAATACCTTGGGTTGCCTCCTAAGAAGCGCTTGATTTAAGGTCGCTAGCTGGACCATGCTGCGTCTCAAATGAGGTATATTGGTGCAACCTCCTCAACCGGCGTTTCCGGTTGGTATTTCTTAAGTCTATGACCGTTGACCTTGAAGCTTCCGCTAGTTTCGCCCCATATCTCAACTGCACCATGAGGGAAAACATGTTTCACAACGTAAGGCCCGGTCCATCTAGATTTCAACTTACCTGGAAAAAGGCGGAGGCGGGAGTTGAAGAGTAGAACTAAGTCACCTTCGTTAAGCTCCTTTGGGACGATACGCTTGTCATGCCATCTCTTCGTCCTTTCCTTGTAGATTTTGGCATTCTCATAAGCGTTCAAACGCAGCTCCTCCAGCTCGTTGAGTTCCAATAGTCGCTTCTCACCAGCCTCTGTGATGTCGAAATTCAACCATTTGATCGCCCAATATGCTTTGTGTTCCAATTCAACGGGCAAATGGCAAGACTTCCCATATACTAAATTATAAGGAGTGGTACCTATGGGAGTCTTGAATGCGGTCCTGTACGCCCAAAGAGCATCGTCCAACTTCATGGACCAATCCTTCCTCGTTCTAGAGACGGTCTTCTCCAAAATTGCCTTGATTTCTCTATTTGAGATCTCGACTTGTCCACTAGTTTGAGGGTGATAAGCAGTTGATACCTTGTGGGTTACCCCATACTTCGATAGAAGTGCCTTGAACTTCCGGTTGATGAAATGCGTTCCTCCATCGCTAATGATGATGCGTGGAGTTCCAAACCGTGGAAAGATAGTTCTATTCAAGAACTTAACAACCACCTTGGCGTCGTTAGTGGGAGAAGCAATGGCTTCAACCCATCTAGAGACGTAATCAACTGCAAGGAGAATGTAGAGGTTTCCTCCGGAGGATGGGAAAGGTCCCATGAAGTCAATCCCCATACATCAAAGATTTCCACTTCTTGGATGTTATTAAGTGGCATCTCGTTCCTCCTTGATAAGTTCCCTGTTCTTTGGCATGCATCACAAGAGACAACAAAAGATTGCACATCCTTAAATAATGTAGGCCAAAAGAAACCGGAACGTAATACCTTAGCGCATGTTTTATCGGTGCTAGCATGCCCCCCACAAGGAAGTGAATGACAATGCCTTATGACGCTATTAACTTCATCCTCCGGAATGCACCTTCGAAGCATCCCATCCGGTCCGCGCTTGAATAGCAGCGGCTCGTCCCAGTAATAATGTCGTACTTCCTTGAAGAATCTTTTCTTTTGAGAGTACGTCAATCCGGGTGGTGTTTCCTGGCAAACAAGGTAGTTCACAATATCAGCATACCAAGGACCTTTATTATCAGAAAGTTGGTGGATGGAATGCTCCACCAACAGTGGATGAATATCAGAGGAGGGAGTAAGAAATTTGTTATTCTCAGTAATCTCAGTTGACATCATTTCGCCTTCGACCTCGGTCGAGGCGCATAAGCGTTGACCGAGATGTTCTTCGGTCGCCTCGCTCAGTCCAGAAAGTGCCTCGGTCGAGGTACTGCTACTGGATCCGAGACTGGAGATCTTCGTCTCCTGGATTAGCTTATCAGTTTTAGCTCCTGGATCCTCTTCCAGTGCCTTCAAGCTCCGTATATCTGCATCACAAGAAACATCTATACCTTCCTCCATTAAACTGAAGCTAATAACTCTTTCGAGTGGATCGTTAATAAGGATAGAGCTCACCAATTCTCTTGATTCTTCTTCATCGTAGATGTTGAAGATATCATCAGTTAGCTGCTCCCCTTTCATGGCTGCAAGTAGTGCGAACTCCACCTCATCGCCACCAACGTTGAATTTCAACTTGGCGTTCTTGCAATCCACGTTGCAACCCGAAGTTGCTAGAAATGGCCTCCCGAGAATAATAGGAACAGGATAATCTGCGGGAATGTCAAGTACGACAAAATCTATGGGTAGATAGAAGTTACCTAACTTGACCGGAACGTCCTCCAAGATGCCCACGGGATGGGTAATGGAGCGATCCGCCATGTAAAGTCGAATCTTGACCGGCTTGGGCTCTCCAAGACCGATCTTCGTGCATAGCTCCAGCGGGATGATGCTCACGCTGGCTCCTAGATCACAAAGGGCTTCACAAGTGACATCCCCAACTTGAATGGGAATACAAAATGAGCCGGGATCTCTTAACTTAGGTGGCATCTTTTCCTTCATGATTTTGATAAGCTCCGAAGATTTAGATGTCATCCTAACTTCACCAACATCCTCCAGCTTCCTCTTCCTTGATAAGATTTCTTTTAAGAACTTCCCATAGGCGGGCATACCTAAAATAGCATCAAGGAAAGGAATATTAATATGTAGCTTATTCATCAAGTCAAGAAACTTACCAAAGTGCTTGTCTAGATGTGCTCTGGCTCTGGACTGAGGGAATGGAAGTGGTGGTTTGTATGCAGGAGGTGGAACATAAGTTTTTGTCGTTCCTCCTGCTTTTTGTTGCTCCGCCTCGGTTGGCATCTCGGTCGAGGTGTTCTTCGACTAGATCTGGACCGAGGTGGTCTGCGTCGAGCGAGGTACTGGATCTGTAGTTTTAAGTCCACTCCTCGTCGTTATGGCCATGCACTGGCCCTTAGGGTTAGTTTCCGTCTTTGCTGGAAGCTTCCCTGGATCTCTTGGCGCTTCATTCGCCCTATTAGCAAGTTGTTGTTCGAAGGACTTTTGGGCCCTCGAAAATGAAGTCATAGAATTCTCCACAGCGCTAAGCTTGATCAAGATTGCCTCCAGAACTGCGTCTTTCTTTTCTGGCTGAGACGAACTTGATCCTTGCCCTTGGCTTTTCAATGGAGTAGAAGAAGAAGAAGAAGGGGGAGAGAGGAAAGGGTTAGAGGAATCATTAGAATTGGAGTTTGAATTATTGTTACCGTGATTTTGGTTATTCGCCCTCCAGTTGTTGCTATTGGATCCTCTATTGTTGTTGTTGTAGTTGTTGTTTCGGGGGCCGTTGTTGTTGTTACGGTACCCGTTATTGTTGTTGTTCCTTTGCCCTTGCTCTTCCTTCTTAGTTTGAGCCATCAAGAGCTCCTTCAATTGCTTCACGTCATTCGTCAAAGACGCGAGTTGATTGTTGTTGGATTGAGTCTCTTGAAAGTTGACTCTTTTAACTCCACCTTCAGCTCCTTGGTGGGTATACTTCTCCATGTGCAAGGCTTGCTTCTCAATGAAGTCCCAAGCCTCATCAATCGCCATGTCCATGAAGGTACCGGCGGAGAGTAGTTGGAGATTGAACTGGGTGCTTCCGTCCAGCCCTTTGAAGTAGATCTCCAACAACTCGATCTTTGGAATCCCATGATGTGGGCAATCCAAAAGGATATCCTTGAACCGCTCCCAAGATTTGGACAAGCTCTCCTTGTCCTTCATGATGAAAGCATTGATCTTTCCTCTCATTTCAGCGGTCTTTGAGGGGGGAAAGAATTTGGTCAACTAATTCCGTAGTCATCTCCTCCCATGTGCTAATCTTTCCTGGAGGAAGAGATTGATACCAAGTAAGAGCTCTATCTTTTAAAGAAAAGTAAAAAGGTCTTAGCTTGTAGTTGTTATTCTCAATTCTGGGGGGTCGCAAGGTTTCCATCAAGATCTCGTAGTTTTGAAGATGTTGATGCGGCGACTCTTTCTCTAGCCCTCCGAATTGGCATTGGCGAATCATGGCTAGAACTTGCGGTCGAAGTTCGTAGTCATGATCTGCTGGATTTCCTAGGTTCACTCCTGGACGCCTCAGCTGTTGATTAGGGTCCATCCTTTGACCTAGGGTTTGTGGGATTCCTGCAAGAAGAACATCTCGGACTGGCATCCGAGGTGGAAGTACATTGGCCGGGGCGTCAGGTACTGGAATCTGCCTCGGTCGCGGTAGAATCTGTTCTCGTATGATTGCTATCTCAGCTTCGATTGCTGCAGTCTTGGCGCGATTCTCTTCTTTCTCTTGCCTGAGTTCTTCCTCGCTGAGGCGTAGCAACTCTAGCGTCTCTTTTAATTGGGCCGCAAGATCACGATCGTCTTGTTGGGCCATCCTCGCTTCTCTTAAGCGTCGCTTGTATGTCTTTTCTGGTTCGGGATCGTAAGGGACGATTTCCTTTCCAGCGCGGGTTCTTCGCATATACCTAAGAAAGAACCTGCAAAAGTCACTCAAGTAGAGTGGTTAGATGAAACGGGGCAATCGCCCCAAGAGCAAACCGTACCGGCTCGGTCTAGACCAAGTCCCCGGCAACGGCGCCAAAAACTTGTTCGCTCCAAACGGTGTGTGCAAGCTTTAAATTTATAACCCTAGACTTAAGCTTAAAACAAGGATGCGAACCCGCAGTGTACGGGTCAATCGTAGTAAAAGCAAGAAAATTCCAGGGGTCGATCACAGGGACTCGGTGAAACAAAGTCAATACGGTGTGCTAATGTCAATACTAACCACAAGAGCGATTAACACAATCAAAGATGAATAAGAAGTCAATAAAGCAAACATGCAATTCTAGGGATTAAAGCATCTAGTTGTGGTTCCAACTCAAGATCTATAGATAAGCGGACAAAGCTGAGATTTTTGCGTGGGGAAGGTGTTACTAAAGTGGAGTAGATCACCGGGTAAGTCTCACTACACACTAATCCTAAACCGTAACTCCTATTATCGGGTAAGTCTCAAGGAATTAAGATAAAGAACTATAACCTCAAACTAACACACCATCTAAGGGAATAGAATCAACCTTTACCGGGTAAGTCTCAGGCTAACTCACAAAGATGGGATGGAAGCACACTCAAACCCCAATAAAGGATAAACCTTTATTACCTACACTTATGATCGTTGGTACACAAACTAAGGAATTACCGGGTAAGTCTCATCCTAAGCTTGCTTTGAACCAGAAAAGGTGTAATAAGAATAGGATTTGGCAAACTCTAACACTTAACTCTCAGTTATGGATCAGATAAGTCACCTCGGTCAGAAGAGTTCCACCCCGGCCGAGATGTTCATCGACTGAACGAGATGCTTAGGGTTAAGGTTAAAGACTCGAACTTTCAGGATCCTACTGGAATCTAAGATTATTCTATCATTGTTCTTCCCACAACCTTCAGCCAATCACCCTAGAATCACACAAGGAAATTAGCCACTCATCATCATGAAAGTATTAATCAAATATATGGGAAGAAGGTGAATATTTGAACAAAGAAGAATTTAATGAAAAGACTTCAATAACTAAATCAAATATCACAACAAAGCGTTCCTTGGATAGCAATCCAACAAGACAAGACAACAATTGAGGGAATTGAAGACAATCTTACAAAACCCTTCAAAAAGCTATAAAAGCTATGGACTTCAATCTTCCTTCAACCTTCAAAAAAGGTTCTTCAAATCTCTCCCAAACTGGGGTACGGCTGCTGCGAGATGTCCAGCCCTAAACGTGTGATAGCGGATTGTATGCGGCCTCCTCGAATTGTGGAAATCCAACCCTTTTTATAGGAAAATAACCCTCCAAAGATAAGATATCTTAGAAAGATATTTTCCCATAAAAATAGGTAAAATATATGATTCTGCATATCTCCTTCCTTCCAGGAGCCAAGCCCAAAAATATAAGATCTCTTTCCAATTTTAAAAGATCTCACCCAAGAATAAAATATTCTCGCCGCGTCCTAGGTATTCGCCTCGGTCGAGTCGGCGTCTCTGGATCGCCTCGGTCGAGGTGAATCTCTGGTCATCCGAGGTGAGTCCCAACTGAATGTGAAATCTCTCAAAACTGGTCCAAAGTAAATCTTTAATCCATGGCTATGCTTCCTGGATGTAGCTCTAAATGACTTATGACTCCTTTCGCTCCTTTTTGATGCAAAACGTACCAAATTACCTGCAATTACAATAAAACTAGGTGTAGACCTCGATTCTCGCAAAGGTAGATGAAATGGTAGTATAATCACATATCATACACACAAACATGCAGATTATGAAAGATAAAACGTCCAAACAAACCGCAAAATATAGACTATAATTCATGCTATCAGTTAGCCTCATTGGTTCTTCATTTGCCGCTAGATCATGAAGATCGGCAATACATCTCAAGTCATACCTGTACTTCCTAGACTGATACACATGAAATCCCGGGTGAACATCCACTACTCTTGGTGGCTACGCCAACCGGTAAACCACTTTCCTTACTAACGTTATGATCTTCACAAAGCTCCGATATATCGGAAACTCGACTTCCTTCTCAGGTCCTTCTCAAAGCAGCATAACCACTATCTTTCTCGTTGATTGTCTCCAACAAGGAAGATCAAATCTCCCCTTTTTACAGTTGACTCTATTCCTTGTCAACCCAACTTTAATGTTACTTTTCCTCAACTTTAGAAGTAAGTCCCCGGTAATGAAGGAATTACTTCACTTCCCACTGATTTACTAACGAGACACGTATGCTATTACTTTTACATTGATCCACAATACTCAATCAAGACCTTGTCTTGAAGAATCACTTGTACACTTCAAACTCATAATACCTTAAAAGCAAAACAATTGCACCAATGAATCCTCTCTTAACTCTCAACAACTCTTTTGTCAATTCTTCGTCTCATTCAGTACTTCATTGTCATCCGGAGGATACCATAATTGGTGTTATACAACTTTCACTTCACATATCTTGTAATGCTTATCTAATCAGAGAAACTTGTAACTTCTTTCACATCTCTCGGGGTTTGCCATCCCGAGACAACTTGTCAAACGCTTCCGCTCTTTCCCAAGAATAGACCCAAAGTATCTTATTCGGGCATCAATAAGTCCATGTGGAGTAACTACCACTTGTAGTGACCTTAGCTGGTCCCAAAGTGCCGTGTTGGCACTATCCCAGTCTCGAATTCTCAAACGGTGACAATCAAATCTTACTTAATCTTAGAAGAGACTACCGACCCTTGCAACCGGTCGAGTAGATCCGCTATCCGTGGTGAGGGAAACTTGGTTCTTCATTGTTATCTTGTTCGGCTAACGGTAATTGATGTACAAGCGGAGATAATCGTCTCTTTATTCGCAAACTGGTGTTTTCCATATCAACTTCAAATCAAGAGTTTAAGATATTTTCCAATATGAACTTCAAATCAAGAGTTCAAAATAATGTCTAGTGTTTTCTATGGCATTTCACTAATTCTAATGAAATCTTATCACTAAGTTCTTGTAATTTCTCATTTACTTGCTTCCACAACTCATGTCTCTGCACAAGTGTTATTTCATACGACACCTTAGATATCACAGTTAAATCAAGCTCGACCTTAGTGGAAAATTCCACATTCTAACGTATTGGAATCCGTTCTACCTCGGGTTCCATCTTTTCTCTACCCATTTCATATCGTAACGACTGACACAACTTGGTCCTAACACTTGACAAGTGGTCCACCCCGATCTGTTGGGGTGACATCCTTCCACACGTGTAATGTTCCATCCGTAGGTACAATGTCGACAATCTTCTTTCACAGATCCTTCATCTCCTAAACTCGTAGAACTGGCTCGAGCCTTCCGACTCTTGAAGCCTTGGTTAAACAATAATTCAACTTAAGGGATGACGATAATAACATCTCTTGATATCGTGCATGTGTTCATTCACAAAGGTCTTAACTACAAGACTCGTTCATGCCTTATAACAAACCGATACAATCTCCTTCGCTTCCTCGGACATCCCAACCTATGGGAGGAACTCTTCGTATCCCACATCAGCTTTCGCTATATACATCCTTTCTTCAAGTAGGCATAGAAATTCCCAGTTCATTTTCTTATGTAACGTCGAACAACAGCAGAGGCTCTAACCTCGATCGTTCATGTACTTCTTGTACGTCTCATATCGGCATCAAATTTCAAAACCTCAGTCTTCTCTTACTCTCGTTGAATACTTCTATATCTCTTGGTATCCATGAACAACTTCACAACCGTACCAGTATGCCTTTAGGCAAAATTTCCCAACCACAATCACTGAAAGGTCCACTCATAACTCCACCAAGCACTAACATCATAACTCTAAGCTTGTCGTGTTGCCCTAAACCAAATTTCTCATTTCACGTCTTAGCCACTATGGTTTCACCATGCGAGTCACGGAACTTCACTTAAAATTTTCTCGCGAAAACATGACATCATCACTTAGAACAAACATACCATACATCCCCTTATATATCCTCCCTTTACGCACAATAACCATAAAAGACTCCCTTCTCTTTTTGTCCTTCTAGTTCCCTTTACCCTGATCCATGTCATTCCTCCATATGACAATCTCATGACCTAAGAAGATCGTACTAGGTCGTTACAATCCCTCTCAACAAGGTACGTTACCATCACTTGTTGAAATCGGTAAATTGTTGCTTGATTAAGACGTTTATGCTTCCTATAATACACCTCCTTATTACTGACATTCCACCAGTACGAATGTTCCAAGTTCTTGTTACCTTCTTCATGATCCCACACTTGGATTACTCTCCCCACCTAAATTCGCCAGTATACAAACCGCACTTTTGCATTTTTGGTGGTCACCAATTACTCATTGAAGACCCTCTCCAAGATCAACGACTTACCCTCCTAGTGTATTCTACTTCAACTCTACTGACTCGACCTGCACTCCACGCTTCCTTCTTCTTTTGTATGGTAACTCTACCACTCTCATAGGCTTAAGCATTGTTCCATGATGTTTTGCAATGCACTTCTCCAATATTCTGACCTTAGTTAGCATCCACCCGCGTTCCGATTGGTTGGTATCTTAAGTCTTTCGATCAAGCTCCTTGTTTCCTCTCTCATCTTCTTGGGATCATCATTTATACACACTTCCTCCTTCTTGGCGTTTCTTATCCTTATCATTATAACGGAAACCGGTCAACTCCACGTGAATCCCCACCATGTCCTTCTTCTCATAGATCTAGTAATGTTGACACTTCACTTATTGGTACCTCATAAGCTTAACTTCCGGTATCTTAATCTTTCGCCAATGGTTCGTTCACTCTTGCTCATCTTGACTCCAATGCTTAGGGGCTTCTAAAGAAAGCTTCACATCTTAATTGAATACCACCTTTAACCTTTCTAGAATGTATCCCTCTCCTCCTCGATTCGCATCTTTAGTTTTCCACGCATCTTCTTGAAGAACTTAAGTTTGTTACCTCTTATAGGTCTCGTCGTCTTTCCATCATGGCTTCTTTAGAACCGCTTCTACACTTTAATGTTGCTCCCATTTCTTGTGTTGCTCCCATTTCTTGTATTGCTCCCATCTTGATCTCCCTTAAGTCGTCTCGAGTTTTCTTTTACTTGGTTGCCCTTTGTTTACATCATCCTTACTCCTCCTCTTCGACATCCTCTTAAAGGAGTACAAGAACTCCTAGGCGTTCGCCCGAACGTAGCTCTCAACTCGATACTTGAGCATATTCGTCCTCATAAATACACTATCCTATGTAAAACGACGTCGTCCAAGGGCGATGATATCATAATAGCATCTCAACTAAAAGGTCCTATATATCCATATGTTATTATATATAATAGGAATACGTATCCATAACTATATAAGTCCTAAGTCCACATTACTACCAATATAACACATCTATAAATCCATTACAACAATACAAGGTCCAAAAGCTAATAAGATACTATCATACCACATATATAAGCATATATCTATATAAGGTCATGTCACCACTATACATAACAAGTCCAAAGCATATATTATAGTCCACATATATACTATACATATAATCACGTCCATCATGCAACTACAATCCACATATACTACTATCTATCATATATATACATATCAAAATCCAATAAACTAAGCTGCCGAGATCCGCGGAAGGAGTGGTGGTCCGTACATTCTACCCCGACTCATGCATGTGATTTTGAAAACAAAAACTCAGAACCCATGGGATTCTGTTTATTCCTTATTCGGCCTTTAGAAGATTGCGAGTGCCATTGTTGTCAACCTAGGGCTTTGATACCACTTTTGTAACAACCCGAATCCTCGGGACTCGGGGCGCTACGGGTTGGGACCTCACAATGGGTCCCGACCCTTAGCCTGACAACAATTTCACCGGATCTTTCAACAAGGCACAAATAAAGGCCAAAATAAAATACATTTTTATGCAATGAAAAGAAAAACCCGAAAAAGAACACAACAAAAGACTTCAGCCGAAAATACAACTCCAAAACTAAACGCCAACACGCAACAAACAATATACAATAAACGCAGAATAAAACACAACCCGACTCCAACCAAAACCCACTCCTAAAATGTACGGAACCCCGGCTGCCCACTCTTCCGGATCTCTCGGCCGCAATCCTAACCTGCAAGGCAATCTACAGCAATCGGTATAAAACCGTTAGCTAATATTCGAAGCATTAGAATCAAGGTGAAAGGCACAAACACAAGTAAATCAACATAACACACAATGTACACCAAATCACACAAGTCCGGTTTATTATCTTTTTATTATTAAGTCGTATCCCGTTCTAATTCAACTTCTTTTGTGACACGAGAATCTCCCGAAACTCGCCTCGGTCCCCACTTACCGCATGGAACGGTGGATGCCTCCGACCGTCTAACCACACGGGCTAGTCGCCAAGAACCTCCTAACCCTACGCAAGAGCTAGACAAGTAAGTCTCCGGACTTACTTAGCTAACGGTTTGTGCCTTTCACCTTGATTCTAATCCTTCGAATATTAGCTAACGGTTTTATACCGATTGTTGTAGATTGCCTTGCAGGTTAGGATTGCGGCCGAGAGATCCGGAAGAGTGGGCAGCCGGGGTTCCGTACATTTTAGAAGTGGGTTTTGGTTGGAGTCGGGTTGTGTTTTATTCTGCGTTTATTGTATATTGTATGTCGCGTGTTGGCGTTTAGTTTTGGAGTTGTATTTTCGGCTGAAGTCTTTTGTTGTGTTCTTTTTCGGGTTTTTCTTTTCATTGCATAAAAATGTATTTTATTTTGGCCTTTATTTGTGCCTTGTTGAAAGATCCGGTGAAATTGTTGTCAGGCTAAGGGTCGGGACCCATTGTGAGGTCCCAACCCGTAGCGCCCCGAGTCCCGAGGATTCGGGTTGTTACAAGAACCTTCTGAGAGTTGAAAGCCTTCAACCACTCATCCGGTCTTGGTGCTCTAGATCCAGCAGGCGCTCTATCAGCATTAGCTCTCCTCTCACGTACAGCCGGCACCTGAGACACTCCCTATGTCACCTGAGCTGACCTAGCCGGTACCACTGGTGGTACCTGAGTAAGCCTCTCAACTCTGGCAGCCTCCTCCATACGCTCGACGTATGCTCGGTACTCCCTATACTCAGATGCTCCAATAGAAACACGTCCTGACTCAGTCGAACGTGCTCCCTGCGCTCCAGACCTAGCGGCGGTCTCATGCCTGACCTCGGGGCCTACACTCTCAGCTACCTCTTCCACAGCAGCCTCTGGTATGCTTGCTGCAGGTGGATCCTCTTGAGGAACTCGTCCTCGACCTCTCCCTAGTGGAGGTCTACCCCCACGACCACGCCCTCTAACAGCAAGGGTGCTATCAGCTCGGTCCTGTCTGACTGGGGGAAGGGGGGACGACCCCTACCTCGGCCAATCACTGATGTAGCCCTAGTACGTGCCATCTGCACGAACGGTAACAACTACAGTTATAATCTAACTAATCTATCATAACAGTAAAAGTCTATAATAATAATACTACGAATACCGAGATCCGCAGAGGTAGTGGTGGTCGTCCGTACTTTCTATCCCAACCCGACTCTGTATGCATTTTAAAACAAAAATCTTCTTTGGAAAACTCAGACCCCTTTCGGGTTCTGTTTATTTACTTATATGACCTTTTTAGAAGATTTGAAGTGCCATTGTTGCCAACCTAGAGCTCTGATACCATGTTGTAACACCCCAAATTTTCCAACTCGGGGAGTTACTGGTTAGGACCACACAGTGGGTCCCGACCTTAGTTTGACAACAACTTAACAAGATCTTGCAACAAGGCACAGATAAGGAAAACCAGAAATCATCTAATAAATCTTAACAATGTATGAATGTGACAGAACAACTGACAGCCGGAAACAAAGATAACAAAGTACAAAAAGAAAGAAAAGAACCAAGGTCCAACTGGAAATCCCACAAATAAAGAAACTGCAACACGTCCTAAAAGTACGACACCCCGGCTGACCACTACCATCCGGATCACTCGACATCTGCTCTAACATGTGGTAAGTCTACACAACATATCAACCGTTAGCTAACTATCCAAATATAAGTAGAATAACAACAACACACACACACGCAGAAACAAAATAAACAAACATCATGCTGGCACTCAACCATTTATTATCTATTGTTTAGGTGATCCATCTTATTCAATTTTACAGTTGTGGCACGAGAGCTATTAACAGCTCTCGCCTCCGTTCCTTATCCAACTGGGTGTAGGTCTAGCTGACCTCCGCCGGTAGCATCACTACAAACCGAGTATGGACTAGTCCCTAAAGAAACCCCCAGCGCCCGCAAGCTAACTGAGCAGAATGCCACCGCCCGTTACTCTTAGGCCATGTATAGGTCGGTAAATATATATCACAACCTATCTCTCTAAACATTTCAATCACACACCACTATCATCATTCATGCTCATATTTAGAAGTCAGCTACGTAAGCCCAAAGGACTTACCTGTTATAAAGCTCGACTCTCTGTAAACCAAACTCGCTCTGTAAACTGTAGCAACTCAGTTGCCTGTCAAAGGAGATAAGTGCATTAGCACACTCCAACGTAATTAGAAGTCTAAGACTTCTAAGATAGAAGATTGTAATAGGACATAAATAATTACAGTTCTAATTTTTGGAAAAATGACCATTTTACCCTTAGTCCCGAGACTTCCAAATTTTCCGAAATTCATGTCTAAACTCCTATTTGAGACTCTAAAGTCATATTCTAACTCCTAAAGTTTAGTTTGGTTACAAACTGGTACTTTTCCGATTTTCCTATTTTCCAAAAGATCGTAAAGGTCCAACTTTGGTTTCAAATATAAAATTCGTAAAAGCTTATAAAAATTCCGAAATAATTCCTTAGATTATCTATGATGTTCCATATAACCTTAGGAGAAACAATAGGTGGGGAAAGAACAAGATTATATATTCAGTAGTTCCTTGTTTCTCCCCTTCCTAACAACATAATCTTCACTCTACCTAAACTCCCTGGACTCATACTCATAGGTAGCTCCTAGAGCTATGCATCCTAACTAATCACTTCTACCATTCAAGGTCTAAGATGACTACAACCTCTCTTCTACATAAAATAACAACAGGTGGGGAAAGAACAAAACAAAGATAACTTACAAGCTGCTAGGATGTGCTATCTCTGGGATGGTCTGAGATGCAGACGAGGCAGTTCGGCTTCCTACTTGTAGAACTTGACTAACCCGGCTCCTGCGTGACAGATCAGAAGGAGGAAGTCAGGACTCGGTTTGGCTCTACAACTGCAGTGGTTGGAAGACTCTTTCCAGCCTCACTGCTGTCATGAACTGGCCGAGATGGGGGTTGTCCGGGCACAAAAGGATAGTTGCGTGAGTCCAGCAGTGACACTAGCAGAAGGTAGAAGGGTAAGGAGAGGAAAAGCCTACCTGCTGCGTTTTACAAGCTCTCCAGTTGACGTTTTTCTGGTTGCTGCGATGAGAGGAGGAGAGTAGAGTGGATCCGTGAATGTCTGTACTTGGACAGCAATGAGTCGGTGTAACGGAAGGTGTGAAGGATAAAGATACGCAAAGAAGGAGAGTGATATCCCGGCGATAAATGAGGCGTTAATGCAGTAGGAGAGAGAGAGAAGGAGGAGAGTAGACGGCTGAATGAATCTGTAACAGCTGATCTTCTGGGCTCCTCCATTCGCTGGGCCGAAGCAAGGCAGAAGGTGGCTGCAGATGGCGCTGGACTAAAGAAGCGTTGGGCTGGAGAAGCGTTGGGCTGAAGACGGCAATTCCGCTGGGCTGGAGCTGGGGCAAGTTTCTGAGTTGCTGGGCAAGTTTCTGAGTTGCTGGGCAAGCTGCGCTGCTGGGCTGAGGATGCTGGATCCGCTGGGGCTGCAGATGGTATAACGCTGGGCTGAACGTGCTGCTGGGCGTTGCTGGCGCTGGGCTGTCAACAACCTGTCTAGGCTTGTCACAGACTTGTCACAGCCTTGTCTGGCCTTGTCACAGACTCGTCACAGCCTTGTCTGGCCTTGTCACAGCTTCGTCACAGCCTTGTCTGGCCTTGTCACAGCTTCATCACAGACTTGTCTGGACCTTGTCACAGCTTCGTCACAGACTTGTCTGGGCCTTATCATATTCTAAATTAGGGCTAAACTTATTATTTTATGTGAAGGTAAGCTACATAAAATGATAAATTTTATAAAGATCCTATCATTTTATGTGAAGGGAAAGCTACATAAAATGATAAATTTCATAATAATGTGTCTAACTACGTAGACGGATATGGATCAACTGATCGAGATCGGGTTTGTTATAGAAATAAACGGAATAAAAATTCCGGATATTACACTATCCGAGAGACACTTTTATGGAAAACATGTTCAAAAAGAAATTAGTGGGATTTAAGACTAAACTTTGAGAACTTTCGGCACTAAGGGTAAACTGGTCTTTTACTGTAAGAGAACTTTTTCCGTAATTCCTTCGCATGAGGTTGGACATCTAGATGTGATTTTGATCTACATCCTTAATTGACAGGCGTTTGAGTTACCACGAGTACGGACCGTTTTGAGACTTGTTAGAGTGCGATTTGACTCAGGTAAGTCCTTGCGACTTACTTAGCCATTTTCTGGATATTAATTGAGTGATAGTGGTTGTGTGTGTGCAATGTGCGTGACTATAATAATAACAACTTGCTAGGACGACATTTATTATTATGTTTAAGGCCCAAGTGTATGTATAACGGGCCGTGACATCACTGCCCACCTCTGACAGGAGACTGGGAGGTTCTCTATACCCAGACCAGGCAGGTACAAGGTAAGATGCATCGGATCCATTCCTGCTGGTTACACGGGGGCGGAGGCGAGGTTTGGGAATCCCTCGTGTCACAAAATAAGTATCGTTAGTAAGAGTGAATAACTTAAGTGAAGATAATAAACAGACTTGTTTGAAAGCATGATGGGTGTTACATATATAAAATATTTTTTATTCATTATTGTTTACTAAATAACTAAATAATATATTATATTAATAATAATAAAACTTCTCATTTATTGAATACAAAAAATAAATTCGGCCAACCTAGTTATTTTATTGTACCATAAATATTCTTCCGAAAATCTTCATTTTTATATTTATTTTAAGATTTAATATACTATGCTAAATAATACACTGAAATAAAATATCATAAAACCAAGTCATCGAATAAAAGAAAACCGATTTCACTAATACAATTTGTTATTTTTCAAAGAATTTTTCGATGTCAGCATCAAATTAGACGAAATCAATTATTTTGAACACAAAATATCAATTATACATAATATAACATTATTAAAGTTTTTAACTAAATGATTTATTATATATGTTTTAAAATACTATTGTATTCAATTAAATGAATAAAAACCTAATTTTATCAATATGCTTAGATATTTTACGCAAAACCCTTTTTGGTTAGATAACAAATTAAGATAATTTCTTTACTTTTATCTAAAATTATGAAAACATCAAGGAAACTATACATACATCCAACCCATTTAATAAATCCTATTGTCAAATACAATAGAATCAACAAAAATATATGAATATCCTTTTTTAAATTGATTGATCATCTCTTTATGAGGAATAGGATGTATAGTAAAACACGAATAATAAAAATAAATACATAAATTTAATCCCGTAATTGTCGAGTAGTGTAGTAGTAAAAATTAATAAATAACACACTTTATCATAAATTTTAATAATTGCATAAACATGTAAAGTGGTTGATGTTATAAGAAGAAGAAAAAATAAGAGTATTTTTTACAAAAAAGAAACATAAATATTATAGAATTAAACATGTTAACAGTACAATTATACAATAAGTATTATATTCTAAAAGTGTATCTTACCAATATTGATTGTAATAACCGAAAATTTTAAACGTCGTTTAATACTGAATTTAACCGGATTTCGATCGCTAACCTTTAACCTTTAAATAGTTAAAATAAGTTTTAAATTTTATTATTTATGCGACCTTAGTTCACATAAAATAATAAAAGATGTAACCGGAGATATTTTCGTACCTTAAAAATTTAATGATAAAAGACGTGATTTCGGATTTAATCCCGAAAATAATTCCGTAATTTTAGTTCCGTACATCAACGATTCCGGGTATATAACGAGGATTAGTTTCAGCTCGTTGTATTAAGTCCTGGGCAGCCCAATTTTGGGCCCAGTGGTCTGTAACACCCCAAATCCGCGGGATATCGGGATGCTACGGGCGAGACCACACAATGGGTCCCGACCCTTAGCCTGACAACAATCTCACCGGACCTTTCCAACATGGCACAAATAAAAGCTTAAAACTTGAAAACGTTTTAATGTATGCAAGACGAAAACGGTAAAGAGTACAACTTGGAAACTCAGCCGAGTCCTCAAAACAACATAAACTCCACAAAACATAACCGAAAAGTATACAACCATAATCCCATCATAAAGTAACATAACGACACAACAACCCCAAAGAACGCCCCCATCCTACAATGTACGGCGACCCTCGGTTGTCCACTCCTCCACCTCACTCGGCGACGTCCCTAACCTGCGGGACATCTACAACAAGCGGTTTAAAACCATGGTGAAGGCGCAAACACAAACATATATAATCACATCACATAAACATGCTCGACAAACAATCCGGTTATTATCTTTATTTATTAAGTCGTATCCCGTTCTAGTTCAACTTCTTTTGTGACACGAGAATCCTCTGAAACTCGCTCGGTCCCTTCTTCCGGCAATGGAACGGTCGGATGCCTCCTACTGTCTAACCAGCACGGGCCAGTCGCCGAGATCCCCCTAGCTCTCCCGGGGAGCCAGGCAGTGATGTCACAACCCGTTATCATACACTTGGGCCAATATAACATAAAGGTCGGTAGTCCTATTATCCGGTTTTATAAGTTATGACAAAAGCGATAAAACACACACCACCAAGCACACAATCAATCTAATACGACGAATATGGCTAAGTAAGTCCTGAGACTTACCTCTCTCAAGGTAACTCGAAACCACTCTCAACTTCCCGCAGGAAAATGCTCTAAGCCTGACCATGCGACGCACTTTATCAATAACCAACTAAAAAGCTAGAAGTTCTCGGGCTTCTAGTTTCCAACATACATAAATATGATATCTACTCTAGCGTGCTAGGTCCATTTTGAAATCCCGAAGGTCATCCTAAGATCGTAGATAAGATAATTCCATAAGTTCAATATCCAAACCTTAAAACCTATGATTCATGGCCACTACATGGCATTTGCTCTACGTTATGCTAAGTTCCTCTAACCAGTTATACTACCACAACCAAACTAACGAAGGAGAAATACTCACACGAGATCCAAAGTGAAGCACGGTCTACGGAGTCAAGAACGAGTTCGATTGCTTCTATTGGGGGCTTCCGGACCTAAGGACAAAACTAAGCGAAATTAGCTCAAACGCTAATTTTGAAAGGAGGGTTTAGCGCAAAAAGATTTTCCAATGAAAAGTCCGTTTTCCAAAGCCGGGGTTAAACTTGTTAACACCAATTCCGGGCAAGACATACCAAAAATGGACAGTTGATTGAAAACCGAATTTCAAATTATCCAAGAATCGGATTTTTAAACCATCTAAGACACCAATTAATTTGTCAAGGAGTTGGGTCACAAAGCTTAACCAAATTTGGGGTTTAAGAATATTAATAATTTACTGCAGGGTATAAATGTCCTTTTTCCAAAGTTTTAGGGTCAAAACTGCAATTCCACATCAAAAGGGGTCACAACAGTAAATAGGTGCAAAGAGAGGGGCCATTTACAATAATTATAAAAAAAACAAAACTGCAATTCCACATCAAAAGGGGTCACAACAATAAATTTGGGGTTTAAGAATATTAATAATTTACTCAAAAATTTTTTTTACTCCGTTTAAAAACCGAAGTCCGATCCACCGCCTTAATTCTGTAAGTAAAAGAACACGATATTGAATTTATCATTTTATGTGACCTTAAATCACATAAAATGATAACTTAAATAATTCCCTAAATAATTCCGTAAAATTATTTCTGTACTATTATTTGTTCCGGGCGATTAACGAGTATCCGTTCGGCTCATTGTAATATTTGAGGAGCAGGCCCATTTCTGGCCCAATTACCCAGCTAGCCCAGTTTTAATCCTAAACCCTAATCAACCCTTAATCACGTTTAACCTAACCAATTGTTGTTGCCTCTTACGTCGTCAACTTCTCCCTCTCTTCCGCAACATTATCACGCCTCTGCAAAAACCGACACCCATCTCCTTCGTGTTTCTGCTCAGCCGCCAGCGACCACTGGATCGGACACGTAGTGGGGACGCCATCTCGTGTTCGCGGGAACCGAAGAGAGACACGCAGCCTCCCAACCATCTACAAAGAGCGATCACCCCGGAATCTACATCAATCTTCTGCACTCGACGCTCCAAGCCGCTAAAAGATGGAAGAGTAGGAGCGACTTTCTGCACTCGACGATCCCAGCCGCAGAAGATACAGAAGCAGGAGCAGATCTTCTGCACTCCCATCGTGCATCGACCTTCATCTCTGCAGTTCCAGCCGCTGCACGCCTCCTTCGCGAACGAGACAAGAGCACACTTCAGCCGGCTGTAGATGGATAATTGGTAACCAGCTGCTCCTGCTGTCCACCCTCCTCTCCTCATGAATAAAACAGTAAACCTCCCCTTCTTTAACCTATTGCAGACTTTGTAACAACTCGCACCTACCAAGAGTCGACCTTGGGTTCCTCGTGTGTTGATCAACATCAAACCGTGCCTTCACTGCTGCGGGTGAGTACATGCAACCTCTAATCTTAGTACCATTATGCGGTGTAGTGAGTGTACTTTGGTTTGTTGAGGAATAGATGAGAGTAGTGTAGAGGATTGTGTAGGTTGGACATAGAAGAAGCTAAAGAAGTTCAGTAAGAGGAGAGAATTGAACATAAGATGGTTTAATAAAGTGCATGTATGATTGGTGTTCTGTGGGTTTCGAACTAGAGACCTCCGGGTAGAATAAATGGAATTTTAGGTTGACAAAGAGAATCGAACTTGAGACCTCCTGCACACCTTGTTTTCTAGCCTTGACCTGCCAACTTTAGGACCTAATTTCTATAGCTTAAATCGAGAATCCACCGTTGAATTTTTGATATGTCGTATACGAATACATATAGTTTAATGTGTTAAAATTTGAGAGAAAGTTAACGGTCGGATTAGGTTTTATAAGGTCTCGAAGTAGAGCACTTAAGCTGTTTTTACAGCAGAGGAAAATTGGCTAAGTATGGAAAATTCAGCTTTTATTCCAACTTGTGAAATTTATGGGAGAGTGATAGTTGAGTTTTTATTTGAGATCTTTACCCTTATGTTTAGTATGCATATCATGGAGTATCTAGGATTTTATTTTGGAATTTTTATAACCTTATCCAAGCGACGTTTATGAACCCAAAATCAGGCTTTAACGACTATGGTATAAATGAAGAATGTTGGATAACTCTTATAAAACCTTACTAAATCCTTACCAAACTTTTTCTATGAGAACCAGATTATGGACTTAAGTTCTAAAAGAAAATATTAGAACTAAATGATAGACATTGAGATATTTCGGCACTAAGGGTAAAATGGTCTTTTACCGTAAGAGAGTTTTTCCGTAATTCTTTCGCATGAGGTTGGACATCCGGATGTGATTTTGATCCACATGCCTTATTTGACAGGCGTTTGAATTACCACGGGTTCGGACTGAGTTGAGATTTGAGAAAGCGGTTTTGATTAAGGCCCAAGTGTATGTATAACGGGCCGTGACATCACTGCCCAGCTCTGCCAGGAGACTGGGAGGTTCTCTATACCCAGACCATACAGGTACACGGTGAGATACATCAGATCCACTCCTGATGGGTACACGGGGGCGGAGGCGAGGTTTGGGAATCCCTCGTGTCACAAAATAAGTATCATTAGAGTGAATGACTTAAACGAAGATAATAAATGGATTGTATGAAAGCATGATTATTGTTTATTATTTTATGTGTGTGTGCTATTATTATTCTCCTGATGTTTAGATAACTAGCTAATGGTTGTTTGGTTGTGTTTTTAGATTTACCGCAGGTTAGAACAGCAGCTGAGTAATCCGGAAGTAGTGGTCAGCCGGGTCTCCGTACTCCTTAGAGTGGGGGTTGGGTTGTTATCTTTTTATTCTTTCATCTTGTTAAGGACAGTTAGTCCTTTTTCCGTTGTTTAAGTTTTACAGGCTGTTAGACCTTGTTGCATTCATCCAAAATAAAAATACATTTTTATAAATTTCGGTTTTTCTTATTTGTGTCTTGTTGCAAGATCCTAGTAAAATTGTTGTCAAACTGAGGTCGGGATCCATTGTGAGGTCCTAACCAGTAATGTCCCGAGTTCTAAAAATTCGGGGTGTTACCACATGGTATCAGAGCTCTAGGTTGGCAACAATGGCACTTGAAATCTTCGGAAAGACCGAATAAGTATTAAGCAGAACCCGAAAGGGATCTGAGTTTTAAAAAGGAAACTTTTGGTTTTCAAATGCATGCATAGTCTGGTTGGGGATAGAAAGTACGACTGACCACCACTACTACCGGGGATCTCAGTATGCTTAGTATGGACTTTAGGTTGTTACTCTCTTTAGACTTTTAGCTTGATTATAATGATATGTGACGTAAATAAGCATATGCCGAGGATTAGTAGATTTTATAGTTATAGTATGCCTTAATGGAGATAACGATATGGGACCCTCATTCAGTTGACACACCTAAGTTTTTGGAAGGGTGTCAACGCGAGGATTAGTATGCACATCTTATGTGCATTAGGGTAGGCGAATGGCGGGCAACTCCTTCGAGCTTGCTGAGGAGCGTTGAAGCGGGAAAGTGAGGACTGAAGGACAACATCAACGAACATGGCGAGCAGGGGATCCCGAGTCAACTTAACGGAAACAAGAGAGTAGTTCCGGAGAAGTAAGGGATGATCGCCAACTAGGGAATTTGAGAACGACAACTTAGAGGCTCTTCCAAGTTGTGTAAAGTGACTTCACAAACAAAGAGGATGACGTTGAAAGATGCCATAGACATGAAAGTCAAAAGGGAGATAGAGTAGCGATCAAGAAAAGAGACAAAATTTAAGCTCACTAACAGACTAGGAAGTGAAAGTTGATGTCAAAAGTAAGGCGAAATATGATCAATCTCAACAAGCTACTTGCCACCACAATCCAGATTGATAACCGAGACAGTCAAGAGTATGGAAGTCAACACGAGATACATTATCCATCCAAATAGGAAGAATTAAAGAGCTGCAACTTGGAAGCTTACGCGTTGCTAGAAAGGGAAAGGTGGATTTCACCAACATGGAAGTGGAGTGATCTCGTAGAACACACGAGAATTTCGACATAAACCGTGATACAACAATAATCAGCTTCTGTAAAGGCAGCATTACAAGCAACACCCAAGGAAGAAGAGTGTGTGAGAAGAGTATTAGTGAACTCGAGGGACCCCAATAACTTCTCATTCAAAAGGGATTTAAGCTAACAACACTACAAGTTCATAATAGAGAACCGCAAATAGATGATAACACAGGTAAAAGAATCACGAAGATGTACCTACAAGCTACCCTAGAAGGATTGAAAAGTCTGTTGATGGATGAAGAATGATACATCTGGACTCGTAAGAGTATAACTATCTTACAAAAGTATAGATTGTAGGAGGAGCTAAATAAGTATAAACAGAGAGACTGGAGGAAATATATTTCACCAAGTATATCAAGCCTCAAAAGAGATGGAAAAAAAAAAGAAGTAAGTCTATGATGTTGTAGAAGGTCAACTACATCCTACTTGGTGACAACTTAGAAGTTACATGTGCGGGTTAACTAGTGATGGTTAGTTACCCGATAAGAAGAATAACCACAAGGTTATAAAAGAATTTTATCGACATCTAGTGAATTTCTTCCAGAGATCAACGACGACAATGGTGAAGTTAAATCAATACAAGTACTAGTAGCCTTGATGGTAACATTGAATGAGTCCAATATGATAACTCTAATAAAGAAATTAATGAGAAGCTCTTGAGGGTCGGTAATGACATTGATGATAGTAATAGTGTAAAGGGAATTGTTGAAAGAAGAACTAGAAGAGTGAGAAGAAACAGATGATGATGAAAATGTCCTATGTCTTAGCATTCCACACAAGTAGGACTGATGGTGCTCCTCCGAGAAAAGGTGGGGTCAAACTGTCTAGATTGACCGGGGAAAACCCTTGTGATTAAAGACGTGACACATAATAATTGGAATTACCGAGACGGTACAAACATAAGAAGTATGATTTAATGTAACGCCCCGTTTATTTGGAGCGTTTTTGATATTTTCTCCCCATTTTTATCGATATTTTATTAGCTTTTTATTTTTTTTTATTGTTTTTAAGACGTAAAAATATAGCTTTCTCGAGTATGATATATATTTTATTTGAATTTTCGGAAAAGGGTCGAAAAGTTTTTCCGATTCGAAAATCCCGTTCCGAATGTGTGAAAACGAGTTTATCCTTATATTATTTCTTTTCCCTTTTCTTTATTCTTCTTTTTCCATCTCTCCTTAGCTTGTTGGCTGATGAGTGCACCTAAGCCTCGTTTCCTGCGTCCCCTCTGCTCTTTTGCCTCTCTCACGCAAGTCCTCCCCTCTGCTCTTTTGCCTATCTCCTCAGCAGCTTCCCTCTGTTCTTTTGAACCTTGCATTGACCCTTGCTCATCTCTCTCTCTCATCCTTACTCTTCTTCGCAGCCCATCCATCTCCCTCAATTCAGGCTGTCATCTCTCCCTCAAACTATCAACAACACCTTCCACCAGCACAGACGACGCCAGGCCGAGCAGCTCCCGTCGAAGCCGCCGGAGAAGCCATCCGCCTCTCCTATCCTTCTCTTCTGTTGCCATCGGGAGTCACTGTCGTCTACCGGAGACACCAGACGCCGGAGACTACGTCGCCTGTGAAGCCAGGGCCGCCAAGCCCTGCGACGACAGCCTCGATTTTCCCCTCCCCTTTCGTTGCTGTCGGAAACGCAGACAAAATTACAACCGCCAGGGAGAGACGCCAAACCGCCATAATTTGCCTCTGTCGCCACCACCAACACACCACCGGAGGGCCACCCCTTCATCCTGCCTTGCTTCGCCCTAGCCGGAGCCACCAAAGACCGCCGCCGCCTGCATCTCCCTTCCAGCGAGCCTGTGTATCGATTGAGGGTGGAGATCCCTTTTAGGGTTTTGTCAAATCGGGCCCCTCTTTCTTGGTTAATTGCAAATGTAACCCATTGTTTTGTATTTACAGATTTGACCCACATTTCGGAAATTGTCAATCATACCCCTGCTGAACATAATTACAAATTTGGCCCAAAGTTTTGTTTTCTAAAATTGACCCAAGTTTATTGAATTGCATATGTTGCCCGGAAAAGTTGATTGCGGATTTTGACTATGTTTATATAATTGTATATTTTGTCCGGAAAATGGTTGAACGGTTTTGTTTATCCTTGGCTTTGAGAACGAGTTTTACCATTGGGTTTATTATGTTGTTTAGATGCCCGGAAAATATAATTACGGATTTTATATTCGATTTATGGTTCAAGTTGTAATTTCGGGTTTACGACCAAGTGGTTTAATTTCAAATTTTCGCTCGGAAGGGTTTACGAAGTTTTAATGCTGGCTTTTGAAAACAGGTTTTCCTTATATTTATTTATATTATATATTCTGTTCAAGTTTAGCGTATGAGCTAAACTTGTTTAGTTTTGGTGTTAGGTTCGGAAACGACCCCGATAATGGCCTAACGAATCCGCATTCGACATCCTTAAATCATCTTCCGTCTTTTGACGTCATGTGAGTACCTTCTTCCCCGAGTTTATGATCTTACTCCATTTAGTTATGTTTAGTATTAGTATCATGATTGGTCGGATCTAGCATAACTTAGAGTGAATACCAAGTAGTGGTTATGGACCTTAGGTGAGTTTCGAGAATGTAACACCCCAAATTCTCGGAACTCGGGGAGCTACTGGTTAGGACCTCACAATGGGTCCCGACCTTGGTTTAACAACAACTTTACTAAGATCTTAAAACAAGGCACAAATGTAATTAAAACAATTTCCAAAAACATAATCTTTTTAATGGTATGAAAGTACACCAGTGACAGCCTTACAAACATACATAAAGATATATAACATGCATGACGTATGGAAGACTTCCCCGTCCCCATCTAATGAGTACATGGACCCGGCTGACCATCCGTTCCGGATCTCTCTGCAACTGTCTATCTCTACAGATCTACAACACGGATAAACCGTTAGCTAACAATCCAAATATAAGTAGAATAACAATAGCACAAACACACGCAGGAAAATTATAAACAAACATCATGCTGGCACTCAACCGTTTATTATCTATTATTTAAGTGATTCACATTATTCTATTTAAGTTGTGGCACGAGAGCTATTAACAGCTCTCGCCTCCATTCCTTATCCAACTGGGTGTAGGTCTAGCTGACCTCCGCCGGTAGCATCACTACAAACCGAGCATGGACTAGTCCCTAAAGAAACCCCCAGCGCTCGCAAGCTAACTGAGCAGAATGCCACCGCCCGTTACTCTTAGGCCAAGTATAGGTCGGTAAATATATATCACAACCTATCTCTCTAAACATTTCAATCACACGCCACTATCATCATTCATGCTCATATTTAGAAGTCAGCTAAGTAAGCCCAAAGGACTTACCTGATATAAATCTCGACTCTCTGTAAACCAACTCGCTCTGTAAACTGTAGCAACTCAGTTGCCTGTCAAAGGAGATAAGTGCATTAGCACACTCCTACGTAGTTAGAAGTCTAAGACTTCTAAAATAGAATAATGTATTAAGACATAACTAGTTGTAGTATTAATTTAGGGTAAAATGACCATTTTACCCTTGGTCCCGAAATTCCCGAAAATTCTAAAATTCATGTCTAAACTCCTATTTGAGATTCTAAAATCATATTCTAACTCCCAAAGCTTCGTTTGGTTCCAAGCTAACATTTTTCCTATGTTTCTATTTTCCGGGAAATCGTAAAGGTCTAACTTCGATTCCAATTATAAAATTCGTAACCACTTATAAAAATTCCGACTTAAATCCCTAGATTATCTATGATGTCCTATCTAACTTTAGGAGAAAGAATTTCTCCAAACTGTTCATTCAACAGTTTTATAAAAATTCCTAAAGTTGACTACTCCCTTTACAAATTCTATACTTAGCCAAAATCTGAGTAGACTTTGAAAAATCATAACTCCTAAACCACTCACTGGATTTATCCCAAATTTTGATATGTTCTACTATAAAATCTTATCTATAATATATCCAAAATTTAGCTGCAAAGGAGATCAAAATCTTATTTAAAACTATCTCCCAAAACCGAATTTCAGCACAACAGAAAAACTGCTTACGACTCAATCTTGGAAAAATCGTAAATCCCAAACCACTCGCTGGATGCCTCTCAAATTTTAATATGTTCTACAACAATATGTAAACTATATCATATCCAAAATTCAAGTCCAACGGATATCAAGAGCTTATTCAAAATCATCTCACAAAACAGCATCACTTGCTGTTTTCCCCAACACTCAGCACATATATAAAAACGTCAACTTTGAAACACAATAACTCTCAAACCGTAACTTCGATTCTTCCCAAATTTTAATATGATCTACAACAAGATGTCAACTATATCATATCAAAAATTCAAGCGTAACAGAGATTAAAAGCCTATTCTAAACTATCTCACAAAACAGCATCCCATGCTATTTTTCTCAACTCAGCACATTTATAAAACTGAACTTTGAAACCTCATATCTCTCAAACCATAACATGGATTCCTCTGAAATTTTAGTATGATCTACTATACTATATCAACTATAACTTGTCCAAAATTCAAGTCTAACAGAAGTCAATAACCCCTCCAAATTTATTCTACAAAACTGCATCTCAAGCAAATTTCCTCACTCTCAGCACTCAAAAAAAACTGCTTGAATAGCCAACTTGAGAAAATCATATCTCCTAAACTATAACTCAGATTAAGCCCAAATTTTAATATGTGCTACCACAATATCACATCTATAACATATAAAAATTTCAGCCAAAATTGATCCGTGTTTCATACCTATCTTTGGACCCGAAGTTAGCTGTTCATCAATTTACAACGCAGAAAACGCAGCAGCTCCACGAGCCATCTTCTAGGGCTGTTATGGAAGAGTCTAGGATACAATTGAGGCTCTCATCAGCACATAAGTAGGGAGTGAAATGTAAAGAAGGTAGGGGACATGCTTACCCGACAAGAGAGACTCGACAAGCTCACTAAGACGGTTTGGAAGAGGATAAGATGGATCGGAAACTGTCACTTGGACGCACCAGCGGCTGGGAGATGAGGAAAGATAGAACAGTTGTGAGTTGGTCGATCTATACAAAAAAAAAATTCGATGACGGTCTGAAGACTCACTGCAGAATAGGAGGGCTGGAGGGACGTTCATTGAAGGTGGCGTAACCGTCGAAGCAGGAAGCAAAGATGCACTCACTGTGCGGTTGTCCTAGGCGTGTTGAACCTCTCATGTGCAGCGGAAGATCCTAAGGCAAGGTGTCGGCTGCTCGAGGAGGGTTTGCGCTGGGCTGCTGGCTCGCCGACAGAGAGAAGAGGAGGAGATGACCTGCGTGAGGGTTGTGTAACTGCCGCTGAAGGCAGAAGGCCGCGACATAGGGTTGGATCCGGAGGCACGTTGCTCGGCATGGATTCCGTCTGAAGGTAGAAGGGGAGAGAGAGGCGCTACTGTCCGGCGAAGACGGCTGCTGCTCGCCGGCGTGGAGGCGCAGACGAACGAACCCTATTGCTGCGAGGCGTTGGCTGTCGTGTGCTGGGGAGTGGCGTGCAAAGAGAGAGGCGCGGCTAGGGCAAGTGCTGCAGGAAGAGGAGATGGGAGATAGGAGGCTTAATGGGCCAAATTGTTTACTCGAAATGGGCCCGGATGGTAAGGTTCATGGCTGAAAATGGGCTTGTCAAACTCATGTCCCGACTTTGTCAGAAGTTGTCATGACTTCGTCTGGATCTCGTCATGGCTTCGTCAAAACTCGTCAAAAGACTTAGATATATATATAACTAGGGTTTGGTGTATTTTTCATTATTTTATGTGGTTATAATACTTACATAAAATGATAAAATAAATTTATTTTATCATTTTATGTGGTTATAATACTTACATAAAATGATAAAATAAATTCTAGTCATAAAGTTAGACATCTTAAAGAGGTCAACGGTCTCTAAACTCGGTTTGACTCGGAATTAATCGGAAATAAATTTTCCGGTTATTACAGAGAATTTGATATTGTTTGATGAATTGATGTTGATTCTAAGATTGAGATGTTGGTTATCTTGTGAGGTTGTTATAAGGCTTTAAGTTATATGGTTGAACTTGTGAGCGTTTTGAGGCTCGAGGTGGGGCTGTATGATCTTGTGGGATTTTGGAGTTTAGGTTTGGCTTATCCTAGTTACGTTATGAGTTATGATCTTGTGAGATCCGAGGGTTTAGAAGTCTTAGGACTTCTAGCTTGTGTTGAGTGTAATGTGAGCATGAGGGATTCTAGGATACGGTCCTAGAATTGAGAGTCAAATTGTCTTGCGTAGATCATTTTGTATAGAAGTCTAAGACTTCTATTGTGAGTGGGTTGTTGTTGATATAGTCATCTTCTTGTGAGCAGGTTACGGGCTTCCTCCCTAAGGAAGCGAGAGTGTTGTGAGTTGAGTGTGGAGACGAGGTAAGTCTCCGGACTTACTTAACTCGTATTCCTTGTATTAGCATTGATGTGTGTTTGGTGGTGTGTGTTTTTTCCTTATCGTTTATAACAACTAAACTATTAATAGGACCACCGACCTTATATTATTTTGGCCCAAGTGTATGATAACGGGCGGTGACATCATCTGCCTAGCTCTTGCGAGAGTCTAGGAGGTTCTTGGCGACTAGCCCGTGCTGGTTAGACGGTCGGAGGCATCCGCACCGTTCCATGCCGGTAAGTAGGGACCGAGGCGGGACCACGGTGGTCTCGTGTCACAAAACTAAGTTGAACTAGAACGGGATATGACTTAATAATAAAAAGATAATAAACCGGAATTGTGTGCTTTGAGAATGTTGTGTGCTTATGATGATTTACTTGTGTTTGTGCCTTTCCCATTGATTCTAATGCTTCGAATATGAGCTAACGGTTTTATACCGACTGTTGTAGATTGCATTGCAGGTTAGGATTGCGGCCGAGAGATCCGGAAGAGTGGGCAGCCGGGGTTCCGTACATTTTAGGATTGAGTTTTGGGTAGAATCAAGTTTGAGTATTCTAATTATTGTATGTTGTATGGCGTTAGCTTTTGGGGTTGTATTTTCGGCTGAAGTCCTTTGTTGTATTCTTTCGGGTTTTTCTTTTCATTGCATAAAAATGTATTTCGGTTTTGGCCTTTATTTGTGCCTTGTTGCAAGATCCGGTGAAATTGTTGTCAAGCTAAGGGTCGGGACCCATTGTGAGGTCCCAACCCGTAGCACCCCGAGTCCCGCGGATTCGGAGTGTTACAAAAGTGGTATCAGAGCCCTAGGTTGACAACAATGGCACTCACAATCGTCTAAAGGCCGAATGAGGAATAAACAGAACCCACACGGGTTCTGGCTTTTCGTTTTTAAATCACATGCATGAGTCGGGGTAGAATGTACGGACCACCACTCCTTCCGTGGATCTCGGCAGCTTAGTTTATTGGATTTTGATATGTATATATATATATGTATATATAGATATGGATATGAGGTTTGTTGTTATGCATGAGGGAATTGATGTGTATCTTTGTGGATTTTAGTTGCATGATGGACATGATTTATGTGTATAGTTGTATATTTGAACGACTATATGTTTTGGAGCTTGTATTGTTGTAATGGAATGCCAAATGCATGATATTAGTAGTGATATGGATTTAGGACTTATATAGTTATCTATACGTATTCTTATTATATATAGTAGTAGCATATGGAGTTATGGGACCTAATAGAAAAGATAATTGTATGATATCATCGCCCTTGGACGACGTTGGTTAGCATAGGATAGTGTATATACGAGGACGAATATACTCAAGTATCGAGTTGAGAGCTACGTTCGGGCGAACACCTTGGAGTTCTTGTACTCCTTAAAGAGGATGTCGAAGAGAAGGATTAGAGATGACGTAAATGAAGGACGAACCAGTGGAGGGGAATTTTTACAAAAATAAAAATAAAATAATAATAATAATAATAATTAAAAAAAATCCGAGATGACTTAAGAGAAGTCGAGATGGAAGCAATACAAGTAAAGGGAGCAACATTAAAAGTGTAGAAGTGGTTCCAAAGAAGCCATGATTGAACGACAACGAGACCAATAGTGAGAATGAACTTAAATTCTCCCAGAAGATGCGTGGACAACTAAAGATGTGAATCGAGGAAGGGATGTATATATTCTAGCAAGGTTAAGGTGGTGTTCAATTAAGATGCGAAACTTTCCTTAGACGTTTCTAAGCATTGGAGTTAAGATGAGAGAAGTGAACGAAACATCTGAGAATGATTTAAAATATCGTAAGTTAAGCTTACGAGGTACCAAAAAGTAAAGTTACAACATTACTACAGTTATGAGAAGAAGGACATAGTGGGGATTCACGTGGAGTTGACCGATTTCCATTATGATGATAAGACTCAGAAACGCCAAGAAGGAGGAAGTGGGTATAAACGATGACCCCAAGAAGATGAAAGATGAAACAAAGAGCTTTGATCGAGAGACTTAAGATACCACCCAAGAGCAACGCGAGTGGATGCTAGCTAGGGCTGTAATATTTGGGAAGGTGCACTTGAAAGACATCAAGGAAGAATGGTTAAGCATATGAAGGGAGTTGTACGAACCAACAAGGCCAAAAAGATATAATTACCTTATAAAGAAAAGGAAGCATGGAATGAAGAATGAGCTAACGGAGTTAAGGTAAGGTACCCCAAGGAGGATATCCTTCTTGAGAATGGTAACATGAGAAGTGTAGTAGAATAATAAGTCATTGACTTCGGAGAAGGTCAAATACAAGTCAATCGGTGACAACTGAGAACGCACAGGTGCGGGTTGTCTATTGGTGAGTGTAGAGGGGATAAATAAACAAGATTATGGGCATATAGAGGATCGACAACAAGAGCTTAAAGTATTCGTGGTGGATCAATGTCAATGGCAGGGAAGTACGTCAACGGAAGTGCATTTGTCTTAAATCAAATAATGTTGAATGAATTCAAGCAAGTAGTTGTTACAAACCTCCTAAGGGATGATGAAGATGACCCTTTGCGACCTTCTTAGGTCATGAGAATGGCATATGGGAGAACGACCCGAATTAGAAGTTTTATGGTTTGATCATGGTAAAGGGAACTAGTAGATCAAGAGGAAGGAAGGTTTCATTGTTTGTGGCGCGTAGATGGGAGTATAACAAAATGATGCACAGTATGCTTGTGCTAATGAAATGGAGGGTATATTTCCGCGAGCAAAAGAAGAGATAGATGCGTCAAACTCACATGGGAGAGACATGGTGGCTATGGCGTGAAAGAGAGGACCTAGATTAGGGCAACACTGCAAGCTTAGAGTTATGATGTTAGTACCTGGAGATGTAATGAGTTTGATATTTTAGTGGTTTTGGATGGGGAATTTCTTCTAGCATTTTCCACGGGGCATACCGGTACAGTTGTGAAGTTGTTCATGGAGTACCGAGAGATGCATAAGATGACCAACAAGAGTAAGAGAAGACCAAAGTTTTGAAATTTATTGTCGATATGTGATGTACAAGAAGTACATGAAGGAGTGAGGTTAGAGCCTCTACGGTCGGTTTGACGTTACATAAGAAAATGAAGTATAAATTTCTACGCCTACTTGAAGAAAGAATGTCTATGGTGAAAGCTTATGTACAATACGTAGAGCTCCTCCCATATGTTGGGATGTCCTGGAAAGCGGAGAAAATAAGGTTAATTGTTTTGAAGCACGGTTAAGTCCTGCAATTTGAACCCTTATGGCTGCACATAAGTGAGAAACCTTAGAAGATTTTTACAATCATGTCATCGAAGAGAAAAGATGTAACCTGAGATATCACGGATTCCAATGCATCGGAATGCGGATTTTTCTACTAAGGTCGAGCTTGATTCGATTCCGATATCTAAGGCGCCGTATGGAATGACACTTGTGTAGAGACATGAGTTGTGGAAGCGAGAGAAGGAGCAATGGTAAGAACTTATTGAAAAAAGTTCATTAGATTTAGTGATATGTTATAAAGAACTCCGAATGCTATCTTAAACTCTTGATTTGAAGTGCTTATTGAGAACACCAGTTTGCAAAAAGATAGACGATTATCTCCACTTGTACCTCAATTACCGTTAGCCGGATGTTCGCCTAAAAAGGTGTGTGCAAATAAGTTTTAAATTTATAAAACTAGAATCAAGCAGCGAACCCGCAGTGTACGGATCGATATAGTTAAGCAAGAATTCAAGAGTATCGAACACAGGGATTTGGGGGAAACGAACTCGATTGCAGATTATCAAGCAAGTAAATGTGAGAGTTTTGCAAATTATTGGGAAAACAACAATCCTAAAGATTCAGGTATCTAATTGTGGCAATCGATTCAAGATATACTAAATGATATAAAGACAGAGTTGAGATATGCAAAGGTATACTAATGTAAGGTAATCGTACGGTGAAGTTCCAAAAACCTTATATAACTCACCTACAAGACACTCTCTATACAGGTTGTTGAGGCTCCATATAGAAGGATTCTAGAGGCGAGAATTAGTGTCAAATACCCAAACTTATAATCCAAGGATCAAGACTAACTTAACCGATTGAGGTTGTTGATGCTCACAATCGAGGTAGAGGTTGTTGAGGCTTCACTACCACCTAGAAAAGACAAGTCTAAACTAAGCTAAAGCAAATCTTTAACTTTAGATTAAAGTAAAAGCGGACTCGGAGACTTAAGGGAAATCACGGTTAGTTCTTGAGGTTCCACGGCCGTGGACTCAAGAACAGACCGTAATTTAGGGCTGTCGGCGACAATTCTCTAACTCTCAAGGTCTAATCTATTTGTGATCGATCTATCATCATCTGAGCCACAACTATCAACCCTTCACTTTAGAATTGTTTAGAGCTTTTAGCCAATAACAGTCATATTGATATCAATTCAAGAATTAAAAGATAAAAAGATGAAAACTTTCAAGAACTTTCAATAATCTTCAATTCAATCTCAAAGTCACAAAGAGAATAAGCAATGTCAAAAGATTCACAATAGAACAAATAATCGTAACCCTAGGAAAGAAAAGAAAACGGGATGTCAATCCGTTTTCCAAATCGAACCTAATCAAGAAGAGAGATCTTCTTGCAAAATCTTCCAAGAACTACGATCTTCCGCAAATCCGGAGATCTCAACAGCAATCTCCACCAAAAGTGCGAGATTAGAGGAATTCCAGAAACGAACTTCGATCTCTTCAAAGAGATGTCAATTGCTTCCAAGCAAGCTAAGCTAAACGTCTTCGTGTCTAAGCGGCGAAGAATGAGGGCAAACGGGTAGCGAAAGTCGTAAGCGAGGTCGTAAGCGAGGTCGTAGCCAAGGTCGTAAGCGAGATCGTAAGCGGGGGTCGTAAGCGAGGTCGTAAGCGAGGTCGTAAGCGAGGTCGTAAGCGAGGTGACGGAATTTCCCTTTCGTCCGTCTTTTTATAGTGTAGGGCAAAATGTCGGCCCGGCCCAATCTTTAAAAGATCGTGGCTTCAAAGTGTGGCGAAAAGATTCGCCAAGATCACGGTCGTGGAAGTGTTCCACGACCGTAATTTAGGGTGTGGAAACAATTACGGTTTGCAACATATATTCCACGGCCGTGTAATCCCCTGGAATGAACATGGATTTCTGACTCCAAATCCACGGCCGTAATTCTGAACGTGGTTTGTGATACGGCCGTATTTTAGGGCGTAATTTAGGGCAAGAACGTGATTCTTCCCTAAACTCGTGCATTCCTCAAACTAAGACTCCAAATTGCTTCCAAAGAGTGTCCTCAATCTATGGACATATCAACTCAACTCTCCTTTGCTCGTTTCCGTTCGGAAATAGCTCCAAATCACCTATAATCAACATAGAACTAGTGTAGACATCCATATTGACAATATAGGTAATACTAGCTCACATATGCATAAAGTTCAATCAAAGACTATCAATATGAATCAAATACGTTTAGAAAACGTGCCTAAAATATCACAATATTTCATGCTAACAAATAACCCCATACTTAACACTTGCTTGTCCCTAAGCAAGGTCTTTCAAAAAGCTTTAAACAAGAGTTAGGATGAAATATGTGTACCTTCTTTTGGATGAATGTGACTTTTAAAGAATAGATCATTCTCAAACCTTGCTTCAATCGTTTTTCAAACTTTCACACACTTAATCAAAGAGTAAAAGGTAAAGAAAATTCATGAACCAACTCGACTTCTAAACAAACATTATAACCTTCAAACATTAACAAAATCATTCACAAGAAACTTCAATTTAGATCACCAAGTCATATAACATTCTTTTGATCTGAAGAACTTTCAAAGAAGAGGTCTAGAATATGGAAGGGAGGGGAAAACTTTAAGGGAAAGTGGTGCATAAATCCGGGAAAGTGGATAACTACCTTCTTCTTCTTATGCGGTTTCCGCAACACTTCAACTTAGAGCTTCGCTCTCTTCTTTTCACTTCTCGAATTTACTTTTGGAGTTATGGATAGAGGTGCACAAAAACCGAAGCCTAGGAGATCGGCGTTTCTCAAATTTGTCAAGAGATGCCTCAAACCCTTAGCGCACATACCATAATCCGCTAGGAATATCACTCAATCCGACTTTGGCAAGACACAAACACCCGGCTATGTGAATGGTGCCGAGTTACTCATCGTCATGATTGACTTCCCCAAACCTATAATTTCTTTCTATTCAATTGATTGCACATAATTGCTCTCATGGCCCTCCCACATCAAACATGCCTTTTTCTCATTCACTTCTCCAAATTCCCGGATAGGTAAGGGAGGCTAATATTTCAATGAGGAGCTAGATGATCAAAGAAAGAAGAAAGAAAGTATCGAATTGCCTTAATCATTTCAACAAGAAGTATAGGAACTTATGATGTGATTTCAACTTCAGTTTTCTAGCATGATTTAGGTAACATCTTCACATTATAAAACTTGCAAAAGAGGTAAAATTCATTCATTCAAGTTCTTTTCAATTCACAATCCTTTTAAGCATGCAATTGTCATCAAACTCAATTCACAAGTAGTGATTATCATGGAAATCATCTCAATTCATTAGTAGCACAAAATTTTTCAAAAATTTTCAATTTTTATGGGTTTTTCAAGTCATTTTTCATGCAATGCAATAAGGAAACGTGTAACACATAATGAAGATGCAACGATAGTCTCGAATGAAAGCAAACATAGAGAGTAGAGTTATTACAAACTTTTAGTACATCCCACCCCATACTTAGGACGAACATTGTCCCTAATGTTCAAAAGAAAGAACAAAAGAAAGAAAAGAAAAAGAAACTCACAAGTGGTGGCGGGAATGTCTAAAACAACGATCATGCATCAATCACTGCGGCGCCGGTGGAGGTGGGAATGGAGAGAAACTCGGATCATAGTACCGCCCGAACTGCTGGCGGTAGACGTCCCTCATCATGTGGTCAAGGTCGTCTAAGCGTCCGTCTCTAGCATCCGCCCGGATCTCTAGCGCTCCGACTCTCTCCGAAAGTCCGGTAGCCCAATCCGGCATCTGCTCGTACCATCCCGGGGCGTGACTGTACCATGATGGAGCATCGGATGGTGCTGGTGCTGGTGGCGGTGGTGGTGCTGCTGGCTGCGCCGTGGACCAAGGAGGGGGGGTGTCGTACCAAGTGGGAGGTGTAGTCATCCACGTGGGCCTCTCACTCACGCTAGCGCGGCGAGATGACGAGCCTGAAGCTCTAGCTGGACGTGGAGAGCGCCTAGGTACATCCAGGGCCGCCTCCGGCTGATCCGGGAACGTGCCGAACTCCTGCTCCGCTCCTCCACCACTCTCGTACTGATCTCCCATGTCCTCCTCATCCACAACCGGTGGTGGAACGTAAGGAGGAGCCACTAGCCTGTTCGCATGCATCGCAGCGAACGTCTCCTTCCAATTGTGGCGTCCTGCCACAATGGAATACTCCGGCAGCCACTCAATCCCTCTACCCGTCCTAGTCTCCCAAGGCATGCCCGCATAAGGCGGACCTCTATGTGTGGGGAAGATGAGTCCCCTAACCATAAAAGCATGTAGCCCTAAGGGAACCGCCGGTATACGGGTGCAAGCAGAAAAGTCAACACCGAACGTCCTAGCAATGTGGATCACTATCCCACCATATCCAATGTTCCCCTTCTTCTTGTTCTTCAGTTTACTCATCGTAGCCGCCAAAAGAGTGGCACAATCTGCACGGCGACCGTAAAGCATACAATAGAGCAAGAATAGCTCATCCGTCTTGATCTTTTGGGGCGTCTCCGTCCTAGGAAAGAGACACTCCGAAAGAACACGGTGAGCTATCTTCAAGGCTAGATGGTACATCAATCTAGCCTTGGTATCGGCGGGTTGCCAACGGTCCTCGTCGGCGTAAATCATGGCTACTTCCTCCCAAAAATCCTTGGGGTAAACTCCGCTCGGAAATCGACCGTTATAGGTCTCATGGAACCCGAAAATGGTCCCAAACTCGACAATGCTCAAATGATAGTCTCGTTCCATGAGACGGAAGGAGACGGTCCTATCTACGTGGCTGTGCTCGAAGGACGTCACAACCTCCCGGGTAATCTCCTCGTAGGCGTCTTCACGAATGTTGGTGAAGACAAGCAATCCGGCTCTATCCAAGAGCCATGTAAGATCATCAACAATGTTGAGAGGATGTAGATCCTCCAACAACAAATACCTAGGACCTATCACTGTCCTCTCCTTGATCCGGTCAAGTGCTACAAGGTGGTTCTCATGTATGGTTGGGATGCTAGGGTGAGGAGGTGAAGATGGAGGTGATGGTGAGGATGGTAGTGAAGGAGATGAGGGTGGTGGTGCCCTAGAGGTGGAGGGATTTCCTTTCCTTTTCTTATTTTGCTCTCCTTTCTTCTCCTTTATCCTTCCCGACATTCTCCTTACAAAGTCCATTTTTCAGCAAAAATTACGGTCTGTTCTTGGGAAATTACGGCCGTGGTTTACCCAGAGGCCGTGGTTCGTCTCAGAAACTCGTGAATCTCAGCAAATTCACCAACAATCACCACAACAAGCAGTCCTAATCTAATTCCTTCCGGTTTTTATCACTTCTTCCTAAAAAACTATAGCAAAAACGAACCAAATCCGCGAAAATCAAGAAGAAAGAAATAACCTCTTTTTCGGATTGAAAAATCCAAAATGCGTGTTTGTTGATCGATTTCCACTCGATTTGTTGCTTGGATTCTGTTCGTGGTTGGATTTGCTGCAGTTTAGGACGAAGAATCGTTGAAAACGATTAGAAAACGAGGAATTGAGAGAGGTGGATGGTTTTCGGTTTCTAGGTCGTGGAAATGGGGAAAATTTTGGTTAAGTTTGTGAAGAATGTGGGTTTTATAGTGGCCGGCAAAATTTCCAAAAATTACGGTCTGTCGGGGTATTCCACGGCCGTGGAAGTGTACGGACCCGTGGTTTTGGTGATTTTTCAAAGGTTTTTGAGAATTACGTCCACTGTAGCTATGACGACCGTAATTTAGACCGTGGAACCTTCTGTAAAGCTTCAAAGTCCGAATTTCGTCACTTTTCTTCGACATTATCTTCCCTTTCTCCTTTTCCATCGATCCTACAACCAAAAACACGAACATACCGGAAGAAATCGAGGCAAAATAAAGCAAAAACATCTACTCTAAACTAGTCTATGAATTGAAGACAAAAATAAAAATGCAATACCTTGGGTTGCCTCCCAAGAAGCGCTTTGTTTAAGGTCCGTAGCTAGACCAATCTCGCACTTATTCGAGTGCGGTAGGCGCAAACTCCTCAACTTGGAGTTCCGGCGTGTACTTCTTGAGTCGTTGGCCGTTCACCTTAAAACTTCCGCTAGCTTCACCCCATACTTCAACTGCACCATGGGGGAAAATGCGCTTAATTAGAAAAGGTCCGGTCCAACGGGATTTAAGCTTACCTGGAAAGAGGCGAAGTCTTGAATTGAAGAGGAGAACTTGATCTCCTTCTTTGAAGTCCTTTGGAATGATATGCTTATCATGCCAACGCTTTGCCCTTTCCTTGTAGATCTTAGCGTTCTCATAGGCGTTCAAGCGAAGTTCATCCAGCTTGTTGATGTCTAGGAGACGCTTCTCTCCCGCTTCTTTCATGCCGAAATTCAACCACTTGATAGCCCAAAACGCTTTGTGCTCCAGCTCTACCGGCAAATGACAAGACTTCCCATACACAAGATTGTATGGTGTGGTTCCTATGGGAGTCTTGTATGCTGTCCGGTACGCCCATAATGCATCATCTAGCTTCAAGGACCAATCCTTCCTAGTCTTTGAAACCGTCTTCTCTAGAATTCCCTTGATCACCCTATTTGAGATCTCAACTTGTCCACTCGTTTGTGGATGGTAAGGGGTGGCGATCTTGTGAGTAACCCCATACTTAGCTAGAAGAGCTTCAAAGCGACGGGCTATGAAGTGAGAACCTCCATCACTAATGATTGTCCTTGGCGTTCCAAATCGCGGAAAGATGGTCTTGTTGAAGAACTTAACCACCACCATGGCATCATTTGTGGGAGAGGCAATTGCTTCCACCCATCTAGAAACGTAGTCCACCGCCAGTAGTATGTATTGGTTTCCACAAGAAGATGGGAATGGTCCCATGAAATCGACTCCCCAAACGTCGAAAATCTCCACCTCTTGGATGTTGTTGAGGGGCATCTCGTTCCTTCTAGAAATATTGCCTGTTCTTTGACAAGCATCGCAGCAAGAAACAAAGGATTGCACATCTCTAAATAAAGTAGGCCAATAGAATCCAGATTGCAATACCTTTGCGCTAGTCTTGTTCGAACTAGCGTGTCCTCCACAAGGTAGTGAATGACAATGACGGATGACACTTTGCATCTCATCTTCCGGCACACATCGCCGAATGATGCCATCCGGACCTCTCTTGAAGAGGAGAGGCTCGTTCCAATAGTATTCCCGGACGTCCTTAAAGAACTTCTTCCTTTGTGCGTAGGATAGTCCGGGCGGTATCTCCTGGCAAACTAAATAGTTAACAAAGTCAGCAAACCATGGTTCGTTACCTTTGGAGATCTCGTTGATGCACTCCTCTATGATGTGTAGATGTTCGTCTGGAAAGGAGTCATCAATGGGTAGATGGTCGTCCTCTAGATGTGTGAGGCGACTCAAATGATCCGCAACAGAATTTTCTGAACCTTTCTTGTCGCGGATCTCAAGATCGAATTCTTGTAGGAGAAGAATCCATCTAATTAGCCTTGGCTTCGCGTCTTTCTTTGCAAGGAGGTATCGGATCGCAGCACGATCCGTGTAGATAATCACCTTTGCACCTACAAGATAAGAGCGAAACTTGTCAATAGCGTAGACAATGGCTAGAAACTCTTTTTCTGTAGTGGCGTAGTTGAGCTGAGCTTCGTCTAGCGTCTTGCTAGCGTAGTATATGGCATGGGTTCGCCCTTCCTTTCGTTGCCCAAGAACAGCTCCAATAGCTACGTCACTAGCATCACACATAATCTCGAAGGGGAGAGTCCAATCCGGGGGTTGGATAATAGGTGCTGAAATTAGAGCTTGCCGAATGGTGTTGAACGCATCTAAACATTCCTGCGAAAACTCAAAAACCGCATCCTTCATCAATAGATTAGTGAGAGGTTTTGATATCTTAGAAAAATCTTTAATGAAACGTCTATAAAATCTAGCATGTCCTAGGAAACTTCTTATCCCTTTCACCGAAATTGCGGGAGGAAGTTTCTCTATGGTCTCTATCTTAGCTTTGTCTACCTCTATCCCTCTACTAGAGACTAAGTGACCTAATACGATTCCTTCCTTAACCATGAATTGACACTTCTCCCAATTAAGAACTAGGTTAGTGTCTT
Organism: Fagopyrum homotropicum; assembly: GCA_033239125.1. Taxonomy (NCBI): domain Eukaryota; kingdom Viridiplantae; phylum Streptophyta; class Magnoliopsida; order Caryophyllales; family Polygonaceae; genus Fagopyrum; species Fagopyrum homotropicum. The sequence goes on from BSWB01000004.1 coordinate 29,120,784, forward strand.
CACAACGTTGTAAAACAAGAGAAAGGTTAGAAAGACAATCGTTAAAAGAGGAACCGTATACGGAGAAGTCGTCCATGAAGACTTCCATAATTTCCTCTACGTACTCGGAGAATATGGCCATCATGCACCGTTGAAAGGTGGTTGGGGCGTTGCAAATCCCGAACGGCATTCTCCTATAAGCGAACGTACCCCAAGGGCACGTGAACGTGGTCTTCTCCTGATCGTCTGGGTGTATCGGAATCTGAAAGAAACCACTATAACCGTCAAGGTAGCAAAAATGTGAATGTTGTGCTAACCTTTCAAGCATTTGATCGATGAATGGCAATGGAAAGTGGTCCTTCCGCGTCGCGTTGTTGAGCTTGCGGTAGTCTATACACATTCGCCATCCAGTCACGGTTCGGGTACGAATGAGTTCGTTGTTCTTGTTGGTGATGACCGTCATTCCTCCCTTCTTCGGAACTACTTGAACTGGACTCACCCATTTGCTATCGGAGATAGGATAGATGATACCTGCATCAAGAAGTTTAAGGATTTCCTTCTTGACAACCTCCTTCATGGTCGGATTCAACCGCCTTTGAGGTTGTCTTGAAGTTCTAAAATCCTCCTCCATTAGTATCTTATGCATACATAGGGAGGGTTTAATTCCTACTAAGTCCTCGATAGTGTAACCTATGGCTTTTCTATGTTTCCTAAGGACTGTCATGAGTTGTTCATGTTCATCTATGCTTAGTTCGGAACTAACAATGACCGGAAAGGTAGAATTAGATCCAAGAAAAGCGTACCTTAGATGAGTAGGAAGTGGTTTGAGATCCATCGCTTTCGGAGCTTCCAATGGTCCTTGAGGAGCATCCGACGTTTCCTTAGAAGTTTCTAAGGTTGTGGAGTGGTTTGGAGAAGAATCAGAAGAAGTTGAAGGAGTAAGCCGATCGCTCTTTTCCACGGCCAAAATTACGGCCTCTCCATATATTCCACGGCCGTGTAATCCTCTGGAATGGAGGTCGATTTTGGTTGTGAAATCCACGGTCGTGGAATACAGGGTATGACCGTGGATTCTTACATTCTCAGCCTCATCGTGGAGTTTTTCAAATTCCACTTCATGCATCTCTTCTTGTGCTTCTAAGGCTTCAATTTCCTCTTTGCACTCTTCTTCTTCCCCTACATTGGTTAGACTCATAGTGATAACTTTTTGTAAAGGATCGTTGAAGAGAATCGCACTTACCTCCTCCCTAGACAAACCTTCTTCATCTTGGATATCGTAAATATCCTCATCGAAGATTGGCTCCTTTACTAGAGTGGAAAGAACGAACTCTACTTTCTCTTCTCCAATATCAAAAGCGAGTCTCCCATTCTTGCAATCAACCATGCAGCCGGAAGTTGCAAGAAACGGTCTTCCGAGTATAATCGGGACCGGACTATCTGCAGGAATGTCAAGCACGACAAAATCAATGGGGATAAAGAATTTACCTAACTTGACCGGGACGTCTTCTACAATACCGACGGGGCGAGTGATGGATCGATCCGCCATGTATAACGTCATCTTGACCGGTTTAGGATCGCCTAAACCGATCTTCCTACATAATGCAAGTGGTATGATGCTCACACTTGCTCCCAAGTCACATAAAGCGTCGTATGTGACATCTCCCACTCCAATGGGAATGCAAAATGACCCCGGATCCTTCAACTTTGGGGGCATTTTCTCCTTCATAGTCTTGATGAGATCCGAAGAATCCGAACTCATCTTGACCTCACCGAAATCTTCTAGCTTCCTCTTGTTAGAGAGGAGCTCCTTCAAGAACTTGCCATAAGCCGGCATACCTACAATAGCATCAATGAAGGGTATATTAATATGCAGCTTGCTCATGAGTTCTATGAACTTACCGAATTGTTTATCTAGGCGCGCTCGCGCTCTAGATTGAGGGAACGGTAGGGGAGGTTTGTAAGCTGGAGGAGGAACATAGATATCTTCCTTTTCCTTCCCCTTTCCTTTGTCCTTCTCTACGGGGACTTCAACGAATGTAGGCTACGCATCGGTGGTGGTCACTCCGCTCCTAGTTGTAATCGCCATTACCCTTCCCTTAGGGTTGTCCTCCGTCTTTCCTGGAAGTTTCCCTTGATTTCTAGGGACTTCCTCCGCGTGGTTGAACAATTGGTTTTCCAAAACTTTTTGAGCTTTGTCAACCTTAGAGACTTGATCATCAACCTTGATGAGGCGGTTCTCCAACCCTTGAAGCTTTCCCAAGATTGTTTCCAACATGGGATCGGACTTCTCCTTTCCCGCATTGTTTCCTCCATTTGATGATTGCCCCTGGCTTTTCAAAGGAGTAGAGGAAGAGGAGGGTGGAGTTAGTGAATTAGAATTGGAAGGATAGGAGTTACCGGAATTTTGTTGATTGGAGCGCCAATTGTTGTTGTTTGAACTTCGATTGTTGTTCCAATTGTTGTTGTTCCGGTTGTTGTTGTTTCCAATCCAGTTGTTATTCCGGTTATTGTTCCGGTTATTGTTGTTGCGGTTGGAGTTATCACCGCCATTGTTGTTGCCCAAATAGCCAACATCCTTCTCTTGTTGCTTTGGGAAGTTGGTCTTGATAGTCTCCTTCAACTCTTTGATCTCATTGTTGAGGGAGAAAATCTGATTTTGAGCTTCATGTGTGAGCTTCGCTCCTTGCTCCACACGATTTCCCTCCGCTTTCCGGTGGGAATACTTCTCTATGACTCTTGCTTGCTTCTCAATGAAGTCCCAAGCGTCATCTTCTCTCATGTCCATGAACGTTCCGCATGAGAGGGATTGGAGGTTGAATTGCGTTCCCGCATCCAACCCTTTGTAGTAGATTTCCAACAAGGCAAGTTTGGATATGCCATGATGAGGGCAATCCAAGAGTAAATCCTGAAACCTTTCCCAAGATTGAAACAAACTTTCGTTAGGTCTCATGGAAAAAGCATTAATCTTACCTCTAAGTTCCGCTGTTTTGGATGGCGGAAAGAATTTGGTGAGAAACTCCGCGGAAAGGTCTTCCAACGTGTCTAGCTTCCCATTTGGAAGAGCTTGATACCATGACAACGTTCCCTTTCAAAGAGAAAAAGAAAGGTTTGAGCTTATAGCTATTGGTAGTAGCGTTCTTCGGTCTCATTGTCTCCATCATACACTCAAAGTTTTGCAAGTGTTGGTGTGGAGATTCGGTACTTGTACCGCCAAATTGGCTTTGGCGAACAAGAGTGATAACTTGAGGGTTAAAGCTGAACCCTTGCACATCTTCAGCATCAAATTTCACACCCAAGCGGCGTGGTTGTTGTGTTGGATCCATCCGCTGGCCAAGAGTTCTTGGCTCATTATCCACACGTTCGACTCTCACATTCCTAGGTGGAATGCGGCGATTAGTAGCTCCTTGTGGATGGAAAGGATTCATATTGATCGTGGGATCAATCTCTTCTAACGGCGGCATGGAAGAGTCACTATCATCAGCGGATGAGTGGCTTTTTCTTCTAGACCTTGATCTCCTTTTTGAGGACTTCTTGCTTACCTTATTCTCAAGGTCGCTCATCTTTATCCTCATTTGGACGATCATGTCTTGTAGACCGTTAACTTGAGATTGATGACGATCCATCTCATCTTGGCGGAGAGTTTCATTCCATCGGAGTTGAGATTCCTTCTCCGCCAACTCCGTTTGAAGGTCACGTTCGTGTTCTTCGGCCATCTTCTTTTCCTTGCGCTTTTGCCTCAAGGTTTTCTCTAGCTCTTGGTCAAGAGGTAAGAGATCTTCGGTGTTCTTAGACCTGCGCATGCACTCAAAGAGATATCAAATAACGAGAGCAAGCTCCCAAGCTTGACAACCGGCTACCGGATTCGGTCTAAACCAAATCCCCGGCAACGGCGCCAAAAACTTGTTCGCCAAAAAAGGTGTGTGCAAATAAGTTTTAAATTTATAAAACTAGAATCAAGCAGCGAACCCGCAGTGTACGGATCGATATAGTTAAGCAAGAATTCCAGAGTATCGAACACAGGGATTTGGGGGAAACGAACTCGATTGTAGATTATCAAGCAAGTAAATGTGAGAGTTTTGCAAATTATTGGGAAAACAACAATCCTAAAGATTCAGGTATCTAATTGTGGCAATCGATTCAAGATATACTAAATGATATAAAGACAGAGTTTAGATATGCAAAGGTATACTAATGTAAGGTAATCGTACGGTGAAGTTCCAAAAACCTTATATAACTCA